>CM046865.1:10000511-11350891 GCA_025617745.1 Heliocidaris erythrogramma | reverse complement strand
CATAATCAGAATTTTCTAACACAAATCCTGCTCATCACTGTCATCTTATTTATAATGAATAATGTCTACTTACAAAGTTTAATATTTCTCTACCTTTACATGAGAAACAAGAAAATGAATTAGAGTTGTTTGTGATGATGATGGTGGTGGTGCTTTTTATATCAACTGTATAAACGACTTGATGTGGCTATTATCCTGTTGCCTGAGGAAGAAAGAAAGAATGTTTATTGTAACCTAAAGTGCAATCTGGCTTAGTATGGGTGCTTTGTTTCTCTATGAAATGTAAGGAAGAAATGCAGACGTCATCACAAGAACAATTGTAGCTACAATGTACGTCTGAAGTATATCAGAGACTAGAATTTCTTTTTTTTTTTAAATATTCAAAATGATTATAGTGTGCTTCCTACTGGATAAACAATTTTGTGGATTTTTTCTTTTGTTTGTTGTATATAAATTGTATTACAGAGTAGATGCAGTTGGTACAAAACACATGCAGTGAAATTTGTCCTTTTAGGTGATATTACAAGATATAATATTTTTGAAGACTTGGTACCTATTGATCAACATCAATTATTGACAGTTCTTCCATGTGATGGAGAAACGAGTATGAATTTTTGATGGAAAATCTATTTTTAAAGAGAAAACACTAGCAGATTTTCCTTGCAAATTCCAATACTATGATAGCATTCACTAGGGTTTCCGTCATGAATAGCTGAAGACAAAGTTCATCAACTTTATTTCTTCTGTGTTGTTCTCATTGACTACATGAAATATTGTGATAGTTGAAGGTGTTACAAATTGCCCCGATACTGTGAAACTATATTGAATTTTCATTTTACCACACAGAATTAAGGCAAGTTACACTATTTTGCAAAAGAATTCGACACTTGCATTCTACCATATTTTATTATCTGTTAAGTAGATTTTTTAATTAGTGGGAACAGGGAAACACATCAGCAATGGCAACTTTCCAAGTTAAGATTCGGCCTGTACGACAAACATGGACCTGTTTAGCATGAAGGAATCTTTTGTCTGTCATAACCCTTGGAATTAGACGATATTCTAGTGCAAAGTATTGCTGTATTCACATCACTTTCTCAAGTGACAACTGCAGGAATGTTCCATTATTTATATGTGCATTTTTAAACAAATTAATTGATGTTACTTGTCGATGAATGTCATCAGAGACATTTTTTCAAGAATGATTCTGAATGAAAAAAGGACATATATACTCTCACATGATCATACTGTAGATGAATATTTTATAGCCTCTTTTATGACAAAATCATTAATTTGTTGAAATACATAAAAAATATTAAAGTATGACTTTATATTTGTATTTAAAAAAAATGTGTATTTGTACCTTTTATCAAAGCATTTTGACATAGCACCACTGCCTATAATTATAAAATTAGCATGACTGTTGTCTATAGCACCCAATTGATGCTTTTTATTGACAACGGCAAATTAATTTTATTTATGTATTTATTTTAATGTCAAGAATTAGCTTATTATATTTAAACTTTTAAAACTTTATGATATGTCTGTATGATATACAACATGGATTTATAATGCTGCTCATAATTATAGACACAAATTATATCTCAATGGCAGTCATCATAACCAAAGATTATGATGTTAGCTTTCAGATATTGTGAGCTCATGAATTAACGACTAAATGTTGTCAATGAACAGAACAAAATAAATCAGATCTTCTAGTTCTTTTTATTATGCAACTCAGTGAAATGTTTTATACAACATCATGCCTTGTCTCAATGATAACTGCTTATGTAAAATAGCTGGTCTTGTCTCAAGACCTTTGAAAGTTTTTTGTGTAATGATATATATCTTGAGCTGTGCTAGCCCTCGTGTAGAGGGAGAGGGATTGGAGTGGAGTATGTTGTTATTTACGAATGAAGCAATGTTTGTATTTTCTTGAATATTTTTCCTTTGTCAGGATTGACATGTTTTTAGTAGGGCTTCTACTTGTATAGAGTTGTCTTCTTTCAATATAAACTAGGAATTGTCTTTGGAAAAGAAATGTTCAGTTGTGTGATCTTTACATAAGCACAGTCTTATCTTCATGCTTTCTTTTGTTCTTTCTCTAGATGTTGATGAGAAAAGAATGAGAGAAAAGGTAGAGAGAGAATATAATATGAGATAGACAAAAAAGTGAGAGGATGAGAGAGCTATTGGCCAAAAAACAAGAAAAGATGGAAGATGGGTGTGAGATAGAGAAAGAATGCAAGAATGGAAGAAATGAAGATAATAGTAAATAATATAATATTGGATTTTATATAGCGTTCATATCCACCATGAATGATGCTCAAGGTGCTCCAATATTACCCTGGCTTTAGCCCAGCTGCCCTATAAGGTGCTGAAAGCATTCAAGGAAGAAATTCCTACCAGGTAACCATTTACTACACCTGGGGGATGATGAGTGGTAAATGTAGATTAATGTAGATTAATGAGTGGGATAGGTACAAAAGTGGAATAAGGGCAATGTGAGAAAATGATGGGTATGAGAAAGACAGGGATTTCAAGAAGGGAAATGAGAAAATGTGAGAAAGGGATACAAACAAATTGGTGAAAATATGAGATAATCACTGCAATGAATAAAGAATGGGAGGAAGTGGCTAGAAATGAAAGAGACTTGAGATATAGGGGGGGGGGAGGAAAGGGGGTGTAGAAAGTGATCAAGATAAAGAAGGAAGAGTCGAACAGAGTGGAAGAGCTGAACAGCGTGAAGAGCTGAAAACCTCTCACCAGTCTTAATTCTACATGGGTTTTTTTTTTCAGTTTACCCCCCCCCCCCCCCCCCCCCCCCCATCCCCGCACAACTTAAAGATTGACGCCCATGAGGCCTGTCGTAATTCTGTTTCATAAGTCCAGCTGGTTATTTGAGGCGTTCCCAGCTCGACCGTAAATACGGCATACAAGCACCGAGTGCTGAAGGTATAATGTCACGACACATTCAGCTAAGTGCAATATTAGAAATCATAGCAGTAATAAATTTCAGATTTGCCCTTCATGGTTGTATTGTAAATTATAGCTAGTGTCTGAATGATAAAGGGGCCGTACAGAATGTGAGATATTTAAAAAAAATCACTGTAACAGAATGAGTCCTTGTAAGAATATACCAATATACATCTTAGATAATGTAGAGAGTTTCTTTTTTTATATGATTAAAAGATGGCAATGCATCAACAAAAAATGCTTTTCAGACAAGTCCAGTTTAACCTCACATTTTACAGTATTAGTTACAAAACGATAACAATGCAAAGTCGTTTAGTCTGTTATGACATTTGGCATGGCAAATTAAATTAGAAATTATTTGATTTATCTGAGGACGCTTTTCTTGTTGCGAGGTTCAGCTGTTTTTTGACAAACATGTCGGCAAATTTTGTCCCACAGCCCCTTCAAAACTTTCCAGCCACTCTAGCGGGCCCCTCCCTTATTCACGCGCTGTGCCATCCTTATTGTTTTTATATACTTGCCCGACCTGATATAACCTCGACTAGGGTTTTACAGTTCATGATCACACGTAATTGACAGCCTCGGGCTCAAAGATGTGGCCTGTTTCTCTGACTACAAATGATTCAGTTTAAGAATGTATTTTGTGCCTGATTACCAAGTTCTACCCATTCGTGTAACTCTTCCTGTTTTTTTAGTTTCTCACCGTGCCCGTTTATATCAACGATTGTGTGTGTATAAACAATTACTTTGTCATCATTGTATTGTAAATTTCATAATGTGAATCAGCTTGGTGGAAATTTCAACCTTTCATGAGGATTTTCTTTTCTTTTTTTTTTAAATATAAATTTCGTTGGGAGTATCATTCAGCAAACTTGTCACTTCTGAATTCTCTGCCTCAGTTTACGTCATGTGTTATTTGATTTACATTGGATCATTGATGCATGGAGCAACCTTTAATGTACCGTGAAGGTGTGCCGAAATAGTGATTCTCTCAGGCTTCACTCTCGAAAGAATAAAAAAATCCAATGAACTCCTCGTTCGCTCGTCAATTGTCACTTTCTTCTTTGATACTAAACAACAGTAAACATTAACCAGAAAAAGTTAGTGGAATTGTTCCGAGAGGTCTATATTTTCATGCCCGTTGCACATGACGCGCCATTTTGTTGACGTTGGATGCGCCGTGTGAGAGCGACATCGTACAAAAAAGTGGATGCAGAATGAACAGTGCGAGAATGACATAGGATTACTGGAACATGCATTAATTTCCTTCATAGGCTTGATTGGCGTAGGAAATAACACAATCGAAATAATGCTTCATATGCCACGGGCGTTCAGTTCAGTTTCAGTTAAAGTTTGAATAAACGATTTTTTTTTCTTCCTGTTGTGATTCTTGATTTCTAGAGTCTTATCCATGGTGAACATTGGGCATTTTATGAATGAAATTCAAACAATTCCTACACGAGCTACATGTTAATCACTACAAGATGTCAGTTACCATCAATCTAGCAATCATTGTCGCAACCTTGTGTCTCTTCCATCGCTTCTTTCGCTGCGTCAGGAGATGGCTGCGCCATTTTCGCCGCGCCAGCTACATGAATCGAAATGTTCCCTCCCTGCAGCCTCACTGGTTATGGGGCAATGTTTTCGACAACCCGGGGATATTCCAAGCTGGACTTGACTGGCATATCAAAGCAGTGTCGAAATGCGGGCGAATGCTAATCTACTGGGGTTTCTGGACGCCATGTCTAATTTTAAATCACCCAGATACAATGAGAGAGGTCTTGAAGAGCTCAACCATTTCTCGGCGGGTGAGAATTCCCCCCCCCCCCCACCACCACAATTTCGTACTTTTGTTTTTCTGTTTTTTTTGGAAAAATTCTTGAGAAACGTCAAGAGGAAAACAGCTTAAGGTGAAATAAGATTAGGCAGCAGATGAAGAGGGGAAGAAAGAAGAAGAAAAGAAAAAGGAACACGAAACAGTTGGATAAAGGCTTAATGAAGGAGGAGGTAAAAGTACCAATAACACGATAAGAACTACTTTCGCAAAATAAACCCCAAGGGCAATTTCAAAGGCCTATTGTACTGCCCATAGAAATCAGGTTCAGATTATGTAATACGCCATTGTAATGTTCGCACATAATTATCTAAAGGTGATAGACAGGGCTATTGAAATTGTCTCGAGTTTATTTTTCGAAAGTAGTTTTTATCGTGTTTAATAATTTTGTGCAAGTGAGTGTTTATTTCCTTGTTTGAGAGGTAAGGACAGACAGACAGCATTATATTGTCTATTACACTATCTTCCTGCAACTATTCACCTTTCTTCAATGCTGTTCACAGTGTTCGAGTATGAGTAAATATTGTTGTTGTTGATTTAGTGGTATAACGCGAATAAGTCATCAAAATATCTTTGCGACGACACTATGAATAGCTCCCCCCCTCTTGCTTAACTTTCAATTGGTTCATGTTATACAGCCGGCTGGGCGGACTGGCTACCACATTTTAGGGGAGTGGCTGGGCCAGGGTATAGCTACCTCTGATGGCTCTCATTGGAGACAGAATCGAAAACTCGTTATGCCATTCTTCCAGTCAAACCACGTCAGGAAACATCATGTGCCTGTAATTAACAAGGTAGGCCTAAGTGAAGAAGTGACGGGATCAAAATTAGATGTGCAAAAGTTGTCAATCGAAAGGATACTGATGAAAGCAAATTAATTCAGTCAGTAGTATTGATGAAATCACGTGGAGGGGGAGATGTCATCAGATATTCTGATGTTGTATTTTGGTTTCTTTTTCCTATCTTTTTTGTTGGTATTTTTGTCCTTTTTGTTTGTGATTTACAAGGTCAAGGAGGAGTCTTTCTGCCCTTCTTGTGCTACATATTATACAATGATGAATATTTTAGGCCTAAGCACTACCTTATTTTTGTAAATCGAATTGGCCATAGCTAAAGACACATGTTCATTTGAAAAAAACAACAACAGCGGGATAGATGCGTTTCGATATCTCTCTGAATTCTGCCTTTTTGCAGACGACAGATATTCTTCTGCAGCAGCTCTCAATCAAAGCCGACTCGGCCACGCCTTTCGATGCAAGTCACGTGATGTTCAATCTGTCAGGTGATATCATATACCGTGTGGCCCTATCTCATGAGCTGGGATGTCAGGAAGGGGGTTCCCCTGTTCTTACGTCACTTAACACTTTAACCGAAATCGGAACTTCCAGGTAAGTGTGTGACAAAAAGAAAGAGGAAAACAGGGGGGGGGCATAAAAACAGTAACCTGGAGAACATTAGTATTGGTATGGTCTGAAATGGTCTTATTAAGATTCCTGCAATGTATATTGAGAGCACATAATTGTACAGTGCGAGTCAGAAAAAAATACGGATTTTATAATTGCTGTTGTCTTAGAGGTGAATTATAAACATGGATGTATTTGATGTACTTGGTATACATGTAGAGTATTTTACCACGCTTGTTCAGTTGGTGCGAGTGGGTTTGACCCAGTTGATTAAATCGACCCTGTGCAGCCTAACCATGATCATCCCATGAACATGATGAACATGATATCAAATGAAGCGAGGAAATACATATCAAATACGTCCATGTTTACTATGCACTTTTAAAAGAATGGGTAAATTATTTTAAAAAGAGTGAATTTTTATTCTATTTTCACTCACTCCGGGAATCACGTCAGTGATCACTTAAGGAGTGAATATCGATTTATTTTATAGTGTTCTCTAAAATGAAAAAGGTGAATATTCACTACGCTTTCACTCCCATTTGAGTGATCACTCGAATTTTTTTTTTTTTAGAGAGAGAGTAATGCACTATAATGACCTATATCATGGCAGCCATGTTAAACATTACATTTCATCTTTTAATTAGGCCTATTTATTACTCTAAATCAGAAGAAAAGTGCACCTTTAATCAATGACATTCCAAGATACTTGTATATGACATATCGATGGGGGGGGGGGGGGGGGGGGACTCTTTTCTTACAGATGTACAGCGGCTCTAAGTTTTGATAAGTACCTAATGTGCTTGTTTGTCATTTTGATTTCATTATTCCTCTATCTTCAAAGGATATTGAATCCCATCATGGCGAACGATTTCATCTTCCGTATGACGTCACAGTACAAGATGTGGATAGAAGCGTTGGAAGTGGTGAACAGCCTTTCTGAGAGGCTAATAAGAGAACGACGGCAAATACACAAAGAAACCTTGTGTGAGGTACAGTATTACGTAACCTCATTATGAACATGTTTTGGAATAATTAATCGTTTATTCTTTATACTCCCAACTTAGCTCTTTTCTTTAAAAATATGTTATAGGATTGCTTATTTAAAGGGATACTCAACCGCAGATTGTGGACGTTTTAATGCCGCGAGAGGGCACCGTGATCGTTACCTGATCATGCCGTTGCCCCTCGGGGCGAAACTCGGATAGACTGGTCGCCGCACAAACATGTACGCTCCACCTGAGCTCGAGCTCTCGTGCGAGATTCTGTCGGCTTCGTGTAGTCGAAATGTAATCCCACTAGTCCAACGGACGCGTTCGACGCACCAACTTTGTGTACGAGTGAATGGGGCTTACGCAATCCTGACTTTCCCACGGCCGCCCAGTGGCGTATCCCTTTAACAATCAAATCTAGAAGCAAAACAATATGCTTTATTCATACACAGAAATATTGTGAAAAAATTGTAAAAATTTTGCTTTAGTTGCATTTGATGGAACTGGATGTTTGAGTTATAAACTTTTTATCACTAGGGGAAAAGATAACATTTTCAATCTCGGTGCCTATGTTGTTTATAGTAAAGAAGTGTATGTAATAAATTCATAATCGGAGTTTTTTAGGGCTCTTTAATATGTACATCTGCCTGAGAGATAGGTGTTAATGGCCAAAAAGAAGACATAACGGAAATATTTTGTATCAAAATCTAGACGCAGACGCAGTCACATGATCTGCTCGATACACTACTGCTCTCAACCCACCCAGATGGCCGACGCTTAACACATAGAGAGATTCGAGATGAGGTATCTATCAATGAAGAATTTCTTGATACTATTGTCTTATCTTAAATTATTATCTTCTTTAATAATCTCGAGAGCACGTCTTTGCTGGACTGATCATGAAATGAACCCCACCCTTTTTATATACTGAATATAAAGATAAAGAGTAAGACTATATTTTTTGTTTTCTCAGTGTTTGATTTGAATGATGACACATAACTGACTCCAGGCCTCCGACTGGCTATGAACGTGAGGCTCTCAAATTACTGATAATATTCCGTTCTTATATAGCGCATATCAACGTGTCCATGCGCTTCCATTGGGCTTTGGACATTATTATTTCGACTTTAGCTTCGGCAACCATTCCATCTCTGTTCTCGAATCGTTTAAGATTATCAAATTTGGTCTTGGCGCTATACTGTTGTAGACGTAAAGATGTGATGCATTATGCCTAGCGATTCCCTCTATCAACCTACATTAAGAGACTTGCGGAATGGAAAACGGTTATACTATATCAATTGACCTATTTCCTTATATCATTTGCATCATCAAACACTTGGAGGAGGTAGTATTTAAGGTGCATCAACCCCGGATGCTAGCTGTGATCTACTTGCTTAGCGATTTGAAATTCCCAAGAAGAGGTACAGGAGGAAAATGGGATTAATATACGCTGGCCCTGGTGTATCATTGTCCTACATCAATGCGTATTTGACTATTTTGTAGTCATTTATTGCTCGCCCCTTTCCCATTATATTTATTATATTCATATTTATTCCGACTTTTCCCTTTCTTGAACCACTTTATCAACCACTTTAGCTCTACCACACACAGTAATCCCGTCAGCTCTCGCACCCTCTCTCTCTCTTTCTGTAGCTACTTACTCTTTACCTGCTCCTCACTTCCCAAATATATATCCCTCGTCCTTAACTCATTATCTGTTCTCTGTCCTGTCTGTGATCAGAAGGAGGGGGGGGGGGGGGGGGGGGGGGGTCAGGGGGTCGGTTTCGCAGCCCTCCTATAATTTGCAAGCTAACATCTATTCTATTTAGCACATTTAACGTCACATCGTCCTTTGTCACACTGGACCCAGGTGTAAGTCGGTATCTTGTCAGTGTTTTGTCAGTGCTTTTTACCGACAAACTTTTTTTTCCTCAGCCATTCAAATGCAAGGATTTCAGTAGCTTATAACAGTTGTCGGTAAAAATAACTGACAAAACACTTGATGAAATGCTCCCCTGGTAGCATCATTCCTCGAAATGCACTGTGCTCTAATAACGTTTGCTTTGGAGTAATTATTTCTAAAGCTATTTGGAAGTTACATCACAATGTGATATGCCCTATTCAAGAACGAAATGTTATCAAAATTATTGACCTTATACTTCTCAGGTGAATACATGCATCTTTGGAGGTGTGGATACAACTGGCAGCGCCCTCACGTGGTTCTTCATGGACATGGCCAAGCATACAGAACATCAGACCAAGGTACAAGAAGAGATAGATGCAGCTCTCGGGAATTATCCACATGATTACATTGACAGGTAGACTTTGATATCATCGTTACGTAGATGTGGAGTGCGAATATATTTTATTTGTTGCCTTTTCTCAAACAAACGTATTCGTTATATCCCTATCAATTTTGTCACAATTGTTCATTCATCCTAGTAGGGTCTACCAATATCAAATGAAGTTGGGAAGTACTATACCACGTTAAATTAATTGATTAAATAAGGTACATTACTTTCGTTTTGTTATTTAGTGTAAAGAATATTAGCGTGAATCGGTAAAGAAAACGAAAAAGAAAAAATCGAGCCTACATTTTCTTTGCTTTTATTTCTATTATTTTTTATCAATACCAAGATTATTTGAAGTGACCCCCCCCCCCACCCCCCGGAAAAAAGGGAAGGGGAATTAAAAGCAACAACAATTGAAATTGAAACCTCCTCCAAACACCTAGGGTGAACAGCAAATTTTACGGGGAACGTGCTTTCACCACCTTAGCACCTACACTGGAATTCTCTTCCTCCCCATCCTCCGCCAATAGTTTCAAGAACTCTCTAAAGGCATACCTTTTCTCTTAATTACCCACGCCGATAAAATCGGCAGGGTTATGTAAAGGGCTCCGTATGTTTGTTTGTTTGTTTGTGTACAAGATAACTAGAGAAGGGTGAACGGATTTGCACCAAATTTTCAGGGAATGTTCGGATAGTGACAGGAAAGAATTAGATTTTGGTGATGATCGGTTGACCCTGCAAATTCTGCGTGACCTTGAAGTTTTGACCCGAACTTCAGTTCGGATAGTGACAGGAAGAATCGATTAGGAAAAGAATCGATTAGATTTTTGGTGATGATCGGTTTTTTTTTTTTAAGAATATTTTATTACTTCCTTTTTAAAAATAAAATTTTCACAATAATCAAGGTAAAATCCACAAACAAATATATTCACATGCAGTATCATTGTGCCAAATTACATAATAATAACAATAAGTAACCATAATATTTTACATGCATGTATTAAATAGTACATTATGCCAAATCTGGAAGTCTTTATTGCGATAAAAAAAGAGAAAAATATAATTTATAAAATATAGTGACAGGAAAGAATCGATTAGGGAAAGAATGCAACTACTCGATCTGTAGGCCGCTAAGGCGTGGGTCTGCCGCTTTTGACGGCCTTTCTAGTTTTATAAGTTATATCAATGCGTCTATCATTCTGTATGTTTATGTTATCCGCTATTTCACTTTTATGTTGTATCATTTCAAGTATTTCGCTCAGTTATAATGTAGTGCTAGGTAATGCAATGTAATGTAATGTACTGTAATCTAATGTAAATTAACTGAATGTAGTGTAAAGCATTGGCGGATCCGGGGGGGGGGGGGGGGGCACTTCCGGCCCGTGCCCCCCCCCCCCCCCCCTTTGGAAGAAAAGTTTGCATTTTGATCTTAAAGGATCCCCCTTCTGTCGATTGTGCCCCCCCCCCCCTTTAGAATGAAAAACTTTTTTTTTTTTTTTTTTTTTGCTTGTCAGAGAATTATGGAGGGAAACTGGACCCCCATACCCCCCCCCCCCCCCCCCCCACTGAGCGACTTTTCGAGAAGCTGACAAGACAAAAAAAAATACGGGTCTACCTTTTCCAAAGTTGACAAATTTGCATGTGTGCCCCCCCCCCCCCCCCCCCCCTTATACTAAATCCTGGATCCGCCCCTGGTGTAAAGTAATTTAATGTCATGTATTTAAACACATTACGTATATAGTTAGTTTTCATAAATTGTAAAGCGCATAGAGATGACTGAATATGATGCGCTATATAAGCTTTTTATTATTATTATTATTATTAAAGCAACACCAAACCAGTCTTCAGTCTCTGTCCACATCGGTACCATGCCGGTTCCATGCATGGTTAAAATTCTACAATCAGTGGGTGTGCGTTTATATACTCATATTGAAAACTTGGAGAGGAAGTGCAAAAGATGTCGAGTCTGTGACATCATAATACTTATCATGAACAAATATTCATTCTCCATGAATTTCTAAGACCAAGCGGAAATTATTTCCATGCTATTATCCTTTCGTACGTAACAACTATTGTACATGTCTGACCAAATGGTATGAAACGTGATACATTCTATGCGATGACATTATGGTTCGCTGACATTACTTTAAAGATTACAAAAAAGAAGGTCGCTCATGATACAATTGATACCAGATACGTGATTTCTGTTCATTCGAGGGTTGATTACGATACCCGGAGCACACCATACAATATAAGAGATATTCTGGGTTTTTTTGTGTAGAGCATATTGTTATCACAATGTGTGATAATACGAGAAGACAGGATTGCAATGCAATGGGCTCTGAATAGCAGGAAAATGCTAAAATGAAGTGGAACTAAAATGTGTTGAGGCGTGATGAGAAGAAGATGACACATGAATAGCGGAGAGAAAGATATCATGAAAAACAAGAGCAGAATAATTTACAGACAAAAAGCAAGACGGAAAAAAGATCATATGATATAAGAAAGTATTGGACATGTTTAACAAGTGTATCATGTAAATACCCTCACATTTTGACGAAAATATTACGCGTTTCTTTGCAGCAAAGTAATAGAATGCGACAGCATTCAATCCCATGAGAAACATTTTGTAAAATAAAAACAAATCACGAGCGCGAGAGAGGGACAGGGCTAGGGACTTATTATCAACGGACTGGAGCCCATGCCTTTGGGACCCCATATAGGTGGGCACTTTCTCACTTTGAAAGGGCATATTCAGTATAGGCACGTTCGGCCGTAAGCACGTGACCCCTGTGTCCAACCTCTTGGATCTGAAACTGCTCTTCATAATCTTGTACTATCCACCAATAAATGCCGAGAGAAGAACATCTTAATCGGGGTTTGTTTTGTTATGTCGTCTTTCTTTCAACAGTAAAATATGTGAATACTTTTAAAATATTGGCAATGTGCGACGAATGTACGTAAAACATTAAACATTGTTCTGAAAGAAGAAGGAAAAGTCAGAAAAGCAGATTGGTGAAAGTTTGAATGAAATCGGACAAGTTATGAATTGTTGAAAGTTGTAATCACTATACGTATGGGAATTTCAAATTGGCCGAATCGGTAATGTCACTGTGATGTAGTGGCGGACAATTCCCCATTTGCTCCGAAACGAAAATGACTAAAATTTCATTTTTGTTTCTCAATATATTATTTTCAGTAGGGTCATTTTTGTTCTTTATGAGGACCTATAACAATAATGTTTTCTACAATATATTTTGAGTAGGCCTACTGCCCCAAAGGAAAAGGCGCTTAGGAGAAAACAGCAAATTAGTGATATTTTAGTGTATGACAAAGGGGAGATTTGACCTCCAATAATGTTACAATCGACTCACTAAATTGTCAATTTGAAATTTGGATAGATTTAGTTATCTCATTTTCCAAACATACATGCCTCCCTTTATCCTTGTCCGTCTTTCTTTCAAACTTTCACCATCCCGTTTTTCTTATTTTTCTGCTTTCACACAAATTATCTTATTACCAAGATTGGATTGCCCTTTAAGAAATTGTGACAAATTTATTCGTCCCCATGTTCAGCTATGATCAACACACCTACCCCTACCTGATGCAGTGTATACGTGAGTCTCTTCGTCTACATGCCATGCTAATGCCAGGCAGAGCCCTGATCGAGCCGCTGGTCGTTGATGGGGTGACCATCCCTCCGAAGACGGGCATCATGATCGATTTCTACCAACTCCACCACAATCCCGATATCTGGGGCGATGACCACATGGAGTTCCGTCCTGAGCGCTTCGACCAGGGAATCGCCTCGGAACGCGACCCGCTCGCATTCCTTCCATTCTCTGTAGGGCCGCACCAATGTATCGGGCAGCGGATCGCAATGCAGGAACTCAAGATCATCGGGATTCGGCTGCTGAGACGATTTAGTCTTAGTCTTGTCAAAGAAGCTAAGACTAAGTTCCGCATTGTAGGGAAACCAGCTGGCGAAGTTCTTTTGACTATAAAACATAGATGTAATCTTTCACACATGTAGCCGGTTCGAATATTAGACTTATAAATCCCAAACTGTTAAATGATGAAAGGACTGTAAAGTGTACATTATGTTTTAGGATATTGGAACAAAACAAAACAATTTTTTGTAGTTGAAGTATGGTCGCCAATACTTTATTAAAGGGCAATCCAACCTTGGTAATAAGGTGATTTTTGTGAAAGCAGAAAAAACAGGATGGTGAAAGTTTCAAAGAAATCGGACAAGGAATAAGAAAGTTATGGATGTTTGAAAAATGAGATCACCACATCTGCGAATCTTGATTTGCGGTTTTCCCCTAAGCGCTCCTAAGTACTTAAAATATATTGTAGATCGTATATTGTTATAGGTCCTCATGAAAGAAAAAGATCCTACTGAATAATACATTTTGAAAAAAGATGACATTTTAGTCATTTTGTATGTTGGAGCTAATGGGGAAGCTGTCCGCCACTACATCACAGTGACATTACCCATTCAGCCAATTTGAAATTTCATATGTATAGTGATAACCACTTTCAAAACATCATAAATTTCTTATTGCTTGTCCGATTTCGTTCAAACTTTCACCAATCTGCTTCTCCTCTTCCTCTTTCCTTCAGAGCAATTTATCATTAAGGTTGGATTTCACTTTAATGTGTATGTGTGTGTGTGTGTGTGTGTGTATCTGAATCTGGACAATAATATTTTTTTCAGTGATATTCCGATGATAAAGGAAAGTAACAAGGAATTCTGCGATGAAAAAGTAAGCATGGGGAATGTTTCTCCATTTTAAATATAAAGATGCAATAAAATAACCCCCGGTAATGACGGTTTGACAGTAGAATTCTATCGAACATTCTGGCCATTGATAGGAAAATTAGTCATGGATATCTTTAATACTTCCTTTCAAAAAGGGGAACTGTCTTCGTCACAGAAACAGGGGGTTATAACTTTAATTGAAAAAGAAGGTAAAGACCCTCTTTTGATAGAAAACTATAGGCCCATTTCATTATTGAATGTAGATTATAACATTTTGTCCAAAATACTAGCAAGCAGGATTACAAATGTTTTAGATTAGGTTATTCGTACAGGGTTCTCTTGCATAAAAAGTTGCGATTAAACGCAACTCAAAAAAATTAACGTAAGTCCAAAATACGCGATCCTGAAAATGAAAACTTGAAAATCAAGTTGCGTTTAATTTTTTGAGTTGCGTTTAATCGCAACCTTTTATGCAAGAGGGCCCAGATCAAGTAGGTTATATGAAGGGAAGAAATATAGGAGAAGCATTAAGATTAATAGACTATGTTATATGTTATATTCCATTCGTCTACATTATATATAAACGGTTTCTTGTGATCTTGAAAGGTAGAGGTTTGCGCGGTGGTACTGATAACGTGGAGAAGGTTTACGGTTCACCATGCGGTAAGTCCTGAAAAGGACTATTGAGTGGAGAAAAGTTGAGAGGAGAAGAAAAGGAAAGGCGAGATGGAAATTCAGAGAGTGTAGAAGTAATCTTTCATGAAAGTGTGAAGTCCTGAAAAGGACTGTAAACCAGATGAGAAGGCTGAGAGTGGTTTACAGTCCTTTTCAGGACTTCACACTTTCAAGAAAGATTACTTCTACACTCTCTGAATTTCTATCTCGCCTTTCCTTTGCGTTATCTAAACTTATATATGTCTCTTCTGTGTTATTGGTACCAACTTGGGTTTATAAAGAAGTTGAAAAAATTGTTTTGATTTCATATGGAGAGGTCATGATTATAAGAAATATCCTTTATTTGACTTATAATCACGGCGGTTTGAAAATGATGAATTTTAGAGATACGATTAAAGCACAAAGAATAATGTGGATTAAGAGACTGATCTATGAAGACAGTAATATGAAATGGAAGAAATATTTTGACTATATATTCCAGTCAATTGGAGGAAGATTTATATTTTAATGTGATTATGAAAAATACTCATATTCAGACTCCTCCATTTTACTTAGAATATTTGAATATTTGGCATGACTTAAGAGAGAACAGAATTATCACTAGAAACTTAGGAAATCAAATGATTTTTAATAATACTTTAATCCGTTTTGGCCGGAAAGCACTATTTAACAGAAAACTATTTGAGGATAATATATATCAAATTAAGCATGTTGTAGATAAAGAAGGCCAAAGGCAATAGCTCGAAATAAGTAAGTTTACATCTAAAGAAATGGAATTATATTAAATGTTGGACGGAAGGAGGACATACACGATAATATCACAAACAGTTTTAAAAATTATATTCATTATTACAATTGCCCTATATACTTTGTGAATTTTGCACCTATCAGGTTTTAATCTATACCTTGTTCAGTTAAACTGTACTCTTGTTGTTTATTTATGGATGGCATGTTATGGAAATATATAATTTGTATTGTGTTTATTGCCGTGTTGAATTATAATTGTAATTAATGCTTAATTTGTAATATTCATTTTGAAAAACTGAATCAAGGAACAAGAAATTATGAAAAGAAAAAAAAAATACGAGACACGTTTTTTAAATTCTGGCATTAGCAAATCGACAAAATCCCAAATCAGACTATATAAGTTTATTTCGTCAAAAGCTCATTCATAATAAAATAGAGGAATAACGCACTTTCAAGATAATCATTCTAAGTTAGAAACAGTTACTGTCTTTTATATGAAGGTTAAAGATGAGAGAAAGGAGAGACGTGTTTTATCATCAGCAAGAATTATCCCATTTTCTGCAATTGGTAATTCAGATATCTGCATCTAATTTTCAAGTATGAACAATACCGTCTGCATTCCTTCACAATTAAACTAGAAATGCCACCTTCTCGCTTTTAAAATCTTGATAAAACATTTATAATTGTTATATTCATATCGTATTTCGTTTTCATTATCGTTGTCTCTCATCTGTAACTATAATGTATGTCATAAACTCATCATAAGCGCTTTTCTCAAGAGCATTACACCGATAATCATTGCAAAGACAGTGAGAAATACTGTAATTGGGAATTATGCCGTTGTGTAATAGGCGCCAATCTGGCGCCAATAAATGTGTTCTAGATCATCTGGTCACGTGATGAATGTCAATGTACTGATTCATAACAACACACATAGTTCCCATCATAAAACCCAATGTATACTATTGTCTTGATTTAAAGGGACCCTTCTTTACTTTGATAAGGCTACAGTTTACCATTTGATCAAAAATAGATATGGAAATATGTGAATAAGATAAATAACGGATTTGAATATTTTCCTGAGTGAAAGTCATTTTATTGATAAAATGAACTACAATATTTAATTGTGTAGGCTTCTAAGTTTCTTAGGAGCACCAACTATTCCCATCGATGAGAAATAGGATTGGCTAGAATAGTCTGGAATAGTAAGAAGATGTATGACAGTAATTTTGAGTGAATGCATAAAATAGAATTTCCATGACAGTGAAGTGCTCTTGTCCTTAACCAGTAGGCCTATAGCTTCTTTGTTATCTGAATGTATTAATGAATTCATTTTGTTATTTTGTATTCATGTAGACTGTAACACCTGTATTAACAATCTTCTTTTTTTAATTATGCATGTGCTTAATTCTCTAATAGAATATTAAAATGAGACAGAATGTGATAACAGATTTATTATACGTTTGTATCAACTTTTATTTTAAGGACTCCAAATAAGTAAATCTTGTTTTTAATATGTCTTCTGTATACTTCATATAAGGGGGAAACTTTTGTCACAGTTTCAATACAAAGTGTCAGTTTTTTAAATGTTAAGCCAATCATATTTGTAAAATAATTTAAAATCAGGTTGCATGTTGTAGACTATTTTTTCTATTGAATGAAACCATGGGCACCGTATTTCTTTAATTCTCCCTTTTGTTGGGGAATGGGGAATAAAAATAAATCTGCTGATATGACAATGTGATGTGTTATAGAATAAGCGATAAGAGATGAAATATGGGACATCCCAGCTTATGGGAAGGGCAACGCTCATTTTCTTTGAAATCCCACGATCGTTGGTTATAATCAAGTTTAATCCCTTGGAAAGGCGAACATTATTTCTTCCTCAATCACATCCTGTCATGGGAGTGTCTGAACAAATAAAAGCTTCGGGTCAAAATGTCTTCTTTTCTGTCTTACTAACATCAAAATGAGAGAGAAGTATCAACCCTAAATACCCAGAGAGAATGGTTGTTATTACACCTTTTCCTTCTTGTTCTTCCCTGTGCAGTAGCCGAAGGGTTAATGGCAAGAGGAAGCATAAACCAGCCAAGTTACTTACCTCAGTTATCTTCACTCACATTATCGTGTAGGAGATCACTTCTTGTTATTTCAGTCATGTTTCACGATACGATGAGACTGTACAATTTGTAGTCACCTGTTTAGCCCATTCCAAACCCGCGCTCACTAATTGCGGCATAATCACCCAATAAAAACGCAATTCTGCCGAGCAATTGCAGACCCTTCAACCCGAGTTTGATGGTAATGCCATATTTGATTTTCCTCTGTCCTGTAACTAAAACATTTGATTTCGTCATGTTTCGACTCTATTTTTCCACATGTTACGAATTTCTTTCATGTGATGCAGGAACTGCGCCGCTTTCTGCCCCGCCTCGCAGACTCATTCAAAATCAATTTTTATGAACAAACAGAGTATGTTGTACCACATACGTCATACCAAGGAACACGAAAGAAACACCTGTGAGGCAATTTACTGATAACTGGCATAGTGCTAGAGGTCTTCTTCAATTATCGTGGGGCCACATTGCAGGAAGGACTATTTTTCATCAATGTAGTTACATATTCCTCCACTACTGTAGACATGGTAGACATCGAACGAAATGCATGTCTGGAAAGTTGGCTCGCTAAATTTTCATCTTGTTAGATTTAAGGAAAATTAGGTATTGTTATTTCGTCTTTTCATGTTACTTCTGACCCCAAAACGGTATTCGCATAAATGAATATAACCGAGATATGTTTGCCCTTCTATCAAACAAAACAATAAAAGAAGCCCTTAAAACACATTGTCTCATTTTTCATCGCTTCCGCATCATTCCTAATTGAATCTTCGAGTATGGACAAATGAGTGAGGGTGTGACTGTGTGTTTGTAGGAGCTGAGGGCTCTCTGGTGGGAGTGCCCTATTTACGTACATCTAACGACATCTTTCATGCCCGTTGCACATAAGACATCATTTGCTGACGTAACACTGCGTCAGCGAGTGGGGCGTTCTTTGACGCACCACGTGGGAGTGATATGGTACAAAAATGAATGCAAAATGAACAGCGCAAAAATTGTGTTGAATCAATGCCGCTTGCGCTACTTGCCTTAACAGGCTTAATTAGCGCAGGTATAATAATTTAATCAAAAAGAATCCTCGTGTGCAAATTGCTTAAAGATTAAAATTACGCGCAGTTACTTTAGACTGATAGTAGAGTTTTTGATGAATTTCGCTAACTTGGGTCCACCGAACAACTTACGATGGGTCTGCGATCCGATTTGTGAAATAAATCGCTATGGCATTAAAAATTGGCATTTTAATAATTGAAATCTATATCCTATTCAGGTTCTGAAAAGTAATATGAATACTAAACATAGGGTTTGGGTGAGCTGTCAGCTTTCTACACGGAATAAGGGCAAAATTAGTTTCAAATCATAGGCACCCGTACGATAATAGTGACGTCAGTACGACTCGGAGCCGATTTGGCCATTCCACACACTAGAAAACTCGGCAAAGGCCGTATTATCGATTTTACTATCTGTATGACTATCCAGACCCTCAATCAAAAATATTTTTCGTTTTAAATGATTTGTCAAATGATATTACATTTTCTTCTGAAATCGGATCGCAGACCGATCGTAAAGTGTGCGGTGGCCTTTAATCCGCCTTTTAATTATAAGTAGTGTGATTCAAAAGCCATCCAAAAGTTTCGATTGAGTTGCAAACGAGACGTCTTTTGGATGACTTAAGCCCGGCGCACACTATACGATCCGACTGCGACCCGAATTTCGAACAAATTGCAGTTTGCATTAAATATGAAAGTTTAAAAAAGTGAAATTATCTTATTTGAAGTTCGGAACAATGATACGAATACTAATATCGACATTTTGGTTAACTGGAATTCTTCTGGTTAGAGTAAAGGCCAAACCGGCTCCAAATCTTAGTCGATCGCAAGATTGGTATGACGTCACTGCGATTTGGAATTGAATTCGTTTTTATTCCTACACGGGGGCTCGCAGTAGCCCCGAATTTCGATTTTAGTATTCATACTACTATTCGGAACGTTGATCATAAAGATTTTACATGTTTGAAGGTTCATATCAAGTGTTATAACAACTTTTCCCAAAATCGCATCGTAGTCAGATCGTGCAGTGTGCGCCGGGCTTTAGGGTATTTCATGCATCGTGTGACAGTGACGTAGTGCATATAAGGTGATAGCAAAATAAACAGTGCACGCCATGCTTTTGATAACTGATATAAGGGACAATTTCCTTGACAGGCTAGATTAGCGCAGGTAGTAACGCATAGAGTACCTTTATATAGAAGAGTAGCGACATGGACGTCTGACTTTTCTGGACACAAAATGGCGTTCGAATTCTTTCTATTGAGAACACCCAGGTGCTCATCGGAATTGAATAGAAATGTTACGTAATAGTGGACACAAAATGGCGTTCAAATCACAAGTTGTCGTTACTCTTCTATATAAAGGTACTCTAGTAACGCAGTCAAAATGACGTCACCTGTGCAACGGGCATTAGGATGATAACCGATCAAAGAGGAAAATCAGATGGTAATTTTATTGACAGATTTTACAGTTATTTGGTTTCAAAATGGGGGGTAAAAATTCCCGGTATCTGACAATTTAAAAGCTGAAAGTTGGAGAGGGGTTATCATTGTCAAATGGTCTAATCAGTAATCAGTCTGTTAGAGAATGTACACATTGACACGAAATATTGTAAATAAACGATGACTTTTTCGATTTATTTGTGGGAAACTCTATGGTACTATGAATATACAGCATTTTATGAAATATACAACCATTTACAATGTTTGATCCTTTGTAGCAGCAGACTGTTTTGTTTTGCTCGGCTTCTTGAAATTAGACATAAATAGGTGTGATTAAAGAAAACCCGAAAATAATTTTCCAGTTGATGGACAATAATGAATTAACAATCCTATATTCTTCGAATGAATCCACTTTTAATTTCATGAATGTCATGACACATTTTGCAGCATTGCGTTTAAAAGGTCCAAAATAACATATTAAACGTTTTCTCGTGGTAGTATAATACATAACAAATTTAAGCTCACTTTTACAAGATGAGTTAGTTTAACACATGTAAACAATCGTTACCTCTTTTTTAAAATTAATTGTTGCCAGCACTTCGTTCTTGCTGACTGCATGTTGTTTGGGGTTCTTCTGATTAAAATATCATAGCAGATTCTCAAAGGCAACATATAGCTCGATGTGAATTATGCCCGTTCTTGTTTATGAAAATAAAAGTTTCAAGCTCAATTTCCTTTATTTGTGTTAGTAAATTCATTATCTCATTCCCCTAAAATAACCCCAAAATATACATTTTAACGATATGTGAACTGTTTGAAGGACCAAATTATGTACAATTCATCTTCAATTAAGCTATGTTGACTGCTCTCTTCTCATTAAAAGTGCGGTAAGCATGATGTATTCTTTCGAGTTCCTCGTCTAACTTCTAAATGATCTGAGAACATTGATTTTCTGAACTTTTATCGCCAATGCTCGCAATATATTACATCTATATTCCTAAAGGCCTACCTATTTTCTGTAGGGTAAATGTTCTATGTTCGAAAACCTGGCTGTTTCAACACAAAGCTGAATAAAATGTTGGAGACGTGCCAGCCATGACTGATTGGTAAAAACTTAATCATCTTACTACTACTTTCAGATGTCACGTATATTTTGAAAGGACCACTTAACGAAACTGAACTAACACGTAAGGGGACAAATCCGTAGTGGGTTTCTAGTTTCATAAACCTAGTCTACCGGGAGGGTATAACGATCACGTTAAACCGCAGCCTAAGAAATCACATTCGGAATATAGATTGTACGCAGGTTTTTAGCAATCAGACGAAATAATCTTCATTCTAAAAAAAGTCCACATAATATGAAGAGCTTTGTAGATCAAGCATTCAAAGTATTGATCAATCTTAGTTACATTGTAACAGAGATTATGGTATATAATAACTTTAATTCAATCCAATTTTAATTCATAAAGAAATCAAACTATACGAAATTAACACCACCCCTTTTGTATTAATATACATACAGTGGAGGGGTTAATAACAATTACAACCATAGAAATAAGAATTGATAAACTGTTTTTGCTTTATACACTACTGGAACTGATAAAAAACAAATCAAATGAACATTTTATAATGTAATAACTGTACATGAACTTTGTTCTGATCCTAAACTAGGTGGTTTAAAAGAGGACCATTTTGAAGGATAGTAGCTTATGGGCATTTGTACAATAAATAAAAAGTAATAACCCTTTTAAAGAAGAAAGAGCTGACGAATAAAAGAGTGAAAATAGAAAGTACTTGTGGACGTTAGAGTGCAGTATACAGTGATTCTGCCGGGGTATTAGAAATTACCCCCAAAGAGAAGAAATACGAAATATAAGTAATTACAATATCTGTTGATTTCACAAGGCCTTTTTCTTTGTAACTTTCTCCTTCAACCAATACTACTGTTCATCAATCCGTATGCTCAAAGAGATCAGCAAAGTCGGTAAACCTCTGCCTTGCCGGTATAAGATTACCCATTGGTGGCGACCTGCGGCTGAAGACGGACCATCCATAGTCAGTCTTGCCTTTATTACTTTGATCTGCTAGGGACGCAAGGAGTCGCTGACGGGTTTCCGGTCTTGGTTTTGCCTCAAATGCCTCTTCTATTGTCTGACGTAAGTCTTCGTAGCCTTCGCGACCAAGGGGCGTGGCCGAGACAACCAGGAGAAGTGTGCATGCGCAGTACAGGACGGCTACGACCACGTGTGACTTCATGTTGATGGTAGAGTCCCTGAAAATATTAAAAACGCACATGTGAATAATATGTTAATACACATTGCATAGATCATTTAACAGTAACTGTTTTTGTCAATTGTTAACGCGTCATTGTAGACGAGGGGTTTGCTGAGATCTGAGTCAGAGAGTGGCGCCGTCCTTGAAGCGCCATGCGAGAGTAACATCGTACTCAACGCAAAGTAAATGTAACAGGAATAATGAATAGTGCAAACATTGCTTTGAATTTTGGGCGTTTTTGCATATGGCTTTCAGAGTTTATCACAGGCTTGCTTAGCACTGGAAATATCGCAATGACGTCCAGCTTGCAAAGGGCATAACTGATCAAAGTTTTTTTTTTTTTGTTGCATTATTACCTTGAACATTTTATTGAGTTACTATTCCGCAAAGTACAATTTATACTCTCCGCTCGATCGGAAGTTTTATCACGTCTCCATACCACAGGTGCGCAAAAGCTATTCCAACCAAAATGAGGTTCGTATCCTACCCATTTACTGTATATACACCTGAGTAAGGAGACCAGATGTAGATTTCAATAAAAAAATCCTTTTTACGACAAATAAGTGTCCACGACTTATGCATTTCCAAGTCAAGTTTTAAAACCATTCTACAACAACGCATCTACTTATTAACAATATCTGAATAGACCACGAATAGTTTCATACGATATATTTATAAGCATAAAGTAGCCTGATAACGCTATAAAAACCTCGAACTTTAAAGAATTAAACAAATCGGCTGCGAAACTTTTATGCTGATGTGACTAAAGCCATAGGCCTATCAATTTTCACCACAACCACTTTAAATTGCATAAAGTGATGCAAGCGGGGAAATGCCGAGATGAGGAAGAGAGATACCACTCTAGAAGCATATCATTTTCAAACGTAGTATGTATGTTTACAAAATATCGTCAAAGAAGATCCATCATGCTTGGCATTGGCACCTTTTCATTGATTTCAGGGAAATTATTCATCTCTGAGCGACTATATTCTCTTCTATTATACAATTAATGATCGTGATCCAAAACCGGAATGTCATCGAAACCCAACTAAGTTGGTCAAGATGTAAGTAACTTAATCCATATAAACACAATAGACCTGTTTACTAAGTGATTCAAATTTATGGATGTTTCTTTCCTGGGGACCTATTAACCTGTTATTAATGAATGAACTACAATACTTGGAATGCAGTTTGCATACATTACTTGTTGCTATGTCTGACAAGCCTCTGGCAAGCTTTCAGGTTGTCAAGAACAACCTTTGTTTCAAAAGTATGCATAAAATTTGAACACTTAGTAAACAGGTCTATTTTTCATAACATGCTTTTTGTTGGGGGGATTCATATTGCAATTTTCACTCTAATACATGTAGGAACCATGAGTGATGAACTTCTTAATGAATTGCTTTAATAAAATTTGATTTTAGAAACAGTGCATACACTTCAGCTCCCTATTTCCGTTTCGAAATATCTGAGTGACACAGTTACATTGACATCATCACGCACGACCAAGAAGTGAGCCTAAATGCAAGTGTCGTAGAAAGAGTTGATGCAACTTTTCTCAACTCAAAGAATTTTTTTTCATCCACCTTTCTCCGCTTCCGATAATGGTTATTGGAAATGACTTGGGAGTGTTTTAACCTCTATATCCACAGGCAACAGGAGGATCAATGAAAGGTAGCAAGGCTTATTGACTCCCATAGCAGCCAAAGAAAATCATATAACAAAACAATGGAGTCCCCGTTACCCTATTTGTTTAACCGTAGAGTCTGTTTCCAAGTTAGTAGAGAAGGAAAAGTGTGAAAAGACCTGCCACATATTGTTAAATATCACGTCATGATTCAATCTGAAGTACATTCAATATGCAAAGAAGACTCCAAACTTGCAGGGGCGATGTGGACAAGCTGAAGTTTGGATAGATGGGGATGGACCATCTTCCGATGCAGAAAAGTGCAGCGGGTTCCAAGAGACCTGAAATCATATGAAATCGAATGAAGATAGGGCTGGGCTGGAGCCGAGTGACATGTCAATGATTTACCTCCGGCAACATCCCAGATCAAGTCACCGTCTTATTCGATTAACGCGAGAATCGGACTCCAGACCGACCTTAAACGCTTCCTGCAAAGTAGCTGAGGGGTGTGGAAGAATCCTATATAAGATCCAATTTATTAGAGGTACATCTTCCTATAACCCGTACCACTAATCAAGGTGAGTATGATGCAAGATGACGTGGGGATCAACACTGTGGTGTCATCATACTCTGTCAATAGAGAGGACAATCTAACAATGACTATTAAGACTTCATCAGATGTATTTGGGTGATTTAGTCTTTGCTACTGGATTGAAGTGCCACTCTGCAAGAAGCATCGCATACATTGCATTCCATTAGTAATGATCATTTTCTCGATCATGTTGAATTAGAGGAATGTTAGGCAAATAATATTGTGAGAATGAGTTCGCACTAATGCGACTTCATTTTCATGATTATAATGATCCTTGAAAACAACATGATTTTATGGTGTAAAATTGTAATTTTACAATCGGAATTAATACTTTAAAAAAGGTTTTCTGTAGATTCGGGTTAAGGACACAAAACTGGACTTTGATTCGTATGTAAATATCGAATATAGAAGGACTTATCTTAAGTTCTATTAGACGACAAAAAAGTATATAAATATTATCTTGAAATATTTTTTTTCTTATCAATATTGTACTTTTGTAAATAATAAAATTTATTCTAGAAGATAAGATTTCATTTCAACTTATAAATCACCCCATTAATAAAAGAAATGAATTTTGAAATAACCAAGCTATGATTTCCTTCATGCAATCTTACACAAAACTGATATTCTAACTACACCAGTATCACATTGAATACACAAACACTTCGAATGCGATATGAATCAAAATACTATCCCAATATATGCATCAGCAAGATTGACACTTGAATTTGAAAGCACGGTAATTCATTTTCACGTCTCCAAACGTTTCTTTTACAACACATCTCCACTCTCCCGCCCTAAATATACAACGAATAGATTTAATATTTCCTTGTGCGTTAAAAAATAACATCTCAAGAAAATACATTTCAAGGGCAGTCTAGCCACTTAGCATTAGTGTGTCAACTGAAACCTGAGAGAGAGCACTGGATATTCCGTGTTCGCATGCGTAAGCTTTAAAGTGCTTTAGTGATTTCGTCAAAATGTTGGTTACGTTGTGGTTGGAAAAAGCCTAGAGATTCGCACCAGTGGAAGGCAAGAAGGTTTAATGTTTCGTGACGTTTCATATGAAGAAAAAAAAACAGCACTTGTTCGGCATGACCATTGCTGCATGCTGTGAGAGCTGGCAAATACTTTGACAAAAAAGTGCTTGTGCTTTTCCTCTTTTCCAGCCAATTAAGTCCATGCGACGCAACCATTGGCAATTTGAATTAATTGGTAACAACGGGACTGTGTGAATCAATCGACATTACATATGGGTAAGGAACATTCATTAGACATCAACGGAAATCGAAGTCGAGTTGGACATGTATAAAGATGTTGATACATTTACCATGTCACCCCATGCCCTTTAGCGTACGATGGGAGGAGAAAGAGGGGAATGAAATAACTTTTTTTTTATAATTCTTTTTTTTTTTTTTACAGAACATCATTAAACACTAGAAAACAAGATTAAGTAATGAATACCATACAAGTTTTGGAAATCTCTTAACAACTTTTTCTCAGAATTCCTTTAGTTCATTTGATAAAGGTACTCATGATTCGGCTGCGAAGTTATTTTATTCTCACCTTAACAAGGGCATTAAACAAATGAAAAAGTGGAGACTGATATACATCCCTGGGCCGGTATCCAATTCAATACTTGTTTTGTAACATTATATTTACATATAGTGGAATTCAGGTAAACAACTCTTTGAAAGTTCTTTATTTATCCAAAAGATGAACGGGATAACAATATATCTCCCCATTAATGTGACCTTGCTATAAATGTTTATAAAATTTTATGCTTATCTTTGAGAGAGGGAAAATGACCTACTCTAATTGACATATAATGACCGATAATTTTGAAGACTAAAAGAGGTTGAAACATGAAATTTCCCTCTCTTTTTATGTGTTACTATTTGTCCACGGTTCATTATCATATCATTTTGTGGCATTTTATTCGGTTATATACACGATTTGACATTTTCAAGGAAACTGTAGGACATTTTCCCCTTTTCAGATAAGTACTTATTTTTCGAACGATGCAATTTGCTGCCGGCAAGGTATTATTATTATAAATTTATACTATCAAGTCATGTTATCACATTAAAAATGAGTGAGCTAGGACAAAATAATTACATAAATGCTGACAATTTTCCGATTGACACAAGCAAAATCTAGATGAAAAAGAAATATTTAAAGAGAGGAATAAATGTTTTAGAGATTTTAATCGGTTCACGGTTTGTTTTGTGTAATGATAGACTATTAAACGTTGAATATGGCTACATTCAACGGAAGAAGGCTTTTCCGTCCCCTTTTATTTGTTTTTATTCTTTTCACTTATTCATACATTTATTGCTGTAGTATATTTTGGATGATTCAACTTTACTAATTTTGAAGAGATATTTTTGGCGCATTTTCGAACGATTCTCATTATAGACTTTCCCCTCGCGACTCACTGTTCTACATGCTACTTCAAGAGGTATCAATCTTGGTCGAGAGAACACATTTATGGCATAATAATCCCGATGTAAAGGATCATCCTAGATTCCGCGAGATTGATTTTTCTTCATGTATTTTTGGGCTGGAATATTGGTGATCAGTCTTTTTTTCTTCTGGACAACCATGTCGTCAGTGTTTACTTTTCTTCTTCACACAACCTGCTACACGAGCTAAAATCAATGAACATGTCGACAAAACGCCCTTCATCGTGTCACGTGAAACCCGTCTCGTGCAGGAATCCAATTTTTGTTTTATTTGTCGTCTGCTATAACGCCTCGGACAAACAACAATCGGGCACCCCCTATTGATTGCGAAACAAAATGTTCCTGAAGGGGCGAGTGTTTGTCTCCACCCCCATCTTTCTCTCGCTACCACTTTTCTTGTTAACTAGAGACGCTAGTTTGTAGTGTGGCTTTAAACATAACCCAAAGATTAAATTTTGTTTAAATATATTTACAGAATTTTCGTGTTAAAAACAAGAATCCATCATAATTGGACTTTTTTCTATAATAAAGTACCATCACTTGCAAAAGTTTAAGACCACTATTCCAAAATGCAATAAGTCAAAGAAAGAAAAAAAACACCTTTCAGACATACAATTATTTTCATGGCATAACATATGTATCATACTTGAACTATAGGCTTATACCATTACTCTTGTGCTACTGATCACTGTAGTAAACATGTTATGTAATCATTCAATGAGACAAAATAAAGTATTTCAAATTATTGAAATACCCACAAATCCCGATGTGGTCTTAAACTTTGGAAATGATGGTAGAATCATTAAAAGTATATATATGCCAGGGTTTGCATGTGAACAAAGTTGAACATAATTCTGGATTTCGTCACTATTTTTAACATACATGGTGTGAACCGTAAAATTTATTCATGAAAAATCAGCTTCATCCTCAAGATGCTATACAAGAATGTCACTTCATGGTGATACCGCAAACATTTGGGTTCAAGAATACAAACTTGGTTTTGAAATGATTGCTGGAATAATAAGATAATAATAGATCGTGAAACACGTTGTGGATACATTTAGCAGATTGAATTTCACACAAGGGAGTGAAAAATACGTGAAACGATTTCTTGACTTGTGATCACATTTTACTATCTCTTCTGTAAATCCAAAGAAAATTTGATGACTTTAATTGATTACTGTAATAAATCAGAACCCTCTGAAATACTTATTAATGTTTCGAAGAAAGATCGTCATCCCAAAAGTGTCTAATTGGTTTAAGACATAGGTTTGTATTGTCGTACCATGTAAGTTATCCGAACAAATGTCTCGTTGGGATCTTTTCTCTAGAATTATATTTCTACGTTCTTAGATTTTCCCTAAATAACTCAAATGTTGGTTAATGCTCACAACATATAAATCATTGTACTAAATATGCGCTTCAGAATTAGCGATGTTCCTTTCTTCATGCTATTTTAATATCATAGATATCACTGATACATATGGATTACGATCAATCCAATTTTTTGATAGGGACATAATGGTACAATAGAATGAAAATCATATTTCTGCGTGGAAACTTTGTTCCTAACATTTAATGAAAACAAGATCATTTGGATTATTTCTAACGTTTCTTATTAACAGAAGATATACCAGAAATTGAACGGAAAGTCTAATGTAAGCTTTTTATTAACTGAAAACATTCTCAGAATAGGGGGAAAATACATACTTTTCATTTAAAGAGTTGGGATGAATAAAATCGATGGCATCTTTTCATGATGAGCCGTCTTAAAATAAATTCAAGAAAATTCGGAGTCACAATAATGTCACAAATCTCATTATATTAGGGTTTTCATCAATACAATATATACATGTACATGGGTGACCTCGAGTTGGTGAAGAATATTCTTTCAGGGATATGTGTTTCGATATACAACCTGTTTCAGCTGTTGTTTTCGTTGCAATATTCCATTTAGCAATGAATGGACCATCCTACAGAATGGCGTCACCGGGCATAACCCCTACCACGTGATCAAGTTACCAAGCAGAAGGCTGAAATCTACGTGTGCTTGACCGCTGGGCGCAAAATGTAGAGCTTTTGGTGTAACTCTGGGCTCATATTGGATTAGGTGTGTTAGATTTCTCTAAATGATATCGACGGTTGCCACAATACGTACCTTACTCATAAGGATTCCAGGTAAAGAACTCTCATAAAGTTTTATCACGGTGCCTCAAGCTTTACCGACACGAAAGAGCGGTGTATATTTTTGTTTACTAACGTGTGGTTCGGAAACTGATTACGTCAACTGTACATCATAGAACATCATGAGTATTGAGGCGATTAAAGTGATCTCATTAAAACTATTATCTTAGTTTATGATGTGAATTTTGAAAATATAAATATGACAAACGATCCAAATAATCTCTGAGTTATTTCTGTGTTTTAAATAAGTAATATATTTGACTTGAAATGATTTCATGTTTCATATAGAAATATTCTAACTACAAAGACTACGAAAGACTATATGTATACTATACTGTATATGTATTGTCAATACATATCATTTTTCTTCTCCTAAAGTTTTAATTATATTGTATTTAGTAAAGTACACGTATATTTTTTCATTTACAAAAAAATCAGCTGGAAATCCTATACGAAGGATCAGCTTACTTAATGATTCATCTGCCAAACGTGAATTTGTATAGCAGTATTTGTCTTAGTAAATTCAGCTATGTCACAGACCCCTATAATAAAATAGCTACTATTTTGAAAGAATTTGTGCAGGCTCCAGGCTGTGCGTTTATTAATATTGCTGTATAATGAGCATCTATTGGATACTGAATGATCTCGTTAAATCTGAAATGCTTGTGTCGCTTAAATATCAAAAGAGTTCATGAAAGGATCTTGTCCTCAGCGCTAGGCGATCATATTTCATAAAAATGCAGGATCAAAGCACATTGTCCCTCTCTAAACTGGTTCAGTACTCTGATGATCTATTTTCGACAAAAATACGTTTAAGGGATAGGAAATAAGCCAGTTGTAAAACAACATTATGACGTCGTGATCATGGACTTTACAACTCAGTACAGACAAACGGGGTCATTTGGGAAAAGAGAATTTTCAGCCACTCGTTGTACAATCTGAAGATTGTTGGTGCAGACACCGTCCTGTCTCTCCTGACACATATGAAGCATATTAACCAAATATAGCATCCTTTAAATGATTCAAAGTAAAAAAAAAGTACAAATACACTATGTAACATCATTATCATCATCCCATTCATCATCATCATCATTAACAAAGAATATGTTTGCCACATTTCTATGCAAATTATCTGTTCAGAAAGAAAGGCTGTGAATGGACAGCACTGAAGATAGATGTGCACATCCGTACTCCACATCTATCCGAAATGCCGTTCCGACAAGTGTACTTGTGAATGAACTGATTGCATTGTTTTCTTTCCTATTCTCTAACTTGATATACAAAACATGTCGTCAAGCTATGAGAACAGACAAGAATCTGATAGTACCTTCGAAAATACGAACATATACTCATGAAGGTCATTGACGCCTAATAAATTCAGTGCTGCTATATGATATCCCAAATCGATATCACTGAATGCTTCATAGGTTTACTGAATGTGATACTCTAACTGCTTTAGTCCGAGAGAAGGTGTACATTTTAAGGATGGTACATTCGCAATCTTACAGAATTATCTGTCGCCTATAGATTATACCCCGACAGGGAGAGTATATACAGACTAACAAATGAGTTCATACGCCTTTCTCTAGGCAAGATTAGTCTGATCGATTCTTGGTATCAGATGAGCATTGATTCCATTCGTCCGGACATCCACAATTGACTTAGATACACCTCCTGTGAGCCAATGTGACATCGTGGGCAACTCACTGAAGAACGGCTGTTCATTAATAAGGAGAACCTGTTTTGTGAGATTTGTTATTCCTGCTTCCTTATCGTACTTTGATGCGTCCGACGCCGGGTTCATAAGTCCAAGATTCTCATGAGTCCATAGGGATATTCCGCAAGATTACAGACATCTCTTCACAGTTCATTACTGTACGTAATATTCCGAATGTTGATCCATATTCAATCAGTGAATACTCTATATGTGTTCATTGAATCATATATTTTGCTTTCTTTACTCCTGGGTATTCTTCTGGCATACCACGAGACACGTGTATTGATACAGCAATTCACACCCAGATGATATATCTAATGTGGCAAGCATCAACAGCACTTTGTGAAAATTTGTCGTCGGTATTTAGATACTCTTGGAGATGGAACATCCGCAGCCTGACAGAGGTGTCGCCTTCAGTACACCCTGACAGCGCTTTGTACCTCTAGCAAAAAGCGCTATATAAATCAAAATTATTATTATTATAATGTACAGACTACCTCAACAGAGTTTATAATCCTTCCAGGGCAAGATTAGTCTCAGCGATTCTTGGTATCAGACAAGCATTGATTATGCTCGTCAGGACATCCAGAGCTGACATAGGTACACATCCTGTCAGTCATATGACATCGTGCAAATCTAACCAAAGAACGACTGTTCATTCATAGAAAATTAATGACGTTGTAGATTGAAATATTTGCTATTCGTGGTTCATTTTCATAAGTTGATGTGTTACCATATTGTCTACAATACTCTGATGAGTCCATGGGGATATTCCTTAGGATTAACATCCAGAGTCTATGTAGGTACACCTCCTGCCAGCCCAAATGGCATTGTGTGCAGGTCATTTGAGAAGCTATGGGAACTATAAGTTCATCTTGAAGAAGAAAATGCCTTAAAATTCTTCATAATATCACAACATTTAATAGAGATACTCTGCAAATTTACTGACACCTTCTTATTTCAAATGGTTATATCGAAATTTTATTTTGATACTTTAGTTGCTATACTCTAGGATTGTCCATTAGGCTGATAACTTTGTTGCCATCAATATGACTCTAATGTCATCTGCGTCTGGTTGATTCATCTCAAGCCTTACCGACCTGTTGCCTACAGTATGCCTTGGCGATCTAAGTACAGACTATACATCCTTCAAAAGAGGCAAGACTAGTCTGATCGATTCTTGGTATCAGATGGAAATTGATCATGTTCGTCAGGTCATCTAGATTTGACTTCCCTTTTTCGAGCTTACTCAAGAAACGACTGTTCATTCATACGGGTTGTCAAAGATGGCCATCTCTTTCAATGATCCATAGAGAGAAAGAGAGAGAGAGAGAGAGATTCTCGAATTTTGTATTCCGAAGAGGTTATTGAGTAACCGTGTCGCCTTTCCCTAATTTAAAAGAGCCGATCTTTTAAAAAACATTTAGTAAGTGCGGAGTATCCTGCAGCTCAGAATGTGGACTCCTATAGAAAGAAATTACACCCAATAGGTTATAGACCACTCACTAGATCTGTATCGTAAGTAGGGGTTTAGACTTTTCCGGGTACTCTAAAATCATGCGATCCAATCATCCCACTGAATGCTATAAAAATTACAACAATCGAATTCTGTAGTCAGTGGTGTGTTTCTTTTTTTAGAATATAGTTTGTCCATCGGAGCATTTTTTATTTTGTTCACCCACGAGCATGACGAGCAAGCCAGGTGTGTTGAAAGTTGACCGTGTGGTAAAAGATTGTTATCATTACTTGGATGATGAATTCCTACACAAAGTTAATGTCTTCTACAAGCGTCACTACTTTGTTAGATCTAATTAATCTTATCGAAGACTGCAAAAGCATGTAGTTGTTTGCTACCTGACTGCCAGGAATGAGAGTAATTGCCTACACACACAAGCAATTTGTGTCTAAACATAACAATCCGTCCATTTAATTCGGTAAAGGTAACATTTCACGGGGTCGCCAGAAGATAGAACATACCGTCCCTGTCATTGGTTGATTAAGTTTCTCCTGTTTTCTACCTAAAGGTGGATGTTGACAGGTTTCATCTGATAATTGGTCGTTAAATGGATGTCGATTGGATGAGTGGGTCTGGGTTGCCGGTAGGTTCCTAGACCCTGACTCAAAGAGATGGAATTAGTATGCTTGCTTGGTTGTATCAGCTGCTTGCTCTGACATCTTAACGAGGGCTTTCTACTCTATCCTCTCCCCTCTTCGGATATTACCTAATCCTTTTCAAAGTTTCATCACGCGTGGTCTTCCTCACGTTCAGGATACAAGATAAGATTCCTTTGCATGTTATTTCACCAATCACTTATTTCTTCAGAGAAATGAGATCATTAAAAAAAATTTACAAATGGTAAGATAACATTGTTTTTAAATATCATCAGTCCTGCATTTGCCAAGTTAGATGGAAGTGTCATATATTATCTCATGCAACATTTAGACACAATAAATTTCATTCTTGATTATTATACAGGGTTGGAAAAAAGTTTGGAATATTTTTTTGGCGATGAGTATGTCTGATTTTAAATGCTAGTTTCTACTATATTGTGATGAATAATTCATCCAAATCGGATTAACTGTGTTGAATGAAGTCTACTGTTCCATCTTGTACCAAAGATTACGTAATATTGTTAAACATGTTACAATGGCTGACCAATGAACCACATGTTGTCAGATTTGCTCTATTTGTGTTTGAACATCTTGTTATACATTTCTGTACTTCACGTGGAATTTTGAAAAAGCTACGTGCAGTTTGCAGTCATTTTGAGGACTTCGGTATAGCAATTAAACTGTATCTGATTATTTAACTTTTTCGTTAGACATTTGCAAAAACAGCAAATATACGCTTCCGAATTCCAAGTGGACCTCTGCACTGTGTGATAAGCCTGATTTTTAAAGTTAAAAAGGGACACATATCTTTTATTTGAACCTCAAAGAAGAACTTAAAATGACGAGGGATATGTTTAAGACAAGAAATAATTCTTGGAATAAAAATATTCCAAACTTTTTTCCAACCCTGTATCTACGATCTCAGCGACGTCGTAAAAATAATTTCGAAATAATTATAACGTGAGATTGGTCGTTTTTAACGTAATTTCCAGTCATTTCATCAGTCTGTAAATCTAGTATTGTAAATACAACCTTTTATTAATCATTGCAAAAACACAATTTTTATTTTTAATTGGTTAAATGAAACCGGACAATATCTAATCCTGTTGTTTGATAACCAATTTCCTTATTTTTTTCTTCATAATACATGTATATATATATATATATATATATATATATTTTTTTTTTTTTTTTTTTTTGGGGGGGGGGGGGGTGAAGGTCGGGGACTTTAATACTGGCTGTTGAAATAATATGAAAAACATGACAAACAATACGCCCTCACTTAGGGCCAGTCCTTCAGGAGCAAACCACAACTCCCACGAGAACATTTCCTATATCATAAGTTTTCATAAATAGAAAAGTGATATGCTATGAAAAGCTGCAACCAAATACCTGCACTCATCTTACCACAAACATGTAAAATTCATAAAAATTATAATATAGCACCCGAAAAAAACATCAGATATGCTCTTGGGATGTGTAATCATGGATGGATTTCTTTTTATACAGATTTGTATTTCGATTTGAACGGCTTGGCACGGTTCGTTTCATGTTTAGTGCATCTTTATAGACCGTCTTCTAACCTAAGTTGTACGATACTTGACCAAATCATATTTAATAAAGGTCCTTCTCTATATAGTCTTGCTAAAATCACGAGAGGCGTATATATTACCTAACCGCGAAGATGGTGCCCACCGGCACCAACGCACGATCACTTCTTGTTTCTTGCTTGGTTTATGACAGTTCAAAGTGGAATCAAACACAATGTATTTCTACTCTGATGTGGGCACGTACATCACAGACAAAAGAATGCAAAATTAGCGTCCTTTGCTGAATGGGTATATAGCAGTTGTTCAAAATCGAATTATCAGGAAAAAGGAAATCTTTATAAAGTTAAATTATTGGTTACCATGTTTCACTTATACATTTGACTCACAATGGTTGTTCCGAAAGGAAATATTCAACAAAAATAGGCCTAGAAATAGATGCTACAGAAGTGGTATTTCAGAAACATAAACATCCGTTTCTCACCTCCACCTGTTTTACCTAAATATTTTTGACGGATCGAATTGCATCGTTCGGGCTGTTTGGTCACGCCCGTGGGCCACTTTTGAAAAATCACTTAAATTATACTATAGGTAAACATTTGGAAAATGTATGCAGGTTGTGGACGAGGGCATAATAACAGAGATGGCATCTTTTCTGCCGGTTTAACATTATGTTTATGGAGTGTGTGTCATGGGGTACAAATCCAAATAAATATGATAAAAATTTTGCTGAAAATTTTGATCTCCGGATATAACGAGTTCATGTGCTTTTGCTATAAACAGAGTTACACACATCCCATTAAGCATAATCAATCATGAAAACGTTAGGCACTTAAAGCTGCCACCTGTGCCTTATCTTGCACGTAATGGAAGTATATATCCGGTATATTGCAGATCAAAATCAGGTCACGATCACATGGCTTTTATTCTTTTTCCACAAATGCAAAACCAATCACAGAAGTGCAAGTTAGAATTCAGCGATATACTTTTTCACGCCGAAGGGAATACCAATTGAGGCAGGTGAAACATCAAGATAGTTCATTGATTAAAGAGAATATGCCTCAACGGGAGAATAAATTTATTTTCAAATATTTGTACAAATTATATTTGCACTGCATCCCCTACGGGTCGTCGATTCTTAAAACTTCTTTTTTATAGCAGACAGGTAAATACATGATCCGCGAAACGGGGGGGGGGGGGGGGGGGGCTGGGGGCTGCAGCCCTCATTTTTTTTTAGTATTAATGAGTGAAATCAGATCAGCCCCGCCCTCACACTTTCAAAAACGCTCCGCGGCCCCTGAAATAAACCACCAACAACTATCATTGATATGGGAGAAACGCATCAATAGAAAGCATACCCTCCATACACACTCACATGATATTGGGGAACTGCTATTCCCCTTCTCTAGATGGATACGATGGACGCCCCTGAGCAACCCCCCCCCCCCAAAAAAAAAAAAAAAAAAAATAATAATAATAATAATAAAAAAAATAAACAAAAATTAATAAATAAATAAATAAATTAAAAAAATAAAATAAAATAAAAATAAGAAAGATAATAATAATAATAATGCACATTCATCCTATATAATTATTATGATGCATCTTTTTATATATATATACATTAAAGATGAAATTCATTTCATTTTCCAGTGTGTTGTCAAAATGCTCATAACCATGTACAAATTAGTTTGCTTAAAGATTCGAGAAAACGCCATTTTACTTACAGGGGTGTACTATACATTTATAATACGTACACATGGAATATACCTATGGACATGTATATTCCTTTCCGATTCAGTTAACCCTATGCCTACGGGAATCGGGTGAGGTCTGTATTAAGCCTATGGGAGTGAGATAATCTAGTAGTCAATGCATTAATACCTTTTAAGGCACAATCCTTTTCCTGTTGACTAAAAATTAACTCTCTATCACAGAAAAAAGGCTACAGTTATTCATACACATCATAATAATCACTTGAAACAATCAATTGAAACAAAATAATGAGCACTGATACATTCGTAAAATAAACAAACTAATATTCTATCTTACACGCTGGAAAATGAGACACAAAGATTGTTATGTTCATGCAACAGACTGTTGTGCTTCTTTAACTGCAAGCCTCCGGGTAATCGATTAAGTGACTGTAATAACTAACTTGTTCGAATACGTTTAGAAAATCTACTACTACCGCTTTGCATCTCGTCTGATCGAGATAGAAATCTTCCTGGCGTTAATTACATATACATGTGCTCAATTATTAGCAAAAGGATACGTCTGTTGACTTATTGGACATACGAAAGTCATTATTAACAGAAATTAGACGAGGACCATGAACCCAGTCGAGCAATCCATATGAAGTATATTGCTTTAATGGCTTGGGGGCAAGATTTTGAAATTGTCAGTATGGATGTAATAAAGATACAATGCCGTCTAATTCATATACTTGATACACTTGATCTTTAGAATATTTCAATTGCGATAAACACCTTTCGTACAGTAACTGAACAAATGGCATCGCTCCGAGCGCAAAAAAAAAAAAAAAGGCATGGAACTATAGTAGTTCTTTATTGACTTCAACAAATGCACGTTTGTATCCATTCGTTTAACTTATCAATCTTGAACAAAAATCACCTAATAATTTCCTAATAATTTCAATTACGGTGTTTGTTGACCTACATCAACGGACCAGAGTCTCTTTGATATCTATGCCAAGTCACCAAAAGCCCGAAACACAAATAACTTTATTAATGTAGAGGGTGAATTCTGGTATAAGAGTGATGCTTTGCTTAAGAAGGACCCAAGGGTGAATTTTGTGAGGAAAATTGTCACATGGTACCGTATATAACAATGATTTCTTGGAATAACAATTAAGATTATGAAAGTCTGCCACCTCCAAATTTACATAGCAATCCTCCCTCTCGTAAGTTTAATTTGATATATTATCATTAGTATATTAAGTTGTTTGTGCTTTTGGAGTTTTTAGCGTACAATTCTATCACAATATACGTGTAAATTTGAGTATATGACATCTTGAATAATATAACCAAAAAGTAGGGATATGACTTTATTATATTTAGAAAAGGAGATGAGGGCCGCGAAGGAGGCCAAGGTAAAAGAAGTATTTATCAAGTGATGGAGAGAGTATCACGTAGGGGAGAATCGTTAGCGAAAAGAAGGAAAGTGGCCACACAAAGACCACTATAGATTGAATTCGATCATGAATTATAGTCTGTTCGTACTGTTTGGAAATTGTAACTCTAAACAAAATGAAAGGCGAGCCAAATGCCCTGTCATATGGCGAAAGGCATGAGAACCGACTCATCTGTTGCAGGTGTCGGGTCACTTAGAGCGTTAGGGCGTAAGACGCGATTGCACACATGTGTTAGTGGGGACGTTCTATTAAGGTCTACAGGCAGGAGGGAGAGGGTGTTATGAAGATGCCTCGATCTATGAAAGGCGAGATGGGCAGGGAATCGATGAGGTTGCCTCACTTTTGAAACCGAACTCTTGTTTCCTGAAATAATAGATGGTATCAGCCTTACAGATGATGGCGTGGCAATAGCCCAGGGCAACCCGCATCATCCTCATTGATACCTACTTATAATTGATGTAGCTAAGATGGTGTCTACGGATTGGAGGGACAGGACACCCTTATACCACTCTTTCATAAAGCCATCGTCCTCGGCAATATGCCTTTGGTTAAATGGCGGTATTATTCTTAATTGTCATATCCGTAACACTTCCAAATGGTCATGGTACCTAAGCTTCAACTTATAAGTGACACGTGTTGGGATGATCCATATAGATCTAGATATAAATGGTTACAACTTTGACGATACCGTTATAAGCAGTGGTATTTCTTGAGGTTCCCTTCATAAATTATCGTGATAGTGTGTGCAGACGTTATTTCTCAAGTATCTTTGAAAGTAAATCAGATACTACACTGTAAAAAATAACTGTAAAACTACAGGTTTCCTGGCCCTTGAAATTACAAGTTATTGCCGTCATTTCAATTTTACAGGCTTTTTCCTGTAAAACAACAGCAAGTTTGTTGGTTTACCGGAAATCAGCATTTATTTTCAATCGCCCGATAAAAAACACCGTTAAAAAAACATTTTCTCATATTTTAACAAGTTACCCTGTTAAATTACCAAATATGTGGGAAAACACTTATATGAATATTCATGAATTTTTAGTAAGCGTATGGTTTGGGGTTGCCCGATTTAGTAACTGTCACAAAAGGAATAAAAAAAACTATAAGGTGCATATAAAAGATTGCATTAAATTGAATTAATTGAATTGAATTAATCAACTGGGCGTTGTGGCGTGCGCCTGTAATCCAGCTACCAGTGTGAAGTTATAAACTGATTCAGCGGACCCAGGTTCGAGACTGAGTCACGTCTTTCGGATGGTGACGTTAAAGGTCGTAAATAATCATATCTGATTGATACACGTCTGTAAAAACCCAGTTACACACACACACAATTAATGCAATTAATGCAATCAATCAGGGTTGCCCTGATGTGGCGTGCGCCTGTAATCCAGCTACCAGTGGAAGTTATAAACTGATTCAGCGGACCCAGGTTCGAGACTGAGTCACGTCTTTCGGATGGTGACGTTAAAGGTCGGTCCCAGATGTAAATAATCATATCTGATTGATACACGTCTGTAAAAACCCAATTACACACACACACACACACAATTAACTAGATAGGATATGTTTAGGATAGGATAGATTAAGGATTAAATAGGATAACATAAAGCATAGCTATACACTAATAACTGTAAAACTACAGACTTTCTGGCTTTCCTTGAGACTGACTACAAATTATTTTAAATTTACAGTCTCTTTCCGTAAAAAAACGGAAATATTTTTTACAGGCTTTACATGAGGCTGTAAAATAGCGTGCACTCCTGGCGTTTCGACTGCCAGGAAATTTCCTGTAAAAATACCCACATATTTTTTAACAGTGTATATGTCAAAGGTGGAGTCCCATAAGATGATTATTTCTTCCTTCACCAGTAAGGTTCGTATTTAATAACCTTATTACAAAGAATAAATCATTTTTTTTTTAAAGATGAGCTTAAAAATGTAATATCTCATGGCTGCAAAATTTAGTACATGTTACAAAAGCTAAAATCACGAATCTTTTTCTTTTTCATCCATCACTGATTAATGAAAAATAAAACATCTGAGAAAAGCTTTATAGGCAGAATTTTTTATAGTGCTGGCCACGCCCTATTCTATCAATCTTTCTATGACGTTGAGTGGCATCACACCCCGTCACAAATCGATCCGTCTATTGGTTCCGTGCTGCATGATGAAGCGATGGGATCGTACAGTTTATCGACGAAGAGAAAACACTCTCTATGCCAACCTTAACGAAGCACCAAATAATCCCTCAGCATATGACCTCGTAAGCCTATCCACGCGCTCAGGTAACCACCAATATCGCATCCTCTTCATTTTTTTAGAATGACACAGCCAGAGGTTCGGATGAGGCAAAAGATGTTCCCAGCCTGGAAGCAAGAAGGGTGTCACTGATCACTTAAAATAATAACACATACCCCTCTCCGTTTCTTACATTTGCATAACTTCTCAAATACCAAAAGTGGGTTAAATATAATTTGACCCGACAGGAACGACTCTAGGTGTTACTAATATTCCAGTACGGCAACTCTGAACCGCCGGAAATTGTTATCGTTTTTCTTGCAAATGAATCAGGATAGCAGTAATCGAGCATTTTGCCAAAAGATACGAGTGATTCTGGTTACACTGTCTTTCGTCAAAAGTTCAACAGTGTAGCAGTAACAGATGTAACAGATAACAGTCAGATCAGTCAGATCGCAGTTTTTTTTTTTAAATTATAGGTAGGAGTTACCTGTAAATAAACACCTTGTCGAAGAATAACTCATTCCGGGATTAGGATCAAGATTAATTTCCACAAATTTTTCACAAAACTATAAAAAACGACTGTATACCTCAACACTTTGAAATAGATATATTTGGTTTGATTGGCCAATCAACATTGAATAGGCAAATGGTACAATTCGAATGCCAATTTACACTTTGGGTTACCACATACACACACACAAATCTTCGATTTCTTTTGATGAATACATATGTATTAAGAAATTAAAAATTCGAAACTGAGATATGTAAATATTGAAGATCGTACTCTAAATAAAATTATGTGTTCCTATTTGAAAATAAGTCTGTCAAGTCTTTAGAGATTGAATTTAATTACGTGGCTTTCGGTTCACACTTGTTTTCATTGTTGCTTCTCTTTCCATTCATGAATTCAAACAACTCTTCCTGATGATTATCTGCTGATGAAATAATACAGTTATACATGTATTACTAGTTTAAGACCCGTTTTCAGTATTATTAATCTTTCAAAAGGACCTTGCCAAGAAACATTTCCAACAACATCTTGCCAATTTCTGTTCAAAATTACAGATGATAGCGTATCTTACCATTCTAAGACCATATTTCAGGGGGTCCGCTCGCTGTTCATAAAGACCGCTATTCATTTAACACGTGTTATGAATAGCGGTCCTTATGAATAGTGGTCCTTATGAATGGAGGTTCTTACGAATAGCGCGGTAATTTGTCTATGGTTTGATTGTTATTCATAAGTACCGCTATTCATTTAGTCACGCGTTATGGATAGCGGCCCTTATGAATAAGTGGTCCTTATGAATAGCGGTCCTTATGACTAGCGAGGTTACCCCATTTCAACGACATTATGTAATTTCAAACATATGAAGCATTATTACGTCGGAAATCATTCGAATTTCCTCCTGTCGACTTAATTCTTTTCCAACATACCAAAAGCACAACCTACTTTGAGGTACGTTAACATAACGAAGATGGCAGAACGAAAAGCCAGAGGAGAGGCATGCAAAGAGATTGGAAGAATTAAAAGTTAAGTAGCAAGGATGACGTGGAAGCAAGTAGAGGAAAGAAATTTCTTTTTACAATTAGAAGCATAATGGGAAGAAGTGAAAAGAAAGAAAGTGAGAAGGAGAAGGAGAAGGGAAGAGATGGCACAAAATGGAAAGAGCATCATTACTATACTTGTATTGGGTATCACGTAAAAAATAAAGTATAAAGCTTCTGCAAACTATGACATTCATCATATTCTAATGTAAGAATGAATTAGGAATTTCCCTGTACGAATCAATTCACTGCCTTTTATCATACATTTCTACCGGTAATTTGACAGTGCACGACTTACTACTTTCAATAAGATTGATTATTAATCTTCATCTCGTAAATACAAGAACAGAAACATGACGTCATACGAATCCATCCGACGCCTCCTATAATGTTCACATCTACTCACTTATATTGTCTTCTTGTGAAATTTGAATGCCCTTGTTCGCGATTCAAGGACCACCTTCCTCTCATATATACCTTCTTCCAAAGCCTAGATAACAGTTCGTTACCATGGCAACTGTACCTGAAGTAATGCCAAGTAGATGACTGATCACATTTCGTTTCTAGGTCCTGGCTGAATGGAGGATGCCGTTGGACTTGGACACGTACCTAATTTAAAAACTTGCGAACTGATCGATGTTGCATCTTTTTCGTTAAAAGGAAAACCGTAGATTGTTTGATTTATATTAGGAACAATATGACACAATATCTCTATTTTGCGGAATGTAGATCGATATTGACTGTCATCTCTGCGGTATAAACGTGTAGAATTTCTATGTAAGTTTCTATTTGTTTAAGCTGGAATATGCAAACGGAATGTTGCCTTTTACTCATATATTTTAGCGATGACCATTATGACACTCCCTTTGTTAAAGTAATATTATTCATATTACGTAAGGACACGTGGCTCCAATTTGTAGAAATGAGAGTGGAGTGTAAATGACTGGAAAACTAAAATGGTTCTGTTATTAACGTATGGACATCCACAGCTGGGGCGAGTTCTAAAGAGGTCAAGGTTGCAAAATTCTAATGCATTTAGACTTTTGAATTAGACGAAACATGAAACAATTGCAAAAATCATGAGTTCATGATACGATCGCAGAATATTATAAGCTCGGTGTAAAAAGTGTAAATTATCCTTTAAACGAGTGTTGCATGCCACACTTGTTGGGCCTTCTGCCTTCCTTCGAACGCTAATCAAATTCGAATGAGAGTACTTCAAGCTTTTGACCTATTTTTTCGCCGTCTTTGACACTTTGTCGATAAGTTTCCGCGCCACCAATCTGTTATGCTCGTTGATCAAGTGGTAGATGGTCTTATATCACTTCAACCAACGACCACGCTCGCAGAATCATCATCATTTACAGGTACTAGGCCTACCAATGACTAGGGTGGGATGCGATTACTAATGAGTAACATCTTTATGACAGGCTACTGTGACGTAGACGATGTATTTTTTAAATAAAAATGAACTGCACATGTTATGATTAAAAAGGAAGGGAAAGAAAAATTCGCAATGTCATTGTTACAGGCCATATCTTCCATGACTACCGTAGGCATGACGAATTAGCAGAGAGTAATTATAATAATAATAACGTTCGATTTATTTACCGCATAATAATTAATAATTATTCCTCTATGCGCTTTACACAATAATCTTATATTAACTACTCTAAAGAATGAACGGAACACTACTGTAAAAGGTATTTCTTTAAGGCTTTTGAAATATCATCAAGGGAAGATGTATTCCTAATGTTTAAGGGTAGAGAATTCCGCAGAGCAGGAGCTTATGATAGGAAAGATCGGTTTCCATAGGGTGTGCTGCCAGAAGGTGTTGTGATGATGATCGAAGTGTACGTACCGGATTATATTTACGAATAAGATCTGAAATTTAGGATGGAACAAGATTATTGTGTGCTCTAAAACACATAAAAAGTATCTTGAATACAACACGTTTCTCTACGGGCAGCCCGCAGTGAAGTTTATTCAGAATTGGAGTAATGGAATCTCTTGAACGAGCACCCTCTATCAACCTTGATGCTGTCTTCTGAATTCTCTGAACCCTGTTTAGGTTAATTCCTTTTTTCGGAAGTCCATACAAAAGTGAATTACAATTATCTACAAGGGACATTATCAAGGCATGAGCAAGCATGTCAATAGATCTTCTAATTCGTAATAATGAATATGATTGTACGCATCTTTGTTCTTATTGATTTATTCATAATCTTTAATTTGAGATCTATGAGCTGAAGTGAAATCACTTGATATTCAATAATTTTGTAGATTACATTAAATAAGTCTTACTACATTAGTGATGGCTTAATTACCAATACATTACCATAGTATACAAATGGTAAAATATTAATCTAGCAACTACAGTTTTCTGTGGTAAATTACCCTCAAACACAAAAATTCCATACCCCGTTTGATATCAGTGCTCATTGAATTTTCATTAGAATCTATTACAATTCCTTGGCCTTGATGTAGTTCTTATATACATGTAAATTCAAAGATATAATCATAGCCTAAGCCTAGCCTTAAAATGTACTTTTTCTATACTTTCATATCTTACCAAGATCATAGCTTATAGCTGGCGGCCAGCGGATGAATTGCATAGTAGGCCTAATAAGCGAAAATAAAAGCAATTCTCTGAGAAGTGATTACCCCAGGGGCCACGGTCTTTTACACACTATTTTAGAATTCTCCCTCGAAAATTGTTTTTCACTATACCACTTTGCCCATTCGAATAAAGCTGGTGCGAACTATTATTTCTCACATGATACACATTACTTTTTTAATATCCGATCTATCGTAAAGGTGCTTTTGAAAACGGTCATAATCTTAAATAAATCCGCCTTTAAAACATTCTTGAAATTGATTGAAAAATTATATGTAACGTGACGAGAAAAGGTATAGGCCTACACATTGGCCTTGGATAACCTGCAAATGAGCAAAATTATATTGTTAAAAAAATGTTCATGGATGACGTCATGCCAAATAGCACTTTTCTTGTCATGTCAATGCAAAGAGAGGGAGAGAGAGAGGGAGAGAGAGGGAGAGAGAGAGAATTGAGAATAGCATGTATTAAAATGTGTATGCAATTACTAAGCAAAGGAACTCTTAGCCGCGATTCAGCTACGACCATCTTGTGAAGATGTGGAAGTACAGAAAAAGTAGTCTTGCGATTTTGGACCAGGCCTAACATGTGTTTTTGTCAAGAAGCGCTATGATTTGCTTTGATCGGCAAATGATTTTAACGATTAAATTATTTTGAGAGTATTGCTTTGTGCAAATTCCAAGGTTGCTGATTTAAAAGGATATAGTATTTCGAAGAAATGAAAATGAGAGAATAATGGTTGCGTAGCTTAATTCAAAGTTCCCCAGAGCTGTCCTCCCTTTTTGAAAATTTTTGCTTAAACTTAAACTTGCAAAAAAATTCAAAAAGCGAGGACAGCTCTAGGGAACTTTGATTTAAGCTACGCAACCATTATTCTCTCATTTTTATTTCTCACATTTTTATATATATATATATATATATATATATATATGCAGCAATGGAAATACCCACATGAGAGTCTACCCGGGGTAAGGCACCCCGGGTACACCAACCCCGGGGGGTCGGCAAAATTTTTTTCATCAGACCTTCAAAATTCGCTCAGTGGGGCAGTTACTCCACAAAAAGGGAGTCAGTAAGCAGGAACAATGAATTTAGCTACGCAAATTATTTCTCTCATTCAATTCAACTGAGTTCTCACATATAAGTCTATTTATGTAGGTCTGTATGGCTTACGCTTCGCCGAAAATCGTCGAAACAACTGCGGTCACCATCCCAGTATTAAGCATACCATAATTTATTTACAACCATCTATACAGGAAGTGTTAAAATAAGCGTTGCCGTTTTAGAATGTTACATGGTAACGTGGATGAACCGTAAATGTTGAAGGGAACGCTGAATTAAAGTCTCAAGTGTAAGTGAATTTAACGGCTTGCTGCTCAAGTCGTTGCAATACTGAGGAGGGCAGCTGAGTAAACATGTATGGAAGCTTAGTGCCATGCTCATCGCCTCATCGCCAGATTCAAGGCCCTCTAGGTATTGGTAGAGTTGGAGCGACGAGGTTTCACTTTTCGGTTTCCTTTCAAGCAAGCCAATATGGATGAAAATAATACAATTAAAGATGGCTCCAGTCTTGCCGGACATTGCCTCTATTCTGTAATCACAAGTAGTATGATGATTGTTGTTTTTTTGTTGTTGATGTAATCTGTGGTTCGGAATAAGATCTTTATCCATAAACAAGTAAGCGATTTTTAAATACAGTGTATTATTTTAAATTGATGTTGGATTTTAGTTGACAAGATTACAAAATTGGGACACATGAATTTCTATGTAACGGTACAAGTTGATTGGGGAGGGCTGGTGCAATAGCCATGATAGTGGTAGTTTCTTTTTGCATGGGAGTTAATCTTCTGATTTTTCGTTGCCGATTGACAACTGTTCTCCAGTGAGGCTGATTGATGCATCTCCTTTCAAGTAATGATAGGCATCCATTCATCTGCAAAATGGTAGGCAGTGATGGAACATTCCCGCCTTAATCAAATCACAATGATTCGTGGACCTTAACGCCTGTAAAAGCATTGATTCATACACTCTTACAAGTCGTTTCATTATACCATGAGGGAGGTTTAATATGTTTGTACACGAACGTCCTAGAGCTATTGTGGTGCATAAGACAATATTGTTTACACATGACATGATGAAAACAGAGCACAATAACCCTTTTCACATTCTTTTTCAGAAAATCAGTATCATACCCTCGCATCCAATGTTATTTAATTGTTATTAAAATATAATTATTGATATAAAGATTTTTAACTTAAATATTTTATTACAATATATGGAATCTTAGAACAAAAATTGAGTTAATATTGCAGGTTTGCAACCGTTCTGAACTTTTGCATTTGAAAAGGAGTGATTATGTTAATATCTACCACCTGCATTTTCTTTTAATGAATTGATTGTGGTTTTTAATGATATCTAAGATTTAATAGCAATTGCTGATACTATGCTGCTTGATATAATGAAATGAGAATCGGTGGAGGGAAATAGCTAGACTGTCATCCGTAGGGTTTTTTGTGATGTAATTTGTAGTTCTTTTGGCATAAAGGGAATTTGATTTCCGCCCCAAAGCGTTTGAATTTTGAAGTTCAAGTTATATTATTTTCTCGTGAATGCACTTCTTGCAATTGTTTCAGTAATACAGATATTAGATAGGAAGGGGATGCAAGGAGAGAAGAAGAAAGAAGATAAAGGAGAGATGAAGGTGCATAGAGGGAAAGAGGTAACGAGAAAGGTAGATAGAGTGACATAAGGGAGGGAGATGGAAAAAGAAGGGTAAGGTCGAAGCGAGAGAGAGTTGTAGAGAAAGAGAAAGAGATGTAAATGGAGTGGGGAGACAAAGGAAAAGACATTGTTTTGTGCAGCTCAACAGTTTAAACATATTATCAATAGTGAAAACATTCGTCTACATAATTGTTCATTTCTTTAAAACCTTGCAAGAATGTGTATCTCTTATATGTCTAATCGTAAATGATACTGTTAGTTCCGCTCAAAAGGTCATTTATCGAATGTAATTTGTTAATATGAAAAGAGGGGTCTATTCTTGTCAATCATTTACACTCGCTCTATAGCCGAGCAGCTCTGAAAGAAAGGTACAAAATTAATTTAGGAGCATAAACAGCATCGAAATTACATTCTTCTTGCACGCAACCCAACTCTACAGACGGTACCTCCTGGGAACATGATGGGTATTTTTTTGTTTAACCCCAATTCTAACCCTCTTCGTGCATTATTCAGATTCAATCTGTCAAAGCTAGCTTATTGTCTGAGGAGATTTATTTATACATACGGTTAAAGGCATCCCTACTAGAAGCAATGCCTTTCCAGGCGTTCTCTCTTTCAGCATTCAAAGCATTGCAAAGTGTTCACTATTCAAATGACATGAATGTGAATTTCAATTCGATCTTAACTTTAATAATGTTTGCACAAAGAGGCGCTAGAAAGACGAGAATTGGGGTGTGCCATCCCCCATCCACGGTCGGCAAGCAATATTGTACAGGGGAAACTGTATTAAATAGAGGAGCTTTTCACTTCAGCAAAATTAACTTTATTGGAGACCTGTTTTTTGTTTTGGGGGCTCTGTTTTTGCTTCCTAATTTCCGACACCCTACATGCCCTACGCCCTTAATCATGGATATCATTGGTATAGGTCGCACATGAAGGGTTTTGTCGACTTTTTTTTCTTGTCCAAGTTCCGTCTTTCCTTTAATACATGACTAATGTAACTATGTATTTTACCTGGAGACGAACGGTCTAGAATCATGCGCCGAGCATGAGGGGTTCACCTTTCACACATACCTTTACAGGAACGTGCCTCCCAGCAAATATTACATTTAATGAAAGTCTAAAAAATATTGTCTCTATTGTTATGGCTACGACTCACACCCGCACACATTCCAGAATAATGGATAAGTCTTATCGGGGACAGGGATGGGTGTATATACGTAACTGGGAAAGTTGATTAACCTGACCTCTTTGGTCTGTTCACGGTGTTTTGTTGATAGAAAAAAAAATGAATGCTCCCGGCGGGATAAAGTAATCATTTACGCACATGGTTTATGTCTGCTCGTCACAAATTCTATTAGCTAGGTTTGGCTATCCAGCATTATCTCTAAACAAGGCGATTAATCAAAACAACACCCGGCGTTGTGTACCAAAATAAAATAGCTTCAGATATTAACATGATTAATAAGTAAATACAGATATATATTAGATTACAGTGCTTCTTTCATATCATTCCAATTTAAAATATTCAGCTCTTTATGAAGCGGGTGCCGGAAGAAATGTTTAGATGATTATCATAATGGTACTAAGGAGCTCTTAGGAAAAAAAGTAATGTAAACTATAGCCCCTTTCCATACAGCGTGACGAGTGGTTTTCTAATACATAGCGTTTCCGTTTCACGCTCCTAAAATGCTACTGTGTCATACACATGCATGAACAAGTGTCGACATACTACCAGTATATAATTTATATTCTCACAGAAATATTCAAGAATAAGCAAGATATTCTTATAATGGTAACGATATTTACAATGATGACAATATCAATTATGATAATGCTAATAATGATAATGCTGATGATGATTTTTAATAATCTTAATAATAATGATAATAATAATAATGATGATAATAATAATAATAATATTAATAATAATAATGGTGATGATAATATAACAATAATAATAATGATAATGATAATGAAAATAATAAAAATTATAACAATAAATATAATAGTGATACTAATGATGGTAATTCTAATGATAATAATAATACTAATGATAATAATAAAAGTAATAATAATGATGATGATGATGATGATGATGATAATTTAAATAATAAAATTGATAATAATGATAATAATAATGATAATAATGATAAGAATAAATTATACGATGATCATCATAATACTAGTACACAATGGCAAGGATTACGAATGACTTTTTCATACCGAAATTTTTCACATTGCTCTAGGTAAAAAAAGAATGAATAGTTTACATGACACCTTTGTTTGATGACATCATATTCCCAATTTTAATCTATTCTAAATTTATTCCAGAAGGATTAAAAGCTATCTTTAATAATGCTGATTAAACAATAGCTTTTGACTAGTCACAAATTCAAATAAAAACGCATATTATGAAACTGCAGAGGGAAATGATGAAAATAATATCGATTATGTTCGGAAGCAAGGCCACCTCATTGAGTTATCTAATTCATTATCATAATTGAAAATGAGTAGAACGAGGACAGATGTAAATCTTTAATGCAAATTATGAATTTGATTAGGTCCACTCAATTTCACGCTTGAAAGAAGTTTCGGCACCGGGAAAATGGTTTTGGTAGAGTAGAGAACTAGAGGCCGACCGTTATAGCTTCGTTATTTGTTTCCAAAATAACTTGTGAAGTCCCTCGTCCTAACGAATATTGTGTGCTTTTGTATCTTTTTGTAGTGTTCAATTGTTGAATCACAATATAAGTTGAGAACTAGCTTTTGTGTAATTTTTAATGTTACATCATTATTAGGACGACATCACCTCATGGCTTCTTATCTATATTGTTATATCACAATTATCATTCTCCTGAAGCCCTATCCAAAGGAAAGTACGTGATAATATTGGATGGCAATAAATAATTTTCAAACGTGACTTCCTTTTGATTCACCCAATATAAACTCGAATTTAACAGAATAATTTGTTTTAAGAGATTACAAAGCATTTGTTAACAAATGTATACAATTGTACAAATTGTAGAAATGAGACATGATAGGTATTGGAGATCTCTTTTTGTTCAGAAAACGTGTCGTAAGTTGAATTTCAACATAAATGTCATGATTAGATTGACGTAGATATTATGTCTTTCTCCAGTAAGGAATAGATGTTTATTTTTTGTTTTTTTTTTGTTTAGAAGAATAGTTCATGACAGACTCAAAAGACGAACGTGAAGACACTGCACATGCGCCTTTTCTTCTGCTCAGATAATTGGGTTGCTCTTAAACAAGTCATGCGTTATTATCACATAATCGTATCGGTAATTGAGCAAACCTTCTTTCACCCTTCCCCAACATCCATCATGGGTGTCACTTTTCTCTTATACTCACCATGCAGATAATAATCGGAAGATATGACTCTAGCTATGTCACCACTGAGAATTGGAAATAGTTACACACGTCTCTTTAGGGGATCGAGTCTTTTGAATTGTTAAAACATAAACATCTTTGACCAAGAAATAGAGATGAGGATCTCTTCGGGAAGATTTACTTTTCGCAGTTAGCGGTGTGAAGGTCGGGGTACTTTATCTCTGAAGTGGAAAAATTCATTTTGAATCGTCTGGGAATTTTCAAGAGACAGATCCAAAATAATGTGGATGATATATTGCTTGATGTTGAACATGAGCGTGGCAAATATGAGCGTATTTGACCTTAAGCCTTTAGGGAATAACTCTTAAAACACATACCGTACACTTTTTTTTATACATCGCGTGGTAGTTATAAATCTCTTCTTTACATAAAGAACGGTCGTTAAACTTGAATGAAACAAATTATAAGTTTAGTGGAATAGTTGTAAAATATGAATTATTCATCTACTCATTGCAAATTTTAGTGTGTATAATTATTTGGTAAATGTCACCTTATACAAAAGTAATTCTCTGAATACCATCTGGTATATAAGACACTTTCATACCTCCAGTTACTTGTCTTCTAGTTGCAATTAGGTTTAAGTTATTCGCAATATGTTGATATTAATGAAGAACACAAATGATTAATATAACGCACCGTTATTCTCGCAATTTCTTTCACATTTATATATATATATATATATATATATCAACATTTGGATTCAATACATACATGAAGAAAGTGAGATAATACGAATTTGCATCTATATAGAATGTTCATTTTCACTACATTTCAATTTCAATATATTTCAGTGCTGTATTGTTGAGTCAGACATCTCAATCACCTTATATGAAAGCTTAAGACATCTGCTAAAAGGTCAAGGATTCGAAAACGCCTCTACGGGCTTGCACTGTCTCGTCACATCAAAAGTGGATTTTAAAATCATTTCCGACGGTTGCGTCATCGACTGGAAACAAATTAAAAATAAGATTGCAAGCCTTACCTAAAAAAAGGCCTGGCGAGGATCGTTTTATTTCATACTGCTTAAAAGTCAATGTTTTGGTTCAAATATGTACGACTTGTGAAACTATGAATTGTGAAAGATACGAATTTCATGAATTTTAGAAATGTATTAATCTTAAAGTTTGTACAAAGATTTGCAGAATTGTTATTTTTGATATCAGTATCTCTCCCAAATAATTGTTTCATTCAGCTTTCTCTGGATCTTTTTAACTTTTCAGAAATATTACAGAAAACCATAATCTCTTTATATAATCATTGCATGTTCTAAACAATGGGTTTCAAGGACAATTACCGTTTTGCACGATGATAAATAAGTATTGACAGTTAATTGCCGAGATATGACTTTCAGTCCTAAAGCTGTTTCTCTTTTCTTTTCAAGGCAATGAAACCGCAAAAAAAGAACACACACAAAAAACAGGGGCCCTTTATGTGACTTTGATCGTAACGTTGAGTCCTTACAGCCACTTATTCCAACAGAACGACTTTTGGGGGTACCAGCAAACTATCTGAGCATCCTACATGCTGAGGTGTCTTTGAAGAAAAAAAACCTACCTAAGATGAGATTATGGCAGAAATTGCGGTCCTATTATGTGACCGATTCTCCGCAAAGTGTCGACATTGATCCCCGATGAATATACAAGGCGATTTGTTAAGACAATCAACGTTTTCGATTTTTGCAGTGAGTAGTCTTTTGTGGGGACTTCCTCACCGCAATCTACGAAATTCTCGTGAGGTATATCTGCATCCTGAACGTATCTAGGCTGGCTATCCCTTGACTTGAAAAAAATACATATTCAGGTGTCCTCTGCCCTGGTTTTGAGCTTCCCAAAGTATCATCGGATTAGGAAGGCAATTAAGGATAGCCGTAAACGAAGAAAAATAAGGGGGTAATGGATGGCGAAGTGCGGTAGTATACGTGGTGGATACGATGGATACAGAAGAACGTTCCTGGCTCTTTCCCGGGAGCTTTGGCAAAGAGGGGAACATAGATCGGATCTACACTCTTAGCATGATTGCATGATTGCATGGGCAGAAGAGAGTGACGTTGATATGTGACGTGGTGGTGAAGAGCCTTCAAATCATTTAATAATTCAAATTGAGTAAATGGATCTAATTCCGTTAGAAAGACACCTTTTCGTCTGCCCTCTATCTAAGCCCTCCTGATCGCATTAAAAGCTTTTGATCGAGAAGAAGATGGCGCCACGAGTACTGTTACTATTTCTTCATCTTTCCGCTATATTAGTCGTGGAATCCCCCTCATTTTCAGAAATAAAAAGTGTCATAATCCAACAACGTCGGGGAATCAGTCAATATTATACGAGAGTGACACTCTTTGCAAATTAAAGGTGACCGCTGATTATGGTAAAGATATGGAAATAACATTCAACATGCAACAGAATTAAAAAAAAAACAACTAAATGATGACAGAAAACAAAGAATAATATCTGCCCCATGAACCTGACTTTAAAAAAGTGTATTTTCCGGGTAATTATTAAAAGAACAATTCTGTGAGAAACAAGGATTTATGATTATGCTACCTACAAAATATTTCCACAGAATACATATCTGTTTCATTTATTGTGTTTTAGTAAAATAATGTGTGTTTTCAACAAGTTGCTGTAATACATAAAAAACTGGCCCAAAGAACGATGTTATATATATATATGAACATTTGTTTTAACCACATGATTGGAAATGATATCTAGACACTTCCCTCGAAAACTCCCATCCCATATTCAGAATGCCACATCTATCGAATCATTTAAAATCCTCCTAAAAACCCATCTTTTTAAGCAGTTGTAATTTTATGGAGGCGCATACATGTAGTTACTGTATTGCTTTTATGTTATCGTGCTTACTAGTTTACTTAGACAGACAACCAGTGCGCTTAGAAACGCCCGTATAAAGCGTCATATAAATGCAAATATTATTATTATTATAATACTATTTATAGGAGTACCTTTAACCCTATCAGGACCATAGTCAACAACACTATGTACAAAGTGAATAGTATTTTAGTCTTGTGGTAACGAGAGGGTTAAGCAGACAAGAGTGATACCCTTGGTGCAGTTTTACGATGGTCTAATGGAATTACGTTATCAAACCTCACCTTCATAACCTTATGGGGTCAACTATTACTGAGGTTTGTGGGGCATCTATAAAAGGACATTTATTTTCCTGAATAAGACCTACTTTCCAAAAGCACAGTTTTGTTGCTGTCGTGCTATATAAATGCTGAGAAGGGTATACATTAAAGTGTTACAGGTTCATCTGGGAAATGTACGTGTATCTAAAACAAATTGAAATATTAAATGAGTGAAGTTAGGCTTTAAACTTTGATGTCCGGAGCTCGAATACTATACATTTAATGTCTTTGACGTTTAAACAAACTATATATTTATTTTTCAATTATCATCTATTATTTCATTGATCGTGTACATTTTCTCAAAGACATAATTATCTGTACTAATGTTTTACAAGTACGATTATAATTATTCACATTATTGAATGCTGATGAAATGATATGATGCAATACTTGAGATATTAAAGACAGAACATTGAATCTTAAAGAGGGGAATTTTCGTGTGCAGCTTTATCTTAATCATTGCACAAATGTTCCTTGCATTTGCAAAATTAATTATTGTTAAGACACAAAAACTATGACGATGCAAAATTATCCGAGCAAACCTTGACCGTCAACGAGGTGTTTTACTTTTGATGTCCAATATATTTACCAGGTCTTTTAAATCAGTCTGAATTCGACGGTTTGTTTCAATTCATAGGCACATTTATAAAGACTGTTACTAAAGTCACGCACTAGTCATAACATCCAATATATCGCTTTCTTTTCTGAATATAAAATAGATAGAAATTTCCACCAGAATAAATTGGATATTTCGTTTCTTTGAAATGTGTACTATTTTGGCCGCAGCGAAGTATACATGGAAGACATTCATATTAGCTAAAGTAATGCGGTGAGCTATATAATGCATCGCCAACAGTAGAGGAAAGGCGCGTCATATGACTGATGTCAAATGTACATCCAATATCAATTTACGGTGACATGAAGATGATATTATTGCCCTTCCGATGGGCGGATACTGAACGACGAGGTGATGAGAACAAGAATAATTCCACTCCGAACCCTTTAAAGGGAAGTCCGGGCTCTTTCCATAGATTACTCATAGAGCCATGCGCAGTTTTTCTTTAAATGCAATTATCAACATTTTTACTGCTTCAATTAACAGAGAAAGCCTGGTGGCACCACCATTGCTTCAATCTACCCAAATACATGTGCGGCAAATTCTTGTCACGACCGGGGGACGCGACTAGCCTTTACCCCCCCCCCCCCCCCCTGGATCGCCGCCCATGCAAATATAGGATCCGGACTTTTTCCAGTGGCAGATCCAGGAATTTTAAATAAGAAGGGGGTGCCAGCGGCGAGGGAGCGGAGGGTGTGGGAGGGGGTAATAAGAGTTTTTTTAAATCACAAAATAGAAAAATTAAACGGGGGTGCGCACCCTTGGCTCCGCCACTGTTTCTATATGGACAGAATTTGAAATGAACAATTATATAATTTTTGCATGTACACTGCCTGAGCAGGCCTTCTAAAATTGAAATTGCTTTTCTGTGCTTGTTTATAATTGCAACCTTAAAAGCCGTATGAAGATAGCTGCAATCGGTTAACCATTAAATTCGAAAAAAAAAAAAATTTTGGTTGAAAGGAAATGCTTTGAAAAAAAGTTGCTAATAATCTATTGACTGAACAATTGGTTGATTTGAAGTTTATTTAGATTTCAAACTTGTTCAAGCTCATAAGTTGTATATAAAACAGGCCTATATAAAAATCGACTGTAATTCTGTTCATATAGTTACAAATCTTGTTGCAAAATATACTTGAATGAAAAATCTAAAACGTAAATTTTAGAAATAGTTTTAAATGCAAGTACCGAGAAAGAAGATAATTTTCCTTGATTTTGATAGATGTATCAAGAAGTTACTGGCCATTAAATGCTGAAGATGATGTACGGTGTTTAATCAATCACTATTCACTAGCAAGACCCCCCCCCCCCCCAATTGCCGTTGCTATTGAGCTAATACAGCATATCTCATCTGCTAGGGGGAGACTCTTCCGAAATAATGTATTTCGCCTTTATCGTTATAATTTCTTCATTCTTACATTTAATCATTAACATAGCAACAGTATCATAGCTTACACAATAATCGTAATTGAATATTTCTCAATTAAAATGTTTGTTCGGATATTATATATTATGTGACTACTTATTACTATAACATTATGTCGGGAAATGGGGGCGTCAAAAGACAGAGCGGTAGCAATATATTATTCTGTAGCATTGCGCGCACACGTTATTTCAATCATCGTTTCCTTTGCACATGCAGTCAAGCGCCTCGGGGAAGGCGGGGAGAGATGTGAGCAGTCGGTAGATTAATATTAGGTCTACTCAACAATGCTTGGAGCGACTCATTAATGTGACTGACACATCCGGGTACATGGAAAGAAAGTTTTATCTATTCTTGTAATATTCCAATGCCTTTGACAAGTTTGTATGGGTGAACAGACGTGCTCTAGAGAATACGATAGTAGAAAGCAAGGCGTAAACTGTATTTGCTTAAAGGAGATATACCAAAATGAGTAATTTATGACTTTTGTTTATTGGACTTTAAAAATATGGACTTTAAAATACATGTATATGTATATAAGAACTACGGGGCCTTTTCTGACAATGGAAGTCAATAAAAATGAATTCAAATCATTGAAAGTCTTCATCTAATTTTGCAATTTCAACTTTCAGACTTGGGAATTGCACAATGATTGGCATCTGAAAGAAGTCAGTACATGACAAACTAACCCGAAGTCAACAGTGCATGTTACAGCTATCAAACGAGCGAATTGGCAGGTGTGAGATCATAATTCCACCCAACATGAACCAATCATATTAACAGAGTGATCAACGGATTTAGCACTGTTATAAATGCACTGTCAAGGATGTTCACATCATCTGTCATACCAAATTAAACCCTATCTGAGGTACATTTACTTTTAATCTTTCAAAATGTCTACGGCGAGGTGCAAATCAGTAAAGAATTATCTCATTTAAAACATTGTCATTTCGGCGATTCTTGTCACCGGGACGCCATTCAAATTGATAAAACGTTTGATTTGTAAAATTATAGTAATTAGGCATGGAATCATCACCTATTGCTCCCAATCCGTTCTCGTTAAACGAATCATTCTTGATTAATCGGAAAGGCGATTGCCTTTAGCCACACTTATTTCTGTTAAATGACAGTCAGCTCAGAAACTATATTTTATTTTAACAATGAAAACAAAGTAATAACATTATTTCTGAGTTTATATTACGGACATGTTTTTATCACATCGCTATGAACTTTCGGATCATTAAAATAAAATTACTGAGAAGAAAATATAAATATAAATAAAGTGGGTGTCTATAAACCGTTTGGCATTTTGAAAGGATTTTTGCTTGACCGACTTACTCCAAAGCTTTGCAATAATGATCATGCACTAGGTGTTTAAAAAAACAGTGGACACTTTGAACGTTAATAACTCAAAAATTATATACCTTGTATTTCTCAGATTAGATTTTTCATTTTCGAAAAATCACGGTCATAAACCTGTGTGTATCAGTAATTAGATCAGAATACGACGATTGCTATTGTGTGTTGCAGGTGTCATGACTCTTGGTTAAATAGGTGTTCTGGAATTTCAGCTGCAATGCACAATGGCAATTTTTGTATTCTGAATTAATTACTGATACACTCAGATTTTGCAGCCTTGTTTTTTTCAAATAGTGAAAAATCTAACTAAATATTCAGGGAAATATTCAGGGAAATATTCCAAGAAAAGTATTCCGAGAAATGTCATGAAACTTGCATCCAATAAATTTTACATCCTTCAACTTTGCAAAGTAAAAACCGCAGTCGGATAACCTGTATAATATTTGAGTTATTAAATATAAAAAAAGTGTCCACTGTTTTTTAACACCTAATATATATATATGACAGTATTCTAGTGTGACGAAAATAGACAAAATACCAGCACACAGATATACTGTTCAGATAAGCCTAATTTCCTCAATATTAAAACATTACAGATATTGTCACTTGTTAACAAGAAAGGCTTTTAAAATTTTCCAAATATATCTTTAGGAGAGTTTTTCTAATGTTCCATGACCCTTTTATTTCCAGTATCTTCATATACGGTTATTAAGTTGACACATCAACCTATATCATACACTGATTGCATCAATATTGTCGGCATTCTTTTACCAATATTTTATCCACACTCACACAGATGATATCACTCATGCCACTCCCGATGAACTCTACTTTTAGTACAACTCTCGCTCAATACTTGTTATGAAAGAAAATATTTGTAAGTGAAGAGAGAGATAGAGAGGAAAAAGAAATAAAGAGGGAAAATAAAGAACAGAGAGAGAGAGAGAGAGGGAGGGAGGGAGGGGGGGGGGGGGGTTGTGATAGACAGAGAGAAGGGGAATGGGGTAGAATTTCACAACTTATGGTAGGAAAATATTTTCGATGAAATTGGTTTTGACGTGTCAAAATCCGCAAGTAAACAACAAATTAAATAAGTGAGTAGATTTGAAACGACGCGGCGCCATATACATTTATAAAAGTCGGAAAGGTTATACTCAGTTCATGCGGCCATAATATACTAACTGGACTTGGCTGTAATAAAGACAATTTAAGTTTTGATGATGGATGATAATTGTAATAAATCACTTTGTAATTATTTTCATTTCACGAAGTCCATTTATTTCTATTTCTTTCCTTTTCTAGTTATTGGCTCCGTTATATACTAGCCGTTTCCTCCCCCGATTCTCCCCGCCCCCTCTCTCTCCTTCTCTCTCCCTTTCTTTCTTCTTCTCTCTCCTCTTCTCTTCATTTCATCTATCTCTATATATCTCTAGTAATTTCTCTTTATCCATCGCGCCATTTATTATATTTCAATATACTCTTCCTCTCTGTTCTATTTCTTATTATTTCTCAATATTCCTCCTCGTCCCAGTACTCTTCTGTCTTACTTGCGATTTATGAAAGAAGAAACATTCTTCTCTCCTTGGTGGTTTTCTTTAAGTTTTAGTCTAAATTTCAAATTGCTTGAGAAAAAAACAAAAACATACATAGATACAAGGAATGAACACTGGGGCCCATCCACGAGAAGCCTAGCTTTACTTTAGGTCCCTCCACTATACATGAATGTACATCTTTGAATTAATATCTTTAGTTCCTTATTCTTTCATTATTGTGATATAATCTGTTCTTGCATTATGTAATCGATTTCTATTATTCCAGACTATATGATTTGAATTTTGATTGATTGGTGGAAATGAAACTAAACTGAAACTGAAACTGAAGATCTGTATTTCAGGAATGATCTTCGGAATGGACACCTCTAAAGCACACAGCATGTCCAAACCACATAATACATAATCATATTTTTGGATTAAAACTTGACCACTGCACTAGCTAGTGTTCGCACCTTGCAGCGTATACCCTGATGCATCTAACATCTTGACACCAACACAAAATCTCCTCTCCGTATCTCATCTCTTTGTTCCATATCGTCTGGTCTTTGGAAATGAAGTGTTATCCACCTCTTTCTCCCGTTGTCAATTACCATCTCGTGGTAGAGAGGAGAAGAATGGAGCCGGTCTGGAGCTAAAATGTCACTTGACATGCCGCTATCTCCATCGGTCACATGTTTTATTTTGATCTGAATCAATAGAGTATTGATTTCCACTTTTCCTTTGACAGTCCTTGCGCTAAGGGCAATTGAAACGAATGAAGAGCGCAGAACAGTAGTTTCAATTTCTATCTATACCCTCCTTTTCTCAGCCGTGTCTGTTTTTATGTATAAAGAAAAGAATCATCCTCGATATGAAATCAGGGACCACATTGTCTTGACGGAAGAAGAAAGAGGCCAGTTGAAAAGACATGACAAACATGAATGATCGTGACGTGTGAATTCAAGGGCATATAGTATGTTTCTAGTTTTCATTCTGCTGCGAGCAAAAATCTTTCAACAAAGTTCCGCCGCTATGTTCCGATTTGATAAGATCGAAGGAAGAAACATACAGTGCCATCTTTTACAATTTCAAATGTATGTGACAAATGAACAAATAAAGATTCTTAGCTACTGACTGTACTTGAGAAAGCTAAAAATGGCTGAAAATGATATCAATAACCACTTCAATTTTTCAGGAGAACCAACCTCTGGGATCAAACAATATATATATATATATCATATTTATGTGTGTGTGTGTGTGTTGTGAAATAGTTCCACGTTTTTAATAAATGAATAAAAAAAAAAATACCGACAAAAATCATACTTATTTCCAACAACAATTCATTTACAGATCCACAATTTTTCGGAAGCCTCTCCCTTTATCAAGTGGAGACAGACTGATATAGAATGAACAATAATAGAAAAGATGGAAACGCTTTACCATGGATGCGCAAAAGCGTCTAAGTTTTCCGATCTTATCTTATTTGTTATTGTTCATCATAATAAAATCAGTCTGTTCTCCTCGTAATAAAGGAAGAGGATTCCGAAAATCTGTGGATCTTTATATAAAATCTTGGAACTCAGCATGACATGTGTCCGAATTTTGTTCTTGATATACCTAGTATACGTTATTGACGCCATCTTCTTCCACCGTGTAAACATGCTGATACATATATACATGTACATATCAAAATTGTAAATTGTTGTTTCTGCTATATTTTGTACAGTTTAAATGTTAAATGGAGATAAATGGTTTGTAGGTAAGTACTAGGCTGATTCATATATGTCTTTCAACAAATACCTTTTTTGGTACTTGGTTCAACTTTCATTTATAACAGACGAAACGACAAAATGTGAGTTTCTAATTTCTCACTTACTTCAAGATTTGCATGAATGCAACAGTAACAATTGCAGAGAAAAGAAACGAAGAGAAGTCGTGTCTGATACCGACCCTGAAATGTAAAGATCAAGGGTAGTATCCTCTGTCGGGTTAACCTGATGTAAGCATCATTATATTGAGGATACGACAATGTTGGCGCTTTTCGATAATTCGAATTCCCGACTCTCACGTACATCGTCTGCTCATCGGTGCGTAAACGGTTCAATATTAACATGATCAAGAAGGATGTATCAGCAAGTTTACACGGTGACGGAAGACGGTGTCAACTCCGTAATTACATTATTGCCTTAAGTCAGCTTGGATGAAGAAGGAAAATCAAATGTCCATGGGATCGAGGAGATACTGGTAACTGACCACTGACCTGCATAAGCTTCGTATGTGAGAACACTTTTTATGATCTGACAAAGGAGGTGGCAATACGGAGAAGGCCATCCAAGGTGAATTTAAAATTATGTTAAGGCGGTATACAAACTTCCGAAGAAGGCGTTCGTTCTTTCGAAAGATATTCAATCCTTCAACAGGACTTCGTAGATTTCAGGTCATTGATGACTGACAAAACAATAATAAAATGCTGGAATGTATATTCAGTTGTAAGAATTGGGTATTTTTCCATTTGACTTTCCCCTTCATTTTAGTAGAAAAATAAACAACGGTATAATTGAAGGCAGATATGCCATCCACTGTCTTTAAAACTGCAACTTTTTTAATGAATCATTCCTCACACTCTGCAAGGAATGTGCATTCCTATTTTAGAGATTTTTTTTTACAAGTTAAAATGGCAAATAAGAAAAAAAATAAAGTCACTGCAATTTTATTGTACATTTTCCGAATTTATGTGAACCAAATTATTCATCGTTCTAGCTATTTCGCCCGATTTCTCGGTACTAAATGAGGAATGTAAGTGTTATAAAAATTTGAGAATGAGTGGTATGGACTGAGAACTAGCCGATTTGTAAGTCAGTGATCTTTAATATATTTTCTTTTAAATGGGTTTCGACTCATGTTCACTAAGAAATAGATGTCACATTGTTCATTTTGACATTTTCCGCTGCGTCTCAGAATAGCGCGATGGTGCATTGCAAGCGATGAGTATTATTGTCCTAACGAAGTTAAAATAACATTGGATGTGCTTCCTATCACATTGTCATTTCGGATATCACTTGATATTCATAACAATTAAACCATAGATACTGCACTATACGTTAACATCATTTAGGCTCCTCCTTTTCATAATTTCACTTAGGTTTGTTAAATTTAATCATCCCCTATTCATCATATTGTTTAATTTAATTTCCCCATCCACACTCAGCTGAAATTAATATCGTCACTCCAATATAACATTGTGAAATGATATGAAACACATCAGATCTTCACTCATGTTCACATTCATCCCGCGAGTATCACAATTTTCGTTTCTTATGACACGTTACAATTTCAATTAGTTTTTCATGGTCATAGAAACGTTTTTATGCATTATATATTATCTTCATATCTACTAAAGATTGTAAAGAATGGGAATCGAAAGAAATATTAACATACAGGGCAACTGCAGAACTTATGATTCAGTGTCGTAAGGAATATCTTATTTCTCTACACTTACCATAAGTACTGTTTCTGCTTTTAAGGTTGGGGCACCACCGACAGTCATGGAGTTATACGTGTAAAACTATCGATATTTTAAAGATTTTTATAAGATCACCTTATCGACTAGTGACATTACGACGATGTGTATTCGTGGCATCTTAACAAAATCTACATTTCCACAGTTATACTACAGGTAAATATACAGGGAGATAAGTTGACCTCGAGAACTAAGAAAAATCAAGTGCTTTGCATAATAATACAGAGCAAGATTAAGAGCGTCTACTGCGAACGTCCCCAAGCATTGCCAATTATGCCAGTACATATTTCCCCTATTCTTGTAAATTGTGTTACCATCTCTCGCTTCGGTGTAATGTGATTTTTGTTCAGCTAAAAAAGCATATACTACGATGCTAATGCACAGGTGTATAATGAAGTTTGCAATCTTCGCCATCACCGGGTCAATACCCTTCACCCTTTTTCTAGTTAAAGTTTGATTATTAATGGTCTGCCTTTTGCATTATGTGCTATCTATTCCCGGTGATATTTATATCCCATAAGGAGAATGAATAATACGTCGTATGTCGTATTGCATCATTGCCGGTTTAAAGAGAGAAAAGGAAAAAGAAAGTAGCAGACAGACAGACAAACAGAGATAGGTATGAAGAGATAGATAAAGTGATAGAGAGAGGGAGAGATATAGAGACAGTAAGAGGCAGATAGAAAGACAGAATGAAGATAGGGAGATAGGGGAATATAGTCAGACGTGCAGGCATGTAGGCAGAAACAGACACAGAGGGAAATAAACCAGAGAAAGACAGTATAAGAGAGAACTAAATCAAAAGAGAAAGACATAAAAGAGAGAGAGAGAGAGAGAGAGAGAAGGAAATAAGAAAGAGAGAGAGGAGAGGAGAGGAGGGAGAGACTGAGAGGGACATATAGAGAAGAAGCGTGTCAGAAATAAAACTTGATCGATGAACATACAACCATTGAGGAAGATAGACACATTGAATTGAATTGAATTGAATTGAAGTCAAAGGTTGAATTGCGAATGATTTACAGCATAATTGATAAAAACAAAGATACCAAAACAATGAAAACTTACATACTCTAACAGTATCAAAATGCATTACATGAGTGTGTTAATTGAAATACTTTAACATTATTATCATCATTGAGTATGTAGTTAATTGATAATCTATCTAGTCAAAATTTTCGAGTTGATGAACAGATAAGATTTAATAATACAAATTAAGTATATCTCATTATAACAGCAATGTGGTTTTTAGACGCAACATTGCATTGGTTTCAATATAAGGCCTATAAATGCTATTGCGAGAGATTATCTGTGCTAAGGGAATGAAGATGAACAATTAAATAAACATCATCCTAAATCGATGTTTACTGAGGAACGTTATACGCAGAAATCGAGGAGAATTTGAGATATCGACATTGTTTTCATAAATACAGGTACTACGTGTGCATAAACCCTTGATTGTTCGCCAAGGTTATCAATCTTGATCCCTTACACAATCTGAAATCATCCATTTACCGATCGTCATTGATTCCATTTCAGTATCATAACCCAATAGTCTAGTTCAAAAGAAGATGCATTATCATTTATTTGCTATTCTATTTACAATATTTGCATTGATCAATACCATATCCCTGGAGTCAAAATTAGTTTTTGAGGGTCTTTGTTGTGCGGAGCAAGACACAAATAAGCCGGGGAAAATACAATGAATGGCTGGTATCCACACGCGGAGCTATCAACCTTGCTCTGAAGGACTAACGACTTTATCAGTTTGTTTTAATCGTTTTCTTCTCATGAATATGATAAACTGTATTAATTTTCTAGGTTAAGAGGAATATACTGAAAGAATGAGTGAAAGTATAAATAGGAAATTAATGTATTTTAATGTATCTTGTAATAGCGAAGTTTTCGCACCACAAATGGTGATGCATACTTCTATTCACATGATTCATATGCTATCTACGACGGTATCGTATAAGAAAAATGAGTGAGGATAGGTGTTGGCTGAAAAGGGAAAACGCAAAGGAAGAAAGAGAGGACGGGAGAGGTAGGGGAAGAGAGACAGTGAGAGAGAAAGAGATAGAGACAAACTTTTGATTCAAAGGTAATTACCATCATAAATATAATTTAGACTTCATTTCAGCAAATCTTCCATGCAAGATTAATAATGTATCTCATGAGCGGTAATATTGTCCAAAGTCAAGTCGAAGTCAATGTAATGAATAGACGACCTTGAGGTAATTTTGATTACTGATAATGATGGATAATGAATTCTCACGGAGACAAACAAAATTTTGTTCAAGACTACAGACAGATGATAATATGTTTCAAACGATTTTTATACAATAAATAGGCCTATACAACATAATAATGAATAACTATAAGATAAGGATTGAGCTAGTCATATCGATCCACCTGCATAACACGTGGTCTTTGCAAGGGAAGGTTTGCGCTTTTCAATTAATGTGATACCATGCATGTTCTCATTAGTATGATTAGATGGTTCAAACAACCCGTTAATCGCATGATAGACCGTTCAGAATCAATTAAAGCCAGCTTCTGTCAAGCTGAACTCATGATTAGCTTTTCTCACCAGTGCATATACCCATGAGAAATAATGGTCCTGGTAGAATGGCGAAAGTTTCTTTTCTGTTGAACTGAATTTGGTAGGAATACCAAAAGAGGTTCAAAAAATGGACGCGCGTATAAATCCCATAACGGTATTTTTAAAATCTCTAATGTAATTCCTATATAACAGGAGGCATCCTTTGCTGACAGATTCCTATATAACAAGAGGCATCGTCACCGACTGGCGCGGTCTTTGACGCATCATATGAGCGACATGGTACAAATGTGCATGCACATAAGCAGTACAAACATTGTATAACATTTAACTGCCTCCATATTCTTGATTTGCCGAGGTAAAAACGACACCTGTATCTCATGAGCGGTAATATAATTATGTATGAATGGGCATAACTTTCATTTTGAGACTATTAAAGGGAAGCTTGAGTTCTGGGCAAGGTAAAACATCATTTGTGAGCTTTCTCATTCTTGTCTTGTTATTTAAAAAAAATTACCATATTAGATATGGCCCCTGAAAAGGGTTGCCCTTCAAATGCCCTCACATTAAAAATATGACAAGAATCTGCTGAAATGTTAGGGCCGAACATTTGTGTGTAGTCCCATATACATATTTCTATGTGCAGTGCATGTGAATCTCAGCAGGACTCAGGAGTCAATTTCTTATCATTTTGGTGATTCCAAAACCTTACAGCATACACTAATTCTTATGGGCTATAATAATCAACCTTTCCCAATTGCTTTGAGACAGTTTCTTTCACAATTCAGTATCATGACCAGAACTCAACTTTATCTTTAAGTGAGTGCTATATGAAGTACCAACTATGCATGTATTTTATGTATTCAATAATGACAAATAAACTCTAGCGCAAATTTAAAACATTGAATTGACAATGAAACGAATGGAAGAATGTTATGGTGCACGTCCGCCCAATGTACGTGCTCTACTTATAAAATTGATCCTAATATTTCATCCATGAACACCCTTTATAATGGTTACTATATTAGCTACGCCAGAGGAAAGCGTCCAAATATCTGCATAGAAATTTAGCCTTAATAATGTGTATTATTAGTAACCATGGAAACGTAAGAGCATAAACTGCCCCACAAATACACGACAATTACTCTAGGAAAATTCACGAAAGTGGGTTAATTCCGACATAGTTATTTTACACAGAAGGCATATACATTTCGATAAGAAAAAAGCACGCCCCATGCAATCTTGATCATGACATTTGACCATAATTTCGTAATAATGTTCGTTTTCATCTAATTTTGAGAGAAAATTTCAGAGATGGTATCAGCTGATAATATACGACACAGTTGGGATCAAGGAAAAATTTTCCTGTACGATTCCATAACGTTTAATACCAGGCATTGTTTAAAAAATGTAAATATATTATCTTTTTTGCTAGAACGCTTCAGACCTACCTTACTCAAGCCTGCCAAAATAAAATAATAAAAGACAGACAAAACAAATCATCCCTTTTTACGAATACAAACGATATAGAATATGTTCGTTATGTATCATTTCAAAGTTGCTAATGATTACAATTTGTACAAAAAGTATACCATTACTTACCCTTATTTGATGTTTTCAGTCCCGCCTTTCTTTCCCTTCGCCTTTGACAGGCCGGTTAGCTTACTTCTTCCCGTTTCCCGTTATTCCGTCTGTCTTTTTTTCTTCTTTTTCTTTGCCTGGAGAAGGCCAATTTCCTCACTTTTTCCCGTTCTACCACTCTACGGTTCTGTAGCATGCAAAAAGAGGAAGAGCAAAGCGTGCTTAGTTAGTTCACGTTTATACGACTCGCTTCCCAGGGGAGGTATGTTCGCCCGCTAAATCACAAGCGCAGTTATCAATTCTCATTGACCGCCAATCAAGCACGTAACCACGCCCATCGGTTATGACGTCAATGATATATTTGGCCAATGAGCGTAGCATCCTATATTCGGCTTTATGTTTTGGCGGAAAACGGGATGGGATGCTTGTTTCAGGTTTTCTCTCAAAATCGGATGCAGTGCGTTGCCGATGTATATTTAGAATTTGGATGAGGAAGTAAAGAATTTGGTGTTAAGCACAGTTGGTATGTACATGGCGCAATATGCCATTCACTGTCTTCTCTGAATTAATAAGGTTGTTTTTAGTTTTTCATTGATTGTTAGACGATGGTAACAAATTATCACTACTCTTCTCACCTCAAGCCATTTGTCGTTTCTTCTACTTATCATTTATTCATTGACAATCAAAACTTTAAAACAACATGTTCTAGATAAAAAGCTCTTTCACCTAACACCCACCAAAAAGAGAGTCCGGAAGGAATTTCAGGTAGAAATTAGCAACGGACGAATTAAGTTCCCTCCATGGTTGTGATAGAATTACTGCTGTCAAAGTGTCAATATTTTAATTTTCACTGAAAGGCAATGATTACCATCTTTCTTATCCAAGATACATCCGCAGAGGGTGAACTAAAAGTCAGATTTTCTATCTGAGTGGATCGGAGATTATGATATTCTTTACTTTTATGTCCTCTACGAGTATTGGGCAGGGTGTTCGTACTTTAAAATTCTATCCTTCATTGCACATCTTTGAAAAAGTGAGAACACGTTTTACGTCCACGTGAGCGAATTTTGACGACATGGAATAGTGACAGAAAAATGGAACTAAATGCGTATTTAAGCATAGTACTGAAACTTGAAGGGAATTCAAGATCTTTCTTCACAGACAATTGAATACTGAGGTTTATGCGAAGTGCCAAATTCTGGTAATAAACTTCTCTACTATTTCGATTTAGAGTGGGTTGAGTTGATTATGCTGTTATAGTACCTCTGTGGAGATGAAATGATATCTAAAGTAACAGAGAGCTTTCAATTAGAGATAATGAGGAATAACATATATCATGAATAATTTGGTAGGCTTATACAATGTTAGATATTCATTAGAATGTGACAAATGTATCAAATATATTTCCGAACAGCGCAAAAGCGTCACATATTATATTTCAATGTGTCGACGAGGCCCTAAAATTGTCCATATTTGCCGGCAGAAGTAAGGTGTCACACCCCACCCCCTATAGCGACGCCCCTGAATGAGCAACCTAGCTGGTTTGACAACGTATGACGAAGGTGTAATTAAGTGGGCTTTCTTTCCCATCCAACCCCCAAAATAGAACAAAACCCAGAACGGAGCTGTTGCCATTGAATGATATATCTTTCTCAAATAAAAGTTCCATCGTGGAGTATGATGATCTAGGTAACCATGTTCGCTTATCATGTCGATGTAGAGTGTACTCTGGGGTTGTAAACAGATTGGCAACAAGTGTTTGTGAATCTGTATTGCGTCACTGGAGACGAGTATCCCGTCTTCTTCGTCAACCATGAAGACTCGAATATCAAAATTATACTTACAGGAAATACGCGATATCATTTCAAACCCCTCTAATTAAAATATACAGACTTCATAGTGCTTCATATTCTCTCAATCAATACCCCGTAGAAATGCATTATTATCATGAAATTAAATTCAAATTTTTAAAAGTTCAAAGTTCCTTTATCGTAAGATGTCAGGTAATGAAATGACGGATATAAAAAATGTATTGACTGTCCAAAAGGTGGACTCATAATGACCGATAACTTATCTAGTGTAAAGAATATAGAGGAATATATAATTTGGATATATTGGATAAAAGTATGTAAGTGGTCAGTTTCGATTTCTTTATTATAAGTAATACTTGTTATTTTCTTTGCAGAAAAAGAGCTCTCTATCATCTAGAGTCTTTATTAATTCAAAAATTAATCCACCATATCAATCTTCTGCGAATTAGAGATTGAAACATATAGTACGTGATGTTAAGGTTTATTAGCAGATGGGGCAATTTTTGATATACCATTTTATTGTAGATTGTATGCTTACATAGATAACTGAAAGGTGATTTGAACAAGAATTTCTTTTAATAATAGAAAGGATTCTAAAAGAAATGCACCCATTATGTCATGAACAGTTTTCTAAAATGCAGCATTCTCATAGGTAATATAGACGGTGATGATGATGAACTTGACACCGATTCTGATTTGATATTCATGGCATAAAAAAGGAGCACAAACTTGCAAATTTGTCTTGTTTAATAGACTTACACGTCTGGTATTCTGTGTGGCGTTTATTCTCGATTCCCTTTTAGTGTCTGATCTACTCGGTGTTATAATCATGTCTGTGATAGCTATTGCTCACGGGCAACCATCGTGAGTTGTGTCTGGTTGACGTACTGTCGCTTTGTGTTCTTTTTGGTTTCCTTTCCTGCGCTATTAACAAGCACGTTTCATCGTGATCTGGTCAGTTATGTTGATCACCCCCTGTCATTTTTTTTAAAGAAAGAACCAAGGTCTAGATACATCAGTGATACAGGATATAGGCCAATATATTAATATCACAATTTCTGAAGTAAGAAAACAAACTTCCACAACGGTTGGGTAATGTATTTCCCTTACCTACTCTTCCGAACTTTTTATATAAAAGGTAAAAGGAAATCTAGAATAAAAGAGACAATATTCCAACAGGGGCATCTCATCAATCACCTTGTCACCGAAGTAGTATTTGATATGAAGTTATGGAAAGAGGGAGTTAGAAAGGCCTTGGGGAAGTTGAAAGAACTACGAGGTTCTATAATTGAGCCCCTCGATGTACCAGCATCAATCGAGGTCAATAATAACAGGAAATGAAAGGTGATAGGATTATTACTTACTTTTGGGGAGTTTAAAGATGTCTTATAAAACACCTTGAGCAAACGTTAAAAAACACACACACAAAAAAAATGCGATTAAAATGATACTTGGCTTCAGCTATGACAAACTTTCATAGGCGACACAAAAATATATACAGTGTCATACAAATTGTATATTTGCCGTAAACTCACATATTTTCCAGTGTCTTTGTCATGAATTACTTCTTATCTTTCTTACTAAAATATTTGCAAGTCTGCTAATTCTGCGTGCACTGATACGCTTTGGGAACATCAAGTGGTGACAAACACCCACAATTCACGTCGTTTCGCTGGCAAAACGTGCGGAAATTTAAAAAAATCCAATAATGAAATTTCTCACAATTCAATGGAAATATGTAATTGAAGGTTCACTAGTTTGTTATAGGGAAATTTGCAGTTTTTTTTTACACATTTTGGGGAATTTCGTGTCAGCGTGATCGCACCTTACGATGTATTTTGTGGTAGGAAGCGAACATGCGTGAAGTCAGGTTAGTCTGGTGACATCATCACTCATAATCATCTGTTACTTCTGTAAGACCAATCACGCCCAGGCTGGTACAGGAAATTCATCTTGATAACTGCTGCGTTCCCCGTCAGTATAATTATGTGTTTGTGCATCACATAAGTATAGCGATAATACTTAGGCTGCTAAGAAGGTATTGTACGGCATATGAGAGGGATGATTCGCGAGATACTGACATCATGGCATGGCAACTAAACATGCAAAGTGCGGATGTACTGTTGAATCAGCGTATGGTGGATGCGAATGTGCACTTTTGTTTCTAATTACCCTCGACGAGTGAACTTTGTAAAAACGATATCAACTAGTATACAAAACTACATTTTATCTTACATATGAATAATGATATTCCACAAAGTATATCCGCATGGATACTAATCCAAAAGGATCAGGGTGAATTTGAGAGTCGGGGAGAGGGGTTGGGTGTGTACTGGAGTGCTCCCCTCCCCTGAAATCTCGGCAGTGATCATGGTGAACTGAATGAACATTATGAAACGATAGTTTTCTGATACTGCGTTTTTTTATCCCGAGCTTTGGAAATTTTGTGTGATAGATGCCTACGACTTGAATGTGATATCAATGTGGAGCAGAAACATTAATGTTAATGCAAATAAACAAAATTATCGGTGAACGTACGTCGATGCATTTGGACCCCCCCCAAAAAAAAAAAAAAAATAATAATAATAAATAATAAAATAAATAAAATAAAAAATAAAAAAATAAACAAAAATAAACAACATTAAACAAAATAATAAAAAAAAAAAAAAATTAAAAAATAATTAAACGAATAAATAAATTAAATAAATAAATAAGTAAAAAAAATAAGTCCCCACAATTAAGTAGAAATTAGGTACAAATGTACTTACCAGAAGAGTACACCCTTTTTCACACAAAAATCATGCCAGTCATCAAGTAATATTTTCTTCCTTCCAATTACAATATTGGTTATCAGGCCTTCTCTTTTTATAGTCTTTGACTTGTGTGATAATTTCTAATGTGCTGACATAGGCGTACTAGGCGGGAGATTTTTAAAGTGGCGATAATCGTGCAACCAATATCTCTTTTTCGGGCAACGAGGTACCCAAGTATGTAATTTATGGAGGTTTTTATTGGAAAGGGAAAATTGGATATTGGAAAATTTTTGCTCGCTCGCGAAAATTTTGAACTCGAAATTTGAAATTCGCGAAAATGTGCCCCTGCGGCCTGCGCCAATATGCGGTGAAATGGTAAAGATTTGAAGCGGCATCTATCATATTTCAAAAGTCAGATTAAAAACACGTGAAGTTGCCGATGAACTTGAAGAAAAGAAAACCGTCTACGACCTTTCAGGGGTTAAATCAGATTTACTCTCCCTCAGAAAAATGGTGCGATCTCCTGGTACGATGATAAATAGATGCAAAATTTGATTGTATTTTATTCAGCGGTGGTGGGCACTCTCCATATCAATATAGGAGTTTGGTGGCTTCAATTTGATTCAATTATATGTAAGCAGAATCCATCTTCTGTAAGGCGAGAACTCACTTGCCACTTAGGTTCCTATTCGCGTCAAGTTCGGAGACTAATTTTCAGTAACGCTGCGACCCACACTGCTTCTGTCAGTGGCATAGCCAAGCAGGTTTTAATTCTCCAAACAGGGGAGGGGATATGGACCTGGAGAAGCATTGACGGGGGAACTTAGTTTATAATAAATTAATCTGCTCCTCGTGCAGACATGCAAATGTTATGACGAGTTTACTCTTCTTTTAAATTCAAGATGATTTCATGAGGTGACGTAGAAGAAAGATCCCTTGTTCTCCGAGATTTTACTCCACCACCTCCTACTGCAATGTATTGTGACGTAATTGAATGATGAGCGATCATTAGCAGTAATTCAATCGTGGGAGTCATTGGGTTAAGCCCTCGCACTTTCGATTCTTTTTCCATCTTCGATATCACCAAAGACGCATGATCGAGTCTCTGCCCTCGATCTAGATTTGGACGACTCGTTTACTTCCGTCACTATATACTTGAACTGGCTGACCGATCAAGTAAAATGAATCAGTATTTTCTTTCAACTGGTCGGTTGCATATGTTTTACATCTTTATCATTATCTCTATCCGTTTTGATTTTAATATTTTATAGATAATCATATCTCAGTTATCTGTTTGCTATCGATTAATCAATCATATTACGTATAATCATACTTTTCATTTGATATGCCCCCTAATACGCTACATAAGCACATGTACATGTATTACACTGGCGTTATCACATTTTCCTTCAAACCACTCCGTCGAAAGCTGAGACGATGAAGTAATTTAGTTGTTCGAAACCGTTTAGCATAGCTAACGGGTCTATTCAAGAGAAAATTTAGTTTGAATGTTGCAGCTTGCTGGAAGCTTTTGATAATTATATTTAATGACAAAATCAATGTGGAATGTTCTAAGAGTATTGATTGATTGATTGATTGATGCAATGTTTATTTCATCTCATTTCCAAATACAAAACAATATGATTACAATCAAAATCATGAAATTAAGCACCATAACTTATCTTTTTTTCGCTCGACACGTGTTACTGTTTTTTTTTTTTTTTTTTTTTTTTTTTTGGGGGGGGGGGGGGTCTTAATATAGTGTTACATATTTAATCATTATATTTTTAATCGTGTATGGCCTTGTAGAATAACAATTGTTATAATTATTTATTTCCAAAAACCGGAATCAGTAGGAAAATATACGAGAGCATTAACTTTGAAATTGTACAAAAACACAAAGTGACAAAATGCAAGCACCACATCGAGAGTAGCTTAGTGGTAATAAAAAAAAATTCTGTATTAAATGCAAATAACTTTCACCCAAAATTTATTCATTTATTCTTCCAAACACCTTATCCTCAATTATGTACATGTAAATTATATGAAATCGGAAGTTTTATATTATTTTTAATTATAGAGCAAGAAAAATGAAGAGTATACAAGGAGCATAAATTCAAGATCAACAATGGATTTTTATATACCTGCGTGCAATTCCGAGCTAATGAAGAAAACTGTACAAGTGCATATGAAGTAAAATATACATGATTTCATTCGATTGTCGCATGACCTACAATCGTGATTCTCCTTTCGAAGAACACAATTCATTTGGCTTCAGTGGACAATGGAGGAGAATGTCCCCCTTCTAAATCGGATGGTAAAAAAATTTGACGTTGCATGTCAATCTCTCTGGAATAATCCCATGATAAAAGTGAATAACAATTCAATATATTGGTGTATTAAGTGAATACGCTTAATCAATGACATTTTGAAAACAGATGGTACGTTTCTCTCGTATTCTGAACTTCAACAAAAATTCAATGTACAAATAAATTTCCTTCAATATTATGGGTTATGCAATGCTATTCGGTCCGGTTTTAAATAGAGTGGTTATACCGAAGTTGATGGAACCTACATGTATTATACCTGAAGCATTACTTCTTATATTGAAAATGAAAAAGAGCATAATGTGAAAGAATGTAACAGCCTTAAAGTGGCATTAAACTGGCAGAACTTAAAAAGAAATAATTTTGAAATTTCATTTTATTTTCAATTTTGACAGCTTGTTTAGATAATAGGAAAATTTTATATTTCAAACTATTTTTGACTTGGCATTGTGGAAAATTGTGTCCAGGTACATGCTAAGCTTTTACAAACTAGAATGGTTCATAATGGGAAAATGAGAGGCACAGACACTTATCAGATCCTGTTGAAAGATGGCGCTATTTATGAGCTCCAGTTTACTGTCACTTTAAAAAATGGAAACAGGGTTTATAACTCGAAGATGAAGCATGGTATTCATATTGTTTGATTCTCTTTCAATCAACTATTGATATGAATATGAGGTAGTTTCAGCATAAAAGTTTTAAACAGAATACTTTATATAAAAGATTCATTGTTAAAATTCGAATTAGTTGTTGATAAACAATGTACATTTTGTAACAGCAGTGAAGAGACGATTATTATATATTTTTTTGTTCCTGTCCACATTCAAATGTAATATGGTCAAAAAGTTGAGGAACTGTTGTTCCGTCAGACCATTATAAAGGTCAAACTGACAAACCAGAATAAATTGTTCGGCTTTAATGGATGTCATTGCAACGCTTTTAATTGTATTTTAAATATTGTAAGAAAATATTTGTTTCAGCTACATGCAAAAACCAGATACCACTGATTGAAAAGTTATGTTGGCTGTTGAATCGTGTTATGATACAAACCAAATAGAATTTTTTTTTTTTTAATTGTGAAAAAATGGTTTCATTTAACCAAGTGCATTATTAAAAATATTCTGTTCGTTGTTCGTTTGTTTGTAGTAGCTTTGGGATACAAATTTTTTTTGCTCAGTCTTTTATCTTATATGTCGCGATGCGGCCGAGTTAATTTTGGTATAATATTATATTGCTTGAATATTTATATGACAATGTCATGGAATTGTGCATGTATCGATCTTTCGTGAAATTTATTGTTTATAAATAATAAAGGAACCCTGTTGAAGGGTAAATAGAAAGAAAAAAATAGAGAGGAAAAAAGAAAAGAAAATGAGAGAACGGAAAGAGAGATGGGAAAGAGGAGAAGATGATAGGACCCACTCCCGCACCCTCCCCCAAATCCCGCTAATGTATATTTTGCATTTCATTTGAGCCCGGGTAAGCCCCATGCCCCCTTAATAGCTGGACCGGTATGCCACTGCTTGGCTTACACCCTTCCATTGGTCGATTCCATAGATTCTCGAAAATCATTTGTTTTTTAATTCTAGAAAATGTTAAACGACACATCCATCTTTAAATGTCAATAGTTGTTATACACAGTGTTGTAAAGAAAATCTTGAAAGAGGTAAGGTTCCATAGATGACAGCTGACATGACTTGTTCTGTTTGAGTTTAACAGACGTGTGTTAACTATTATGGCGTCTTTATGTGAAAGTCATTTTTTAAAAATCTCTATCCTATTTTCTATATAGGCCTACGCACTGCGATCGAAAGCTGAACTAATGTCATTAAATATGGGAGAAGCTTGTTGTATAACAAACTCTTCTTTTCTCCAAGACGTGTAATTTTGTGTCAGTCTGAAATTGATCGATTTAGTGTATTACCGTCTAAATCCATTTAATGTATCTAAAATAGAAATGTGTAATTATCGAATGAGCAGCTTGCCGCAAGCTCGTTGATGTTCACGATTTTCTACTATAAATGTTCCTGAAGTTTCGAGTCGTATTAAGTTTTACCCATTGTTTTACCCATTATCTTTATCCATGGAATATTCTAGAAAGCCTATCACGTAAGATTACATCTATAAGTTACCATAATTTAATTGATTCATACATTTAATGTATATGTATATAATATTTATGTGGTACAAATCATGCAAAGCTTCCATCCGCCTTTATAAGCGACGGACCTGGTACAATTGCAACTTTCTCACTATTATATTTATGTTAATGCTTTTGTCAAATGATTTCTTTTTCTTTGTCAAACCATGTTGGACTGATAATGTTATGTTTACCTTGTGTATTGTGTATTCTACATTTCTTGAAATAAAGAAATGATATCAACAGATTTTATATCATAAGTATATGTCACGAATGCTTAACAAATCTCCCAGGATATCTAAAACAACACATTTGAGCCTTGGGGTTAACTCGTATAATTTCCACCCCTTCTTTCATTTACATTTTCCATAATGAAAATTGTAAACACATCAGGTCTGAAGAAACATGTATAATAGAGGGCGCCACTGCAATAACTAGGAACTGCTTTTTCTCCCAACTTGTTAATCTAAAAGGAGGACGATAAAATAAATGAACAAAACTGGTATACTTTTCATAATGTAAACACTACAGACGAGACCCTCCGTAGTGGTAGGTATGTATGTGCACGTGTGGTGTGTGTGTGGGGTGTGTGTGTATGTGTATATAGTAAATAGTGTACGTACAATACGCGTTGTGGTTGGTTAGATTCGCATCACGTGCAAAATAGTGTAATAGTGCATGATCGTAATACTTTGGTTTTTGCACGGGGAATCTCGTGTTAAAAGAATATGGGATGAGTCTTTATAGGGGTCTATTTACTATAACAATTTGGTCATGTTCTATTTATGCACCATTACTGGACTATATGAACTCTAAATACTAAATTATGCCTCGTAAAGGTCAATTTAACTCGGCCTGCGGCCTCGGTGAAACAAAACTGCACTCGGGATAATTTATTATTTGTCGTGCACATAATCCATTATAGGGCATGATAAACCATGCATGCACTATTTATATCATATTTATTTATTAATGTATAAACTGTATTGTATAATACTATACAGATTTTTTAGATTTAATTCTCTTTCTTCTCGTACGTTTAGACTACTTTAATTCCCAACATTCTGATATTCACCATTCTCTCTCCCATTCTCGGACCCTGTTTCTAATTATTCCCTTCATTTTCTTCTCTCTCCTATTCTCCTGACTTTTAGTACGTTTCTTCCCTTCTCTGTATAATTCAGTCTCCCACTTTTGTATTGCATTCTTTTGTGTGATTCTCCCTCTGACGTTTGTCTTTCTACTTTCTCTTTCTTTGCCCCCTCTCCTCTTAAAAAAACCAGAACAAAAAACAACACACACACACACACACACACACACGAATGGGAATGAAATAAGGTAGATATTTCAAACATATACATGATATAGATCATAAGATAATTTGCTCTACATAGTTCTACATAATACTTCTTGATAGTTTTGCAATTATTGTGATGCAAATAAACATTGCAGTTTTTCATCAAAAAACATCAAAGTACTTGTATTGAATTATACAGACATTGAAGAATGTTTTCTAGATATGGAATGTGTAAATAATATGAAATGTAAAATATCATTGTATTTTTAGATATTACAGATTCAATGACATTGAATTGGAAATTTAAAATTGGAATGTATATAATTATATACGATTCATTATGATAGGAAGCGAAATTCCATCCAGTGTGAGGCTTATACTATTAGAGCCTTCACACAAAATTACTTAATCATTACAATCGAAAAGAATAGAAGACATCTACATCTACATGCTTCTCAGACATTTAGATTAAGAAAAAAGAAAAAGTAATAGTCTCATGGAGTGTATTGTACAAGCAAAATATTTTTCATAGTATAAAAAGAGACGAAATTTCCTGAAACTATGTGACTTGTGCTAGAGACGCCTTTCTAAAAAAATGCTTACACCATTACCAAAAACCGTAAAAGAATATAAGACATCAGTAATTACATAGTACGTGAACATGTGGAAAATGGGGAAATTAAGTATCTATAATTTGTATTACTAAGTGTATTGTACAATCATTTGTTTTATGGTAAGACTAAATGTAGAGTTGAAATGCACGATTTGGACAGAGTCTTTCAAATCATTTTAGAGTTTTGAGCCAGCTCAATATATGCTTGGGAAAAAATAGTTTTGTTATCAGTATTAATATCGGTCTTATCAGTTATCAGTATTAATTTGGTCTTTTTGCCTCTGACAAAGATTCTGCTAGGATCGAAAGCTCAGGCCCATTTTGACTCCAGTATTAATATCTTAAGAAATTATTAATTTCATGATTAAAATCACACAGATAATAAAAATGTATATGAGAATGTGTTTTAGTATACAGTTATACATAAATATATCTTAATTTCGGTCCCGTGTGAACCCTCGTCGTTGACAGTGTGTGGTTGTTTAAAACTAAATTTAAATATTTAAGTTTCAAAAGTATACGACCACCAGTGCGAGCGTAGCTATTGTGACTATACCCTTGTTAAGATATTAGATGTCATTGGCTGTAGAAAAGACGTCGGGGTTGAGCAAGTGTCGGCTGATTCTCGTAGGGTTCGGGTTCCTATTTCATTGCATCTTCTTCCGTTTCAGATTTGATGCTGCGTTGAAACAGCTTGGGAACCCTGCAACGAAAATAACCGTTAAACATTTTTTCTTATATTATAGGTAAAGTAAATCTCAAAGTACACTCACATAATCGTCTCATTTTAGCAAAAGTCCAAGGCATCGCAGTAAGTCGTTATGTCGTAGTGGAATTTGAATAAGATTTTGATGGTATACTGATTACAATGGCAGATATGAATATCATCTGTGTGATTCATTTCCTTTGTGCAGTTTTCCGTTTTGTGTGATTGTTACTTGATGAATCCAATACGGTTCATACATTAATCCACATGCCCTATTCATACCATACCATAAGAGCAACAATTTGATCTGTTAAAATAAACTGAAGGCTCGTATTTAAATAATGATATTATATAGGTTAACATGGTAATGAGCAGGGCCATTCTCAGTCACGTGTGTGACGGAAATCCTTAAAAATAGTTAATTGAAACCTAATTTTCCAGTATTTGTCTTATAGTAGAAGTCTCTTATTTTGGATATTTGAATAACAATCTTACCCCCAACAGTGGAGGGTAATTATTTTAAATGAGAGTACATCATTTTCTTTTAGAAGTTAACATTAGGTCGGTCACGTGTATGACCTCTCACGAAAAAGGGTATTACTTGTTTGTATTCAAACCTACTTTTCTCGTATTTCCTTTGGATTACAAGTTTCCACTTTTCATTGCTGTATGGCAGGATTGCTCTGAACAGTTTGGAAGCAATTTTCCATAAATTAGTGAGCATTCTTTTCTTTTAGAGGTGAAAATTGGGTCGGTCACGTGTGTGACCACTCAAAAATGGGAGTTTTTAAATGTCTTTGTAGAAACATTGTGGTTGGGAAATAACTATATCTTGTCAAGAAAAGGAAATCTTTTTCATGTAATAAACTGGTAATATTAAAAAAAAAATGTAATCTGATTTTCCGGCAATGAGGCAAAATTAGATGGTCACGTGTGTGACCGATAGTTTCACTTTACAAAGAATGGCCCAGCAGTGTCGTATTTTATAACATTCCTGCATAGCAATGAATACTTATTGAAGAAAAATAGACGATATCGTTAATATGCTGTTGATGGAGGTTTGCAGTGATTGACAGTATTTCTTGAATAGAATTCTAAATTTGAATGGGCTATACCTCTAAGATTTAATGCGGATTTAATACTCGAACATCATATTGTTGATTAACATATCAAGACTGAGCCACCCCCCCCCCCCAAAAAAAAAATGTGAAAAACAATGTGAGAAGTGATAGAAAATGATGCGAGGAATGGCATTTCAAGTTGTTTTGGTAAATAAAGAATACAGTTGAGTCACGTTTAGAAATTAGCTGCTGTGCTTTATTGCTTGCTCAGTTCATTTCTCCTGAAAAAAATATACCAGACGGATATGGAAAACACCTTTGTTTTACCTCTTATTTTCTAACAAAGTCCAAGTGCGATGTGAATAACATAAACATTGCATGAATTTATTTCGAAAAAAATCTTTGGCACTGCCTGTACAATCCTCTCTATTTTAGCTTCATTTCACATGATTTGTTTTAAACATTTTTATTCTTTAAATAATAATACTTTTTTCTGCTAAAAACAAGGTGAAACACGTAAACGCGTAAGCTAAACTTGTTGAATTAAAACATGTGAATATACAATGACTGTTTCATTGCTTTATCCATTCCTCCATACCTATTACACTGTGTAAAGGGAATTTACTAACCAGGGCAACAGACGTGGTTCGCTTTTTGATCCTCAAAACTATTTCTACGACGATGAGGGCGAGTATAGATATGAGCGCCAGGGCGACAAGGACGACGACAGGGACTAGGGCGGAGAGTGGAATGGCACAATGATTGGTCCTATTGCAGGTATCTGTGCAGTGAATATAAAGTGAATATAAGTAAAGCTAGTAATGAAATGACTGTTTAATTTTAATTTCAATTTATTTACACTTCGTATTTCTATTCTAAATATCAAAAATGGTACATGTCATTAGCTTCAGTTAAATCAAAAGGGAATGTCTTACAGCACCGGACAGAATGGACGTGAAATTTCTCTAGCATAATTGTATTTAATCATGTACCGGTATATTATTATTAATTTTATAATGTCTTATATCATCTTAATCTTTATTCTTGTTCTTTCTCAATATTTGATCTGTACCGTTAACATTGTCATGAAAATACCAAATCGTGTGCTTGGTGACCTTACATGTATATGATTGATAAAAGAGACCAAAATGGTGATTAAGATGCTTACCATTTAATGTTATTTCAGAAGACGCGAGTGCCGATGGGAACACTACAAAGAAAAGAAAATTAAAATTAAAAAGAGAGTTTGACATGTTATACTTTTATTATACGAAACACTGACTGAAGATATGAATACAAGTGAATACATTCACAAAGACCATAAAATGTATCATCCTGATTCGAAATAATCATTATATTAATTTTCAAAGTAATTTTGCATAATGATAATAAACACGCTTAACTCTTTAGGAGCTATAGGTTCACTTTACGAAACGCGGAAACATCTTATAAAGTCTACGAATCAATGAGCAAGGGCATCAATTCCCAATGATATTCGCTTAAATGTCATTTTATTCCCTTGGCAATGATGATTGAAGTTTAAATGAAAGAAATATAATTATGAGATGAAATGGCAAACAGTTATTTCGATGAAAGACACCGCGTTCCATTCAACTATGCCACTCCTCGTTAAACAGAACAACTCCATCTTTCACCTCATGACATAATTTTGCCATGTCATTCTGAAACATTAAATATTTATATACTATACCAGTCAACGATGTATCTTCAGCTGAACCTAGCGGGACTAAATGAAAAAATTTTGGCATAAAAATACGCTAAAACAAATGAAATCTAAAGGAAGATAAGTCTATAATTATCATAGTCAATATCGAGAAGAAAACAGATTTAACGAAGAGGACATTTAAGGGAGATTTACACGAATGTGCAGTAGTGAATACAGTAGCTGCACTATATTAATCAATCCTATTATAAAGAAATGCACCAGACGAGTTTATTTTTTCAACATTAACTGAAAACACGTTAGAGTAATGTTCATTATGTTGCATAACTCCTGTAATTAACGATTGCTATCTAACAAGCTGTTAAACGAAAAACTAAACATACAAGAATAAATTGGAGATTTCACGTTGTGTTAGAAATAAGGTTCTTATCATATTTTAATATATATATATATATATGTATTTCCATTCCTAAATTTTATTCAGATCTTTGGTTCAATACCCTTAGACAAAGTTATAACATTTTATTGAAAGAATATTCATTGCACATCATGAAGAACTAGTGTGTTGTGATCAAGGGAAGCGTTATGGGGGCACCTGTCCCTTCGGTTTACCAAACATGCCCCCACCCCAAGAGTTTTGAGACATGAAGCGCATCTGAAAAATATGAGGATCTATTTTTATTTTTGCTTGTCAGAAACCTGGTACAAAATTAATGATACGCTTCAGAAAAGATGTCAAAACCCCCTTGTCAGAGGTCTTTGATACTATGTCCACTTTAAAAAATACTCCTGGTTTTGATCACATGGTTTATTATATAATCATGGTTCTTTAAAGGGATACGCCCACCGGGCGGCCGTGGGGAAAGTCAGGATTGCGTAAGCCCCATTCACTCGTACACAAAGTTTGTGCGTCGAACGCGTCCGTTGCACTAAGTGGGATTAAATTTCGACTGCACGAAGCGACCGAATCTCGCACGAAAGCTCGAGCACAGGCGGAGCGTGCATGTTTGTGCGGCGACCAGTTAATCCGAGGTTTGCGCCCGCGGGGCAACGGCATGATTAGGTAACGATCACGGTGCCCTCTCGCGGCATTAAAACGTCCACAATCTGCGGTTGAGTATCCCTTTAAAGGCCTAGCGAATATTCTTTCTCGCCACGATGTCAAAGCAGAGTCTGATTACCAGTATTTCTTTCTCGAAATGATGGAATGGTTCGATGACATTCAAAATCTTGTAACGGAGAATTCTTTCCCCTGCCACATTTCCGAACCTGATCTCCACCCACTATCTCGTAGTTATGGTGGGACAGGGCTTCAAAATGGCTGTCAAGTGATGAATGAAAACTTTTATCATAAAACGTAGCTTTTGCTTGGTAAAATTGTTCTGCATTGTTATTTAAATAAAAGTTGATTGCTTTAGTGCAAATTTCCTTAATGATGAGTTAAAGAAGGAAGATAATTTTCAAAGTAAATATCATAACTTTAAAAAAAACAAAAATGTCATGATGCCAACTCATTACTCTGCTTACTGGTATTTCTTTCTCGACATGATGGAATGGTTCCATGCCATTCAAAATCTTGTGACGAAGAATTTTTTCCCCTGCCACATTTCAGCACCTGATCTCCACCCACTATCTCGTGGTCGTTGTTACATACAGCAGTGATAGGCGTGCCGAATATGTATCCACTTATTGTCGTGTTCCAAACTCCATTATTCAACGGAGGTGGCTCCTTGCAGAATCCGAAGGAGGCTATCGAGAAACAGGAGAACCAAACATGATACTGCAAACTCACTACCCCTCCCCCTATCATAAGTGTTACACCGATAAAAAGGTGTCTTGGTCGAGTGAAGGTCGTGAGTTCCAACCCCGGCACTGTATTTTGGCAAGACATTAATCTACATTTACCACGAATCTCCTTTTAAAATAAAATCCTAAGTAATTCAAGAGTGGTTCGAAACTGTTTTCGGTTCAGTCGGATTTTAATGTGCTACCAGGTTAAGCTTATGTATCGTTATAATAAAACATCAGAATAAAAGGCTTATATATTACTAAAAAGACACATTACTACTTATCAAAATTTGATCAAAATAGTTTTATGATTCCTATTAGAATTCTAAAAATGTAATTACCGTTGAAGAGATTAGCCCAGTGCCCAGTTTGGCTTTCCACGTTTGTCCCGCACCGATCACGTTGCTGAGAAAGTCTGGTAATGTTCAGGTCAGTCTGATTTATACATGAGCAACGGGTTCCATTATGATGTGCTGCAAACTGTGGAGTGGCAAAGTTGGTCTTGCAGTAGGTAACACATTGATCTTGGCTCAGTTTCAGCTCACTTCTTGTAAATAGATGGATATATTGTGAAAGGCTGAAGCAGCCAAGTTCATCAAAAACTGAAAATGAACACAAAACACTCGTGACAAATGGTTCAACAGTTTTCAGTGCTCCACAACATATAGCTGCACATTCCCTTTTCTCAAAGCTATCCAACTCTGGCATGGACCCTTTCAGGTCTAAATAATGTATCCATCATATTTATCTCAAAAGTCAGAACAGTACATCATAACACGTCTGAGGGATTTCACATCTCTATATTTTCTCCACTTTTCGTTCAAAAGTTTGACTTTTTGTGCATTTATGAACCGAATTTGGGGGTTTCAAATATCAAACTTTCCTCATGCTGGAACTGGGAACCTCACACCCACCCCCAGTGTATCCATCGTCTTTATTTGTACGACAATTGTTCCCCGGTCAAATATCCTGCATTAACCCAATTCTTAATTTCAACCGAGAACAAGGCATAGCTAATCCTAACCTAACACCCGAATGTAAACTTAACCCTTTATCTTTGGCAAAATAAATCCCGGAGCAATGGTGGCTATAGGGTTCAAAAGTGGCGTTTGTGCATTAACTGTTCAAAAGACGGGGGGGGGGGGGGGGGAAGGGGGGTTGGTGTAGAGCCCACAAATTTAAAAATAAAAAATCAACCACAAATGTAAAAACATTGCACCCGCAAATGTCAAAATAACCACAAATGTCATAACATTTCAACCACAAGTGTAAAAATAACCACAAATGTAATAAAAATCGCCCACAAAGGTAAAAATCTGTTTAACCATAAATGTAAAAACATTTTTACCACAAATGTCATAACACGTCGACCGCAAATGTAAAAACTCATTGCTTGCAAATAATGCACCAATGTAAGTTATTATGGTAAATTGCCACTTGGTCTAATGCCAATTGGTCTAAAAACCAAATGGTCCAACGTCATTCGGTCTATTCGTCCATCACCAATTCGTCTAATCTACATTTCGTCTAATAGCCATTTGGTCTAACCAATTGGTCTAATCATCATTTCGTTCATTTACCATTTGGTCTAATTGCCATTTCGTCTAATCAACTAATGGTCTAAACCCAGTTGGTCTAATACCCATGTGGTCTACACATCATTTGGTCCATTTGTCAGTTAGTCTAACCTCAGTGGGTCTATACTCATTTAGTCAACACTCATTTAGTCTAATAACCATTTGGTACAAATGTTAGTTGGTGTAATTACCATTAATTTTGGTCTAATCATCGTTTCGTCTAATGACCAAAAGTTGGCTAATTTCTTGTTTTCCCTCTACAATATTACTCTAGGTGGCTTTGACTAAACAGTCAGGCATCGGTTCGGCGCACTGGCCGAAATTTCCGAACTTTTTTGCAGTAATTGTATGTTAGGTTGTTAAGTTGTTAAGTTATCGGATAATTGCCATCTCTACGTTTTTTTTATTTATATTTATATATATATATATATATATATATATATATATATATATATATATATATATGTATACATGTATATATATATATATATATATGTATACATGTATATATATATATATATATATATATATATATATATAAACGACTAATGGGTACATTAGGAGGACAGTTTTTGTTCTTTTTCCTTGTTCAACTGTCGACCTAATGTACCAACTGTCTACCTAATGTAGGGGTCGCTATTATGACGGAATAAACTGCATTGTTAGGTGTCGATTTAATGTACCCGTTAGTCAAATATACATGTATATAAATCATTTCTCTATCTTTCGTTATGTTATTTCTTGCTTCTCTCCTTTCATTTTTTCATATTTCCTTTACTTGTGTTATTCTTTAATTCCTTCTATCACCTCTTCCATTTTTCCATATGTTAATCTTTACATGATTTCTTTTATTATGTTATTTTTTGTCTTCTTCTTCTTCTTTCTTGTTTTTATTTGGGCAGCGGGGGGGGGGGGGGGGGGCTTGTTTACAATCTTCTCTTCCATCTTTGGCCGTGGTTTTCTTTTTCTTCTACCATTTCTCTCTCTGTCTCTCTATATTTTCGTTAGACCTATGTCTTTATCTTTCCATCCCTTAACTTTCAATCTTCCATATTGTATTGTTATTCATCGATTTATCTTCAGTTCCGTCTTTCCTTATAGTACTCTTTATATTCATTCTTCCATCATCTCTCTTTGTGCCATTCTGTTTCTATTCATTATTATCATCAATATAACTACATGTAACACAGTGCAGGGAAGTGGGGACTGGCGCCTATCAACTACACTTTTCAACATTTTGCGAGCGAGGAGAAGCGAGCGGCCAAACATTATTACAATGTATATATATCTTTAAAATGTGATCTCTTTTAATATATATATTGTGCATAATCATTAAACGAAATTATATGAAAATTTTCTACTAAAAAAGTGAAGGGGCTTCAGGCCCATCATCCCCCACCCCCGGCCAGGTTCCACAATTGCCAAATAAACCAAATGGCTATTAGACGCATTGACTATAGACCAAATGGTAATTAGACGAAATGACAGACCAAATGGTAATTGCACGAAATGATGATTAGGCCCATTGGTTATTGAACCAACTAATATTAGACCGAATGATGTTAGACCAATTGGCTATTAGACCAACCGGGTGTAGACCAAGTGGCAATGAACCCTTTATTTTTAATCAAAGCAACAGCTTACGTTTATTGCCCGGCTTTGCCAAGCTCACATAATTGCGGGCCGATAAATTGTTTCGAAAGTCAATGGGATTTTGCGTGTTAAATAGCGGGCAATAAATTTTGTTTTTACAATATTTTCGAGTTCGCTCTACACGTCTGATTCTGTTAACAATAATGATATGGACTGGCTACTTTCGGGGGATACAACATTAATTGCCCTCACTGGAATCGAATTAGTTGCTGTTCTATGTAGAGATTGATGGATTATCTGAATATTTCTTGCCATTGAAGTTTATGATCATCTCCTCGACCCCCGTCTCTGTAAACTGATCATAGAAAGGGAAACCACTAGTTTAATAATTTTTTACATTTGCGGTTGACATGTTTTGACATTTGTGGTAAAGGGTCTTTCAATATTTTAGGGATTTTAATGGTCAGGAAAACCTCTCACACACGCATACACGCGCACAAACAGTGTACATACATCTCATAATAACTTATCTTACATGGGTACATTATGCAAGCAATGAGTTTTTACATTTGCGGTCGACATGTTATGACATTTGTAGGCGAAATGTTTTTACATTTGTGGTTAAACAGATTTTTACATTTGTGGGCGATTTTAATTACATTTGTGGTTATTTTTACATTTGTGGTTGACATGTTATGACATTTGTGGTTATTTTTACATTTGCGGGTGCAATATTTTTACATTTGTGGTAATTTTTACTTTTGTGGTTGATTTTTACATTTGTGGGCTCTACACCCCCCCCCCCCCACAGTCTTTTGAACAGTTAATGATCAAGTTGTCGCCAAATTTTGGTACGTACTCCCTCCAAAGTTTTCTATGGATGTGCTACTTACCATTACACTTAATCATACAAGATTCTTTAGCAGTGCATTCGGATGTAAATCTCTTGCAATCTTGAAGGCGAAAAGTTACTGAAAGTAAAAAGTAAGAATGTTTTATACTGAACTATTTTAAATGCAATCTTAGGCTACTACCCATGAGACCGCTCTTGTTGGCTGTCGATCTCGTGAACTTTTTGATGATTCAAAAACCCAAAATACACAATATTATTCTTATTTGTTACGCAACCAACTACTTGCAAAAACTTCTCTCGACGAAACCCCAATACTAATCGTCCCTGTTTTCACGAAGTAGCGGTAATGAGGAAAATCGCATATTTTTGCGATTTTGAGTTTTTGCATTTTTGGATATTATTCACTAACACCTTGAACCTCACAAAGTTTCAGACCATAATAATATCCAATTATGTAACTATGGCGATAACGTCAACAAGAAAATACCTAGTACATGTAAAAGGATTTTCTGTTTTCACGAAGTGACGGCTAATACTAATAGCCGTCCCGTATGTATACATGCGCGGCTGAGATCCGTCACTTCGTGAAATGACAGTTATGTTTACAGCTCATTTTCTCCCAAAATATAACAAATATAGAATAATTAAATATAGAACTAAACATTGAAATGTGATCTATCCCAGGATATAAAATTTATTCAACCTTCATACATTAAAGAGGTTGAGATTATGATTGAAAGCGATTTACTCAAAACTAACTTTCTTTTAGTTGCGCGCTCATCCGTCACTTCGTGAAAACAGTAAACGAAATGTTGTGTACAATTATACATGTAGATAATTCAATTTCATCATTATGCATTCAAATGTGCACATAGGCCGGCTGTTGTTCTGCGGTCATATTCTATTAACTAAGCGAATTCTAACTTCTACCATATCCAACCGGGACCCAACACTATGCCCGAACCTAACCATAAAACTAACTTAAAACCTAATTTCAACCCTAACCCTGTAAATGAATAATGCATATATAATTCTATTTCAACAGTTCAACCTTTCTTCCCTGCAGTCTCTATACTCACATCTGTTGCATTGGTAAAATATTCCTTCAAAACCTGAAACAGTCTCAATCCCGCTTGTAAAGTTTGTCTCGTAAGACCCAGGAAACCCTGCTTCTCTGCATATTGTATCTGCTACATTCGTATGCCAGTCATCTTTACATATGGGCTGTGTCAGTATCCTGGTATGCTCTAATCCTTGAAATGCTTCATGGATAACGGTGTTGTCTAATGGAGTAATCAATGTATTATATGGTACGATAGTACAACATGGTTTATACATGGATTTATATTACACTGATAATTAAGATAAAAGACCGATAGCTACTTCTCCCTCTTTTGTAGACATTTATTAGCTTTTATTAGCTTATAGTAAAGGGTAGGGTAAAAAGAAAGGGAACAAGTAAACAAAACACATTTTGAGTGCTGTATTAATGGAACTCGCGCTTTAAAATTTATCAGTTGAATATACTACTTTTGTTTTTCTATGTAATATCAAGTACTGGACTAATTTATGTGGGAAGTAATCCCACGACACTTTTATTGTTACTTTGAATATGAAGTAATAAACTAATTAACATGGAAAGTGACTTCATGACCCTGTTCCATTCAGTCATCTAGACCTGAAAAGAAAAGATACTTACCTATATCTTCCAAGCAAGAGACGGACAAGTGAAATCCCTTTTTAGACTCAGAATCATCAGAGTTGAAGATTATCTCAAGATGGTTCCCAAGAGAAACATATGGTGAAATCACTTTGTTTCCACTGTACTTTGCTTCAGTGCTTGGATAGTTCTCTTCCACTATACGTACAACATCAACATATTCGGTATGGAAATCATTGAATATGACGATGATTCTATTACCAGGGTCTACCTCTATGTACCACCAAATTTTTTTGTTGTTTTCGTAGTTGCGAGGATAATTTGGAGACGTCACATTTTTTGTATCACCACACTGCAATCTGATCGATGTAGTCTCTCCATCACCTGTAAATTGAAAGGTCAACAATTAACACCTTAATGGCGACTAATATTAGCCAATCCATCTTATTGATCTAAACTATTTTATAACAAAATATTGATAAAAACGAAACTTTTGATATATTACGACTATATAAATATTAGAATGTACACACTTTTAACTTGATACACAGTTTATAGCATCTATTTTCATAATAGCGTAAATGAAAGAAAAGTAGGCCTACCGTATCCTTACACACATTAGCTCACCGATATAATTATCACTCAAAATAGTGCTATTGGCAAAAGCTGATTGAAATGCAGCGAGTACTGTACAAATTAGTGTTTTGTGGAAAAGCACCAATTATTATCGACAAGAAATCAAAATTGGCCAATCCGCTGTAACATTCTCATACATACCATTTACTCTGTCAAATCTGAGAACTAGAAGGATGGATAAACAAACAATATAGAGCAAGGAAAGCGTGTATACTAGATGCATGATGATTATCACGTCACGGTCACTCATCAAGCTAGTTCTCTGCAGAAACAAGTTCATTAAAGTATCAAAGCTTGCGATTTCATTGAAACTTTCAAAAATCTGATAATCTGATTTTGTCTCCTTTCATTTAAAGTAACCTAGTATCATGGTTACACTTCTATTCTTCCATTAAGATTATTCAGACGGCTGGCTTTGGAAGGAGGCTTATTTACAGATATAGTTTAGAACTCGAGAGAAATGCACAAATGTACAACATATTCAGTCAACGTGCACTGCTTCCTCCCCGCCTTACTGTAGTGTATACATGTATATTCTGTATTCCCTTTCAATTTCGCTATCCTCATGATTCATGCCATAATTTCGGTTTCATATGATTGCCATGCATACATGCATTTAAACATTATATTCAGGAAAACAAACACATCATTGGTATAATATAGCTCCTTGGAATTATCAAGCACAAAAATATCTCTTTATTGTTTTGAAGGTGTGTATAGGCAATATTTAAGTCATACTATTACTACTCTAGTTAGACCTAGATCTATAGTACAATGGCACTTATATTTTATTATCATCATCAATCAAATGACACATAATAATAATAATAATTAGTTTTGCTTACCCGGGGTAACAATTAACAATAACAATTACCCCATAGTCATCAGGTACAATTCAAACCTGCCCAATTATCTTGAGCACAATCTCAACTCCCTGGGAGCATGCAAGCCAGGCTATCAGATGACGCTCACGGCTTAGTTAACACCCGACCAAGGTTCCCATCACTCATGGGTAAAAAAAAGCGAGCGGATAAAATGCCTTGCCCAAGGACATAAACACCAGACATAGTAGGGTTCGAACCCGCGACCCTCAGATCCAAAGACGAGAACCCCAATCCACTACATCACAGCGCATCTGCAATTAATTCTTATTGGATGGTAATGACGTGGGACACTACATCGCGCAGGCGCGGCGGTTCACTGTTGCTAAACAGTATCAATCTAATATTATTGTTGTAATGAAAGTGACGCTACCATCCAATACCATATCTTTGAATGCGAACTCGATTACTGCTACACAATAATTTAGCTTTTAATTCCCAGTATTTTTTAAAAGACTATTATGAATTTGGAGCCTATAACTCACAAGCGTAGCTTTCCCCCTAGGCTCCTCCATATTTCACTTTTATTCTATCCCAGTCTTTTCAATTAAGGCTGAATGTAAACGTATAGATATGAGGTACCCACCTTCTTTTATATTCTCTGACAATAGATTTCATTTTTGTTTGTACCATTTATCTCGTTTGTACCATTTATATTGTTTGTACCATTTATACCGTAAAAGCAATGTAAATGTGAAATGTGAAACAATAAACTGAATCTGAAACTGAAACTGAAACTACTGTATAGGCCTAGCCGCCTATATATATATATATATATGTAAACAGGAAGTGCACGATATGATTTCATTAGACTTTCACATGACCTAGAATGGCTTACTTACAAATTCACGAAGGGTAGGGTGTAACATTTGTGAAATATCCCCTCTTATTGGCGAAGTGTCGGATCCAGTTTACCCGACACTTTGTAAAAAAAAAAGTATTGCAAATCTACAAATACTCACGTCTCGAACCGGACACCTCGTCCAATAAGAAGGGGTATTTCATAACCGTTACACCCATGGCCTTCGTGAATTTATAAGGGCTTACTATTCACGAAAGGTCGTGTAGCGTGACGATGTGACGTGATCGTGATCACACGCTGGTTAGAAGTAAGCGTTAAACCACATATCCATCTCTGAATGTCGATGGTTTTTACCCAAAAATGATGAAGAACAAATCTTCGAAAAGGTTAACTTCAATAGATAACAGTTGACATGACTTGTTCTGATTAATTATTGTGTTAATCATTATTGCGTCATTGATCGAACGTCACTTTTATCCCAATCATATTTGCTACACTTCACGATTGAAAGTTAAACTATAGAACCTTTCTTTATAACAAAACTCTCCTTTGCTCCATTTGCAACATGTGTTATTTGGGGTGAAGCTGACATTGGTCAATCTAGCGTTGTTATCGTTTAAATTCATTATCTTGCACTAAACTAAAAATAATGGCATATTGTCGAATGAGCAGCCTACCAAAAGACCATTAATGTTCACGATTTTTAGGCCATAAATATTTTTGACGTTTCAAGTGGTAATAAGATGACACTATGTCATAAACGACTCTAACTTTAAAGTGGCATTAACCTGGTAGAACTTGAACAACGTCATTTTACAGTAATTGCTAAATTAACATTAAAATGTGAAAATTTTAGGATTAAATATTTGAACCTGAAATCCAAATGGAGGACGATACAATACTTGATACAAATACAACGAACAATACTCTAATACCAGAAAAAAAAAAATCTTTATTTTTACAAATACTATAGATATAAGACTTGGTATGCTCCTCAATGGTACGCATACACATTGTATATTATCATAATTAATTATACGTATTTTTTGCGTCTAGTCTAGACTAAAATTTCTTTTACTTCGATTTATCTCTTATTCATCACTCACCCTTCCGTGCACCGATTTTTCCAATTAGTCGATTCCTTTCTTTCTCTCTCTCTCTCGCTCTCTCTCCTTTTTCTATTCACTTCTATCAATTTCTTCTATACACTGTGTAATTCAATCCGTTTTGTAACACCCTTTCGAATAATTCTCCCTCTGCCACTTGTCTCTCCCTCACTCGTTTTGTTTGCCCCTTTTATCTCAAAAGTAATGAGGCGAATCTTTAAAAACACATATTTTTCTTTTTCAATTATCTTATGAAATGCATTGCTTTATTCTTAAGCATATAAAGGTAACTACATAACTAGTAGTAAATAAAAGGCATTGCTACAAATGGAATATTGCATCTAAAAATATTTCAGACGCTGAAATGTCTATTTACTTATTGTGAAAATCAAATGTACATTACTTCTCACGATTCAATATAGTGAAATGGAAAATTATTACAAATAATACTTAAGTATACAAATTGATACAAAACACCTATACCATATTTACATACTAATAACAATGACAATAATGTATAATTATATTCTTTCTTCTGAGTGTTTGGTTTTATTTGGCAATTAGTCAGATTTGACTATTTTCGCCACAAAATTTACTTTTATTTATCCTAAAATTACATAATATTCCTGAGTGAATATTTTTGTCACAAATTCATTTTTTAATATATTTTTCCCGCCATTTTCATGTACCGGAAAAACAAAATTGTTCGGAGGTATTGCATGTATTATACGCGCCCCAAAATATATTGCCTTTGCCCACAGTGTCATGTGTACTTCACACTTTCCCCCACCCTTTTTGACATGCCATCTTACCAGCCACTGAAATGCGTCTCGCAGGCTTTCGGGGTTTTTTTTCCTGAAAAAAGTCATTCCGGCATAGGTGAGGGGGTGTCGGTAAACATATGTTACTGGGGGAAAAGGAAAATATATTATTCATATTGAGGAGTGTACTGTAAAAGGACTTTATTTTTTTATTTTTTGCATAGTAGGAATAAATAGTCACCCTTGAGTAATTTATGGCCCTCATGATTAAAATGAACAAAACGATCGTAATAAATATGTTCATGGAGATGTTTATAAATACACACGTACGTGTTTCCACCGGAAAACGAGGACTGTGTGTCAACATTACCCAACCGTGGACTTATTCATAATTAACTATTCACAGTTATTTTTCAATTGTTTTTGAAGAGAATTATCCTGGAAGACTAAAAATAAATCCCGTTCAATTTCCGGGCGTGCCCGTCTGTTGGATAGAGTGCGTAAGCAAAAAAAAAAATACACACGAAAAATTTCACTACCGCCCAAACGTGGACTCTGCTCATTTATGCTCGTAAGGTCAACAGCGTAGTTAGAAGCTAAAAATAAAGCCTACAAACTATAAATCAAAACGAGGACGGTCCTGGTCTCATGTGTGTCCTCGGTTCGATGGTGTGTTTTCATATTAGTGTCCCACGGTTGCCGGTCAACACGCGTGCACTTATACATGAACATGCGTAGCTAACATGTAATAATATCTCTAAATCTTAAAAGTCTAAATTAATGAAATCATAGATGAGTGTGATTTCAGGTGGCAAAAAGTAGACAATGTAAAGTAATGACGAGCATTAGCACGACCAACAAAACATTTTCTTCAAAATAATGCGCTACACGAGGAAGAAGAAGAGAAGAGGAAGATGAAGTAGCGGAAGAAGAAGATTTGGAAGATATGAAGGCGTCATCAATTTCAAATCGTGACCTTTGCTCCTACGAAATAAAATGAAAATTTCATTCATCTTCTTTTTGTTTTTGATTTCCCAGAACCTCAATTTATATCAGTATTTTTGTTACATCTTCCATTATAGAATTATACATTTTTCAAGTAATTTGTTATACGTTTCTAATTTTCACAATTAAGTATAGCTATTATTCATTTTCGTAACCCTTATTAGAAAAAAGATAAACTTTATGTTACGTTATTAACAATGCAGCTACAAATCTGTAATATGGCTTAGATGACATAATTTTAAAAAAAATGCTAAAACGAAATAGCATTCATTACGTAAAATCTTCAAGCTTATAACTTAAATCAACTATTCTTACACATTTAATTAATAATCATCATTAACCATCGATTTTCCTTTAAATTTTTCCTCATTATAAGAAAGGCAACGAAAAACGGATTATTATGAACTGCCTAAAGATAACGTTCAGTAGATACATACAAGGGATTGTCAATCATTTCCGTGGTATCTTAACCTTCTCTTTCCAATGTAAAATAAAAAGGATCATGTGATGATGTCGCCTTTCCTATCAGGGTAGTGTCTTGATGAGTCTGAACGTCCTCGCTGTCATTTTGAGGTTGAGGGTCATGTATAGAGTAATATTTCTTCTCAGAACAAGACGAGCTACGTGGAGTTTGACGTATCCTTGTGTCAAAGCTGATGGTTACACCTGGAACTGTAGAGTTCGGTGTCAAAGGCTTTGGCGTGGACCAACCCCTAGGGATGTCTGCATCTTCATAATCATGTTTATCACGGTTAGAGGTGGAATCGTGTCCATCAGAAATTGGACTTACAAGTGGGGTCACGGATTCTAACAATGAAACTTGTTTAGATTTAGATTAGATTGGATTAGATTTTATTAAACTCTATCGACCCCCAATCGGGAGTATGAGAGTCTCAACAAGAACATCTTTACAAAAATGAATATGATTATACAAATGAACATATTTACAATAATGAATATATGATTATACAAATGACATATTTGCAAAAGAAAACAAACAATAAAAATGAGTACAACTGAAATGTATGCATTGTGAATGTACATGTTTCAAAAGGTTAATTTAAAACAAATTAAGTAACAAACTGACAAGTTTTTATAGAATGATTACAATGTCAAGCGCACTGGTTGTTTTACCACCCTGCCACTTCTAGTCTTTACATTCGCTCTGGTACATGCAACTGTATTATTGTCCAGAAGTTTTTCATCAATAAATGATTTAGAAAAGTACAGCATTACTATCCTAATGAATCTAACAATTCTTTTTAAGTGGCATCTTTTAACTACACTAAACAATCTACACATTTGGTAAGAACACGGTCCCAAGTATTCTTCTGGTATGTACATCTGTCTCTCTTTACTAAAAAAACAGAGCACACAAATAAATAATGGAACTCATCTCCGACTTCTTTCAGCGAACATATTGTACATAAATCATTATTCACTGATTCTCGAGAAAATCTATTATTATTAACGGGTAACCTATGGGACCTGCATCTAAATTTGCACAATGTAATTGCATCAGTATCACTTAAAATAAACAGATACTTCTCAAAAGCCAATGCTTTTTTAATCATCTTATAATTTGAACAAATACGATTTGACCATGTTGCTGCATGCCAATCTTGTTCTGACATATCCTTTAAGCGCAATTTCAAGGCCTTTAGAAACCAATCGGTTCCAACTCCCTGTCCTTGTGATAAAAATATATTTCCATAACCGACTTTTTGTAGTATATCTTCAATACAACTCAACCATTTTGATGTGAACTGGGTAATTGGATCTTTGTGCATATTAAAAATCAAGCTATGAATCAAGAAAGTGTATCTGTCCTCCTCACCTTTCATAATTCTGAACCAAAATCCAATCATTCTACATTTAATGTGATTTAATAAAGTGGAGCGCCCAGTTTCACCATACACCATGGCATCTGGAGTAAACTTATTTACCCGTAAAATTGTCCTCAAAAACTTTCTATGAAAGATTTCAATTTGAGCAATATTTTCATAACCCCATACTTCACACCCATATGTCAATATTGGTAAGATCATCCGATCAAATAATTCACACTGTGTGTCAATGGACAGTTGTAATCGTTTTGCTTTTGCCAATAAACTATACAGAGCTTTCCTCGCCTGGGATACCTGTTTTATGATTGTTGATTTAAACGTACCATTATACTTAAATCTAACTCCTAAATAAATAAAGTCATCCACAACCTCCAAAACATCACCACTTAAGTTAAAAATTGGCATTTTCCTCACCTTCCCTCGAGAAAATGCAACAATTTTAGTCTTACTCGTATTTATGGTTAATTGCTACTTCTGACAATAATCATTAACTGCATTCAAGGCAGATTGGAGCTGTTCTGGGCTCTCAGCTAGGACAATAGTGTCGTCTGCATACAACAAACAATACAAATTAACAAACGTATCCAAAACCCTACTGCACATCTCATTGGCCAGATACTTCAGACCTTCATAGCATGAACCAATATAGCTATCAAAATCATTCAAATAAATGGCAAACAATAATGGAGAAAGGTTTTCCCCTTGTCGTACACCAACATTGCAAGTAAAATACTCTGACAAATTACCCTTAACATTTACGCATGACTTTGCATGCTGGTATATATTCTTAATCACATTAAAACTTTTACCACTAACACCATTCTTCAGCAGTTTCCGCCATAATGAGTATCTATCAATAAAATCAAAAGCTTTCTTATAATCAATAAACGCACAATAAAGACGTTTCTTCTGTTGCAAGTAAATATCAATTATGCACTTCAACACAAATACATGGTCAGTTGTAGAGTAACTTGCACGAAAACCTGCTTGTTCCTGCCCAATCTGACAATTTGAATCCAAAAATTTAGTTAATCTCGAATTTAATACAGAAGTAAATAATTTACCCAAACAACTTAGTAAGGTAATACCCCTATAGTTATCTGGGTCAGCAGCATCACCTTTATTTTTATAAATTGGAATGATTATTCCTGCACACCAATCTGAGGGTATATTAAAAAAGCGGACTATTATCATAGTCATATTTCTTGGGGAATTCTTCAAAAATTCATTACGTACTTTATACCACAAGCTTTACCATTTCTTAATTTCTTTATCATGGACACAACTTCATCTTCAGATAATGGGTCATAAGTACACACACAAACTTCCTTTGCAGATTCTACAAACACCTTACTTAATTCAGTACAAAAACAATCCACCTTTTCGCTTGTCACATCAACTTCAAGACAATCAACACCTGAAGAAAGAACATCAATAAATTTTCTTAATTGTTGACTGAAAACCGCTCCAGAGTCTGGGGACCATTTAAAAGCTAAATTGACCAGGTTTCAAAATGAATTGGTCAGACTTATTCTTATTAAAGCCAAGGAATTTGAAGGCTTCCCTGATAGAATCAAATTAATAGGGCAAACACTTGTCAAAAACATCAACTTTGAAGTCAAGAATATTTTCAAAAAGGGAATGAGATACATTAGCATAATCAATGGTGCTACATCCTGCACTTGTATAGCACGTCAAGTGACCTTGATTTTTATCATCCCCGAATCTACCATTTACAATTTTAAAATCAAAACTCTGACAAACGTCAATCAATAAATTCCCAGACCTATTCACAGTTGTATCTTTGTTGTACCTATCAACAACAAAACCGTTATTACATAAATATTCACGTAAGTCAATATCACTTGGACTCGAGTCAAATTGCTCATTAATAACAGGTGTGTTATGAAACGTATCCACAAAATCATCTAGCATTAAAGTCGCCAATTAGACACACCGGTAAATCAAATCTACTTTTAATATCTATCAAATCCTGAATCAAGTTATCAAAAGCATCATTGCTTGGGTGAACTGAGCCGTCACATGTAATGTAAACTGCTGCTAGGATAAATTCAAAACCAAGTAATGTTATTCTTTACTCTAACCCAAAGTACTGAGTCAGAACAAGTATCAGAGACTAACTCTGTAGAAAAATAAATGTCCTTCCTCATCCAAATACACATTCCATTGTAACCACATTATTTTCCTGTTTGCTGTTGCTGACATTTTTGCTTTATACGATATTCATAACCTTTAAGATGAGTATCAGAAACATTCACCATATCCGATTTTGTTTCAAAGAAACAAATTATGTCATAATCACTATCGTGACAAAAAACATCCAAAATTCCATCGTTCAATTTACTGGCAAGACCAGATGGTATTCTAACCGTTGGAAATGAAACATTGCCGTCCACAGTGGGAAGAGGATCCTGATAAGGATGTGGTTCAGCAACATCAGATGATGCATTACGAAGAGGAATGATTTTTAGTTTCGGAAGCGAGCCAGACGATGTAAACGGTGACTGCAGATCCTGTCCAGGAAACCCAACCGCATTCGCAGAGACATCTACGGAGGTGTCGTGGTATAGTGGTTCATTCACTTGACTCTTAATCAAAAGGTTGAGGGTTCGAATCCCAGCCCGGCACTAACGTCCTTTGGCAAGACATTAATCCACATTTGCCACTCTCCACCCAGGTGTAAATGGGTACCCGATATGCTTGAGCGCTACATATTTGGCTGCTAATATAAGCTATGACCGGGGTAATAATGAAGCGCCAGGAGCGTCACAACGTGACGGACATGAGCGCTATACAAGAAGCCACCATTATTATCTACATCCGAAGGCTCAATGCATTGAGGATCCTGATAACTGTGATCTTTGTTGGTAGATTTTGCACGGTCACTTTGGTTCCCAGGTTCGCCATAAGTACGATAAGAGTTGACTGGTGGTAGAGGAAGAGGCCGAGAGTTCATAGGACATACAGGTTGTGTAATAGTCCATGATCTTAGTTCTACAAGTGTTAGTGGAAGGGTACGTGTGGAAGACAGAGCAGAGTCAACAATTAAGGTGTTGGGTTCTTCGACTCTTAAAACAGGATGAAGAGAATTAACTACACTTGGGATGTCATTGGAGGAATTTTCGGCAGATTGAAAACTAGTGTAAACCATAGAAATGGTAGATCGGTCTTGTCTAGTTATGTGTGAACTAATGGTATTGTGTATGTTTGTGGGAGATTCTGACAGACATTATGTCATGTATTCGTTTTCAACGACTATACTCAAATAACATTTGCCGAAGTCTGGGGGGAATCTCGATGCATCTTCTGGAGGGTGGGTTCCCCTTTCTCTGGATCTCCCATTTGACTCGCCGTGGATATCGATTTGGTGTTGCCGAAGACCCCTATAGTAAAACAAGATGTTATACCTTAATGCTTTGAACCTATAAAGTTTAAATTATGGCATATTGTCCAGGAATTTGGACATACATGTTTAAGCCTACAAAGAAATCATTCAACGAATATTAATTTGAAAAAGATACATTCCGACTTTTATCAGCGCTGGTTGTGAAGTTATACAATTGATATCATATGGTGGTAACAAGTGGGCGCGTATTAGTTCATTGTGTCAGCTAAACTACAAATTGATTTTGTGTGCGGCAGAATAGCAGTGGCAGATACCAAAGCAATGTGTTTCCTAAATTGTAGATTCATGATCGAACAGTTCACACAATGGAGATCTGTTCTGTATCCTACGAAAACAAATATTTACAATTTGTTTAATTTATTCAAAACAAATTATTATGTGCAAAGAAAACTGAACTTAAATGAAACATTTATCTGATAGCGTTCAGTCATGGCCCACTTATATTTCATCTCTGCTAAAAACATTATTGCTGATGGTACAGCGTTGCCCGTTAGGGCACACATTTTTCGAGTGGGAAAAGTGAATACACCGTGTACTTGCCCTGAAGAAAAAGAGTTATTAGGTGTCAGGGATTCAGGAAGAGAAGCATTGCGGTGTGTTAAAAAGAAAAAACATATCTACGGCACGGTGTTTACAACCCATTTAAATAAACATCTTGCTTGTTAGGATAAAAAAATAAACAGGACCAGAACAGCTGCACTGTAAAAATGTTGGGTAAAATTTTAACTAATATCGCGTAAATCTTACCCAATGTTGGGTGAAATAGTTGGGTAAATTTTTCCCAGCAAACATAGACGTTCCCTTTTTACCCAATTTTTTTTTTTTAGTATACACTGTATTTATTGAAGTTTTGAAGTCCTAATATTTGTTATGTACCATTGCACTATGATAACTTTATAATATCCCGAATGTAATGATTCCAGAATACACATTGAGTTCATTATACAATTTGATCAAATTAACTGTATCCATGACCTTTATACACTCTTTCTACGCCATACAATGGACGTTAATATATATCCTGGCTCTTTCTGGGTATGACTTTCCTGACACTGCCCTGTGTTCGTGAAATTAAGGTATTAATGCCGTGCGTTAGTGTAACATTGAATTGTCATGATTTATTTCGCTCCTCTTGATATTCAGAGCAATATATTTATCAGTCGCGGGTTGTTGTTTTCCGTACAGTATTTTCTATTCCATATTACAAAACGTCATTGACTTACAATTACAATTGGAAATGCAAGTGAAAAATTAACTGAACTGACATTCTATGATTTTTATTTAATCTGCGGTATATACAATATGATTACCTAGACGTTTTAGCGTGCAGGTCTATATTGATTTTGTGTTATTTTATTGATAACTGTTATACTTTCTGAAAAAGATGTACTAATTTCACGTTGATAGGACAATTCTCCTGTTGTTCTACAAATCAGTAATTGAAAGCGTAATTCTGTCTAGTTGTGTAGTTTGGTTTGGAGCATGCAGAAAGGATGACTTTAAAAAATTGAAAAGAATCCCCAGGCACGCGAAGAAAATGATAGGTGAAGAGACAAATTTGAATGAGGCATGTACCTCTCTGATTTTGGAACAGGCTGAAATTATCTTTGAAAACACAAATCACCCTCTCCATTCCTATTATACTGCCATGCGTTCTGGAAAACGGTTTCGATCGGCAGGATTTTGTACAAATCGTTTCTGTCTTATGGCAAAGTGCAATATTCTAGAATAAAATCGAATTCGGTGTCCTGCATTATAGGCACTATCTATCTCTCAGAAATTTCTTATTTTATTATCAAATATATCATGATCAGATATTTTTTTCTGTTTTCATACCTACTTGCCAAAATAACATAAAGAGAAAATTATTTCGCCCTTGCAATAGATATTTGATATAAGTGACTTGCACTTATCTTCTTGTTCCCAAAATTAACAGTCAAATATCAGAAAAAATAAAAACCGTTCAGCAAGATGTAGTTGCAAGAAAGGTAAAGATGAACTACGGGAATTCATCCACTTTTGCACATCAATTTTACCATCCTCTTCATTGATGAACGAGAAAGTTACTTCTTACGTGTATAAATTATATGGAGCCATAATATATTCCCTACAAAGCAACTGTGAAAAATACAAATTGTTTTGTGCTCGAATGGTTAGAACTCTTAGTTTGTGTGTGGGTTTGAGTCCTGACATATTTGCCACAATCAAAAAGGGGTAGCCTGTTTTATTAATACGAGCACCGCTATCACTCGCTTTCTGAAGCCAGTGTAATAATTGGCGCACATCGAAGTCAAAATGAAGAAGCCAACAATGTTTTCCTGATGACATTTTCATGCGTGCTTGATAACCCGAACAGACAATTTAAGCAGTGGATGAGAGGGAGGAAATTTTTCTGAATCATTCGGTATGTGACTGTGACAAAAATGCTTACCATTAAATTTTGGTGTGTTTATTGGCGATGTCCATAATGAGTGCTACTAATAAAAAAAGAAACAAACAAATAAAGCAATATAAAAGGAAACTTGTTATTTTATATTTATTTATCTAAAACAAGAGAAAAACAAAGGCTTGAATGGCTTAAATACTCGTAAAAATGTTGCGTAGACTCATAAATAAAATTTTTGACAATAATATAAATGAAAATATGAAACATGCGTATCCGAAGTGATAATCTTGTAGATTATTGCTTATGAATGTGCACAAATCCAAGCATTATTTTGGCTCTTTCATAATCTTAAGAAGCTCCATTAGAAAACCAGTTTCGATTTCCTGTAATCTAAAATTAGGAACTCCAGGGTTGACATTTACTACAATCTGATATATATATATATATATACATAATACTGATAGGGACTTTAGGGACTTTTAGAATTGCACGTCCACTTAGTCGACTGGTACGCAAGGACATCATTCTAAGCCACTGCGCATGCGCCACTCGCCCTCTCCCTGTCCTCCTCCCTGACTTGCAAAATCGAGAACGTGTTCACTTTGTTTTTGCGGTGCTCCGAAATATTCGACGAGGTTCACGTATATGACGTCATCAGAACAGCTCAACTATCACTAGGGACTTTTAGAAGCAGTGGACTAGTACTTCGTCCCAGTCGACTAATTCGCGCATGTCAACGTCGTCGACTGCCCATGTTGACTACAGTTCTGATCATTTTAGATTTCACTCGACGTGTACGTACCGTCAAAGGTCAACCGGAAGTACACACTCAACGGATGAGCATAATACACTATGAACACGATGACAAAGAGAGCGGACAATTTATGCAGCTCCTCATTCTACCCTCCACAATAGCTCTAGTAGACAAAAGGACATCCCTTCACTGCTATTATGTGACACCTGTTCTACATATTTTTACAGGATAGCAATGAATGGATGTTCTTTTGTTAACCAGTGCAATTGTGAAGGGTACAATGAGGAGCTGCATAAATTGTCCGCTTCTTTGTTCGTCATGTTCATAGTGATAGTTGAGCTGTTCTGATGACGTCATATACGTGAACCTCGTCGAAGATTTCGGAGCACCGCAAAAACGAAGTGAACACGTTCTCAATTTTGCAAGTCAGGGAGGAGGACAGGGAGAGGGCGAGTGGTGCATGCGCAGTGGCGTAGAATGGAGTCCTCGAGTTTGAGTTTAACCGACATGTTTGAAACGATACCATCATGATTTATTGAGACAATTGGTTGCATTTTCAAAATTTGAGTGGTTTATGTCATGCGACCCGAAAATTAAGCATTTTAGCACTCATTTTATTCATAAGCCGAAGTATTTCAATACGGACCATTTCCATGCATAATATTGCCCTCTACGTCGAAAATTGCATATTTGAGGTAGCGAGAATTGCGTCCTACTTTGAACAGCAGCTAATGAATATACATGAATACTTGTTTTCGAGGAATAATTGAAACATTGCAAGTAAAGTAACAACTCTCGACTATCTCAGTCAAACACTGGAAGTAATAGCCCATTTCCGGCATCAAATACACCTCTAAAGCCACATGTAGCAACATCATGTTCTTCTCTTTTCCAGGGGACATAAATGAACTAAACTCATCTAGTTGTAAAGCAATATCATTTTATACGCGAAATGAGTACGGTAGTCTAACACTGCCAATGAATTCTCAAAAAGAAATACATGAACAAGGAGAACACCGCCCACCTTTTCGTACAGCAACTTTTCTTTCCTTCCAGGGAAATTACCAAACTACCTAAAAGAATGGAGGTCGCACTCAACATTTCAATCAAGCAAATGATGTCAATGGGTGTATTTATTTCTAGATAGGCCACAGCCACCAACGTCTTCTCATGTACGCACATCCAAGGTAACTGAAACATTGGTTGTAAGAAATGCCATTTTCGGACATTTCAATCGAACGAATGATGTGCACAGTGCATTTCCTGAATTATACGTCAAATACACCGAAATATCAACACCATCCATCTTTCCTATATATCAGTACATGTTTTCCAAGAGTGACATAAACCTAAAAACTAAAATACTGAATTTTACGACGATGAGAATCTTGACCGGGAAGGTAATCTAAGCCTAGCTTTGGACTATCGATATTAAACTGACTTCGAGTCCAGTCTAAACTTCTATACAAAGTTAAACCACACTGAACGCGGTTCAGAATAAGGGGCCATTCTGTTTGCATAACTCTTGGCAATGATTTCAGAATGTATCATTTCCTTATAAGCTCTCGATCACCGCAAAGCAGTTGTGTATATGAAGAAGAAAGATATAATTATAGGCTGTCCTTTTGATTTTAGAATCTTACCAGATCCGGTAGACGACTCATCTGCAGCTGAACCTAAAGATAGAAAAAAAAATAGTGGGGTTTGGAAGAAAGAGAGAAAATGAGAGAGAGAGATAGAGAGAAAGATAGAGAGTAGGGGATAACGATGGAGCAAGAGAAAAAATAAAAAAAGAATTGTCATCACAAGTCAACTAAAAAAATTGATGACACCATTCAGTATAAGACAACTGAGGAAAAATGAAAAGAGTTTGAGTTATGTACAATTGTCTTTAGAATATATTGCACATCTTATATCCCGAATATTTTAAAGACACATGTTTCGGTGTCATTGAAAATCTGACTATTAAGAATACCCGGTCCCACATTTCCGATAGGAAAGCATAACTCGGTACCCTGCAGTCTATGAGCTGTATGGGATGATGGAATTTCGAATGTTTATGAGCTTCCACCATTATGATTATTGTTTAGTTATTAATGGCAGGTATAGTTATCATAATTTTTATACAGGAAAGGTGGCACAGGGCTTCAAAAAGGCTGTCAAGTGATGAATGAAAACTTTTGTGATAAAACGTAGCTTTTGCTTGGTAAAATTATTGTTCTGCATTGTTATTGAAATAAAAGTGGATTGCTTTAGTGCAAATTTCCTGAATGATGAGGTAAAGAAGGAAGGTAACTTTCAAAGTAAATATTTTTTTTTACAACATGTCATGATGTCAAATCATGGCCCTGCTTACCGGTATCTATTTCTCGACATGATGGAATGGTTCCATGCCATTCAAAATCCTGTGACAAAGAGTTCTTTCCCCTGCCACATATCAGCACCTGATCTCCACCCACTATCTCGTGGTCGTTGTTACATACAGCAGTGATAGACGTGCCGTACATGTATCCAATTAATGTCGTGTTCCAAAATCCATTATTCAACGGAGGTGGCTCCTTGCAGAATCCAAAGGAGGCTATCGAGAAACAGGAAACCAAACATAATACTGCAAATTCACTACCCCCCTCCCCTAACATAAATGTTACACCGATAAAAAGGTGTCTTGGTTGAGTGGTATGAACACTTGTCTTGGGATGTGAAGGTCGTGAGTTCCAACCCCGGCAAGACATTGATCTACATTTACCACGAATCTCCTTTTAAAATAAAATCCTAAGTAATTCAAAAGTGGTTCGAAACTGCTTTCGGTTCAGTCGGATTTTAATGTGCTACCAGGTTAAGCTTATGTATCGTTATAATAAAACATCAGAATAAAAGGCTTACATATTATTTTGCTAAAAAGACAAATTACTACTTATCAAAATTTGATCAAAATAGTTTTATGATTCCTATTAGAATTCTAAAAATGTAATTACTGTTGAAGAGATTAGCCCAGTGCCCAGTTTGGCTTTTCACGTTTGTCCCGCACCGATCACGATCCTGAGAAAGTTCGGTAATGTTCAGGTCAGTCTGATTGATACATGAGCAGCGGGTTCCATTATGATGTACAGCGTACTGTGGAGTGGCAAAGTTGGTCTTGCAGTAGGTAACACATTGATCTTGGCTCAGTTTCAGCTCACTTCTTGTAAATAGATGGATATATTTTGAAAGGTTGAAGCAGCCAAGTTCACCCAAAACTGAAAATGAACACAAAACACTCGTGACAAATGGTTCAACAGTTTTCAGTGCTCCACAACATATAGCTGCAAAGTCCCTTTCCTCAAAGCTATCTAACTCTGGCATGGACCCTTTCAGGTCTAAATAATGTATCCATCATATTTATCTCAAAAGTCAGAACAGTACATCATAACACGTCTGAGGGATTTCACATCTCTATATTTTCTCCACTTTTCAAGTTTGACTTTTTGTGCATTTATGAACCGAATTTGGGGGGTTTCAAATATCAAAATTTCTTCATGCTGGAACTGGGAACCTCACACCCACCCCCAGTGTATCTATCGTCTTTATTTGTACGACAATTGTTCCCCGGTCAAATATCCTGCATTAACCCAATTCTTAACTTCAACCTGAGAACAAGGCATAGCTAATCCTAACCTAACACCCGAATGTAAACTTAACCCTTTATCTTTGGCAAAATAAATCCCGGAGCAATGGTGGCTATAGGGTTCAAAAGTGGCGTTTGTGCATTAACTGTTCAAAAGACGGGGGGGGGGGGGGGGTGTAGAGCCCACAAATTTAAAAATAAAAAATCAACCCCAAATGTAAAAAATACCACAAATGTAAAAACATTGCACCCGCAAATGTCAAAATAACCACAAATGTCATAACATTTCAACCACTAGTGTAAAAATAACCACAAATGTAATAAAAATCGCCCACAAATGTAAAAATCTGTTTAACCACAAATGTAAAAATCTGTTTAACCACAAATGTAAAAACATTTTTACCACAAATGTCATAACACGTCGACCGCAAATGTAAAAACTCATTGCTTGCAAATAATGCACCGATGTAAGTTATTATGGTAAATTGCCACTTGGTCTAATGCCAATTGGTCTAAAAACCAAATGGTCCAACATCATTCGGTCTATTCGTCCATCACCAATTCGTCTAATCTACATTTCGTCTAATAGCCATTTGGTCTAACCAATTGGTCTAATCATCATTTCGTTCATTTACCATTTGGTCTAATTGCCATTTCGTCTAATCAACTAATGGTCTAAACCCAGTTGGTCTAATACCCATGTGGTCTACACATCATTTGGTCCATTTGTCAGTTAGTCTAACCTCAGTGGGTCTAATCATCGTTTCGTCTAATAACCAAAAGTTGGCTAATTTCTTGTTTCCCCTCTACAATATTACTCTAGGTGGCTTTGACTAAACAGTCAGGCATCGGTTCGGCGCACTGGCCAAAATTTCCGAACTTTTTTGCAGTAATTGTATGTTAGGTTGTTGTTGGGGTTTTTTTTTGGGGGGGGGGGGGGTGGGGGAGTACAAAAAAGAGGAGAAAAAAGGTGACCTGATGGAGCCTGGCATGAATTACTTAGATGTGCTTAACTGATTGACTAGTGAATAAATTGATTTTAGTAAATTAATATGTTTAGTGGATTTTCAATTGTTGCTTCAATGCACTTTGCTTTTGTTATATATATATATATATATATATATATATATATATATACATATATATATATATATTTTGTGACAGAAATTGCAAGAATAACGTTGCGGAGCTCAATCAAAGTTCCCCAGAGCTGTCCTCCCTTTTTAAAATTTTTGGCAAAGGCTGAAAAAAATGTCTCCGCCGGGAATCGAAACCGGGTCGTTGGCTTAGAATGCCAATGCCTTAACCACTAGACCACGGAGACGGGTTAGTGGTTTCGGCGACACCAGATTCAATTGACCGACAGATTGACAAATCCTTAACCTTATTAATTAATTCCCCTTGTCGGCGGAGACATTTTTTCAGCCTTTGCAAAAAAATTCAAAAAGGGAGGACAGCTCTGGGGAACTTTGATTGAGCTACGCAACGTTATTCTCGCAATTTCTTTCACAATGTATTTATTTCCACGAGATTTGCCAAAGCTTGTTGTATATGTTATTTCCTTACAAATAATACTATTAATAATAATTTATTCTAATGTATACATGTATTCAAAGCATTCGCTTGGATCCAGCTGAGGCACTAGCGGCTTGTCTTGTTCAAAAACTCATCTGCCCCGACAAGGGGAATTAATTAATAAGGTTGAGGATTTGTCAATCTGTCGGTCAATTGAATCTGGTGTCGCCGAAACCACTAACCCGTCTCCGTGGTCTAGTGGTTAAGGCATTGGCGTTCTAAGCCAACGACCCGGGTTCGATTCCCGGGGGAGACATTTTTTCAGCCTTTGCAAAAAATTTCAAAAAGGGAGGACAGCTCTGGGGAACTTTGATTGAGCTACGCAACGTTATTCTCGCAATTTCTTTCACAATGTATTTATTTCCACGAGATTTGCCAAATTTGCCAATATATATATATATATACATGTATATATATCATTTCTCTATCTTTCGTTATGTTATTTCTTGCTTCTCTCCTTTCATTTTTTCATATTTCCTTTACTTGTGTTATTCTTTAATTCCTTCTATCACCTCTTCCATTTTTCCATATGTTAATCTTTACATGATTTCTTTTATTATGTTATTTTTTTTCTTCTTCTTTCTTGTTTTTGTTTGGGGAGCGGGGGGTGGGGGCTTGTTTACAATCTTCTCTTCCAGATTCGGCCGTGGTTTTCTTTTTTCTTCTACCATTTCTCTCTCTGTCTCTCTATATTTTCGTTAGGCCTATGTCTTTATCCTTCCATCCCTTAACTTTCAATCTTCCCTATTGTATTGTTATTCATCGATTCATCTTCACTTCCGTCTTTCCTTATACTCTTTATTTCCTTGTACTCTTTATGTCCATTATTCCATCATCTCTCTCATTGTGCCATTCTGTTTCTATTCATTATTATCATCAATAAAACTACATGCAACACAGTGCAGGGAAATTGAACGTTTTAGGAAGTGGGGACTGGCGCCTATCAACTACACTTTTCAACATTTTGCGAGCGAGGAGAAGCGAGCGGCCAAACATTATTACAATGTATATTATATCTTTAAAATGTGATCTCTTTTAATATATATATATATATATATATATATATATATATATTGTGCATAATCATTAAACGAAATTATATGAAAATTGTCTGCTCAAAAAGTAAAGGGGCTTCAGCCCCATCATCCCCCACCCCGGCCAGGTTCCACAATTGCCAAATAAACCAAATGGCTATTAGACGAATTGACTATAGACCAAATGGTAATTAGACGAAATGACAGACCAAATGGTAATTGCACGAAATGATGATTAGGCCCATTGGTTATTGAACCAACTAATATTAGACCGAATGATGTTAGACCAATTGGCTATTAGACCAACCGGGTGTAGACCAAGTGGCAATGAACCCTTTATTTTTAATCAAAACAACAGCTTACGTTTATTGCCCGGCTCACATAATTGCGCGCGATAAATTGTTTCGAAAGTCAATGGTTTCGAAAGTCAATGGGATTTTGCGTGTTAAATAGCGGGCAATAAATTTTGTTTTTACAATATTTTCGAGTTCGCTCTACACGTCTGATTCTGTTAACAATAATGATATGGACTGGCTACTTTCGGGGGATACAACATTAATTGCCCTCACTGGAATCGAATTAGTTGCTGTTCTATGTAGAGATTGATGGATTATCTGAATATTTCTTGCCATTGAAGTTTATGATCATCTCCTCGACCCCCGTCTCTGTAAACTGATCATAGAAAGGGAAACACTAGTAAACGACTAGTTTAATAATTTTTTACATTTGCGGTTGACATGTTTTGACATTTGTGGTAAAGGGTCTTTCAATATTTTAGGGATTTTAATGGTCAGGAAAACCTCTCACACACGCATACACGCGCACAAACAGTGTACATACATCTCATAATAACTTATCTTACATGGGTACATTATGCAAGCAATGAGTTTTTACATTTGCGGTCGACATGTTATGACATCTGCAGGCGCAATGTTTTTACATTTGTGGTTAAACAGATTTTCACATTTGTGGGTGATTTTTATTACATTTGTGGTTATTTTTACATTTGTGGTTGACATGTTATGACATTTGTGGTTATTTTGACATTTGCGGGTGCAATGTTTTTACATTTGTGGTAATTTTTACATTTGTGGTTGATTTTTACATTTGTGGGCTCTACACACCCCCCCCCCCCCACAGTCTTTTGAACAGTTAATGATCAAGTTGTCGCCAAATTTTGGTACGTACTCCCTCCAAAGTTTTCTATGGATGTGCTACTTACCATTATACTTAATCATACACGATTCTTTAGCAGTGCATTGGGATGTAGAACTCTTCCAATCTTGAAGGCGAAAAGTTACTGAAAGTAAAAAGTAAAAATGTTTTATACTGAACGATTTTAAATGCAATCTTAGGCTACAACCCATGAGACCGCTCTTGTTGGCTGTCGATCTCGTGAACTTTTTGATGATTCAAATACCCAAAATACACAATATTATTCTTATTTGTTACGCAACCAACTATTTGCAAAAACTTCTCTCGACGAAACCCCAATACTAATCGTCCCTGTTTTCACGAAGTAGCGGTAATGAGGAAAATCGCATATTTTTGCGATTTTGAGTTTTTGATTTTTGGATATTATTCACTAACACCTTGAACCTCACAAATAATATCCAATTATGTAACTATGGCGATAACGTCAACAAGAAAATACCTAGTACATGTAAAAGGATTTTATGTTTTCACGAAGTGACGGCTAATACTAATAGCCGTCCCGTATGTATACATGCGCGGCTGAGATCCGTCACTTCGTAAAATGACGGTTATGTTTACAGCTCATTTTCTCTCCCAAAATATAAAAAAATATAGAATAATTAAATATAGAACTAAACATTGTAATATGATCTATCCCAGGATATAAAATTTATTCAACCTTAAGAGGTTGAGATTATGATTGAAAGCGATTTACTCAAAACTAACTTTCTTTTAGTTGCGCGCTCATCCGTCACTTCGTGTAACAGTAACAAAATGTTGTTTACAATTATACATCATTTTAAGTGTAGATAATTCAATGTCATCATTGTGCATTCAAATGTGCACATAATTATGCCGATTGCTGTTCTGTGGTCATATTCTATTAACTAAGCGAATTCTAACTTCTACCATATCCACCGGGACCCAACACTATGCCCGAACCTAAACATAAAACTAACTTAAAACCTAATTTCAACCCTAACCCTGTAAATGAATAATGCATATATAATTCTATTTCAACAGTTCAACCTTTCTTTCCTGCAGTCTCTATACTCACATCTGTTGCATTGGTAAAATATTCCGTCTGATGTAGAAAAATTCTCAGTCCCATTTATAAAGTCAGCTTCGTAAGATCCAGGAAACCCTGCTTCACGGCATATTGTATCTGCTACATTTGTATGCCAGTTTATGGTTACATGTTTACATGGTTACATGTGCCTTAGACCCTTTGCCGTATGTTATCACTTTTTTTGCACGGTCACGTGATGTTATTTCACCAGTCAGGATGGCTTCATTCTTGAACCCGTTTTAATACAAAATGGTTTATACATGGAAATATAAAATTTGTCGTAAATTTTGGGATATAACGTCATCCACAGCTCAATTTGATTGTGGTGTACCACAGAGCTCGGTTCTTGGACCGATACTCTTTAGTATATATATGTAGCTCCCTTAGCAGATATAGCTAGACAACATGGTATCTCTGTTCATTTATATGCTGATGATACACAGTTATATGTTCCTTTTGACCCAAATGATCATGATAGTGAAATATCTGCTAGATTCCGTTTGGAAGCTTGCATTGTAGACATGGCAGATTGGATGGTAACAAACAAGCTTAAGTTGAACGACTGTAAATCAGAATTCTTTATCATATCATCCAAGTTTCACAAACATCTTATTCGTACTCGTAGTATTGTTATTGGCCAGGAACAAATTTCAAACTCTTTCTGTACGTAACCTTGGCGTTACATTTGATGATTCCATGTCGATGGAAGCTCATGTTAAGAATATCTGTAAATCAATTATATAATATTGACTGGCCTTGAGGGGGACATCGAAAAATGTTGCCCGCAACAGAATCATATTGTCCCGAGTCGAAGACGAGGGCAATATGGTTCTTTTAAGGGCATCATTTTCGATATTCCCCGAAAGTAGAGCCAGTCAATATTATTATTATTACCTATATCAAGTATATCATGTATATGCCTATCTTGTAGCAATGACGGACGTCTGTTTGCCTGTCAGTCTCTCTGATTTCAGATCATTCATGCGGGTATGTAATCTGGGCAAAGCAATTGTGACGTAAATTATTACCGCGCGTATCCATTGTTTAAGCCTACAATTTAACGCCCACACAATACTGCGCGTATGTACTTTAATAAAAGCGCACTGACAAGAAAAATTGGATGTGTAAGTCGGGCTCAATTAATGTTGACCGCACTTTTTGTACACAAAGTGAATGGTGAAACCGGGAAGAGGGAAAATATGAGGGAATGATGACCGCTCAGAACTAGGTCATTCGCGGACCGCGCAAAATATGAATATTAATTGCCCTGTAAAAGTGTCCCATATAGGTATTAATCAACGAACGTAGAGGGCGGCAACACTTTGCAGTCTTGCTATGAGGAAGGTTCACTTCTTACGCGCAAGCAGTTGAAGTGCGCGCACATTTTGGTAGGCATGTCAACAAAACCATAAATCGAAGTAATACAATGACGAATTGATAGCGACATGAAGACAAAAGGAGATACTACGAATAGATGCAGATTTCAAAAAAAATATGTAATGCAAGAATACATTATTTGAAACATTATTCCATTCATGATATCGTGTAAATTTTATTTCTATAATCTATAATCTTATCGTAAATCGGCACCTTTGTGATCAGTGATTGTACCAGTGTGCTAAATTCATGACGTTTTCGGCAAGCTGATTTTGTGACCACTCGCAATGCATTTCGGGATAGGGGTAACCTCTCTCCCGCTGCGGGCGTACTGCTGAAATTAAATAAAATCCATTCGCTGATCCATCAAAATGCGGTATGAATCAATGCGTCGTCTGCTGAGCTTGTTAACGGTATACAGTCTAGCTAGCGTCAGCGTAGGCGGCTGGGCAAGGCGAGGGAAAGGTACCGAGCGTCATACCATCTCGCTGCCCTGGACGTGCCCGAGGACGTAGCTGTGCTGTCAGGGTATGAATATTTCATAATTTATTATATTTACGGCTAAACACATCCATAAAAAATACCAGCAACAACAACAATGTTAAAGCAAACCAGTGATTCTTGCTTCAGGGAATTTAATTGGAAATTGGAAATTTCGACATGAATTAATTCAACTCATATTATCTTTTATTAAAAAGTTTTTCTATTCATAAATTTTTTTTTAATTTTTTATTCATTTATTAAAATATTTAGTTTTTTTTTAATTAATTAATAATCAATATTATTAATATTAGGTGTGTATTTATGTATGTATATATTCATTTATTAACCTATTTCATTGTTATTATTTTTAGAGGAGGGGTTAAGCTAAATTTAATTGGACATCGCCACGACTTCTATTCAGACCTCACCCAGGGGCGGATCCAGGATTGAGTATAAGATGGGGCACACAAATGAAGGTTTGTCGAGGTAGACCCGTATTTTGTTGGTCTCGCCAGCTTCTTGAAAAGTCGCTGTGGGGGGGGGGGGGGGGGCGTTATGGGGGTCCAGTTTCCCCTCCATAATTTGCTTACAAGCAACAAAAAAAAAAGAAAAGAAAAAAGGTCTTCATTCTAAAAGGGGGCACAAAATGCATACTTTTCTTCCAAAGGGGGGGGGGGGCAGGGGCCGGAAGTGCCCCCTGGATCCGCCCCTTCTCTCTTTCCTTTTCACCATATCTTCTCAGTTTCGCCTTTTCTCATCTTTTTTGTCTTCCCTCTCTATCTCATACATACACCTTGATCACACGTCCTGGTTCATTCACCCCTCCCCTATATGGTTCATTTCATTGATATAATGTGAAAGGACCTTTATCATGTTCACAGAATAATTTTCAATTACATGTATATTATCTTTCTCACAATCAAGATTTAAGGTACAATAGTTTATACACATCGATTCAGAAATACGTTTATATTTTTTTACTTTTTAATGAATATTTTCTTGCATGCAGAAATGAGGACAGTTTTCAGAGGTTAGACATTGTCTTACTTCTTAAAGGAGAATTAACCTCAAACAATAAAGACGATAGTGTTGAAAGGTGTTATTTATTCCTACTTGTTAGACTATATGGCTTCGCGTCAAAATATACGAGATCGATACGAATCAAGATTTTCTGAGCAAAATTTATCATCTGCTAGCAATATGTATCGTCTGCTAGCAATACATGGGGGCTGCCATTTTTTTATGTGTACAAGAAGATTTTCTTAATCCAAATGCCCAATTGCCTTTTTCAAAATTAAAAACCCATTTGAGATTAAAAATATAGAATAGATATGTCAATTTATTTTTAAACTGAAGATTTCCTTATATATTTCTGTTGAAAATCGATATTCGCTTAATATAAATCTATTTTCTAGATACTGTGACGCAATGGACGGAGCAAATTAATTCAAATTTTATGGATGCTTCTTCCCTGAGCATCTATAGCAGCAAACTATGCATTCACCTGCTTTCGGATAATGGGACTTGAAAAGTCAGAATGCATGCTGCATACTGCTCTGTTTGGCAAACCCAAGAAAATAGATTTTTGTTAAGCAAAACCAGACAATTTAAAAGTATCATTATAAAGATTTAATTTTTATAAATCATGTAAACACCCACTTTATATTTTTCGTCACATATGGGATTTTAGGTAATGAAGAAAAGCAATTTAGGTCTTGGATTCAAAATATCTTCCTGACCGGAACATTTCTCAATGGTTCATGTACAAATCCAAATCAGCAAGAAAATGGCAACCCCCATGTAAATGAGTAGGAGACGATACCGGGTGTTGGAATATCTTTATTTATACCCTTTTCTGATATCTTATTAGAAAATGATTTAGGCCAATAAGTAGGAATATATTACACCTTTCAATATAAGTAAATTTGTACTCAGGGGTTAATTCTCCTTTACATACACGTTTACTTCTTCTCCTTTAAAAAATCCAACATAATTTATATAATTCATCTGCAGTCATACACTTTTTTCATATACTACAATACAATATAGTTCCATCACAGCCGACTTGTCAAGGTCAAATAATATTCTGTACAAATTATGTACATGTACATGCATTTAAAAAAAAAAGAATTTCAATCTAAATGAATCATACGTTATTAATATTAAGAAGTAAATTATTTGAATTACAATTTAAAGATTATTTACCCACCTCACCCCTACAAAGAAGAAATGACATAAGAAATAAATGACCATCTAATTTCTGTTCAACACACACCAATGACAACAATTTTACTCCTAAAAAACAAAGATAATTTTGACAGTTGTAAGAACTCTTTAAATGATCCATCTCCTTTTAGGTTGGTATATGTATATTGCATGTTACTATTATTATAAATCTAACTATAAAAAAGGGGCAGGAGGAACACACATAGAGATCTAATTAGATAGTTTCAAGTCAAATGAAGTGTTGAATAGTATGGATTTTCTCAGTAGATAATGAATAAAATAATAATTTACTTAATAATTTATAAATTCATAGAATCAGATAAGATTATTATTAGTTTGTGATACACTCCGGGCAGATTTAATAAAGGAGTGGCCCTGGCAGTGCTTATCTTAATATCATTTAGGGGCCCTGTAATCTCACTATATAGGCCACACAGAAGAGGAAGACCTCCTCACAATAACGAGCTACTATAACAAAATGGCTGCATGTGATCAGATTATAAGCGGACGGGGTGTGCGGCTGAGAACTCCAGATCCCACATCCAAGGGTCCTTTTGCTGTAAATAGGCACCCATGTCTAAGGATTTTTTGTAAAAAAGGTAGACCCGTATTTTTTTTTGGGGGGGGGTCTCGCCAGCTTCTCAAAAAGTCGCTTAGTGGGGGGGGGGGGGGGGGGGACAACATTTTTTGGGGGAAATGTGACCCATGTCTAAGGATTTTTTTGGGGGGAAATGGGACCCATGTCTAAGGATTTTTTTGGGGAAAATGGGACCCATGTCTAAGGATCTTTTTAATGAAAAGGGGACCCATGTCTAAGGATCTTTCTTCAAAAAGTCACCCTTCCCAGCGGCACGTCCCCGTATACCCAATATACGTGAGTACCCCCCCCCCCCGGGCATGTGACTACAACATTTGAAATGGGGAGGGGGTGGGTAAAATGCTCAAGATATAATTGAAGAACTTTAAACTCCTGTTCAGTCATTCTAATTATAATAATATACATGTATGTCCATTTATATAGCGCAACTACTATACAAATATACTCTCTGCCCTTTAAATACCGCAGCTTTAGCAGAGCTGCCATGAAAGGCGCTAAGGCATTTAAGCAATTTCTCCCAACCAGTACCCATTTACTTCACCTGGGTGGAGAGTGACAAATGTAGATGACTGTTTTGCCATTAGCGCTGTGGCAGGATTCGAACCGTGAACCATATGATCCACAGTCTGGTGACGTACACACTAGACCACGACACCTCAACATGCATATTATACTTGAAGCCAGATATGATTTTAATATGAAGAAATGGGGTAACCTCGCTATTCATAAGGACCGCTTATTCATAATGCGTGACTAAATGAATAGCGGTCCTTCTAAATAGACAAATTACCATTATTCATAACTATTCATAAGAACTGCTCTTCATAACGTGTGTTAAATGAATATAGTGGTTTTCCATCAAAATAGCTGTCCTTTTGAATAGCGAGCGGACCCAGAAGAGATACATGTTGATCAAAGCAGGGGCTATTCCACAGAAGAGCTGAAGTAGAAATCCATATCTGTCGAAAGAAAAGAGGAAAGATTTTAGACAATAGCATCCATTGTGTATTTCATATTAAACAAGCAACAGTTAGAATTAAAATAAAACCCTGAAACTTCGAGCTTCCTATTAACACAATTAGCATCAACTCTTTTTATAAAAATTGGAATAATAAGTGTGAATTCTCAAAACAATTTAAAGAGGAAATAAGTTGGACACATAAAATTTTCAAGGCTATTCAAAAGCAACCAAATTAGTAAAGTCTCAAGAAAATTCAGTTGGTATGTTTATGTGAAGAAAAATATGTGTACCTAGATTGTATTGAGGTACTAATAACAACCAGGGGCGTTGATTATGCAATGGCAGTTGCCCCCCCCCCCCCGATAATATTGAGAGGGCAAATATATCATTTTGCCCCGCCCCCCCCAATCCAAAAACGGATTGACACCCCTGATAGCAATCTTACTCGTACAGCGTAGACCTACCATGCAAAACTGAAGCAGCTAAGTATTTATTTGTTCCTCTCAGAATTTGTCTTCATTCTCAGCGGTAAGCCTTCATCTTCATCATCATCTGTAAAATAGATGAAGGAGAGTCGTGTAGAGAAGCATTATTATGTATTAAGAAAAAAATGAGATACGCTCATCCACACCCTCGTGATCTTTTCAAAGAGGATAAATACTAACTGCATGTACAATCCATCCTAAAATATTTGTGGAATTTAATAAAAGTGTAATGTATTCAACCATCTTATTTTGTTTTTTTTCTGTTTGCATTATTTAATGAAATGTTTTAATATAATAATTAAGGGGGACTAAAAATTATATTTATACTGACATCACCCTGAACATTCCCTAAAGATCTCATAATTGATTTTAAAGACACTAAAACAGCTAATTTAATATTACACTGAAGAAAACAGATCTCAGTGGTGGATAAAGGAAAAGGACAAATGAAATGTCCATTCTCTCAGAATTCTTTGTTGTTGTTGCTGTTTTGGTTGGACAATGTAAACTAAACAAACCCCCCCCCCCCCCAAGTAAACCGATTCTGGAGCCACTACCATTACCAGACCTATAATATTTAGCTGTGTAATACCCTGAGGTACTCCTTGGTATTATTAAGTCTAGGTCCAACTAGTTAGGTCTAGACCTACCTGTTTATTTCTCACATCTCATCAAAGTCTTTTATAGTAGGATTTTCCACTTCATCCGGCACCTCCAACAGTTGTTGAGTTATGTAGACCTCTAACATTAGGCTCTATTAGATCTTCAATTAGATCAGCCACAAGTTAGTTCCTTGCCAAGTTTATCTGAGGGCAATCAAAGTCAACATGAGACTAATGAATGTGATTACTGAAAGTCACTGAGTGAAACAACAAAGGCCATACATATGATATATTACTCTGTGGAGAACTGGAGATGTATTATTACCTCTCATTAAAAGTGCTTTGATTCTGGTCTACAAATAGTAGAATCAAGACTAAATATGAACCCACTCTCTCTCTCTTGAAATTAAAAAAAAAATAAAAAAACATCATCATGCTTGCCTTTGAGTTTGTGAAAAGTTACAAGTTACAAATACAATTATCATTATGGTTAACGTTAGGGCCTAACTTTGTTAATGTTAGGCCTAAGTTAGACCTATTTTGATCTAACTTAGACGATATTATTAGGCAAACCCGGAGAATAGGGGCCGGTCTGCGCGTGCTGTATTCATTTGTGTGCAAGCAAATGTAGCCCAGCGGCGGCGGCGGCGACGATCTTGTACCACTACCAGATTCAGCGATGAAACATTTGCGAGTTTGACTCTATTTCTGGCCAAAATCGTTATGATTTTCATCAAACAACTACAAATCTGAAAGTCAAGAGGACAATATGATTATCACAGCATTAATTACTTGATTTGAAATATATTTGGAAGTTGTTTTGAACTTGATTTTGAACTTGATTAGGCCTATGAACTTGTTAGGCCTACATGTGTAAAGTCATTTTTGCCTCTCCCTCTACTCTGCCGATCTCCGCACTGTAAAACATGGCACGCGTACGCCGACCTGCCCCTATTTTGGGTTTGCCCAATATTATTTATAGAAAAATATATCGATGATGATTATCACGACAAGAATTCCTTATGTCCCAGCCGCCTTATTTTTTCATTTTTGTTAAGTGTCCGGTCATCCGAATCTGATCCCCCATCCATCATCATCATCATCATCGCTCCATCTAGCATCCGAACAATATTTTTTTAATTGAACAAATTAACGTTACAGTAACAGTAACACTACTAGTAACAGCTCTCTCTATTTTTAATTTTATTACCCTGGATTGCCAAATTTGTTTCATCATCATTTCAAATAAGTTAATCTAAATTTATAACTAAAAACAAACCTTGATTGATCCATCGTCGAGCTCCGACTCTGAGTCTACTTAGGCGGTCAGATCGAGAGAGAGAACTGTATAATTATGTAGCAATAATGTACACGGTATGCACGGTACGGACATGGATCGAAATCGAAATACAGCGCAGTAGCAGCGAAATATAGCAGGAAAACGTTAGCAACCTCACAAATACATATTATTATATAGTAAAGTAAAATGATAAATTTATAACCATTTTAATCTTTTTTCTCTTGAAAATTATAAAAATCATTCAACAATATTATTGAACATAACATCTTATTTTAACATTTTAATTCAAATGTTTTTGAAAGCATAAATTGAAAAAAAAAAATCAAATCTACAATCTACCTAAAAACCTCTCTGAGAGAAAACGATGGTCACAGAAATTTAGCGAAGTGAACCTTCCTCATAGCAAGACTGCAAAGTGTTGCCGCCCTCTACGTTCGTTGGTAGTACCTATGCGTAGTACCAAAGAGTTTAATTGCAAAGAGTGCTCAGTCCCGAAATAAAGCACGCGTATATATTGTGGTACATGTCCATCGGTCTAGAGGGAAACGTTATAGTCTTAATCAAGATGTTTGTATTTTGTATTTTCTTTATTTTTTTCTTCTTTTTCTTTTGGTAAAGCCGTAACTAAAGGGCATAATCTTGATATTGAGGGGATAAAGGCATGGGCGGATCCAGGGGCTAAAGCGGCCGTGCCCCCCTTTAAAATCTAAGTGGCATGCCTTAACTACACAATAAAATAATTGCCTCTTTTTTGGGGGGGGGGGGGGGGTGGGGAATGCAAGGGAGGGGTTACAACCATATATTTTTTTTTTTTTTTTTGGGGGGGGGGGTACTGCGCTGAAGTGACAGATAAATATTAAATTAAAAGGGGTCCAACTGAAAAGCAAAGCAAAAAAAAAAAAAAAGGCGGGGGTGCCCTCAGGAACAAAAGAGGGGTTGGGCAAAATAACAGAATAAAAATGAAAGGTAGAATACACTCAAGGAATCTCATTGTAATTACAATGCTGAAAAAATACAATGATTTAAGAAAGAAAACTTGGGTTTTTTTTTTTTTTTTTGGTTTTTTTTTTTTGGGGGGGGGGGGGGGTACGCCCACGAATAAATAAATCAATAATATATGAATACATGTACATTTCAACCAACCAACCCCCCCCCCCCCCCCCCCCCCATGGTACCCACCAGTACATGCTTTAAAATGTCATACCCTTGGTTAGATTAGAAATGCTCACTGCATTACTTTTATTGTACAGCAATTTACAATGTAGTTGGGTCCCACACCCCCCCCCCAGGCATTTTCACGAGTAGATATGGAACAACAGTCCTCAATATCGAGGCCCCGCTGCTGTGTTCTGTGGCTTGAAATTTCGTAGCACGGGGCGTCGATAACGATTATAACTAGTATGGTCGTGAAACAGGCCCCATTTGGACACTGTAGGACATGCAGCGGGGCCTGGATCACGAGTATCACTTGTGAGCTGGCTGAAGTTAGAACCCTAATACAAAGGTATGATCGATTACACTTGCAAACCAGCGGGTCGTGTATCACGAGTATACCCGATATCTGACGGGAATGTCGAGAAAAGTTATTTTAAAAATAATAAAATGCTATCTTTATTTTTCTATTGAATCGGAATATTTCACTTGATATGATTTATGGAAATTAGAGGGATTATAGACCTGTAATGTAAATTTTGTTAGCCTTCTTCTATTAACAGTCAAGACAGAAAAGGCTTTAATAAAATGAGAATGTGTGCGAGCAATTCATTATTTAAATATAAAGATTGAATTAAGAGTGGCGTATCCCTGATTATCTTATTTTTATTGGTAGCGTATCCAGGAATGCACGTGCCCCTACGTGCCAGCCAAAACCAAATCTGACATATCTTAGTTACACATCGAATGAAAGGAAATGTGTACCCCCCCCCCCCCCCCCCCCCCCATTGGCGAAAGCTGGATCCACCCTTGGTTAAAAATGGCCATAATGGGTCCGTCCGTATATCCCCCGAGATTTACAACTGGGCGTTGTGGCGTGCGCCTGTAAACCAAGCTGACGGGGCAGTTACAAATTCATTCATTCATTCATTCATTTTCGCCAGTGCCACCAATTAGACACACGAGTGTCTCGTACAAATCTGCCAATATACAATACACCTAATTATCTGCAGCGCCGTGGAACCAAATCCGCCGGGGAACCAAATCTGCAAACGTCAAACCCGGCAGATATGGTTCCGAGGTAGAACGATATCTGCCGTTAGGAACGATACCTGCCGGCGGATACGGTATCTGCCGGAGAACCGTATGTGCCGCTACAGGGGCCTAAGTTAGAGTAGATCTAGAGTAGTTAGAGTCTTGGCTAGACATATCTGCAAATTTGATGATATCACACCATCACATTCCGATTCCATTTTGAAGTTGGGTCTACCACAAGTCTATATTAGGCCAGCATTTTGAGGGATACGTGGAGGCAATTCTAACTTATATTAAGATCTAACTTAGATCGATAATAGATCCAGTGCAAAAACGTAGGCTAGGCGCCTACACGTTGAATACATACGATCATAATATGTGTACGTACGTGCATGCAGCTAGCAGGTGCAGGCCAGGGACTTTTCCCCCCCACCGTACCGTGAGTGTACCGGCGACCGTGCTTTCATGAAGACCAATCGGAACCATTCCCCGACCCTGCGTCATGAATATTCATGAAAAAATGCGAAATCTGCCTAGGCTTGGTTACAAAAAAAGACGCGCCCGGGATCGCGATGCTAGCGAAAGAAAACAATGCACGTGTGTGCAGTGGCCGTGAGTGAAAACTCTAGAGGTGCCCCGCCCCCCCCCCCCCCACTCAGTATTTTTAGGGTACGCATATGCTTGTTCCCTCCCTTTGAAAGCCCCCCCCCCCTATCTCAGGGCTGCCAAAATTTCTGAACTTTCCTATCGCGGGCTTTGCGCGGGCTTTTCCTGCCTTGGAGACCCCCCTAAATTAAGAACACTGCTCAATGTACCCCCCCCCCCCTTTCTCAGGTGAGCTCTCATTCCAACCCCATATCTCAGGAGAGACACCAACCCCCCTCCCAAGAATGAGCTATCAAAAATAGCAGGAATTTCAAGAATTTGATCCTGGATTTGATCAATTTTTCAAGATATTTCCTAACCCCCCTTTTTTAATTTCTCAGGTGTCGAAGAGAGAAAGAAAACACACCCCTTTTTTAATGAAATCTCCGGGTGAAAGATAAAAAACACCCCTTTTTTTTACAATTCACGGCCGGATTGTGTCGCCCAAAAAGTACCCCTTTACCGGAGATTTTGGGAACACGCATGCGGTCCCTTCGACCTCCGAGTGGGGGGGGGGGGGGCGGGAGAGGTGCACGGTGTTTGATTTACTCGCTGCTTGATGGCGATGGCGATGACCGTCAAAGAAGAAAATGGCAGGGAAGACGAGCAGCTTTGCAATGGGAAGATGGTGCATGATATGCGATGTACAGCTTGTCACACAAAAACAGTCATTACACGAATCTTCAGTCGGCAAAGGTGAACAGATCTGAGCTTCAGAAGCAATTAAGAGATGTATTATATAGTCTTACGTACATGCGAGATTTTATTTGTTTCGTATTCAAAATGTCTACAATGGAGCTACAAAATTAAATTCAACATGGATTTGATTCATTCAAATATATGTTCAATATTCACTGCGGTTTTTAAACTAATTTAAAGAAATAATGTCAAAATCTACTTTGGATTAAACTTATAATAAATTGTAAAGCCTTGAATTTAGACGATAACTTAATCGGCCACGATTTGCATTCAGCTTGATTGACATTTGCAATAAGCTAATCAGCGGAGCTTTGACGGTGAGAGTTCCCCCTGAAATAGGGCGGTTTACTTAATATATGCACAGACATTTAATTTTGCACACGGCGGCAACCTCGGGCAAAAGAACTGTCGACGTCGACTGCTGGGGGCTGCTCTATTAGTCCCATCTATAGATGTACGTGTAGAGTACCGATAGAGTGCGTCGCATCAAAGTTTATCTCATCAGTACTTGAAAGAAAATCAATTCTACATCACATTGCGCACCGTAGATCTAAATCAAGGTTTAATTTCACATGAGAGAGTACGCCAAAAGAGGATTTTTCTCCACAGTTTCCGCAAAATGGGAGGAAAACATTGCTATTAGTGTTACGGAACGTGCAACAGCGATTCACGATATTTTGGGAAAAGGCAAGAAAGGCTTTCCCGAAACCAAAGATAAATATGGACAAATGTACAACCTAGATAAAAATATGTGGTCGAAAGGACTTTGGAATAGACCGAATCACCAAGGATACGTAGATCTGTTCCAAGCATTGTATGGGAGGAAACGGCCCGATCATCGAACATCCCCTCCCCATTCCAGCTGCAGTCACCGAGCTTGAGCGACAAATTGCCACAAAACCTCTGCGGTCTCCGCCCCGAAAGCGGTTGTTGGAAACTCCGCCTCTGCCTCCGAGTCCAAAGAGACACAGGCAGTTCAAATAGAAGAAATTCAAGACATGCAAGATGTTCCCCCGAATGTTCCCCTGGATGTTCCTGTCTACAATTTTGTGGATCATATAAGTAATAAATGTGTATAAATCTACCCCCCCCCCCCTGACAGAAGGAAGCATGAGTCATTGTTCTTGTCCCATACTCCCTTCTGTCAAGTGGGGGAGGGGGGGCAGTATATGAATTACAGGATCCATGCTTTATAACTTTTCATAACTTTTATTTTTACTGAAAGTAGTTTGTACTTAAAATTTTGAGGCAATAGATGAATGTTGGAACATGTACTTCTCACGAATGTTCACTGTCATCACAATTATGTTCTACGTTATTAGCCCTAAACCTGTTGAGATCACCGTGTGCGGTACATCGACGGGGCCCCGTTCATCCTTCGACCTATCACCGACGAACAAGACGCCTATTCAAGGGAGGAAAACCGCCGTAAAAGCAAGTATGGTTTACCGATCCGGGTCATTACCGGGTTTCCTTCATCTTACGATGTATCCACGCATCCCGAGCTTGTTATGAAAACTGTACAACAACGCAAACTCAACTTTATTACATTGACTGATCATTCGTATCCAAAAAAAGATTATATATCGTTCTGTATGCTGAATGCCAGATCGCTCCAAAATAAGTCTACAGAATTCCAGGATTTTGTCTTGGACAACAACTGCGATGTTGTGGGAATCAGCGAAACGTGGATCACTCCGGATGATGATGCTGTCATCGCCGCCATCAAGCCTCCCGGGTACAGTTTTACTCATCCCCCGAGAGCCTGCAAGCGTGGAGGCGGTGTTGGCCTCCTTTATCGCAGCGAAATGAAAGTGTGTGTCAACCCCTCATCAGATTTTCAATGCTTCGAAATGTTATCAGTTACCTTGACTTCTAAGAACACTAATGTGGATATTGTTATCATGTATCGCCCTCCGGGTAACCTGATGAGGTACACATGTTTCCTTAATGAGTTTTCAAGCATGTTAGATGATCGGTTACTGAAACCTCTCTTATCATCACTGGAGACTTTAAAGTAGAACGTTAATGATTTTAAATATTGGCTTAATACTTATTATTGCATAGATGGCATAAATTAAACAAGGTTATCCAAATTCAACGCTTGGAAACATTTGAAGTAATGATTATTATCAATTATAAAACGGTAAAAATACAGCCCCCGATATAGCAGCTGAAGAGCTCCTCGAACGCTGCTGAGATATGTGACGACACACCCTGGACCAGTCCTGTCTAAGCAGACGATGTCCCATAACATCTTACACATTTTTCAGAGCCTATTTTGTCATCTCCTCTTCACTTATTTCTCTTCCTTCACTAGCGTCAGTCTTAATGTTAGTCTGTTGCCTCACTCTTAACTTCGTGTATGGTATTATTTTGATGAAAAATGCAGCGTTAAAAAAATAAAGGAATCAGTCACTTGTAAACAAAATAAGACGCCATTGTATTTTCAGCTGCTTGCACCAGGGCATGTTCGGCGTTTCAAGAGGGAACGAATACCATCCTGCTATTATTCGGAGGGCTTTTCAATTTGAAAGTGGGGTTTATTTCATTGATCATTGACCCTTCTCCTATGTATTTACAATCAAACGGTTTTAGCTATCATAATCAGTTTCACTTTCCCTTTATAATGGTGTGAAATAAGGTCATGTTTAAATACACCAAACTCTTTAAAATTTGATAAATAATTGCATTGCAATTACGTTCATTCATTATAGGACGTCGTCTGCTTAAGCAGGATCGATCCCGAGTGTGACGACATCAAAACATCGCTATATTTCTGGCGAATCCTCGGATATTCCAGATGCTGAGAAGAGCTTTTATTTGTGTTGTTTTTATAATCACCAGATACGCAGTTGACATAAAACTTATACGATTGCCATCTGTAAGCTTCCCAGTTTCTAGTGATACATTAATTGCCATATTTGTGATTTTCTTTGAATATCTACTTTAACATTCACTTTGAAAATCACAATGCATCTAACACCAAGCAATTCAATAAGCTGTTAGCAGGTTATGGTTTGGTGCAGCATGTTTCCACACCTACCCATGACAAGGGTCACATTCTGGACGGTTTTATTTCACGACAATCTGACGATAAGGTGTTTTCAGATCTTCAGATTGGCCCAGGTATATCGGACCATTCTGCAATTTTGTGCAAAATACATCTGCACAAACCTACATTAGCAGTACATCATCGAGTTATACGTAATATTAGCGCTATTGACAGAACATCATTTACATCAGATATGATGAACAGCGATCTTGCCTCTAAGTCTTCACCTACTGACGATGCAACAGCTAGAGTCAACTTGTACAATACGGTTCTGGGTGACTTGTTAGATGTCCACGCACCAGCTACATCCCGAATCGTTAAGACGAGGCCTTACACTCCTTGGTTTACCCCCGAGATCAGAAAAGAGAAACATGAACGTCGGCGCTTGGAGAAGAAGTGGCGATTATCGAAGCTAGAGATTGATCATCAACTGTTTTGCCAACAGAAACAACATGTGAACTCTCTTCTCCGGAAATCAAAGCATGTCTACTACCAGCAATCAATAAATGATTGTGGTAACGATTCCAAGAAAATGTTCAAAATTACCAATGCACTCTTGAATCGCAAACGGGCATCTCCACTTCCAGCGAATGCATGCAGTAAATCCCTTGCTTCGCTCTTCACCCAGTTCTTTGTTTCCAAGATTGACAGCATTAGGAGACAACTTTCCACCGATGTTTCTCCGCTACCTCCACTTTCTTGCACTGGACTTTCAACCCTGACAGATACAACTTCGGAGGAAATTGAGTCACTTTAATATTCGTAACAACCCTGTGAAATCGTGTGAGCTTGATCCCGTTCCCACTAAGCTTCTGAAAGAAAATGCTGCTATCATATCTCCTTACATCGCTCACATGGTGAATTTGAGTCTGCAGAGTGGGACAGTTCCTGAAGCTCTGAAGATCGCTTATATTCATCCACTATTGAAGAAGCCTTTGTTAGATCCGGAATGTCTCCAGAATTTTCGTCCAGTGTCGAATCTACCTTATTTGTCAAAACTTCTTGAGCGGGTAGCCTTCTCCAGGTTGTATAATTACTTGCTTGAGAATGATTTACTCGACAATCACCAATCGGTCTACCGTGCAAATCACAGTGTTGAGACCCTGCTCCTCAACCTGTCCAATAACGTGTTGACAGGAATGGATGCAGGTAAAATCACAGCAGTCGTGTTATTGGATCTGTCAGCTGCATTTGACACTGTGGACCATTGTATTCTTGTCAATTATAGGGGGTATTATATAGCGTACGCGTGGAATTGGTATGGATGTACCCCCTACGCTCGATGGAAAGAGAGGGGCTATAATATGTGAGATTGTTACTTTGCTTCGACGGGAGCCCGGATAGCACATTTAAATATATGTTCAAAAGATCTTGCAATATCTGTTCGCAATAAGAATGGCAAGAGGAATTTTATTCAGTTTCTTAGCTGAAGTTTTACTCTGATTCCTTATCGCATTGCTACGCATTCTCTTGTGAAAACAAAGTATTGGTTTGATTCGTTTACATAACAGCATGGTAAATGAATCATATTCATTCTTATTGCTAGAAAATTTCACTTGATGCTATTTTATATTTTTATACATCAGAAATATGTCATTTTTTGTTGCCCTGATTTGCAAAATATGTTTGATGGTTTGTTTCTTTGCCCCAAAATGTACGATGACATAATGCTTTTCAAAATGTATGAATGATTTCATATCCTTTATAGTCAATAATAGATAATTTGTATTTTATTGTTTCATAAGAGACACTGTACATTCGATTGCTATACTATATTACATGCAATCATTGTGTAATCTTTGAATAAGTATATTACCCTATAATATGTTTTGTAAATATGTATATAACAATTTTGTTTCTATACTGAGTTTAAGTAGTCTTTATACTTCTTGTATGTACTTTCAAAACTATACAATGCCATTTCAAAATAACCCATATATAAATGGCTTGTCTTGAATGGGTGGGTTGCGGGAGCGGGATGGGAGCGGGAACGGGCACACCCTTTCGAGACAAGCCCCCCCCCCCCTCCGGTTATCTCGAATGGACGCGTTCCCAGCGAGAAGTTCAATGAACGCGCCACTTCGAGACAACCGGGGGGCTTTCCTCGAATGGGTGTGTTGAGTACACTTTTGTAACAGACGTTTTAGAAATTTTTGAAAAATGTACTCTTGCTGGTTTTTTCGTTTTTCTTTTGTCTAAGATGTAGAAAATATAATAAAACAGTATCTAAAAAAAGCTTTTGACAAGGAAATTATTATTTGTGCAAAATAAATTGAACTCCAGGCAGTCTGGTTTTCGAGCAAAGCATTCTACCGCAACAGCACTCACTCATGAAATTTGTTAATAATTTGTCATGGAACATTGAAAACAGACAGATCTCTGGAGTCGCTTTCATAGACCTTCGAAGAGCATTTGACACAGTTGATCACGATCTTTTATTAGAAAAATGACCTGGGCCCCGTAACATAAAGAGTGTTTAGCGATTAATCACTAAAATCCGATCAAGCGCTAATAGAATAGAATGTTAATTCACTGCGGCGTATTTTTTTTTACGGGGGGGGGGGGCACAAGATGGCCATGCCCCACCCCTTATTGGTGGGTGAGTAAGAAAATAGGAAGATGAATGAGGAAGACGAAAAATATTCCCGCGAAAATGTAAATAGGGGTCAATTTTCGCAGACTCTGGTGGTTTCCTCCCTGGGGATAGGAGAGGGGGGGGGGGGTTAATTTCCTAAATAGGGTGTCCAATATCTCAGAAAATTCCCGGGATAAGGGGGGGGGGGGGTAAAACAAATTCCAACGACCTTTTAATATGCGTTTTGACTTTTGATAGTGGGTATTGATAGAATGATAGTGGCATTAAAAGGTGTTTCTAACTTTGGAAAGATGGTAAACACACCTTGGCTTATGTCAGCACATGTCTGTAACACAATTTCACAATATTTAAAAGGTCACGCCAAAAAAATATAAATAAATAAATAAAAAATCCTAGCTACGCCACTTGACCTTTCGTCCCCGTGTGTTTTAATGCATAATTATTCAATTCTCCTATTTAGTTTGCACAAATAATGATTTCCTTGTCAAAAGCTTTTTTTAGATACTGTTTTATTATATTTTCTACATCTTAGACAAAAGAAAAACGAAAAAACCAGCAAGAGTACATTTTTCAAAAATTTCTAAAACGTCTGTTACAAAAGTCTACTCAACACACCCATTCAAGGAAAGCCCCCCGGTTGTCTCGAAGTGGCGCGTTCATTGAACTTCTCGCTGGGAACGCGTCCATTCGAGATAACCGGGGGGGGGGGCTTGTCTCGAAAGGGTGTGCCCGTTCCCGCTCCCATCCGGCTCCCGCAACCCACCCATTCGAGACAAGCCTATATAAAATGGTTATTTTTCAACAGATTTTAGAAAATATCACCGTCTATACATTATGAATTAAGATGATAGGAATGTGCAACAATTTCAACATTTTCGTAAAATCCAATGTTGATATACCATATTCTTTGTATATACATGTATATATATGTAACAGAGCAAAACAAGTTTTACATAAATTGTCCCTCCTTAGTAAATAGCCTCTCCCCCCCCCCCCCCCCCCCCCCCTTCTGTGGAATGGATTAGTCCAGAAATTTCTTGCATGCACTTTTGGAACAAAATTAAAAGAAAGCACTGCACTCGAAGCTCACCGGCCATGGGGCCGAAGAGTCTGTCAAGTCAGAAGGTTCTCTCCTTTTAAGAGGTATGTTTATTGATTTCATATCTGTAATAGTGTAAGAATGTTGTATGTTTTACAGCTAAGCTTCTGAAGAGTTTTAGTGATTACTATGTATGATTCAGTGATGTTTTACAATGATTCAATCTCAGCTTTTCATGTGGCTGCTGAACTTTATTATACAGTGCACAATGTAATGAGGAGTTCAGTTATAAGTGAAAGTGATGATTGATGAATTGCTAAACTTTATTACTCCTTTTGACATGGGGAGACTGCATGATAATTCATTCCAAATTAATTGTATATGATTGTATTGTATTCATCAAGTTGTTAGGAATTGTCAACTTGTTATAATATTTCATGATAGGCCTATTTGATCAATCAATACTTGATTCATGAATGGCATATCTTAGGTAGATGTGAGAAAAGTTCACACACAAGCAAATTTGGGATTTAGTTGTTACATGCCATTTGCATAGAAAGTTACAGTGTGTGTATCGTGTGTGTGTGTGTGTATTATGGCTAATAGCAGTTAGGCCTGTATGTATAGTACCTGTATAGATAAAGTAAGGACCATGTAGGGCTAATACACATTTTAACTTAATGTATATGTGTGTGTGTATAGCTGTAGCTGCGTGTGTTAAGTTTGGCAGCAGTGCTGACTAAAATCTGTAACTTTACAAGCACAAGGTAAAGATGGAACAAGACTAGTGAGATAACCAGTTGAAATCCTCTCACTAGATTTTTAGTGCTTTTGTCATATATTTATAAAAATGAGTTAATCTAGGAGGTATAGTTCGGTCTAGAGTTTATAACTTTATATGTCATGTTTCTTTTAGATGCAGTCATCAGTGTCAGAATGAAGGCTGATCTTGTTACTTGCTTTATGGGAATGAAGTAGTCGGGGTGAGTGTATGGAACGTGCTAACGGGTTGGAATTAAACAAATATTCACATTTTAATTTGTGCATGATAAAGAACTTTGTTTTATTGAAGTGCAGTGAAGTTCAAGTAAGATAATCTGTTTAATTGCTCATTAAGACTGAATCAGTACTCTGAGATACATTATAGTGTTGTTTCTTATTGTGAAACTTTCTCTTTGCTATACATGTACATGTACATCATTCTGTGGTATTTACTTTTAAATCATATAATGAAGTGCTATTTATGAAATGCTTTAAACTAAAGTGTTCACTGATGAATCAGGTTAGGCCTCTCGTCTATTATTCTCAGTGTATTATATCTATTTGATATTTGAAGCAACTCAGTTTAGCATAACAAGTCGATCGTTTGATTTAAAGTACAATTGCCATTGAAATGTGTAGATAATGTAGATATATATTTCTACAACTGTTTGTTACAACATGTACACCTGACCAGTGACATGTATTTGTTATTTTGTTGTATTTTGATACAGGTTCTTCTTCTTGATCTTGTTTATATTTTTCGCAATCCATACGACGGGAGGAATAAAAGTGGAAAACCCCCCAGTTACCATCTTCTTCTGGGCGTGTTTATTTCCCTGTGTTACATATATATATATATATATATATATATAAAGAAAAAGACCAGTAGACATTTCATGCTTTTTTCTCCATTTTATTTTCTCACGAATTTTCGACGATCCTCTCACCGTCTTTGTCATATATATATATATATATATATGTTCTTATATATTTTTTGTTATGAGTTTTTCTTCATGATTTTGTTGGTTATTATTGTTACTTACTATTGCTATCAGGGCCTCATGGAAGACCACTAATATTGGTGATAATGAGTCACCCTGTATAAATATCAGAAATAAATAAATAAATAAATAAATAAATATGAGTATCAAAATAGGAAAAACAAGGAAATCTGTATTTCATCACTTAAAGGGGAATCCAAATAAGATGATTTGAAAGCAGAAAAATAAGAAAAACAGGATGATGAAAGTTTGAAAGAAATCGGACAAGTACTAAGAAAGTTACAGATGTTTTAAAAATGCGATCACTACATCTATGCGAATCTCATATTGGCAATTTGGTGAGTCGATATGTGACATTTTTGTGGATAACTCTCCCGTTTATCGTGCAAAAAAATATCATTAATTTGCGGTTTTCTCCGAGGGCAGGGCTCAAAATATATTGGAGATGGCATATTATTATAGGTCCTCATGAAAGAAAAAGATCCTACTGAGTAATACATTTTGAAAAAAGTGACATTTAGTCATTTTGTGTGTTGGAGCGAATGGGGGAGTTGTCCACAGCTACATCACAGTGACATTACCTATTCGGCCAAATTGAAATTCCCATATGTAATCTGATTACAACTTTCAAAAATTCATAACTTTCTTATTGCTTGTCCGATTTCGTTCAAACTTTCATCAATCTGCTTCTTTGATTTTTCTCTTTCTTTCAAAGCAACTTGCTATCAAGGTAGGATTTCCCTTTAACACTGTACACTACAGTGGCCTACAGAGGATCCAGACATAAAGGGATTCCGGGCATCATAGAGAGGGGGGGGGGGGGGGTGGGGGTAGGGGGTAGGGGGGGGGGGGTAGGAGGCACTTGCCTTTAGTTGGTGGATGAATTACAAAGTAGCAAGGCAATATATCAGGGAAATATTGGAAGGGGACCTATTATCTTCATTTCATTTTTTTCTCATGTATTTTTTTCCTGCCTTTCGATTGGTTGATGCGTAACAATAATAATAGTAATAATATAAATGATGCCATCATCACCATCAAACTAAGTACCTACAAATGAAAACTAGAAATGTGCATTCCTCGTGCCGCGCAATGCGAAATGTATCCCCCGGCGCTGGCAGCGATTTGAAGGAGGGACAAAGACCCTCCCCCATCCCCTCCCTCAAACAAAAGGATGGTGTAGAAATTGCCGCCAGTGGCCCGGAATATTGTCAACACCAGGAGAAGCATTACCAAAACGATTTGTGTAGATTAGAGTATAATGCATTTTTATAGAAAATTCGGAAGAAATATGACCTCAGAGCGCACATAAGACATCCACTAAAATATGACCTTTGATCCTATGAAAGACGGAACACTAGAGGCAGCATCACCAAAAACTGTAGAGGTGTAATCTATAATGGACCTACATACAAAATTTGAATGAAATCCGTCAAGAAATGCAGAAGTAAGAGTGCACAAAAGGGACAAATGAGCTTTGACCCTATAAAGGACGGAACAATGAGGGCAGCATCACCAAACAGTAAAGATGTGTAGATTATACCAAGATACATCTCCATACAAAATTTGAAAGAAATCCATCAAGAAATGTGGCCTGCAGAGTGAACTCACGCCATCCCTTGAAGTATGACCTTTGACCCTATAAAAGACGGGACACTGGTGGCAGCATCACCAAAAACTACAGGTTTTTAGACTACACCAAGGGACACCTTCATGCAAAATTTGAACGAAATCCGTCAAGAAATGCAGAAGTAAGAGTGCAAGAAATGGAAAAATGACCTTTGACCCTATAAAGGACGGAACAATGAGGGCAGCATCACCAAAAATTAAATATGTGTAGATTATACCAAGATACATCTCCATACAAAATTTGAATGAAATCCGTCAAGAAATGCAGAAGTAAGAGTGCACAAAAGGGACAAATGAGCTTTGACCCTATAAAGGACGGAACAATGAGGGCAGCATCACCAAACAGTAAAGATGTGTAGATTATACCAAGATACATCTCCATACAAAATTTGAAAGAAATCCATCAAGAAATGTGGCCTGCAGAGTGAACTCACGCCATCCCTTGAAGTATGACCTTTGACCCTATAAAAGACGGGACACTGGTGGCAGCATCACCAAAAACTACAGGTTTTTAGATTACACCAAGGGACACCTTCATGCAAAATTTGAACGAAATCCGTCAAGAAATGCAGAAGTAAGAGTGCAAGAAATGGAAAAATGACCTTTGACCCTATAAAGGACGGAACAATGAGGGCAGCATCACGAAAAATTAAACATGTGTAGATTATACCAAGATACATCTCCATACAAAATTTGAACAAAATCCATTGAGAAATGTGGCCTGCAGAGTGCACTCACGACATGTCCTGAAGTATGACCTTTGACCCTATAAAAGACGGGACACTGGTGGCAGCATCACCAAACACTAGAGGTTTTTAAATTACACCAAGAGACACCTTCATGTAAAATTTGAACAAAATCCGTTGAGAAATGTGACCGCCAGAGCGCACACAAGAGTACACACAAGACATCTATCAAAATATGACCTTTGACCCTATAAAAGACGGAACACTGGGGGCAGCATCACCAAAATCTATAGGGTTCCAGATTTTACCAAGAGACACCTTCATACAAAATTTGAACAAAATCCGTTGAGAAATGTGACCGCTAGAGCGCACACAAACTTTCCCCAAAAATATGGCCTTTTACCCTATAAAAGACGGAACACTGGGGGCAGCATCACCAGAAACTATAGGGGTCCAGATTTTACCAAGATACACGTCCATAGCAGCCAATCCGCAGGTCCCCAAAAAGCGCGCTATTTTATTTCCAGTTCTGCCTGACTATGAATACATAATGAGCAAGAACAGCCAGGAACATCTTATTTGCAAACTATTGAATGGACTACTTATCATTCACCAATTGCCATGAGTTATGCATCAAATAAAAGAAGAGGGATCAGAGATTTGTGACATGCTTTTGTTGTTTTCAAAATAAAAGACGAAATTGGTAAAAAATGGTGTTCCTTTTATGACAAAAAATGGAAATGAAATGAAATATAAATATGGCCAAAACTACTATAGTTTTATTGTGAGCCAGGGCAAATTTGACATGAGCGTAAAGGGCATTTGCTGTACTTTCCAAAGATTGAAATAACATTAATGTGCACTTCATGACAGGGTCAGGATCCAGCAATATGTAACCAATGTACACACTTTGTCTTTAAAAAAGTCAATTCCAGCATTCTGATTGGTTACCACCACGCAAGATGTTTTCTCACAGCCTGGCAACAGCTATGCGCATGTTTGCGCAAGGATGAAGCAACAGGTTGCGCATTGTTTCATTCAACGCGCACTTGGTTACAGATGGCTTGCTTGCCAATCACAGGGCTAAGATTCTATGGTCTTGACCATGGTCTTGACAACGGATGATCTGCGGCTGAATATTGCTGGATCCTGACTCTGTCATAAATCTATGGATGTTTTGAATGTAACGATGAAAAAGATGAGATTCCAGCGCTTCCATACATATGTGTCTTGATGGCGGCTCATATACTTTTTATATGTCTTTTAACAACTTGAAATCTTGTGAAAAAAGGGCTTTTGTATGACTATTTCATCTGTTATTTTAAACAACTTATTTCTAAAATTCTGACTAAAACAAAATATTCCTATGTTGGTAAACTATTCATTTATTTTTGCAGAAAGTTTAATGAGCATAGCATTTATATTTACATGTATTTAAGAACATAACTTTAAAGATGACCATGCGATACAGCCGACTGGGTGCAGGGAGAGAGTCCATTTCGGGCACTGGAAATAAAATGCGCGATTTTTGCTCATTTGCATACGACCTGCGGTCTGACTGATAGGAAGTCTGAAAGAAATTCGTCGAGAAATGTGACCGCTAGAGCGCACACAAGAATGTGACGCGGCGGCGGCGGCGGCGGCGGCGGCGAAACGCTGCTGAATCCAAAGTATCCTCCGGCATACTGCCGGGGGATACAATTAATTCTGGAAACAGGCTCATCAAGCCTACCATATTAACTTGAGTGCGCGCGTCTAATGAAAATCGTACCAGAATTTGCAATTTGAATGCACAAAGGTGATTTTGTTTTCTTCGTTGTTCACTTTCAATACTGAAATTCTTAATTTCAATTATGGAAATCGTTTGTTTAAATGCCCGAAACATGACTTTGATTGATTGTAATTGAACTGGCCGGGAAAACCTATCAAATAATTTTTGATATACCTCTAAGGGTGCACAATATGAACTCGTCAATAACAGGACGGCAAATAATGTTAGTGATACCGTCCAAAACAATAGTCTACTAATCCACGAGCGTATAACCCACCCCAAATTATAACAGACTAACTCACTGCGTTGATTCTATCATTTTTTGTCCGATTTTATGCCATAATCCATTAAAATGAATGCACAGATTAGCAAAAGGATCGCCTCTAACAGTGAGTGCCGGAAACTACGCCGTCATAGCTATACATTGCCGTGTTAACTTAAATGCGCGGATCTTTCACAAAAAGTGTTCGGACTTGTAACTTTGAATGCACATCCGTGAACGCTCCAATTTTTTTAAATTTGACTTCACTGGACTCGTCCAAGTATGAATTTCGCTTTCATTTGAATGCACACTAAATTAATTTCAGTGACTGTGACGAGGGACGAGTTGATGTTGGACGAGTTGTAAAATGGACGTCGAAGAGCAAGAATAGAGTTTTTCTAAACCTACGACCACGACTTCGCCTCGTTCTTTTGTACCTTGTTCATCGGCTGGATGATGGTGATGATGGTGTGAGCAGGACCCGTAACAAAATGGGGGAATGTTCGGAATCACTATGAAGGCCTCAGGTGAATAGACAAAGGTGAAACATTAGGTACTTTTGGTCTCCATGAACCGCTAAGGTGATATAGCGCGCGCTCGTGTTTCGAGTCATATGCATGCGTGCATTGCGTTGTAGTGTAGGCTTGTCGTCGAAGCCTGTCCTGTGCGAAGACACCGCGGGGTTTGCGTATGTTGATTGTTGGTGGTCGCTGACCAGGTTGTGCGGTTGCATGGGTTTGCACAGGTTTAATGTGTTTGAACCAGAGTCTTGCTGATTATGTTTCGGTGTTTTACAATTGTTAAAACTTTATGTTGGGCTTTTAGTCTGTGCATGCTGGTGTTCTTGCCTTTTGCTGGTGCTTTTTGGTGATAAACATTGAGACGGGGTATGAGCTCAATGTGGGGTTGTCTCATAGGCATTCAGTTGACGTGTGGTATAGCACGTTGTGTTGTGTGCAGTGCGGTGTATACGAGAGTGTATGTTGCCGTCTGTGCAGGCTGTGATTGGGGCAGAATTCCAGGGCATCTCGCTATGAGATTTTAGTTCGCTTGATTGAGTGAATTTTGTTGGTTGAAGGTATTTCAACTGGGTTAACCGTGTCAGGTTGCCGTGTTTGTTGGTTGAGGTTTGCCAACAGGGTTGACCAGAGTTAGGTTGACAGGAATTTAGGTTGAAGGTTTATTCAACTGGGGTAATCGAGTCAGATTACCAGCTTTGTAGGTCGAGGTTAAAACGGCTGGATCAACCGGATCGGGTTGTCTGATTTTTCGGTTGATTGTTTCAACTGGGGTAACCGAGTCAGGTTATCTGATTTTGTTTGGCTAAGAATTTTTTAGAGTTTCTTTAGCTGTTTCTAATCTTTTCAGCATTGAGGATTAGGGGTCTATATTGGCCATGGCGGATTTTTCATTGAAAAAATTTGTGGAATCTCCCACGGTAGAGGAATTGCTGGTCTTGAAGAAGGCTGATCTATTGCAGGTAGCCAGTCATTACCAGGTTGCTGAGGTAACGAGCAACTGGCGTAAAGTTGAGATACTGACAGCTATTATTCAGTGGTTGGTGGAGGAGGCAGATGTTCTTCCACTTGATGCTTTGAATAGCGTACCTGGTGCATCCCAGGGAAAGGAAAACGCGGAAGAGAAATTGCGGTTAAAAGAGCTGGAGCTAGAGATAGCAAAAGTCGAACTAGAGAGAGAGCAAGTAGCTCTAAGGAGAGAAAGAGCGAGTGCTGAAGAGAGAGAAGAGATTAGGCAGGCTCAGTCTGATTTCGATGTAGCTCGGCACGTACGGATGGTTCCAGCGTTTGAGGAGGATGAAGTAGAAAAATATTTTCTGCACTTTGAGAAGGTGGCTGTTAGTTTGAATTGGCCACGGGAGAAATGGTCACACCTGCTACAATCTCAGTTGAAGGGTAAAGCTCGAGATGCTTATTCAGCTTTGTCCGTTGAAGAAGCGGGTCAGTATGACACAGTAAAAGATGCTGTATTGCATGCTTATGAGCTAGTACCAGAAGCGTACCGACAACAGTTTCGGAAATCGCGAAAAGATGAGTCACAGACACATCTAGAATTTGCTAGGCGCAAGGAACAGTTGTTCGATAGATGGAGTTCTTCGCTCCATGTCAAGAACTTTGCGGATCTTCGAGAAATCATACTTCTTGAAGAATTCAAAAGAAGGTTCACATTGATGTTCGATTGCATTTAGAAGCGCAGCGAATAGGAACACTGAGTGAAGCAGCCCGTGTTGCTGATGATTTTGTGCTGACACACAGAACCACAAACAAAGTTTCTAGTGAAACAAAGAAAACTGGAAAGTGGAACAAAAACAAGAAAAATGGTTCAGCACATGTCAACGATGAAGTCAAATCACAGTCTAAGGGAGAACAAGGAAAAGCTAGGGGAATGAAATGCTTTGCATGTAAAAAGGTTGGGCATTTTAAGGCGAAGTGTCCTACACTTCGAGCGAAGTCAAGTGAAGCTAGCGCACATCCGAATGCATTTGTGAATAATTTATCAGATTCACAGAGTAGGATTGAACCGGTAGACTTAGAGAAAGTGAAAAAGCAGTACGAGCCATTTGTATCTGTAGGGTTTGTGTCCTTATCTGAGAGTGATGAGGCTAGGAGAGTGAAAGTGTTGAGAGATACTGGTTCTTCTCAGTCCATGATTTTGGAAAGTGTTTTACCCTTTGGTGAGAGTTCTTCTGTTGGTGCAAGTGTGTTGCTCAAGGGCATTGGAGATGGTTTTGTGGAAGCCCCCCTTCATGAGGTAGACTTGAATTCAGGCCTTGTTTCTGGTGTTGTGAAGATGGCCGTTAGACCATCACTTCCTATCGAGGATGTGTCCATCATATTAGGCAATGATCTTGCTGGTGAGAGAGTCAGGTCATGTCCAGTAGTGAGTTCACGTCCTTGTGACAGTAGTGAGACAGATCAGTTGGTTGCAGAATTTCCCTCTGTGTTCCCGTCGTGTGCTGTAACTCGTTCAATGGCAAAGAGAGTAGAGTCTGAGAAGGAGTCTAGTGAGATAGATGTTGACTTGGGAGATTCTTTCTTTTGTCGTTTGGTTGAGGGTGAGTCCCAATCAAATGAAGATGAGAGTGCACGAGAGACGCATGGTGAAGGAAGTAATCAGAACTCTGAACCACTTTTGTCTAAGAGAATGTTGCAAGAGAAGCAACAAGAAGATCCTCAGTTGATTTCTTTGGGTGAGAGAGCTGTTTCTGAGGAGGAGGCATTGACTGTGCCTGTTTGTTATTACAAGAAAGCAGGTGTGCTCATGAGAAAGTGGAGGCCACCAGATGTTCCTGCAGATGAAGTGTGGAAAGAAGTACACCAGATTGTAGTCCCTTTTACATACAGGCAGGACATAATTAGCCTTGCTCATGAAGCTCCACTTGCAGGTCACTTAGGAGTTCACAAAACTCAGGAGAAAATTCTTTCTCATTTCTTCTGGCCTGGTCTGCAAAAGGATGTTGCGAATTTTTGCAGAAGCTGCCATGTGTGTCAGGTTGTAGGCAAACCAAACCAGAAAATATCGGCAGCACCGCTGAAGCCAATACCGGCCTTCGATGAGCCGTTTTCTAGGATTATAGTGGATTGTGTCGGTCCTCTTCCAAGGACAAAGGCAGGCATTGAATACTTATTGACAATCATGTGCGCTGCGACAAGATATACCGAAGCGATACCACTTAGGCGCATTACAGCGAAACATGTAACCAAGTCATTAGTTAAATTCTTCACTACTGTAGGACTACCAAAGACTGTACAGTCTGATCAAGGATCAAATTTTATGTCTAAGGTGTTCAAACAGGTGTTACAGCAGTTAGGGATTGAGCATGTAACTTCGAGTGCATATCATCCAGAGTCTCGGGGAGCATTGGAGAGGTTTCACCAAACCCTCAAGAACATGCTGAAGACTTATTGTCTTGAGACAGAGAAGGACTGGGATGAGGGAGTCCCATTGTTACTCTTTGCTATGAGGGAGTCTGTTCAAGAGTCTTTAGGTTTCAGCCCTTTTGAGTTAGTGTATGGACATGAAGTCCGTGGACCCCTCAAGTTGTTGAAAGAAAGGTTGTTGTCGGACGATGAGGACATGAATTTGTTGGACTATGTTTCTACTTTCCGCGAAAGATTGAATCGCGCTTGTGAGGTTACTAGACAGAATCTGTCTGACTCTCAGGAGAGGATGAAGTCCTGGTATGACAGAAAATCCAAGGAAAGGAACTTCAAGGAAGGTGATGAAGTCTTGGTGTTGTTGCCCTTGGTTGGTCATTCTCTGCAGGCTAGATTTTCTGGACCGTATGTCATTGCTAAGAGAATTGGTGATGTTAACTATGTCGTGAAAACTCCGGATAGGCAGAAGAAAAGGCGTGTATGTCATGTGAATATGCTGAAGCCGTACATTCGGAGAGGTGATGAAGAGAAAGCACAACCAGTGTTGAGTGCTGTAGAATCTAATCCAAAGAGTGAAGAAGAAGAAATGTGCAAGATTGAAAGAGAGGAAGCATGTGTGAAATTGAAAAATTCAGAGGTTCTAGCACATATTGATGACAAACTAACCCACTTGTCTGAGAAGGAGAGGAAGGATGTGAAAGAGTTGTTGAATGAGTATCCGCAATTGTTTGCAGATGTCCCCTCTCGAACAGATGCTGTTGAGCATGATGTTGATGTGGGAGATACTACCCCAATCAAACAGGCACCATATCGGGCCAACCCAACAAAGATGAAAAGTCTTGAGAAAGAAATAGAGTATATGCTACAGAATGGCATTATTGAGCCAAGTAGTAGTGCATGGTCTTCTCCATGTATCCTGGTTCCAAAACCAGATAGATCATATCGTTTCTGTACCGACTACAGAAAAGTCAATGCGTGTACCAAAACAGATTCATTCCCCATTCCGCGCGTAGATGATTGTATTGACCGTATAGGCAAAGCAAAGTATGTGAGCAAATTCGATCTGCTGAAAGGTTATTGGCAGATCCCCTTGACCAAGAGAGCGCAAGAGATTTCCGCATTTGCTACACTGCAAGGCCTATTTCATTACACCGTGATGCCTTTCGGCATGAAAAACGCGCCGGCTACATTCCAAAGACTCGTGAATAGTCTTGTTTCAAGTCTTGAAGGCTGTGAAGCGTATATTGATGACTTAGTTGTGTATAGTGAAGATTGGGATGTTCATGTACAGAGAATCAGAGAGTTGTTCAGAAGGTTGGCTGCTGCCAAAATGACAGTGAATCTGGCAAAGAGTGAGTTTGGAGGTGCTAGTGTTAGTTTCCTGGGTCATGTTGTTTGCTCTGGTCACGTTCGACCACTCTCGGCGAAGGTAGAAGCAATTCTGACTTTCCCGACTCCAAGCAACCGGAAGGAACTGATGCGGTTTCTGGGCATGGCAGGCTACTATAGACGGTTCTGCCATAACTTCTCTGATGTCGTGGCTCCGCTAACCAATCTACTACGCAAAGAAGTGAAGTTCGTCTGGTCCAGTGACTGTAAGAGTGCTTTCGACCAGGTGAAAGCTCTCTTATCTACCAATCCTGTGTTGATGGCTCCAGACTTCAACCAGCCGTTCAGCCTGATGGTGGATGCTAGTGATGTTGGCGCTGGTGCTGTGCTAACTCAGAAGGACGCAGAAGGAGTCGACAGACCTATATCTTTCTTTTCTAAGAAGTTTTCCCTTAGTCAGAAGAACTATTCGACTGTTGAGAAAGAGACTCTATCAATGATCCTAGCACTTGAACATTTCAGCGTGTATGTTTATGGATCGCAGTACCCAGTCAGAGTATTGACGGATCATAACCCACTGACATTTCTTAGTAAAATGAAACACAAAAACCAGAGATTGACACGTTGGAGCTTGTTGCTGCAAGAGTATAACTTGAACATTGAGCACATTGCAGGAAAGAGCAATGTTATTGCAGATGCTCTATCTCGTGTGTGAACTTGAACTTAATCTCTGTGAAATTACATGGAAAGTGGACTTACCTTATGTGAGATACTTCGAGAACATTTGAGCAGTTTATTGATATGAACTGGAATTCAATGTGGAGAAGAAAAAACAGAAATTTGAACTTGATAATCAGAGACTGATTGGACTCAGTGAAGCAATTTTCTTCTTGTGTTTGCTTTTTTCGGAGTTTTTTGATATATTGCATATCTTTATGTATTTCTGAAAGTGAAATGATTAGTATTTTCTGTTGTGAAGAGTTTAACATGCATGACAACATTCTGGTGTTAAATTCCCTTTTCAATTTTACAAAAGAAACAAAAAAACAAAATAGAAAAGTTAGTTCTCATTTTGGTTATGCATGTGTGTCACTTTCAAAACAGGAAATAAGATTTGATTTTTTTCATGTTTCATTGAAAAAATGTTGTTGACAATTGTATTATTGGAACCAAAGAGAAAAGGTATTCTCTTGTATTTTGGTCCCTTGAAGATGAATGTCATTGTAATGAAAATGCATAACATTGCATTAACAGTGAAAAATTTTACCACATCGTTATATTTTGAAGAGATGTTGTTTCATCTTTGAGACAGATATATTATTGCTGAAAGTTGTTTATTAATTTCATTGGAAGAAATCAAATTTACATCTTTGCGAAAGCTATTTTTGTTGACTTGCCAAGAAGCAATTACATGACAGAGATGACTCATTTCATGTATTATAACATGTCAGTGACTTTAACATGTTTTGTTGTTTGTTGAGAAACAATTTCTTAATTAATTAAATAGAAGAAATTGGATAAATACAACTTCTGATTTATGCACACATTAAGTGATAAATGTAAGGTGCAGGATATTGGAAGAATTTTTGTGTTGAAACTTATGAAAGTTATTATTTTCATCTTACATTATGAATGCCATAACCACTAGACAAACTTGAGTTCAGTATACAAGCTGTGATACCATCTGCATGTTGGTACTACCCAGATTTTCGTGAGTTAAATTGTTTTCTCAGAATTCTAACCTTATGTGAGGGTTCAGATAGTTTTCATATTTATCAGCATTTGATGATTGGTGTATTTTTGACAGTGTCAGAAACAAAATTGACATTGCAGCTAAAAGCAGCGCAGCATAGCCAATTGCATAAAATAATTCATGTTTTGTGATGATATATTTTGTTGGACAAAATTCATCCTTTGTCATTTTTGTGAGACACTGATGTACTCATTTGTGTATAGTATTTACATGTGTAGATGTTTAAGATGTTTGTTTGCATCACAGAGAATTATGAGCAATTTACTGCAGTTGCATATCAAATTGATTGCTTGTTTATGTCTCCTTGCAAATGAATATGTTTTTATATTAGTTGTAAGCCAAGAAATTGTGTTTATGCTATGTTTTACAAGAACACAATTCATGCATTTATAATGAGCTTGTGCTATTTTTAGGTACAAATCGATCGAGACTAAGTGACTCGATACTAGTTTTTCGCAGTATTACAGTATTACTGGATATGTATTATGAAAGAAGGCATTTTATTTTGCATGTACGATATCGATAGGGATGATTTAATTATGTACATACTTCTTTCGTTACACTCATAAGTATGTTTTTATGGAGGGGAGTGTGACGAGGGACGAGTTGATGTTGGACGAGTTGTAAAATGGACGTCGAAGAGCAAGAATAGAGTTTTTCTAAACCTACGACCACGACTTCGCCTCGTTCTTTTGTACCTTGTTCATCGGCTGGATGATGGTGATGATGGTGTGAGCAGGACCCGTAACAGTGACAAAATGATTACAATGGCCGATGAGAAAACCTAAATTGTGAGGATATATTAATGTAAAAAAATGAGCCCCCCAAAAAAACAAAAAAAGGGAGTGCTGTTACAAATAAATCAGTAAATAACAGCCAGCGCAGTATTTTGCTGAAACTAAGAAAACAAAAATATCACGCAAAGTGTCAATAAAAGGTGTCTTTCTAATCATAAATAAAACAAAGGGTTTACAATACCCACCCATGTTGTTCATCAACCGCCAACGCTCTAGGCTTGATAATACCTTGCGCTACAAAGTCAGTTTCAGTTCCTGTCGTGGGGCTGTCCGGTTCAATCGACATGGATGTTATTTTGCTTGACCTATAGTAAGCGATGTAGAGAATCCTCAGTGTCTCAGCAATGGCAATCCCATGAGGCACTACAATTTACATGACACAAAATGGACAAAATGTCCTGTGTGTATTTAGACATGGTAGTTAAAAACATAGTTGAACTGTTTATTAGTTTCTAAATGTAGTCAGATAATATAATAGGAAACAAATCTTTGAAAGTTATAAGAAAAATGGTCAACGTTCAGAGAGGTGAAATGAAAGTAGATTTTACATACATGAATGGTCAACAACCATTAATGTTTGAGAACATTCATAGACACATAAATAATAAGAGTTATGTTCGTACCGCGGTAAGAATAACAGTACAATCAGAATATCATCATAACTGGAGGAACTATTTCAAATTCCATGTCAAATCTGATTAAGTTTTCAACAATAATTATACACTTTCAATTAAAAAGTGAGAGGTCAAGATTAGTGCAAATGATTGAAACTGATGTACCGGTTCGAAGTTTTGTCGAAATGCTACAAGTCGCTACATAATATTTATTTTGATAATGATTTGGAGCTTTTAAAGGAATCTGTGCAGGGCGCTCAGCCAGCTAAATGTCAAGGTTGCAGATGAGAAAGGAAGGTACATGTACCGTATATAATATATATATACATGTACGTCGTCATTGAGGGTACAAATTCTATTGACACAGAAATAGGGGATTAATTTATGCATGCGTCATCATGGTCATTGTCGTATAGAGCCGATGCAACTTTTCCACTTCTTACAGAAGGTCCCTGGACGTATTGTTAGTATAAATGAAATTCATGCAGGTGTCCTGTCTGGTGGGAGTTCCGATATTCATGTCAACAAAAGATATTTAGCAATCTATTCACAGTTTAAGGGACTCGTTTTTTTATCGGTGATAAGAGGAACCGGCCCTTGAGTGGGCCTTATGTAATGGTTTTGGTTTGTTTTTTTCATATTTTTGTAAAGTTCAGGTTTTCAGATGAAGTATTAATGTATGACTCTACCATAAGAATCTTCAAACTGTCTACTTTGTAAAAGAACTTCTCTCCCCGTGTCCACCAGACAGGTGATCATTATGACCTCCTGAACAGTTTTAGGGATACCATACACGGTTCCCTTTCCGGCTTCCTAAAAGAGGTAAAATACAATGCCCAGCATCACACTCAGGGGCGTCGCTAGAGGGGGGGGGGGGGGGTGCCACATCCCCATTCAAAATTGTCGGCAAAAAAATGGAGGGGGGAAAACGGAGAGGGAAGATGAAAGAAGAAGGCAAAACTGGGCAAAGAACACTGGAATTTTATTTTATTTGGGCACAAGGAGTCCCCCTTCGGGAATGGGCTCCACCCCCCCACCACCCCCGCGGAAGTTCCGATATTCATATTCGGGCAGCAAGGCGGTAAAATATCCAAATATTTAGGAAACAAGGTTCCTTGATAAAAATGATATGTAATATGTGTATGCAAATTCTGTACATTTTCACTACGAAAATTTTTTAAAAATAAAATTGCTAGCTCGGTTCGCTCGCTCGCAAAAATTTCGAAATTGAAAAGTTGATATTCAGGCAATAGGCGTCAACCCCCTCCTTGCGAAAATGGGCCCTTATAATCAAGATCTCTGCATCTGCGATTTTCTTTTAGTATTATTGGGGGGGGGGGGGCAATTAGGTGCAGCACCTTTGTCAACAAATTTGGGTGTCACCCCCCCCCCTTTAAACTGTGCTAGCAACGCCCTTGATCACACTGCAAAATCTGAGTTTTAACAGAACAGAGCGCTCTTGAGTTTAAACAATAAGATTGAAAACTTGCATGTTTGTTTTACACTCTAGTATAACATATGCAGAAATAAAAGGAATTATTTTTTCAGGACTTAAACGGCATTTATTATCCAATTAATTTAAGCTATCGATGTGCACATCGATTTATAGGCATATAGCTTAGGGTATTGTTCAGTTAGTTATATCAGTGATATCATTATGATAAGTTATCTATAATATATCTGAAGGTAAATTTAAAAGAGACATTAATTGAAGCGAGCGTTTTATTATCACATAGCAAAATCTATGCAAAACCCTGAAACCTGTAGCTATATTTTTTGTTTTATAATATAGGTTTTCCCGGTCATCAAAACAGTAAAACAGCATCCAAACTGACGCACAGTCACCCAATTTCATGTGAATTTGAATGTTCGTCAAAATTAACATTCAATTGCCTAAAATGAGCATTAAATTTGATTTCTAGGTCAGGCGATCGCATGCTTTCATCATGCATTTTGATAGAATGAGCATTTAAATTAGAATTTTACCCAATGAGCATTCAAATTCGAGGGAGCTTCGGATCGCAAACATTTGGGAATTCGAATTCATCAATAGACAAGCATGTTCGTGATTTAAGCAATGGATTTAACAATGCACTCATTCTCTTCGAATTTTCAAATTGTTTTTACAAAATCAGATTTAGAAACAAAATGTAAAGTCGGGGCTGAGATTATATTTAAAAAAGATGAAGAAGAAATAACAAAGTACGGAGCCCCTAAGAGGACATTTATAATGACAATTTTTTTTTTATTTCGTTCCCTCGAAATAATATTTCGTTCCCTCGAAATATTATTTCGTTCCCTCGAAATGATTTCGTTCCCTCGAAATAATATTTCGTTCCCTCGAAATAATATTTCGTTCCCTCGAAATAATATTTCGTTCCCTCGAAATAATATTTCGTTCCCTCGAAATATTATTTCGTTCCCTCGAAATGATTTCGTTCCCTCGAAATATTATTTCGTTCCCTCGAAATATATGATTTCGTTCCCTCGAAATATTATTTCGTTCCCTCGAAATATACCATTTCGTTCCCTCGAAATATACTATTTCGTTCCCTCAAAATATTTGCACCATGTGACAGTTTAGTGAAAACAACGTAACGGTACATTAAAGGTCCCCTTTTATGGAATTACAAAGGAACTTCATTTAATAAACTTTTCTACTGTGAATCCAGATCTGTCAATCATATCACCTGAATTCCATTCATTAATCTGTAACCTTGAAAATAAAAAAAATAACTGGGAACGCCCCTAAAAATTTTGGAAAATCGGTCCAGCGATCGATGACGTCATGTGACGTCACCCACAGAACGCTCGACTCACACAAGCTGGATCGAGTATCGATGTGTGTGTGTTATGGCTATTGAGCTTCGTGTAGATCCCTTCGACTTCGTGCCATTTCAGCACTTCATTTTAGCTTTTTAAAGACAAAATCCTACATCAACGATGGCATCATCTTCTTCAGCCAGGACACTTATTCAGGATCAGATATATCTGATTTGGAGCATCAAGTCCCAGAAGAAATTGAAGAGGAATTAGGGGCCCGGCCGTATACTTTTTACTATGTTTGAGCCAGACATGTCGGATTCTAGGCAAGATTCTGATGATGACAGAGACGTCCCTGATTTTAATAACGGAGAGGATATCGACGGGAGACTTGGGAATAACAACTGGTAATTATTTTTTGATAATAAATTACCGATTAAAGTTTAATTCACGCATATCCACGTATTATGAATCTTGTTTACGCTTGCAAATTGCCCGAGAGGCTGAGCTGATACTTCGCTGATCGAGGCAGTGAGCTCGATGTGCGGCCGGGGTACACGCCGCACCGTTTGGTTGTTCGCCTGCTGACCCTGCCTGGGCTTGCGCTTGGGCAGTTTTACTGGTGCATGGGGTGGTAGCGTTTGATTCTAGTAAATTCTAACATTGATATCCAGAAAACTCTTAGCTCTCCTGTTATCTTGCTTGTTTTCTTTGTGCTGCTACACTAAGTAAGTGTAGGTACCGTTATAGTTGACAATAGATATGATCTTCTTCTTCTTCTTCTTCTCCACCCAGGGTTTCATCCAGTGTGTCTGCATGGAGTGGTATGTGATGGAAACTGCTTACTATAGTATTTGTATCGACAGCAGTATGGCGGACAGGCAAGGCAGGCTTTGAAGAGGCGTAGACCTACATACAATTTTGCTGTTATCTTTTCCCCCACCTTGTCAAGATCTATGTTTACAGAAATATATGTTTTACTTCCACCTTATTACTGAGATTTTTATTACTGTTCTAAGATAGATTTTCAAAGATATTTTTTTTTAATTGGAAATATTCCCTGCATTTTACCTCTTTAGGTTATTTTCTTTTCAAAGTTTACTGTATGTATATATATTTTTTTAACCTTTGCAAAAAAAAATCAAAAGGGAGGGCAGCTCTGTGGAACTTTAATTTAAGCTATGCAACCATTATTCTCATTTTTTTTTTATTGGGGCTTGGATATGACATGCACAAATCTCAACATTATGCAAAGGTGATAGTAAAATTGAACATTTTAAAAATATTTATGTATCAGAACTGTTGTTCCATCAGTGTAAACATTTACACAAAGTCATTATTTGAAAGAAAAAAATATTCAGTACTAATGACTGGCAAACATCTTTTATTTAATCGGGTCATTCATGTGATCATCATTATTGTTGCTTCACATCATATTTCTTTTCAAATTGACATTATTTTTTCTACAGATTTTTTTTCTTCTTTCATTTGATTTATTGTTGTATTTATTATTATGTACTAGTTGTTAACTTGATAATGCTTAGATAGCATATACATTTATCATGTATATAACTGTTTATAAGAAATGTTAAAAATGCTAGTACGTCATTGTTCAGTCTTTTCATGATATTTAATTCCTATACATGGATATCAGTTTCCCTGAAAGTTGGGTTTATTACATGAGGGTGTGCTACACTGTGACAATGTAAAAATTTTATTGCTGTTTTTGCTTCAAGTATCAGAGGAGAAGAGGAGTCTAGGAGGCTTATTTTGAATATTCATTTTCACTGTCAGAAATAAAATTGGAATTGGGTAACTGAGTTCACATCTAAGTATTTGCCCAGAGCATTTTTTGTAATTGATGTTGTAAAGATGCATGTATCTCAGTCAAGAATGATAACTCTATTGTTAATGGCATATGAGGACTGTTATTTTTTATGGCATTTGTTGTTTAATTTGTTAATGAAACACACTTTGGAAGCTAATTAGTTTTGTTTGTTTTGTTTTGTTATTTTTTTTTTTTGGGGGGGGGGGGTGGGCATTCCATTGAATTTTTGATGTTCAATTGTAAGACAACCATTTCCTGGATACAACATCTATATCTACATTTTTCCAGAAGTAATAATATATTTCAAATCAATTGAATATTTTTGTCATCTCTGGAAGAGCTCAAACACATTTACTATGCAAGGCTTGTCGTGAATGAAACTAACAATTGAAAAGAAAGGTATGAGTGCGGGACTGAGATCAAAACCAACAATTGGCAGAATGGAAAAAGAAAAAAAAAAAGAGAGATAAAAAGTTGAGAGGAGATGTGTGTAATTGGAGAATATTGGGCAAAAAGAAGGAGAAAGGGAGACAGAAAGCACAAGAGAAGAAATAGTGAAAAAGAGAGGGAATCACTGGGGGAAAAAGGGAGAGATAAAAAAGTTGAGGGAAGATGTGTGAAAGTGGAGAATTTTGGGCATAAACAGGGAGAAATGGAGGGAAAGCACAAGGGAAGAACTAGAGAGAGAGGGAATCATTGGGGGAAAAAGGGAGAGATAAAAAAGTTGAGGGAAGATGTGTGAAAGTGGAGAATTTTTGGGCATAAAAAGGGAGAAATGGAGGGAAAGCACAAGGGGAGAAATAGAGAGAGAGGGAATCATTGGGGGAAAAAGGAGATAAAAAGTTGAGGGAAGATGTGTGTAAGTGGAGAATTTTGGGCATAAAGAGGGAGAAAGGGAGGGAAAGCACAAGATAAGAAATGGTGAAAGAGAGAGAGGGAATCATCAGGGAAAACAGATTTTCTGTCAAATGAACTATATGTATAAGGTAGAGAAGTAGGAATCAACCTGTGATGTATACCCCTTTTTCCTGCTATGTATAGGATCGTCATTCCTTAATGTACCGTTACGTTGTTTTCACTAAACTGTCGCATGGTGCAAATATTTCGAGGGAACGAAATGGTATATTTCGAAGGAACGAAATCATATATTTCGAGGGAACGAAATCATATATTTCGAGGGAACGAAATGGTATATTTCGAGGGAACGAAATCATATATTTCGAGGGAACGAAATAATATTTCGAGGGAACGAAATAATATTTCGAGGGAACGAAATCATATTTTTCGAGGGAACGAAATAATATTTCGAGGGAACGAAATAATATTTCGAGGGAACGAAATAATATTTCGAGGGAACGAAATAATATTTCGAGGGAACGAAATCATATTTTTCGAGGGAACGAAATAATATTTCGAGGGAACGAAATAATATTTCGAGGGAACGAAATAATATTTCGAGGGAACGAAATAATATTTCGAGGGAACGAAATAATATTTCGAGGGAACGAAATATTATTTCGAGGGAACGAAATCATTTCGAGGGAACGAAATAATATTTCGAGGGAACGAAATATTATTTCGAGGGAACGAAATAAAAAAAAAATTGTCATTATAAATGTCCTCTTAGGGGCTCCGTAAACAAAGCGAATGTTCCAATGAAACAAATAAGATTTGACTATAAATGGGATTACCGGAAGAACTCCGTGGTGACAGTATGCAGTCGGATTGATCTCGGATTTTGCCCGAAAATCCAACATTTGGAGGAAGATTCAAGTATTGTGTCAGGAAAGGTTTTTAAGTTTGGAATATAATGGATCAGAAGAGGCAAGCTAAAGGAGAGGAATCTGGAGGAGAGACCCCAAAAAAGCCGTTAAAAAAGAAGCCTAAGCGGGGCAACGTGGACGATACCGACATGTCCAGTATGAGCGGTGTTACTACCGGGGCGGGAGCCGCCGAGAATAGTGTTAGGCGTTCGCTCGAGCTAGAGGGGGATGCTCCGCTTCAGAACATGCCAGATCAAGCCCCAGGTTGGTTCATTTCCTTTTTCAAAGGGTTTGAAAACCGCATAGAGTACATCATTGATACAGTGCTGAGCAAGAGGCTGAGTGATTTAACAACAAAGCTGAATGATCAGGAGGAGAAAGTGATTGGTCTAGAGATGGAGGTTGATGGGATGAAAAAGGCTGTAGCTAGCTTGAAAGAGGAAAATACCTCTTTAAAAATCCTTGTGGATGATCTAGAAAATCGCTCCCGAAGGTGTAATCTTGTGTTCCACGGGATACCTGAAGTGGGGGTCGCTGAGGACTGTAAGAAGACCATCGACACTGTCCTACAACAGTTTGTTGGCCTAGCTCAAGCAGATTACTCCATTGAGAGGGTGCATCGCACTCCTACATCAATGCAACAAAGATCTCAACAAGACCAACAGAGTGGATCAAGGCCGGCAAAACCTCGCATGATTCACATTTGTTTTTCGTCATTTCCACAGAAGGAGAAGGTGAGGGCTGAGTGCTTGAAAAAGTTCAAAGCAGAAGAATATCTTGGCAACAAGCTCTATGTAGCAGAGGACTTCAGCAAAAGGGTCCGGCAATTACGAAAGAACAGAATGGAGCAATTCAAGCACCTGCGTTCAGAGGGAAAGAGACCTTTTTTCATCTATCCCGCCAAACTTGCCTATAAGGACATGAGTTCAGGAAAAGTCCATTTTGTATAAGTCCGAAGAGAACAGTGGGAGACATCTTATCGTTGTAAAACATTTAATTTAGTCTATTGACCTTGCTCATTCATTTGTTCCATCTATATTTATATCCATTTGGATAGATCTGTTTCAACAATTAAAAAAAAACAAATTAACAATCAATCTTTCTGACCTTTTGAAGTGTGTATAGACCACTTGGTTTCAATCTTTCTTTTTTTTTTTTTCTCTCTTTAAAAGTACTGTACTTGTTAATCACTGGATTTAAAGGAAAAATTAATGTTCATGCATCCGTTTGGGTTATGTCTTGAGTTTGAACACTGAGCATTTTGCTATTTTTCAATTTCAAGTTTTTCTTCTTCTTCTTCAGATTACATCTGCCTCCTTCAGGGTTTTTTAAATTATTATTCTTACATACTTACTACATTCTGGAGGTGTCAATTTTATACACATCAAGAATATTTATTTTTTGTGCTAATATTTAATTTAAAATGACTCAGGGTAGTGCTCTGAGGGCACTTACAAATTCTGTTGTAGAGATGCTATGTCTGTGCTTACACCTGGTGAAACTAGTGGTACATTTTAATTTGCATATATACTCTGTATGAGTTTTATAGGCCAGGCCCTAGCTGCCCTACTGAGTTGTTTCTTTAAGCATTTATGATTTGGTGGGTCATGCTGGGCGAGCTGGCCAAAATTTAAAAAATTGTATAGTTATATTCTCCAATTCTCTAGTTACTCAATTACTTGTAACAAAGAAAAAATCGAAACTTTCTTTTTATCACTTAATATTCAGTGGTATCTTTGAAAATCAAAATATCATTTGTAATTGTATTTCTGTAGCCAGTTTGTGACACTTGCTAGACAAATGAAAATGTTGGATTTGGCTGTGTACTGCTGCTACTGTTGTTCTGGTATTCCCTTGCGTGTCTTGTGCAGGACCGGATTTTGATTTGAGGCCCTGCGTTTCCATCTTGCGCATGGATTCCCTTGTGTTATGGTTACTTCAATTTTGCTTGTTTTTCTTTATTCATTTTTTTTATTCTTTTGTTTCTATGAATGGCAGATTACATGTATATACACTACAGTATTTTGAAGAACCATATCTTCTCTGTTTTAAGTTGAGCATTGTACATGTATGGTGGTGGTGTTGGTTCTCTTTTTTCATTCTGGTTTTGGGGAACAGGTGTATTTCTCAACAACAATGTATATAAAGCTCCATTCTTTTAATTGTAGAGGGTTGCAAGATTATTTCAAGAGGAAAAAGATTTTTCATTATATGAGATCCCTTAAAACTGATATATTATTTCTTCAAGAAACTCATTCAGATTTAAATGATGAAAAATTGTGGAAAGCTCAGTGGGGTGAAACTGCCTTTTTTGCTAGTTTTGCTTCAAATAGTAGAGGTGTGGCAATTCTTATCAGAAATTCCATAAATACCAAAGTAAAAGCTATTAACAAGGACCCTAATGGAAGATTTTTGATAATAAGTGCAACATTAAATGAACTCCCGGTTACTCTAGTAAATGTTTATGGACCAAATAATGATGACCCTGATTTTTTACTAAAAGTGTTTGCTGAGATTGACAAGTTTAACAATGAATTTATTATAGTAGGAGGTGATTTTAATGCAGTTATTGGTGAGATTGATTACCAGGGTTCGAGAGAACACCACTCTAATGTAAAAGCTAGTGAAATGCTAAATGTACTAATGGAGGAATATGGACTTTGTGATGTGTGGAGATCTTTCCATCCAGGTTTGAAAAAGTATACTAGACACCAAAGATCCCCTCGGGCACTATCTAGGTTGGATTTTATTTTATTGTCAAATAATTTTCTGGATAATTGTAAGAAATCCCAAATTTTGCCTGGAATCCAGTCAGATCATTCTGTTGTTTCAGTTGAATTCAATGATAATCAACCTTTGAAGGGTAAGGGCTATTGGAAACTCAACACACATTATTTATATCATGACAATGATTTTGTTAATTTGATAAAGGATAAAATCAAGGATTTTAAACTTATTCATCAGGAATCCCAGTGCAATGACAACATACTTTGGGACTCTTTTAAATGCTTCATTACAGGAGTCTGTATAGAATATTCTGCTCGGAAGAAAAAACAAAGAAATTTAGAAAAAAGTAAATTATTAGCTGATATTGATACAATTAAATTACAGTTATCTTTGAGCAATACTCGTGCATCTGATGACCCCCTACTTTTACAGTTGGAGGAGCTTGAAATTAAACTCAATAAAATTTATGAATTTGAAACTAAGGGTCTGATAACTCGATCCAGAACTAGGTGGTTAGAGGAAGGTGAGAGGAGCAGTAAGTACTTTTGCAATTTGGAAAACAGAGGTTGGCAAAGGAAGAATATTAATAGACTTATGGATAACCAAGGTACTTTATTAACAAACTCCAGTAAGATTTTGAAGAATATACATGATTTTTACGCCAAGTTATATTCAATACCAGATGATAATTCAAATTCTATAGATGAGGATGTCCTCAACAATGCAATTTTTGGTAACATATCCATTCCTCAATTATCTGAAGATGACAACAAATTTTTGGAGACCCCTTTCTCCAGAAATGAAATATACGAAGCAATTAAATCAATGAAAATGAATAAAGCTCCAGGTTTAGATGGGCTTCCTGCTGAATTTTACTTAGTATTTTGGAATGACATTTGTGATATGTTGATAAACTCCTTTAATTTTTCCTTGCAGAATAGCTCCATGTCTTCATCACAAAGAAATGGTATTATCACTCTCCTTCCTAAAAAAGACAGAGATCCCCTGTTAATTAAAAATTATCGGCCTATAACTCTTTTGACCACAGACTACAAAATTTTAGCAAAATGTCTAGCTAATCGATTGAAACGATGTTTGCACACCCTTATTCATCCTGACCAATCTGGTTTCATGAAAGGTAGAAATATTGGTCACAATATTCGTTTTATTTTGGATATCATTGAATATACTGATTTTAAAAACATTCCAGGTGCAATTTTGTTACTCGATATTGAAAAGGCATTTGATAGTGTTTCTCACAATTTTTTATTTCAAACTTTGAAGAAGTTCAATTTTGGTCAAAATTTTATCAATACTGTGAAGACCTTATATTCTTCTCGTGTCAGTTATGTGTTGAATAATGGATTTTTAACAGAATGCATTTCAATGAAGAGAGGTATTTTTCAAGGTTGTCCTATTTCTCCATACTTATTCTTATTTGTTATTGAAATAATGGCTCTTTCCATACGTCAAAATGATCAAATCAAAGGTATTCCATTACAAAATAATACTGAAGCTAAGATTTCTTTATTTGCAGATGATTCGGTGTGTTTTTTAGATGGGTCCAATAATTCATTTTCTCAACTTTTTGCTACCTTAGCTACTTTTGGGAAATACTCTGGTTGTAAAATCAATGTTAATAAAACTGAAGCAATCTGGATTGGTTCACAAAAAGGAAGCCAAGATTTCCCTTATATCAACCAGGGAGTAACATGGAAATCATCTCAATTTAAAAGTCTTGGAGTAAATTTTTCTTTGAATTTAAGCCTACTTTATTGCTTAAACTATAAGGAGAGATTGAAAAAAATGGAAAATACAATAAATTGCTGGCGAATGAGAAATCTTTCTCTAATAGGAAGGATTTGTGTAATTATAGCACTTGTTCTGCCACAGCTGATTTACCTATTCTCAGTCCTCTGTATTAAAATACCTCGCTCCTTTTTCACTGAGTTGAATAGTATCTTTTACAAGTTTATTTGGAATGGGGGCAGAGATAGAGTCCAAAGAATAGCTATGTGTAATGATTATAAAAATGCTGGTCTTAAAATGATTGACCCCTTAAAGTTTGCCACTGCCCAGAAGATGACATGGGTTAGATATCTTCTGGACGATAATTTTCATGCTTCTTGGAAGTGTGTTGAACTATTTTTTTTGGAAGAATTTAATCGTGATGTTTCCCTTTTATGGAAGTCTAATGCCCCGGAATGTGTCTTGAACGCCTTGGGTAATACGCAGTTAGCCGACTCTTTGCGTTCGTGGTATTTATACAGGGAAGAAGCCACTAAGGAATTTTATGGCTTCAAATTCTCAGAATTAAGTGCATGTCAATCATTGTGGTATAATAAGTTAATTCGTTCTAAATCCAAACCTTTTTTCTATTACGACTCATGGTTTGAAAAGAATATTTTTACCATCTACGATTTGTTTAATCCACCCCTCCCGGGCCATAAGCTTTTTGAAGAACTGATACTAGATTTTGGCATTCCCTCCTCAGATAGAAGAAAATTTAATTTTTTATTGAAAAATATCCCAGAAGAGTGGATGGTGAATTTTGATGTTGATATTATTGGTGTTCATGACACTATAGTTTTAAATCTATTTAATTATAAGAAAATTCCCAAGAATGTATATAATGTACTACTTGGCGCTTATACTCCAACCAAGAGATACACCTTTTGGAACGACATTTTATTGCTACCTGCTAATATTAACTGGGAAAAAGTTCATTTGACTAATTTCTTTTGTACTCTTGATACTAAACTAAGATCTTTTTATTTTAAATTATTTCATAAAGCTATAGCATTGAATGATTTCCTTTTTAAGATCAAAAGGAAAGAATCGCCTAATTGCTCTTTATGTGGAAAGAAAGAGGAAACCCTAGTTCATTTATTCTGTGAGTGTGAAAAGGTTACACCAGTTTGGCATGATTTTTTGATTGTAATCTCACAGAAAATGAACTCACACATTACTGTAACTAATTTTGAAAAGCTTTTTGGTATATGCAGTGATAAATTTGTTTCATATTTGTTTTTGCTGTTGAAATATCATATTTATTACTGCAAGTTTAACAATTTGCTTCCCAATTTTGTCATATTTAAATCTTTTGTTAAGAAACAAAAAGATTTAGAGTATTTGATAGCCAAAAAGAGAAACAAACTATCTATACACTTTAAAAAATGGCGTTTTGAAATCTAGTTTTGCCATTCTATGTCTACTTATAACTCCTTCCTTTCCTCACTTTATTATGATCTGATACATGTATGTAATACTAAGTATTAGATGTAATATGTACTGTCTTGTCAACTTCTCTACTAATATTCCTGTCCCGCTATACAGAGATAATTTTCCCCATTACATAATGCTGGGAATTCTATAGTGAATTTTTTGTATTACATGCATGTCTGCATGTGTAACGTTTGTTCATAAGTCACACTGCCACTGTACAACATGAGCGATAACCTCGAACTGGAATTGGGTCATTGGTTTATGCATGTTTTCCTACGTTACTTTCAGGAATGTGTTGTCCATTTGATTTTCTCACGCTCAGCAGTTTTTGTTTTCACTGCCTGATGGCTGGAATGGGCGGGATCGGGATGCTGTTGGGCGATCTGTCTGTCACGTGTTGTGGAGATTGATTGTGTGGTTTGCGAAGGGAGGTGGGGAGGGGTGGTTGTGTGATTGAGTGTTAGGGTGAGGGTATGGAATTGTGGGTAGGGGGTGTGTATGTGGGGTGGGGTTGTGTGAGGGTGTGTGTGTGTGTGTGTGTGTGTGTGTGTGTGTGTTGGGGGAGTATGGCAGATCGTCTCATTTCTCGTTTCTGCTCCTTCCAATCTTTTTGATGGCCTGAGCTTCCATTTGTATTGTGGACGGCAATACATGTATTTAGTTTTACGTTGGGTCCAACGTAATTGTCAGATTTTGATGCAATCCGATCTTGGGGTTCTGGCTCATGTACATAATATGAAAGTCTTATAACTTATTTATATACATGTACTCTGCTATTTTTATTTTTATTATATTTTATTTTTTCTGTTTTTTGGCGTCTTTTTTTTTTATCATCTTAATTAATTGTAAATACCTTGATTTGTCATTAATTTTTATATATAAACATGTTTGTATCTGCTTGAAAGTTTTTTTATGTTTGTGAACTCTCAATAAATACACAATGAAAGAAAAAGATTTGACTATAAATAAGAGACAGATAACATGATGTGAAAGCCTACTTTGATTACGCTGTACACACTTAAAACGATTCAGTATGAAAGGTTAAGGGTAATCCAATACGGTAATTGTTTTACACTAATATGATTAGATGACTACATCATTTTACAACGAATTAATTTTTAAAACATAAGAATGCGTAAATGACGAATGAATTGGAGAAACTAATAAGATATTAAAAAAAGGCAAATCCCGGATATTTTTTGTACTTCTTTGACCTGTTTGAAAATGAATGAACATAATGCTAACTTGACTGCCTATTAATGAAAAGGAAAGTAAAACTCGAGCAAGAATCCGCACCGAGTCGTCATAAATGAATTTGAATGACGCTTTGGTCTCTTTAAATTGATCGACAATAACTTAGTTTGGATGTTCAAAGCACATTTTTGGATGCTGGAAAATGAATTTGAACGACTGAAAACTAATATGAACCAAAGGAATAAACCGGACTAGCAAATCGCTTGAATACGAGCGTTTGCAAATGATTTTGAAAGCTAATTATGCGAATTTGACCAGGAAAACCTATATTAAACGTTCATGGTTTTATACAATGAACTCTGTGGAAAGAGAACTCATGAAATTGAATAATGATAACTGATTTGAATATTATGGTACATTTCTGCACACATGAAATCGTATGTGAACGACGGAAAACTACATAATTAACCAGTGGAAAAGCAGAATGGCAAAAATCCCAGGAATATGAGCGTATGATCATGAAATTGACTGCTGGTATTTAGCGTAATGTAACCAATAACAGCCTCATATAGTTTATGTAGACTAGGACTTCCAGTATAGATGGGATGGAGTGGGATTGAGTTGTGCTCTTAAAGGAGAATTAACCCCTGATTTACTTATATTGGAAGGTGTAATATATTCCTACTTATTGGCCTAAATCATTTTCTAATAAGATATCAGAAAAGGGTATAAATAAAGATATTCCAACACCCGGTATCGTCTCCTACTCATTTACATGGGGGCTGCCATTTTCTTGCTGATTTGGAGTTGTACATGAACCATTGAGAAATGTTCCAGTCAGGAAGATATTTTGAATCCAAATCCTAAATTGATTTTCTTCATTACCTAAAATCCCATATGTGACGAAAAATATAAAGTGGGTGTTTACATGTATTATAAAAATTAAATCTTTATAATGATACTTTTAAATTGTCTGGTTTTGCTTAACAAAAATCTATTTTCTTGGGTTTGCCAAACAGAGCAGAACATAATATATGCAGCATGCATTCTGACTTTTCAAGTCCATTATCCGAAAGCAGGTGAATGCATAGTTTGCCGCTATAGATGCTCAGGGAAGAAGCATCCATAAAATTTGAATTAATTTGCTCCGTCCCATACGTCCAGTATCGAGAAAATAGATTTCTATTACGCGAATATCGCTTTTTCAACAGAAATATATAAGAAAATCTTCAGTTTAAAAGTAAATTGACATATCTATTCCATATTTTTAATCTCAAATGGGTTTTTAATTTTGAAAAAGGCAATTGAGCATTTGGATTAAGAAAATCTTCTTGTACACATAAACAAAATGGCAGCCCCCATGTGCTGCTAGCAGACGATACATATTGCTAGCAGATGGTAAATTTTGCTCAGAAAATCTTGATTCGTATCGATCTCGTATATTTTGACGCGAAGCCATATAGTCTAACAAGTAGGAATAAATAACACCTTTGAACACTATCGTCTTTATTTTTGAGCGTAATTCTCCTTTAAGGAATGTTAGCAGGAGACCTACTTCTTACTTTTATAAGAAATGCTACTGTGAGTGACGAGCTCTCTATTATTCCCGGTTATGCTTGCTCGATAAACTATGTGATATGTCCAGTCTGACCAGTAAATTCTGCACGTTAAAGGGTCGTATGTTATGTAAAATGGGCTTCCAGTTGCGGGGATGGGGGTGAACACCAGTTCATCTTTTAAGTCTGAGACAAAGATTCTACCCGCGTTAACGTCTGTCACGAACATCTTGGCCGATGATTCTGAAGAGAGAATGTAAAAGAGTTGAAAAATCTGATTATGTATCACACCTCAGGGCGCGAGACAGAAAATTCATAATTTATTGGTTAATAAAAAGACCTTCATTTATTTTTTGGTCTCACTTAGGTAAACAACAAGGAAAAATCAGTAATCAGATCTAAGAGAAATCAATGCAGCAAATTATTATTTGGATTCTACGGACCTGGTGGGAACCACTGGGAAAATCAAAATCAAGCCAGAGCGAAAGCTCAAGAACGTTTCAAGAAAGGTCTCTTGAAAAAACACAAAATATCAATAAGGCATGCAATATTGTTCTGTAACAGATTTTTGTTCATGTGTTGGAGAATATATTATAGCTCTCGGCTATCATGAAGTAATGTTGCGTTTTAAATACAGAATGGATGAACAACGGCGCTAAAAATTGGGAAGAAAAAGGGAAAAGGCCAGGTGAATGTGAGGAAGCTTGTAAAAGAGGAAGGAAAGGAGAGAGAGAAAGAGAGAGAGAGAGAATTAAGAGAGATAAGGAGAGAGAGAGAGAGAGAGAGTGAGAGAGAGAGAGAGGGTATATTTAAACAAAATCGGATGCTCTTGATAGTTAAAATAAGGTTATAGAAATGACGGATATAACAAGAAGATAATATCTTTCTGAAAAGTACTTCGAGAAAACATTGTTAGGTTAATTTGAACAACAACAAAAAATTTAAAAATAAATGAATATGAGGGAGAAAGAGAGATGATTATAAATAAACAAAAGGAAGGGCGAAAATAATTTGTGTATTGCAATGTAACCTTTTTTTTCTTCAAAATCTGAGCACTATCTCAAGTATTCTTAGTTCCTTACCGGTAGTGGTAGTTGGATCAGATGTTGATCCCGGTGTTGATGTTGACACTGAGTCCAACGTTGACGTGGAGACTGTTCCCATGGTGACACTTGACTCTGCATAGTAAAAGGAATTCAAAGAAATGAATATAAAAATCACTGGATACATATTTAGTCATTTATGAAAGGTGTTTATGTACTGTTTATAGCTTCTGCTGAGTTGCAGCGGTTACAGAATGATATTTAATTACTCATTCCTCCATACAACAACATACTTCTTGAGAAAGTGCCTGGAGAAAATAAGGTTTGTTTTGTAAAAAATAATGTGTACAAAAATATAGAAAAGAAATGGATGTGAAGGGGAAAAGAAAGATGATATAACGAAACAAGAGGAAGAGAGACAGAAACAGAATGTGTAGTGCAATCATATTTTGGAACCCCCTATTTTCCCTCAAAAACTGAATATTGTCTAAGCATTCTTAGTTCCCTACCGGTATTGGTAGTTGGATCAGATTCTGATCCTGGTGTTGATGCTGACGTGGACATTGATCCAGTGGTGACACGTGACTCTGCACAATGAAAGGAATTCAAGGAAATGGATATAAAATCACTTGATACATAATAAATCAGTTATGAACGGCATTTATGTATTGTTTGTAGCCTGGTTGGGGGGGGGGGGGCACTCAGTTTATAGTGTACGGTAGGTATGTGCCGCCCAGAATACCCCCATAATACTTGAAAGGGGCAAAAAACGCAACAGAGAGAAAGAAGAAGGGGGAGAAAATGAAGAAAAGTCATAAAACTTAAAGGTTATGCGCCCTCAATCCGCAATATAAATGCATTGAAAGTTTGAAATACAATTTTTTTCAAATGCAAACATTTATGTCGCTTCAGAATCTCGTAATTTAGCACCCTAGTGTACTCTATAGTTTTTAAATAGCGTTTTTAAAGAGTTTATATTTGAAAATAAAAATGTGATTCTCGTTGCTTTGCTCGCTATCATGTAAGTTTCATTAGCCTCTTGTTAAATATTGCGCTCCCAATGGAGGATAATATAAAATATCATTTTCAAAGGTTCGACATCGGGAAGAAATCTTCCTCGACTATTTATAAAGGGTTTTAGTGAATTTTGCGCCCAGTTTGAGAATGGACTGAATAGAAATCAGTTTGTTAATGTAAAAATTCAAACTTCTTTACCGCTCAAATGCAGTGGTAAATTGCCAAATTTCCTCCAGTGGTAAAATGCACAAGAAATTGCGCTTTTGGAGGGTTACTTTAAAATTGCAAAGAATATACCTCTGGGTCACTTTGCTCCCTCGCTTGTACAAAAACGTAAGTTTGGGCACTCAGGGAAGGGCAGGGGGGAAGGAGTGTTTGTGGTGAGAGGAAAAGAATGATGGCTGGGGAGGGCGGGAGGTAACTGAACACAACAGTTGAAACTGCTTACCGGTAGCGGTCGTGGGATTCGATGTTGATCGTTTTGATTCCGCAGTCGTTTCAGAAATCGGGTCTGTGGTCGACATCTTTGTTGTGTCATCAACTTGAACTGATTCTGTGGAATGAAATAGGAGGGTAAGAAATATAAAAGAGAAAGAGATAAAAGACTGACCGATACAAGTCAAATTGTATAGTGTGCGACGGACTTAAAAAAACCAAACTTACTATAATCCTCTTCTTTGAGTTTGATATTAGTCTACTGCGAACTATAAAAATGCAACCGATTGCAGGGATTACGAGGGAGATAGAGGGAAAGAGAGGGGGAAAAAAAGGAGGACATGCAGAGAAAGAGAAATAACAGAAAGAGAAAGAGATAGAGAAAGAGAGAGCGAGAAAGAGAGATAAACAAGAGGAAATGAGATGGGGAGGGAGAGATAACAGAGAGAGGGGACAGAGAGAGAAAGAGAGATAAAGAGAGAGAGAGAGAGAGAGAGAGAGAGAGAGAAAGCGCTTTCTGTTCTAAGTATGCCCTTAGATCATGTCAAGTCTGCACCAGTCATATCCTAGCCTGCACCAGAGACTACTATTTGTGCCCCCACAACAACTAAGTCTGCCACACAACAACTAAGTATGAGGCAGAGACTACTAAGTGTGCCCCAAAACAAGACTGGATGCACACTTAACACCACAAAATCACCTAATTATGCACCTTACTGCTGAGAAGTGATCGTTTACCACTCTGATCTTCATCACGTGTATCCACAGCGTGTGCTGGTTTTTATTATTATGTAACTTTTATTTACCACTATACTAGCTAGCTATACGCTGAATTCTGGACAGACACTCGAAAAGTTTCACTAAAATAAGGCACAAATCAGCTATGTCGTGGGTGAGTATAAAAAGTGATGGAATTTCGTTTAAGTTAGATCTGGTTAGCGGGAAGATAAACAATTTTTGAAGCTGATAATGAATGGTTATCTTCTAGCTCTGGTTCTGCTATCGCCTATCGGGCTATTCGGTCGACAATCGTCGGGATTGGCCCCGTATACTCTTGCCTTGGTGGGGGTGGTTAAGCCGTCGTGCGTGGCGTAGTCTTGTTGATCGTTAGCCCTGTCTCCAACTGACAACCATTGTCTTGATATTGATCAAGGAATAATTTGTTAATCCTTTAATAAATAGATTTATTCTTCATATTCTAAAACGTAGATCTAGTACTGAGTACTGTGTCAAAAAACATATTTTCAGCAAGAAAAATGAATATAGGCTATTATATAATTATAAATACGGTCATGTCTTTTTTTTTGTGTGGCAATAGAAATGCAGAAACAAACGCGGCACAGATCTAAACTGCATTTCTGTGCCCCCCCCCCTTACAAAATTCTGAATTTGCCCCTGATGACATCCCTGCATTTCTGTGCTCCCCCTTTTACAAAATCCTGGATCCTACCCAGATCATGCTGATGACAGACCTGCATTTCTGTGCCCCCCTAGTTACAAAATCCTGGATCTGCCCCTGATGACAGCCCTGAATTCCTGTGCCCCCCCCCCCTTTTTTTTACAAAATCCTGGATCCGGCCCTGATAATAATTTGGATGAATGGTGGCGTTTGCATTGATGCAACGCAACGCTACCCACCCTTTCGGACTATTAAAGCCAGTCAAGTCAAGTCTGAAAATGAATGTTTGTTGCATGTTGTGTTCTATCGGCAACATGGAGTTCCACATGTTCACAATCACAGATTAGGTCTTTTAATGGCCGCCTCACAGACAGGCATAGGTATTATTTCTAGCCATACTCAAAAGGCTAATTTTAAATATGGTTTGCTCTTTGAGGGAGGAGGGGACAACAACAAAGGTAGATAAGCATCAAGCTATTCCTATTTCCAATTCTTTTAACAGAAAAGTTTAATTCTAGATTTAATTATTTTAACCATGCACTGTTACTCACAGCCACATGTTATAGAAATTATTAATAAGCTTGTACTACAAACTGCGATGCTTATTACTTGGGTGACTTCCTCCAAAAGGGGCCTATCAAACCAGTGTGTGAGTTCAAAATGAACAAGATCACTGACTACTATTACTAGTAATAGAGTACAGAGCAGCATCAAAATGGCATATGACATGAGCAATGCAAATTTGTTATGCTAATTAATCACTAATTTAGTTTGGGAAGAAATGGAAATTGTAAACAAAATTGAAATGAAACGTGTAACACATTTAAAAAAAAGTAATTTTACATTGTTGTTTATGCCAAATCATTTTCTCTTCAGGTGGATGATAATGGAGAACACATTGTAACCATGCTGAGGTATGGCATATCACCATCCATCTATTACCCGCATATCAAGAGAGGAGGAACGATTCAAGAGCTTCTTGAGAATTTAGGAATAGACCCTAACTTGAATGAAATGGAGGGGGAAGATGAAGAGAATAATGAAGTGGAGAAAAATGAAGAGGAGTGCAACTCTGACTACCAAGACTGTGTATCTGAGTTAAATCAGGAAGAACCAAAGGAGGAACCGGAGGATGTGGAGGAGACAGATAGTGATAATGAGGATGATGAAGACTGGATACCTCCTGAAGTAAGACGCAGCAAGTGGAAGAAGGGGGGAGAAAATGATGAAGTTTTGAAGGTGGAGGAGGAAGGAGAACTGGACCAAGGGGAGTCTGAGAAAGGAGAGACCAGGGAAGGAGAGTCTGAGGAAGGAGAGACCGGGGAAGGAGAGTCTGAGGAAGGAGAGACCGGGGAAGGAGAGACTGGGGAAGGAGAGACTGGGGAAAGAGAGTCTGAGGAAGGAGAGTCTGAGGAAGGGGAGACCGGGAAAGGAGAGTCTGTGGAAGGGGAGACCCGGAAAGGGGAGACAAGGAAAGGAAAGACTGGGAAAGGAGAGTCTGAGGAAGGAGAGTTCATGGAGACAGATGATGAGGAGGGGGGTGTTAAATCTCAGATTGATTTGAAAGAAGAAGTGGCAAATGTAGAACAAGACAATGAGGAAGGAAACAAAGATGAAGACAAAACCTCGGGGAGCAAAGGAAAAGATGATATTACAGCTGAGGAGGATAAGGATCAAACCAAAACACAAGAAAGGGAGGAGAATGACATTGATTCTTCCATCAAGCTGTTTCCTTCTGACAATGACAGAATGAAGGAAGCGGATGTGAGACCAAGCGGCGGAAAAGCATCATCTGCCATTAGGAAAAAGGGTATGTTTTGTTTAAAATATGTGTGATATCCACCTTCAGCCGCATGCAAGGGTTATATTGCATAAGCATGACTTGTAAGTCATAAGTCATCATCATGAGTAAATAGTTTCAAAGCTACTGAAATGTTCCTCTTTCCTGCTTAATTGTATGAAACCATTTATTTTATTATTCTCTTAACTTTCACTTTGACTTTCTTTCATTTTTGCAGTAATTTTCTAATTAATCACAGTGCAAAAGGAAATTGATTTTGTACTTAAAGCATTTTGCAAGGCATGCATTTTACATCCAATATTGAGTCTTTGCATAGTGTATTCAATTTCAACACATTCACATACAAAATCCACAAGATATTGAAAAGATATTGCATGGTCATCTACGTACATTTTTTGCAGACCATCAGATGTTAAAAAATATCTGGATAATGTTGAGCCAAGCATGAGATATATTTATTTTATGGCAAGGTCTAAACCTTTCACAAAAACAATAATATTCATTAATTGCCACGAACTAGAGTCTGTATGCTTTGAAATGCTTGATGCAGTATGCAGTATTAATTAGCCACGGTCAATTAAATGCTATAACACATGACAAATAATATCTATGTTTGGTTGCATGAAAGTCCTGTATTCCTTTACAGCAAGATAAATAATTTTTCCACTACCCTCCAAGTATGATGTAGGTCATTATGTGTAATATGGTATTTAGGTCGATCTGCCATAGCTGAATATTTCTCAATATCATTTTCTTTTATATATTAATACAATGTTTTGCATCCCCCACCTACACAGGGAAAGTGTTTCGTATAACACGGAACTGCGAGATATGTTCTGCACCTACCAAGGACATGTCAAAGCACCTTTTGAGGGCACACAAACTGTCAAGGGAGAAAAGGCAGAGATATCTCATGGCTGCACGTAACAGGTATTTTTTGCAGTTCTTTGCTGCTTTATAAATGTTATTGTCTGTCAAATATCAGAACAGGGTGCGTTGTAGCTACTGACATTCATATCTGTGCTTTTTAGGTATATTGGATGTGCAGCATACAAGGTACATGTTATTTTTTTATTATTTGTGACCCGATAGGTACACTATATACAAAGAGAGAAATTAATTTACAGCATTTAGGACTCAGTATTGGTCATCCCAGCATCAACCAAATGGTATGAGAGTTTTAATATTTGTTGTGAAACTGATTATTATTTGTTTCATGTAATGTGCATGTAGCAATATTGTCAGAAAGACCAAGATGATAACAGCAGAAGAATGATTTCTCTATTACATTACAGCAAAAGTGTGGGCCAGTGTCCATATCTAACAGTGCTTTATGCTATAAAACCATTAACATTGAATTATTGGTTCCATATTAGTATACAGCCATTTGGTTCAGGAAGGAACTCATGCTTGCATTATATAACAAAAGTAAGTACATCCTTAACAAAAAGTTGAATATTACAATATACAGTGTAACATTTAACAAAATTGTATTAAACGCACAAGCATAGAACAATGATAGAGTTGACATGTGATGCCTTCGTACATGCAACATATTTATTGCACAACAATGATATAGAATATCTACTCTTATTATTTCTTCAATGCTAGTGTTTTGATACATCTTTGTAAAACAATTTAAATTGCACTTTTCAACTTTTAGTATGGGTTGTACTCGCTTATGTTGGATACTGAAAATCTGGACATTTATGTAGCTGTAAACTTTTAATCTACATTTTCTCTACTTATGATACATGGCTTTTAAATATCTAACATGTGTTTATCTTCCAGGGTTCCGATCCAAAGACGAAGTACCCTTGCTAAACCAGGTTCAAAGCAAAGGAAAAGGCATGATTGCCCGTTGTGTCCGGGGAAGAATTTCACGTATCTGCGAAATCATCTTGAAACGAAACACAAAATGGACCTTGATCAAATAGTAGAGATTCGTAAAAAGATGAAAGAAGGTATTCCTCTGTATTTTAAATATTTCTTGATGTTTTTTAAAGATGGTTCCATCTGAACTTCATTAATAATGGTAAAAACTATGAGTTAGGGCAAAATATTTTACTACTCATGAGATAGACTGAAAATTATTAAGGAGAATGGTATGCCCCAAATGCTACATATACATGAATTATAAAGTTCCTGACATATTTCCAGTTACTAGATACTAATTTCATTTAGAGTAATTCAAGATGATGCACTCTATATGTACAATATATGTTTAATCATGATGTTCTCCTATATTAAGGTACAGATGATCAAATATCTGCAGAACTGGGATCGGAACCAGAAGAAGAACAAGGAAAATCACAGGATGGAGACCTACTGACAAGATACCAGTCTTTTGTAAACTTTGCATGTGGCACGAACTATGGGGAGTCTTCGGCAGTGCAGCACACAAGGCAAATGGAAAAGATGTTTGAAATGGCCGGCGGCATTAAGAATTTGTTTGAAGACAAGAAAGCTATCTACAGGTATGAAACAGGACTTAAATATCTTTATTTCCAAAAGAGTATTTTAATACAGACTCTCCAAAATCCCACACAATTCCCAATCATTCTGTCCCTGCAAATCTAACTCTGGTAAAAAAATTGTCTGTTTCACATAGTTTTCACCAACGCATTTCAGCAGGTCATGACATACTGCATTCATAATGTTCAATGAAAAATGACCTATACAATATGCCATCACCTCCCTTCCCCTACTCCTTTTAGAGTTAAACAAGAAAAAGACACATGGAGAGAAGTATCAGCATGATTGCATTATGTGTTACCTATCATTGTTGTTGAAAGAATGCCTTCTAGAAAGTAAAAGAAGTGCAGAGCATAATCTTGAAGGATTTAATTTGGCAGTGTGCCTGATCTTTACTTATGGCTGTTTTACCCAGGTGCATTCAGTAATTTAACAGAATGTGACAAAAATAGACATAACAGTACTTGAGATGACTTTGCTTACTGCAAACACATCTCTCAAGTAGAATTTGAATTAACAAACTCTTGAGATTATCCCCACAAAAACAGTATATTTCTTCTCACAAGTTTGTATACCAAAGTGCATTTGCAGTCATATCTGTTTCAGTAGAGATTCATTTCATTTAGCTACTTAACTTTCACTCCCATTTTCAAAGGATTTTTGATGAGCTCAAAAGCAAGAAGAAACCAAAAACAACTGATAAATACTTAAGTTCCTTGAGAAAGCTGTGCCAATTCCTACGCATCGAGCTAGAAGACCTGCAAGATTTTGGCATTCAACCTCCCCATCTCACGAGGATGGAGAACATAATATCTCACATGAATTCCTCCTTGAAACCGCACATCCAAAGAAGGGAGTCTGAACTCCAGGATGAGATTAGAGGTTATTTGTTATAGTTCCACATGTTGAGCGTTAAGCTTCTGTTGACATATTTGTTCTAGTTACCTTTTGTGATGTTTTCTTTCTTCCAGTTTTTATTGAAATTACTTGATTCTTTCTGACACATGCATGGAGTTGACACAAGTTACTGTCACTTTTTCATCCTACACTTTTAGTATGATAATGATTAATGACAGGGTTTTTGTCATTTGTAATTTGGTCCTTCCTAATGCATGGAATTGAGTTTATTTGAAAAGGTTTAATTGTATGATGCATTCAGTGTATCATAACTTTTTATCAAGTTAATGATTTCTTAAAAGTAATGTACAGTTTTGGTAAGCCCTCAAAATTTTCGTCAGATTTTAGATGATGAATAGCAAGATTCTAGAAAAACTAAGCTGATGTGAGGTTATTTACTCCTCGAGTTAAATATTTAAAGTGACAGGTAAACAAATACTTTAGATGTGGGGACATGGATCTAAATCTCTACAACAGCAAGTTGTACCACAATTTGTACACATGTGTAAAGCCTGCTGATGGGGGATTGAGTATGCTATACACCTGCTATTTCGATGCTAAGCACTGAAATTGTTTTGCAGTCAGTCGTTGGGATGGAATGGTCCTAGCCATTATCTAGCATTCCTCACATATATATTTGCATTAAAATTCACAGGCAATCATGGATGGAATACCAAATGATTCTGCACATATATCTCTTCAAAGAAGGAGAACAACATGAGACAGTTAAACACGTTTCTTTCTGATATCCTTTTTTGCTACCCAAACTGTACATGAGCTTTTAATGTTTTCCCCAAGTTTGAAGGGAAGAGCTTGTAATATTTTGGACATTTCTTCTGCATGTCACTGTCCAATCTCACAAATAAGCCAGTTCATAGTTATAGTCCATGCATGAGCAGATAATGGTCATTGCAGACCAAATTGTGAAATCCACTGAGACATAATACATGCTCATGAAAGTTATGTGATCATTATTCATTTATGCGCAAGCACTGCACTGCATGATGCATAAGTGGAAGTATTCTTTCAAAGGGGAAACAAAAGCTATTTATGGAGCAGCTACATCACTGTTTGAGTGATTATTCTAAAATATATAAAGTGGGACCTATCCATGTTTAAAAGATCTGTGGATATTCAGGGTCATTGGGACATGTGCTAACTATGAACTGGTCTATAGATGTTTGCAGTCCACATATATGTATCCCTAAATTTTTATGGCAATGCTTTTGTATGATTGCTTTCCCCAAACAGAAAAGACTGAACCTGTAAAGGCATCAATTGGGGCCTTCGTCAAGCAGATGAAAGAAGAGTGTTTGCCGATAATGTGTAGGTATTATATTGGTTAACCCTAAGAAATATAGTTTTAGAAATATTTCAAGGACTTTAGAGTCATTTGTGCACTCAGGAGGATATATTGACCGTCAAGAGATATTATTTCCCAAACTGAATTTTTGATTTTATGCTTGTGTGAGCATTTTAACCACATTACAATCAGTAAAGATTTGCCACTTTCATAGTGAAATAGTGGACAATTCTCAGAGGCTGTAATATGTGTAAACAAAATTAAATTATATGTCAAACAATTGGTTTGAATATGTTGTGTGAGGAAAAGTATTTCATAGGAACTTTATTTTGCTTTTCGCACAAACTTTTAAAGTGGTAACACTCTGACTATTTATCATCTGTCCCATCTTTTCAGATGAATTACAGCATGGGGCTCCAATCAGCTGGGAAAAGCTCAAAAAGTATAGAGATTATGTGATGTTGACCATGTTCATCAATGGAGCGCCGCGCAGTGGAGTAGTTACCACTATGAAACTTGAACAAGTGGAAGGTGCCAGAGAACATCGTGAAGAGGATGGAACAGTGACGCATGTAATTGAGGTAAAATAAGATGCATTTTAATTGAAAGGGAAATCCTACCCTAATGGCAAGTTGCACTGAATGAAAGAGGAAAAATTAGAGAATCAGATTGGTGAAAGTTTGAACGAAATCGGACAAACAATAAGCAAGTTATGAATTTTTGAAAGTTGTAATCACTATACATATGGGAATTTCAAATTGGCCGAATAGGTAACAGCACTGTGATGTAGTTGCAGACAACTCCCCTATTCGCTCCAACACACAAAATGACTACAATGTCATTTTTTTAAAAATGTATTACTCAGAATTTTATTTCTTTCATGAGGACCTATAACAATATGCGATCTCCAATATATTTTGAGTACTGCACCTAGGGTAAAGGCGCTTCGGAGAAAACCGCTAATTAATGATATTTTTGTGTACGACAAATGGGAGACTTGTCCACAAGTATGTCACAATCGACTCACCAAATTGCCAATTTGAGATTCGCATAGATGTAGTGATCTATATTTTCAAACATTCATAACTTTCTTATTCCTTGTCCGATTTTTCTCAAACTTTCACGATCCTGTTTTTCTTATTTTTCTGCTTTCACACAAATCAACTTATCACCAAGCTTGGATTGCCCTTTAATATGAGTATCGCAAGTGCTATCAAAGTGCTTTATCACTGTTCATACTTTATATATTTAAATTGGGCAATTACAATGCATATGATATTTAAACATGTAATATCATAGGAAATTGTTTTGATTTTTTGTATCCAATATATGTATTCTCCTCTGGCACATCTTTTCACATACGATTGATTTTCTCTGAATATTGTGATCATAAGAAGCAGACTTGATCATTTCAAACAAGTTGAATTAATAATTTCTCCTATATTCATGGAAAGAAAAAGTGAAAGGTGATAGTTATGCCTTTAATTATTGAATGGTTTGTTTCTACAGGTACAACAGCACAAAACTGCCAGGCGGTATGGAGCTGCGCAAGTTATCCTGGGGGAAGAGGATTGGGAGAATTTAATGACGTACAAAAATCTTGGCCGTCTGCAAACCAAAGACGTGAATGTAGAGCAAGCTTCCAAAGGCAAGAGCTCACTTTTCTTAGGTTACCAGGGGAGCAAGGTGAAGGCCAGTGAGACATTGACTCAACGGTGGAATGCCATGGGATTTATTGGAAAACTAAACCCAACGCTTCTTCGAAAGACTGTAGTAACCTCGGTAAGTATGCCTTTATCATGTCACTTAAACTTCTGTTACTACAATTGGTTTTTTATTTCCCTTTTTTTCCAAATGAACCTGTACTGCTGGTTTTGGTAAGAGGAGAGGGAGGCACAATGGCCTCCCATAGTTCTCAACAACTTAAAAGGAGCCCAGTTCTTTTGTGGTTAGGTCAAATCTTTTGCCCATAATGTGAACGCTGATGATCCCTTGTTATTGCTTGGAGATTGCTTGTTACATTTTGCTCACACATAAAATATTGTGAGAGGGAATACAACTATCAATACATGTTCAGTTAACTTTATTTTGTCATCACAAATGGGATTTTGGATTATCAAGAATTCAATATGTCTTTTTAATTAAAAATATCTTCCTGACTGGACTGCTTCCCTATGATTCATGCGTGCATAATCTTGCAGACCACCATGTGGGAATAAATGGCTGCTTTGTATACAAGTACAAAAATTTTATATTTGGGGGTTAATTCCCCTTTAATGTGGAATTCTCATGGAATATGACGACTAAGTAACAATAAGTGCTATGATTAGTATTTGAAAGTATGAACAAAAGTATTATTAAGCAAATTATACTGGAATTGTAAGTTCACTTTTGGTAATTAGATTTATACAAGTGATAAAATATGTATTAAATTTTTTGCAGGTTCGAGATGACCTGTCTCCCTCAAAATGTAGACAAGTTGCTAAGCTGATGATGCACAGTCAGGACACTGCAGAGCACTATTACCAGGCAAGAATGAAAACGAAAGACAACGTACAGGCTGGTAAAAATGTCCGCAGGGCACTTCTTGGAAAAGTAAGTTCCTCTTTCTTCCTTTCCTTTTCGGTGACTGGAAAAATAAGATATCGAAACTGGTATTGCAATACATTTTTAGTAAATTTAAGGAAAATAAGGGCACATTTCAATTAGTCCTGTTCATTGTATGGATGTAGACAACTTCTACCAGAGCTATTTAATTGTCTACTGTGTAGTATGACAGGAGCTTGAAAACATTTGAAATCTAATTTATGACATGGCCAGATGTTATCAATCATTATTTATCTCTTTTTAATATTTACTTAATACTTACTTTGGGAGAACAGAATAACCATGTAATATTTTAAATTTGTAACATTCATGTTCTAATCAATTAGGCTTTAAAGGGATACTCAACCGCAGATTGAAAAGATGCGGCATTTCTTGTGTAATTTCATGGTAACAGCATATCAAAAAAGACAAATTTTCGAAGTGCAAATGCATAACAGCCAAAATGTGGTATTTTGGGCCCTCTATTACCATCCTCACACAGCCAACACACATGAAATTCAAACAAAAGTTGTTGCCTGATGAAAAACTCATATGGTCCAACATTTTAGGCCACGAGACATTTGATTCAATGACTTTGTGTTTCCAGGAGAGATGTGTAACACTTTAGGTAAAATAGTTGCACCCTGATTGTGGCTATACCGACTACTGATATGCCTCCAAATGCAGCTGGTCTAATATTTTTTCAAGGGCCATATGGTATAATTATAATTTATATTAACTGAATATTGGGTCTGATAACAAAATAGCCCAGTACAACAAGGGTGAAAGGTCACACTCTTGTCCTCCTTTTATTTATGAAATGTGATTATTTGTTGAAGATGTGGTTTAATAAGATTAAAAACCCATCACACTTTATGGATGCAAATAATTATCAGTATTTTGTACTTCCTAAGGAGAATACTTAATTTCCCCCGGCTGTGTTTTGTGATGATTATGCATAATTAAGTCCAAATGCCTCATTTTAAAGTAAGGCTACAACTAATTATTCTAAGTGATATAGTAACTAAGAATATAGATAGGGTAAAGGCATTATCAATTTTTACGAATTTATTGCATTGTTTTTGAAGGATGAAGTTCCATCTGTCGAGGGGACGAAAGACCAATGGCCATCAACTTCACAAGGCGGACCATCAACTTCACAAGGCGGACCATCAACTTCACAAGGCGGACCATCAACAGAAGCGGCCAGTCTGCACAAAGATGGAGCTGAGGTATATTGATTGTTCATAATGTAATACGAGTGTTGTAAACTTAAATTAGCAGTTCTTCTGGGAGCCAGAAGGGCATTAGCCCATATACTTTAACACAGAGTTAACACCCTTTTGGCTCTCAGTAGTGTTTGCATAGGCATGCACATTCCATACCTGAATTTGAAGGCTATTTTATTTCACCCGTCAATATCTAGACATTGTTCGAGAGAATACTTATTTTGATCATTATTTTTTTTTAAATCAAAATCATGTGTGTAGGAGCAAAATTAAACACTGTAGTAGCTCATGCTGGTCAGAAAATGTTTATTTTGTCTTCAAGTATGAAGTTCTATTCAGGAAAATTTTCATTAAAATGTGCTTTTAAAAGCATCCTATGCAGTGGAGTATTGTCGTAGTTCAGTGGTTTAAACACTTGACTGAAGATACAAAAATTGTGAGTTCAATCTCAACATGGCACATAAGGTATTTATTCCTCTTTACTCTATCCAGGTTGGTACCCACCACCCAGTACAATCATGTAAATGTCATTGCGAACCTGTATAAGGGCATGTGACTGGAATGCTCCCCATTGGAGTGGAGAATATATGTGCACTACAATTACAGAAACCTAATTGAATCCTAATTGAATCCAGTGACATAGAACTGGATTATAATCATCATTGCTCTTCATTATTATGAATGAAACATTTATAATTTCATGAATTGCTTAATGATATTCACTTCACACAGGATATAGGCACAGATGAAGCAGGCTCTGTTGCTATGATGCCACCTGAGAACTTGCTGCCAAAGCGTCAAGCTAAGAAGGTAAGCATTAATCATTTTGGTATGCATAGTGAGTTTATTATATAAATCTGTATTTTTTTAGGGATTTGGTTAAACTGGGATAGATGTTAAAAGCAATTGGTCTTCATTATCTGTATGTAATATTTGTCACAGATACATGACTGGTCTACTCCTCACTCACTATGTCAGTGTGTGAGAACTTTTTTTTTTTTAAGATTAAAAATATGTAAATGAAATGGTTACCAAATTTTGAATATGTGATATTCTGTGGCAGGATGAGTTCTATAAGTTAACTATTCCCAATCAATGATCCGCATATTTAGCACTTACTGTATTCTTGTTCAATTGGACATTTTTAACATGGATATATTTTGTTCATTTATTTTCTCAGAGAAGGCGAAGACTTCTAGACAGCGATGAGGAGGATGTTCTCCAGGCTGAGGTCGAGTCAGCCTGGCGATCGAGGGATACGAAACCAAAGAGGAGATCTTTGACTATTCGAAATATTGTAAGTTGCCCTTCTGGCAGAATTGAAAATTATTTGATTAAAGGAAACCTCACCCTAAGAAATAACAGTAGTTATTCTGAGAGATTTATTGTATTCTTGCATGTGAACTCACAAGATTCCCCATTAGAGAGAGGGATAAATTCAGATATTAATAATAATAATAATAACGTCTATTTATATAGCACTTTTCAGAAGTAAACTAATATCAAAGCGCTTTACATATTACGATACTATTATTACCCCGGTCCTCGGATTCTGACATGCCCGCACACAATGTGTGCACTTTATCCGCTCCCTGGGGAGTATTCCAGCAAGAGCAGCACAGTGGCGCTCAAATTGCTAAACAAACGACATAACTTTCGCATCCTACCGGGTACCATTTAACACCTGGGTGGAGAGTGGCAAATGTAGATTAACGGCTTGCCAAAGGACGCTAGTGGTGCGGTGGGATTCGAACCCTGGACCTCGTGGTTCACAGTCCAGGGACTTATCCACTGATCCACACCACCTCTACAATGAATGTAATGTAAGGTTTCTCAGCAAGACATGGGTGTCTCCATTTTCTTTATAATTGATGTACTAGCGAAGTCGATTAGCAAATTAACATGTTCAAATTCATGGATGCTTTCTTCCCAAGTGTCTGTGAGGCTGAACGCTGAAGTATTTCATTCACCTGTTGTTATCTTTTGTACTACATTTGTCAGACTGCAAATTGCATAAATATACTTTGTGGCTCTTGCGGGGTGAAAGTTTTGCTTAAATATAATTGATTTGTCAACTGCTTTATTTCATTGTTTTTCAATAAAGAGTTACACTTTTCCCCTTTTTAAATATTTTCCAACAGATATTATTTTTGCCTTCTCAGCTTTAATTTTCTCTCATTGAAAAGTAGAGGTTTTATTTCTGAATTAAATGTCTCTCCGACTAAAGCTTGGCCCATGGTAACATCACATTATTAAGAAAATGGCAGCGCCCATGTCATGCTAACAGAACTTACAAAATGCCAAGATTATCTTCATTTATATATCTCTTGTGCATTTTTGTAAGGAATATTGTAAATCAATAGGCAGGAAATAAATTCATCCTTCTTCACAACTACATTTATTTCTTGGGGTGAGGTTTCCTTTTAAGGAATATTTTAGGGACTGAAAGAGTACCCACAAAGATAATCTGTACATAAACCATATGACTCAGAATAATTGGATCAGGTTTTCATTCTCCTTTAATTCCACCATCAATTAAATCCACAAAAAATATTTGGTATATTGATTTGACTATGGTTTTATATTTGCAGTTTTATTGATTTCACTATGGTCGTATATTAAAAATTTAATTGTTGAAATATTTAAACAGTGTAGAACCTTTTTTTTTTCATTTCATTTACCATTGTTGTAGTACATGTATGTACAAGAACTTTTAAACTTTCGTTTAATGATTTTGAACTGTTCTTTTACAGACGGATAGAGCATTTGAAACCAGTACCTTAAGGAACCGTGTTGACTCTCAGCAATATTATGACAAGGCACGCCACATGAAAATCTTCAAACTTGTTTAAGATATGTAGTTTGGAAACAAAGTTCTGTCGGGTATTCATATTTGAGCAAGTCAACCGTAAACACAGCAAAGTAAATGATGATGGTTAATCCTGAATTTCAACAGTGAACATGTGATTTATCTAAAGCTTATCAAAAGCTTTTCTTTTAAAAACATATTCAAATTGTTTTTTGCTTCAAATCATGATAGGTCATTTCTACTTGGTTGCAGGATGAGTATTTGAAAATTATGTTAAGCAGGAGAAGTAATTTAGTGTATTTTGAATTATTATGCATATCCTTAATTAAGGATAGATCAATGATATATATATTTATAATCATCTCAGGTGCTCTGAAAGGATTTTATTCTAAACTTGGTGTTAGTATGAAAGAGGTCAAGATAACTGATTTGGTGATTATATGTTTTGTTTTGTACATCTAGATGATATGAGACCATATATATCTATCTATATCTATATATATATATATATATATATATATATGTAGTATATATATATATATATAAAGAGATTTTTTTTCAATTGGCTTTGAAAGCTATAAGAGGACGAGACAGGCTAGGTTAGGTTTATCTTCACAGATAGACAAATCTGTTTTTTCTGGAAATGTATGTTCTCTTTTGGGAATTCACAATTTTTGATTATTTTCAGATTTATCAACATTCATAAACCCATATGTAGTTTGGAAACAAAGTTTATCTGTGAGGTATTCATATTTTAACAAATCAACCTTAACACAGCAAAGTAAATGATGATGGTTAATCCTGAATTTCAACAGTGAACATGTGATTTATCAAAAGCTTTTCTTTTAAAAAAATATTCAAATTGTTTTTTGCTTCAAATCATGATAGGTCATTTCTACTTGGTTGCAGGATGAGTATTTGAAAATTATGTTAAGCAGGAGAAGTAATTTAGTGTATTTTGAATTATTATGCATATCCTTAATTAAGGATAGATCAATGATATATATATTTATAATCATCTCAGGTGCTCTGAAAGGATTTTATTCTAAACTTGGTGTTAGTATGAAAGAGGTCAAGATAACTGATTTGGTGATTATATGTTTTGCTTTGTGCATCTAGATGATCTGAAACCATATATATATATCTATATATATATATATAAAGAGAGATTTTTTTTCAATTGGCTTTGAAAGCTATAAGAGGACGAGACAGGCCAGGTTAGGTTATCCTTATAGACAGACAAATCTGGTTTTTCTGGAAATGTATGTGCTCTTTTGGGAATTTTTTGATTATTTTCAGATTTATCAACATTCATAAACCCAGATTTTGGAAACAAAGTTTATCTGTGAGGTATTGATATTTTAGCAAATCAACCGTAAATGATGGTTAATCCTAAATTTTTACAGGGAACATATGATTTATCAAAAGCTTTTCTTTTAAAAACATATTCAAATTGTGTTTCGCTTCAAATCATGATAGGCCATTTCTACTTGGTTGCAGGATGAGTATTTGAAAATTATGTTAAGCAGGAGAAGTAATTTAGTGTATTTTGAATTATTATGCATATCCTTAATTAAGGATAGATCAATGATATATATATTTATAATCATCTCAGGTGCTATGAGAGGATTCTATTTTATAATTGGTCTTATTATGGAAAAAGGTCAAGATAACTGATTTGGTGATTATATGTTTTGTTTTGTGCATCTAGATGATCCGAGACCATATATATATATATATAAATATTTATATGTATAAAAAGAGACAGATAGGTTAGGTTTATCTTTACAGACAGACAAATCTGTTTTTACTGGAAATGTAGTATGATCTCCTTTGGGAATTCCCAATTTTTTAGTATTTTCAGATTTATCAGCATTCATAAAACCATATATAGTTTAGAAATCAAGTTTATCTATAAAGTATTCATATTTGAGCAAGTCAACCGTAACACAGCAAATAAAAGATGATGGTTAATCCTGCAACATGTTCAAGAGCAATTTTTAGGGGTTGCATTCTACATATGCTTGAGTATCTAAGATTTAGAAAAGTAATTGAATCAATCTTTTGAATACCTTTTTTTTTTTCTTTTAAAACATATTTAAATTATGTTAGTTCACTTAAAATCTAGCTGATTTAGTCAATTTCTAAGCAGTGCTCTTTTAGTAGCTTTCGATCAGTACATTGTGGTATACTTGGAGAATATTAAGGTTCATATATCCCCTTCTGAATCTGCCTAAACTATGCTTTTTCTGTCAATTAAGAATTAGATGTGATGCTTCTTTCGACATTTCTTTGTTTTCAGTTCATGCCTTGTTAATAAATGCTTTTCAACATTGAACTAGCTTTGGATTCAAGACTTTTCAGTTACTGTTTTTTATGAATTTTAATTACCTATAACTTACTGTTTTATTTCATTAAACCGTTGAAGAAAGATTTTGAATCATGACTTATCATGAATCATGAATCATATGAATCATAACCCCCAAGCTGATGACACAGAAACCCTCTACATTTATTCAGATGGAGGGATGCATGCATTGGTTTCGTGTTGAAGTGACACAAACATTAGACCTTCAAAATTCAATATCAGTGTAGCATATCTTAATTAGGCAAGTTCAAGATATTTTGTCATGAAAATAAAAAATAGAGTCCAGCAATGGCAAATGAAAGTTTGAATATCATTTTATAAGTAAAGTTGGGTACGAATCAGATCCATAACTGAATGCGGCAGGTTTTGCAAATATTGCTCTCTCACGTTTCGGTATTAATTTGCAATCATTTTCCAAATCTTTCCGCAAAATATACTTTCAAAAATGCGTAGTTCGGTTCACATACTTTTTATCAATGGGTGGGATTACACATTAATTGTCACAAGATTGTCGCACACTTAACGTCCAGCACTAGCATGACTAGGGGACCCTTTCAAGTAAAGAGCTGGGTCCAATCAGATCCGCAAGTGAACACAACAATTTGTGAAAATTGTGTCCTTTCACCTTTCGGTATATTTTGCAATAGACCTGTTTACTAATGTATTTCAATTTATACATGTTCCTCTCCAGAATCCTTAGTTACCAACTATTTAGTGCATCTGCTATGCATAACGGCATCTCTATGGATGGAATCCATTTTGCATACATTAGGTGTTGCTGTGTCGGGCAAGCCTCTGGCAAACTTTTGAGTTGTCGAGATAAACTTTTGTTCAAGAAGTATGCATAAAATTAGTAAACAGGTCTATTATTTTCAACATCTTTCCAAAATATATTGTCGAAAATACGTAGTTCGTTTCACACACTTATCAATGGGTGGGACTAGTGTTGTCGCTAGATTGTCGCACACTTAACGGACATTCGGCGGCTATTTTAACTATCCTGCAGGGACACTACCCTTTCTAGTAAAGAGCTGGGTACGAGTCAGATTTATAAGTGAATACAGCAGTTTGTGAAAATATTGTTCTTTCACCTTCCGGTATTAATTAATTTGCAATCATTTTCCAAATCTTTCCAAAAACACATTTCGAAATTACATAGTTCGTTTCACACACTTATCAATGGGTGGGACTACATATTGTCGCAAGATTGTCGCACACTTAGCGGATGATTCGGCGGTTATATTCACAATATCAACATAAGAGGGCGTCCACAGCTAATCAAATAATATGATAATGCTCCCAAGTGAACATTATGTTCGCTTTCTCTTTTGAGAAACATATATGACACATATCTGCTTATTTTGTTCATAAAGCAGCAGAACATATATTCCAGATATTAAAAAAAGTGATCACGTAAGATATGCTCCTGCTGACCGAGAAAGAATTCATTTTTAATATTTGGTGCACAATCAACATTTGCATTCACTTAGCACATGAACATAATTGTGAATATTCCAAAAACTAAGCATTTCCATTTTTTAATGATTATAGTTTAGTTCATGGCTCCATCTGGCAGAAATGTGTTCATGTTATAGAGATCTATTTTCATATGGCTCCATTTAGAATATGACTGTGACGTTTTCAAGAAAGAACGTTCAAACGACGTCGCATACTTAACATCAATTGAAATATATATATATTTTTTAGGAATACAAATAGAAAATTATTTTTATAAAATTCATGCTAGAACCCAAAGTGCTGAAACTTTTGGAGTAGCAAAAGTAAACAATAACACATCGCTACCAGTTGAAAATAAGTTTGAAACAAGCATATTTTTTTTTTAAAACAAGTTTTATGCAACAAGCAGAATTTGGATTTTCGCCCAAACTATATCAGAAATATTTGAACAATCAAACTTTAGGTTCAAGAGGATCTTTTTTCAGGAAACCAACAACGAGAAGAAAAGATTAGGAGCGACATTATTATAATCAGAAAGAATAGAAAAAATAAGCTTGGGGTTTGAAACTCGCTTTAATTCTTTCAGGAATATAGAAAGTCTTTTTTTTTTGTCGCACAATTAACCAAATTTTGCGTGTTAAATCACATTGAAAATGCACACTTGGAAGCCAGCGATACACAGCGAGCTATATAATTTCTCATACCAGTCTTGTCGCACGAATGGAACCGAAAGAGTATGAGCAAGGGGGGGGGTATAGTTTAAACAAAATCGGATGATCTTGATAGTGTAATAAGGTAATAGAAATGACGGATATAACAAGAAGATAATATCTTTCTGAAAACTACTTGAAGAAAACAATGTTAACAAAACGGTCACTAAAATAGAAAATTAATTGCCCATTTTTCGTAAGAAGGAGTCATCAGGAGCCAAAAAATATCTATCACACATTTTTTTATGCATTCAGTCGAATTTCATAATCATTTGAAAAGTACATTTTTGCTGATTTACACAGTCATAAGCCCCGCCCCTAAAAAACCCCATCGCAGCAACATCGTGATCACTTGATCTGTGACGTACGAGAAGTAAAGGAAAATATTCCACCCACCTGTATACCGTGCACGCCCGCAGGCCTGGCAGGCCCAGCCCGGTACGGTGCCGAGCGCGAGCATGATATTCACCGCATCGACCATTTTCGTGTTTAATTCCTCACAATAACGTTGATTTTTTTTTTTTTTTTTTTTTGGGGGGGGGGGCACAGTTTCATCAATAATGCCGAATCGGTGTATAGTTGCGGGCTGTAGCGAGACCCCTAAAGATTATGTAAGCCTACATCTTTTTGCTAAAGATGAAAATCTACGGATATTGTGGGTCGCAAAGGTAAAGCTCACGCGGGGAGAGTGGCAAGGGCCGGCCAAGTGAGTGGAGTACAATGTGCAGTGATCACTTTGCCGAAGATGATTTTGAGGATCCTGGCCTGTATTCCGAATTTGGCATGACGAAAAGGAGAAGCAAGCTAAAAGATTCAGCTATTCCAACGATCAGACTTGGAGTCAAGTCTTCCAATCTTTTTTCAACGGCATCATCTCCAGCAGCTGCAGCAGCTTCACCCGTAGACCGAAAATTCTGTCTCTCGTTCGTTAGCTAAGTGAAGAGCACGAACGAGAGACAGAATTTTCGGTCTACTTCACCCGTAACTCCAGGGAGCTCCAACGCGTTGGAGCTCCCTTGATCATGAGTTACTTCACCCACGGCCCCTTCACCAGGCCCCGGCGCGTCTTCTGCGAGGGGTTCAAACATGTAATATGGTCGAATTACCCTTGCCACTTGAGCTTCTTTGCCTTCGGGATCTGATAAATCATCTGATAAATCAGAGTTAGTATCTGGCTCAAAAAAGTCCTCCAACTCGGAAACGCGGTCACTTTGCATCTCTCTATTTCAGTTACTCGAATTCAGCCAAAATCTAAGTCAGTACTACCGTAGTATGTAAAGCAAAGGGGGAAAAAAGCCGAAAGTGAAATAAACAAAACAAAAACGTTCACCAGTCGCTAAGTACGAGGGGAACATAGTAACTGCCGTACTAAAGATGTGTAGTACATTCTGACGCATAAAACGGCTGTGCACGCGTTTAAGACCAATGCAAAACTTTCGTTCGGCAAGCTCAGATAGATGAGAACATTGTTCAAATAAAAGTTAAAAAACAAAACAAGAGCTGTATATTTGGGCAAAAGTGTTTGCTGATCTTGTAGAAAATATATTGATAATGATTATTCACTCCGAATACTATATTGATTAATTTCCTTTTTTCATAAATTGTCCGTTGAACAGAGGAGTCAAATACCGCATTGTGTGTACAATGTTATATGCTGCAGCCTGGAGATCTTGTGCCTCTTACTCTTCATACGTCACCTGGAGGTGTGACCTCAATTAGCCAATCAGCTCACAAGTTTTAAGGAACGGTTCCAAAACCTGTACTTTTCCCCCTTTTTCGCCAAAACGAGACATAATTTGGACAACCGATTGCCAGATTCGTGATTAGAAGGCAAAAATACATGGAAACAGCACCCATTTTCACTTTAATTTAGTCAACCTTTAAGTTAATTTCAACAACAACAAAAGATAAAAAAATAAATGGATATGAGGGAGAAAGAGAGATGATTTATAAAGAAACAAAATGCAGAGCAAAAATAATTTGTGTACTGCAATGTAACCCTTTTTTTCAAAAGCTGAGCTCTGTCTTAATTATTCTTAGTTCCTTACCGGTAGTGGTAGTTGGATCAGATGTTGATCCCGGTGTTGATGTTAACACTGAATCCAACGTTGACGCGGGGAGTGTTCCAGTGGTGACACTTGACTCTGCATAGTGAAAGGAATAATTATAAATAGTAAAAATGAATATAAAATCACTTGATAGATAGCTAATCAGTTATGAAAAGTTTATGTACTGTTTGTAGCCACTGCTGGCTTACGGCGACTATACTTATTGCCCAATCCAACAACATAAATCTTTCAGACAAAGTACCTGGAGAAAACAAGGTTATGTTTGTAAAGAAATAATGTGTTCAAATATAAAGAAGAAAAACATGGATGTGAGGGAAAAAGAAAGATGATAATAACGAAACGTAATTATATGATAAAATAACGAATAACGAAAAGAGGAAAAGAGAAAGAAAGTTATGTGGTGCAATGGAACCACTTTTTCCCCTCAAAAACTGAACACTGATTAGTTCCCTAATCTTCGACTTCATTCGCTGCATCACGATCTCTGACATCATCAACCAAAGCTTCAGTATTCAAAATTTTAAACGAAGGGAAATATATGAGATTAAGAAAAGAAGTAAAGAAAAGCGAGCCTCGAGAAATAATGTTGTGTGAGAGGCAGTATCGTATCAACGAAGCGGGGGCGGGGGAGAGAGATGCCCGGGGTGGCAGTTGAAAGGGGCGCGCGAAGAACAAAAGAGAGAAAGAAAAAGGGGGAGAAAATGAAGAAACAAATTACTTATGCGACCCCAATCCGCAATATAAATGCAGTAGAAATACAGTTTTGAGGGTTTAAAAAGCGAACATTCATGTTGCTTCAGGATCTCGTAATATAGCGCCCTAGCGTACTCTATAGTTTTTAAATAGCGTTTTTAAAGAGTTCAAATTTGAAAATAAAAATGTGATTCTCGTTGCTTTGCTCGCTATCATGTAAGTTTCATCAGCCTCTTGATAAATATTTCGCCCCCAATGGAGGATAAATGGTATAAAATAGCATTTTCAAAGGTTCGACATACGATAGAAATCTTCCTCGACTATTTATAACGGGTTTTCATGAATTTTGCGCCCAGTTTGAGAATGGATTAAATAGAAATCAGTTTGTCAATGTACCAATTCAAACTTCTTTACCGCTCAAAATAATGCAGTGATAAATTGCCAAATGTCCTCCAGGGGTAAAATGCACAAGAAATTGCGCTTTTTGAGGGTTACTTTAAAAATGCAAAAAATATACCTCTGGGTCACTTTGCTCCCTCGCTTGTACAGTACAAAAAACGTAGATAAGTTTGGGCACTCAGGGGAAGGGCAGGGGGGAGGGGGTGTTTGTGGTGAGAGGAAAAGAATGATGGATGGGGAGGGCGGGAGGTAACTGAACACAACAGTTGAAACTGCTTACCGGTAGCGGTCGTGGGATTCGCTGTTGATCGTTGTGATTCCGCAGTCGTTTCAGAAATCGGGTCTGTGGTAGACATCTTTGTTGTGGCATCATCCTGAACTGATTCTGTGGAATGAAATGGGAGGGGTAAGAAATATAAAAGAGAAACACATGAGAGACAGACCGATACAAGTCAAATTGTATAGTGTGCGACGGACTTAAAAAAAAAAACTTACTATAATCCTCTTCTTTGAGTTTGATATTAGTCTACTCCTAACTATAAAAATGCAACCGATTGCAGGAATTACGTTCGATTCTGAGAAATAAGATAGAGATAGAGGGAAAGAGGGAAGGGAAAAAAGGATGACAGAGAAAGAGAAATAACAGAAAGAGAAAGAGATAGAGAAAGAGAGAGCGAGAAAGAGAGATAAACAAGAGGAAATGAGATGGGGAGGGAGAGATAACAGAGAGAGGGGACAGAGAGAGAAAGAGAGATAAAGAGAGAGAGAGAGAGAGAGAGAGAGGAAGGGGGGGGGGGGGGTAGTTTAAACAAAATCGGATGATCTTGATAGTGTAATAAGGTAATAGAAATGACGGATATAACAAGAAGATAATATCTTTCTGAAAACTACTTGAAGAAAACAATGTTAACAAAACGGTCACTAAAATAGAAAATTAATTGCCCATTTTTCGTAAGAAGGAGTCATCAGGAGCCAAAAAATATCTATCACACATTTTTTTATGCATTCAGTCGAATTTCATAATCATTTGAAAAGTACATTTTTGCTGATTTACACAGTCATAAGCCCCGCCCCTAAAAAACCCCATCGCAGCAACATCGTGATCACTTGATCTGTGACGTACGAGAAGTAAAGGAAAATATTCCACCCACCATGTATACCGTGCACGCCCGCAGGCCTGGCAGGCCCAGCCCGATATAGCCTTTTGACAAGGCCCTCGTGACTTGGCTATTTTTCTCGGCAAGTGTGCTAGTAGTGGCTGCATAACAAGACTAGCCGCCCAGCCCGGTGAATGCGCGATCGAGCGACGTGAGTCCGAGGGCCTTTTGGAACCTGGCCTGTATTTCTTATGTTATCCTTTGTTCCTAGCGAGGATCTGCTACCTTATAGGTAGGAGCCAATCAGCAAACGTATCTTCGCATGACGTCAGCATACATTTGGTGCAAATGCAAATTCACCTTCATCTCGAGCTAGCGCGGCCCCGTGCAAGCTACTAGTACATCAATCATGGAAAGCAAGCCCCGCAGATACCGTTGTGATTAGTCGATAATCCTCGGTAGGCGTGTTAGCATACGAATGTCAACTCGGGAATAATTCTTATCGGACGATGGAAACCCAGGTTCCAAAAAGCCTGGCGACTAAAGTCGCTCGATCGCGCGTTCACCCGGGCCGTGTTGATTCTTTTCGTCGCCGGCTAGTCTCATCTCAGGCACAGCATGACGAGGAAAATAGCCAAGTCACGAGGCCTTGTCAAAAGGCTAAGCCCGGTACGGTGCCGAGCGCGAGCATGATATTCACCGCATCGACCATTTTCGTGCTTAATTCCTCACAATAACGTTGATTTGGGGGGCACAGTTTCATCAATAATGCCGAATCGGTGTATAGTTGCGGGCTGTAGCGAGACCCCTAAAGATTATGTAAGCCTACATCTTTTTGCTAAAGATGAAAATCTACGGAAATTGTGGGTCGCAAAGGTAAAGCTCACGCGGGGAGAGTGGCAAGGGCCGGCCAAGTGAGTGGAGTACAATGTGCAGTGATCACTTTGCCGAAGATGATTTTGAGGATCCTGGCCTGTATTCCGAATTTGGCATGACGAAAAGGAGAAGCAAGCTAAAAGATTCAGCTATTCCAACGATCAGACTTGGAGTCAAGTCTTCCAATCTTTTTTCAACGACATCATCTCCAGCAGCTGCAGCAGCTTCACCCGTAGACCGAAAATTCTGTCTCTCGTTCGTTAGCTAATTAAGAGAAGAGCACGAACGAGAGACAGAATTTTCGGTCTACTTCACACGTAACTCCAGGGAGCTCCAACGCGTTGGAGCTCCCTTGAGTTACTTCACCCACGGCCCCTTCACAAGGCCCCGGCGCGTCTTCTGCGAGGGGTTCAAACATGTAATATGGTCGAATTACCCTTGCCACTTGAGCTTCTTTGCCTTCGGGATCTGATAAATCATCTGATAAATCATCTGATAAATCAGAGTTAGTATCTGGCTCAAAAAAGTCCTCCAACTCGGAAACGCGGTCACTTTGCATCTCTCTATTTCAGTTACTCGAATTCAGCCAAAATCTAAGTCAGTATTATCGTAGTATGTAAAGCAAGGGGGAAAAAAGCCGAAAGTGAAATAAACAAAACAAAAACGTTCACCAGTCGCTAAGTACGAGGGGAACATAGTAACTGCCGTACTAAAGATGTGTAGTACATTCTGACGCATAAAACGGCTGTGCACGCGTTTAAGACCAATGCAAAACTTTCGTTCGGCAAGCTCAGATAGATGAGAACATTGTTCAAATAAAAGTTAAAAAACAAAACAAGAGCTGTATATTTGGGCAAAGTGTTTGCTGATCTTGTAGAAAATATATTGATAATGATTATTCACTCCGAATACTATATTGATTAATTTCCTTTTTTCATAAATTGTCCGTTGAACAGATGAGTCAAATACCGCATTGTGTGTACAATGTTATATGCTGCAGCCTGGAGATCTTGTGCCTCTTACTCTTCATACGTCACCTGGAGGTGTGGCCTCAATTAGCCAATCAGCTCACGAGTTTTAAGGAACGGTTCCAAAACCTGTACTTTTCCCCCTTTTTCGCCAAAACGAGACATAATTTGGACAACCGATTGCCAGATTCGTGATTAGAAGGCAAAAATACATGGAAACAGCACCCATTTTCACTCTAATTTAGTCAACCTTTAAGTTAATTTGAACAACAACGAAAAATAAAAAAATTAATGGATATGAGGGAGAAAGAGAGATGATTATAAAGAAACAAAAGGAAGAGCGAAAATAATTTGTGTATTGCAATGTAACCTTTTTTTCAAAAGTTGAGCTCTGTCTTAATTATTCTTAGTTCCTTACCGGTAGTGGTAGTTGGATCAGATGTTGATCCCGGTGTTGATGTTAGCACTGAATCCAACGTTGACGCGGGGAGTGTTCCAGTGGTGACACTTGACTCTGCATAGTGAAAGGAATAATTATAAATAGTAAAAATGAATATAAAATCACTTGATACATAGCTAATCAGTTATGAAAGGTTTATGTACTGTTTGTAGCCACTGCTGGCTTAAGGCGACTATACTTATTGCCCAATCCAACAACATAAATCTTTCAGACAAAGTACCTGGAGAAAACAAGGTTATGTTTGTAAAGAAATAATGTGTACAAATATAAAGAAGAAAAAAATGGATGTGAGGGAAAAAGAAAGATGATAATAACGAAACGTAATTATATGATAAAATAACGAATAACGAAAAGAGGAAAAGAGAAAAACAACTGAACACTGATTAGTTCCCTAATCTTCGACTTCATTCGCTGCATCACGATCTCTGACATCATCAACCAAAGCTTCAGTATTCAAAATTTTAAACGAAGGGAAATATATGAGATTAAGAAAAGAAGTAAAGAAAAAGCGAGCCTCGAGAAATAATGTTGTGTGAGAGGCAGTAGCGTATCAACGAAGCGGGGGCGGGGGAGAGAGATGCCCGGGGTGGCAGTTGAAAGGGGCGAAGAACAAAAGAGAGAAAGAAAAAGGGGGAGAAAATGAAGAATCAAATTACTTATGGGACCCCAATCCGCAATATAAATGCAGTAGAAATACAGTTTTGAGGGTTTAAAAAGCGAACATTTATGTTGCTTCAGGATCTCGTAATATAGCGCCCTAGTGTACTTATAGTTTTTAAATAGCGTTTTTAAAGAGTTCAAATTTGAAAATAAAAATGTGATTCTCGTTGCTTTGCTCGCTATCATGTAAGTTTCATCAGCCTCTTGATAAATTTTGCGCCCCCAATGGAGGATAAATGGTATAAAATAGCATTTTCAAAGGTTCGACATACGGAAGAAATCTTCCTCGACTATTTATAAAGGGTTTTCATGAATTTTTGCGCCCAGTTTGAGAATGGATTAAATAGAAATCAGTTTGTCAATGTAAAAATTCAAACTTCTTTACCGCTCAAATGCAGTGGTAAATTGCGAATGTCCTCCAGGGGTAAAATGCACAAGAAATTGCGCTTTTTGAGGGTTACTTTAAAAATGCAAAAAATATACCTCTGGGTCCCTTTGCTCCCTCGCTTGTACAGTACAAAAAACGTAAATAAGTTTGGGCACCCAGGGGAAGGGCAGGGGGAGGGGGTGCTTGTGGTGAGAGGAAAAGAATGATGGCTGGGGAGGGCGGGAGGTAACTGAACACAACAGTTGAAACTGCTTACCGGTAGCGGTCGTGGGATTCGCTGTTGATCGTTGTGATTCCGCAGTCGTTTCAGAAATCGGGTCTGTGGTAGACATCTTTGTTGTGTCATCAACCTGAACTGATTCCGTGGAATGAAATGGGAGGGGTAAGAAATATAGAAGAGAAACACATGAGAGACAGACCGATACAAGTCAAATTGTATAGTGTGCGACGGACTTTTAAAAAAAACTTACTATAATCCTCTTCTTTGAGTTTGATATTAGTCTACTCCAAACTATAAAAATCCAACCGATTGCAGGGATTACGTTCGATTCTGAGAAATCGTCCCTCTGTCTGTCAACAAGACGCGGCCCCGATCCAATTTATTGTTGTTCATGTTTTTGTTGGGTTTTTTTTCCTCAAAATAATGAGGGAGAGACAAGACCACAATGAGTGAGGCAAGGATCTCGTAATTTAGCGCCCTAGTGTACTCTATAGTTTTTAAACAGCGTTTTTAATGAGTTCAAATTTGAAAATAAAAATGTGATTCTCGTTGCTTTGCTTGCTATCATGTAAGTTTTATCAGCCTCTTGTTGAATACTGCGCACCCAGTGGAGGATAACGTGCATAAACTAGCATTTGCAAAGGTTCAAAATACGAAATATATCTTCCTCTACTATTTATAAAGGGTTTTCATGAATTTTGCGTCCAGTTTGAGAATGGATTGAATAGAAATCAGTTTGTCAATGTACAAAATTCGAAATTCTCTACCGCTCAAATGCAGTGGTCAATTGCCAAATTTCTTCGGTAAAATGTACAAGAAATTGCGCTTTTTGAGGGTTAAAAATGCAATTAATTCACCCTCGGTCACTTTGCTCCCTCGCTTGTGTCAATAACGTAGATAAGTTTGGGTACTCAGGGAAAGGGGGGGGGTTGTTTGGTGGGCATAACATCATTGTTTGCCCTTGCCACCATAATGACTAGATATGCCACTGGTGAGAGGAAAAGAATGATGGCTCGGGGGGGGGGGGGGGCGGTAGGTAACTGAACACATAATGTTCTACTTGCTTACCAGTCGTGGTCAATTTGGTAGTTGGATTACCAGTCGACATCGGGGACGTTGCTGGCACCGTAGAAATTGGGTCCGTCGCAGTCTTACTGGTCGCACGCACTGCAGAATGAGGAAAAAAAATCTGAACTAAATAAAATCAATCAAATAATGACAATACTGACAGAAAACATTTCCAGGGGGAGGCGTACCCCCTTCCTGACTGAATCGACTACCCTGTATTTTGTTGTGGTTTAGGCCCGATTGTGAATCTGCATTGTCTTGCACTTGTAAACACACAAGGGAATCTCTGCCTATGTCATAACCACTGTGTATAGATATTCCAACGTAAAGGTTAAAGTAGAACACTGATGATTTTAAATATTGGCTTAATACTTATTATTGCATAGATGGCATAAATTAAACAAGGTTATCCAAATTTAAAGCTTGGAAACATTTGAATTAATGATTATTATCAATTATAAAACGGTAAAATACAGCCCCCGATATAGCAGCTGAAAAGCTCCTTGAACGCTGCTGAGATGTGTGACGACACAAGAGGGGCGAGTCCTGTCTAAGCAGACGATGTCCCATAACATTATACACATTTTTCAGTGCCTGTTTTGTCATCTCCTCTTCACTTATTTCTCTTACTTGACTAGCGTCAGTCTTAATGTTAGTCTGTTGCCTCACTCTTAACTTCGTGTATGGTATTATTTTGATGAAAAATGCAGCGTTAAAAAAATAAAGGAATCAGTCACTTGTAAACAAAATAAGACGCCATTGTATTTTCAGCTGCTTGCACCGCGGCATGTTCGGCGTTTCAAGAGGGAACGAATACCATCCAGCTATTATTCGCAGGGCTTTTCAATTTGAAAATGGGGTTTATTTCATTGATCATTGACCCTTCTCCTGTGTATTTACAATCAAACGGTTTTAGTTATCAGAATCAGTTCACTTTCTCTTTTAGAATGGTGTGAAATAAGGTCATGTTTAAATGTACCAAACTCTTTATAATTTGATAAATAATTGCATTGCAATTACGTTCATTCATTATAGGACGTCGTCTGCTTAAGCAGGATCGATCCCTCGTATGACGACATCAAAACATCGCTATATTTCTGGCGAATCCTCGGATATTCCACATGCTGAGAAGAGCTTTTATTTATGTTGTTTTTATAATCATCATATACGCAGTTGACATAAAACTTATACGATTGCCATCTGTAAGCTTCCCAATTTCTAGTGATACATTAATTGCCATATTTGTGATTTTCTTGAGTGTTCTACTTTAAACAGCTATTTCCTACATTTATTTGGGTCTTATTTCGTAATTCATTTTTCAAAGTTTCTGGCCATCCCCCAGGCAGCTTGCCCCCCCCCCCCCCCCAACGATCCCCGCCCCTGTACAGGTCTGTCATGGAATAAAGAAAGGAAAACAAAATCATGACCGGCAATACAAAATATTCATGCAATATTTGTTTCACCTTTTCACTAAAGGAGAAGAAAAAAACACTCTGCAAGAGTTAGAATTGCAAATATGTTTCTATTTCCCATCAAGAACCAGAGAACACTGACGATTCTCTTCGTTGCTTAGCAAAACGGAACATTGCATTCAGGAAAAACGAAAAGCCACCGTTTTCTTATCCAAAAAAGGCATGTAAACAATACATGACAAGTACAATAAATGGCAAAAAGGTCACTTTAACAAGTCTAATTTACATGTAAGTGGAAGAGAACTGTTATCATAAACAAGATTTTTACGAAGTAAGAGAAAAGGAAGTGTTCGGGAGAAGGGAATCTCTTATAGATCTATGTGTGTGGTTTTTTTTCCATTCCATCTCTAGAAATGGAGCTGAATCCTTCATTTCGGTTTTCCATGGAGTTCTGCATGCGGTATAAATTTGCCATTCGTTTTCTCCTGTTAATTGTGTGTTATTTAAGAAAAAAAATGACACATAATGGAAACAAACTAAAGATAGGCAAATCACATTCGTAGGCAACAAATAAAATAAAAGGAAACTATAAATATTTTGTTCTCACGTTTATCGCAATGTTTCCCACGAAATCCAGACGAGCAGTGGCATTTATAACCATTCATAGTCTCCTCACACCAGCCGTTTTCACATGTTTTTACATCACAGTCTAGTGGAATTAAAAGACATTAACTGATAACAATGAATTATAGCAGGTATACACATAGACGATTATGATTATAATCAAATAAATTCAGATATACTTGGTTAAATCCTTGCCCTAAATGCCCTTTTCATGTAACTCGCTTCATACTGTATTCTCTCTAAATGTAAAAGAGTGAAAAGACACTCAAAGGAGAGTGAAATCCCACTCTCATAAGTAGTAAAATGAGGGACAACTTTTTTCGAGTGAAAACAGAGTGGTCACTCTTTCACTAAAGACAGAGTGAAACACCAGTTCTTTAAAGAGTGAAAGTTTTATCACTAATGTGACAGAGTGGAGATATTTCACGCCTTTCTGAGTGAAATCATCAACTCAGTCTCAAGACACGGCTGACACGGCTATCTTGTCAGGATGCCCCCGTGCCGCGCCGAGCCTCCCGTCCGTCTGGTATAAATGTGTGACTGCTGCAGATCGCTGGAGTTACTGGCACTCGGCCATCACCAAACTTCAGCTACTGCACACCACAGGCCTACCAGCAATCACTCATCTGTCGATGGCAATCGATCACCTTTCTCGCCTCATCACAGCAGCAGACAATCGAACACCTTGATATGTTTTGAAGATCACTCACCACCAATCCCTGCCTTGCGGCACTCGTTTGCTCATAATGCACGAGTGAAAATAATTCACTCTGCATATACTACACTTTGTCAGTGAGACGGTTGATAAAAGAATATCGGCATGCTGACTCAAAAGGGAATGCATCACCACTCCAGTAGGAGTGAAAGTTCCACCACTCGTAATGTAGAGTGACAAATTCACTCGTTAATATAATTTGCATAATGGCTGTATATCATTTGACAGGAAGAAGTATTATTGTCTTCAAATGATAAGTATTCATAGACTGCAATTGCTACCTTAAAGTTTGTTTTTTAAATGAAAATTATGTTAAAAAGCCAGAAAATTATTTTCATGTCAAACGTGTTTTTGTTGCATGAACTTTGTATACGAATGCGAATATGAAATTGATGTATCACTAATACATATCTGTATCTTACAGGAGGAGGCACAATTTGCCAAATTTATCTAAAGTAAAACAATATAAACATCATTGGTACTATCTCACTTTAACCTAGATACTTCGTACATCACGTACATTGTATAAAAATTAATGGTATCCAGTCATTAAGTATTAGAGTGAATGTGACCATGTTAAATGTCGTCCTGGGGAGCGTTTCACCAAGCGTTTTGTCAGTGATTTTTACCGACAACTGTTATAACTGAAATCCTTGCATCTGATTGGCTGAGAGCAATTTTTTTCAGTAAAAATCACTGACAAAACGCTTGATGAAACCATGGAACTCTTTAGTAGGTCCATGATTAAACGCTCCCCTGTTTTCCATGTATACATAATACTGGACAGTGATTGGATAGGGCTTTGTTTAAAGAGACGTTCCATTGTCAATCACTAACATACCCCTTCGCAATTTCAATTACATTCATAAAGATGAAGTGTGTAGGTGTATACACATTCGATTTTTTAAAAAAATGTCCTGCGTCGGTTGATAAGAATTACACGAATTTACCAATAAATAAAACAACCATGGAGAGATGAAATATAACTGTGTCCAAAACTGTTTATATTGTGACGCACAAAAGTGAGATGAATAAAGACTCAGAGTTGCGGTCCAGGTTCTTTTGATGTCATACTGTAATTCTCGTTATCAAGTAATGGACGTACAAGACGAAGAGAAAAACCCTTAAGGTACAATAGAAAAAAAAGAATCATAAATTGTCATATTCATAGAGAGTTTCATTGTACAAACAATCATTAATAAAAGTAGTAAGCTTATAGCTCGACTCTACTATTATCACGTTACATGTTTCCAAACCACTTAACTCCTACAATCGCACAACATCGCACAACACAATATGGCGTTATATAAACAAATAAAAGAATAGGGTAGAGGTAAAAGATTAAGGGAGAAACAAAGAATGCATCGAAGAATTTATATATAAAAACTTAAGCTAACCTGAATATATGTATAAACAAGTATGAACGAGTGAACGTAATACTAAACTCAACTTAACGCTTAAATGAAACAGTAAAATATGATAATGATTGTCAACAACAGTTTCATACCTAAACATAAAATATAAAAAAATGTGAGAAAATTACAATGCCCCGACCGGGATTCGAACCCGGGACGCTGGATTACATGACCAGTGCTCTACCATCTGAGCTATCCGGGCTCCCGTCGAAGCATAGTAACAATCTCACATATAGCCCATCTCTTTCCATCGAGCGTAGGGGGTACACATCCATACCAATTCCATGCATACGCTATATAATGGCCTACCAAAGCAAAGAGACAGGCCTTCCCTCTAAAGTCGGGCAAATCCATGCCAACGAATTTCTATAGAGGACAATTGAATTCGTAATTATAATATCATAATTGATAGGATTGAAGTAAATTAAATATATCATAAAGCAATGTGAGAAAATTACAATGCCCCGACCGGGATTCGAACCCGGGACCCTGGATTACATGACCAGTGCTCTACCATCTGAGCTATCCGGGCTCCCGTCGAAGCAAAGTAACAATCTCACATATAGCCCCTTTCTTTCCATTGAGCGTAGGGGGAACGCCACCGATCTTAATATAGTCCCGCGTGTGTATTGTCGGTATGTTGATGATACGTTTGCATTTTGACAACCGCGCAGCGTGTGAGGTTTTCCTTACACAACTGAACCGACTCCATCCCGCGCTAAAATTCACATGTGAAATTGAACTGTCCAATGCGCTCCCATTTCTCGACGTTCTCGTGGAGAGAAGTGATGGGAAATTTATCACTTCCGTCTACCGCAAGCCCACATTCACTGGGCAATACACGAGATGGGACTCGTACAGTGCAACTTCATACAAGATTGGGCTCATTAGAAACTTAGTGTGCCGCGCCCTTAGGATTTGCTCCGAGTGCAAATTAGCTCCCGAAATCGCGAAAATCAAAACTATTCTCCTTGACAATATATGGTTACCCTGAGCATGACAGTGTTATATCTCGCACCATAACACGGACGCTGGAGGCACAATCCACATCTGACACCAGATTTGGACCTGCCAAATGCCCCGTGTATCTCAAACTATCTGGGAGGGGTAAGGTATCTGACAAATACGCCAGTCAGATCAAACACGTAGTGTCACGTTGCTATTACGCGGTTTCGACACGCATTGTGTTTTCTACAAACAGGATGCTACCGTCAACTAACAAGGATGTACTACCCACCCCCACTTGAGTAATGTTATTTACCAATTTCAGTGCCGGTGCGATGCCAGGTACGTGGGCCGTACTTCTCAGCAGTGGCGGCACCAGGATTTTTAAAGTGGGGGGGGGGGGGGGGGGGGGGGGGGGGGGGGGGGGGGGGGGGGGGGGGGGGGGCAAATGGGGGCAAAAGAAAATGTTGGGGGGGGGGGGGGGGGGCAAGGGCGGACAAAAAAAATTGCGTGTACATCACAAAATCAAGCGCGAGTGGGTAGGGTCCAGGGAATCACCTTGAGGCATTCCCCCCCCCCCCCCCCCCACCTTGATGCCGCCACTGCTTTCCAAGTTTCCGTTTTCTTTCTTTTTCCTTCTTTTCTCCATTCCTTCTTCACTTTTTTTCTTTCCTTTTATTTTCTTTCTCATTTTCCACCCTTTTTTTTCACTCCGAAAATTAGTGGGGGGGGGGGGGGGGGCAAAGCTTCTGACTGGGGGGGGGGGCAAATGCCCCCCATGCCCCCCCCCCCCCCCCCCTTGGTGCCGCCACTGCTTCTCAGCGGTTGGCTGATCGCATTAAACAGCACGTCCCCTCGTCTATTCGGAACCGTACAACCAATCAACGCACGCAGCCCGTCCGTGCCTGCAAATCTGGAATGCACGCTAACAGACCAAAGATAGCCAAATGCCACTCATCGATTGGTGTCCATTTGCTGAACAATCCAGCTTGCGCACAAAGCTATGCCGACGATCAATTCTCAATTATGTCCTGGGCCAGAAGCGCAGCGCATTTACGCTTTCTGGAAGCCGCCTACATTCAATCGCACGAACCCCTTCTGTGCAGACAAAAGGAGTTTGTCCAAGCTTTGCGATTGTTCTGAAATTAAGTATAATATAGTTGATTCGGGTAATTTGTTATATACCTGCGTGATAACCTGATGAGTGCAGGTCGAAAAGCTTCGTTATCATTTTTCTTTTTCGTGCCATATTTTGAAATATATATGAAGTACAGAATTATCATATTGATGCATATTTTGAGTGCTATCGAAGTAACCGACGGGGCGCGACGCCGGCATGAGAAGCGAATACAGAGAGTAAACACTATCTTGAATAACTGATATCAATAATGCTTTGATAATTATTAGCAAAGGAATATTCTTCTTCTTTCTCTTCTTCTTCTTTTTAAAAATTTAATATCGGATACATTTCCTTCACATAATTATTAACCACAAGGTCACTGTAATGTTGTGCAAATCGAATATAGGTTTCCCCTGTCAAATTCACAAAAGTAGCTTTCAAATTCATTTTCAAACGCTCGTATTCAAGCGATTTGCTACTCCCGTTTACTCATTTGGTTCATATTAGTTTTCAGTCGTTCAAATTCGTTTTCTAGCGTCTAACCAAATTATTTTATCGTCGTTCAATTTTTTATGAATCTAACTTCTCAATTTTTTCGTCGTTTAAGCATTCCAATGTTTTCAAATGTAATTTGTTGTTGCAAAATGATGTAGTCTAATGAATGATGTAAAAAAGAATTATTGGGACTTCCCTTAATAATTTGTCACATACTGTATCGTTTCAAAGATGTGCAGCATATTCAAAGCAGCCTTTCACATCATATTGTCTGTCTTTTTTATTTGTGTTGACCATTTGCTTTGTTACTTCTTAGTTTTGTTTTTGATAATCACACGAAATAGGAGGGGTGCAAACGGGGCTCGGACAGCCCCACTTCTTAGTCAGAAATCGTTTCGCGGTGCTTGCGCTTCTTTATTTGTTTATTTGTTTCTTTAATTATCTTCCATGACTTTACATTTTTGTAGAGTATTTACCATTTTTCATCATTAAAATTTATTACTGATCTATGAAACTGCATGAACTCGACTTTACATATTTTTTTCAAATTGTTATCTTGTAAAAGCAATTTGAAAATTCGAAGGGATGGAGTGCATTGTTAAATCCATGCTTAAACGAACATGCTTGTCTATTGGTGAAATCGCATTCCCAAATGTTCGCGATCCGAACATACCGTGTAGAGCTCACAAATGTAAAAATCAACCACAAATGTAAAAAGTAACCACAAATGTCATAACATGTCAACCACAAATGTAAAAGAAACCACAAATGAAATAAAAATCGCCCGCAAATGTAAAAATCGGTTTAACCACAAATGTAACAACATTTCGCCTACAAATGTAAAAATTTCCATTTTCACCACAAATGTCATAACATGTCAACCGCAAATGTAAAAACTCATTGCTTGCATAATGTACCCATGTAAGATAAGCTATTATGAGATGTATGTGTTTGTGCGCGTGTATGTGTGTGTGAGAGGTTTTCCTGACCATTGAAATCCCTAAAATATTGAAACACCCTTTACCACAAATGTCAAAACATGTCAACCGCAAATGTAAACAATTATTAAACTAGTCGTTTAACTAGTGGTTTCCCTTTTATGATCAGTTTACAGAGACGGGGGTCGAGGAGCTGATCATAAGCTTCAATGGTAAGAAAAATTCAGATAATCCATCAATCTCTACATAGAACAGCAACTAATACGATTCTAGTGAGGGCAATTGATGTTGTATCCCCCGAAAGTAGCCAGTCCATATCATTATTATGAATGCCCGCTAATTAACACGAAAAATCCCATTGATTTTCGAAACCGCGCAATACACAATTTATCGGCCCGCAATTATGTTAGCTTGGCAAAGCCGGGCAATAAAATGTAAAAATTGCATTGCTCAGATGTCTGATATGTTTAATAATATTACTTTTTTTATTTACGCGATTTTAATGATGAAATATTTAATGGTTGAGAAATGCCTGAAACCTGCATGTTATCGTTTCAATCTATAGTGATAATCAAATATAACACAAATGTAGAGGGCCTACACTATACGACGCACGCTGTTGTTTTGATTAAAAATAAAGGGTTTATTGCCACTTGGTCTACAGCCAGTTGGTCTAATAGCCAATTGGTCTAACATCATTCGGTCTAATATTAGTTGGTCCAATAACCAATTGGCCTAATCATCATTTCGTCCAATTACCATTTGGTCTAATTGTCATTTCGTCTAATTACCATTTGGTCTATAGTCAATTCGTCTAATAGCCTTTATGTCTATTTGGCAATTTTGGAACTGGGCCGGGGGTGGCGGGGGGGGGGGGGGGGGGTGATGGGGCTGCAGCCCCTTCGCTTTTTGAGTAGATACGTTTCATATAATATATATATATTTTTGAAAGAGATCACATTTTAAAGGTATATATATCAACTGAAAGAACCACTATACCACGAAACCCTAACCTCCACATTTAAGCAAAATCGAGCAATTTGATGAATTGATGATTTACTGCGAATATTTGGTTGCCGATCCACCAAAAAACAGGTATCAAATTGAAAGAGCAATGAATGTATAATTTAGTCTATTTTTTTTGTAGATGGTACATCTATCACTGTCATCGTCAAAAAGTCACCTCGAAAAACCTCCATTGTTGATTGCAAAAAAATGAATGATTAATGGGCTAACATTAATCACCCTTGAATATGCCCTGCCTGGAAGGTTTCTTTGCTATAGTAACCAAAGCGGTTGTTATTAATGATATTAAAATGAAATTGTTTTCACGTTCCGCTTTGTTTTCAATGGAAAATTTTGTTAGACAATACTAAGTTAATTCAATTCTTCGTTCATGACAATTGTAGGTCTATATCAAAACAAATAAACAATGACAATAAACAATAATAAATACAAAAATAAATGTCTACATACATGTAGTATGCATTATTGTCAGAAATAAATATGAGAGAATAATGGTGGGTAGCACATTCAAAATTCCCCATGGCCATCTAAAGAAATTCCTCTGCCGGGAATCGAACTCGGACCAGATTCAACTGACCGACAGATTAACAAACCTTCAACCTCAAAAACCTTGAGATATTTTAACAAGATTTTATTTTAATACCAAGAGAAACCTAATCTTTGTCCCAAATGTCGATAATGTTCCTGAGAATATATGAATGAACAAAGTCATCCTCTGAAAAGAGAATCAAAAGGTACACAGTGGCTGCATAACTCACGAAAGGGGAGTAAGAAAACTAAACAAAATATCTGTTTAGGTAACGCGTTTTATTTGATAAAATTGGGCGACAGCCCCCCCCCCCCTACCCCCGGTAAAATCGAATAAAGAAATAAATATTTACCAGGGAATCTGCACACTCGGTGTCCGGGCGGTATCCCCAATTTGCTCTTCCTTCTTGGGCAAGCAGCCTCTGCGGATGAGTACGGGACCAGCTTTGGGATGGTCTGAACCATGCTGCCATTGGGGTGTTTTTCCCTCTTACACTCGTTGAACATTAAGGTGTAGTTCAGGCCTAATCCGTCCGAACAAGATGTCGCCTCGCTTGTATCCAAGGACACGAATAACGCTGTGAATCAATGAAAATAACAACAAACAAAATTGTGAAAGCTTATAATATTTTTTTATTCTTCTGTCTCCTCGTCCTCATCACACCCTGTCGGAGGTCAGATGCTTTTCTTATTCTTAAAGTGATGACGTTAAATCACAATATTTTTAGGAACTTTTCTGTTGTTGTTTTGCTTGCTGGGACAATTGTGGGAACCTTTCATTACTTTTTCAAACCTTGCCATGCCTGGTGACAAATCTGAAAAAAAAATGAGGACTTGCGGGGGGGGGGGGGGGGGAGGAATTCTTGGCTATTGTCAGTTTGTACGCAGTGGCGTACCTACGGGGGAGTTTGCAGGAGCACGTGCCCCGGGAGGCACTTGAAAGGGGGGGGGGGCGTAAAATACGCAAAAGAGAAAAGAAAAAGAGGAGAAAGTGAAAAAAAGATTATGATCAATTAGGATTATGCGCTTCGAATCCGCAGGGTAAAAGCATTAGAAATACAATCGTTGATGGTTTATAATATAATATAATTTTCAAGTCAATAGTGATGGCCGTGTCAAATTTTGTTGGAAAAATGAAAGGGTCCTAAAGCAACTCACACGTAATAAATGAAGGCAAATCTTGATTTTGAAGCTGACTGAAGTCAGTTTCACCCTGATTTCCAAACAATGATAATAGCACAAGAAATTTATGAACTTAGGTTCTAAAGCTACGTACCCACACAAATACGTGCAATGCTATTCGTTCAATCCACCAAATTTCTGCTGTGATTAAGCAACGAGAATATCATTTACGTTTGTCAAAAAGAATGAGCAATTTCCCGTTATTTTTGTGATATTATATCACTACTAGCAGAAGCAGCCCGTGGACATCTACGGGCGCTAATCACCGTACCGTATATTTGTCACAATAATCAAGTGAATAAATAAAAAAGTCGGGTAAAGTTATTTTTTACAAGAAGTATTTACAACATGTACATTGGCGGATCGGGGGGGGGGGGGGGGGGGTACTTCCGGCCCGTGCCATCCCAACCCCCCTTTTGGAAGGAAAGTATGCATTTTGACCATGTACGATCCGCCCTTTTGTCGATTGTGCCCCCCCCCCCCTTTTTAGAATGAAAACGTTCTTTTTTTGCTTGTCAAAGAATTATGCAGGGACCCCCATAACCACCCCTCCTGAGCGAATTTTGAGGTCTGACGAAAACAGAAAAAAATGGTCGCCACCCCCCCCCCCCCCTCCCCTCCCCCCACACTGAGCGACTTTCCAAGAACCTGGCAAGACCAAAAAATACAGGTCTGCCTTTTCCAAAATTTGACAAACCTGCACTTGTGTGCCCCGCCTTATACTAAATTCTGGATCCGCCCCTGAACATGTGAGTATGTCTTATTTATCCAAAGCTTGCATGAGTTCTGAAGAAAATACATTTTCATCTTGATGAAGATTAATGATATGGATATAATAATGTTCCAGTACAATATCCATGCATAGACCTAGAGGGAGCGATTTGATCTTGCCATGTTTCTGTGGTTTAATACTCAGAGAAATCAAGGCCATGAAAACATAACATCCATAATTAGCGGTACGTCCCCTGTAAAGGATGCAAAAATGAGAAAAAAAAAGAATTTGTCATTTTATCTTCAGGGGGATTATGGCCCCGACGGATTGACTTTTCCCTCCTACCCCCTCCCGCTCCCCCCCCCCCCCCCATTCCAATGTCATCCCATCACCCCAGCGCGTGGGGAGAAGGGATTAATATCATTATACGTATTCATATCATAGTGGAAATAATTTCGAAGGAATTTTTTGTTTTTGTTTGTTTGTTGTTGTTGTTGTTTTTGGGGGGCTCCTTCTTTACACCGTTGCAACCGATATTCCTAAGTGACGTGATCTCCTACACCTCCCCTTCCCCCGAATGATGTCTACATATCAGTTTGGTCTGTCATATATAAGGGAATGAATTGAGGCGATATACAATAACATCTTTCCAAAGGTATGAAGGCCATTTTCCCCATTCATGTCATTTCAGCTGTTGGTGGTTGTCGCATAACTTATGCCACAACCACCCAAATGTGCGGTTAGGTAAACCCTAAACACTACCCTAACCCTAAACTCCAAAGCCTACCCCCCCCCCCCCCCCCCCGTTCCGCGGATCTTTTTCTTATCATCTCTGAATTTGATATCCTTTTTCTTGATTTTTGCTTTTTTGGATACCATAAACGCGTCACCCGGGTTATGTGCTTCAGCGAGACATGCCCCCCCCCCCCCCCCCCCCCCCCCCCTCCCCCCAGCGACCGCCGTGAAATCATAGTGGCATACAGGCGCGGCTCTACACCCCAATTAGCGGCCCGAAAGCTTTCACGCTGACCTGCCTAATTTGCATAAAATAAACAATTTGTTTACGTAAAACCGCTACAGAAGAGTATCGGCTAAACTGCAAAATCTCGCTCTAGAAACCACTAAATGAAACGATCTAAACTTCAAATGGAAGAGTGAGAGTTGCTCTAACTCGTAATTATTATAATTTGTTGTAAAATCAGGTTTAAATATGTGAAAAAATAGGGAAATGAGACGCCATTTTTTTTTTTTTTTAGTCTGAAAATATTACAGTATTTTTCATATTTTCCGTCATTGCGCAAGATTGAGACTTTCACATATTAAAAATCAAAGTATATTGAAGGTTTCCTGTAAATATCTCTTAATAATTTTCTGTCGCACGGTTATGTCGGGAAAAAATCGAAGGCAATGTCATTCACGAACCGTCGACCGTTCTTCGCAGAAGTTATAATGTAGTCCCACGTACAGCGATACGTGCAAGGTGGTTTTCGACTCGGTGAAGTCCCACGAACCGTAATACATGCAGGATCATTTCCTCTCAACTCCGTGTGTGTGTGTGTGTGTGGAGTAAAACATGCTAGGTACTAAAGCCGAAATTGGGCCTAAAATGACACAGACCCATGATACGATTAATTATACAGAAATGAATCAGGTTACTGTTAAAATATGGTGGTTTGCTGCCACTATAACTCCATAGTTTTGGAAAATTACATTCTGAAATCCAATTTAACTTAAACTCCGGTCTAGTATGGCTTAACTTTGTACAGAAATTTAGACTGGAGTCTAGACGGGAGTTTAAGTTAAACCGGAATTCAGAATACAGCAGGTGCGTATCCAGGGGGGGGGGGGGGGGGCGCAACAGGCGCGCGCGCCCCCCCCCCCCCCCATTGGCCGTCGTAAAAAAAAAAAAACTAGCAAAAAAAAAATCCTCATACCAATTGAAATATTGTTCATTAAATAGGCTTCAAAATTTGTCACATATAGCACTATTTTGCATCTCAGCCCTTCTTCAAAAGCAAAAATTTTCCAAAGACCCCTCCCCCATGACGGCGATCAATAATTCCTGGCGCCCCCCCCCCCCCCTATTGGGAAATCCTGGATACGCCACTGATACAGGCCATATAGTCCACTGAACTGCAGCACATCATTTTTATTTATTATTTATTTCTTTTTAATATTTTTTTTAGGGCGGGGGGTGTCAGTGTTCTAGCTCCCAGTCGGCACTCGTTACTCCCCTCCTAATCTCCCTCTCATGTTCTCTCTCTCTCTCTCTCTCTCATGGGTGTCTATTGCTTTTATTTGTATCTATTCAAATGATTATTTTTTATATATTTAAAATAGCAAGCATGTGGACATGTATACCATTCATTGTAAAAATATTATAAATGGACAGGCCACGGGCAGGGGCTGTAAGTCCATTCTGAATTTTTGAATTTTGGCAATTACTTTGTTGAAATCGACATGTACTATATACATTGTATACAAATGTATTAGCACCAATAAAGCTCTTGTACAATGATTCTCTGACTCTCACTTTTTTTCTTTCCACACATGTAACCTCCATATCTGCATAAAATTATCCGTATTTGTTCTGGGTTATTTTGTCTTTACGATGTAAATTTCACCGTGATTCAGTCCTCAGGCTGTGAATGAGAATTGTAATAAATACCAATTCAATTTAATTCAATTCAATGTCCATATCTTGTATTTTTTAGTGCGTAAATAATACTTCCTCCATAGGTGAGAAGTGTTGAAGTGAACTTTCTTCCCATTTTCGTCTCTGAATTATGCTTTTGATGATTGTATTGTAAAGAATATTGATTATATATTTATTCTTTACCAGAAAGTGTGACATGCTCATTTTAGGTTTTCCGAGCCAACTTTTTTGGCTAGCAACGTAGGCTAAAATTTTAGCATGCAGCGTAGCGTAGCACACATGCCTGCAGGCAGCACTACATGTACGCTAACTCCAGGGAGCTCCAGGTACAAATAACCAAAGTCGACCTCGCCCATTAGTATGGCTACTTGCATTGCTTAATTTCGGCAGGTAAGATAGAAACTTGTACTTACATTTCAAGAGAATTACTGTAACTATCTAGCAGGCTCTTTGATTTTACGATTTAACGATTGTTTCGATGAAAAAAATGGAATTTCCTCGCCCAGCCGATCTTTTCCCCGTACTGTATTGTCGATTCATGACTCGCTCGCACTGTGTGGTCGAGTCAGGGACGGTATACGGTACATGCATTACACACAGTGCGATCGCGTCATTTGAATCGACGGTACAGTACGGGGAAAAGATCGACTCGGCGAGGAAATTCCATTTTTTCATCGAAACAATCGTTAAATCGTAAAATCAAAGCGCCTGCTAGATAGTTACCGTAATTCTCTTGAAATGTAAGTACAAATTTCTATCTTTCCTGCCGAAATTAAGCAATGCGATTAGCCATACTAATGGGCGAGGTCGACTTTGGTTATTTGTACCCGGAGCTCCAACACTGTGCGTTGGAGCTCCCTGGAGTTAGCGTACATGTAGTGTTGCCTGCAGGCATGTGTGCTACGGTGCTAGCCAAAAAAGTTGGCTCGGAAAACCAAAATGAGCATGTCACACTTTCTGGTAAAGAACATTAAATATATAATCCATATTCTTTACAATACAATCATCAAAAGCATAATTCAGAGACGAAAATTGGAAGAAAGTTCACTTCAACACTTACAGGTCAGCTGAAAAAAAAGGCCAGTTGTAAACACATAAACAGCTGATCGGTGATATGATGTATTCGTTGACGAAAGAATTTGGGAGAGCGCATGCGCACAGGGGCGATCTCCCTCGCTCATAGTTGTAGCTTCCCAGGCTTTTTCTGAAAGTTCTCGATTTTTGAAGGCAGATTTACAGAAAAGTACTAATTGCGCAAACTCGAAAATTGGCAGGGAGCGAGACTGGAATCTAAAGTCTAGTAACATGTAACTTGTTTGCGTATTCACTTCGTCCCAGACTTGTGTCGGGAAAAAAACAAAACCTCTTTTCACGGCCCTCAGAAACAGAAAAATACTCGTATCTCAAAAAATACTCAACCGTTTTCAGAGAAAATTGATATGAAGCATAATATCATCATTTCCTATGTACCTTGATATTTTCATAATGTTTAAGGCCCAAATAAGGAAGATACGAGAAGGTGAATTTTCGAGGATTTCTGCTCCTCGCTCAGCGGATGGCTTCGATAGCCGTTAGGAATTCAAAAGCTTTTACGACTTTACGAGGAGTTAATTGGGGCGTAGTGCCGCGCCTGGCATACACCAGTGTTGCCACAGCTAAAAATCGGAATTATGCCAAGTCTCGTCCCAAATTATGCTAAATTGAGAAAAATTATGCTAGATCCATTTGAAGCGTAACTCAGGCGCCTGGGAACGATTTTCAGTCAAAAATTCTCTGACAAGCAATAAAAAAAAAAAAAGCCTTAGTTTCTTAGATCAGCCTTAGATATCTGTTCTTAAAAGCAAATTCTCTATTTAAAGTCCGAAATTCAGAATTATGCTAGATCCTAGTGAAATTATGCTAGATCAGTCAGACCAGGTCGTATGCAAATGAGCAAAAATCGCGCATTTTATTTCCAGTGCCCGAAATGGACTCTCTCCCTGCACGCAGTCGGCTGTATCGCATGGTCATCTTTAAAGTTATGTTCTTCAATAAATATAAATGCTATGCTCATTAGACTTTCTGCAAAAATAAATGAATAGTTTACCAACCCAGCGATATTTTGTTTCAGTCAGAATTTTAGAAATAAGTTGTTTAAAATAACTGAGGAAATAGTCATATAAAAGTGTGCGTGCCATGTCGGGACGAGAATTTTGAAATGTTCAAAATTTTGGTCACGACAAAATTTCGCGACCGGGTCGTGAACTATGCGCAAACTGTTCGTGAACTCGTCGTGAACTCGTCGGGACGATGCGGGAGGATGCGGGCCAGTGCGTGGCAGTGCGTGGCAGTGCGCGCCATGCCACGACTGTCACGAACTGCCACGAATAGTTCACGAACAGCTCACGTCGAGTTCCCGAGTAGTTCACGGCATGTTCACGAATTGGTGCGTGTCGCAGCGTGGCCGTGCCTTCCCACTGACACGGTCACGTGTACTTCACGCATTGATGGCACGAGCAGTTCACGACTACTTTACGCACTTCACAAACTGTTTGCGCATGGCACGAGCAGTTCACGACGAGTTCACGAGCAGTTCACGAACAGTTCACGAGCAGTTCACGACTACTGCGCGACAGTGGCACTCGCGACGGTGCGGGGGTATATATAGGGCTTCCTGGACACTGCTCGCCATTCCAGAGATCGCCAACGAAGAGACAACTTATATCACAGAGACAACATGCCTAAAACAAAGCAGACACGAGGAACAGCAAAGCAGAGAAGGCCAGAAGCCGACAGGCCAGAGGCAGAGACAGCTGAGAGAGATCATTCCCCCCAGTCATCCATATCAAGTGTCGATGTTATCCCGGAGACACAGCAGGATCCACTCGAAAGCCAGAGACAGCCATCGAGTGAGGACGAGGCTACCAGGCAGCAGAAGAAGCGGGTCCGGGTGTCCAAGAAAGAAATCCCTGAGTACCGCTGGACAGAAGAGGCCGAGTTAAGGTTGGCCGAGCTTGTGAAAGAGAACCCCCTGCTGTATGACAAGAAGCAGAAGGAGTGGCTCAACGTGGCGGCCAAGAACAGCCGGTGGGACCGAGTCGGAGAGCAGCTGGAGCCTCCTGCCACTGGTCCCCAATGTTTTTCTTTTTAACCTTAAAATAAAGTTAAAGAGAAACGAAAAGTGAAACGAAAAGAAAGAGAAACGGAAAAGAAACGCAAGAAAGTCCCCTCACCCACCCCCCCCCCCCAAAAAAAAAAGAAATCCAAGAAAAGAAGGAAAGACACTCCCCTCCCCAACCCCAAATACAAGAAAAGGAAAAGAGTGAGACACGAATAGATTTCTTTTTTTTTCTTCTTCTTTTTTTTAGGGGGGGGGGGGGGTGGGGGGAATCATCTTTTCTCATTATTTCTTTTCAGTGTTTTAATTTTTTTCTGACCTCCTTTCTTTAATGTCTTTTATTTTCTATTCCTTCATTACTTTTTTTTTTGGGGGGGGGGGGGGAGTTTCGTTTCTTTTATTTCAAAGATGGAACAACTGTGGATGCAGCTCATGGAGCTACTACCATTCTTTCTTGCCAAGGGACAGCACCAGCAGGGGACATGTAGTAATGTGACAGGTAGTCTCGCTGATCCTTTGCATCCTTCCGGGTACGATGGCCCGGTTAGAGGCAGCAGCCCCTGCAAGTGTCGGTCAGTCCTCCATCCACCAGGGATCAGATCATGTGTGTCTGGATCTTCGCGGTCCACTTCTGAAATTGCGTGTGGGTATCTGATGAGGATGAGGTTGTGCAGGACACAGGCGCACATGGTGATCAGGTTGATGGTGTCGGGGTGCTGATGCATCGTCGTCAAGAAGCAACGGAACCTTTGACACAAAATTCCAAAGGGATTATCCACGACACGTCGGGCACGAGACAACATGTAGCTGTATATGCGTTCTCGTAGGACCTGTGACCGATGGGAGAATGGTTTCATCATCCAGGTTCGGAGAGCAAAGGCGTCATCCCCTACGAAGTGATAGGGCACTGGCTGGTCATCATTAGGGAGTGGTTCTGGTTGAGGCACTCCAGCTCTGTTCTCTACAGCATCATGCAGGGAACAGTTACTCCATGTTCCTCCATCCGACGCACCACCCTCTGCCCCAACATCCACATAGAGGAACTTGTAGGTAGCATCTGCCACTGCCATCAGTACAATGCTGTGGAAGCCCTTGTAGTTGTAGTAGTAAGAGCCAGCATTGGGTGGCTTCTTCATGGCGATGTGCTTGCCGTCCACAGCCCCCAGACAGTTGTGGTAGTTCAATCTGGAGCTGAACCTGGCAGCAACTTCCTTCCACTCCTCTTCAGTTTTGGGACAGCGCAGCACTTCGTCCTTGTAGACCGCGATGATGACTTTACACACCTCGGGTATGAACTTGCAGATGGTACTTGCTTCAACCCTGAAGCTGTACTGCAGACTTGGATAGGAATTTCCAGTGGCTAGGAAGCGGAGGGTGGCAGCCAGCTTGAGTCCAACTTGAAGCGGTTCCCTCATGAAGGTGGACTGCTTCTGGAGGCGAGGGGTTAACTTCTCAACCATCTCTTGGAACAGGTCAGGTGTGATTCTGAGGTAATTTGTGTAGCCCCTTTGATCTTCCTTGTGGAGTTCAGTCAGTAGACTGTCATACTGTCCAAACTCGTGCCTTCTGGTCAACCATTCCCTGACCCACACTTTCCTTTGTGTCTTTCTTCGAGGTGGGGTTGCTTACTCTTCTGCCTCTTCCAGCCTTTTCTGCTGCTCTTCAACAATGGCTAGAGCAGCTGCCAGGTATAGGCATCTTCTCTTCTCTGCAATGATTGTGTCTCTGGAATTCAGCATGTTGTCTCTTCCACAGCCAATCCAAAAAATGACCAGGGGTTGGGGAGGCCCCCTTTTTATATGGCGTGCCCAAGTCGGCACGACACCGTCCGAATTGCGCAAACTCGTCGTGCCAATGCGGGAAGTGCGTAAACTATGCGCAAACTATGCGTGAACTCGCCGTGCCAGTTCGTGTCAATGTGGACACTGATGGGCACGCATTCGTGAACTATTCGTGAACTCGTCGTGAACTCGTCGTGAACTATGCGTGAACTAGTCGTGAACAGTGCGGGAGCCTCCCAGTTCGTGCCCCAAAATGGCACGACTTGCCACGACAAAATCGTGGCCAAAAGTCGTGCAAGTGTCAGCCTTGCTTTCCATAGATTTATGACAGAGTCAGGATCCAGCAATATTCAGCCGCAGATTATCCGATGTCAAGACTATGGTCAAGACCATAGAATCTTAGCCCTGTGATTGGCAAGCAAGCCATCTATAACCAAGTGCGCGTTGAATGAAACAATGCGCAACCTGTTGCTTCATCCTTGCGCAAACATGCGCATAGCTGTTGCCTGGCTGTGAGAAAACGTCTTGCGTGGTGGTAACCAATCGGAATGCTGGAATTGACTTTTTTAAAGACAAAGTGTGTACATTGGTTACATATTGCTGGATCCTGACCCTGTCATGAAGTGCACATTAATGTTATTTCAATCTTTGGAAAGTACAGAAAATGCCCTTTACGCTCATGTCAAATTTGCCCTGGCTCACAATAAAGCTATGGTAGTTTTGGCCAGATTTATATTTCATTTCATTTCCATTTTTTGTCATAAAAGGAACACCATTTTTTACCAATTTCGTCTTTTATTTTGAAAACAATAAAAGCATGTCACAAATCTCTGATCCCTCTTCTTTTATTTGATGTATAACTCATGACAATTGGTGAATGATAAGTAGTCTATAAATAGTTTGCAAATGAGATGTTCCTGGCTGTTCTTGCTCATTATGTATTCATAGTCAGGCAGAACTGGAAATAAAATAGCGCGCTTTTTGGGGACCTGCGGATTGGCTGAGATTTGGCCAAATTATGCCATGAATAATGCTAGATTCCAATTATGCTAAAAAGAATAATTATGCTAGATGTAGCAACCTTGACATACACACAAAACTGTGTATGTGAAGCTACAAAATAATGATGTAACTCTATATGCGTGAAACGTAGTATGGCTAGAGTGCCCAAGTCTGCGCAGTGCCCATGTCTGCGCACACGCGTAACTGCGCGATTCCAATAAAACAAAACACGCAACGAACACAAACATTTCATATTTATCATTGGGATAGGTATTCATGCAAAAAACGAGTCAAAATAATAAAAAACGGTCTTATTTCAGACATTTTATTCACAAGCGTCAAAATGTTGTCTTTCACGTCAAAACTCCCGAACTGCGTGTAAAATGAATGAGTGCGCAGACATGGGCACCATTGTTTTTTTCAATGTTGAAATGACACGCCAGCCGTTTCTTGTGAAAATGACATTGTTCTTGCTCTAATTTTGATGAGATTTACTGTCAAACTTACTCTTTAGAATATCAGGAATAATATAAAATAAAGCTTTAGAGGAATATTAAAGAAATTCTTGTTCATTTTCAGGTCAAAACCTTAGGTGCGCAGACATAGGGCTCCCCATCATACACGCAGTAGGCCTACATGTAGAAGACAGTGCGCTGTGCGAACGAATAACACGTGTGTTGTTGCGCCGTGTACATTGAAGCCCTATACATGCGCTTTGTGAACGAATAACACATGTGTTGTTGCCCATGCATGCGGATATGGCCACGCTGTTCTAATTTGGCAATACACCAATTGAGGTTTTTCCCCTTCACAGGTAAAGGGTATGGGTTAGGCATGAAGCTACAAACCCGCTTCATGGGTTGGCAGGATTATTACTCCCTGCGGAAATTCAATTCAAAATGAATTTCTGAAATATGGACGGCACGTCAGCCCTTAAGAAGTGCCTCCCACTCTAATAACCATTCCCCGCCCTTGGGTACCAAAAGGCGGAGATCGAAAGGGCCAGGGGAGGCGCCTATTTGAACCAAAGAAAAGGCCCCAAATCCTTAGCGTAATATATATATAGATATATATATTAGTCAGCTTGAAAATCAAGATTTGCATTCATTTATTACGTGCGCGTAGCTTTTAGGACCCTTCCATTTTGTCGAACAAATTTGATACGGGCATCGACGTAACATCGACTTGAAATGAATGTTATTGACATTCTTCCGTCGTAATTTTCTCAGCGAGTTAAATTCCGAATATGTAGAACCAAGATATGTAAAGAAATGCACATAAAACCCTGAATAAAATGACTTGTTAGGGGCTGGAAACTAAATGCATAGCTTTAGGCCCCCCCCCCCCCATTATACAAATTCTTTTTTGTTTTGTTTTTGTTGCAAACCTCAATATTCTCGTTACTATACTCAGAGCAGTCACAGCAGAAATTTGGCGCATTGCGGGGTGCGTAGCTTTAGGACCCGCATAGCTTTAGGACCCCTGGCCGGCCATATAGAGAAATAAAAAGCATTTTGTATCTAGATTAAGAAAAGATGCTACATATATCATCGATATTAGTTTTATTTTTATTTTTATGTTGTAGAATTTGCTCTTTTATAATGAAAAATTTTGCTGAAATAATATTTAGCCATAAACATTTCTGCACTCAATAAAAGAAAATTCTAGACAGTAGCTTTTTGTGCTAACAAAATTCTAACAAGCCTTATGAATATATTCTAAGAATATTTGGCTTGAAACACTAGGTTGAAATAATCTATTATGTCGTTCAATGTACACACTTCTTAACGGAATTCTGTTACAAAGTTTGCGATGAAATTACATAATTAATCATACGATAATTCATAATATAATACTGATACATGGAAAATTGCTCAGTTCACATACAATAGAAATTTCATACACTTTTCACGATGTATTACACAGAAAGCCCAGTAAGCATTCAGTCGAATTCAGAATGGAATATGGTATTTTGTATATAATGCTATATTACATACCTAAGAACAGGTAGGTTATGATGCTACAAATAAACTTCCAATCCAGCTTCTGCTCCTTTCCCTGTGATTAAAACACAAGAAATATAAATAAAATGTGAATATTTTCTTTCAAAATCACTTTTGAATTTCAAATTCAGATTCAGTTTCAAATTCAAAATACATTTATTTCCTTCTCATAATCAAATAAATACAAAATGAAATGGTGGGAGGAGGCGAGGGTCCCAGGAAGCACATGGCTTGTGGTGGGGTCGCCTTTACATTTATGTACATAATAATATTGTATAACAATTTAACATACGCAAAAGATCTGAAAGATAAAAAGAGAAAAGGAAAAGAAAAAGGAAATGTGCAATATGTGCTACTGACTATACTGTACGAAGTGTATATCTTTTACAGTAGGAGTAAATGTATGGAGTGAAGGGCATGTTTTATAAAGTCATTTAAATTGTTCCAGAGTTTGGGACCAGAAAACGAATATTTTGTTGAAACGCAACTCTTCTATGTCTAGGAATATGAATGTCTCTCACATCTTGTTGGATAATTATAAAAATTACAATTAAAATCAAACATATTACAAAACTGTTGGGGAGATATCTGTAAGTCACTTGTCTACATCGATCAAAGGAACACTGTGTTTACGAATAACATGGAAGAATTCAAGTTTTGTAATAACTCCATTTGTGTGAAAACAGAACAAAAATAAAATCGGGATAGTAATAAAAGTCTGAAAGAAATCGGATAAATAGGAAGAAAATTATGGACGTTTGAAAAATGAGATCACCATTAAAAACTTAATCTCAAATTGACAAATTGGGCAGTCGATTGTGACATATTCCCGGTCAAGTCTCCCGTTTGTCGTAAACTAAAATACCATTAATTTCCCTTTTTTCTTCTAAGCGCCTTTTCCCTCACGGCAGTACTAAAGATATGTTGTAAATAGGTTCTTCAAAGATAAACAAATCCTAATGGGTAATACTTTTTGAAATATTGATATTTTAGCCATTTTTTGTGTTGGAACAAATGGGAGAGTACAGTGACATTACCGATTCGGCCAATTTGAAATTCCCATATGTATAGTGATTACAACTTTCAAAAATTAATAACTTTAATATTACTTGTCAGATTTCGTTTAAACATGTTAAACGTTCAGCAACCTGCTTCAATCTCTGATTTCTCTACTTTGTTTCAGAGCAAATTCCATTAAGTTTGGATTACCTTTTAACATTGACAATTCTAAAAGCATACGTTCTCAAATTTTACAATTGTAAGAAATTAACTAGACACCTGGGTTATCTAAATCAAAGAAAATTGATTTAGGGTTAAAAAAATTATGTCCCTTCTGCTAAGAACCAGAATTCTAGGCGGATGAGGTGCGTCCCCCCCCCCCCCCCCAGCACCAACCCCGAAGATTTTCATGTTCCGATAATCAGGCAACCATCACCTCATTATACATATTTTATAATTATAAATTCTGGCACCTCACTTTATACCGAATATCCTGTTCATATTTGGTCAGCTCACCATTATGTTGACCAATATGACCAGAACGTCGTTTGTGAGATCAATAAGACATATTTAGAATCAGTTTTACCAAGGATTATGCTCTACATGTATATCTAACTGGAGCGATTTCTGTTAATCTAAAGAAGCCACCTGACACAGCTGACCACCATGTATTATTAGAAAAGTTCCATGCTGTTGGTGCCAAGGGTCATGAGTTAAAGTGGTTTAGGTCTTATTTAGGAGATAGAGTCCAAATAGCTAAAATAGGTGAGCGCATGTCATCACTTGCAGTTACAATTTGGGATACCCCAGTGCTCAGTACTGGGGCCACTGATTTTTGTAGTTTACATAAATAATTTACCATCTGCCCTTACAGATCTTAACTGTAAAGTACAAATGTATGCTGGCGATACTATATTACTGTTCAGAGGAAAACATTTCGATGAATTAAGAAATACTATGTAACTCGGACAACAGATGGCAGAAAACTGCTAAGTTCATAATAAGCTGACACTAAATTTGAAGAAAACAAATTCTATGTTGTTACGTAATTGTCAAAGAACAAAATGACCGAAGTGGTCAAAACGGTGTAAATTTACTCAATGGGATTGATTTGTCTGCAATAAGCACATAATTTTTCATATAATTCGGTTGTCAAAAACCACCTACCAATTGATTCTGATTGAAGTTTTGATCCGATATTTCACCCCAAAGTGGTACAATTCGAAAATTCGAAAATTTTCTTGACGAATATTGACCAATATGACAAGCACGTCGTGAATGAGATCAAAAACTCACATTTTTGGAAGCAGGGCAGAATTTTACCCAAGGTAAGCTCTTCAAACTTTCCCCATTATAATGCTGATTAAATCAAATCCAGTCGAATTCCTCGCTCCTCACTAAAATTTCGAGTTCGTTTACAGAAATCATGCAAATGGTCAAAATTGGGTCAAAGTAGCCGAAATTTTCGAAATGGTCCAAACTGTGTAAATTCATTCCATGATATTGATTGTTCTGTAGTCAGCACACATTTTTACATATATTTGGGATATCAAAATCAGCTCATTCATTGAATGTGATTGAAAACTGTTTCCTGGGGGTCAATTTGAACACTTCTTTCTAGCATCATGTAGGATAGGCTTTTCAAATCTCATTTCCTCAGTTTAGTCCAATATGTGGCCAAAATGGCCAAAATGTCATAAGTAGGGTCAATAAATTCTGATTACAGCCCTGCAAGTCTACTACGCCTGTAGATCTACATGTAGAGAGTGAATTGCAGCGACCAGTAAATAGAAGTACCGGCACTTTTGCAAAATACTGATGATTACAACACATATAACACGAGGGTCCCTTATGATAATGAAGAAAAATGGAAACAATATCTTCCTAATGCCAAATGAATTGAATTGAAAATAGATCTTAAAATTAGTTACCGGTAATAATTTTTAGAATACTCACCATTCTAATAATTTTTTATCCAAAAATGTTTTAAAACGTTCCAACAGCACTCTCTCCTGCCAATCCGTAACACCAAAGTCTGCTCGAAAATGATAACAATTGGTAAACAAATGCCTTCTCTCAAGGAATGTAGGGTTGGTTTTTGTTATTTATTGTTTTTATAGCAAACAGTATAAAAAAACTTAGCACACTTGATCCGAAACTGCGAAATATAAGATTGTTTGGTTAGGTTTAAGGAAACCTTGTTGACTTCTCCAGATGATGTGCTGAACTGAGAAACAGTTGGTTAAGGACAGCTATAGATTAGAGAAAATACTCTTATGTGATTGGTGGAGTACAAAAACCTCTGGTTCCTAAGCCAAGGGAATCATCGTCGCGTGTGTGTGTAGTAGCATCGTTGAATGTTTGACCCGTTACCATGGAAACTGGAGGGAAAATGGCCTGAACGCTCACTGGCTGAAAACCATAAGGAAATACTGGGCTGATGGATTTTGTCGAATCACGTGCGTAGTAGAGGCAAACCCGATGTACTTATTCCAAGCTACAACTTTATAATAGTGGCCTCCGCGATTAATACATATTCATAAAGTACAACGACCATATAGTAAAGTTCAATCTGTTGCTGGGCAATACTTCATGAAAAGTGAATATGTTTATCACATCCTTTTGAAGTCAGGTTTAACGCCGGAAGCTTGCTTTTTCACGCATGGTCGGTCTAGATCCCAATTACTCGATCATGTCGATTACTTGATATGGGAAGGGGATGGTTATGAAGTAGGTAAACAAGCCGCTTTCCATCTCATTTGTACCATATTGGAAAATGTACTCAAGAGGAAAGAGTGCACTGCAAAAACCAGGGTGTCACTTCAACACCATTTCGGTATCTATATTGGGCTACACAAGATATTAAGATAGTAACACTAACTGGTGTTGTTTAATCACTTTTCTGGTGTAGACCAATATTGATACCGAGATGGTGTTGAATTAACACCGTGGTTTTTGCAGAGTGGTGATATTGACATTGTATGTCACCTATTTTGCACAGCAACTTTCTACAAAATCAAAGTGCAGTAAATGTAAATTTCTAATAAGATTATAATATTTGTGAAACAGGAAATAATAAGGATTTTCTTAGCTGTCAATGCTCCTGGTTCCCTGGGGTAGGAATGGTCGATCAGGGACTGGTTCCACAGTCAGGTGTTGTTGCTTGTTTGTTTATTGGTTGTTGTTGATCAAAAGTTTGGGGGACTTCAAGATTACCCCCAAAATGCTGCTGCGACAACAGCTCCGGGCTTTATTAGGTCAAAAATAAAGAGGTATAGGTTTAAGGTTGAAATTGCGATTTAGTTGAGGTTTAGGGTTGGCGTTAGGGTAGGAGTGTTTAGTCCAGGGTTAAAGTTTAGAATTAGGTATTAAAGTATAGGACATTGAAAATGTTGTACAATAAAAAATAAAGACCCAACAGCCTCATGTCATTATCAAAATGAACACACAAGCAATAAGGCCGATTATCGTTTTCTGAAAATGGTATTGAATATATGACTATTTTGGGACTCGAAGTGTCGACATTGTATGTCAATAATTCATGAATATTAGATGCACAATAACATTAGCGCTACGTTCATATTATACCAACTCATGCACGTCGTTATAATACTACATTGATAACCAGCTACTTATCCTAATGAATTGCATGCTATTAACCCATTGCCGGGTGGTCCCTGTATTATGCCTATTGGGATGAGTGAATTCAGTAGTCAACGGGTTAATGTCAGGGTACATCTTCATAAATCGTTGCATACCCGCACTGTGCAGGGACCGCGGAACGCTTTTTGAAAGGGAGCTGAGCATGCGATCGAGAATATTTTTTTCCGAATTTTCCCTTCTCTGTAGAATAAAATAAGCCCACAAACATTTTAAAAGATTTAGTATTATCATTATCCATATCACATTGAAGCTTAATTTCCAAAAAGCCGGTCACTTTCTGCAGTTTAAAATACTAAATGTCTTTCCTCGGGGGAAAAGAATTACATTCCGGTGATTTTAAAAGACAGTCCATAAACAGTTTAAAATTGATTGAATATGGGGAAATAAATAAAGAACTTATTTACTTCAAACTCACGTAGAAGTAATCCAAACCAATCCAATAATATATAAGCAGTATAAAGGGGATCAGTCTAGACAGGCCAATGGCCTTTTGCTGATCCGTCACATCCGCTGCATACCTAAGTCCATATCACTTGCTGTTATCATGAATCATGATCATTCTTTTTGTCTATGAACTTTATTGAAGGTACATGTATCTTGTAACGTGTTTTTGGAAGCGATGTGAAATAAACTGTGAATCTCGAATCTTGAACAAAAAATGTAAAGCTGTTTGCACACTACTGAAAATCAAATGAATAATTGACAGGTATAAATCATAATACCTTATTGAAGTTACTATTACAAATAAAATATATGTATATCGCATGTGTGATTGCTGTATAAAGCACCAATAAAGCATAATTATAGTATGAGGGCGGGGAAGCCTGCAGCTGGGCGCAACCCTATCCCTAAGGATTTTCAAATTTTCTACTCGGGCAATGATCACCTCATACTCGGGCAGCGAGGTACCGGAATATCTCATTTTTATTTATTTATTATTTATTTATTCATGTTTTATTTATGACAAGTAAAACGGTGGAAGGTAGTCCGATTCAGTTATGCAACTGCTTTACAACGGAGCCCTCCACATAAATATAATATCAACAAAATATAAAACATGGAAACATTCTATTCACAAGATACCGTAGAGAGCCAACCAACAGAGCACAAGGGCCCGGTGCCCAGCAAAGTCCGCCACTCCATCCCCCTCCCCCCAAAAAGAGAGCACCTATCCGAAACCACAAAAGGAGACAGCACAGTGCAGCATTTCAAAGACACTATTAATAGTGTATATATAGTATTCCTTCGACAACAGTCCATGCGGAATCGGGCGGCAACCCATAAGAAACATGCCAAAAAGCACAAGGCCCTCGTTTGCCAATTAGTCGGCGCTCGGCGGTATACATACATAAACAAATTATATACATTAAAAATCTTTAAAAGCCAGTTAGTTCTTCAAAGCATGTTACAAAAATGTTTACATTGTTTTTTGAAATTACTTATTGTCTTACAGTTTTAAACAAATAGTGGTAATTTATTAAATAAAGAATTTCCAAAAAATGAAAAAGATCGTTTTTTATATTTAGTTTAGTTTTAGGGTGGGTATTTGTAGACGACTGCTTGTGGCATGACGTGTATTATAAGTGATAGGTCGCATTACAGACAATGGTTTCAAATAATTTGGTACAGAATCATTCCAAATCTTATACACTAAAAGACATTTTTGATATTTAATTCTTTGATCGACAGACTGCCAATTCAGGGTAGTTAATAAAGAACATTGTGAAGGTGAATAGTCTGTATTCAAAACTAGACATATCTTATCTAATGTTTTATGATGGCGAAAAAACATTATTTTACTATAATAAATTATCTTATTTTGAAAACAGTCATCATCAGCCCCCCCCCCCCCCCCCGCAAATTGTGCCCGTACACCTATGTAAGAGACAACCTCAACTTGTGAATAGTTTATATTTATCTAAGTCAAGGCTTTAAAAAAAATCCAGATAAAATTGTCAAAGAACTAAACCTGATATGTAAAAAAAAACCTAGATAGTTTATATTACGTTTTGCATAAACTTTGTGATATAATTAATATCTAAATAGTCCGGTTTGACCAGTACCATCCTGCTCTGTGTCCTGTATTTCCCCCGCCAGCCCCAGCTAGCACCCGCTAGCCTGCCTTCCCGTAGTCAGGATTATATTTAACCAATATTACCATGTATTACCTGTAAAGATATATATTTTAAAATTGTGCTAGTATCACATTCTGGTAGCAAAATCGGATGCTACTAAGCCTTAAAAGTCCAGAACAATTACAATTTCAACATAACGGCGTCTATTAATGGATTCTATGTTTGATTTCATATTTCAGGGATATGCTAGGCGGTGTCGACAATTAAAAAAAAAAAATTTCACCAGACCTCCAAAATTCGCTAAATGGTGGGGGTGGGGGGGGGGGGGGTATTGGGGTCCATTTCCCCTCCATAATTCTCTGTCAAGCAACAAAAGTTTTCATTCTAAGGGGGGGGGGGGGCACAATCGCCAAAAGGGCGGATCCTTTATGGTCAAAATGCATACTTTTCTTCCAAAGGGGGGGGGGGGGGGACGGGCCGGAAGTACTCCCCCCCCCCCTCCGATGGATCCGCCAATGGGCAAGCTCAAAAGCGTCTGATGGACCGTTGCGGTCATCAATATTTAGTGTATGAGACACACGCGATAGCTCTTTATCTATTGCGATGTCAGTGTTGATATCGCTGCGCTGGTTTTTGACAGGATTGTATGTGAGAAGTTTTGGCATGGGACGCTTGCTTGGACTGCTGGCATTTTGCTCAGCGCGCGAACGCTCCATTGAGTTTGTGCATGTGGCCGAAGACCAGCACCCCTATGCCAGAAACCGGATCCAACACAGCGAAAATGAACTTAGTATTGCCACGACAACTCTTTATTTTTTCGGGGGGGGTTTCTTTGGTTAAAACTGAAACAAAGAGGTCTTCTATGATTTCAGTAAAAAAATAATAATAATTATGTAATAAAGAGTTATGAAATAGGATTTTTGTCTTACGTGGCCCAAAGACCAGCTAAGAATGGCGGTCATCATGGGATATTTGCCTGTTACCATGGTTACAGGAAAATATCGAAAATGTTGACCCTAAGTGACCCAGCTAACTATGGGTTCACGGTCAGCTACATGAAAGGCCCCTCCCCTTCCCAGGCGACTGTGGAATGTTTGAAAATAATACTATTATCTCAATCGAAATATCTTGCCAAATTGTGGTGAGGGTTCCATTGCATGTCTTAATATTAGCAGATCTCGCCCACTTTTTTCTTTATGAGAGTGAACGACGTACCAGCAAGGGGTGCAGTCTTTCTTATTTTGAGACTTTAAAGGCCAAGTCCACCCTAATATCAAGTTGATTTGAATAAATAGAGTAAAATTAAACAAGCGTAACAGCGAAAATTTCACTGAAATCGGATGTAAAATAAGAAAGTTATGGCATTTTGAAGTTTTGCATTATTTCATGAAACAGTGATATGCATAACATGGGCGGTATGTAAATGAGTGAACCGATGATGTCATGCACTCACTTTTCCTTATGTATTTTATTATATGAAATATCATATATTTCATTTTTTTTTGCTTCAATAATGGTTTGACTCCATATGGAACGTGTAAAATCATCATTATTGTAACTTATTTTCATACAAGGAAGAGATTCTTTATTTTCACATCTATAAAAATTGAAATATTTGAAATTTGAAGGTATATATTTGAAGGTATTGTTTAATAAAATTGTTTACTAAAAAGACAAGTGTTTACTTCTACAAGCAACAGGATTGAATTTACTGATATTCTCGGTCAAAAGATGGGCATTGGGGTTTAAGCACCTGTTTTGAATCTTAAACAGATATAGTGATAACTTCATAAAGTAAACCGGGTTGCATACAATTTTAATTGTTTTTTGTTTGTATATGCAAGGAGGAAGAAAAAAGGCCAAGCTATGCCACCGAGGAAGCATCGACGTATTTGATAGGCCTTCCTATTATACCCCCACGAGCACAAAACTGCACTTTAGCTCACCGGCATCCACGTTTCATCCGTAGAAAGCCTTGGCAGAACGTATAAAACGTGTTAGACCTTGAACAGAACGTGGTAAACGTAAGGGACCCCATCAAAACTTGACAGAACGAGAGGGAAGGTACTGGCGTCCGTGGCAGACCTCGGGCCGAACCGTACCACGCCTTTGAACCTCCGGGACTCAGCAGGCCCGTCCACCTACGCCCCGTCAAGGATACCTTGATAGACCTTGAGAAAACTTAGCACGACCCAACAAAGCGTGAATATGGAGGAAAAACTTGCCAAAATCCCAAGTCCCGCTACGTTTCAGGCAAACGGGGCTGCCGGGGCTGCCGGGAACATGATGTAAACGCAGCATTACATATGAATTTCATTGCTTTATTTCTTATGAATTCTCCCTCATACTTTATGCCATATGTTTCTCTTCTTTTTCTGCTTTTATTAATACCAACTTAATATCAGCCTGGACTTTCCCTTTCAAATTTCAAAGATATGCTGAAGTATGCTTTTAAAATGGTCCAGCAGGGTTTATTTTTGCAAGTACCCTCTGTATTCACTGACACTGAACTGCCCAATTTCTGCCAAGTATTTATGTATTTGTGTTCACTGTGATCATTTACCCTACTACCAATGTGTCTTAGTGTATTCACATTTTTAGATAACTCCCATAAAACTTGTTTTGATTTTCTGATCATACCCATAGCACCAGACTTGTGTATATTCTTAGATGTAAACTAGAACAGAGCATGGCACAAATTCAGTATCATATGCAGGCTCTGATGTGCGGAATACTCTGCCCAAAGATATCATCAGACAAGATCTTCGACCGCGCGCGGTCGGAATTTATGCCTCCGCCATCACCAAATTGGAAATGTATGGCATACATGTACTAAAAAGGATTGGTCCAACAAAATTACAAATCTTTTCACTTAAAAAGCATAGGAGACAGAAAATTTATTTCATTTCATTTCCATCCCGTACAAATAAAAAACTTACCATTGATGACTTACAATCATCAAGTACAACAAGGAAATAGATATTTGATAGCAAATAGACCACTGTCCCCTTGCATTTTCTAAAAAAGGTAGGCCTAGACGCCATACATCATGAACCATTTTCATGTATATAATGACATCTATGACCTTTGAACTTTGACCTTGGGACCCTAAAATCTAATCCGTTCATCGTCCCCCACATATGCATACATGGGCCAAGTTAGAAGCTGATCCGTCAAAGAGTTCTGAAGTTACTGCGAGAACGAACCATTTTTTATGTACATAATTACCTCTGTGACCTTTGACCTTTGACCTCAAGACCCCAAAATCTAATCAGTTCATCCTCCCTCCCATATGCATACATGGGCCAAGTTACAAACTGATAAAAAAACGGTTTTGAAGTTATCGCGAGAACGAAAGGGGACGGACGGACGACCCGAAAACATAATGCCTCCGGCACACCTCAGTGTTGCCACAGCTAAAAATCGGAATTATGCCAAGTCTCGTCCCAAATTATGCTTTATTGAGAAAAATTATGCTAGATCCATTTGAAGCGTAACTCAGGCGCCTGGGAACGATTTTCAGTCCAAAATTCTCTGACAAGCCAAAAAAAAAAAAAAAAAAAGAAGGTCCTCGGCATTTTAGTGTCTCAGCCTTAGTTTCTTAGATCAGCCTGAGATATCTGTTCATAAAAGCGAATTCTCTATTTAAAGTCCGAAATTCAGAATTATGCTAGATCCTAGTGAAAATGTGCTAGATTTGGCCAAATTATGCCAGGAATAATACTAGATTCCAAGAGGGTCAAAATTATGCTAAAAAGCATAATTATGCTAGATGTGGCAACCTTGCACTACCTACGGTGGGCGGGGGCATAAAAATGTTCTTTCCATTCATTTTGTACAGTTAAAAAGGATCCTTTACTACGAGGATATATTCAACATGCATTGTAAATACCATCTGACCTGTCTTAGTGTAGATATGAGTGACTACCCTGTTTTATATGACATAGTAATTTGTTACAATGAATGTAATCCTTTTATAATTATTGTAATGTGTTATTCGTATTTGTCACCAGGAATGTAAACCGAGATTCGAATTTATGTCTCTCGCCGGATATTCATAGTTTACACTTTAGATATAGAGTATCATACTAAGTGAATATGAAGTTTATTCAAATTAATTGTAAATGGTGAATTATCTACAAAATGAAATTATTTGTTATACATTTATTATATCATACAATATATTAACCGGTGCCGCTATCAAATGGAAGAATGAACACTATGAAAATGTAGTTTCTCAAATATGTAAACGTTCAAATTAATTGTATGGATTTTTATTCCATCTACACTTGCAGATCTATCTAACAGTGGCAAATTACGGATTAAAAAAAGAATCAACTTTACCAACACTTGCTAATTTGAAAATTTAATCCGGCAACCTGCGACGCTTACACAAAATATATCATTATTCACACATCTTAGCATCTATACAGTCATATTTTTTACATAGTAGAATAAAAATAATTAGTGAAAAGTAAATGATATACATTGATGTCATAACATTGTATCTAGTGTAATGTACACATGAGCTGCTTAATTTATAATAAAATGTTTACAATGAATTATGTTTTTTCCAAGAATAAAGGTAGAAAATAGCCACATGCACGTTTATCACTTACTGAAATACATGAATTAATATTATATTAAAACATTAAACACCAACATTATATACACGAAGAAAAATTTCAAATACTAGTACTCAAAACACAGTCAAAACAAACAATCCTATGGCTACTGGTATTTTTGATTAATTATAACACTGTACCACAGTACAAATCACCAAGGTAATCTACTGCTTCTTGACGTCTGAATGTTTCATCAAGTTAACCCACTTAATGCTTCAACTCTTATATCTTTCTTTATGATTAAAATGTATGACTACAACACCGTCTGAATACTTCATCATCCAAATCTTATAGGTTTCTACTCACATATATTTCTCATTAAAATATATCACTATTACACAGTATGAATATTTCACAAAACTAACCCTACAAAATGCAGGTACCTGCTATTATCTTATTTCTCTTGGTATCTAGTTAAAATATATCTCTGTCATACAACTTACACAGTATTGATATTTCACCAAGCTAACTTAACATATGGATTTATACTCTTAGATTTCCATTCTGATTAAAATTAGATGCATCACTGTAACACAGTTTGGATGTAAGCTAACCCTATTAGATAAATTCTTATACTTTTCTCTTAGTAATAAAAATGTATAAATGTAACACAGTCCGAATGCTTTTTTATTGAGTAAGCTAACCCAATAAACTTCTACTTTATTATCTCTTGCTGAACAGAAACAAATATACATTGTAACACTGTCTGAATGCTTCAACAAGCTAACCCTATCAAGTTTCTGCTCTCTCATTGTTCTTTTCTATATCTCATTAACACAGTTCTAACACTTCGTCAAACTAACTTTACATGGCTTACAATTTTCTCCAGAATCTTATAAGAATAGTTTTACCACTGCATCTCAAGTCTGAATATTTACACAAAACCTTCTAGGTTTATTGAGCTTTGATCTCTCTTTGGAATTGCGAATATATAAACAAAGAGTACAGAGAATACAAACAGTTTAAAAAATCCTCGAAAACAAGGTATTTTACAATGTCTCGGTTTTTTTTTTCTTAATCACTGGCAGGTAAATATATTACATTATAAGCTTGAGTGAGAAATGAGTGCCTTTGTAAAGTGCATACAGATGATATGAAATTAATGAATGCTAAGTTCTAAAGTGGAATCAAGAGGCATGTAAGGTAGCAACGGCATGCATGTTGTTAGCTATTCATAATTTATTTGAATAACTTGATGTCTACCCCTTATCATATAGCCGCATACGTTGTATTCTTAGCAACAGCATGCATTCAGTTAGCTATTCATAATTTATTTGAATAACTTGATGTTTACCCCTTCACATATAAAAAAATAATGGACAATGACAACAAAAATTCTGTAACAATAAAAATATAACAGACACAATAAGAATATAAGTGCAGATGTGTTCCTGAGCATGATCCCCAAAGCTGCCTGGAAGGAAAAAAAAAAGCAATTGCATTCACCATGACCATCAGCCATTTCCTCCCGACTTGGGATAAACATACTCAGAAACAAGCAATCGACATATAAATTAAATTACAAGTGGTGTGTACTTGTGTACTTGTGTACTTGTTTTTTTTTTTTTTTTACAGACGTGTATCAATCAGATATGACTATTTACGTCTGGGGACCGACCTTTACCATCCGAAAGACGTGACTCAGTCTCGAACCTGGGTCCGCTGAATAAGTTTATAACTTCCACTGTTAGCTGAATTACAGGCGCACGCAACAACGCTCAGTTTAAAATCAACCAAATGATGCCTCATGTGCAACAGGCACAATAGTGATCTTGTTTAAATCATTCTTTTCAAAGTTTGTGTTACGAAAGATCGATGCACAATATTCAACCACTTTCATTTTGTTTGTACTTAAAAACTATTACTGATTTAAAGGCCGATTTTCTTGCAAGTCGGTCTCTTCTGATAAATACGAAATTACACTGGCTACCCACAAGGGGCCCATGCCCCCCCCCCTCATTCATCCACTAAAAAAACCTCTCTGTGTGTGTGTGTGTGTGTGTGTGAGGGTGTGTGTGTGTGTGTGTGAAACTATGTGACTCTGTGATTTTGTGGAACAACATGATCGCCAAAGTCAATAGATATGGCACCTAAAGAGGGAGGGAGAGAGAGAGAGAGAATAAAAGATGCGAAATCGATTGATGCATTTCTTTATCAAAATATCTTTCTGTCTTTATTCAACAGATAACATCCAATTTTCTTTTAATAAAACAATTATTCTAAACTGAATTATGTTAACAAGTTGACCCTTAATAATGTCAATAATTTTCTTGAATGAAGATCTACAGAAGGAGCGGTTTTGTAGTCAAGTGGTTTCATCCAGAGGCGGTGCCCTAGGGGGAAGGACGCTAATCCCCCACATTTTAGTATAATTGCGCATTTTTACAACTGATATGTGCTCCCTTTTAATTTGTAATAAATACACTTTTCTCTTTCTGATAAGTGTCCCTTTTCATTTGACTTTGTGATAAGTGCCCCTTATTACCCTTTTCTGCCTTTTGTTTACAAAATAGTGCTGGGTACCCCTGTACTATCACCGCAATATAAAGGCATTGGAGCTTGGGGCAAGAGAACATAATAACCCTCAATTTTATAAACAAGCACAGGGCCTTTTAAAGAATAGTCGTGATAATTTTCAACGCTATCAAGTGCCACTTCCCAAACTAAAGAAACGTAACACTAAACATACTATGTGTGTCCCTGTTATCTACTATGACACGTCTTACAGGGTTTTCAGACGCTAAAAATCTATACCAAAACGGTATAGCTATACTAGAACGGTATAGCTATACGATGAAATTTTGCGTCTGAACGCTGACTAACGAAAAGACGTATAGCGAAACGAGGGTCAGAGCATCGTTTCGAACTAGAACTCGATAAAGAATCACTGTTCCGTGTCCGTCTGAACGTATGGCGACCATAGAACGGTATAACTGGGCGGGGCTTAACGGGAGCGCGCGTGAAAGGTGGAAGAGGAAATCCAGGCAGGGGGGCTAGCGGATACCTCGTGATCATAACAACACGCGCAGTGGGAAACTGCGCATCTATCAGGGTGTTCAGACGCTAAAAATCTATACCAAAACGGTATAGCTATACTAGAACGGTATAGCTATACGATGAAATTTTGCGTCTGAACGCTCACTAACGAAACGACGTATAGCGAAACGAGGGTCAGAGCATCGTTTCGAACTAGAACTCGATAAAGAATTACTGTTCCGTGTCCGTCTGAACGTATTGCGACCATAGAACGGTATAACTGGGCGGGGCTTAACGGGAGCGCGCGTGAAAGGTGGAAGAGGAAATCCAGGCAGGGGGGCTAGCGGATACCTCGGGATCATAACAACACGCGCAGTGGGAAACTGCGCATCTATACCACCTTTTTCACGACGGTCGCAATATGCGTCTGAACGACCCGTTAGCTATACAAGGATTCTTTTATACGTCGTTTCTTTATCGAGTTTCGGTATAAACTGAATAGCGTCTGAACAGGGGGTAAACCACCTTTTTCACGACGGTCGCAATATGCGTCTGAACGACCCGTTAGCTATACGATGATTCTTTATACGTCGTTTCTTTATCGAGTTTCGGTATAAACTGAATAGCGTCTGAACAGGGGGTTATTAAACCACTGGACTACAAGACCGCTACACATCATTATTACAAGTGGGTTGTAATATCAATGTACAAAATTCTTCATTTCAGTTCAAACGACGTGTCAATTTGAATTATTTTGAATACTCACTGGTGAGGTCGATGCTTTATCCAGTAAGACGGGTGAGCTCCGGTTTGTGATATATTGTGTCAATATTCCCCGTATTATTCAACAATCTACGGGCAACTCCTCCATCCATGCTCCAGTAGAGATACCTATAAGCATGAAACAAGTCCTATGAACAATCATCATTATTTGTCAGTTTTTGCGATCCGTATTCATATAGAAGTAAGGGTAAGAAGTCGTTAGGGAAAGGCAAAAATAAAATGAATAATAATAATAAAATAAAATAAATAATACAGACCATGCCTATGAAAGTAAAAAAGACGTGTAGGTGACATCGTGAATACGTGTTTTTTTTTTAAATTAATTAATTAATTAATTTATTTATTTATTTATTTATCTATTTATTTATTTATTTATTTATTTTTTATTTTATTTTTTTTTTTTTGGGGGGGGAAGTAATGGTAACAATTATAAACTAAATAGAGCAATGTTGTTGCTTTGTCAGTGCAAGAGGAAAGTACACACTTTTCAAAATGCATTTTGTTCACAGGTAGAATTATATGCACGTACAGCATACATGTATATTGACATATACCAGTAGAACCACTCTTTATGCTTCTTCTTTGTTTCCATTTTTGTTGGGCAAATCTTCATGGGTGAGGACGATTGAGGTGACAATGTCAAAACTCATTTGCGCCAACTCTAAGTCTTTCCTTCAAATTTGGTTACATAAGCACCCAACATGTGTCTTGTTTGATGTTGGGTATCTTGAAGCGAATTCCAGACTGCATGGGAGCCTAATCTAGCATCAGAATTAAACTCATGAAAGTATTCATAATTTGGAGGATGAGAATGTTTTCTAATAAAAAGAATGAAATTATTATGTTTTTCCATAGTGTCGATTGTGTCCTTTGCCTGTCAATAGCCCACGTTGGTTTTGATTCACTTGCTGAAAGATGATTCATGTAAGATACCCAATAACAAACAACGAAAAGTGTTTGTAGGAAAACGTTTCAGCCTCCAATTTTGAATATTTTTTGTATGACTTGTAACGATAGATGGTTTTGTAATTTTAGGATATCATAGGTAAAACGAGAACGGACCTGCAGATAGCGCAAGTGGGTTTCGACATCGTCACCTAAACTCAGACCCCTGGGAGATGTATAATGTTATTATCATCTCCAAAGTTTTGATATTTTCTTCCTCACGGATGTGGCCTAAGACCGAATCGATAATCGGTTTACTTTTCTTCAATTTACATTGAGAGCATAATCTGTTTGCCCATGTTCTTATTTTGCTAGTTTAATATTTTGACAGACGGACATAATTTTATTTGTAAACTTTAATGTCGGAAAAAATTCATCCGGGAGATTATTAAGGTAAGCAGTCGATCCTAAGATAAGATATTTATCAGTGACAAAGATCGGACCACAAATAAAATAAGTACTATAAACATGCAAGTCTTCGGTTGTATTTCTTCATAATGAGTATCCAAATAGGAAAAACAAGGAAATCTGTATGTTAACTCTTAAACACTACAATTTACCAGTGGCGTAGAGAGGATGTGGAGATATTTTTTCGTCACCAATCTAAGTTTTTCATTGTTGGATAATGAACATACCACAACATGATTTAAGAATTGAACACGTCCTTACAATAGGACGGCAAATAATGCTAGTAATACCCATAATACCCATAAGAGTATAACCCACCCCAAATTATAACAGACTGATTCCTTGATTCCAATATTCCCCCCCCCAATTATATGCCATAATCCATTCAATTGCATGCACGAATTAGCAAATTGGTTGCCTCTAAATGTAGTTGAATGCCGGAAACAACCCCGTCAAGCATACCATGTTAACTTGCATGCGCGGATCTTTCACCAAAAATGTCCAAACTTGTAATTTGAATGCGCATCCGTGAAAGCTCAAAAATATTAATTTGACTTTACGGAACTCGTCCGAGTACGACATTCGCGTTTAATTTGAAACCAAGAAAAATTAATTTGAGTGACAAAATGATTCGATTGTGTGAATAAAATGTGAAAATTGAGCCCCTGCCCCCACCCCCCCCCCCAAAAAAAAAAGAAAAGAAAAGAAAAAGGGAGGGTTGTTACAAATAAGCCATCGCAGGGTTTTGCTGAAACTATGAAAACAAAAATCAAACAAATTGTCAATAAAACGTGTCTTTATAATCATGATAATCATAAATAAAACAAAGGGTTTACAATACCCACCCCTGTTGTTCATCAACCGCCAACGCTCTAGGCCTGTTAATACCTTGCGCTACAGAGTCAGTTTCAGTTCCTGTTGTGGGGCTGTCCGGTTCAATCGACATTGATGTTATTTTGCTTGACCAATAAGCGATGTAGAGAATCCTCAGTGTCTTAGCAATGACAATCCCATGGAGTCCTACAATTTACATGACACAAAATAGACAAAATGTCCTGTGTGTATTTATACATGGTCGTTAAAAACATAGTTGAATTGTTTATTACTTTCTAAATGTAGTCAGATAATATCGTAGGAAAACAAATCTTTGAAAGTTATAAGAAAAATGGTCAACGTTCAGAGAGGTGAAATGAAAGTAGATTTTACATGAATGGTCAACAACCATTGATGATTGAGAACATTCATAGACACATAAATAATAAGAGTTCTGTTCGTACCGCGGTAAGAATAAGAGTACAATCAGAATACCATCATAACTGCAGGAACTATTTCAAATTCCATTTGGCCTGGAAATGTTGAAATAAAATTTCAATAATTCTTACAGATCTGTTGAGCAATTGGCGTGGCTTTCATAATCTGCCAACTCATGCACGTCTTTACAATAAAACACTGATAAGCAGCTACTCAATTACTTATCCTAATGAATTTAGAATTGCCTGCTCCATTCGAAAACAATAATACATGAGCCGATTTTCATTGCATTGCCTTTATTGATGCATACCACCTCCTATATTTAAGTCGAGCTGTTAATGTGTTGGGGGTTTTTCCCCTCCTGTGCAACGACGTATTATTCAATTTAAATGTAGGAAAGACTTGTAAAAATCTTGAAACCTCAAATGAAGTATGATCACATTATCAAAGATTTCTTACGATGTCAAAACCAACTATGTTTACTGAGGTGGTTATGTCAAACGCAGTCACCCAGTTCCCCGCGTTCCCCCAACATACACTTTTTTCTTTCCATTGTTATTTCTTTCCCTTTTCACATAATCACAAACAAATTATATCATTCATTAAAACGCAGAGTATACAAGTAAATTATGTAAATGGACTTAAAAGTCTCAAAGGTAAGATGTGCTTCATCAAAATTAGAAAAAAAAAAAGACAAAGCAGGGATATACACTTAATCACATACAAATTATATCATACATTAAACCAAATGTAAACATGTACATGTACATCATTTAATTGGACTTTATTTAGATGTGCTTCATGCAAAAAACTAACACGGGGGGGGGGGGGAGTTTCCCCCTTCCCTCGCGAAGCGCGAAAGCTCTCGCGTTGTTTGTAAATTTGAGAGAAAGATAACGGCTCTTAGCATTTTTTTCGGCGGAAAGTTATAGTTCGACGCCCTGACTGCTTTCAATGATTTGGACGCAATATTGCACTGTATGTAAGAGGGGTGGGTGCTGGGGCGGGGAGCTTCCCCCTTCCCGCTTTCACGTTTTAGCAAATTTTGAGAGAAAGATAGCGGCTCGTAGCGCCTTTTAAGGCTTTTTATCTTTCAGTTGCCCCCGTTTTTTCGCTCTCGCTTTTTTTTTTTAGTTGCAGAATAAAAATAAGCCCACAAACATTTTGAAGGATTTAACCCGTTGCCAACGGGAATCGGGTCATTTCTGTATTAAACAAATGGGAATTAGAGAATTCACTAGTCAATGGGTTAATATTATCATTATCTATATCACAGTGAAGCTTGATTTCAAAAAAGTTTAGAAGACAGCTCTAAACAGTTTAAAATGGGTTAAGTATGGGAAAATAAATATGGAACTTATTTACTTCAAACTCACGTAGAAGTAATCCAAACCAATCTTTAAAGGTCCCCTTTTATGGAATTACAAAGGAACTTCATTTAATAGACTTTTCTACTGTGAATCCAGATCTGTCAATCATATTACCTGAATTCCATTCATTAATCTGTAACCTTGAAAATAAAAAAATAAGTGGGAACGCCCCTAAAAATTTTGGAAAATCGGTCCAGCGATCGATGACGTCATGTGACGTCACCCACAGAACGCTCGACTCACACAAGCTGGATCAGTATCGATGTGTGTGTGTTATGGCTATTGAGCTGCGTGTAGATCACTTCGACTTAGTGCCATTTCAGCCCTTCATTTTAGCTTTTTAAAGACAAAATCCTACATCAACGATGGCATCATCTTCTTCAGCCAGGACACTTATTCAGGATCAGATATATCTGATTTGGAGCATCAAGTCCCAGAAGAAATTGAAGAGGAATTAGGGGCCCGGCCGTATACTATGTTTGAGCCAGACATGTCGGATTCTGGGCAAGATTCTGATGATGACAGAGACGTCCCTGATTTTAATAACGGAGAGGATATCGACGGGAGACACAATTGGTAATTATTTTTTGATAATAAATTACCGATTAAAGTTCACGCATATCCACGTATTATGAATCTTGTTTACGCTTGCAAATTGCCCGAGAGGCTGAGCTGATACTTCGCTGATCGAGGCAGTGAGCTCGATGTGCGCAGGGCCGGGGTACACCCCGCGCTGTTTGGTTGTTCGCCTGCTGACCCTGCCTGGGCTTGGCTTGGGCAGTTTTACTGGTGCATTGGGTGGTAGCGTTTGATTCTAGTAAATTCTAACATTGATATCCAGAAAACTCTTAGCTCTCCTGTTATCTTACTTGTTTTCTTTGTGCTGCTACACTAAGTAAGTGTAGGTACCGTTATAGTTGACAATAGATATGATCTTCTTCTTCTTCTTCTTCTTCTCCACCCAGGGTTTCATCCAGTGTGTCTGGAGCGGTATGTGATGGAAACTGCTTACTAGCTATCTGTATCGGCAGCAGTATGGCGGACAGGCAAGGCAGGATGCAACTGAAAATCAGTGAGTACACCATATTTTTTGTTTTAATCCTTACTGCAGTATTCCTGTATTATATAAAGCAGTTTTGATGCAATATGCCAATTTGGCTCCTTATTTAATATTACGATATTCTATAAAATAATGTTTTAGCCTTAATGTAAATAGAGGAAGATTATTCTATTTGCAGTGTACATGTATTTTCTTGTCGTATGTGCAGATTAACGTTTGTTTCCTCTTTCCCCATCACAACATTTTACACTGCGATGTTGACAACTAAATTATTAGCTAATCTTCTATTGTTTATTTGTGAAGTTCAAAGTAAAAGTTACCTCACTATCACCTACATCATAGACTACACTGTGCATTGTTTTGAAGTTGTCTAATCATAGTTTCCTTTGTACTCTTTAAAAAAAAATCTTTTATAGGAAAGCCAGGCAGGGCAGGACGTGTTCCTCTCCCATCTTGTGCCGTGACAAGAATCCGTGCAGCATTTCCATCAGAACCATTGGCGGATCCAGGGGGCACAGCTGACCCGGTCCCCCCCCCCCCCCCCCCTTTGGAAGAGAAGTATGATTTTTTTTGTTGCTTGTCAGGGAATTATGGAGGGGAAACTAGACCCCAATAACCCCGTTATTGAGCGATTTTTGAAGGTTTAGCGAATTTCTTTTTTTGCCCCCCCCCCCCCTCACTGAGCGACTTTTCGAGAAGCTGACGAGACCAGAAAAATACGGGTCTACCTTTTGACAAACTTTCATTTTTGTGCCCCCTCTTTTACTCAATCCTGGATCAGAACAGAACAGGGGCTTTGAAGAGGCGTAGACCTACATACAATTTTGCTGTTTTTCCCCCACCTTGTCAAGATCTATGTTTACAGAAAAATATATGTTTTACTTCCACCTTATTACTGACATTTTTATTACTGTTCTAAGATAGATTTTCAAAGATATTTTTTTTTAAATTGGAAATATTCCCTGCATTTTACCTCTTTAGGGTAATTTCTTTTCAAAGTTTACTGTATGTATATATATTTTTTTAACCTTTGCAAAAAAATCAAAAGGGAGGGCAGCTCTGTGGAACTTTAATTTAAGCTATGCAACCATTATTCTCATACTTTTTTTTTACTGGGGCTTGGATATGACATGCACAAATCTCAACATCAAGCAAAGGTGATAGTAGAATTGAACATTTTAAAAATATTTATGTATCAGAACTGTTGTTCCATCAGTGTAAACCTTTACACAAAGTCATTATTTGAAAGAAAAAAATATTCAGTACTAATGACTGGCAAACATCTTTTATTTAATTGGGTTATTTATGTGATCATCATTATTGTTGCTTCACATCATATTTCTTTTCAAATTGACATTATTTTTTCTACAGTTTTTTTTTCTTCTTTCATTTGATTTATTGTATTTATTATTATGTACTGATATATGTTGGTCTAGTTGTTAACTTGATAACGCTTAGATAGCATATACATTTATCATGTATATAACTGTTTATAAGAAATGTTAAAAATGCTAGTACGTCATTGTTCAGTCTATCTTTTCATGATATTTAATTCCTATACATGGATATCAGTTTTCCTGAAAGTTGGGTTTATTACATGAGGGTGTGCTACACTGTGACAATGTGGTAAAAATGTTATTGCTGTTTTTGCTTCAAGTATCAGAGGAAAAGAGTAGTCTAGGAGGCTTATTTTGAATTGAATATTCATTTTCACTGTCAGAAATAAAATTGGAATTGGGTAACTGAGTTCACATCTAAGTATTTGCCCAGAGCATTTTTTTAATGGATGTTGTAAAGATGCATGTATCTCAGTCAAGAATGATAACTCTATTGTTAATGGCATATGAGGTCTGTTATTTTTTATGGCATTTGTTGTTTAATTTGTTAATGAAACACACTTTGGAAGCTAATCAGTTTTGTTTGTTTTGTTTTGTTATGTTTTTTTTTTGGGGGGGGGGGGGGGTGGGCATTCTCCTATTGAATTTTTGATGTTCAATTGTAAGACAACCATTTCCTGGATACATCTATATCTACATTTCTCCAGAAGTAATAATATATTTCAAATCAATTGAATATTTTTGTCATCTCTGGAAGAGCTCAAACACATTTACTATGCAAGGCTTGTCGTGAATGAAACTAACAATTGAAAAGAAAGGTGTGAGTGCGTGAATGAGATCAAAACCAACAATTGGCAGAATGGAAAAAGAAAAAAAAAAGAGATAAAGTTGAGAGGAGATGTGTGTAATTGGAGAATATTGGGCAAAAAGAAGGAGAAAGGGAGACAGAAAGCACAAGAGAAGAAATAGTGAAAAAGAGAGGGAATCACTGGGGGGAAAAGGGAGAGATAAAAAAGTTGAGGGAAGATGTGTGAAAGTGGAGAATTTTGGCATAAAGAGGGAGAAATGGAGGAAAGCACAAGGGAAGAAATATAGAGAGAGGGAATCATTGGGGGAAAAAGGGAGAGGTTAAAAAAGTTGAGGGAAGATGTGTGAAAGCGGAGAATTTTGGGCATAAAGGTTGAGAATTTTGGGCATAAAGGTTGAGAATTTTGGGCATAAAGAGGGAGAAATGGAGGGAAAGCACAAGGGGAGAAATAGAGAGAGAGGGAATCATTGGGGGAAAAAAGAGATAAAAAGTTGAAGGGAAGATGTGTGTAAGTGGAGAATTTTAGGCATAAAGAGGGACAAAGGGAGGGAAAGCACAAGAGAAGAAAAGGTGAAAGAGAGAGAGGGAATCATTGGAAAACAGATTTTCTGTCAAATGAACTACATGTATAATGTAGAGAAGTAGGAATCAACCTGTAACTGTGATGTATACCCCTTTTTCCTGCCGGAGGGGGGGGGGGGGGGGGGGGTTGTAGGTTGAAAATTGCCCGTTACACTTTCACTACATTCAGGGTGGTAACAAAAATCAATATATTATACGGTGGAAACTTAGTATAACGAGGTCCTTGGGACTATTAAAATTACCTGGTTAAATCCAGAATCTCGTTACATCAGTTTAAAAAAAAAGAATATAAAAAGTTGAGACCAAAATATTGCCTTGTTATATCAGGAATATTGTTGTATCAGACCTCTTTATACTGAGTTTCCACTCTACCATGTTAAACATTTTTATAACATTCTTTATGGAGAAAGATCTTTTTCTTCATCAAGAACCCAAAAAAAAAATCATTTTTAATAGTAAAGACCAATTGAGAGAGGTGCTTGTGAGGTAAAGCTCAGAGTCGCCAAATTTCATATTATTGATACAGGTATGATCAAACTTGTTTCAGGGACGGCCTCTTCTTGATGTCATACGCAGCCCCGTGCTATCGACGAAGTCCTCCGCACAAAAGTGCTCGGAGCACACAACACTTTTGCGGTCCATTTCTTTCTTATATTTGGGTCTTTAGGGAATAAATGTAGACTGACACCCTCCTTTGTGGTGTTATGCAACCTGCAACAACGCAGGGTTGCGGCATACTTCGCTTTCGAGGTGGTTTTCGAGGTGGTATACACAACAGCAAGTTAGTTTGCACATGTAATACATAGGCAATATTGTAAACAAGCATCGGCAATGTCGGTTTGTGACGTCACACGTCAATCATGCTCGCGGAACGAGAATTCGGGGTTTAAAAGGGGGCGGAGCTTAGCAGACAGTTTTGGACATGAATACCTGGGGGAAATATTATTTTAAAAATATCTTGATACGTATTTATTGCAAACGGATGTGATTTTTCAATTTAGATGAGATGCATGTACAAAATACCAAGAATTATAATTTCATAACAGGGGACCTTTAAAGGGAGTGACAAGTCGCAATCTATGGGCGCTTTTACAGTTGGCTGCTCCTTTCTCTGGATCAAAGTTCAAAGCGAATTCAATTTATCGTGCGCAGCTAATAAAAGTTCGCACATTGACCCAAATTTGAGTAAACAAGATCGCGTGTTCTTTATTCCAGTATTTGAATCTCATTGGTCGGTTGCGTATGGAGGGATTCGAGTTAACGATCGCGCGAGGAATCCGGCAATAACATTCCTTCGGTAGCGCACGATTGGACCCGATTGTATCCGAATTTCCCCGAGTCAGGCCAACTGGTCCGGCCCATGGATTACGACTTGCCACTCCCTTTAATACGTGATAATCAAACTTATAGGCCTACCCATTCTGATCGTTTTTGCATAATTATTTTCCCGTTTCACCGTGATTTTGTTACAGGTCTATACATAACCGTTCAAAATGTCAACTTTACCGACGCACCAGTACTTAGTTTTCGATTTACACGACGACATACCAGTATGTATACTCGTAGTCGACTTGGTAAGAGATTACGCCATTTTAAAGCTCTGCGAATGCGTCACGTCATCTCCCTCATCCGCTAGTCAGACATGTCAGAGCGAGAACGTGTCCACCATGGTTTTGCCGTCCTCTATGAAACGTGAACGTCGTTCTCCGCTATGACGTCACATGAAGGAGAAAAAAAAAAGAAATAGGAAATGATAGAAATAAAAGGTGATAGCATAGCACAATGGTATAGAAATACAGAAGAAAAAATCTCAGAAGGAGAAGATGAGATAAGGAAACGAACAAAGAATAATTTATAGATACAAAGGTAGACAGAAAAGATGAAAAAACAAAGAAAAGCATAAGCAAATATAGAAAATCAAAGAATAAGTTAAGAAAAGATAGAAAAACCGAGAAAAGTTAAGAAAAGATAAAAAACAAAGAACAACATAAGAAAAGATTGGAAGAGAAAATAATTTACCCATTTTACCCATACGTTACTTAGACCATCTAAGTCATTCAACAGAAATGTTGTCAGCCTGACAGTAGCTGTCGGGTGTAGCCCCCAGAGTCCCCGAAATAGAACCCCAAAGTCGGGTCTATATTACCCCATGATTGGACATTATAAAAAACGCACCAAAAAATGACCCAAATTTCGGTCGGGATGGGGTGTCAGACGGCCCCTAAAAATTGGGGTCAATTTTGACCCTTGAGGCCCAGGTACCAAATTGTGTAAGAAGCAAGTGCTATGGATGAAGATTACAAAAATGAAACTGAAAAATTGTCCATCGGGAAGTTGGTGTCAGAACCCCTGAAACAAACACACCAAAGTGCTCTTTGACAAAACTTTGCCCCCTAAAATGGTCTGTATGTTGTCAGGATTATGTAACAACACCCATTGTTCATCTTCACCTGTTTGAAAACTAATTAGAAGAGCCTGTCATGTATCTGTGGTATGTGACTGCCAGGCTGATATGTAATATTCACGTGTTAATTACACAAAATCCTAGCAAGCTCCTCTACAATGCCTTAATATCAGATAGTCAATGGGAGTGTTTTTATTATCCAATATTATTTGCTACTTATTAGAAAACAATACATTTTTCACAATTCAATTACCTATTAATGAAATGATCAATTGAAACCAAATTGCACCTCAAGAAAATTATCATATCGAAAATTATGTTATGTAATTTGAACATAATGGAATTGTACACTTCTGATTTATCATATATTTTTCTTCATTTACAGACCACTCCAGGGGGCAAAAATTTGTCACTTTGGTATTTCTTAAGGGGTTCTGACACCCCTTTCCCGATGGGCAATTTTTTCAGTTTTTTATATATTTGTAATGTACATCTTTCCTCCCTTCTGAAAAAATGTGGTCCCTGGGCTTCAAGGGACCAAAAATTGACCCCAATTTTTAGGGGCGGTCTGACACCCCATCCCGACGGAAATTTTTGTCAGTTTTTTTTTGCGTTTTGTAATGTCCAATCATACTTCTTCCTACTGACGAAGTTTGGTGCATGAAGGAGATGAGGGTTTCTGACAAAATTTGGTCCCTGGGCTTCAAGGGACCAAAAATTGACCCCAATTTTTAGGGGCGGTCTGACACCCCATCCCGACGGAAATTTTTGTCAGTTTTTTTTTTTGGCGTTTTGTAATGTCCAATCATACTTCTTCCTACTGACGAAGTTTGGTGCATGAAGGAGATGAGGGTGAAATAGACCCGACTTTGGGGTCTATTTCGGGCTACAATTTAGCGACGGCCACGGCCAGGTTGACAATATTTCTGTTAGATGGTCCAAGTAACTTTATAGATAAAGTTGAGTTCTGGTCATTAGATTGAATTTCTGAAAGAGACTGTCTCAAAGCAATTGGGAAAGGTTTATTTTATAGCACATATGAATTGGTGTATGCTGTAAGGTTTTGGAATCACCAAAATGATAAGAAATGTACTCAATCCTACTGAGAGTCACATGCATTGCACACAGAAATGTATATATGGGACTACACACATATTTTCGGCCCGAACGTTTAAGCTGTTCCTTGTCACATTTTGAATTTGAGGGCATTTAAAAGAGCAATCCTATTCAGGGGACATATCTACAATGATAATCCTTCAAACTAACATAATGATAATGACAAAGCTCACAAATTATTTCTTATATTTCCCAGAACTCAATCTTCCCTTTGAGGGGTCAAATCTTATGGGTTAAATGGAGACCATTTCGGGACAGGCTCAAGACTATAGGAGACAGTCCAATTCATGAATTTCGGCGCTGTTTCTATGCTTTGGACAGGCTATATCTCCTGACACCCTGCTGACCTTAAATGATTTATTTCACGGTTGAATGAGCACAAGTTTAAGGAAAATTAAAGGAAAACATAACCAAACTCTAATTTTCGCACCATGAAGTTAATTAATTAAACTGGCAGTTAAGTTGACGTTAGACAAAATATTTCGGAGTGAAATATGAGGGAATGTAGTCGCTAGGTTTGTAGAGGTTAGAAAAATGAGAAGGGGAAAAATATTAAATTTTCTCATCCTTCAGGGTTCCAGGTACGGTGTACATGGTGTAATATTCAATGGACTGCTTTGTGTTAATGGTATACAAAGTCGGTGAAGCGAGGAACCACGCTTTGTGCAAGAACGGCTCACTCGTCCACTGCCCTGTGGACCTACGCGTTTTGGGTGGAAATCCTGGTCGTCCTCAAGGCAGTGGACGCGTGAGCCGCTCTTGCACAAAGCGTGGTTCCTCGCTTCACCGACTTTGTATACCATTAACACAAAGTAGTCCATTGAATTACCGCACGTAGCAGTCGACTAGTGAACGTGCAAATCGAAAAGTCCCTATTAATGGTAATTGGTGCCTTGACCGGATCAGCGGCCAGAGGAAATTATATGCATCATCTGACTTGTAAGCTCATTTTAAACTCCATTTTGTCATTTTAATGTAACCCATCAGCAGTTTTGTAGATAGAAAAGGAACGGGTTCAAATGCCCACCTCGACCCAATCGCTTGCGAAAAAGTGAAAAAGAATAAGAGACAGTTAAATAGCGAGAGAGAGAGAGAGAGAGAGTGTGTGTGTGTGTGTGTGTGTGTGTGTGAGAGAGAGAGAGAGAGAGTGTGTGTGTGTGTGTGTGTGAGAGAGAGAGAGAGAGAGATAGGGGGGGGGGAGGAGATTATACCAACGTGAAAATACGATGATAGGACCCCTCCTCCAACCTCCCCTAATCGGTAGCCAATCAACTAAACATTCGATTTTTCACCCCCTGTTAATTAGCCAGTTCGTAATTACGACTTGCGCATGAGGTTTTGTACGAACAAGTACTAAACATGTAGTTTGCACCAGTTAAACCAAGGAGTTATCAGTTCTGTGATAATTCCTTGTTAAACAAGTAGCGCGTCCACCAAAACAAATGGCTTATTCCTGGGCCTCTCCTGCATGGACGCAGGCTACACCACGGCCCTACAGTTTGATAAGGTGCTGCAGCAGTTTTGTTTTGTTTCATTTGTTTGTTGTTTTTGTTTGTTTGTTTGTTGTTGTTTTTGTTTTTTCTTGGGGGGGGGGGGGGGGGTTACTGAGAAAAATTGTTTTGATCACTTGTCAGTGAATTATGCATCTCAAAATACCCCGTTCAGAGAATCCTGGATTGGCCACATAATTCGTATCCATTTCACACGCAAACTCATCGAAAACAAGGGAGACAAGCATGAAGATATCGAGTTAACACTTTCTGTGCCATGGTGCCAATTGGCACAGTCAGACTCTACACACAATTCCCATAAAAGAGTATTGATGTGGCAAACAAAGAGTTAATAATGTTCTCCTCTTTATTAACAGAAGGGCCATCCAAGGTGATACATTTGGTGATACATTGACAAGTACATGAAGTAAAAAGAATTCGACATCGGACACGTATGAACATACATAAGATCTGGTTTAAGATTTCACCAACCCGGCCCGTCAAAGTTTGCTGACGTGTGGAAGGCGTCAGTGACTCGTTTGGTGTTTTGCACGTCATCAAAGAGTGGCATCTTTCCAAAAGTGATTGCAAAATAAACAATTCAAACAATACTTTTGATAACTGGTGTATGGGTCAATCACTAATTGCTATATTTTGCTATTTCTCTTTTTTCCTTTTCATTTTTACGTGTGTTTTAATTTTCTTTATACTAATGCTTTGTATTGTAAAACTAAATATCGATGTCTATGTCATTGAAGTTTCTTAATGAAATACCAAAATACCAAAATACTAATCGCCTTTAAAGACTTTATTAGCGCAGGTACTGACGCAATTCCGAATGCGCGTCTTGCTTTTGTCTTGTCAAGCCAAATGATTTTTCCACAGAGTTTCTTGCTCTCTGCTGCCTAGAGCTCATTTGGGTGAAGATATTTATACAGCGTGTATCAAGGATCCCTGTACAGTGTCCGGATTAGTCTTTTAATCCAGATAAATCCTTCCATTTTGGTGGCGAGGTTGGAAGAAGCTTAAATCACAGACTATGATTACTCCAACCAAATAATGAAAGTTTTATTTATCACAGGTACATGTAAATCTGTATGCTTTCAAGTACTTCAAGACCAATCGGAATGAAATTGTTCAAAGTCACAACCAAAACAAACAAACAAACAAGCAAAAAACTAAGACCTTTCTCCCTGCTTATTTGTTCACAGTAATTCTTGTATGATACATTTATATCCAATTTTTTAAAAACACACATAAATGTATATACCAATATTATACTTTGACATGATACATGACAAATCTGAATTCTAGGGATGGACGATAACAAAGATCCTACAGCAATTTATACCCCGGACACAACGATAAGACTGACAACAAACCGAACAATGATTACCCCTGAATGGCCAAGAATCGCTCGGTTTTTCAGAAAATGTTTGGTATATATATATATACCAAACATTTTCTGAAAACCCGAGAAAAATATAAGTTATAAGTTAACATCAGAAAAATATAAGTTAAAAATATATCATCTTATAAGATGATATATTTTTAACTTATATTTTTCTGATGTTAAAGTATTACCTTTATGTTAGTAAATTCCACGGTAAATCCCCTAATATTGAGGGGTTTAGGGCTCTTTTGAAATCTAGCAAGGATTTCGAATACTTTATAGCTAAGAAAAAAAAATACATTTCAAAAAGTGGAGAATTGATTTGAATGATTAATAGATTTTCTTCTCTTTACCTTTAATATTCTGCTTTGAACAATTGTGTACAAAGTTTTGTCGTGATTCTGTAATTGTTTTTTCTTGCTTTTGATTAATAAAATTAAAAAAAAAAGAAAAAAGAATCGCTCGGGTTGCTGTCGGTTAGGAGTCAGTTTGGTGTGACTGAGGCATCAATAATTATGCAAAAGATTTATCATTTGTACAAAGATTCATTCCCAGAATAGTTTTCATGTAACCCAGTGCAATAAAATACAGTCTTCTTATTAGAAATATCGCTGTAATTTGATCGGTAACATAGTGTAGGCTACAACATTTCTAAATGATAACAACAATGCCGAATATAAAATTATATTGTAATATTATTTTTATTTCGTCCAAACTTTATCACAATCATACATTACGGACCTATTTACCAAGCCGGTAACATACTCATACAAATACCAGAAACACACGAACACCATTACATACCCCCTTTTTTTGGGGGGGGGGGATTACGTTACATAACTTCACATACAAATTATTCTTTGCAAAACAAGTTTTCAGTTTTCTTGGCACATTTTGTTTTTCATCACGGATTATACAATAAATAGTAAAGCACAATAAATTTAAGGCATCAACATATTATTATCACAATTACATCTTTTGAAGAAATGGTTCTTAACCTGTGGTCGCTAGGGGCTTGTCTCGTGGTGATAAAGGGAACATTAAAGAAACAAATATATTCACTATAAAAAGTATGAAAGGTGCATTACACCATCGTTACAGCCAGCATATTATTGGCAGATTATTTTCATTAATAGCGTCGTTTTTCTTCCTCAGTATAATGTTTTTGGGGTCTTGTTCGATAGGGATCGGCTTCCAAAAGGTTAAGCCACCCTCTATACAAAAAGATGAAAGTTAGGGTAAGTCACATGCCACACAGCCATCCACGTATGGTAAATATGCATAACTTAGAAAGACGTGAATTTAAAAATTGACAATATGCTTTCGAACACTGCAATATAATTCTAGTGAAATTGTTCATTTCATATAAAATCAAGATCACACGCATAATTACATCATACATACTAATACATGGGCTTCTTTGATTATGACAGATAATATAAGTGATTATGAAAAAGATATGTATATACTATGGTATTATGTATATATACATACATATATCTTTATGTAAAGAGAGAGATAGGTAAGAATAAGTTATTGTAATGAAAAATATGAAACATAAAGTTGCCATGATTGTACTTGTAACATGATTAAACTATTGATGTGCATCTATTAAACCAGCTGCTTATATTGACATAGGCAGATAAAAAACGATTGATTGACATGATTGCTGATATATATATATATTTCCCCAAATATTACATTCTACGGCAATATTATTTACATGCCTTGGTTTATTACCGATAGGGAATACTTTCTGAATACGGAATAGGGGGGTAACCTCGCTATTCATAAGGACCCCTATCCATAGCGCGTGACTAAATGAATAGCGGATTTCTATGAATAGCGGTCCTTCTAAACAGCTGGCAAACTATAGACAAATCACCTCGCTATTCACAAGGACCTCCATTTATAAGGACCACTATTCATAACTATTCATAAGGACCGTTATTCATAACGCGTGTGAAATGAATAGCAGTTTTCTGTGAATAGCGGTCATTATAGTGAGCGGACGCCCAGAATAGGCCATTGTGGTTTTTCGAATTCTCCTGGAGGGCTCTCTTATTTATAATTATCTACAGTACCTCCATCAAGAGAGTAGCGACCAATCATGACTTGAACGCCATTTTGTTTCCTCTGCTATGCAACATTTCTATTCAATTCCGATGAGCACCTGGGTGTTCTCAATAGAAAGAATTCGAACGCCATTTTGTTTCCAGAAAAGTCAGACGTCTATGTCGCTACTCTCTATATAAAGGTACTCTATAAGTATCCATGGCAGCCATTGCAGTTAAACACGCCATATGATAGTTTTTAAATTAGCATTAAGGGGGGGGGGCGGCGGCCCCGGATCGAGGCCCCTGATTACGTCCAAAGATTTGTGACGAAAAACAATGTTCAACCTTACACTTAGTATGGATAAAATGCATACCACAATCATACATGGCGCAGTAATATTACTGCCTTACTTTGAAGTACGTGTCAAACTGCACAAATCACACATTTTATCCTTTCACACAAAATAATTTTCTGCAAAAAAGTTAAGCTCTTACAGCATAAAAATTGGACAGGTATTTCTGATAAGATGCTTAATAATCATAGGCAATGTGTCCCAGCGTTTTCTCTTTTTAGAGGTTTTCCATTAATTTTGACAAATTTCAGACGAGCATTTTGCTGGAGTAAGGCAAATTAGTTGAAAGTTATGCTGAGAATATGAAAATTTTGGAGGTAAATAGCAAAGCCAGTATTGCTTTTCTATACAACCATGCATGTGCATAGGGGAAATCTATTACGGAAGCCTGTGGTATCAAGTACTCATAAAGACATGGTCTTGCCAGAACTAGCTGTCATACATGATGAATCGTTGAAAACCCCCTGCCATAGCTGGCTAAAGTTCAACACAAGGTTAATTTACCTTTTTTGATTAAACAAATTGTGTGAGATTGAAAGTCATTATTTGGTCCAAAAGTATTGGGGAAAGGTTGTGTTGAACTTTGTACTTTTATAGTTTGGCTGAATAGCTTTCGACCTAGAACCCTAAAAATATCCGAGATGCATGCGTAGGAAAATTAAAAATAATATTCAAAGAATGTATGAATGTGCATGGCGTTTGACGGCCGGAATTTTAAAATGCAACGTATTGATAACCAATAAAATTCTTATGTTTACAACATGCACTAATTATTGTTGTTAGATTAGTTTCACCGGCGCTTATCAATCATATAAGAAAAGTTTCAGTCTTGTCAATTCGAAAAAGAAAAGTTGATCAAATTAGTCTTTTAAAAAATCCTTTATGAAATGATTGAAGACCGTCATGCTGTTGTTAACTCTGGACCTTCTATTTCGCATTGGAAATATTTTCTAATTGTACATTAATTTCAAATATTTCGTTGGATTTCAGTATATTTTCTGGAATCATTTCCCAACAATGTTACAAGTCAGACGAACATAAATTTAAAGACTTCTTCAGACATGGCACAATAAACAACAAACCAGATACACACATTACACTGAAAAAGAATGGAAGTTTCTCTTAACATACTTAACATGAGCTTTCCACTTTCTGATATTCCTGTCAGCATGTGAGAAAGATTTGTGCAATATTCAACCGTGTCATACAATAAAATGAAACGAACAAAATTGTATCAGTCCTTCTCTGATCTGAGTAAATCTAAAACGTATTCACTTCCTAATTTAGAGATGTCAATTCAAAGTGAAATGTGTCCTCAATGCTCTTGACTTACATAACAAGAGGCCATTCTATTGCGATTAGAACAATTATGTCAGTCGTATACCTGGGGGGCGTTTCATCAAGTGTCTTGTCGGTGAATTTTACCGACAAAATAATGTGCTCTCGGCCAATCAAAGGCAAGGATTTCAGTAGCGTACAACAGTTATTGCAACTTGTCATTGATGACAAGGTTTATGAAACAAGGCCCAGGAGTCTCTGACTGATGTCAGACTGCGTCAGCGACTGTCGCGACCTTTGACGCATCATAAGAGTTTGAAATCATCATAAAAATCAATTCTAAATGGACAGTGTAAATATTGTGTTTGATTACTACCGCATGGACTAATTCCTCCATAAGCTTGATTAGCTCACTAGGCCACCAAAATGTGCAATAGGCCTTCCGAGGAATGTCAACGTGGCAATACGAAATAGAAGTGACACAGAATTTAGAAGTTAAATACATATTTCCCATCAAAAACAATCATATTTCACTATCAACATGATCAATTAGATGACTATTGCAGTTACACGATTTACAAGTAAACATCTAAATACTATAATTATATATATATATATATAAATATATTTCTCTAGATTTCGCATTTGGGAGACACGGCTTTGTCTTTTTAATTGTTCTGAGTGTCTCCCTAATGCGGTTTCGTGTCTCCGTAAAGCGGTGGTTTCTATTACGACGGAATAAACCGCTTTGTCATGTGTCTCCCAAATGCGGAATCCAGTGGAATATTCAATTCAAATGATTTCTGACATGGTATGTATATATATTCATTTCAACTGATTTCTCACATTATATATATATATATATATAATATATATATATACATGTACAAAATGTGTATTTAAAAAAATGTGTTTTTCCGCAAATTACACTTTAGTCATGATAGTTTGAAGAAGAATACCACTGTCCTCACTCTGTCAGGATGTAGTATGGATTTCTTTAAAAAATTTGTTCAATGGCACATCCAAAATGTCATTACCTGTGGCACTTTCGATGTATTTTTACCTGTGACAGTTTATATAGATTGTCACACGTGAATACCTTTCGGATGATTTAAAGAATGAATTCATAATGATTCAAACCATCCTGATATTTTGTTCAACAATTGTTAGTTTCATTTCATAGTTTTGTGTAAAACAACCTTTTATAAGCATCATTTGTATATACAATAATTGAAGGTATGTTAGCTCACCAGTTATAGATTCAAGCTCAATAGAGAACAAACCTTATCCCTGGAGAAGATGAGGCGTTTTGAATAACTAGGCTTGTATTATTAGAATCTTTGAAAAAGCTAGGCTTGTATTACGTATTGGGATTTTGAAAAGATACGCTTGTATTATTCCAATACTGAAAAGCTAGGCTTGAATGTTTCGGACTTTAATACGCGCACGCACATCTATTTTGGAGGACGGGCAACTTGTTTAACGTGTAAAATCATACTGGAGCGCGCATTATGGTGCACACACTGTCTTGTATTCAATGTATTCGGTACTAATGAGCTTTATCTGCACATGCGCAAATCATAATTACGAAGTGGCTTATGTATATCGTTGGTCAATGGCAAGAATGAAGCAATGAATCACGCCACTGTAATGTGGGACGGGGTAGAGCAATAGCCCCCGTCTTAGAAAGAAACGAAAGCAAGACAGGGCTAGATTACTGGAAGTGAATGCTTGAATCGAGGGAGATGTGAGTTAGGTGAGGGGGGGGGGGTGGGGTGCGCATATATATATTTTTTACACAACTGTTTTGCCAATTTCGCGAAAAAGTAAGTGCTCTGGTGAAATAGTCTAGGTCATAAACGCACATTCACGATAACCACAGCGTTATCCACGAACTGTACAACCAGACAACATAACCAGACCGGACACGGAAAATGAAAGAAAAGGAAAAACAAAGAAAGACATAAGGAAAGAGAAGAGGATAGATTAAAGGAAAAACAAAAAATACAAAGGAGGAAAGAGAAGAAGATAGGTATTAAAACGGAAACACACAGAAGAAAAATTGCATAAGGAAATAGGGGGGGGGGCAGATTCAAGGGGAAAAAATGGAAAGAATTTCCAATGTAAGCCTATATATAAAAAGGAAAAAAATTCTTTGTTTTTCCCTTTAATCTATCCTCTCTTCTTCCCTTATATATTTCTTTGGTGTTTTTTTTTTCTATATCCTTTGTAGTTTCCTGATCTATTTCTTTGTTTTCCCTATAATCTATCCTCTTTTCATTCCTTATTATATTTCTTTGTTTTTCTTTAGTCTATCCTCTGTTCTTTCGTTATGTATTTACATGTATTTGTTTTCCCTTACATTAAAGTAACGGTTCTATCTTCTCCTCTTTCCTTATATATTTCTTTGTTTTTTCATTTTCTTTCCTTATGTATTTCTTGGTTTTCCCTTTTCTGTCATCCTCCCTTCCCTGGTTAAAGTAACGGTTCTATCCTCTCCTCTGTCCTTATATATTTCTTTGTTTTTCATTTTCTTTCATTTTCCGTGTCTGGTCTGGTTCTGTCGTCTGGTTGTACAGGGCCCTCTTGCATAAAAAGTTGCGATTAAACGCATCTCAAAAATGATATTTCCAAAAGAACGACACGATAGTAACTTAAAAATAAAAACGACAAAGAAGACATACGTTTAAAAATGGAACATGTTTCGGAGTCGTACTCCATCATCAGCCTGATTTTTTTTAACAGAGCGTCTCTGTTTAAAAAAATCAGGCTGATGATGGAGTATGACTCCGAAACATGTTCCGTTTTAAAACTTATGGCATCTCAAAAAATTAAACGCAAGTCCAAAATACGCCATCCTGATTGGCTGAAATGAAGTTGCATTTAATTCTTTTGGGTTGCGTTTAATCGCAGCTTTTAATGCAAGAGGGCCCTGTTCGTGGATAGCGCTGTGGTGATCGTGAGTGTGCGATTATGACCTAGACTCATTTACCAGAGCTCTTCTAGTCTTTTGTAGCAAACTTGTCTAAATGGTTGTGTAAAAAAAACAAATATGCGCACCCCGCCCCACTCTCCCTCCACTCCCATGTATCCTCTTCTGCTTCCTCATCTATTTATCATGTTTTCCCTGTAATCTATCCCCTTTTCTTTCCTTAGGTATTTCTTTGTTTTCCCCTTAATCTATATCCTCTGTTCTTTCCTTATGTATTGCTTGGTTTTCCCTTTTCTATCATCTTCCCTTCCCTGGTTAAAGTAACGGTTCGTTGACATAGCGTTGGTGGTCGTGAATGTGCGTTGACGACTTAGACTCTTTCACCCTAGCACTTATATTTTTTCGTGAAAATGGCTAAACAGTTGTGTACAAAATATGCACGGGCGGCGCAGGAAGAGAGATTGGTGCATGGATTTAGAGAGATGAGAAGAGAGGAGAGATAGAAAAAGATAGAAGAGCATAACAATGGTAAAACAGAGGGCTATAAAAGAAAAAAGAAGGAAAAAGAAAGAGAGAGACAGAGAGGGGGATAAAGATAAGAAAAAAATATATGAGATAGAGAATGGAAGACAGAAAGAGAGAGAGAGAAAGAGAGAGAGAGAGGAGAAGAAAAGATAAGGATGATGAGGGGCTGCATGGCCCAGCACTGCAGGTAAGATTACTATAATCAATCAATCAGTCATTACACTTTGAACGAAACAAATTTTCGCTATTTTAACCAATTTCCCATTTGAAACAATTTAGACGTTAGCGACGTCTATTGTGTCAGCATTAAATGAATTGCAGTATGAAAATTCCAAAGCAGAAATCCTTTTAGGGCATGATAATTTAAGTTTAGGGATTTATTTCAGATTATATACATGAAAGCACCCTGGTAATCAAAACAAGTATATATAAAGACATATTTATCAACAGACCCTTAGGTCTATTACCCAACATCATATCCGAGTGACTTATCACCGTTTTATAATTATATTCACCATCTCTTTCTCCAGAAGCTTTGTTTCTGAGTTGGTTCCGATAATTTGCGGGTTTTTCCCCCTTTCAAAACAAAAGTACCGTATATTCATGTGCATGTGCCCACGACCATACGACTCATGAGTAAGTGTATTGATATTCTTGTAAGACCATTTGAATATTCCTGTTTTTGCCATCATGCTAACAGAAGTAATGACTTTTGATTAAATTCTAAATCATGACAAAAGTAATATATTATATTTTATTGGTTTATTATTACATCTATATTCCTACTCCCTAATGCTTTGAAACACCTGAACACAGGGGCGGCGAAGCGTCTTCCAAAGTGTGGGGGGCATCAGCAAAAAGGGGCACTTTGGGGGGGAAAAGGGCACCTACAAAGGGTGAAAACAAGGCGGAGATGCACTTTGAGACATTAGTATACCGCTACATTCTCATTAATACACTATCGAGGATCATTTTCGACACATTATTATTAATTTTATGTCTTAAATGGTTCTAGATAAAAACTACTTTGCAGTTGAGTGCAATGGTCCGATTATTCATTTGCGGGAGAGCGAGCAAAATATTGTAGATATTTTGAATAGCAGCGATTTTCTTAATAGCTTTGGAATAGCTTTGAATTTTCTTAAGAGCTTTGGAAAAATTTTAGAAAAAAATTGTCCTCCTTCCTGTTTTGATTTAGGGGCACTGCTCATTCTTTATAATTTAGAGAATTGAGCCCCTCCTGCTCCCTGCTCCACTGCCTCTCAGTGTGGTGATATCAGTAGGGGAATCTATTATTATGAAGCCTCTCTGATTATTTGGAGCTAGGTAGGCCTATGTGGCTCTTTTGTGGACTTTAGGGCACAGTTTGTAAGCGACATCGGAGTATATATTAACTACAATATATTAAATATATATAGGTATATAGGTAGGGCAGAAGACAAAAGGGGCACTTATCAAAAGGGAAAATAATACTGTTAGAAAGAAAAAAAGGGGACTGATCAGAAGTAAAAGGGGCACTTAAAAAGAGGCATTTATCAGAGATGAAAAGGGCACTTATCATAACGAAAAATTGAACTATTAAAACGGCAAATGGGCACCAATTAAACGAAAACAGGGACACTTGTCGGATTTCAAAGGGGACACTAGTCTTATCTGAGTTGAAAAGGGGCACTTATCAGAAGGTGAAAAGGGCACTTATTAGAAAGAAGAAGGGGCAGTCATACAAAGAAAAAGGGTCACTTATCAGAGGTGAAAAAGGGCACTTATAAGAAAGGAAAATTGTACTATTAGAACGGAAAATGGGTACTAATCAAACAAAATACAAAGGCACAGATTTCAAAAGGGGCAGTAATGTCTGAAGTTGAAGGGGACACTTATCAGAAGGTTCAAAGGGCATATATCAGAAAGAAGAAGTGGCGCAGTTGTGCGAAGGAAAAGGGGCACTTATCAGAAGATAAAAGGGCACTTATTAGAAAGAAGAAAAGGCACTATACGAAGAAAAGGGGGCACTTATCACCTATAAAAAGGGGCACTTTTCATAGATTAAAAGGGGAACGTTTTGGGTACTTGAAAAAAAGGGGGAGGGGGTGCCCCCAACCGAGTGTCGCCTCTGCCTGAACAATATAATGTTCTGGACATGATTGCAACAATAAATTCAATCATTGTATGAATAGATGAATTGCTGCAATTTGTTTGCTTTAATTTGTTTGTCATAGGCTAATAGGCGGACTAATAATAGTTCATTAATTATGGAGCACCAAGTGTCAGGCTTTAAATTACTATAATTCTGTAACTGTATGAACTGGGCAACCTCGCCAGTCATAATAACCGCTATTCATAACGTGTAGGTTCCTTTACCTGAAGGTCCGCTATTCATAAAGCGGAAAAGGGTTACTATTCATAAAGTCATAAGGACCATTATTCATAAGGGTCGCTATTTGTAATGTGAGATGAGGGTCGCTATTTCGAATTCACATTGAGGTTCATTACTCATAAGGACCATTGGCACTGTTCATAATACGAAATGAGGGTCGCTATTCATAGTACGAATGAGGGTATAGCAACCCTCATATCGTATATAATTATGAATAACAACCCTCTTCTATTACGAATAGCGACCCTCTTCTCCCATTATGACTAGCGGCCCTCTTCTCCTATTATGAATAGCGATCCTCTTCTCGTATCGTATTATAAATAAGCAATCCTTATGAATAATGACCCTTATGAATAATGAGCCTTTTCTCCATTACCAATAGCGGTCCTTATGAATAGCGATCATTCTGACTAGCGGTCCTTATGACTAGCGAGCGGACCCCATATGAACAGACTGTCACGAAAAAAAAAATGTCATTTTCATCTCATATGACTGGATTCATTTTGTTACCCATTTTGTGCAAAGAATTCCATAAATTTGTAGAGAATATGGAGTTTAATCCTTGATGCTATAAAATCAGTATACTTTTTTAACCGGGTTCGAATCCACATTTATGAATATTAGCCATTGACACTTGAAACAATATCTTTAAAAGAATGCCAGTTAATACTAGACTTTTCGTAGCAAAAAAAGTAAGGAAACTCGATTTATATTTATATTTATATTTATATTTCTTTAAAATGAGAACAATTATGTCGTATTGATTATCATTTTAAAGCTTGGGTAATTCCCTATCAAATCATAACATACTTGATATGATTTGCTGAATGGACCGTGTGTAGGCGACGTGAATGAGGGGAAGGGTCCAAAAGAAAATGTTGCAAAATGAGCGATATTTTGGCTTTGGGTATAATTGATTATGTTCGAAAAAATGTTTGAGCACTTGAATTCGGTCGTATTGAGTATCATAATAAAGCTTGGATAATTCGCTATCTAACCATAACATACTTGATATGATTTGCTGAATGAGGCGTGTGCAGGCGGCGTAAATGAGGGAAAGGGTCCAAAAGAAAATGTTGCAAAATTAGCGATATTTTGGCTTTCAAAATACTTGATGATGTGCGTACAAATTGTTTGGGGATTCTAATTCATAATCATTTTCCAAGTAAATTTCACTTTCGAAAGACATCTGAACTTTGCAAACATAGAAGGGGTTATTTTTACTTTTTGTTAATTATAGTGAGTGATTGTCCACTTGCTGGTTACTTGTCTTCCAACTGCATCATGCCAATAACGAGAGATCTTGATAGGGCCCAGTGCCATATGGCTTTTGCTAAACAGTCGGGTAACGTCGCGTCGCGTTGGTAGAAATTTTCAAACATTTTTCAGGAAGGTGTCTTCAAGGGGACAAATTAAAAAAGAGTCCATCTCAGTATGATTTTTCCCGTTTTCAGGCTAAAAACGACAAACAAGGGAATAAAGAAAACAATGGAAGGATAATGCAAAGAAAAACATGAACTATAAAGAGAGAATAGAAGGGTAGGAGGGATGGAAGAAAATATGATGAAAGGAAACAAAGAATACAACAAAAGGAAAGTTGGAAAGTAAAAATAAGTGGATAAAAACAAAGAATAACATAAAGAAAGATAGAGACATAAATGATAGAAGGATAAAGATATTAAGAGTAACTTAAGGAAAGATAGAAGAGAAGATGATAATTTGAATAAAGGAATAACATAACGAAAGAAAAGATGAAAGGAAAACAAAATGATAGGATAAAAGCAAAGAATGTTTTAAGGAAAGTAAGTAAAGATGGGAAGCAGAAAATGATTTTAAAAAGAATAGTATGAAAGATAGAGAGAGAAATGATAGGATAAAAAAAGTTTAACTTATATAAAGAAAGACAGAGAGAGAAATGATAGAAGGATAAAGATTAACGTGAGGAAGGTGGGGGAGAAAATGATAACAGGAAACAAAGAATATCATAACGAGAGGAAGGATGGAAAGATAATTGATAGAAGGATAAAAGCAAGAAATGACAAAGCGAGAGATAGAGAGAAAAATGATAAAAAGATAAATATAAACATGAAGAAAGGTGGAAGAGAAGATGATAAAAGGGAACAAAGAATAACAAAGTGAAGATGGAAAGCAATAAAAAAAGAGGATAAAAAGAATAAATATAAACAGTAACATTATGAAAGATGGAAAACAAAATGATAAAAGCAATAAAAGAATAACGTAATGAAAGGAAAGGTGGAAAGAAAAATTAATTAAAAAAGGATTAAAAATAACTGAATTAGTAATTACGCGATGCGTAATATATGTCCCCGCTAGAAGTGTAGATCTGTGTTGGAATGGCTGTTAATTTATGTAATTTCTGATAGAACCTTGAAGATAAATGTGAGAAATGAATTATCAAATTATGATAATATGTATTATGATTATAAATGCATTTTCTATTGATTTTGAATAAATTACAATAAATTTGCATAATTAATGAATTTCAAAATTCTGTGTAGAGGTTTGACAGCCCCTACCCAGCCCTATCAGATAAAACAATCAGATTCAAAATACGGTGTGAAATAGAGGAGAAGTAGCATTTTTGGTCGATTTTGAATAAATTTGCATAAATTTGCATAATTGATGAATTTCATGACTTTGTGTAGAAGTTTGGAAGCCCCCACTCAGCCCTATCAGATAAAACAACCAGAATCAAAATCGGCCTAGAAATGACGGAGAAGTAGCATTTTCTAACTTTTTGAGCACACACGGACGGACGGACGGAGGGACGGACGGACACACACACGCACACACGACCATTGATTTACTTGATATATCTAACCAAGACGGCCTGTCATGTTGGGCTTTTGCTAAACGGGAAAAATCATACTGAGATGGACTCTTTTTCAATTTGTTCCCTTGAAGACACCTTCCTGAAAAATGTTCGAAAATTTCTACCAACGCGACGCGACGTTACCCGACTGTTTAGCAAAAGCCCAGTGCCATATGGCGGATTGAAGCTCACTCACTCACTTACTCACTTACTATCACAAGAAAGAAAAATATCCCCGTTGCGTTATTGTGTTCAGATGACTTTGAATGTTGGATATCCCCCTCCATCCAATAATTAACAAAAGAATAAAAATAACCCCTTCTGTGTCTTCAATGTTGAGATGTCTTTTGAAATTGAGGTTTACTTGGCGAATGATTATGAATTCAAATCCTCAAACAGTATACCCAAAGCCCAAATATCGCTCATTTTGCAACATTTCCTTTTTGACCCTTCCCCTCATTTACGACGCCCGCACACGCCCCATTCAGCAAATCATATCAAGTATGATATGTTTTGATAGGGACTTATCCAGGCTTTAAAATAATACTTAATACGACCTATATTGTTCTCATTTTAAAGAAATATAATCGATCAAAGTGGAGTTTCCTTACATTTTGTGCTGGGTATATTTAAAGTAGATCTGAATATGTAAAAAACCTACTGAATTACGAGTAATTTCTTTTTGAAGTGCTTCCTCTTTCGACAGGGCATAACGTGTCAAAGATACTTTAATTGTTTAAAGCTCATCCCGACTGAAAACGGAAAGAATGAATGTATCCCCATCTCTGACACCTCCCTCTAGCCGAATGTGGAATATCCAGAGAAGGTGGAGAGTCTGTGGACGGGAGATGTCCGCCCCTGTGGGGGGGGGGGGGGGGGACAACTCCCTCTATTTCAGAATTCTGTTTAGTACATGAACACATGTGATGTACCTTGTAGAAGTTTCCTGGTATCGCACATAATTTTTCATATTTGATAGTCCTCACATAAGTCAAGGAACGATGTGAACAAAAACTCTAAAGGCACTGAAAAACAATGAAATGAAAAAAAAAAGAAAGAAGTCATTTCAGTCAAATTCCACGACGAACAACATTTCGTTATTTCTCCCTTGAAAAGAAATTTGAAAGACGAGGAATTTCGTACTCATTTGGCACGGAACAGCACACATTGCGCTCGAAATACCAGAAAAACGGGAACCAGCGAAGCTTCTCGCTGCTTTTTGTAAAGACGTAAAGGCTAGTGAGTGTGTGATAATAATGAAAGACGACGAAAACAAGGATGATAGCTATAATGACGTCGACCGTGTAGTGCCCCCTGCCGACGATTAATATGTAAGATCCGACAAGGTTGACAGTAGTAGAAATTATACGCAAGACGATGAATTTTCTTGGTGTATCTGGAGAAAAAAAAGCAAATCGATCGAAACGAAATCATTAAGAATGCAAACGTACCGGTATATGCACAGTATGAAATGCAAATTTATGAAAGTAATGACGTAAATACTCATTCATCTGCACTTTCTCTTTAAATGATCTTATCGAGGTATTATAATGGCCCATTGAATTATCCACGCAACCAACCAATAGCAACTAAAACAGTCGTGCCGAAAGTAAAAAGCATAATAAAACTTTAATTTATGATATATCTAGTCCTTGTCTCAATTTCAAGTTACTTGAAGAGAAACAATAATGTCGGTGTGCACTGAGGAGTTATCCGGATAAATATAGAAACGAAACCTTGCTTTCAAAGTCTATTTTATTGTTTAAATCCTGGCCAAGATTTTCATAGCCCTATAAACCCTACAAACCAGAAAACGGATTTGGAGCACTATTAACATTTTTTTTTTAAAGAGAGGAAAACAGAAAAAAGTGGACAAAACGGAAGGCGGTGTGAACAAGCAATACACGGGGGGGGGGGGGGATAAAGAGGCAGGGATAATAATTACGATAATCATGAAGATAATAACAGTAATACTAATACTAATACTAATAATAACGATAATAATAATAAATAGAAATATAGTAAAACAGCAGCCGAATTGATACAGTCGCTTGATTTAATTTGTATTTGAATGCTCAAAGTTCATAAACAAAAGCGCCGTTGAACGATATCTGACTATATGAAATGGGGTTGCTCAATCGCCCTATTTCGGGGGCCCTGTGATAAACTAAACGAAGAAATAACAAAGCGAGAGAGGAACTTAAATATGAGATTAGAAAAAATAAAAAAGACACAGAATATGATGTGAAAGGCTACTTTGAATACGCTGTACACAATTGAAATGATCATGATGATACAGCGTATGAAAAGCTAAGGGTAGTCAATAATGTGTTTTTACACCTTATGATTAGATGGTTACATTATTTTGCAACAGCAAGTTACATTTGAAAATATTATTCTGCTTTAATGAATAAAGGCAAAACCCGGCTTTTTAATGTACTTCTTTAATCGTTTTGAAAATGAATGAACATACTGCTAACTTAACTGCCTATTAATGAAATGGAAATTAAAACACGAGCAAGAATTCGAATCCAAGTTGTCATAGATAAATTTGAATGACGTTTTGGTCTCTTTCAATTGAACTACGATAAATTAATATGGATGTTCAAAACACATTTTTGCGTGCTGGAAAATAAATTTGAAGGGCTGAAAATTAATTTGAACCAAATGAGTAAACAGGATGAGAAAATCGCTTGACCACGGGCGTTTGAAAGTGAATATGAAAGCTTATTTTGCGAAATTGACCGGGAAAGAAAGAAAATGATAATAATAATAAAAGTTCGAATAAAATAACGATAATAGTGATAATGATGATGATAAATAATCATAACACTAATAATAGTACCATTTACATGACGTTTAAAACTAATGTCCTATTATTACACTGGCTTGATAAGGCGCTCTGGCATTCCTACCGCGTCCGAATTTACCTCACCTGGGTCGAGAGTGGCAAATATAGATTAATTAATGTATTGCCTAAGGATAGTGTTGTGGCAGGTATTCAAACCCCGTACCTTGTGATCCATAGTCCGGAGACATGTCCACTAGACCACAACACCTATGAGTTCTCAAAAGCTAAAACATTTTGCCCGTTGTTGTTATTTCCGTGTATTAAAATCCGCTAAAATACATACAGAGTAAAATTGTTGCTTTTGGTCTACCCTGGGGCCAGTTTATAATAATGTAAAACAATTTACGCAACACAAGAAATGAAAACAAAATTAATGATTTTAAAGCATCAAACAAAAACGAAACAGAAAAAAAAGAAAGACACAATATATATAAGTATATACATACATAATCATATAAAGAGGCACAACAATATATTTATAGTCTGTTTAAGTTAATCTTAAAGGTGGCAAAAGTGGGTAGTTGACGAAAATCAGAGGAGAATTCTTTTACAATAATTTGTTCTTGGCTTAGATAAAGAGAGATTATGTTGATTACGGACGGAGTATGACAAGGGTTTGAACTCAAACATGTCTTTCATGATTGTATTCAGGGGTCGTGTTATTTAATATTTTCTAAGTCAGAAGTAATAAATAGATCTTTTGCCTTTCACGTATCATTTCTCCAAGCCGGACAACTATGAATTTGACTGGTAGAGATATGAGAGTAAGGGTTAACTTTTAGTATTATTCTACCAGCCCGTAGAGGTGTTGTGGATCAGTGGATAAGTCCCCGGACTGTGAACCGCGAGGTCCGGGCTTCGAATCCCACCGCAGCACTAGCGTCCTTTGGCAAGACGTTAATCTACATTTGCCACTCTCCACCCAGGTGTTAAATGGGTACCCGGTAGGATGCGAAAGTTAATGTCGTTTGCTTAGCATGTGGCGCTTTACAGCGACTGGCTTGAATACTCCCCAGGGAGCGGATAAAGTGCACACATTGTGTGCGGGCATGTCAGAATCCAATGACCGGGGTAATAATATATCTGTAAAGCGCTTATGCTACAGTCACACGGCCATGTTACGGACCTGCGGATGCCTGCGTATATTTGGATAATGAAAATGCGTAATTTTTACCCCAAATAACGCAAATTTGAGCAAAAGTTACCTATATTCTGCGGACGATACGGATTAGTTACGGATGTTACGTATGAATTACGGATGTTACGGGTAAAACCTGTTGATGAGCCCATCCGCTGCCAACCCGCTGACACATGTCACGGACGACTTACGGATGACTTACGGACGATACGTATGAGTTACGTAGTTTATGTATGGATAACGTATATTTTGCGGATGCTTACGTATATTTCATCCGCAGCAGAATTTTGAGATTTTCAAAATTCACGCTGCGGATCTGCGTATGTCTGCGGATCCTGCGGATTAGGTTACGGATGGATACGGACGTTTTACGCAAAAATACGCAAAGATACGGATCAATACGCATGATACGGAACAATACGCAAATTCTACCTAAATTCTGCGCAAAAGACCTTGCGCGGGAAATTTAAAATAATTTTGAGATTTTCAAAACTTTTTCGCGGAAGACCTCGATTCCTGCGCACTCCCACGGATTTTTACGGATGCACTTACGGATGATACGCATGATACGGATTGCTGCGGATTTCTACGGATTTTTACGGATGCACATCCGCAGACATGCGTATCGCGCGTATCTGTCCGTCTGACCATAGCATTAGAAACACAACCATTGATGTATTAGGCGCTATATAAAAGCGGAATATATCTTGCCTATTTTGAGTTTTTTTGGAGTTGGATTAAACAGTTACTGCTGGCAGATTGCCATAGTACATCTCACTAATCAAAATGAGGTAATATGATGGAATTATAGATTAATTTCAATTCAGACATATTCACAAATTGCCTTAGTCTACCCAAATAGCTAACCATTTTACCTAACTTGGAACACGTTTGTTCAATGTGTACATACCATTTCAATTTTTCATCCTCAATTACACCCAAGGTATTTAAAGCTTTTTACTTGGGACACCTGTTTTTCTTTGATTTTGATATTTAAAAGCGCTTGTTTTTAAGCATGTTATATTTTCCAAGTATTATGCATACAATTTTGTCGTAATTGATTTTTAAGTTGCTGTTAATCATCCACGCTACCAGGCTTTTAAGTTCTTTATTTAAAACATTTTTGACAACTTTGGGATTTTTATGTGAATAAATATATGACCGTGACATCTGCATAAAGATGCACCTTGCAGTTGTTGAAAGCAGAATTGATGTCATTAATGAAAATTATGAACAATTTTATTTTTGTTCAGAAAGTACATTATTGACCGAAGTTCTTGTTCTTCTGTTTGATAAATAATTTCTAAACCACTGTAATTCTACACCAGTGACACCCATGCCTTCAAGTTTAGATTTAAGGATTAGGTGATCAAACATATCAAATGCTTTTTGCAAATCGACAAAAATCGTTCCAATAGAATGATAAAGTATGCCTGTTATTCATGTACTTACACTCGAAAATCACGAGGTTTCCAAGTGTTAAGGATGTTATATGTCCACTAAACATGTAATCTCCGCACATTTTCATTCCACTCAATCGAGAACCGGATTTCATCCACAAAGAAAAGGAAATACTAAGTCTCTCATATACTGTATCGGTGGCCTGTAAATGGTTAGGAAGATAAGAATAAAAAAGAAATATTGATTAGAAAGCTAGAAAAGCAAAATGGTCATGGTTTAATATAAGATAATACAATATAATATAAACTTTTTATTCTCTCTCCGTTTGCGAAGCGCAGCCCCGCCCCTAAAATATACAAGTAAATACTTGTAGGTTATCACAAGTATTTGGTGAAATATTTTCTCCAAATACTTGTAATTACCTTCAAGTATTTGGAGAAAATATTTCACCCATTGTTTACTGTTCTTCGTTGTCTTGTCACTCAGCAAAAAGTTTGGTTTGGTAGTGTGTCATAGCCAAAAATTAACTCTGGTATAGCTATAATGTTGAATATAAAGACAACAAAATTAGAGCCGTTAGAAATAGGTGACCTATATATTCAGAGAATTATCATTAAATAAATACGTCACACGCTGTTTGCTTTCTTCTTTATCTTGTCATTCAGATAAAAAATGAATTGGTTGTGTGTAACAGACAGAAATAAAGTTAAGTATGTCTTTTTGAACTTTGAAGTATATTATGTTCCACATTTACATGTGTCAATTTCAAAAAGTGCAGGTAAAGAACTCACATCAAGTACAATATATAGAAAGCTTTGAGAGATAAATTATATGAACAGGTGGCAAAAAAGAAGAAAATTTGAAATGTGGGGAGCCTAGATAAAAAAGCATAGCTTGTAAACGCCCGTTTAGAGTAGCGTTATAAGAAGTTCTGATTAATATGCAATAAAAAAGCGAAACGGAATAGAGGTATCAGATTCGCTAAACGTACAGGGAGAGCAAAGCTCATAATGTGGAGTAAAGAAAAGAAAAGGAATAAAGAGAAAAGATAAGAAGAAGAAAATGGGCAACAACAACAAAACATAACTAAAGACGTTTGTTGAATCAACAAACAATTCACTAGAAGAAGTAAGAAGATTTGGACACTATGCTGGACCAAACTTAAATGTTATGAAAACAAAACAAATGGAATGATGATCCAGTCAAGTATCTGTGTCTATACCTAACTCGAAATCTGATCGATTGAACTGGTCTCTGAAACTTGAAAAAGTTAAATCAATCTTAAATTTCTGGAAAATAAGAAATTTAACCATTTATGGTAAAGTTGTTATAATTAAATCGTTAATAATTTCACAATTTGTGTATATTGCTTCAGTATTACCCATTTCTCCGAAACTAATTGTGGAGTTGAATAAATTGATTTACAATTTTCTTTGGAATTCTAAAACGAGACAAGGTCAAGAGATCGGTCTTAATAAACACAGCTGAAAATGCAGGACTGAGCATGGTAGATTTACATTCCAAAGTTCAATCCCTGCATTTAGCATGGTTAACAAGGTACTTTGAAAATAACAATGATGCACGGTGGAAATTCATGTTTAAATACTGGATTGAAAAAATATGTCCGTTGTCTTTGATATTAAAAACAAACTGTTCTCGCAAAGATATGTTGATGCTATGCTCAAAACATAAAATACCTGATTTCTATGTTAACTGTCTGATATCTTGGAGTGAACTTAGGTACGTTGATTTTCTGCACGTCGAAAATGTTCGAAATGAAGTATTATGGTACAATAGCAATATAACACTTGGTAGTAAAACCTTATTTTTTAAAGAATGGTTTTCAAAGGGACTCTTAAAGATTAATGATAGTGTAGAAAATGGACATTTTAAATCACGAGATTATATTTGTAATGTGCTTGGTTCGAACTCTTTGTTGGTTGACTTCATGTATAAGAATCTCAAGAAGGCGATCCCTAAAGTCTGGATCAAACGAATCCATGAAGTCAATCGGCATGATAATGATACAGGTATTATGCACAATTATGATAATGAGTTTCATGAAATCAAAACAGGTGATGCCATTAGATTGTCAATAATGAAATCAAAACATTTTTATGGTTTACTGTGTGAGTTCAAGAAAAGTGACCCAACTGTATTAAGACATTGGGAAGAACATTTTAACCTTCCTATCGATTTTGATTGGAAACATATATTAAAATTTAAATTTAAAACAATGAAAAATAATAAAGTGAAGCAATTCAATTTTAAAGCACTTCATCGTATCTTACCTTTCAGATATAACTTATGTAAATGGAAAATTGTAAATGAAAATTTATGTAATTTTTGCAAAACAACTGAAACGTTTGTTCATGTTTTGTTAGAATGCCCCAAGGTAATATTATTCTGGAAACGTATTGTTGCATTTATTCGTCATGACTTCAAGCAAACACTTATAATGAATGAAAAACACTAGATTGTTGGTATAGATTCTAAATGTTTAAATGCTAAAGATATAAATATAGTCATTACATACGCACAATTATGCAATATATAAAATGTATATATTGAACTACTTTCAGAGGAAAACTTATAATAGTTTCACAATATGGCATGCTTTTAAAAACGAATTACAGTTAAATAACATTCCAGATGATATATCAAATGCTATTCAACAATTTATTCCGTGATTTTAACCGATTGTTATTTTTCTTTCTTCCTTTGGAGATTTGCCGTTGAGAAGTGAATGTATATTTATATGTATTTTAATGTATTGTTGATTGCATCGAATAAATGACCTCTGAAGAGGTAAAAAAAACCCAAAGAAACTAAAGATGTTACTTAAAGTCTTGGTATATTACCATTATTATCATATTAATTATATAAATAAACGATCATTTATTCTTTCAGTGTAAGGCAAAATGAAAATGGACCGAATTCATGAAGCCTATATGAAGTGCTATTAGCCATTCTAGCAAAGAACAGAAACGACCTGCTTTCTTAAAAAAGGATTCTTCCCCATGACAAACAGCTGTCATGTTTTTGGTTTCACTATGAAGTATTTGGTTCGGCTTTGAAGATCCTTTCATGGTAGGTAAGGTTAGGTTTTACTTCTGCATCTTTCATGTCTTTAGTTGCCTCGGTTTTCTTCAATTGCTTCGGTTTTCTTCATTGCTTCTCTTTCAGGCTATTGAGAGTTTACAATTCACTTCATTTACAGGAATTAAAGAGCAAAAAAATTGAATAAACCATGATTTTGTTTTTGTTTTTGTTTTGAAACGTTTGACAGCAAAATTATCAAATTTGTGTGCGAGAATGAAAACCTTTCAGACAGCATGGACGCAGCGGCTTACAAACCCTTGTTTCATGTTCCCACTACATGAGTGCGAGTCAGAACAAAAACGACACTGTTTAAAATTTCCTAAAAGTGAACTGCCTCAAAGTGCCTTAGAGTGAATTGTAAATATGTGCTTCTTTGGCATATATTTGAAAAGAGTTCCCCCGCTTCTTTTGGGATTCGTGGGATAATATTTTATGATTTGCTGCACAGGGGTTAATATAATTGGGCCAAAACCCACTTGCACCAAATCAAAATCTGGAATTTCCTCTACTAGCACGACTAGGAATTTATTGAATATACGATTTTGCTGGGAATGACAATATTAGACGAGTTTTTCCAGGAGTGAAATATTGGACTGGACCCATGGCTGTATCTATTCCTGATGATTCGGAGTCTGAGCTTTTTCCAAGAGATTAATCCTACCTGAAATCCTTTGCCTAACTAGCGTTAGACCCAAGATATTCCTCAAACATCTTTCTGTCTTGAATGAAGCTTGGTTTTGCTTTGATGGTTATACGCCCTAGAAAAATCCATAAATCCTAAGTTAAACAATTTTGACCCCTAAAACAGAATAAGAGGCAATTTAAAAACTGTTAATTTATTCTGATATGATATCTTACCTCGGCCGTGCATTCGCTGGGAGGCGGTAGTACAGGGAGTGCAGTGCTTAACATGGTGAATATTCGCATGATGTAGACAGTCGCCAAAATTATGCAAAATCTCCGGAAGACAATAGTTCTGAATAGAAATGAATATTCAAAGAAGACAGTTAAAAGCAATGAAGTATTAATTTGCAGCACAGCTTTCTTAAAGTTAACAAAAGCCCATTAAATTCCTGTGCAGTTTGTATGGATCCACTTTCATTTTCCCCCTGTCTTTCAATGATATTTCCAGTGTGTCACCAATCATACAGACATTTTCATGGGCCAAGGAACCAGGGGGCTGGAGGGACTTCAGCCACTCCACTTTTTTTTAAAGTGCATACCATATTTTGCACATACCATTTTTTTTTAAACTTTAGAATCATCTGGAAGATCTCTATAAGCAATGACGTAAAGAAGAGATTACATTGACAAGAGCTAGAGAATACATATTCCCAATAGGGCCAGATAACACGTCGGTGATTCAAGTGGAACGGGTGATGTCTCCTCCTGGAAAAACTGTAAAGGGGTTGTCTCCGAATTTAGAAATAATGTCAAAATTAACGATTTAAAGCTGTCCATCCCGGCCCATTGAGCAGCTGAGGTAACGGAGAAAGGGAAATGTGCTCTAAAATGCACAACTGCAAACTACAAATGCTCCTTCCCAAAATCGGACTCCATTCGAGAGTCGATCCTCACCCCCTGATTTAATTTGTTTGCTGGCAATAAAATGCCAACTCTGCCCCGTTCTGATGTAATTTTTATAATAACAATAAGCATCGAAATACACGAGTATTGATTCTGTATATATTTGTGGATCTTGGACTCCCTTGAAAGATATTTAGCATGCTTAGTAGAGCGAACAAATTAGACTGCTGGGGGAAAAAAAATGTACACTGTCGCTTGGTCTACCACCACTTGGTCTAATCATCAGTTCGTCGAACTCCACGTGGTCTAACTTCATTTTGTCAACAACCAGCTTGTCTACTTACCATTTCGTCTAATTTCCATTTGGCCTAATAACCTATTCGTCTAATACACAGTTTGGCTAACCCCATTTAGTCTAAAACCCATTTGGGCTAATTTTCACTTCGGCTAAATTTCACTTCGTCTATTTCCAAATAGTCTATCCGTCATTTTGTCTACAAGCCACATGGTCTCATATCCATTTGGGCTACACTTACTTTGGCTAATACCATATGATCTACCTATCATTTGGTCCAATTCCATTTAGTCTAATAACCAGTTAGGCTACTTTTCATTTCGTCTAATTTCCATATAGTCTAATGACCATTTGGTCTAATTACTATTTATTCTTCTGGCTATTTAGTAGCAAGTTGAGAAAGGAAAGGGAAATGAAACTTCAAAGAAGTCATCTATACGTAAATGTGCATTAAAAGAGTTATTCACCTTGCTGCTGCTTATATCAAGTCAATCAATATCGCTACATTTTATAGATAAATTATCTAATATATTAAAATAAATTATTTAGTATTATTTTTTAGTCATTAAAACAATCATATAGGTCTTCTCTTCCTCTCATGACTTAAGTAGAAGAACCTGATTTTGTATTGCACTTCAAATTATGTTTGTTGGGTTGATAATCTGTTATTCACGTTTCTTATTTGATATCCGACGTACATATGTTTATGCAAGTAGCCAATATTAACTAGGGGCGGTGCCAGGGTATTTTCATAGGAGGGGCAAGACGACCAACACACTTGGGGTTTCAACGAACTGGGTACCGTTTTTGGAAAAGGGGGAACTTAATTATAAAGGGTGAAGCCAAGAATGGAAAATGGCGTTTTAATACGTTGCTGTACCCCTACATTGAACTTAACAAGCATTAAATGTTAAGGATATATTTTCTAATTTTCGCATTTTATGCAATTCTGCCTTACTCCTAACTTGCAAGCGAGCGACCAAAAATATTATGTTCTTGTTGAAGGTCATGCATGGTGCTTGCATTATATTGATTCATGACGCAGATGCCGCAAAAGCGTTTAATTCCAAGCATAATTTCTAAATAAAAGAGATAGATAGGACTTTCTGTTACTGCCATGAGTTACAATAAGTGAGTGCGAGCGAGCGTAGCGTGCAAGCTTCGGGCGGGGGATATCTTAATTTGCTGCAATATTATTAAACTTTTGGGCACTGTGTCCCCAGCTCTCGCTAAGTTCCTGCTAAAAGGTGTCACACTGTTTACATATCAAGAACTAAATATTCTGCCATTAAGCTTCTCTGATTCTTGTGAGCTATTTTCAGGAGTGGCACTACAGGGGGGAGGGGGCAGGGGCGGTTGCCCCCTATGATTTTTCAAGTGACCTAAAAGATAGAGAGAGAGAGAGAGAGAGAAGAAAAACGAAAAGAGAAGAAGAAAGAAGCAGAAAGAAGAGTATGCAACTCTTATTATTATTATTATTATCATCATTATTATTATTATTATTATCATCATCATCATTACTATTATCATTATTTGTTCATCTAAAACGTAAATTATCTGGCTCGTTGTCTTTTGCTACCCACAAAAATGCCGCTTTTTATACTTGTTCACTGCCTTCTTTTTCTTATTTTAAGGCAGTGGCGTATATAGGTATTATGACGCCCTGGGCAAACAGTGAATTTGCGCAAAGTGATAATTAGCCCAAGTGGTCATTAGACCTTCTGGTTATTAGGCCAAGTGCAAATTAGACCAAATGAAGAGTGGACCAAAAGGGTTTAGCCCGAATGAAGGTAGCCCATCTGGAGATTAGACCAAGTTGTTTCAGCCCAAGCGTGCATAAACCAAAAAGACGTGGGGAAATCCCTACACAAGTTGATGTAACATTTTATGCAAGAAAGTGTTAAATGTAATCATAAAAGAGTAGAAGAGAAAATGTTTCAACTCTATATATTGGCTGAAATATTGACAATTTAAAAAAGTGAAATTATAGTAAAAATGCTTTAAAATTTGATTTCAGCTGCCTGGAAGGCCCCTGATTACTGTTACTAGGCAATTCCGTTAACAAGCATTTAATAATGGGCATGATTTTGTTTAATAAAATCAAGTACATTTTCTTGTTTAAGTATAGGAAAGAGTTTTTTTTTAAATAGAAGGCCTTATTTTGGGGACAAACCAAAACTAGGAATTCGTATGCCCAGTGGAGAGATACTTTGTTCCAAAAACAAGGCCTTCGAGGTATAAAAAAACTGATCCCATCCAATCAAATGATACTTTACATAGTGAAATGAATAAAATAAAGCAAAGGTTTCTAGCTAATAGGCTTCAAATAAACGTCAATAAGACTTCTTTAATGATTTTCAAACCCCAAAATAAGACAGTCGGAGACAACATAATAAAATTGTACATTAATGCTACTGAAATTAAAAAAGGTGCAGTGCGTTTACTATTTTTTTAGGTGTAATCAATGAAAATCTGAGTTGGAAAGAACATGTAAACATAATCACAAATAAGATTTCTAAATCTATTGGAATCCTCAACAGACTGAAAAGTGATCTACCTCTGCGTATTTTTCAGATTTCAGATATAGATTTTATTTCATTACACTTTCATTTTTAAAAGTACATGTATATAACAATATGTATTATGCAATCAACAATATTGACAACACAACTTAGTGCAGAAACGTTTTGGATCATTACAAGCAAAATAATGTGCATTAAAGTTTGAGTTGTAAGAAAAAAAGTAACAGTAATGAAAACTACATTAGATTAATTTTATGAAAATGATAATGAGAACAAAGACCAGCTTAGAAGCATAGCTTGTAGAAGCGCTGGTCCCTGGCAAAAGATAAATCATGAATACAGCACATAAAAAAATAGTCTGGGCAACCATGCATAAAATTTCCAATAAAAGGGAAAAAGAAGAAGACAGATACATGACCATGGAAAGCAAACAAATCATAAGCATAACACACTTTCCATCGAAGAGAAAGCATTGAAAAATAATAAAGCTGGGAATAGTTACAATGGAAAGGAGTAAATTTTACAAAGGACAGAAGAAGAAGGACAAAGTGACAGGGGGCGAGGAAGGGGGGGGGGGTGGTGGAGGGGCAGGATCTGGAAGGTTTCATTTAATCTATAGATTTTGATACACAAGTAAACAAGGATCACCATTGAGGGATCAACGTTCATAAAAAGCAATAAGTGATTTTTCTCAATTTACGTTTGAGTGTACTCAAACTTATACTGTCTCGTATATTTAAAGGGAGGGAATTCCAAAATTTAGGAGCTGTATATGAAAAAGTATTCTTGGTTAATGCTGTACGAGTTCTTGGCAAGTGATATATTGATTTGTCTGGTGGGGTAATGATGGATCTCATTTTATTATTATCTTATTATTGAAGACAGTTGGCAATTCATGATTATGATACTGAAACATAAGTACAGCAAGATTGAGGCGGTAAAGTTTTTAGTACATTATTAGAGTGAAAAAGACCATCAGTGTGGTGGCGATAATTAACATTACTTATAGTCCGCATAGCCTTTTTCTGTAATAAAAAAACTCTGTCTAACAGGCATGCCACACTGTTTCCCCAGGCTAATATTCCATAATTAAGATATGGTAAAACTAGTGTGGAGTATAGTGATAGAAGTACGTTTGGCGGAAAAGACCATTTGAGTTTGTTAATCATACCTATGTTTCTGGATATCAATTTACATACATTATCAATATGATGCTTCCATGATAGCTTATTATCTATTATAGTGCCTAGAAATTTTGTTTCAATCACCTTCTGTATTTGTATATTATCTATGAGAATTGGATGAGGAAGTTCGTTAAAAGTATTACTAAATAACATGCAATTTGTTTTTTCTAGATTTAGTGATAACTTGCTAGCCTTAATCCATTTTGCAACTGAATCCAGTTCAGAATTAATCACATTACATATAGTTTCTAGGCTTTCATGCGAAAGAAATAGATTAGTGTCATCTGCATACATGATAAAAGTCAATCAATTTCATGATCTATGAAAGTCATTTATATACAAGATAAAAAGTAAAGGGCCTAGAATAGAACCCTGTGGAACACCACAATTAATATTTCTTAATTGCGACATGCAATTCTCAATACAGACATATTGCTGACGTTCGTATAAATAATTTCTAAACCAATCTGAAACAATGCCCCTTATGCCATAATGTGAAAGTTTGCTTAAGAAAATTTCATGATCTATAGTGTCGAATGCCTTAGAGAAAATCTAAGAACATTCCTATTGTGTGGGTACCGTTATCAATAGAACTTGTAATATTATTGATTAGAGAGAGGAGAGCATGTGTTGTATTATGGTGTTTTCTAAATCCGAATTGAGATTCATGTAAAATATCGTTATTATTCAGAAAATTCATTGTGCGAGTAAAAACTACTTTTTCAACTAGAAATGTGCATTCCTCGTGCCGCGCAATGCGAAATGTATCCCCCGGCGCTGGCAGCGATTTGAAGGAGGGACAAAGACCCTCCCCCATCCCCTCCCTCAAACAAAAGGATGGTGTAGAAATTGCCGCCAGTGGCCCGGAATATTGTCAACACCAGGAGCAGCATTACCAAAACGATTTGTGTAGATTAGAGTATAATGCATTTTTATAGAAAATTCGGAAGAAATATGACCTCAGAGCGCACATAAGACATCCACTAAAATATGACCTTTGATCCTATGAAAGACGGAACACTAGAGGCAGCATCACCAAAAACTGTAGAGGTGTAATCTATAATGGACCTACATACAAAATTTGAATGAAATCCGTCAAGAAATGCAGAAGTAAGAGTGCACAAAAGGGACAAATGAGCTTTGACCCTATAAAGGACGGAACAATGAGGGCAGCATCACCAAACAGTAAAGATGTGTAGATTATACCAAGATACATCTCCATACAAAATTTGAAAGAAATCCATCAAGAAATGTGGCCTGCAGAGTGAACTCACGCCATCCCTTGAAGTATGACCTTTGACCCTATAAAAGACGGGACACTGGTGGCAGCATCACCAAAAACTACAGGTTTTTAGATTACACCAAGGGACACCTTCATGCAAAATTTGAACGAAATCCGTCAAGAAATTCAGAAGTAAGAGTGCAAGAAATGGAAAAATGACCTTTGACCCTATAAAGGACGGAACAATGAGGGCAGCATCACCAAAAATTAAATATGTGTAGATTATACCAAGATACATCTCCATACAAAATTTGAATGAAATCCGTCAAGAAATGCAGAAGTAAGAGTGCACAAAAGGGACAAATGAGCTTTGACCCTATAAAGGACGGAACAATGAGGGCAGCATCACCAAACAGTAAAGATGTGTAGATTATACCAAGATACATCTCCATACAAAATTTGAAAGAAATCCATCAAGAAATGTGGCCTGCAGAGTGAACTCACGCCATCCCTTGAAGTATGACCTTTGACCCTATAAAAGACGGGACACTGGTGGCAGCATCACCAAAAACTACAGGTTTTTAGATTACACCAAGGGACACCTTCATGCAAAATTTGAACGAAATCCGTCAAGAAATGCAGAAGTAAGAGTGCAAGAAATGGAAAAATGACCTTTGACCCTATAAAGGACGGAACAATGAGGGCAGCATCACGAAAAATTAAACATGTGTAGATTATACGAAGATACATCTCCATACAAAATTTGAACAAAATCCATTGAGAAATGTGGCCTGCAGAGTGCACTCACGACATGTCCTGAAGTATGACCTTTGACCCTATAAAAGACGGGACACTGGTGGCAGCATCACCAAACACTATAGGTTTTTAAATTATACCAAGAGACACCTTCATGTAAAATTTGAACAAAATCCGTTGAGAAATGTGACCGCCAGAGCGCACACAAGAGTACACACAAGACATCTATCAAAATATGACCTTTGACCCTATAAAAGACGGAACACTGGGGGCAGCATCACCAAAATCTATAGGGTTCCAGATTTTACCAAGAGACACCTTCATACAAAATTTGAACAAAATCCGTTGAGAAATGTGACCGCTAGAGCGCACACAAACTTTCCCCAAAAATATGGCCTTTTACCCTATAAAAGACGGAACACTGGGGGCAGCATCACCAGAAACTATAGGGGTCCAGATTTTACCAAGATACACGTCCATAGGAAGTCTGAACGAAATTCGTCGAGAAATGTGACCGCTAGAGCGCACACAAGAATGTGACGCGGCGGCGGCGGCGGCGGCGAAACGCTGCTGAATCCAAAGTATCCTCCGGCATACTGCCGGGGGATACAATTACAAAGATATTGGCCTGTAATTTGATCGCGATAACGGATTACCCTTTTTAAAAATAGGGATTATTTTGGCTAATTTCATTTTGTTTGGAAAAACACCTGTGCTCAGAGATAGATTACATATATAAGTGAATGGTTCAACAATACTTGCTATTATTTTCTTAATTATAAAATTATTCACATAATCATGTCCACAACTGCGTTTACTTATAAAATTGTTCACAATGTCAAGGACTTCACCTTCATTTACAGGAGTAAAGAACATAGAATTAGGGTGAGGGTTTTGTAAGTAATCGTAAAATTTTCTATCACAGTTTGGTATCTTACTTGCTAGATTTGGACCAATTTCAACAAAATAATCATTAAAGTGATCAACAATATCTTGTAACTCATCAATAGTTTTTTCATCAATTTGTATATTAGAAATAGTATACTTTTATTTTTCTGTTTATTCAGAACTTCATTGATTAATTTCCATGTGTTTTTAGCATCTTTGTTACAGTTCATAAATTGACGTGAAAAATATATCTTTTTTTCTATACGTAGGAACCCTGTCAATGTATTTTTATAATTCAAATATTTCGATTTAGAACTTTCAGTGGGATTCGCTTTATATTTCAAATAAAGATTGTTTTTCCTATTTATTGATCTTAATAAGCCCGGTGTTATCCATGGAGATTTTGGAATTCTTTTCTTATTTCCTATTCATTAAACAAGCGAGTTAATTTGGCCATAAATTCATCACAACTATTATTTACATCAGTCATATCATAAATATCATTCCAATCTTCTATGCTTAGTCTGTCTTTGAAAGTATTAATATTACCTTCAGACAACTTCCGTTTGTATATTATAGAAGGGCATTGTGTTTGCTGCAAGATTGGGAAATGTGCAAATATGGGGAAGTGATCCGTTAGGTCTGATATTACAACGCCCGCTTGGGGAAAGGGATGCATGTTACTAAATATATTGTCGATTAAGGTGGAAGATTTTTCTGCGATGCGAGTTGGTTTAGAAATAAGTGGTATAAATGGGGAAGTTAGAAGCGTTCTATAGAATTCATGAACAAGAGCATCAGAATGGTAGTTCAATAAATTAATATTGAAGTCACCCATTAAAAAACAATCCTTGCCCCGCAGTATTGGGTTTGAGATAATATTTTGAAGGCTTATTAAGAAATCATTGTGGCTAGATTTGGGAGGCCTATATATGACTCCAATAACGATATTTTTTCTATTAACAAAATCAATTTTTATAAAAAGTGTTTCTATGGAATCATTCACATAATTCAATACAGGTCTATTATTATATTTATATTCTGAGGATATATATAGCGCAACAGCGCCCCCGATTTTATTGGTCCTATTATTCACTATTAAATAAAAACCCTGAATTGTGAACAAAGAATTAGGGGTATCTGAAAGCCATGTTTCTGAATGGCCAATTACAGAACATTTGAATCGTTACGTAAACACTCAAAGTTTCTATTCATACTTCTAATATTAGCATGAAACAAAGAAAACTCAGCCGTATCCATATTTAAAAAGTGTGAAGCAAATTGATTTTCAGAGTAATAAGAGGATGATTTGGCTTTATCATGTTCATTGTCATCAAAAGGTACATCAAAATCTTTGGCATTCGAATTTAGAGTAGTGATCATATCATTAACAAATTTAGTATCAGGACTGCGAGTTTGAGAGTCTAATAACGTTTGGAAGGCATCTAAGAATTCATCATTGTTATCGTTATTACCGTTATTTACCATTATGTAAGATTATCATCCCCGTAAAGAGATTGATCTTAGGCCCTGCACCTGAGGGGAAGGGGGTAGGAGTAGAGTCTTGTATGGAGGGATACTGTCACAACGTACATGGATACACCATTTAGAGAACAGATATTTAAGAGACAAGAGAACATCACTTTAAAAAACAACAACAAAAACAAAAACAAAGGCAAAGACTGTATAAAACGAGTCTTAGGACAAGGCCCATGCATCTAACAGTGAGTATCTAGAAATAGTTATAAGAGTTTAAATACACGTTGTGTTCATTGTGTTAATACAATCATTTGCTTGAGGAAGTGGTTTGATGATAGGCACCAGATATTTGACTGGGTAAGAGTAAATAATCAAAGACAAAAACAGTGACAATAACATAATCAATGAGCGTGGAAGCGTTCAGGCCATGCGTTGCACGCCAAGCACTAATATTATGATATTACCACCCCTAAAGCTAGTGCAATATTAAATGGGGCAACTGTGCAATTTACTTAATACAACAACTTTCTCGGTTAGAAAAACGGGCACTACGAGTTATTACTAATTCGTCATACTTAGCTCATGCACATAAAATTTCCTAAAGCTGGTCAAATACATGCGTGGTCATAACTTGGAAAATTAACAGTATCTGTTTAACCAGTATTAAGGATATATTTAGACATGATTAAAGTTAAGAACTTTGAAAACTGACTTTGCTGTATTCCTTTCGAAAATGATGCAACTTGGTATGATGCCGACCACAGTGAATCAACATAAGTGGTCATAATCTTGGACACTTTTTAAACCAGTATTTCTCAAGGATATATTTAGACTTGATTAAAGTTAAAAGCTTTGAAAACTGACCTATCATTGTTGCATTCCTTTCGAAAATGATGCAACTTGCTATGATGCCGACCACAGTGAATCAACATAAGTGGTCATATATTGGACACTTATCAAACCAGAATCCATGAGGTTATATTTAGACATGATGAAAATACATTATAAGTGCTCTTACATCTGGACCTGATAAGGTTAGTATTTATGCAGGATATATTTACACATGACGAAAATGAAGGAATTTAATCATGGATCATTACTGCTTTCTATTTCGTAAATGATACCATGCCGAAACTGACGCATACATGTACATATAAGCCCTAGAAATCTTGAATTACCTTACAACACGCTTGCAATCGAAGTGCCCAAAGTGTGTCCGGGTTTTAGCTTATACGTATGTTTAATGGTGCAGGTTATCAATGAGTGTGTTCTTTATAGCAAACTACCTTACATATTTATAGATCACAACAATTTGGATGATGATACTGTTTCAGTTCTGTTCCAATGACTCCAAGAATACCATTTTGATTCTCTTTGTAAAGATATTTGGTTAAAAGCACTTTGTAGGCGCCTTGAACATTCAAAAGAGGCCCATGAGCGCTTTATAAATCTAATTTTGTTTTCGTAATAATGCATGTAAAAGATTTGATTTTCACCCTATCACTATCATCTCTCTCTCAATCTGCCCCCCCCCCCCCCTCTTTAATATATACTAACCTCTCTTGCTTTATGTATGCGGTCATTGAAATCAGTACAATATGAATAGATTTGTTACTGCAATCCTCTTGGTGATATCCCATGTAGACCAATACAACCCAAGAAACCGACACAAATAAAAAATAAACGAGGAAAGATGAACAGATGGTGATACTGTTTCAGTTCTGTTCCGAAAAGTACACGAGGTCGACAGCCCACGAGACCGTAATAACGAAGAAATGCATAAAGAAAGAAAACTGCCAATCTCACGTGCTGTCCGCCTCGATGGTCCTTGGTCCCATGAAACCTCTGACGAGTGACTAGATGGTTCATGAGAAGGAAACTCTCGGTCTCATGAACCTTTAAAAATGTGAGTGAGTCCGAAATAGTCGGTTTTGTAAGCCGTCCATCAATTGAACCCTCAGGAAAGTTGTCAGAAGGGGTAATTTTACATTAGGGTGATAATATTCTGGAATAGCTTCCAAAGTGTAAACACGTTGAATAAAAAGTGCCCGACATAAGGTGAGCTTCCTGTCCTATGAGTTTTTGAGTTTAAAAAATTATTTACTTATTTTCTTCTTCTTCTACTACTACAACTTCTTCTTCTTCTTCTTTTTTTTTCTTTTTTTCTGGGGGGGGGCTGAGTTTGTTGCAAAAGATGATCGTTATTGGTTATTCAAACACATATTAGGTGCCCTCGTGTTGGGCATTGTTTTATCCAATATTTTCAAAATAGTGATTAGTGGTTCCTGGGGCAGTTGTCCTGATATCAACGGGTCACAAAACCCACAGTCACGCGTGATTCAGGCCTATATATTGCAGGCAAAGAAATGTTGTCAGGACGTACACAAGAACGGCATGTTGGGCTCGCGGTCCGTCGGCTAACTGGCCTTTGCGAGTACTAACACAGGTGTGTATTAAACGAACTGAGCTGCGACTACTAGACTTACAAAATGAATTCAAAACATTTTTATTAATTGAAAAATTACCTGTGTTTATGAAAGAACAATATCACAAGCAGAACGAAAGCGAGAGTCATGATACAAACTTCTGATCCTGGCGTACCCCATGTGATGTTGGGTAAATTGTCCATGATCCGATCGGGAAGAGGGGGGTGAACCTTCCTATCCGGAGCTTCTCGGTGCGTGACAATAGTGGCGTAACACATGATAAACACAACAATGTTCAGGTAGACATAGCTCCACAAGGTCTTCCAGTATTCGGGGACAAGAGGTTTTTCAGTGGGGCGGCCGTGGCCGTTCAGGTGACTGAAATCGGGTACAGTTATGGTAACGCCGTTTGGGGGTGAGATTACCTTGTGATCGTTGGATGTAGCCTCCATATTGGTCCTGCATTACACGAAGCAAACGAGATCAATGATGTTAAGCTTGAAGTCTGGAAGTATATTATATTTATATATATATGTATACATATACATAATTCCTACTTAAGGCGGTTTTTTGGCGAAATATTTGACGGAAGGGGGAGGCCGACGTTAAGTCGCATTTTTCGATTCGCCTACACGTTTTCCCTAGGGGTAGGAGGCATTTTATCGCTATAAACTTAGAGGGCGCCATGTTACTACAAAGTTTTGTTCGGTAGGGATAACTCATTTTCGTACAATATAACGTGGAAAATCTATATTATAACTCCTGGGTATCCAACGTCCTAAGTTGGATGTGTGTTTTTCTTGATTATATCAATAGTTTGGGGATTTACTAAAATACCTTATCGCACACAAAAGGTAGTTATTATAGGATTCTTTTTGCCACAAATGCAAACTGAATCAAATTAAACATATACTAACATTTTGAATCCATTAATTCTCTGTAACGTCCTTTTTGCGATGATATACAATTAAAAAAATTCGCCTTTTAGTAGGATCTAGGTATATATATATACATTGATCTGCATGGTACATTAGCAGGACATGTTTTGTCTTATTTCTACGCTCAACTGTCCGCTTAATGTACAAAATGTCCATCTAATGTAGGTGGCGATATTATGACGGAATAAACCGCATTGTTGCGTGTCCTGTGGGGTGTTTCATAAAGCTGTTCGTAAGTTACGAATGACTTTACGCACGACTGGTGATATGTTCTTGTGCTAAATGATTGAGAATCTGATTAGTATAGCACCTGAGAACATGTTCCAGTCGTTCGTAAAGTCATGCGTAACTTTACGAACAGCTTTATGAAACAACACCCTGCTAATCTACCATGTACATAATATATTACTAAAGGGTACATTAGGTGGACACAAAATGCAGTTTATTTCGTCATAATAGCGCCCCCTACATTAGGTGGACAGTTCGTACATTAGGTGGACAGTTGAGCATAGAAATAAGACAAAAACTAATGTAGCCTTTAGAGTTATATATGATAAATATAACGTGAAGAATACCCTGCACTGCAGGCGTGGTAGAAATAGAGCAAATGTCGATATGGTAATCTTAAGCCAAACTGGTCATTTGACAAATATAATTTTAGTGAGTAATGATTCACGCTTGACATCATGTCTTTAAAAAGGACTAAAAGTATCCCTTCTTTAGGGTTCATTATTCTGTTAAAACAGTGCTCTTCATTATACTCAATTGTCATTCCACAAATCTAAACGCCTGATAAACATCTCTATTTCCGTGACACCCAATATATAATATATATATATATATATATATATATATATATATAAATAGTTTATACTAAATTTATGAACATATGTAGATCCACATTTAGGGAAAGGGGTGGATAACTACTTATCTGGGCAACTTTGAGTCAAAGGTCTTTGACTTTTGCTCAAAACATGCAAAACTGTTTCTCGGAAATAAAGCATGGTATGTGGATGATCTTGATGTCAAAATGCACGGAACTGTCAAATAAGAACAAACAAAATAAAAGTTGACTCCCAATGACCAAGTCGTGACCTCCAAAATGAGTTCAATGGTCAAAAAAATATCACTCAATGCCCCTCCTCGAAAAGGCACTCTTAAAATTTCAGTAGCAAGCAGCTAAAGGAAGAATCGACCCTGACAAGACTACCCACTACAGAAGATGCAACAAGGCAACACTCTCTCCGAGTTCATCTGCAGGTTGCGGTATCTTAATACATCAATCTCTGACCTTGTCGCAAGAGGATGGGAACCTCACAGTACCAATAAACTCAGACCAAGGATGCTTTGGGGTGATATCGCTCCCAAACCCTCCTCAAAGGAATTTGTTGTAACTGTCAGGAAGGAGATAAGCAGTGTCAAACATTGAAATGTTGAATTAAGTCTGGCATGACATGTGTTGCTGCATAACTATAGCCAAAAATTATTTACTCTATGCATAGCATTTGCCCACGGTTTTTCACATCAAAATCAAACAGTAATGGGAATTCAGCTATGAGCTGAAACGGGATTGCGTGAATATTGCTATACTTTTGGTTTCTATATTTTTAAGGGCATGGTTTCCTCAAATTGTTTCCAAATGATTGATACAAATGTTGCTTCAGCATCAGGCTGTGTTCTGTTTTTACAGGTGAAGACATCTGTTGCAGAAACAAATATATCATTTACGTATTTCTAAATGAACTTTTAATACATTCTGTGGATCTTTATTGTGGAAAATTTTCCAGAGGGCTATATTTTACACTTCACCTGAGTAACCCAATCTCAACCCCCCCCCCCCCCCCCACCACCACCACATCTGTCTGTTCCTGCCTCTACCCAACCTGGAAGGGATGACAGGGGACCATGTTGGCCGCAGTAATGATTTTATCTCACCGAGAAGTGGAAAAGTTTAATAATTTATTCTCGTACGGTGAGGTTTCTTACAAATTTTAATATTTTATCGGACACACAATTTGAGTTTAGGCAAAACCACTCAACAACTCATGCTTTACACATGTTCCTGGACAAGTAGCCCATGCTATCGATAATACATTTCATACTGTTGGTATATTCTTGGACTTCTCCAAGGCCTGTGAGACTATAACCATCACATTTTACTGCAAAATTATCACATTAAGGGATTTGAGGCAAGGTCTTGGAGTGGTCCAGGAATTACCTTACAGATGGAAAGCAATGTATTATGTTAGTATCAGGATTCTTATTAAAGACTGATATTTTGCGGTGTTCATCAAGGATTTCTTCTGGGTCCCTTGCTCTTTGTGCTTTACATAAACGACTTCCGGTATTCTTGTGAAATCATGTCATCTATTCTTTTTTGTTGATGATTCCAATGAATATGTTTCATTCGCATTGCAACCCACATACGCTTCTTAACATTGGAAATAATAAACTAAAAATGTTTCAAATTTTGATAAATGCCAACAAGTTATATCTGAACGCACCACATACTATTTAGTAGTTTTTTAAAGTCACTATTAGGAAACATACTTATACAAAATACTAACTTAGATCAAGTCGAGTCCTGTAAAGTTAGTGGCATTAGAAGGTGCATGTAAATTACTTATGTAAACAATTGTCTAGAATTCAGATACTTTAACCAACCTAAAGCACGAATTTCCACCTTATATTTTATTATACTTATATTCTACTTTTATATTATCTTACCTTTATTACGGTATCCTTGCTTGGGGCAACGGGGCGAAAATCGTAATCAACAGGATATTAACTATTCAGAAACGAGCAATTAGAAACATTAATCATGCTGGATTCATTTGTCATACCGGTTTTAAAGAACAAACTTTTAAGAATCGCTGACAATATATGTATATAACGCAGGAATGTTTATGTACCAGTTGTCCATTAATGAAATACCTACTGTAATTGCTATACTCTTTGTAAGAAATAGCAGTATCCATCAGTATCCCCGTCAAAGTAGTCTCTTCCATCTTCCTCGTACATGAACATTGTTTGCTCAAAAAATATTACTTTTACTTGCCCTTAAGTGTTAGAATGACCTTCCAATTGAACTTGCCAAATCAACCTCATTATGTGTTTTTGGAAGCAAGTTGAAGAGTTATTTTCTGAATTACATTAATTATGTAAAACTAGCAGAGGACATCTAATGCACTTATCAGCTCATGTTTTCCTGGAAATTTATGTGATAGAGTCTTTTCATTCCTTCATTTATTTCATATTGTTAATATTAAAATATTGATGCCACCAGGATCATAATATTCAGGACGTTGGTTCATTTATTTTCATTCATATCTTTTTTTTTCATATTCATTTTATGATATCATACGACTATCAATTTCATATTAATTGTAATGCTTTTCCATGCATAAATCCATTCTTAAATTATTATTCCTTTACATTCCATACACATCTTGCTAATACATTTACTTGTTTATTTATCTTTTCTTCAACTGTTTCTTGTTCATTATCACAATTTTGTAAGACTAATATTGTATTACTCTCTCTGGAGCCTCCAACCAATAACCTTTATCCCTTTTATCCTCATTTCCCATTTTGTTAGTCGTTACTTTACAAGTAACTACAGGCAAACCAAAATTATAAAATATATTTTATGTACTTACATGTTTAGTGACAATACCCGGTATTATACTTATCATTGTTATTTCTTCTAACCAAAACTGATGATATGTATCTACAAGCGAAATGTGAAATATGAAAATGAAGCGAAGCTTGAACATTGAACTTTGAACAAAAAATACACATGACGGAATATTACCTTAACCATGTTAACACAGTACTGTCAAGTGGTGTCCATTTGAATGTGGCTTTTATATACAGAAGTTATGTCAATTTCAGCACCAAAGTGGTCAAAGTTTAAAACTGTAAGTGAAAACAATCATGTCTGACCACAGTCATTTTTTTAGCTATATTGTGTTGATATATACATGTACTTCATTTCGAAGTGTGAAGATATCTGTTGTACTATGTCCTAAACCCAAGATAGAACATTTGGCGAGGAGGATGGCTTGACTGCAACCTCCACTTTTCTTTCTGCCAACTCCTTGCAACGCTGCACTTCCATGAAAGCAGTGGATGTCCATGTTTCAGCTATACCGTCTTACTTCAACCGTTCTACAATGGATGGATGCCTCATGCGGGGAGAACGGTGCTCATTCAATATGCGCATTCAGCACACAAAGGTCGTACCAAGCAACGCTTACGCGATCTTTTCTGATGGCCATCTATAGATAAAGCGGTTGAGAATTCCATAGCATCATGTGTTCTGTGCCAGTCGAGTGATAACGTCGCAAAAACGAGAAGTACGCCACTTCAACCGGTACCCCTGCTTTCAGGCCCGTGGAAAAAACTGGGTATCGATATCACTGGCCCATTTGATTCTACACGTGATTGCAAATACGCGATAGTCTTGAGCGCCTATGACAGTAAGTGGGTCGAATTGTCATTTGTTGCGGAAGTCACTACAAAATCTGTGATTACATTCCTTACGCAGACCTTCGCACGTGAAGGATTACCAGATGAAATAGTTTCAAACAACGGTACATAGTTTGTTTCTACAGAATTTGAAGCGTTTCTCGTGAAGCTTAAGATTCGTCATCTGAAGTCATCCGTCTATTTCCGTCGTACAAATGTAGAGGTGGAGCGGTGGAATCACGAACTAAAGCAAACCCTACAAATCGCGAAGAATGAGCAGAAGCCGTGGGAAGAAGCTACAGTGGAGTTGCTCGTGGCGTATCGGGAAGTCCCCAGCAGAGCTGTTGCATGGGAGAAAGATGGTCACACCGGTTAACATTCGGGATGTTCCCGCATCTGTTCCTGATGATGCAGATATTCGTGCGCGTGTTAAGGCATGGTCCCAACCCGCCGTACTTGCAAGTGCGTGCTGTCTACTTGCAAAAACGTGGGCAAAATTTGGGGATCCGTACGTGGTGAGTACCGCCTCAGTACGGATTTGGGAGCACACAGACACGCCGTAGCACTTTTAGTGCACGAGGAACTTTCGCTGCGTTTAGGCTGCGGGCGGTCTACAGATTCACCCCCGGTACGGGTGACGTGCGTTGACGTGCGTTGACGTGCATGCCCTCTGCTGCTGACGAGCGCACAACGCACGGACTCAGTGAGTTTTTGAAAAATTTTCCCACAGTTACTTGCTCTACGGACAACGCACCTAGCACGTGCGTGCTCCGCTCGTGATAAGTGCGGGGTCCGTGCGTATTCGGCGCTTCTCCAGTTCAATTGTCCAGTGAGGACACAGAAGTCACGTAAACCGCACCGAGGAAGTACGTGCTATGCACTTGCAAAGCACGTTGGGCGCGCTGATTTCTGCAGGATATATAAAAGCCGAGCAGACTGACGAGTATCATCATTTCGTCTCCAAGATGCCCAAGAAGCTTAATAAAAAGTGGTCAGCTCCAAGACAGCTAATACGGCCAGAGAGGCCCAACAGAAACGGGCCGTAGATGATGTAAAGGCAGGCGACGAACAGATGAGGAGCGATGAAGACTCGGCAGATGGTGTAACATAAAAGGTCACTACTGCTTGGGCGTCATGTTTGAACTTCTTTTAATGTCTTGCATTGTGACGTCACTTACATACAGGGGCGATATGTCACATCTCCCTTTTTCCAAAAAAAAACAATTTCTTTTTTCTTTTTTTTTTTGTTGCTCATGAGATACTACCGGTTAATATACATTCAATACTAAATCGAACTGCATTTAACTTCAGCGTCCATGTTCAGTACCCAAAAGTTTGAGTAAACAAAACAGTTCTTCAAAGTAATTTCAGCTTTCTGTGTTCATTATTGTCCTTTCCGGGTTGTGATTGTCCTTTCCGGGTTGTGATGTAAAGAATGGTTTCTGCTAAAATATCCATAAACCTACAGATGTATACTGAATCCAAAACTTTCTTAAATTTCCAGCTTATTATTTCGCATCAATCATCCTGCATCCTTACTGAGTCCAATGTTCTTCTATAATTATATTTAAAATCACTTTCCTCATGGAAAAATTAAATCCTTGTATAATTAAATTAGGAGACTTGTAAGCTCTTTATACTTTACAAATCCATGCGAGCTGGCTTCTTACTGACACGACCGCTCCTTGTCACGTACGCTGAGCCTGATGGTCGCACAACTCCTGGAGTCGACTGTCGTGATGGCGATGGCGATGGATCCTCTGGAAGGGATCCAGATGGTGGCCTCTGCGATGTCGACGAGGGCTCTCGTGTTGATCTGGGAGAAGGGCCAAACCTACCACTCTGCTCTGGTGTTTTAACCGTCTCCAGAGGTCGATCGAACCAGGGAGGATTTACCCCAGCTTCAGTGGTTGCACTGCACCTGCGGTTAGCCACATGAGTAGATAGGCGTAGATGTCGACGATTTCGTCTGTACTTCCTTCCATTGTGGTCAATGACGTAGGACCGTGGTGTTCTATGGTGTTGTACCACAGTCCCCGGAAGCCACTGCTTTGACCCAGGCAATGGGGTCATTCTCACTGGATCTCCTGGCTTCAGTACAGGCAAGTTCTGATAGGCCTTCTTGTTGTAGTAAAAGGTCTGACGGACCTTTTCCTTGTTGAATCTCTCCTTCACATCTGCTCGATTGTATGGCCTTGGTTCGAGCAGTTTTCTTGCTGTGGGTAGCTTGTTCCTTGGCCTGCGGCCCATCAACAACTGTGCTGGTGACAAGTTACAACTGGCTAGTGGTGTTGTCCTGTAATCAAGAAGGTCCAGCTGTTTGTCTTTGCACTTCTTCCAGAGTCCCTTTACAGTTTGAACAGCTCTTTCTGCTTCCCCGTTTGACTGCGGGTGTCGTGGTGAAGATGTTTCATGTTCAATCTGATAGTCTGCACAAAACGCTGCAAATTCTCTGGATACGTACTGAGAACCATTGTCTGTACGCAGCTTCTCTGGAATTCCATGCCGACAGAACTGTGCTTTTAGGGCTTTGATCACCGACTCACTAGTAATGGATGATAGTTCTTCCACCTCAATGAACTTGGAGTAGTAGTCCACAGTCAATAGGTATTGGGACCTGCCATACTCGAACAAGTCAGAAGCAGCTTCCGACCACGGGAGATCAGGATGTTTAGTGGGTAGCATTTCCTCTGCATGCTGGGCTTTCTGGGAGGTGCTGCATTCTGGACAACTCTCTACTATGTCCTCGATCTGCTGACTCATCCCTGGCCAATAGAGAGCTTCTCTTGCTCTTTGCTTGCTCTTGACAGTACCCTGATGTGACTCATGGATTTTGATCAAGAGTTCTTTCCTCATCGATGTAGGAACTACGATGCGCATTCCTTTGTAGATGATGCCATCAAGGACTGAGAGTTGATCTCGGACATTCCAGTATTCTCGAATGGAGTGAGGAACTTCTTGCTTTGTGTCCGGCCAGCCCTTCATGATCATGGTATGAAGCTCGTTCAACTCCCTTGCTGTGCATGTCTGAAATTGAGCATATCTTTCTGCTGCCACAGGTATATGCTCCATCATATTCACTGACAATGGCTCCATGTCAGGCACTGTTTCTGGAAGGTTCATCCTGCTCAAGGCATCTCCGATCGGAACTTCCTTCCCGGGTTTGTATGTTACCTCCAGGCTGTATGGCTGGAGTCTCAGTAACATACCTTGCAATCTCATAGGGGCTGCTAACAAGGGTTTCTTGAAGATGGCTTGCAAGGGCTTGTGGTCAGACTCCACCCTGGTATCTTTGCCAAAGATGTAGTGGTGGAATTTGCGGCAGCAGTGTACTATGGCGAGCGTCTCCTTCTCTATCTGAGCGTACCTTGTCTCAGTTTCTGTCATTGCTCTTGAAGTGTATGCCACTGGATGACCCTCTTGTAATAGGACACCACCCAAGGCGTAACTGCTTGCGTCACACTGGATGGCAACGTCTTTCGATACGTCGTAGTAGGCTAGAACTGGGGCTTCTGTGATCAGGCGCTTCAGAGCATCAAACGCCATCTGCTGTGGTTTGCCCCAAGTGAACACTGTGTCTTTCAATGTCAGATCCCTCAGCGGTTTGTCAATTTCACTGAGTCCTGGTATAAACTTGGCAAGGTACTGGACAAAACCTAGGAACTGCTGCACTTCTCGCTTATTTGTTGGAGCTGCCATCCTTTTGACTGCTGTGATCTTTTGAGGATCCGGTTTAAGTCCCTCTGAAGTGACTAGGTGACCAACATACCGAACCTCTGACTCCCTGACCTGGCACTTCTGCATGTTGAGCTTCAGATTGCACTCTTTAGCTTTCTTGAGAACCTTGTCGAGGATTGCGTCATGCTCTTTCTTGGTTCTTCCTGCTATGAGGATGTCGTCCATGATGGCCTTTGCCCCATCGATTCCATCTAGCATTTCATCCATTTTCTTCTGGAAGATTTCTGGGGCGCTCTTGATTCCAAAAGGAAGGCGGAGCCACCTATACCTTCCTTTAGGCGTGTTAAAAGTTGTCAAAAGACTAGACTCGTAATCCAGTTGGATTTGAAGGAATCCAGACTTTGCATCCAGGACTGTAAAGACCTTTGCACCCGGCAGAGAGGTGATGACTTCTTCGACAGTTGGGATCGGGTGGTGTTCCCTTCGTATGGCCTTGTTTAAGTCCTTTGTGTCTATGCAGATACGGATTTTGTCGCCTTTGACAACTGTTACCATGGAATTAACCCAGTCTGTGGGTTCATCAACCTTTTTGATATGTCCGTTTCGTTCCATGTCATCTAGCTTTTCTGCAATCTTTTCTGCTAGAGCATGGGGTGGGCGTCTTGGTGGATGGACCACCGGTTGGTGTGTTGGATCTATTTTCAATGTGCAAACTCCTGGTAGGGTGCCTGTGGTCTCATCCAACTCTGGGTAGCCGTCAATAGAGGAGACTCTCTGTATAAGGTGTAAACGCTCGCTGTCAGCACCAGACAACAGGACGGGCTTCCCCTCTGCCTCTACTACATAGTAGTCTACCTCAGTGGTATTGTCTTTGTACCTTGTTTTCATCTTGGCACATCCACGCAGGTCTAGCTTATGGTCTGAATAGGAAACAAACCGCCTTGAAGCCTTCTGTAGCTTTGGTTTTTGTTCCACTTTCCTGTACACATGCATTGGCATGATGGAACGGGCACTTCCTGTGTCTATGTGAGCTGTCACATCAACTTCCTGCTCTCCAATTTTGACTTTGACATGCCAATCATCCATGATAGAATTTACATTCTCATTTGCCTCAGCTACAGCAAACAGTTTTGAGTACATCAAGTCGTCTTCGGGGTGCTCCTCCAGACATTCATCCTGTGTCGAGCTGTCATCTAATTCATCCACCATGTGTGCAAACTGCCTTTTAAGTCTGCATACAGCTGCGAAGTGGTTCGACTTGTTACAGTTGGCACATGTCTTGCCCTTTGCTGGGCAAATTCCAGCATGATGCTTGGTATAACCACATCTAGTGCATCTCTTTGGGAGTCCTTCACTTTTCTTTTGATTTCTGTTTCTCTCACTTATGTTGTTCCCTTTGCCTCTCTTGTGGTCAGCAAACTTCTGTCTGGGGGGTTTCCGGGAATGCACTGAGTGAACTTTATCCACCTCGTCGTTGATTGCTTTCATGCTATCTTGAGCGCTTTCATAATTCTGGCCAATAGCAATCGCCATATCCAGCGTCAGTTCATCTCCTTTATCCAGACATTTTTCCATGACAGACTTGTGGGAGGACCTGAGAACTATTGCATCACGGACCATTCGATCTTCTTCCTGGTAATGGCAGTCTTTCACAAGAAGTTTAAGATCTGTCACAAAGTTATCAAACTTTTCCCCATCCACTTGTTTGCGCTTGTGGAAATTCACAGTTGCCCTTATTTCATTCTTTTTGGGCTGCACATACGCCTCATACTTGTGATATACACCATTCAGTGTGTCTTTTTCAGGGACTTGTGTACCATCCGGGCGTGTGACTGTTCCCCATTGAAATGTCAGATAAATTTCTCGCCCTTTGTCCCCGATGTATGTCATTAGGTAGTTGACCTTTTCTTTCTCGGATTTGGTTGACAGGGGACCACCAAATGTAAACTGACAGTGTTGTTTGAATCGTTTCCATTCGCCGTTCAGGTCTTTGGCTTGCCAATTCATACATGGTTTGTCACTGGACGCCATTATTGTAATCTTTCGTTCATTTACAATCTTATCTACTAACACATTCAGCTATATATGGGACCGTACTAGATACTCGGTACTCACAATACTGCGATGGTGGCGACAGACGGCTTTTGAAGTCCAATTTTATGTCCTCAAAAGGCTCCAAACTGCTTTCCGAAGCAACAAATCCGTAGTTCAGTCCTGTGCTTTCACAAATTTTGCACTGATTGTTCAAAAATTGAATCGGGTCCTGGATTAATCAACCACTCCTGACACCATGTAACATAAAAGGTCACTACTGCTTGGGCGTCATGTTTGAACTTCTTTTAATGTCTCGCATTGTGACGTCACTTACATACAGGGGCGATATGTCACAGATGGTGACGGGAAAAAACTCATGTTTATCGCACTTGCACGCACTTACTCCCTGCAAGTCAGTAAGGACACCGTACGTAAAAGTACGACCTCCGTGCGATAACGATAACGAGGCAACCGCACGGCGATCGTACGTTGTAAGCACGTTGTAAGCCGTACAACTCACTTACCAGGTGCGCAACGTACGATGCATGCAACCACTCACGTCCAGGCGTGGCGTGCTGGCCACGTACTTGCACATTGCGTTGTAGTGCGTGTGAAGTGCGTTGACGTACTCCTTCCCTGCTCTTGCTACCCCTCCCCACGTTTTCAGAAACACCCCTGATAGCAGAAAGTGGTAAAAATTACGTGATATTTACGTCGTGGTTTTCGTCTTGTTTACGTCCTGTAATTACGTCAATAAGACGACAACTTGCACCAACGCAAGACGTCAAGAGGAGGTCTTATTTTGACGTCATCTGTACACTGTAAAAACTGAAGTGCTGTATATAGCACTTTTTGAGGGCATGCATAGGGATTGCACTCAGAGTGCTATTGAATGCACACAGTGTGCTATTTCAGTACTTTCACGGGAGCTGGACCGGCTCCTTAAACTGCTAAGCATTCATTAAAAAAATGATTTGGGCGAGCTTCGAACCAGGGTCCGCTGATCGAGAATTGCTGGCATTACCGCTAGACTAACTCACATTATACGATTTACAGCAGATCATATTGTTACATAGTTCATGTTATCTACTTGACTCCCATGACTAAACTGGATTGCTAGAAACATTCGTTAGTCCATCGGTAACGTCAGCGCCTCTCAATCAGCGGAACCTGGTTCGAGGCTCGCCACGGTCACATTTTTTTTTGCTGGTAAATTAGCACACTACAAGTGCTATAAACAGCATTTCAGGTGCAGTCACTATACATGCCCCTAAAAGTAGAACACGTAGAAATGACGTCAAAATAAGACGTCCTCTTGACGTCTTGCGTTGGTGCAAGTTGTCGTCTTATTGACGTAATTACAGGACGTAAAAAAGACGAAAACCGCGACGTAAATATCACGTCATTTTTAACACTTTCTGCTATCAGGGAAGAGGAATGACGACGTAGAGATGACGTCAAAATAAGACGTCCTCTTGACGTCTTGCGTTGGTGCAAGTTGTCGTCTTATTGACGTAATTACAGGACGTAAAAAAGACGAAAACCACGACGTAAATATCACGTCATTTTTTAACACTTTCTGCTATCAGGGACGTGGCGGACGTGGCCTCCGCAGACTAAAAACACGCACGTCGAGTTGTGACCATGCCTTTACTCAGCAACAAGAGAAATCACGATAATACACCGATAGGAAGAGAAGTGCCAAGGAACCTTCTTTTCACGTAGGTGATTATGTGCGTGTTAGGTTTACAGGCAAAAGTGGGGCAAAGTTCAGTGGTCCCAAACGTATAATAGCAAAGAAAGGATGCTACACGTTTCAGTTAGAAGACAGTCGCGTGCGGAATGCATCAAAGCTTACCTTGTGTCGTGACAACAATCAGTCAGAGTCTAGGTCACGATCACATTAAAATGACAAGCAAGTTCAAGCAGGCAAAGAAGAAATGCAAATATGCCTGTTTCGTCACATGATTATGTCATGTAAAGTTATGTTAATTGTACATTTTTATTTGACAATGTGAATCAGTCTTTACTCGTAACACTTGTACTTTGGAAAGAAACACGATGGTGTAACGTTACAAGTGATAACATCACAGTTACTATTACAACTTTGGTAAAGAAAGATTATTTGAGTATTTTGTGAGAAGTGTTAACAAGTTCTACAACATACTGAAATGCCCATTACAGGGATTTGTGTACTGTTCTGATAATAGTAAAATGTCTCATTTCATTTGTCATATTTCCAGCTATTTTACACGAAAATTGAACATACGGTGTCTTGCATTTAATACTGATTACAGTCTCCCGATACCAGTCACAACAGTTAATAACATATTTCAACTGATTGGTTAATCACTGCTATATTAAATGGTTACATACTAGGTCGTTTAATATCTCAATACTTGAAAATACTTGCATAAAGGCAATCATTAAGAATTCATATCTTTCTACTTTGCTACAACATTATGGCTGTTATTGGTAAACACTGTTTACAAAAAGTATAGTTGATTCAGTGATTGCATGTTTTAGTTACATGTACATTTGTTGTTGAAATGTTTGCATAAAGTAACCAGTTTACAGAGAAGTAGAGTCTTTTTCATGGATAGGGGAACTGTTGTGTTGATATATACTTCATACATATACATGTCAGAGTCTGATGTAAGACTATGATTGCAAGGCGATCGTTGTGCAAAATGGCGTGAATAAAGTTCAGTCACGTTATTTCGAAGTGTGAAGATATCGTTTGTTTTACTATCATGACTATGTCCTAAGCCCAAGATAGAACAGACAGCCATGTTGAAATCCAAAAGTGTTTTCCACTTGGACAGAGATTACGTTATTGCAATAGGACTTACTGAAAAACCAGACATATACCCATTCATGAAATGCTTTCAATGTCGCAATAAAAAACGCTTCATTTCCCCAAGCTTCAGTCTCTAACTCATGCATGCAAAAAAGTATAGTCTTCTCGCATTATCATAATCGAAAGAGGCATGCATGAGGCAACACGGCACTGTTTATTTCACCAGTTTTGACAAATAACTCCAAAATACCATCAATGGTTCGGTATTATCATCTGATTATACTATGTGTTCTAGTTAGAATAGAGTACTGGAAACAACATAATGCTATCATTTCCTTCCGCAAGCTTCTTTCAAAAATCACAAACACTTTAAAATAGCAATTTCCAGTTAAAAATTTGGCAGCTGAAAACACAGTTCAAGGTCCACATATTTACAGTCTTTCAAACTGGGTTCCAATCCTACCACTGCATATCATATTTCATTATTGTCTTCCTGATAGCTTCCTCCACAATAATATCACGTACCACTACATTTATTCCACTGCACCCAATACATCTCTCTTTCATTTTGCTTTATGCTACTATTGATAATGACATTTCCTTATTTTTGTTTTGCATTTTTGTTTTGCCTTATACATTCATGTGTACTTTCTACGTATTCATGTAATTGTGAAAAGTAAAGAAACATGAATTTTAAAATATACATTACAACCTTAATAACTCCGAATTGACTGATTCAATACAGGTCAAATTTACATAGTAAAATTTAGTACAACTTTTTCGGTGGATTTGGCGTCATATGTTCATTTCAATACGGTAGTATAGAGAGCTTACAAAGTATTTGTGTAATTAACAGATGAGGCTGAATGGTAGATTTTAGCATGATAGCCCAGATATTTAGCAAGCTCCTCTATATGCTTTGTCAAGCAGGTGCGGATGGGCATTGGGTGTATTTACATAATCCTGACAGTACCGTTTGACTACTTTTGAGAAAGTAATACAATCTTCACAATATAATAACCTATTATTGAAATGACCATTTGACACTAAATAACTAAAGAAAGGTATAATACTCACAAATGTACGAGGTAAATTTGAACTGAATGCAATGAGACACTTCGTAGTTATTAAAGTTGCTATGCCAAAAATTTATTTTCTCTACATCCAGAGCATTTTGGACAGCAAAGCTTGGTTTAGGGGCATTTTGGTGATTTTTTTCGGGGGCGTGTTACTCCTCTTCCTTCAGACAAAAATTTGGTCCATGGGCCTCAAGTGGAAAAATTTGCACCAATTTTTAGGGGGCTAATATATATTTTTTGCGGGTATCTCACATAAATCAGTAACGTGAATGAATTTGAATTGAATATAAAAGAGAGATGGCTAATGTTTATATATTTTAGATACTACAGCCGATACATAACGCACTTTAGATAATAATGTCTCGTTTTCTTTCTTTCTTTCTTTTTTTGTATATAAAACTACCGTAAGGTACTATTCAAACATTTTTACCTGTTGGTAAGAATAGTAGAATTCTTTAAAATAAACTTGTCTTTAAATCTAAGAAAAAGTCTCCCAAAGTTAAAAAAATATATATTAATGTTTCACAAGGGAACGTTATAAATAAAAGAAAGAATGATATTATTTATTTTCAATTCACATGACTAGTTTACTGATACCAGCTGGGAAATAACAGGAAATACTTCGATAAATTATATGATGCTGGAGTCTCTATTTTCCCATACAGTTAATTCATGATCAAAATATACATGACCTGTCGAGCATATAATGCATGTTGTAATTATTAGTTCTGTTCCGCATATGACGTACACCAGTATGTCGGGTTATTTTTAGAGTTTGTGTAATCTTGTCTTTTTCAGAGTGGTTGTTGTCTCAATCGCATTTCATTTTCACGCATGCATTATTGGCAACTAACTTCAATTTATCTCCCTACTGGCTTCTTTGCCGACGCAGGCAGCCTTTCCCCCCGCCCCCCCCCCCCCCCCCAAAAAAAAAGAAGAAGAGAAATATATACGATTCATTATGATCTCTCTTGACGCAAAACATATAGGCTATAACACATTATCCTCTCTTGTACTGGAACTACATTGAGATAAGTGTACATATATCACTCTGATAAAGATATCTGACTTATTTTGGATCTTCCTCAAAATAAGGATTTTTCAAAAGATATTTAATTAAAAGTATGAGTTTGAGGTAGAGTCACTAAATTCATACCACATGTACATCTCTTAAAGTTGCAGGTCAAGTTCGAAAATGAGTCGAATCTGACTAAGATCAACATGGCCAAAGGTCAATGAACTTTCTGCGAAAAAGCACTGAATTACAATAACTGTATAAAGATGGTTTTGAGGTAGAATCACCAAATTCATACCACAGGTACATCTAACCAATGCTAAAGGTTACAAGGTCAATGAACTTTCTACAAAAAGCACTGTACATAATCACAATAACTTCATATGGATTTGAGGTAGAATCACCAAACTCATACCACAGGTACATCACTTAAAAACGCAGGTCAAGTTCTGCCCCTGTTTGAAAATGAGTTGAAACTGACCAAGGTCAAAGGTCATAAGGTCAATGAACTTTCAGTGAAAAATCACCTCGCATGTAATAACTTTTTGAACCTTGAAGGTATGATCACCAAATTGAAATCACAGTTATCTTTAAGGCACAGGTCAAGTTCGAAAAATAGGTGAAATCTGACGTTGGTCAAAGTTAAGAGGTCAATAAACTTCATTGGAAGCTCAAATAATATACACATAATTCACAAACAGCATTGCCTCATTTTCCAGCGATGAAATGTATGTAATATCATCGTTACTTCTTAGAATAATAAAGCTGCCAGACCAAAGTTCACATTCTCATTCGCATAGCGAGATGCAGGAGAAACAACGTTTGTGTTTGCCTTGTTTTTAAAGCAAACAAAAAAAAACAACACTTGAACTCGAAAATGGCCTATATTTTATCGGATTGACCTTCACAGTGTTATAAAACCTCACTAGGAAATTTCATGACTTGGACCTCTTTCCACAATAAGTACATACTTTATTGTTTCTATCTCTCTTATAGTCTATAATACAACTTGTTTTTTGATAATTCTGTTGGGGGAAGGGCATTCGGTCCTACTCGATATGAAATGAGAGTTGACAATAGGGGGGGGGGGGGGGGGGAGAGGGGGTATGGGCGTGGGCCGTAGCTTCTTTTCACCTTCCCTCTCTCTTCTCCATTTTCTCCTTTTTCTTCTTTCTCCTCTTTTTTGCCATTTAATTGGGGGAAAACAGATGCCGCCCCTACCAACGCCACACTTTGGGTTATCATTTTCCAATCAAAAATATACATAAAATTACGTTTCTACTTTTTGCCATACATTGAAATGTAGATCATTATTCTCTGAAGTTTCGTATTCAGACTTATTCATTCTGGAAAAGAGGACCTTTCAATCTAATTAGTATATCAATTTCATTCACTCAACTCCTTCTTTCTGTCATGTAATAATCAAGATGTGAATAACAAATCTGGAAACTGAACTTTAAATAAAAACATGTAAACAACAAAACTTTTATTCTGCAAATATAGATATAAACAATATAATTGTTTAAAAAAAGTACCATACGTACATTGCCAGTACGCAGTGGTGTATCTAGGTCCCGGGGCAAGGGTCGGAACTTGGAGGAGTAGCAAAACCGTCAAGACTCAAAAATGAAAGAGAGAGAGAGAGAGAGACGAGACGAAAATGAAAGCAGAGTGAAAATTTTACTTTTAAAAGTGTTCGTTAAAGGTGACAGTAACAAGAAAAGCTAATTCATATTATTATATTTTTTGGGGAAAAATATAACACTCTGCAGCTTCATTCCTAACATGTGTTTGGGTAAGATTCTGTTCAATTTCGCCGCCGCCCCCCCCCCCCTCTCATCCATACTAAACTGCTCAACAGATTGGCGCCATCATAATATGTAACTTGAGCTTGACTTGCATAAAAAACGTATCATTATGCCAGAATCATCTTGAATATGGTTTTCAGATGTTTGGACAGGTCCATGTCTTCAGTACTGCCCCCTCCCCCCGGTTACTAAATTATATAGGTACGCCACAGGCAGTGCGTCTGGGCTAATTGCACCCTGAAATGGAAATACAACCTTTAAAATAATGGCATGTTGCTCTAAAAGAAGGAGGAAAAAAATCAGAGAATTAAGCAGATTGGTGAAAGTTTGAACGAAATCAGGCAGGCAACAAGAAAGTTATGGATTTTTGAAAGTTGTAATCACTTACATACGGGAATTTCAAATTGACCGTATATAGGTAATGTCACTGTGATGTAGGCTATCTCCCATTAGCACCAACACAAAAAATTACTGAAATATCATTTTTATCTAAAATGTTTTACTAAGTAGGTTCCTTTTCTTTCATAAGGGATCCCGAGGGTAAAGTCGCTTCAGAGAAAACCCCAAGTTAATGATATTTTTGTGTACCACAAACTGGAGAGTTGTCCACAAGTATGTCACAATCGACTTACCAAATTGCCAATTTCAGATTCGCACAGATGTAGTGATCTCACGTTTCAAACATCTATAACTTTCTTATTCCTTGTCCGATTAACGATGATGTTCTTTGTTATCATTTCCTCAAAATAACTGGTTCAGCTACTGCATTCGTATTATAGGGTGAATTGAAAAGCTAATTTTGTAAAAAGTATTGAGGGATTGGCTTTAACAAATTTCTATCCACCATATGGAAATCAATGTAATGGAGCTTTTATTTTCAAGTTTACCTGATATATTACTTTTAGGGCTGTAAAAGGTGAATGTTCAAACATGATGTAAATTTACTTTCAGGACAATGATAACACAAAAAGACGTCATAAACCTATGCAATGTGTTACTTTAACAAAACTGGAACATGATTGGTGATGAGACTTTATGACAAAAATACCTTTGTGTTATAGTTTCCTTGAAATTTCATTGAAATGTTAAGATGTATGCACTAACTTTAACATTTCCTGATACAGACACCTTTAATCGAAACGGCTTTTGCTAAACAGTCGGGTAACGTCGCGTCGCGTTGGTTGAAACGCCGAACATGCCCCGGTGCAAGCAGCTGAAAATACAATGGCGTCTTATTTTGTTTACAAGTGACTGATTCCTTTATTTTTTTAACGCTGCATTTTTCATCAAAATAATACCATACACGAAGTTAAGAGTGAGGCAACAGACTAACATTAAGACTGACGCTAGTGAAGGAAGAGAAATAAGTGAAGAGGAGATGACAAAATAGGCTCTGAAAAATGTGTAAGATGTTATGGGACATCGTCTGGTTAGACAGGACTGGTCCATGGTGTGTCGTCACATATCTCAGCAGCGTTCGAGGAGCTCTTCAGCTGCTATATCGGGGGCTGTATTTTACCGTTTTATAATTGATAATAATCATTACTTCAAATGTTTCCAAGCGTTGAATTTGGATAACCTTGTTTAATTTATGCCATCTATGCAACAATAAGTATTAAGCCAATATTTAAAATCATTAAAGTTCTACTTTAATTGAAACTGATGTGCATGAGGCGCGAGATATTATTTATACATACTCAGTGGCGGATCCAGGAAGGGGCGCCCTCTTTTAGTTTTTTTTTTCTGTTTTGTGATTTTTACTTTTGTCGTTATTCGTGCAGTTAAATACTTCCGTTGTTTATTTCGCAAAGTAAGAGGTGATAAGAGTGATATCGAAACTGTCGACTGTTGACTGTATCGCATGATTGCTCGTGACGGTCTCAAGAGCAATCAGCTCTTGTCTTTACATTCATGCTTTCATATATATATAGGCCTATTGCCACTACTACTACTACCGCTTCTGCTGCTACTGCTACTACTACTACTAGGCATTACTGCTTGTACTACTACCACCACTACTGCCATGTAAATAAATACACGCCTAGCTGTTGAGTCGATGTTCGGTTACTATTATTTCTTTGGTTGAAGTGACCTTTCAAGCTCAGTTCCAAATTTAAGGGTCAAGGGCTAAATGTGAAAATATGCGAACAAAAATTATTTATGGCATCCAATGACATAAACCTTAATTTTGTTTAATTCATTTCCTCGACAAATTGTTATCGTCATAAACGATATTAAATTACCACCTTTGTTTATTTTGGCAACCATCATATTTGTCTTGATCAGTGGATATAATGGTGGGGGGGTTTTTTATCATGCCTAAGTCTGAAGATTCCTTGATGTAATCAGATTATTTTTCTTTTAATTTGAAAATGGCGCTGTATGTATGATTGGTATATTCGGGAATTTTTTAAATATATCTATCATTCACTGATCTTCCACAATCCACTAGATATTGTTATCATTCATTATTATAATCCTCATTATTCATCATTATAATCGTCATTACATTATCATAATGACAATTATAAATATAGTTATTGCAAATACTTTCTTAGTGGTATTATTGTTATCAATATTGATATTGATATCAACATAAATATCATTATTAATAACGCTATATTTATCACTGCTATTATCATCAATATCACTGCGTTCTTTCCCGTCATTTAACATTGTCATCGTTATCATCATTATCACTGTTATCATCATTATTTCAAAGGAAGGGGCAAATGCTTAATTCAGTTCTCATACTGATAACCCTTATCACGTGAGTAGGATAACAACTTGGCAACACAATTTAATGGGTGGGCGTTTTGTCGTTACACTTGAAAAGCATATGATGGGAAATAATCAAAGAATCATATAATGTGTTGATATTATATTTGTGTATGAGGTCACAATTGGAGGTGCACAATAAAAATCGATCAAAGGTCAAAAGGGACTGTAAAGGCAACTAGTACATTTTGTAAGGCCATAACGAAATACTCTGCAGACAAAATAACAAAAATACACAGGTGTAAATATAATTCTATATCTAAACTGCTTTCAGTATACTTTTAATATAATAATACACTAAAGAGTCAATATATGGCTTCGATTTTTTTTTATAGAAATTATTCCTCAAATGAAAACGGAAAAGGGAATTGAAGCTTTTCATTGGTCTGGAGGATGTAAAGTCATGAATTGTCGACCAACTAGTTAGTGGTTTGTTTCCCAGCCGCATGTTAAATTTTCTCTGGCAAAACAAAGATAATCCATTCTTTGAAGACACCTTGGCTGCAAACTATTGGTAGTTGCGCATATATATATATATATATATATATATATATATATATATATATATATATATAGTAAAAAATATAGTTCTGCTTCAGTTATAGACAAAATAGGAATGAAAAGTCCGTATACGATGAAAAAGCCTATGGACGAAAATTCGAATTTTTTCATCGTATACGGATTTTTCATTCCTATTTTGTCTATATATATATATATATAGATATTCAATGAAGGGTAAAATGGTGTGAACGTGTTGAGAAGTATAAAATAAATAGGTAACACGGAGAGAAAATACACAGAGCGAGCAGAGATGATTTTTACACAAGCGCTTTCGTTTATTCTTCAGGTGGAATATATATATATATATATATATATATATATATATATATATATATATATATATCAGCCCACCTCAAGCAACAACACAGCATCAACACAGCCGTGATAAAGGCGCCCACGCCGAAAGCTTGGCACTAGCAACGGATATAGAGCTATGTCTCGTGTCATCATTCGCTTTTGCACGTCTTACAAGATATATATATGTATATATATATATAGACAAAATAGGAATGAAAAGTCCGTATACGATGAAAAAATTCGAATTTTCGGCCATAGGCCTTCATCAGGAAATGATGAAAATTTATTAGATAGGTACACAAAAGAGCGTGAAGCGCAAAAAAAAAAAACGCAAAAGCTCCATGGATACCAGCGCAACCATGGTAGAGATCAGGAAGGAGAGGAGAGAGAGAGAGAGAGAGAGAGAAAGAGAAAGATATAGAGGCGTAATAGAGCAGAAGCGTAGAAAGGGAGAAAGCTCCATGGAAACTCGCGCAACCATGGTAAAAGAAGTTAAAGAGGAGAGAGAGAGAGAGAAAGAAATAGAGATAGAGGCGTAATAAAACGTCATAAATGAAGAGAAAAAGAAAACAAAAAAGGAGAAGCGCTAAAAGGGACAAAGCTCCATGGAAACTCGCGCAACCACGGTTGCGCTGGTATCCATGGAGCTTTTGCGTGTTTTTTTTTTGCGCTTCACGCTCTTTTGTGTACCTATCTAATAAATTTTCATCATTTCCTGATGAAGGCCTATGGCCGAAAATTCGAATTTTTTCATCGTATACGGACTTTTCATTCCTATTTTGTCTATAACTTTGCAAGTCCGAAGCAGAACTATATTTATATATATATATATATATATATATATATATATATATATATATATATATATTCTCTGTGTGTGTGTGTCTCTCTCTCTCTCTATATATATATGTATATACACTCAACCAAAAAAATAAGTTTCCCCCTAGCATTTTTGGATATATCTCAAAAAGTATTTTTACCGATTTTCATAATTCAAACGGGAATGGATAGGAAATTTTATTACTCATAATATGAATGGCATATCATTGCCACCAGATATCATTTTTGGTGTAAAAAAATGCATTTTATGTCAAAATGCATGGGAAAAAGTTGCACTTAAGGTTATATGAAGCATATTGTGTACATTTCCTATGCAAGTTAGCAAATGACCTTTTTAAATTGTTCTCAGGAATTTCTTCAGGTACAATATGCTTCCCTATTAAACTGTATGCTCATGAAAAGAAAGAGATATGCAATAAACCATGCTTAAAAGTTCAGAATCGTGAGTGATTGTTTGATTATTTGTGTAAAAGTCAATGCAAATCACTAAAGTGCAACCTTTTTTCCATGCATTTTGACATACAATGCATTTTTTCACACCAATAATGATATCTGGTGGCAATGATATGCCATTAATGTTATGAGTAATAAAATTCCCTATCCATTCCCGTTTTATATTCAAAAATGCTAGGGGGGAACTTACTTTGTTGGTTGAGTGTATATGGTATCATATAGTGGTAGCATTAGTGTTGTCGTTTTTAAATATCATTCATTTAGTCATCGTTTCTGTTGTTTCTGTTTGTTCATATAAATTTATTTCTATGTTCATGTTATAGAACATTGCAAGGCAAAGAGAGCAATTTACAATGAAATGTCAGTGATAAAATAAAGTTAGAAGAAAACATGATAATCATTCTGGGAATTCAGAATAAAGTTAATCTGCACAGTTACATTAATGAAACTTTCGCGTCATTCACATTAATCGATTCTTATATTGGGCATAGATCTAGCCTATTCATGCTAGGGTTTTTTTAGATCAGCGGGAATAGATAATCCATATCAGATCTTATGATTTTCTACCTTAAAATGTATTGGGTATATACATGTACTAGAATTCTCTTCTAAACGTGATGTGCACAGAATTACGGTCAATAATCTCCTCTGTCTGTATATCCTTGAAGCGCGTGTCTCATTCACACGATAGTATATGCATGTCATAATTATTTGCCGTTAATTTGATATTTTAACATTTTATATTTGCTTAGAAAGAAATCTTCTTCTTGAAAATTAGATTGAGAGGGGCATTGAAGATAAAAGAGCATTATCTATAATAAACATATGCATCGAACCCTCAATATTTTAATTGTTTTGTAATTGGAAGGTGTTATATCAAATACTTTGTGGATAGATCTGAATGAAATAGTAATAATAAGTCCATTTATATAGCGCAGTTACTGTATACATATACTCTACTGCGCTTAATACAAAGTATTATATTATTACCCCGGCTTTAAAGCTAAGGCATTCTTTCATACCGGGTACCCATTTATACCTGGGTGGAGAGTGGAAATGTAGATTAATGTCTTGCCAAAAGACTTTACTGCCGCGACGGGATTTGAACCGGGAACCATGTGATTCACAGTCCGGTGACATATCCACTGGACCACGACACCTCGTGAATAATAAAGAGAAAAACAGTAATTGATATATATTCATATGGCACAAACGGTTTTGTGACGATTGTATAACATATGGGTGTAAATTCCTGAATATAAGTGAATATATCTGCCAGGCAGGGCAACGACTAACGAATAGCCTTCAACATGTACTTTTATATCTGACATGGGTAGTTAATCTACATGTATACCACTTCGGGAAAAAGGCTTCCATCAATTATGATAACATTTATGGACTGGTCTATTGTGATACCGAGGACATTGTTGGTTACAATTACCAGATGGTTTACAACCTGCCACGAAGAGAAAGCGAGAGAGAGAGGGAAAGATTAATAATAGGGCCTACTGGCGTAATTGTATACGTCTAGTTTCCCCGCCGCTCGAATACATGATACACGGCTTTTCACAGATGTTCATTTCCATTTCAGGAAGATATGAAATGCAGCATAGGCCTATTGTGCGACGATGAACTACACCCAAATGTACATGCCGGTTGTTGTAAATAGGATTCAAAGGGTTTGAAAGAACAGCGAAATCATCATCACACACCCTGCACTATAGGTACTCTCTTCAATACTTAACACCCCCCCCCCCCCCCCCCCCCCACTTCACTTCACTTTACAGGCCGCCATTGTTTCAAGCTCATGCTTGTGATGCGCGGTATGCTGTATTTTATTGAATTACCTTGTTTTTGATCTGCCCTGTTTCTATTATATTATATTACCTGGAATTAAGTTTTGTACAGTAACATTCATGACGTTTATATACAATATTTAAAACTATTACGTTTACGACAAAATTTAATATTTCGCATAGATATTTCACTGTAATATGCATCACTATTTCTATTGATTTTGTATTTTCGACGTCAAAATTACCATTGTATGATTTTAATGTAATGCTTGATTTATATTGTTGAAAAATGCAGAAATAAAACCGAACTGAAACTGAAATATTGTCAGTTCATAGCCATGTTTTAAGAGATGGAGACTTTTGAATATAATCTTACAGTGAACAAGCGATGCCCAGTTTAATGAAGCTAGGACACTAACTTCCCCTGGCAAGACATTAATCTACATCTGCCACACTCGACCCAGGTGTAGTAAGTGGGTACCTGGTAGGATTTATTCCTTGAATGCCGGGGTAATAATATGATTGCAGGGCCCTCAGGGAGAACAGTATTTAGTACTGATAAGGCTACCGTGGAGTAAATAAGATATAGTATTACTATTATCATTATTATTATTAGTGGTATTATTGAAATAATAATAACTAATATTATCATTATTACAAGAAATTAGGTTGGGGAATTCTCATCTTAAAGGAGAATTAACATTAGAATATAAATGTACTTATGTTCAAAGGTGTAATATATTCTTAATCATTGACCTGTATCACTTATAAATCACTGAAATAAAATATCAGAAAAGGGTTTAAATCAAGACTAGCACACAGTATCATCTGCTAACACTTCATGGGGGCTCCCATTTTCTTGATGACATGGAGTTGTACATGAACCATTGGAGACCGTTCCGGTCAGGCAGATATTTTTTAATCCACGAGCTAAATTGCTTCTATTCATTATAAAAAAGCCCCATATATGATGAAAAATACATAACAGGTGTATACATTTATTTTAAAATTTGAAATTTATAGATTTCTTTTTAAATTCTCCGGTTCTGCTAACTAGAAATCGATTTCTTGGTCTCGCCTGGCAGAGCAGAACATAATTTATACAACGCTCATTCTGACTTTTGAACTCCATTATTTCAAAGCAGGTGAAAGTATAGTTTGTCACTATTGACGCTCGGGAAAGTCATCATCCATAAATTTGAATTAATTCGCTCCGTCACGTACGTCATAGTATCAAGAAAATAGATTGATATTTAGTAAAATCGTAATTTTCAAAGAAATATAAAACGCATTTTCGTTTTTTGAATATATTTATATATCTGTTAAATATTTTAAATCTCAAATGCAATTTTGTATCAGGAAGAAAGACAATTTTGCATTCGGATTAAAAATATCTTTATGTACATATCAAGAAAATGGCAGCCCCCTGGTATCGCTAGCAGACGATAAATCTTGCTGAGAAAATCCTGATTTCTACCCATCTCGTATATTTTAATGCAAAATTACGTAGGGCAACAAGAAGGAATAGATTACATCTTTGAATATGAGCACATTTATATTTTGAGGTCTCACCCCTCCTTATTTATCTGAACTCATAACTCTCAGCCAACCATCCCGGTAGTTAACTCCCTCCGCTCCTCACAAGGCACCATGCTTATTAAAACTATCCATCTCCCAAGATGCTGCCCACACTCTTGGTGACAGAGCATTATCAACTGCTGCTCCCATACTGTGGAATCAACTACCCCAAATTCTCCGTAACCAACAATCTCTGGATGCCTTCAAAAAGCTTCTCAAAACTCACTTATTCCGTTAATATCATTATAAAGAACACAATATATGGAAAATGCGCTATATAAATACATTATTATTATTATTATAGAATATACACTAGAATTAAAATGTTCTACACCAGACCCAATTTATAAGTGGGTGTGAGTGAATAAATGTGATATCCAATTTTCATAAAGGTATCATGTATGCCAATGAGTCGCACGAAGATTCTGAACAAGTATAATCTAGGGGAATTGTCTTAACAAACAATAGTATTAGACTCAAATGGATGTCTTATTCAAAACCATATCGAATTATGATCTTTCTACCATACAAAGGATTCATGGAGTTTACCGAAGCATATTTGATGGATGGATTTGTGAGAAAAATACGGCAATATGAGTGTGACAAAACAAGTATTCCGAAATTCTAAAATGTTGTTTTCTTCAATGACATATCTACTCAAGATGTTCCGTTTGACCAGGTTGACAACACACATTTAGTCAGCAATTCAATGCATTGTATAAGAATGTACCTTGTAATGTTGTAATGAAGTAGATTCACTTTTATTCCACTACAACTCTAATGATAAAACATCGTACTATTTATAAAACATCGTAAAACACTATGTTGCCTATATAATAGACCTAGGGCCAGACATTACTAGCACTCATGATAGTTTACTGGTTCCATCTTTAGTTCTGTTTTTCATATTATCTTTATGGGTTAGGGTTAACAGTAATGTTGTAGATATTGTAATACGTTGTAGGTTATCACTGATAAATATATATTTAAAATCTACAATAATTGTTTGCTACACAAGAATAAATAAACGTAAATAGGCCTCCTGACCATCCATAATAATCATATGTTTGAGATACTACCCACTCCTGACATGTCAAATAGAAAATATGTAAATGCAGATAGCCCTGAATTGTGTCACTACATTTCAAGAACAAAAGGTTGCCTCAATTACAAAGAACGGACATGCCAGTGGTTGCTTGAAATAATAGACGTTAAATGACTTCTAGTCACACGATTGCATTTGAAATAACTGTCCGGGAGCTGTTGGGGGAAGTTTCATGTTGTAATACATAGGAATAATGATATATTATTAAGTTATGAAATCATCAGAGGGATAGGAGATTAACTAAAGTTGGATTTAAAATCCCATACAGTGCAATACACTGCACTATGTGGTAACACACACACACACACGCACACACGTGTAGCATGAATATTTGGTCCAAATTTTAAAACTATAATCTACATGTAGTTGTATGTAGAACTTGACGGCCTGTCCAAAAACAACATTTTTCACGTCACATTGATTCTGTGATGTTCCTTCATGCATGACTAAAAAGAAAGAGAAATCTCACAATTATTATCATTTATTTACTAATGATGTGCAGTTGTCAAGTGTCCATGTAATCACATGCTGTACTTTATAATTATGCCTACGTTAGTAAATTAAGAAAGATAAGAAAATATCTTGATACGCCAGCTACTTCCTATTTGGACTATTGCAGTGGTGTGCTTGTTGGTCTTCCGCATTCCCTTCAAAAAATACAAAATACTGCAGCTAGACTGGTTACCCTTACTAAAAAGTCAGAACACATCACCAGTCTTACAATCCCTTCACCAGCTCCTGATCCATGAAAGAATCATCTTCAGAGTTCTTCTTCTAGTCTACAAAATTATAAACCTGCTCCATCCTACCTTGTTTTTCTCCGTTCACCATCTGTATCTTCAGCAACTAGACGTCTCTGCCAAGCTCCAGCAATCTCCCGGACCCGGTACTATTACTCGTTACGTGATCGTGCCTTTTCTTCCCTTGCCCCCAAATTCTGGAACAATCTTCCTATTTACATTCGACAGGCCTCCACCATAGATTCAGTTACGTCTTAAAACTTTTAGGCAATCGTATCAGTAGTAGTAGTAGTAATAGTAGAAGTAGTTGCAAAAGGTTTTTTGTATGTACTTGTCAATTTATGTTCTTTTCCATTCTCTTTCTCCTTTTCATTCTTTTTACCTTTCTATGCGCTTAAGAAAATGGTATTAAGCCTCTTTATAAATTAATGTTATATAATATTATTCTTATTTACATCGTGTTGACAAGTTAGTGATTCATGCTACAGAATGGGTATATTCACACGAAAAATTACTGAATTATTTTTCCACCATTACCAGAACTCAATCTTCTTTTACTCATATCTATAAGCTTTATGAGAATAAGAGATGATCATTTCCACTGCTGTTTCATTTTGAATACTTTATTTTGACTCTATATATCACGTTAAATTATTTTTAGTGCCATATTAATATAAAAAGTTATGCGACGAATAGTTTATTGTAAAGACAATACCGAATGCCATTAAATACTGTAAATGAATACAATACATAATAAATACTGTAAGATTTTACCCAAACATTGGGTAATTGTTTTTTTTTCTTCAAATTTGCCTACATGCTACCCAATACTGGATTAGAGAGAGAGAGAGAGTGTGTGTGTTCGTGTGTGTGTGTGTGTGTGTGTGTGTGTGTGTGTGTATTAGCCTACACCTGTTTTTGTAATCAAGTCAGTTATCAGACACGCTGAATGGGTCGATATTTTTTCCGCACATACAATCGACGATCCCATTCACAACTGGGATGACATTGTCACAATTACACTATAACAACATTTGTCCCAGAATCTCACGGTGATGGAAGAAATGCGAGCCTCTGTTCAATTTTATCAGCGCCAACACCACGTATAACACTCTGTGTTGTGGTTCCCTTTTATTTTAAACCAACCATGCACGACTCATACATTAATTTACCTCCTGTAGAGATTAATATCCCATTGTTAACTGTGATGATGATCATGCATCAGCGCAGATGATTATTACATGTTCTATCAATATGATCGAGGGTGAACTACCATGTCGGCCCAGTTGGTGTCATTCATGAAGTGCCATATCGGTATATATATATATATATATATATATATATACAGAATTTTTCGAACTATATATATATATATATATATATATATGTGAAAGAAATTGCGAGAATAACGTTGCCTAGCTCAATCAAAGTTCCCCAAAGCTGTCCTCCCTTTTTGAAATTTTTGCAAAGGCTGAAAAAATGTCTCCGCCGGGACATTTTAAGGCATTGGCGTTCTAAGCCAACGACCCGGGTTCGATTCCCGGCGGAGACATTTTTTCAGCCTTTGCAAAAATTTCAAAAAGGGAGGACAGCTCTGGGGAACTTTGATTGAGCTACGCAACGTTATTCTCGCAATTTCTTTCACATTTGTATTTATTTCCACGAGATTTGCCAAAGCTGTTGTATATGTTATTTCCTTACACAATTGTTATATATATATATATATATATATAATATATATATATATATATATATATATATATTATCATATTACCAGTACAAAGAAACAAACATTTTGGTACATGGTGTGTATCAACATACATAATTATGTATCTTGAAGGCATACACCGTACTTTAAACGTGGCAATCACCTCTGTCGACAGATGCGCACTGACACTTACCCTCCCCTTTTGAAATGACATCTGAGTCTTCGAAGTTCGTCTCTCAGACTGCTTATTGTTTTCTGGTAGTCTTAGCCTGCTAGTAGTCAGTTCATTATAGCAGCAGTCAGTCTATTAGTAACCTCTTCTAGTAGGTATCGGTTATTGTTCAACTTGTCCTGTCGTTTAGTCTGCTTTGCTAGTAACCTTGTAATTGTTTCTGGTAGTGTTCTGGTAGTCATCTAGTAGTAGTCTACTAGTAGTCTGCCAGTATCCTTGTTCTTGTTGATGTCTGGTATATATTCTAATAGTACTAGGGTAGTCTGCTAGTAGTTTGCTAGTAATTTGCTTGTATAGTCTGCTAGTTGTATTCTGGTAGTATCCTATTAGTGTACTGACGTTATAGTCTCCTATTAGTGTGCTTGTGACCTTCTTCTATTTATTATGTGTGTATGTTCTAATAGTATAGGAGTCATCTTGTTTAGTCTGATAGGAGTCTGCTAGAAGCCAACCCTTGAAGTATCTTACTAGTCTTCTAGTCGCCTTCAATAACACCCTTCTTTACACAACGCTACGACTTGATTTAAGCTGAGTCGAATGAAACTGAATGATTTAATTAAATATCTACAATGAATAATTTATTTGTTCTTCCAGAACATTAAGGTTTATACTTTTGAATAATCTACAAATTTAAATCTTGAGCCCTGGGAGTTTCATTTTCCAGTCACTCCAATATTATTATAACCTACAGGTGAACTATCAATCGAAAAATATGTATACCCTGAAATAGCCCAACATTGTAGGCAATAAATGAAACATAAAATACATGTATGCTTATAATATGATTTTCAAGGCCTACAGCATCGATTTCCATATGACATCTACTAGCAGCTAGCAAGCAGCTGTAATCATTTCAATGATCCTAAAGCACAATAAACTCATATGAAAAGCACTTCACAGACTACACACTACATCATGTCATGTGAACATGCGATATACTTCTATCTGGATAATATTATAAAGAAAGGTGATGTTTGCATTTACCTTCCTTTACCAACAGGTTCGGCTGCCTTTCACGTTTACAGCAACACGGTATAGCAAAACGTTGGAGGAAATCCAAAAGGCACAACTGCACGGTATGAAAAACACGCCTAGTACTGCCGATACTTTCGCATGCATTATGCACATTGAGGGCGCGGCGAATGGCGCTCGAGAGTTCACGGGTATTATTATGTTCCCTACTTTCGTATTTCACATTTCCTGATTGGTTTCAAGCATTATGGGTGGATATTCCCAGAGTCATTCCCAGACCACTGTAATTATATCATCGTAGGAGTCCATCTTCTCTACTCGATTTCTGTCAGTTCGATTTGTTGGCTTTGTCACAGTCATGGATGTTGATACAAGGCTTCTCTACATTGCCTATTACCTCAAGAAGGATGATTTATAAAGAGCTTCGAAAGAATGTGATGTGAAAGAAAGTGTAGGCTCATTGAATTAAATATCATATGAAATGATATGATATGATATGATATGATATAATTATAATATAATACAAGACAGTACAATATAAGTGTAATATAACGTAATGTAATATGATATAATGTAATACAATATAATTATCATAATGTACTATAAAGGAATATAACATAATACAATATCGGGTTTCAGAGTAACTGTTGCTTTACTCGGGAAAGTAATGTTGTATAAATGTTATGAGTGGCAAAATGGTCATGCATGGACTCCTAACCTAAATAACATGATATGATATGATATAATATGATATAATATAATATAATACAATGCAACATAGAGTGTAATGTAACATAATATTTTATATACCGCATGTCTATATTCTAGGTCTCTGATTGGTCAAATTTGCGGGCATGAAATTCACTACGGACTGCCGGGCGGTATGGTGAAAACTAGAGGGTGTTCCGACGCTAAAAATCTATACCAAAACGGTATAGCTATACTAGAACGGTATAGCTATACGATTAAATTTTGCGAACGCTGACTAACGAAACGACGTATAGCGAAACGAGGATCGATGATGAGAATAACGTTACAGTACCGGATTTCATCTGTCTTTGAAATGAATTTCTGAGCTAACGAAGGATGCGGTATAATAAAACAAATGTTGACTACTTCTTTTTCACGTCACGGTTAAAACCATGGCCCTGGGTGATCTCGGCAACTGTGCATAACACACGGTGAATGTTAGAAATGGAAACGAGAAGATGCGTTTTAGTTTGCAGTATGTATTCCCATGGCAATGAGGGGGAGGGGTGGGGTTGTGGTGTAGATTCCTTATGTAACTTTGAGCCCTTTCACAGAGCTCTTTCACAATCACTTCTGGACCGCTCCAAGTTAGACCGCTCTAGAGGAACGGTTCTTGAAGAACGCTTTGTTTTCTTTCACTAACCGCGCATTTTTTATGTCTCAAATCGCTCAACGAGTCAAAGTGGTCTTGTTGCTATGGCAGCTCAGGTAAGCTGGACAATTTTTTCGCGCGCAAATCGAACCGTATACTGTCTGCCTGATGCATTTATCTTTATATCTTTCCAAGGCTTCTTTTTTTTCTTTGTTTTCTTCATCCTATCGTCTTTTCTTTCATTAGATTTCTTATGTTTTTCTTTGTTTTTATCATTCTGTCATTTCATCTTTCTATCTTTCCTTGTTTTCATCATTCTTTCGTTTCCTCTTTCTATCTTTCTTTGTTTTCTTTTGTCTTTCTTTATTTTTAGTCATTCCATCATTTTCCCTTTCTATCTGTTCTTTCTTTTCATCATTCTTTCATTTCCTCTTTCTATCTTTCCTTATGTTTTCTTTCTATCGTCTTCTTTCTTTAAATGTCTATGTTTTTCTTTGTTTTTATTCTTTCTATCATTTTCCCTTTCTATCTGTTCTTTCTTTTCATCATTCTTTCATTTCCTCTTTCTATCTTTCCTTGTTTTCTTTCTATCGTCTTCTCTTTCTTTAAATTTCTTATGTTTTTATTCATTCTATCATTTTACCTTTCTATCTCCTATCATTTCCTCTTCCATCTTTCCTTGTGTTTTCTTTCTATCGATGGCCTGCACTTATAGGACAATCAAGGAAAATCACACGAGATTACCCGCTCAACACACACACTCACTTCCGATTGAAGTACGCTTTAGGATCGCTATGCTTTCACACTGCCACGTTGGGGCGGTCTAACTAAGAAGCGTTCCTCAAGACCACCTCGCGACGTGGTCTTCTGCAGCGCTCCAGAAGAACGCTTCCTGGACCACTTGAGCATTCACACTCACCTGGGAACCGCTCCTGAGGAACCGTTCTTAGTTAGAGCGCTCTAACGAAGTGAGTGTGAAAGGGCTCTGCTTGATCCATTAAAGCTTCTGCGAGAAGCATAGAAATTGCGTTAAACTTGTTTAAAATTGGTATTTATCCAAAGAGGAGACATATATTAATCAATGCCAGTCAGTTCCAGAGCCATGCCATATCAGCCGACGGAGAATTTTCAGTTTAAAAATGAGGATTTCCAGGCATCAAAACTAGATCCCCTGAAAAAGCGAGCTATTACATCCTGGATACTTTTGACGTAAACGTGCAGACATCTAGAGCTCTCTCGATGTTTTGTTTACAATAGCTTTTACGGTAATTCAATCATAGTGAGAACGCCAAAATTTCGAAGGAAGAATGTGTGGTGAATATTGCGACGATATGATTATCATCCTCGATATAAATATTGAAATTGATGATAAAGAATATAGCAGTGATAGCATGGGCGCCAATCCTCACAGGAATTCTATTCAAGTGGGGGGGGGGGGGGGAACACCCCATTGTTGCATCCAGGTGTGTCCCCCCACTTGAATAGAATTCCTGTGAGGATTGGCGCCCATGAGTGAAAGTGATCGATGAAGGTGACGGAGAAATTGAAGAATTTGACGATGAAAATGGAGGTACATGTAGGTGCGTACGTACCGGTACGTCGCACTTTACATCTTCGATCTAACTTAGATATATTGAAATATCCACGCTATCAATTTCATCTTATTCTTAGTATTTACTCCCATATGTTTGTGATAAAAATTTATGCATTTCATTGTCATTTGGGGGAATTTACACCTTTTTTGTATGGTGGGCTCCAAAAACATTTAAAAGTGGGCCTTGAGTTCAAAAAGGTTGAGAAGTGCTGGTCTAAATCTTCATTAATGACTTCCCAAAGGAGGTTAGTGCCGGGTTTGGATTTAAACCCTGAACATTTTAATTGAAAGTCAAGTGAATGAACCGATAATACCAAGACACCTCACATAAGTATAAACTAAGGGCACACCAGCTAAAGATGAGATAATCTTACATATGTGGGGCATGTATCAACAATGGACACTCTTTTTTTTTCACTTGGCAGGGCATTTTTTTGTCGCAGGATGGGCAGATTCCTAAAGAGGGGACAGTTTTCCCACCAACTTGATTGTTCTTGAATAGGACAGCAGGTTTTAGTTTCTAGCTCAGAATGTATGAAAGCTGTATGATTTGCTAAAATCAAGTCAGGATACATACAGATTAACATCATGGAGCATGCAAAGCGTTTTATACTCAGAATTATCATTCAAGCTGACGCATGTATTCTGCAACAAAAGAATACACCCAAAACCTCTAAAGAAAAATGGTCTCCTTTATAAGTTGATTCTAGAGTTTATATAACCCATTCATAACAAAAAAAAACAATTCATAACAAATATGATGTTTTATTCCATCATTGCAGGTTCATCCCAAGTACAAGTGAGCCCAATGCAAATTTGGTAGTAGAAGATTTTTAAAAGGTGAATTAAGGATTGCATTTCAATATTTTCCTCAAAGATGTTGTAATTGCCCTTCTATCCAGAAGTCCCCCCCCCCCCCCCCCCCACTTTGGAAAAAAACAACATCAAGCCACCCCTGATGAGAGGTATTAATTCTTGATTGTAACAGAATTGGAGTGCTTCTCTAAAAAGGACACGCAAACATTTATACTGTATACAAAATTAATAGGCTCCAACACTAAAAAATAACTGTAAAACTACAGGTTTCCTGGCCCTTGAAATTACAAGTTAATTGCCGTCATTTCAATTTTACAGGCTTTTTCCTGTAAAACAACAGCAAGTTTGTTGGTTTACCGGAAATCAGCATTTATTTTCAATCGCCCGATAAAAAACACCGTTAAAAAACATTTTCTCATATTTTAACAATTTACCCTGTTAAATTACCAAATATGTGGGAAAACACTTGAATATTCATGAATTTTTAGTAAGCGTATGGTTTGGGGTTGCCCGATTTAGTAACTGTCACAAAAGGAATAAAAAAACTATAAGGTGCATATAAAAGATTGCATTAAACTAAATATTCTTTCTGAATGAGAAGCGCCTTAATGCGTAAATAAACAAACAAACAAACAAACAAATAGATAGGATATGTTTAGGATAGGATAGATTAAGGTAGAGAATAGGATAACATAAAGCATGGCTATTACACTAATAACTGTAAAACTACAGACTTTCTGGCTTTCTTGAGACTGACTACAAATTATTTTAAATTTTAAATAATTTCCTGTAAAAAAAACGGAAATATTTTTTACAGACTGTAGTTTTACATGAGGCTGTAAAATAACGTGCACTCCTGGCGTTTCGACTGCCAGGAAATTTCTTGTAAAAATACACACATATTTTTTAACAGTGCATAGCGGGAGATAGCAGAGGGAGACTACTTGCTGCTCGCCTTATGGGTCAGAAGAAACAATTCTAGGGAAAAAATTAAAGGGCAGTCGAAGGCAAAATAGTAAAAAAAAAACCTATTTTTCTCCTGGAGGAATTTTTTTTTTCTGGTAGAATTATAATTAATCACATGAAGTGTTCTCGACCAATCCAAGAGCAAGAAGTTTTCAATGGATATAAAAAAAAATAGAGAGAGAGAGAGAATACGGAACGCCACTATTAAGAAATTTATTGGTAGTTTTCTAGGAAAATGAAATATGAGATTTGTTGATATTCTCTGATAATCCTAATGATATGACCAGTTAAGTTATATACAATGATGATACACAGTAATCATAGTTATGAAAGGAATACACCTCTCTTTCTCTCTCCTGCAGTATGTGGTATATGTGGCCAGAACGAACCTATAACCGTGTGCATTCACATTGGCATGATGTGTAATGAAGCATGCTGCACTTGCAGGCAGACAACTTGCCAGTCGACATTTCGCTCACTCTACGGCGCATTTCACGAGATATTATAATGTCAATATGTTATTATGCCATTTTGTGGCTATTGTGTTCTGCAAATTGCAGACTCTTGCATCCCTACTGTTTGCTCGACACCCCCTCTCTCTTTCTCTCTCTCTCTCTCTCTCTCTCCTTCTCTCTTTTTTCCTGTTGAAACCCTCCTGTTTTCAATCCTTACTCTCCACCTTCTCTTCCCTTCTCTCCCTCTGATTCCAGTGTACGACTTCAAAGAGTGGATGTCAAGTCCAGTAGACGCCATTCAATCATGATAATCACAAAATATATGAATAACTAACTACAAGGTCATCCTATACTATAGTAGCGGTACCATTTTTGTTCGAAATGTTTTGTCCTATGTATCTACTCTACGAATGTGTGAATGTTAAAATGAATATATATGTAAATCAACTCAAAATAAAACCCTCGCGAAATTGAATAAGAAAGCGAGACTTTATTGTTATCCGTCCTTTATATGCACAAATGGGAGAGTAGTAGGGCACGAGCATTAGCTGTGAATAGATCATTGTAACGATTTAATGCATGTATATGCATGGTGCGGTATTCTTGATATTAAACGTTTCGCATGGAAATGTAGGGAAATCCACACGAATGTGCAAACTTATTGAGCATGGATAACGATGCTCGCATTAGACGGCAGTGGCGTAGCGTGGTTTGAGTTTGAGTTTGAGTTTATTAACAACACATCACATGAATGACAGTATAATCATTAATATAAAGAGTAATAATATTACATGAATGCATATACATAAAAAAGTACTTATCTACATGAAATTTATATAAATGGATTTACAATAATATGAAGTCATGTTTGTAGATCAATGAATAATCAAGTACGTGATTACACTTAACTGAATGTCATACAGTTGCACTATTTATACTAAGATATAGTTGCTAATTGGAACTAGAAGTTAGCACAAGTGCTAGTCGAGCCTAGTTCCATTCTTTTGGCAAGATGCTTGCTTTATTTTCTTTATATCAACATTTTAGTTTAATCTTGTATTCACAAATATTAAAAGACAATACAGTATAGTTTACATTTCTTGAGGAGAGAAAATATCAAAAGCAGTGAATTTTCTTTTTCAAATTATAATTACAGAAATAACGTTTGATTAAAAAAAGAATCTATTTTTACACAAATAAGATTCACTATCAGATGTATGAAGTATACAGTAGAGTGAAAATTGAAAAATTGTATAGAAAATGTAGTATTACAGATTACAAGTAATACATGAATAGATAAATTAAAAAAAAAAAAAAAAAAAAGAGATGCAATTAAACAAACATTAAAGCTTAATCCTAAGCTATAAAGATCATCAAATACATGTATTGGATAAATGGAGTACATCAAAAACAGTTGCGTTTTAAGCTCACAACATCAATTATACGTTGAAGGTTGCTTGATAGTTGTCTACGAAAGGTTGACCTTGAAGATGTAAATCTGATTTCATGTGGAAGACTATTCCACAGCTTTGTTCCAACAAACGAAATGCTAAACTGTCCTTGCCTTGTCTTACATTTTGGTACACAGAGTAACCCACTTTCCTTCCCTCTTGTTGCATATCTGTGCTGTATGATCTGACAATATTCTACTAGTGAGTGTGGTAATTTACCTTTCACCAGGTCATACATAAAATGTTGATACGTAAAGTTCACGGAGTTGAAAAATATTGAGTATTCCTAGGCTTTGGAAAAGAGGTTTTGAGTCTGTTCTAATCGGACTAAAAGTGATTGCCCTCATTGCCATTTTTTGACAAATATATATACAATTTAGATTACTTTTGTAAGTACTCCCCCACACCTCTATTCCATAAAAGATGTGAGGCTGTATAAAAGTCTTGTATAATAACACAAGTATATGCTTTGGTACAAAATGTCTTAACTTAAACAGAATGCCTAGTTTTTTGCGTATGCACTTGTTTATTTTCTGAATATGTTCTTTCCATGAAAGGTGGCAATCAATTTGAATGCCTACAAATGGTGCAACAGATACCTCACTAATGTCTGACCCTGATATTCTCACAGATCCTTTCTGATGTATTGCACGACCTTGTGATTTAATAACCATGTAATTTGTTTTCTGTAAGTTAATTGTTACTTGATTTGCATTACACCATTCCTGGACCTTCTCTAAATTTTCACTTATCAGTTCTAAGTCAATTTCCTTTTGTTTAGTGTCAAAGGTATGAAACAGGTTTGGGTCATCAGCAAATAATCTGAAATTGAAAAAGTTTGTGGAGTTAGGTAAATCATTTATATAAATTAGAAACAATGTCGGACCAAGAACAGAGCCCTGATGGACACCACATGTTATATTCAAATTTAAAGACATCTCATCCTTGTATTGTATAAACTGGGATGTACAAATGGTCTTCAAACCATTTCAAAGTTATTCCACGGATTCCATAATGTGACATTTTCTAAAGGAGAATTATATGGTTAATAGTATCAAAGGCCTTTTGAAAGTCAATAAAGATACCAAATGTTACTCTACCTTCATCTAAGTATTGCAATAATGTGTTTACGAGATTAATCAAAGACAATTTAGTGCTATGTTTTTACGAAAACCATACTGATGTTGAAACAGAGCATTATTCGCTTCCAAGAAATCAATTACACGTTTATTTATCATTTTTTCAAAGATTTTTTCCTAGTACTGGTAGGACGGAAATAGGTCTGTAATTGCCTGGTAAATGTTTTTGTCCCTTCTTGTAAATTGGTGTCACCTTTGCCACTTTCAAAGCTTCTGGAAATTTACCTTTTTCTATAGAAAGATTAAATAGATGTGTTAATGGACTTGAGATATATTGTGAAGCATCTTTCAACAACCTTGTAGGTAAATTATCATAGCCACATGCTTTTTTTCTATCTAAAGTCTGCAGGTGGAATTTTACTTCATTTTTAACAACTGGTTTTAAAAATAGTGAGCTTTCTGCTTTGTTTCCTAAGTATTCAGAAAAGTCAGAATGAACAGTTGGTATTTCATTGGCCAACTTTGGATCTATATTTACAAAAAAATTGTTAAATTCATTAGCTATGTCACTATCACAAGTTATCACTCTTTTTTGTCCATGGTCAGATATTGTCAATTTTTCTACATTGGTCCCTTTATTCATATCTTTTTCACTATACAGTAACTCATTAATGGTTTTCCATGTTTTACAAGTATTGTTCTTGTTAATGAAGAAGAGGTTACTATAATATTGTCTCTTTGCATTCCTTAATTCCGCAATTGGTGCATGCTTATCACAGACTTGCCTAAACACGTCACAAAATACAGAGTATGATTTGTTCACTTCTGTACAGTCACTAACATTCTTCCAATCAATTTTATCTAGATCTTCATGAAATTTGTGAACATCATAATTTCTGAAGGTGCGAAATACAAACTTCTTGAATTTTGTTTTATCTGCATTATTAAGATACTCAAAAGCAACAGATATTGGGAAATGATCTGAAACATCCGTTTCTATAACTCCAGTATGAATGGGAGAAGTCATAATATTAGTATACACATGGCCAATAAGGGAAGAAGTTGTTTTAGTTACTCTGGTTGGTAAGGTAATGAGTTGCTGCAGACCTAGACATTGCAAAGAAGTTAGAAATTGTTCACCTTTCACATCGACTCCTTCACCATTAAGAACGTTAATGTTGAAGTCTCCAGTTAAAATTACATTTTCTTTATCAACTTTTAACATCTCTAAGGTTCTCATTAAGGCGTTTTGGAATTGATCGATATCAGTATTAGGCTTTCGATAAATAATGCCCACAATAATTTTTCTACAATTTAAAATAGTTTCTAACCAGAGAATTTCTGCATTAGATATTTCATGCTCCAGAATAGTATACTGTAATGAGGAACGAATATACGCTCATACTCCACCACCTCTTGACCCACCTGTTCGGCATTTCACCTCAAGGATATAATTATTTAAAGATAACAAATCTTTATTTGGAACGGTCCACGCTTCTGACAAAGCAATTATATCAAACTTTGTTTTTAATGTATCATCATATAGCAAACAAATATTTTCAAAATTCTTATTAAGTGATCTGATATTCACATGTGAGACTGAGAATGAACCTAACATTTGTTGTGACAAGGTACTATCGAATAGGTGAGGGCTTACATTGGCAATATCTTCATCCATTAAAATAATACATGGGGCATTATCTTTCACACTTATACATGTAGGCTAATTACATAAAAAAGAGGTTACAATCTTTGTATTTGATGTCATCAAGACCAACATCAAACAGGTCATCAGGTGTAGATATGGTTTGGAAGGTGTCATCCTGCATTTTTTGTGGTCACTGTTTTGACGAGAGGGGATTTCTTTGCACAGAGAATCGCAGAGGTGTCAAGTCCCCTTGTGTGTCATCTTCCCTTGCATTATTAAATCGTCCCTCTTCCTTCTGGATATAAATCTTACTATCGTCTGACGAGCTGCCCCTCCTTCTTTTGGTCTGCCTAGCCGATAGCAAGCTACCTCTTCTGCAAGATTGCATACCTTGCTCATTAGAACTTCTTCCGTTTCCCATTTTTTTTTTTGCTGTCCCTGCTGCCTGCTCTGTCTCTACGGGCTTTGCTGCATCAGACTTCGATACCACTTTTCCTACTGGCTCCTCAGAGAGCCCTATGATACCGAGATTTTCCCTTCTCAACTGCTGTTCTATCTCATCCTTCTGGAATTGGTTGCGCAGCAGATGAGGGTCTATTTCATCTTTTACAGATGCTATGCATGCATCTCTCACATCTTGCACTATATCTGGTATTGCAGCCCTGACTGCTGCCTCCACAGCGTTCCCGATAATATGTGCCATGTTGTCTTTAGCTGCACCTTTAATGTCTCCTAAAATATCAATGACAGATCAACTGGCACTTAATCATATTATTCCATGAAAATATAACAATTAAGGTCAACATTAGAAACGATACAAAATTTCATATGGTCTGTAGGAAAAAAATATTAGGCAAAGCTCAATAAATCATTCACATTTAACAAATATCTATGAAGTGGTTAATGATTAACAAAGGTATACACGAAAAAAAATAATCCATTGATATGGAAAATATTAGAAAAAATGGTTGTAGTAATAACAACAATAACAATTATAATGATAATTACTATTTGTATCATTATTATGATGATAATGATGATGACCCAAACAATGATAATAATAAAAAGAAACTTTCATGCCTTGTTTACCCATGACGTGTAGCCTCCTTAGTATTAATACTATTCTCTCTGACGGCCCTGCAATCATATTATACCCCGGCATATTGAAGCTATCATGGTATGATAATAATAACATCAATGGTATACAAATTACTAACACATAACATGCTATAATGTAAGTATACATATAATAAATAACGTACTTTGTTTTATCAAATATATTTCAACAACATTACATATTGATATGTGCTAAAATCATTTGAATTAATTCATCATCTAAATTCACTGTCATTTCATTTAGGTCTTAATCCAAGGGTTGAGGGTTTGAATCTCAGCCCGCCACTAGCGTCTTTTGGCAAGACATTAATGCACATTTGCCACTCTCCACCCAGGTGTTAAATGGATACCTGGCATGATTTATTCCTTGAAATGCGCTGTGCACTGATTACAGCCGCCGGAGCTAAAGCCAGGGTAATAATATCCAAACCCTTTGGAAGCGCATAGGGACGTTATATAATAATGTGTGTGATACGCGCTATACAAGAACGGTTTATAATAATAATAATAATAATTATTATTATTTTTATTAATGCTTGGATTTATATATAAATATTGCATCCATGAGTAAGCCTTCGTGCTATGCGTGCAGTTTTTTTTTTAATGCTTTGTAGGAACGATAAGAAGGGACTTGGACTTTGAACGTAAATTTCTGGATGGAATGTATTTTTGCACGAGGTATTGGCGATAAACTGGGGCTGAGCTTTCTAAACAATGAAAGGTTAATAACAGAATTTTGAATTTTATTCTTGCTTGTATAGGGAGCCAATACAGATATTTAATCAAGCGAGTTATGGGATCACGAGGGCGAGTAAGTGTGACTAGTCTTACAGTTGACTTTTGAAGTCGTTGAGGTTTATCAATTTGAGAATCTGGAAGTCCAAAGAGAGGCTATTACAATAATCGATCGGAGACATTACCAGAGAGTGAACAAGTTTTTCAGTGGTCTTTTGGTCAAAATAACTTCTTATGAAGCTGATTTTGTGAAGTGCATTGGATGCAGTATTACAAATATAAATGACATGATTAGACACTGTGAGGGTTTTTGTCTAATTTAACACCAGGATTCTTTGCAATTGCAGTAGAATAAATGATGCTTATGAAGTTGGATTGGAACAAGATGAATGTGAGAACGAAAACGACTATTAAATTGGTAAGAACATATTGGATGGGTCGAAAGGAAAATGATTGGAACATTATCCGATTATTATGCTCCCTTTCATAATTATTAGGTATTATATCCTATAAGAAAAACGGATATCCAGTGACGTCAGACCTCCGTATTATTTTTCGATATAGCGATATTTTGACGTCAATTTTGTTATTCTGGATATTTCGAAGCTATGGATATATCGACAATGTATCACGATAGTGGTTGTGCGAGACGAGCCTCTCTGTGTATGTAGGTCTACTCTGATTCTACATTAGTTTTTATTTTGTATCTATCTAGGCTTCCTCTTGTGGGATATCAAATATACCATGCACACTTTTTGAGGCACCAGTTGAAATTATGGATTCTTCGGTTACTGGAATAGTTACTATTTTCTTCGGGGCTGCGGGTCCTCAGAATATAGGGCTATGCCAGTCACCTCAGAAAATCCATAATTTCAACTGGCGCCTCTCAGTGCAACAAGCCAAGGTATATTTGATTATTATTATTATACTTGTGCATACTTGATAGGCCTACAATAAATAAGCCAGTTTCGTAGATGTAATCTGAGCACGAGCAGATAAAGGTCATCTGTGACAAATTATAAAACCCACTGGCCCGTATTCTGATAGCCGGGTTTAAATTAACCCCAGTCTAAGTGTGGTAATAACCCTGGTTTAAGTCGCCATATTTAACCCTGGGTTAAAATTTGGTATTCCGATAGCGAGGTTTAGTCTAACCTCAGTCTAAGTGTGGTAATAACTCTCTCAATATTTATACTCGCTCAGGGGGGTTTAAGCCGGGTTTAACTGTGTCGCGTAGCCAAACTGTTAACATTACAGCCTGTACAGTACATACCGCATGTATATAGGCAGTTTAGCGATACGAAATTCTCGCAGGCCTGGCACGAAAACATCGCTCCTGAAATATGGCCAACGCCTAAATTCTAACTTTTTAGTGCTGTTAATTACGGACAGTCTGCCAAATGGTAGCCAACTTGCAAACAATGTGTTTATTGACGTGCTATTCGAGTCACCTGGTCTACGATGTCTTTCTTTCATAGAGTTTGCATTCTGTAGGTTGCTATGTCGGGCAAGCTTACGTATTATCTTTCTTTGAAAAGATGCCTATCCTAATGAAAAAATGGAAAGGTCATTTGCGAAAAGTTTCTCATGGGCCAATAACGAACTCGCTTATTAAACCTGGGCGGGGGATTTAACCCAGGGATAAATTTTAAACCTATAGGTTTAATTAATAAACCTGGCTATCAGAATACCAAATAGAGTTAAACTACACTTGGACTGAAGGTGAGGTTTAAGTGTACTTTAGTTAACCTAGGGTTAAATTTACTCTGGGGTTAAATTAAACCTGCTATTAGAATACCGGCCATTGACACGATTACTTGATATGCGCTCATGAATGTCATGTAATATTATTCATTTATGCCTCAATGGTGCATTCCATGATATCCAGGTGGAAGTATTCTTTTTAAAGAAGGAAACAAAAGTTATTCATGAGTCACCTCTATCACTCCAAGGGTGATTTTTCTAAAAAAAAAAAAAAGGGGACCCTCCATGTTTAAAATAGCTGTGGATATATATTAGGGAGCATTTGGGACATGTGCTAACTACGAACTGGTCTAACATCATTATTATCGCGTGTCTTGCAACGCGAATACAGCATACAAGGGAGAAACAAGGAACTAGTTTTTGGCATTCTCATAATTGCATTTTCCTATCGTTACGTCTTAAGTTTTTCAATTGAGCCCTAAAGAAACTATGAGGATTTATATCTTAATGAATAGACATGTTTACTAAGTAATTCAAATTTAAGGATGTTTCTTTCCTGGGGACCTAGTAACGAGGTATTCCTTTAACATGTTATTAATGAATGAACTACAATACTTGGAATCCAGTTTGCATACATTACTTGTTGCTGTGTCTGACAAGCCTCTGGCAAGCTTTCGGGTTGTCAAGAACAACCTTTGTTTCAAATGTATGCATAAAATTTGAATCACTTAGTAACAGGTCTATAATTAGGACTTTGATTCGTGAGATGAACGATTCTGCACTAGATTTTAGATAAAGGTCAGCAAGCTGTAACGTATTTTTGTAAGCCCGTGTGTGTATTCAAGCAACACCGTGAACACGCATCCCCGGTTCCCCTCACAATAGAATATTTACAATACACCAGGGGAGCGTTTCATCAAGCGTTTTGCCAGTGATTTTTACCGACAACTGTTATAAGCTACTGAAATCCTTGCATCTGATTGGCTGAGAGCAAATTTGTCAGTAAAAACACTGACAAAACGCTTGATGAAACGCTCCCCAGAATATCAATTTGGTTGTTGGGTTGGGGAAATGAGAAAGAGGTATTCATATGTAAAGTGAATGATGACAAACATACAAAAACAGATGACAAAGCGAGAGATTGAGAGGAATACGCAGAGGGAAAAGGAGGAAAATATGCATGAAGGTACAGAAAGGAAAGGTAAGTGAGATTCAGACTGAAGGCAATAGAATGAAATAGACAGACGTCAAAAGAGACAGCTTAAAAATGGAGTAAAGTAAATAGAGAAGGAAGAGAAAGAGAAAGTCTTAAAATATACAGATTGATATAAAGAGAAGTACCAAGAGAAATGAAGCTATAAATAAAGAGAGAGATAGAGAAAGAGATTAATTACTTTAAACGTGTTTGAATCCCTCTCCATTAACTTTTTTTAAATTTATTTTTCATTAAAAAAATGCCATTCAATTCAGAAAGAAAGGATGCTGTGTGGTTTGTTAAGAAAGCAGCAGGCTTTAGCCAAATTAGTTGAATGCCTTTAAAAAAAATCAAGAAACCATGCCAGTCAGTAACGTATATCAGTTGCCAAGGTATTGAAATCATATAACTAATGCCAGGAACTGTGAAATGTTTCAGGTCGAAAACCAAAATGACTTTTGCATAATATTGCATGGTTCGTGATATAATTGCACGATTGTTTAAACATTATAGTAAATACATGTAACATCGATATTTGGCTTAAGTTTCATAGCTCAGTTTTGTTCCCTTCTGTAGAAATAAGAGCTACCCTTAATATAGGATCCTCTGTTCAGGTACACGGTCTTGTCTAAATGATTAGTTGCATATGATGGCTTAAAGTGATATGTCCAATCAGTAGTTTAACTAATGATGCTATAGTGATGGAGGTATGATATGAAATCCATTTGATTACATAGTTTGTACATTTCCCATATATTCTTGAACTTCTGATTTCACTAGTATTTAATTATGTAAAATAAATTTGCTTGTACTTAAAAAATATGAATCCATTGGGAAGTGCTATGTGGTTTTATCTTCAAATAAATTACTTGAACATTAACCAAATGACATTTATTCACATTATGGTCAAATCCATTACAGAGTACCGAAGTGTGACGTCATACCGGCCAAGTTGTCAAGGTTGCTGGTTCCAAACAATTTTGTGCTGAACAATGGCGTGGCGATCACACCAGCTCTAAACAGTGAACCTCATGCGCGGGTTTTGTTGTTTGGAACCAGTAACCTGGACGACGGGCGAATATGACGTCAGTACTTCGGTACTCTATAGTATTAAATCAGACATTCAGTTGTTTTTTTTCCAGTCATCTTGGAATTAACACATTTTTTAGTAGAATTATTTAATGTTGCTTTGAAATTTCAATAAATTGTACGGATTTACCAATCTATGTTTGGTGAAAATTGCAATGAAATGACTGTAGCATATCGTTAATGTAAATTAAAGCTCTGTAGGATAATTTTCTGCACTGAATGCACATAGATTGGTATCTCTGGTATGCCTATATGAAAAAAACCCAGCACTGAAGCGCTACCAGATATCATCGACTTGTTTTTGAACGCCATTGTCGTTTCTGACGTGTATGCATAGGGAAGGCCATATTGTTGTCGTTCGGTGTCTGCTCGGTTTCCCACGTTGTAGAGGAGAGTAGAAAGCACAACGAACAATGATACATAAAATACAACTATACAGGTGGGCTGTATAACAGTCTTGAAATGAGGAGTGTGTGGCATTTATAAGAAGGGGTAAAGGGCACTTATTAGAAAGGGAAATTGTAATAATCTATTGAAAATGGGGGCACTCTTCAGATTTGAAAAAGGGAGGAAATGGGGGAGGAGACACTTTCTGAAGTAAAGAAGAGGCACTTATCAGATTTGAAAAGGGGGCACTTATTAGAAATGGGGAAAGGGCGTTAAGTGGAAAGAAAAGGGGCACATATCAGACTTGAAAAAGGGCACTTATCAGTAGGGGGAAAAGTATTCATAAAAGAGTAAATGGGGCACTTATCAGAGTGAAGGGGGCACTTTTTCAAAAGTAAAAGAGGCACTTTATGGGTGCTTGAAAAAGTATCAGTACCGTACTTATTGGTAGGCTGTCCTATGTTTCATCATTTCTTTCTCATGAGTTGTCGTCTAGGCAGAGGAGAAGATAACAATTAACAAGCAGTGACAAACTGTAATAAATGAAGATATATTAGAGGAACAGTCACAATCCTCTTAATGTATTATCTGTGTTGATCCAGTTATTATAATTGCTGTTTGAGGTAACAAGGAATAGCGATGCTTAAAAACTACTATGAGTGCATGTCTGTCTTGGAGCGGGACTATGAAAAGCAAATTGCAGTTTATGGTTTCCTTGCAACATTGTTGGTGTGTGACCTCGAATTTCCATGCAGGTCAAGTATAATTAATGCATGTTTGCAGGCCACTTGAGATTGTAGGACTCCTTGACTTGTGATCATCGTGTCGTGGTATTGGAAAAAAATGCCCGAAGCAAGCAAGAGAAGCAAATATTTTCACCTCTATCCCTATCTCCTTCTTCTCTACCGCCAGTTGATTGTGGACAGTCACCCTTTCTTGGTCCCCGGCGAGACGCCAACGTTTAAACCATAGACACATATCCCAGAAGGAAAACCAGTAACGACTGGTCCAGTTACACCAGTTAAAGCCGACTGGTAACCCTGGAAATTGAAATGGGATATTCAGCCAAACCTTCGCCAACATTTAGCCAACCCTTCACCAACCATTCTCCAACATTCAGCCAATCCTTCCCCAACCTTCAGCCAAACACTCACCAACATCAGCCAACTTTTAAAACTGGCACTATTATTACATATTTGGTATCACATGAAAGAAGATGAACAGAACTTTGACATGATTGATAAGAATTAATCAGGACATACTATTTTTTCTAGTAATTGATGGTGAAATTTGGGTTTCCCTTTTTAAGAAATGCCATGTATATATGACGGTGCAAGTGATGAAGTTTACTCGCTTTCGAAATGGCAAAATCATCTGTCTTTCAAACTTAAGGTGTCGTATCCAGTACTATTTATATAATATACAGACATGAACAAAAACAAACGCATGACTGATAAAATTTACGTGGCCCTAGTGTTAAAATTATGTAAAACACTACCACTTTTTAGTAAACGAAGAAGCTTGATGGGAGGAATTTTAATTTGTAAACAAATTTTTAGGCATTTTACTCCCAGTGTTAAAGATCGTATGCTCGAGCTGTAATGAAAAACACAAATCAGAAAAAATTGGAACCAGCGGGATTCGAACGGCGGACCGTTTGAATATTAATGAGTCAGAAAGAAGAGGATCTTGGGTATTTTATTCCAGTTCATCGTGACTTGGCCGTGAACCAGAATAGCCTGGTGGTTAAGTCGCTGCCCGGCAAGCAGTAGATGACAGGTTCGACTTGTGTTTTTCATTACAGATCGAGCATACGATCTTTAAAGGAGAATTAAGCCCTGATTACAAATTTACTTATTTTCGAAGGTGTTATATATTCCTACTTATTCGCCTAAATCATTTTCTAATAAGATATCAGAAAAGGGTATAAATAAAGATATTCCAAAACCCGGTATCGTCTCGTACTCATTTACATGGGGGCTGCCATTTTCTTGCTGATTTGGAGTTGTACATGAACCATTGAGAAATGTTCCAGTCAGGAAGATATTTTGAATCCAAATCCTAAATTGATTTTCTTCATTACCTAAAATCTCATATGTGACGGAAAATATAAAGTGGGTGTTTACATGTATTATAAAAATTAAATCTTTATAATGATACTTTTAAATTGTCTGGTTTTGCTTAACAAAAATCTATTTTCTTGGGTTTGCCAAACAGAGCAGAACATAATATATGCAGCATGCATTCTGACTTTTCAAGTCCATTATCCGAAAGCAGGTGAATGCATAGTTTGCCGCTATAGATGCTCAGGGAAGAAGCATCCATAAAATTTGAATTAATTTGCTCCGTCCCATACGTCCAGTATCGAGAAAATAGATTTCTATTAAGCGAATATCGATTTTCAACAGAAATATATAAGGAAATCTTCAGTTTAAAAATAAATTGACATATCTATTCTATATTTTTAATCTCAAATGGGTTTTTAATTTTGAAAAAGGCAATTGAGCGTTTGGATTAAGAAAATCTTCTTGTACACATAAACAAAATGGCAGCCCCCATGTGCTGCTAGCAGACAATACATATTACTAGCAGATGGTAAATTTTGCTCAGAAAAAAATTGATTCGTATCGATCTCGTATATTTTAACGCGAAGCCATATAGTCTAACAAGTAGGAATAAATAACACCTTTGAATCGTCTTTATTTTTGAGCGTAATTCTCCTTTAACACTGGGAGTAAAATGCCTAAAAATTGGTTTACAAATTAAAATTCCTCCCATCAAGCTTCTTCGTTTACTAACCATTGTCTCCGGCGGACCGTTTGCATATTAATGAGTCAGAAAGAAGAGGATCTTGGGTATTTGATTCCAGTTCATCGTGACGTGGCCGTGAACCAGAATAGCCTGGTGGTTAAGTCGCTGCCCGGCAAGCAGTAGATGACAGGTTCGAATCCCGCTGGTTCCATTTTTTTCTGACTTGTGTTTTTCATTACAGATCGAGCATACGATCTTTAACACTGGGAGTAAAATGCCCAAAAATTTGTTTACAAACTACCACTTTTTCTTTTCTTTCTCAACTTTCACCTTACTTTTCTCATAGCAGCTGATGATATTGAGGAATAGAAACGAAATATACATTGCCACAGTATATATATATATATATATATGCAGCCCTGGAAACAATTATTAGACCAAGCTTCTGTCATAAGGGTACTACAATATGCATACAAAATTATAAGAATGATTTGTCTTTGTATTTCATTGAATGAATACCAAATTCCAGCTTTTATGATATTTCATTTCCTTCTTACCACAAAAATAACATTATCAGTAACCGTTCTTGGTCTAATAATTTTTTTCCATGGCTGTATATATATATATGTATATATGTATATATATATATATATAATATAATATATATATATACATACATACAATGCTGGTCAAAAGTTTCGGTACACCCTGGCATTTTTGACTAGTTTTTTTTCCTTTGAAATGACCTTCTCTCCACTGCAAAGAAAATTGCCGTTTTTCACGGAAATTCCCTGTCAGTCAGGATGCCGGGAATGAACGTTTTCCACAGTACATGTAAAATAACAGGTAAAATAACAGGTTTCCCTAACAGGAAACTGTTAACATACAGTCATATTTTTGTTAAATAGAAACTTTAATTTCGAACCGGAAAATCTATGTAAATTAAAACGGAACCATGGAAACGATTTGTAATTTAACAGGGTAACTTGTTGAAATGTGAGAAAATGGTTTCTTTTTAAAAGCGTTTTATGTCGGGCGATTGTACATATATGCTGATTTCCGGTAAACCAACAAACTTGCTGTTGTTTTACAGGGGAAAGTCTGTAAAATTGAAACAACGGCAATAACTTGTAATTTCAAGGGCCCAAAACACTGTAGTTTTACATTCATTTTTTACAGTTTTTTTTTTGCCGGTTTCAATACTATAAAGATAATTTACTTATAATGATTTGATACTTACAAGTGTATTTTTCTTCCTCCGTTTTGATTAAAAAAATTAAACTGGCATAAAAAAACGAACTCATACATTTTGTTTACACGTATATATAAAGAAAATGTGGAATCATGTCAAAAATATTTAATTCCATCTTTATGACCAACAGTGTATAATTATATAAACGTTGTTTCCTTTCCTAAGTAAAGGAATAAAGTAATATTATCAGTGCGTCTGTAATTAAGTTCATCAATTTCTGCTGTATGAAGAAAAATGCGATGAAATGTTTCAAATGGGTTGAAAACAATAATTAAAGAAGAAAGGTGATAAGTTGTGAGCATAATATGGAACGAGACTAAAACATATAACCAGGGGCGTCGCTAAATGGGTGTGTGGGGTGTCACCTCCCCCCCCCCCCCCCTCAAATTTGTCGTCAAAAAGAAGGAGGGGGAAAGGGAGAGGGAAGGGGAAAGACAAAAGGAAAATGAGAAAAGAGAATGGATAAGAAAAAGACAAGAAAAAAGAAAACGGAAGGAAAGAAAAAGAAGGAAAAAGTGGCCAATTTCGCTCGCTCGCAAGAACACTGGAATTGTAATATTCGGGCAAAAGGCGCCCCCTTCAGCAATGGGATGCCCCCCCCCCCCCCCCAGGAATTTCAAAGTTCCGATATTCATATTCGGGCAGCAAGGTGCTGGAATATCCAATATATGGAAAGCAAGGTTCCAAAATAATAATAGGCCTACTATGTAATTTGTGTGTGCAACTTCTATTTTCACTACGAAAAGTTAAAAAAATTTTTTTTTTAATGATTTAGAACGTGAGCGAATGGGCACCTGAATGACTTATGTGAGCCCTATCTTGCACATATCTGTTGAGAAAATATTCCAATATGCCTATTCATCGAATTATTCTCATATAACTTTTTTGTACAGGCGCTACGTTTGATGTTTGGTACTTCAAAGTATCGTAGTGAAGCAGCTAGGTAGGCCTATATTACGGTCGTGATGATAGTAATCTTGTTCTTTAATGTTGACTGTAAAAAGCTTCCCTCTCACTCATTTCGACATACCGTTAACAGGATTTACGCGGATAATATTTTCATCGAATGTAATATGTCATATGAAAGCAAGGCAGATTTCATTAGATATTTTGCACCTTCTATAATGTGCTATGCCCAATGAATTTCAACCGTGTATAGAAGACAGCCACTGCTGCAAATATTTGTACACTTGTGGCCTGCCTTAATGTAAACGTGAACTACGTGCGTTGTGTTCGTTTTGGCCTTTTTTAGTGTTGACACGTTGCGACGAAGAAAGAGAGAGAGAGATAATAATTCATTCTGCATGCTGCCCCGTGCTGGGTTTGTATTGGGCAAGAATATGGGGCGCCAAGTGTTAACCTACTTATTAGGTGGGCTGTAATTTAAGAACACACCACCTTATGTTTTTGTTCGAATTTTTCTTTATTATGTATATATTTATCTGGATATCTGATTAGATTTTCACTTTTGAGAAACTGAGACCACAAAATCTGTGCGTTTGGTAATTAATTCATAGCACACACAAAAAAGCCACTGGGCATCATACCTGTCAATTTCTGCCAACCTTTTGCTTTCCAGTTTCATTAATGATTTATGACTCCGAGTTAAAAGAGGTACTCTGGAAATTCAGATGAAGCGCACAATGACCATTGTGCAAAGGATATTTCACAAAACTTATTCCAAACCAATTTGACATCCTTCAACTTTACAATGTGAAACGTTTTGAATTATCAACAAGCAAATCATTGTCAAATGTTTGGGGTTTTTTTTTTACACCTAGTACTTGCTAGAATTTTACAGTGAGACAATGATAGACTGTTTGTGAAGGTGTGAAAGAAATAAAATTCATGAGGAATAAATAATATTCTCTCCCACAAAGTAATATTTCAGACAAGAAATGTTTTTCTTTCTCCTTCCTTCCTACCATTACCCTTTTCACTTCAAAAGATTAATACCCCGCGATGTACCGGCTTTTTATAAGGGCTCCGTCAACTTCATTTAAAATTTTAATTACTGTGATATTCTTTGTGCGATTCCACTACTTGAATACCTAGGATATGCTACCCCCCCCCCCCCGACTCGTACATCTTATTATTATATAGATTCTCATTATACTTCATATTTATTTGTATAATTCAGGAATTTTAAAGCGTATATTGTGTCGAAGGTGTGCATTAGTGTGTTGTGCATAATTTTATGGACAAGACATTATACTTTGGCTTCAATTCAACACTATGGAGGTTCTCCCGACCGCTTTATTCCCCCTTTCCACAGAGGGGAGACCGTTGAGAGACCATCGAATCCACCCCCCCCCCCATGACAAAAAAAGAAGAAATTGTGAACCCCATGGGACACGATGAGGAAATGGGAACATAAAATTAATTAACTAGACACTTCAGGCTTTACAAAAAACCTTGGTTAAAAATATGTATCCCGATGGTGCACGGGAACCCCTATTTCCGACAAGACTCAAATTTATTTATTTATCTTATTTATTTATTTCTGATATTTATACAGGGTAGAACATTTTCACCAATAATGGTGGTCTTCCGTGAGGCCCTGTTTGATAAAAAAGATATCAAGTAAAAATATAAACTCGTTACAGCAACAAAACAAAACAAAATAGAGCAGATATTTAAATATCTATACATATTATCTGGTATCCTTGTAATAGACCGAAATTTCAAAAACGTATTCAATTTTGGATGCATATTATTTCTAAAATCATTGATATATATATATATACATTCGGTAATTCGTGTTTTTAAATCAAATGAAAGGCCATGAAATATTTTTGACATCCTCTGAAAATATTATTATGAAAGCTAGTAAACAAAGTAAATAGATGTATTTACCTCGCCGTCCCTATGTATGAAAGTTTTCACATTTCCTAAAATGGTGTATTAATGTCCCTCGCTCTTATTATAATGATTTTCGATATCGCGTAGTGACCATGTGGTATTATGCGTGTTCGAAGCAATGTACTAGTATTTGTATTATCATTGTAAATCTCAAGTTCACATAAATCTAGATCTAACTTACTGTGGAGTAGAACAAACCGGCCGTATAGATTTACTTATAAACACTAAAGGAAAAAAGAAACTTATAAAAGTTCAAGAGATCACCAAATTAAATTCTCTGCATGGAAATGTACCAAATTTGGATATAATGTTGATTCAATGTATGGCTTTAAATGACAGTCAATAACAAAAAGTTTTCTTCAATGCCACAAAAGAAATGTGCACTGAAGCAAAGGACTCTCTAATCCCCAAGTCACAAAGACAAACTGCAGCCTTGTACACCATATGCATGTCAATGAATGAAACAAAAGAATTTCAAAAGGGATTTGCAAGTTCATATCCAAACAGATTAATAGCCAGTATGTCCACCTCTAGCTTGCTGGCAAGCTGTACACCGTCTTCGCATGCTTCCGATCAGATTCGCGATGGTAGCCTGGGGAACATTGTTCCATTCCTCTTGCAGTGCTGCAATGAGCGTCTCCCTATTGATGGGTTGATTGTCACGCCTTGACACACGTCGACCAAGCTCTTCCCAGAGATGTTCAATTGGGGAAAGGTCTGGTGAACGGGCGAACCATGGCAGAACATCAATATCCTCTTGCTCGAGGGGTGCAAATCCCTTTTGAAATTCTTTTGTTTCATTCATTGACATGCATATGGTGTACAAGACTGCAGTTTATCTTTGTGACTTTGGGATTAGAGAGTCCTTTGTTTCAGTGCACATTTCTTTTGTGGCATTGAAGAAAACTTTTTGTTATTGACTGTCATTTAAAGCCATGCATTGAATCAACATTATATCCAAATTTGGTACATTTCCATGCAGAGAATTTAATTTGGTGATCTCTTGAACTTTTATAAGTTTCTTTTTTCCTTTAGTGTATATAGCATGAGCTCGATAAAACGTGCTCGACCTCCATTGGATTGCATCCCCCCCCCCCCCCAACCCGCAGTTCACAAAACAGATAGGCCAGGAGCCCGTCCCGAAACAGTCACCGCATTTTACCCATAATATTTGACCACTCAGACCGTCTAAGTCATTGACATAAAGTTTGTCAGGCTGACCGTAGCTGTCGGATTTAGTCCCCAGGGCCCCCAAACGAGACCCCAAAGTCGGGTCGATTTCACCCCATCTCCCCAATGCACCTGATTTTGTCACTAGGAAGTAATATGATTGGGCATTACAAAAGTACAAAAATTTACACAAACTTCCGCCGGGATGGGGTGTCAGACGACCCCTAAATATTGGGGTGATTTTTTCCCCTTGAACTCCACGGACCAAATTTGGTCAGAAGAAAGAGCTTTTGGTGTACATTAAATATATATATAAACTAAAAAATTGTCCATCGGGAAGGGGGTGTCAGAACCCCCTCCCCCCCCCTAAAAAAAAAAAAAAAAAAAAAGAATACCAATTTTTAACCTTCTGACTGTCATCACTCAAAAGTCTTTAATTATTCAATGCAATTCAAATTTACATAACATAATTTCGAGTATGATAATCTTCTTGAGGTGCAATTCGGTGTTAATTCGTCTTTTGATTAATAAGTTACTAAATTGTGGAAATGCATTGCTTTCTCAAAAGTAGCCCCCAAAATATTGTCATGATTATTTAAAGTAGACATTCAAAGAAAATCACAAATATGGCAATTAATGCATCACTAGAAACTGGGAAGCTTACAGATGGCAATCGTATAAGTTTTATGTCAACTGCGTATCTGATGATTATAAAAACAACACAAATAAAAGCTCTTCTCAGCATCTGGAATATCCGAGGATTCGCCAGAAATATAGCGATGTTTTGATGTCGTCACACAAGGGATCGATCCTGCTTAAGCAGACGACGTCCTATAATGAATGAACGTAATTGCAATGCAATTATTTATCAAATTATAAAGAGTTTGGTGTATTTAAACATGACCTTATTTCACACCATTATAAAGGGAAAGTGAAACTGATTCTGATAGCTAAAACCGTTTGATTGTAAATACACAGGAGAAGGGTCAATGATCAATGAAATAAACCCCACTTTCAAATTGAAAAGCCCTCCGAATAATAGCAGGATGGTATTCGTTCCCTCTTGAAACGCCGAACATGCCCCGGTGCAAGCAGCTGAAAATACAATGGCGTCTTATTTTGTTTACAAGTGACTGATTCCTTTATATCTTTAACGCTGCATTTTTCATCAAAATAATACCATACACGAAGTTAAGAGTGAGGCAACAGACTAACATTAAGACTGACGCTAGTGAAGGAAGAGAAATAAGTGAAGAGGAGATGACAAAATAGGCTCTGAAAAATGTGTAAGATGTTATGGGACATCGTCTACTTAGACAGGACTGGTCCATGGTGTGTCGTCACATATCTCAGCAGCGTTCGAGGAGCTCTTCAGCTGCTATATCGGGGGCTGTATTTTACCGTTTTATAATTGATAATAATCATTACTTCAAATGTTTCCAAGCGTTGAATTTGGATAACCTTGTTTAATTTATGCCATCTATGCAATAATAAGTATTAAGCCAATATTTAAAATCATTAAAGTTCTACTTTAAACACACACATGGTCAATCTGCATTTGTTTGACAAGACATAATCTAAGAGATTGTCATGTATCTTCGGTATGTGCCTGCCAGGCTGAAATGTACTATTCATGAGATAATTACACAGATACTAAGCAAGCTTCTCTATTATGCCTTATCAGATGGTCAATTGGTTTGTTTATATAATGCTGACAATATCTTGTGGTTACTTTTGAGAAAGCAATACTTTATTCACAATTTAATAACTTATTAATTATTAGTGTGTAGGTACCAGTCTGGGCCTGGGCGTGATTTCATTCGGCCAATCAGCGTTCCTTGAACAATTTCGATCTATCGACAAAATAGAAACTCGTTGCTATGAAATGAATTTGGTTAAAAGAATGGATTCCGTCCACCGAACGAAATAAAATCTGCAACAAAAGAAAAATTTTGGTCTGGTGCATTCTGTAACGGAATTGTTTGGGGGGTACGAAATGATCATTTGCCCAAAATAGTTTTATCATGTTTATCTTGTAACAAAATGAGTTTTGTTACGAAATGAACCTTGCATGACAAAATCATTTTCTCTTACAAAATAACAGAATGAGTTTGCATACGAAATGATAAATGGAAAAAAATGATGTCAAGTAAATTTTGTAACAGAATGATTTTTGTTACAAAATGAAAAAGGAAATATATTTTTGTCATATTAATTTTGTAACAGGATAATTTTGCTATCAATTTTGTAACCGCATGATTTTTGTCACAAAAAGAAAATAGACAAAGGGATTTCGTCAGGTTAAATTTGTAACAGAATATCTTTATGTGATCAAAATACCGTGGCAAATTCATTTCGTTACAAAATGAACTGTTGTTCAATCATTTTGGGAGTTCTTGAGTGAATTTTATCAACGTAGGCAATTTTGTACATCATAAGTAGGTTAACACTTGGCGCCCCATACAACAATACCATTATAACACGGAGTATATGATGCGAAGGGAGGCGCCAATTGAACGTCCACTAATTACATGTACTATCACTGTCGAAATTGTACAGGGAAACCACTGTTCGATTCTGTTGTGCTGAAAATTTTATACTCTTTATTCAGCCAATACATGGTGGCAGGAAAGAGTAAATCTACCTTGAGGAAGTGAATATAAAAAGGGGGAAATGGGTTCCTTTGGTGGCCATGCAGTACCAGGCGGATTCTTCATTGTTGTTGCTATCTGGTGGATCATACAGTTAGCCTACACCACAGTAGCCCTCGACAACGGCCGACAACGCCCCCGGTCTCGTGTGATGTACTGTCTGCATCGCGCACCCATCGAAGCCGGATTCATCGTCTTCGGTGGCGTAGCCGGGATCATTGTGGAGATGGCGTATTCAGAACCGATTCTTGTCCTCATCGACAGCGAAGGTCACTGGGCGAACGACCGTGAATGGAGCCACTGCTCCATGTATACTTATTTCGGTCTCTATGGGTTTGCTAAACTCCTGGGGAGTACCTGTGTCCCCTCTGCAGCAAAATTTGAGCAAGCGTTAGGCTCTCTGGCGTATGCCGTTGAAGGGTTTCTCTTCTTTTTCCACACCCATGGCAGAAGTGATCTCGATATCCACCTTCACACCATGCTAGTCATGGCCATCTTTATTTGCTTCTTGTCAGCAGCGGCAGAGACCTGGCGCAGTGAGGATACATTGATAAGGCTCATCCGAATTCTTTTCACGCTGGTACAGGGAACGTGGTTTTGGCATTTGGGTATAGTCCTCTACAGGCCTCCTTCGGGGAAGCCCTGGGATGAAGATGATCATATGAACGTCATGTTCACTACCGTCATGTTCACATGGCACATCCTCATCGACATGCTGGTTCTCTTCGTCGTCTACAGCACTACGAAGCTGGCGTTGAAAGCCTGTGGGTTTTCATCATTGCGGTACTCGCAGATGAGCAATGGTCATGATGAAATGGAAGTCAAACTCCTGGAAAACAACTCAGAGTCGTAGAACAGTGATGGCTTCAGCATTTTGAAATACAGAAAGGGCGCAGGTGCTATGCTTATTATTTTAATATAAGTGTACTCTTAATAGCTGCATGGTCAGGATGAAAGGCTTGTGCCCCCACAAAAAGGTGCCCCCATCCATGTCTCATCTCTGTTTGAATGATCAGCGAACGACAGCTAATAATTAGATCAGATGCAAGTATGCCATAACACTCTGATAATGATTAAGGCCGTAAGATGTATTGCAATTTCCAAAGGAAACTATTTAAATATTTTTGAAATAATTTATGTCATTGTTGTTAAGAAAACGGAACTCCAATATTGTGTGTAGACAAGTTCATTGTATGTTTGATAAGTCCCTACGTTTCTATTTGTAATGGATAAAGAATATGAAATTGACGTCAAATGAAGTTTAACTTGATATTTGAGCAGGAACGCGCACTATATTGACTAAATCGATGTATGAGACAAAATCGACTTAAATTTGCTTTTACATGATTGCCATCCTTGTTTTCCGTCTAATTAATAGAACTTTCTTACACCACATAATTTAACAGAATCGATTGCACTGACGTGGATAATATGAGTACGATCCCTTAAACACCTTAAACGTGAAAGGAAATTTATAATGATAAATAATCCAGTCATGGTAAATCACTGAAATTTGCATTAAGATATTACGTTTTCAAAAATACAATTTGCCTTGAAGAGAAAAATACACATTTCCCAAGATATTTGGATGAATAAAAACCAGACTGAAAGTTGAAACTAGTAAAATATTTTCAGTTAAAATTGTGTTTTCAAAGTGATACAATTTGTATATGATTCATAATTCACCCGAAGCGAACAATTCATTTTCAAACAGTGGCATCCAGGTACAGGAGTGAAATGATTGAAGTGTTCATGATTATCGTTGCAGCGACAAGAAACTGATCAGTACATTTTGATTTATATTTTGACTTGCTGCCTTGAGTGTACTTATGTAAATTTACAACATGCTAGCGATAAGTGTTCAAAAAAGGATATGAGTGCCATTGGCTGTCTCAAGTATGATCATCCATTGTTTTGCTTTTCTGTTATTCGACTGCCAGCATAGCTGCATAACTTTATGGAATAACCATTGTTGTAATCATATTTCAGAATAAGGTATCAAAATCACTTGCCATAATGTGTATATGTATGCTACTAGTCCAGTATTATTTTTATCTTACGATGTACAAGTCGCTCTTGTACTGTTCCATAATTGCCTTCTTCAAATATAATTAATGAGTGGGTTTGCTTTTGCGATGATACGTATGCCTATATTCTACATCCGCAGATATCGTCTGTATTTAAACATGACTACACGTTCAGTAGCGGAGTAGTAACATTGTCACATATAATATCGAAACTGTACACACTTTAAGATACTGAAATCAGCTAGGTTAGTGACCTAAATCGTACGATCAGAAGACCCCTTTTGCATCCAACTTTTCAAGGGAAATTTACAGAGATTACACAGGGCTCAATATTGAGGCTTCTGATGTTTGTAATTTACATAAATAATTTAACATCTGCTTTCACTGATCTTAATTGTAAAGTATGTATGTATGCCAATGATGCTATATTACTGTTCAGAGCCAAAACTGCTGATGAATTAAGAAATGATAGGCAACTGGGCAAATTAATAGTTGATCTACATGTCATCCTCAAAATACTGTTATTTTCTAAAGTGTTTCCAGATCACTTATTTTTAATGTCAGCTTTAAACATTAAGTTTAAGTTAACTGTTAAATCGTTTCTATTTTTTTTTCAATTGGTGTTTGTTTGCTTTTTTTTAAATCTTGTTTTGTTTTTGTTTGTTTGTTGTTTTTTGGGGGTGGTGTTTTTCCAAACTTTAACATTTTTCTTTAATCTAATTATTCTTAGTTGGTCTTTATATCTGTATTTTGTCAATTTATTAATTTCTTTGTAATTTCTGCAAGGGATTATATTATTTTTTGTGTATGTATAAATCTTTTATAAAAAATTGCCATGTACACGGGAAATGATGACAGGGCCATTGTGGAATGCATTACTGAAACTGACAGTGTTACCCTGTAAAATAAAACTGCAAATAATCTATGAAATTTGAGATGAGTGTTACTTATTACAAACCAACAAGGATCCAAATCACTATTTTAGGGAACAAATAGCACACCTGATATGTTTTGGGCATTAATATATTCATCCACCCGCTCAACCTTCGAAACAGTCGACTGTTCCTTGTTAACTTGTGTGGAATTTTACAAAACGCCCTTACTGATGCATATATTCTTTGTATATTTTTTTTTCCTGGGTCTCAAAACGAGGGGGGGGGGTTAATTTACGCCCACTCAACAGTATGTTGGGTATTGGATACACCACTGTTTTGTTTTGTGTTTCCATCCTCCTTTGATCTCTCTTGTGCTTTCTTTTTAAAATTTATGTTGTCCAGTCTTTGGGGGGGGGGGGGGGGTAGCAGGTAGCGGTTAGGGTTCATTTCATGGGCGGTGTGCATTGCAAACAACAGGCAGTGTATTCAACACTGTTCTCAATTTGATCACATCTAAGGTGCAAAAGCAAATCTAAAGTGACATTAATTGGATTTTCTTCCATTGTTTATCTTTCATCACATTATTATTCAAGACTTCTTCAAGTTTAACTTGCCTTTCAAAAATCATACAGATATGATAATACCAGTTTCATTTTCGTGTATTTTTTATCTCAGAAGTTTGGGACCTCATGAGATGTTATACAAAAATCAAAATAACTCCCGTGTTCCTGCTATGTTATATGAAAGGAAAAATCATCAAAACATGTTCATGCTCCTCTTTCGTATGTTTTGTAATAATTTCTCTTATTTTACATCTGAAATATCTTATTTTTATTAGGCTGTACAAGATCGTTTCTCAGTTGAAATTCAAATTTGCCGTATTACCATACACAGACAGGATAAATACATTGTAATATTCGTCTCGTGATGGCATTATTATCTTGCAAGTTGTATTTTATAATTCACTGTCAGCTGATTGTGGTACATGTAGGTTTAAGTAAAGTTTTAACTTGGTATAATATGTATGGTAATCTGAAAAATCAGTGCAAAACAAGCTACTACTTGATTATTTTTATTTGAGATCAGAATTGTATATATAGTTGAAAGAATTTAATAAATGTCGCTATCATGTCTTTCATACTGTTAAATTGACAGAGCGTGACGTTATTTTTAATTGTATCAATATGGCTGTGTTTTAAAAAAAGGGGGGTAAATGGTCATACGAATCTAGTAAACCCATTCAGGACAGGAATTTTTAAAAGGATAAACTGGGGAGCATTTCATCAAGCGTTTTGTAAGTGATTTTTACCGACAACTGTTATAAGCTACTGAAATCCTTGCATCTGATTGGCTGAGAGCAAATTTGTCGGTAAAAATCACTGACAAAACTCTTGATGAAACGCTCCCCAGATCATTATTCTTTCTCTGATTGGCAGCAATAATTTCAGTTTTGCTACTTTTTCATGAAACACATCAGTTTGAAGATCAATGCATGATAAGCTGGTAAAATGGGAAAATTACCAATCTACACAGAAAGAGTGACCCTTTACGTTTCAGTATGCTGTCAACTTCGGAATTTTAATTCTTATTTTCATGTTAAAAACTCCTGGCGCCAAACGTGGTTCCCAAAGAAAATGGACACAATGTGAGTAGAAATATTTGCTCTTTCTGCTGATGCTTCTGGTATTGATTTGAATTTTAAAAAATTATATCGAGCCAAACCACAACATTTGGGAAATTGTCCTGAATGGGTTCACTGCAACATATGGGATGTGCAATGTAAGGTTTGGGGTATAAAGAGTCATGAAGACTTGAAAACTAAGATGATGTAAGTAACTCCTTTTACGCTTTAGAAAAAAGCTCCCTAAAGTTCTGCATTATGCTCTTCACTTTACATGTATTCTTTGTGCATCCATTCACCTCTGCCCAGTGCATAGCGCATAACGATCGAAATAGGGCTTTGCGATATTTATTTTCCTTTAAAACCATACTCTACCAATGTAAACAAATGGGCAATAGCACATAGAATAAAATAAATATAGTGAGTGGTGAAATAGTTAATCATCTACCCGCAACAAGTGACTAGTGGGTCAAGTACATGCTGTAGAGTAATTTATTAAAGTCGCTGCCAAACTCCAATGATATTTTTTAAAGTATTATTTTAGTCATTTCTTTTCAATGAAATAAACAGTCTATACAAAAATAGAAATATTTCAGTCATGAGTAAAGCAACAACAGAAACTTGTACAATTTACAAGTAAATCTGTACGTATCTGGAAAATGTATACATTCATAGAAGAACAAAGAAGCTACATATACTAGGTGTTACAAAAAAAACATTTCCCACTTTTGATCCTTAATAGTTCGAAAACTATATATCAGATAACACTGTCATTGATATGAGTAATAGCTGAATATTGTACGATTTACTTGGAGGTGATTTGAATATGAAAGCATAAATAAGTTTCATTAAATCCACGGTTAATTTTAAAGTTAGGTTCCAGATTTTGGTCAAATTTTAACCCTCTGTACAAAACTTGAACTATACGCAGGAACCAATGATGTGTATGTGAGAGTGTGCTTACAATGACCCTGAACAATGGACATGAATACCAACTTTTCAGAGCTCTGCTGACCAGGTTTCTGGTCTCTTGCTCCAAGGCACATGAATGCTTTATTAATAATTCATGATGGATTGCCCCGGGCACTGCTAGTCTGAATTCATGGTAAATGGTAAAATGCATGCACATGAAAAAAGTAAGCACATGATTCCATGTGCTTGCAACATCATCATCACTATCATCATCATCATCATCACCATCAGTATCATCATCATTGTCGTTATCATCATCATCATCAACACTGTCACTATCATGATTATCATTATTAGCAGCAGCATTATCATCACCATCATAATTATCATCTTCATCATCATCATCATCATCATCACTATCATTGTCATCGTTATCATCACTATCATTGTCATCATTATCATCACTATCATTGTCATCATCATTATCATCATCACTATCATCTTCGTCATCATCATCATCATCAACCTCAAGGACAACATCAATATTCCTATCTTTTGAATAACTTCATTCACTTCGCATTACTTTGATTGCTTCAAAATCCATATCTCAGTGAAATTTTACACAGTTAATGCCAGAGGATGAATAAAGACTAGCTGTAATAGTGGAATTCCTCATGAATAAATAATAAAGCATTCAAACCCTGGCCATTGTCCAGGACCATTGTCTGGGTGTTAACCACACACTCCCGTACACACCAATTGACCCCTGTGCAAAGTTAAAGTTTTGTACAGAGGGTTGAAAATAGAGCAAAATCTGAACCTTAACTTAAAAATTAATCTTGAATTTAATGAAACTGATTTATGCTTTCATTTTTAAATTACCTCCAACAAAATTGTACACTATTCAGCTATTGCTCATATCAATGTCAGGGTTATCTGATATATAGTTTTTGAACTATTAAGGATAAAAAGTGGGAAATGTTTTTTGTAACACCTAGTACATACATGTACTTGTAATTCACTTAAAGCCTCAGCTTACTTGAATTATACAGATATACAACCGAAATATACCTTAAAGGGAAAGTAACCTCAGCGTATGAATTAGCTTATTTTTAATGGTGTAGTATATGCCTCTTATTTGATACATGCAATTTCATGTAAAAACACAGGATATAGATATAAATCACTATTTTCCAGCCAAGTTATCGTCTGCTAGCAATAATAAGGGGGCTGCCATTACTTTATGTGTACACGAACATATTTTTCATCCCAAGTAAAATTTCCTTCATCGTTAACTTGTAATTGATTTTTAGAGGACAAATATATATTAGATAAAGTCACATATTCTGAAATGTAAGTTTAGTTTTATATATTTTTTAAAAGGTCTTAATTTGTTCATAAAAAATATACTTCATAAAAAATATACGTCAAGGACGGAGACAATCGTAACAATACCAAAACAAAGCGAGGAATCTGCTTTACAGGATGGCTATTAGAACTCATGGGTCGTCAATTATCTAGGTTCATGGCCAATAACAATCGTAATACAATCAGAACAAAGCGACGTATCTGTTGTAAAGGTAGGCTATTATCAATGCATATGGTACCTAATGATCCGTGTCATGCACAAAATGGCAGCCTCCATGGAAAGACGTAGCAGACAATAGGTGCATCTAGAATATCACGTGGGGTTACTTGTCCTTTAAATATAACTGTTCCTTTTATGTGTTTTTTTTTCGCTGAAAGAAACATTCATAAAAGATCAAAAGGAGAAAGAAAGGAAAAGAAAGAAAAATAAAATATGAGGGAGGGAGAAAATAATAAAGAGACAGACACACCCGCACATCCCAACACAATACCTCACCCCCTTCCAGCCCCATTCCCCCCTCCTCCCCACCCCATTTCCCCCCTCCTCCCCCACCCAATCCCTGAAAGCCCCTTTCCGCACTCCGTGAGTTGCAATAAGCGTGAGAATTTGTAGACAACCAATGACATAACAAAAGCAATGTCCCTTGGGGGATGAAGTACAATCCATTTATTGTTCTTGATTAACATATTTTGTCTATTGCACTTTGCATCGAAAAGACTCCTTCTTTCATCCGAAACCAAAAGCTCCCCATTTCTTTAATGAAAGATCAAATACTTTATTAACAATATTACATGATTCAATAAATGAATTTTCCCCATATCGCCCGAATAAAGTTCTCTCCCAGTTTAATTCCTTTAAAATCGGCGAGTTCAGCACATTACCCATGTTTTCCCACAGCAACTGAATATGTTCATGTTCATGAAATACGTGACGATATGTTTCTTCTTCCGTTTTACAAAAGGGGCATAAACTACTTGGAGCCAGTCCAAAGCGATATGAATCATGATTCGTGGATATAATCCCATGTAATATTTTGAATTGGAATTCCTTGATCTTACTATTTAAAGTACATTTCTTTGGTCTAAGAAAATGTTTTCAATGTCTCTAATAGACAAATCAAATAATTATTTTAATCTATTTACTACGGGGGGGGGGGGGGAGGGTCTTCTAATTCACTGTTGAGAATAGTTGTATAATTATAACCTTTTTGAAATAATTTCACCTAAAGGGACAACTGACGCTATGACACACAGCTGCATAATCTTAACGTACCCCCCCCCCCCCTTTCTCTCTGATAAGTGCACTTTTTTACTACTAAATGTGCCCCTTCTCCTTTCTAAACACCTTCCCCTTCTGATAAGTACCCTTTTTTCTACTTCTGAAAAGTGCCCTTTTCAAATCTGATAATTGCCACCTTATCTCTCTAAGTGCCCTTTCCGCCTTCTGATAAGTGTCCCTTTTCGAATCTAAATATCGCCCTGTTTTCTAATATATGCCTGTTTCTCCTTTGATAGGTGCATTTTTACTTCTGATAGGTGCCCATTTTCCCCTTCTGATAATAATTGTCCCTTCTTTTCTTCTGATAAGTGCCCCCTCTTTACTTCCGATAAGTGTCCCTTTTCAAATATGATAATCGCCATTTTGTCTCTCTAATAAGTATCCTTTTCTCCTTCTGATAAATGCCCATTTTTGAATGTAAATATTGCCCCCTTTTGTTTCAAATATCCCTTTTTTCCTTTGATAAGTGCATTTTTACTGCTGATAGGTACCCTTTTCCCTTCTCATATTTGGCCTTTTCCACTTCTCATAAGTGCCTCTTTTCACCTCTTATAAGAGCCCCTTTCCACCTCTGATAAGAGCCCTTTCCTCTTCTTATATTTTACCTATATTTCCAACTGTTGTTTTTTGACAAAGAGGGCCATATCTTCAAAGAATCGGTGCGGCTTTACAGGTACCCATATTTCTACAAATACAATGTAAGGCAGCGGAGCTGGAGGCAAGGGGCAAAATGCCCCCCCCCCCCCCCGCAAAAGGATTTCTCATTCTGCTTGCTCGGATGTTCCAATAATTTAAACCAAGTAAGGGCAATATTTTCTGAAAATGTCCCCATAACCCGCTAGCAACGCTCGCTAGCTCTTCAATATTATAATGAAATCGAGCAGATTACAAAAAGTATGTTATAGATCGGTGTAATCCCAAAGAAAACGATAGGGTAAATGTACAAATTAAAAGATCATGCGAAATTCCCCAAAAGGAATTTACCGTTGTCATTTACATTATATCGCTGTAAATAATGTACGACTCAAGGACTTCAGCATTAGCAATTTTTTTTGCTCGCTCGCACATGAATCGTTAGGCCATTACACACTAATCAGGGAAACTGAAATAGTGACCAGAACCACTCTTAAAAGGAAGAAGGTGATGCTTGATGATAACTACAGTAATTAGACTGTAGGGTAATGCCAATGTCACAAAATGGTCCTTTTTCCTTTTTATGTGCACCCCTTGTAGGTGCCCCTTCCCAAAAAGTGCCCTTTTTTTGCTGGTGCCCTCACCCCCCCCCCCCCCCCCCCACTTTGAAAGACGCTCCGCCGCCTCTGTATTTAAAGATATCATTTCCTGACTTTCGGGCCTAGGTATAATAGGATATGGGCATGATTTATATTACTCGTTATCAGCATAATTCAAAGGGGCCAGCACTTTAATGTGCATTTTAACGACATATACCCTTTGGACTCAAAGTGAGCAGGGTATTAAAACATAAATAAAATACAAAATATAAAAAATCAAATATGTGGAAATACAAACAGGCATGATAATTTTGTGCTTTTTTGCGTTGAGTCAGAGTTGGTGTTTCTCTTTTTTTAAACCAAGACTTCTCCTCCTTCTCTCCTTCTTCTCGTATTCTCCTCGTTCTGTATCTCCCTCTTCTACCCTCTTCTACCCTCTCTTTCTACCACTCTCGTTCATTTTCTTCTCTTATAGGCTCACGTATGTTCGGTAACTACACAAGTACAACCAATAGGCGTTTCGATGGCGCTCCCATTATATGGGCTTTGGCTCGAGATAAGGCCGCTAATTAATACGGTCAAATCAAGGCTCAAACGTTTTTTGTTTGTTGGTTGGTTTTTTTACTTTCCAAAGCAAGTTGAAATTAGTTTGGCATGTTATAGTGCAATTTCTGTGTATTTCTGTCCCCAAACCTTCAGTCTAATAATGAAGTTAATTGAGGCAATCGCGCATGCACTTAAAGCTCATTATTTTGCTGATCGACACTCGTAAGGGACGCCGACCCACTTACATTTTCCAACGAAATTACTAATCATTCATACTCTTTATTTCATAACATCGATTTTGTTTTGAAAGAGGGGAAGATATTTGCTTTCTGGGGCTACATCATACCAGGGGATGAGATTTGGCTAAGGGTATCTTTTGGTCAAAACAGGCATTTGTACATTTCGGCCCACGTATTTCAAATTAGACCCCTGTTGATGTACTGGTAATGGTGGGTCCGGGGAAGCTTCCCATTCCCAATGGCTCACAGTCCTGTGCTGATGGTACGGCGGGAAAATACATCGAGGTCGTAAACGACATCCTATAAAGCCCTATGCAAGCAAATTAATGAAATATGCCATAAGTAGCCTACAACTTATGGTGGCCCAGAACCGGAAATTCATCCTAAATCGATGTGCCAGTCATGCCGAATAAGTTCCAGTTACAAGTTAAATGTTTGGCAAAGAGTTCAATGGTTACGTGGAGAAGGTTTACGGTTCACCATGTGGTTAGTCCTGGAAAGGACTGAGTAAGAAGAAGAAAGTGGAGAAAAGTTGAGAGGAGAAGAAGAGGAAAGGCGAGATAGAAATTCAGAGAGCGTAGAAGTAATCTTTCTTGAAAGTGTGAAGTCCTGAAAAGGACTGTAAACCAGATGAGAAGGCTGAGAGTGGAGAAGACTCGACGTTTCGGACGGGTTGACTGTCCGTCATCACTCCTGATGAAAAAAAAAGTGGGTGCAGGGGGAGTTTCCCCCTTCCCGCGCGAAGTGTGAAAGCTCTGACATTTTAGCACCTTTTTCTTAGGCGGAATGTTAGTTCAACACCGTGGCTGCATTATTTGGACGTAATACTGCACTGCATTGTAACATGGGTGGGTGCAGGGAGGGGGAGTTTTCCCCTTCCCGCGCGAAGCGCGATAGCTCTGACTTTTTAGCAAATTTAAGAGAAAGATGTACGGCTCGTAGAAAACAATTTTTTTAAAGAGAAAAGTTAAAGTTCGACGCCCTGACTGCTTTTCAGTTATTTGGACGCAACACTGCACTGTATGTAATAGGGGTGGCTGCAGGAAGAGGAGAGTTATTTTCCCCTGCCCGTGCGAAGCGCGTAAACTTTGACGATTTAGCAAATTTTGAGAGAAAGATTTTTCGCTCTCGTGTTGTTGTTTTTTTAGTGGCTACCCCCTGTCTACGCCAGTGCCCATGGGTATAGACTATAGTGATTACATTTTTTTTAAAGTCATAACTTTCTTATTGCTTGTCCGATTTCGTTCAAACTTTCACCAATTTGCTTCTCTGATATTTCTGCTTTCACACAAATCAAATTATTAAAAAGGTTGGATTGCCCTTTTAAAAAAAGTTAGTTTGGACAGCGAAAAACCTCATGTTTCAGCAGCGAGATGCATGAATATCTTGGGCAGCTGGAGGTCCGCTATCCTTATCCTCGGGCAGGAAGGTGCCAAAATGTGATACTGTTATGATTATCTACTTTATTTTGATAGCAAAATCATATTTCAGAGATAACAAAGTTTCCTTTTTTGTTGTTGATGGTTTGCAAGAATTAGAAACAGGATGGCTTCGGGCTGCAAATACCCTCATACTCGGGAAGTAACCAGTATCCTCCTATTTGGCAGCGAAGTTACAGAATACAATTTACATATCTTATCTAGTGTATTTTGATGACGATGTAATATTTCTAACATGATAAAGTGCGTAGGCCTATATCATACTTTTGTCCTCGTTCGCGTCGCTTGCTCAATATGTAGAAACAGGATGGTTGATATTCGGGCAAGGGGTGTCACCCCCGCCCCCCCCCCCCCCCCCCCGCCTCACTTTCAAAAAACGCTCCGCGGCTCCTGTCCTACCCAAGATAATTTAAACAGAATATTATAATGAAAATAAATACAGTTTATAAACCCTCGACCCCTTAATTAGTGAAATGTTAAACCCACAATTAATTAATTTGAGAGTTACACCGTAGGCCTACTCTGTCTGTTAGACCAATTTGCCAATGTAGGTAACATTATTTATGATATCTTGATATCATGGCAGATATCATGGTAGCCCCGGGACGCTGCCACGAAGTGGCAGCGTCCTGAGTGAAACCAGTACGATTCGGTGGGTCTCACAATCTACCAATGTTCAAATGACCATTTAAAAAATGGCCATGTAATTATTATTTTTTAATTAAAGTATCATATATACGATGCCACTTACCTAAACAGACTTTACGCAAATCAGCTTTTCCTAAAAAATGTGTAGAATCGATGAATGTCACTTTTTACTCTCAATTTTCGAAACCAGTCCCATTCGCCATGTTGTTAAAGCCAAATTGAAAATAGGCACTTGCGCATGCGCCTATGAATGTTTATTACAATGACGGCATAGTTTTCGTCAATGGAATAATGAATATTCATATACCCACTGTAATCCGCCGATCGCTAGCGTATAGATCTAGCGCTCTCGCTCTCGCTCGTCTTAATGAATATTCATAATCCTCCCTTCTTGTCTGTATTATAATTGGAGCTGCTGACGCATGCGCATTGCAAGCAAAACACCGACCTTCGGAAGTTTTTACTACAGGCTCTTGGAGATAAATATGCCTTTTTTGTATCATCCTCATTGAAAAGAAAGAAGACAGTCAATCGTAAAGTATCGTAAGTACCTAAAATAGCCTAAAATCAACTGATTTCATGTTTCATGGCTATTATTTTGACAAACGACCTTGTAATTATGTGACATCCATGCGATCAAAGGACTGCGAAGCGCAGTGTTCGGGCTGCCGCAGTAGATATCATGGCAGATCTGATACCGAGCACTTTCTTCAGCATCTCAACCATCGCCATCCAAGCATCAAGTTTACTATGGAAATGGAAAAGGACCAATCCCTTCCATTCCTGGACGTACTCATCACAAGGTCAGCAGCCGGGAATCCAACCCACCAGGTTTATCGTAAACCTATACACACACAGACAGATACCTGAATTACACATCTTTCCATCACCCGTCGGTTCTTCAGTCAGTGTCTAGCACACTCATCCGGAGAGCACACGCAATCAGCGACCAGGACCACCTTCAACAGGAGCTGCATATATCACATCAAAACAGCACTCCCGACAATCAACGGTTACCCAGCTCGCAGGGTGAAGACTAACTTACCTCGGCCCGGGCCCCGGATCCACCAGCGCTGGCCACGGTCGCGACTCCCATACTTACGCCGCACATCTCACAAAATACAACGCATTCTCAGGAATGTCAGCATTGAGGTTAGACACCGTTCTTTTGGCAAACTTGACTCGACACTCTTTACTCACAAGGACAAGAAACCCACAGATGCCCACCCGGGAGTTTACAAGATACCGTGCCAATGTGGCAAGGTGTACATCGGAGAAACAGGACGCAGCCTCAAAACAAGACTTAAGGAACATCAGAGCAGTTTTAAACACAGCGATTGGGAAAAGTCGGCAATTGTCAAACATGCCCAGCAACTCAATCACCCTATCGACTGGCCCAATACGAAACTCATCACCTCAATCAAACATTGGCACACCAGACGAGTTCGAGAAGCCATCGAAATACATCAACACAACACAGTACCACAGGACAGCGGACTATTCATCAACGACATTTGGCGACCTCTCCTAAACAGAAATACGTGACAACGTTAAACTACATTAATTTTACAACCCCCCAACACAATACACCACTTTACGCCAATCGATAATCTCTAAACAGATTAACGGACCCGACAGGAAACGACTAACAATAGACTTAGACAGGAAACGACTAACAATAGACTTAGGAATTTGCGCGGCAAACTTCTGACACAGACACACAGTTAGACCGCACAACCGTAAGCCACGCCCACTGCCGCTAACGGACCAATCAGAGGCCCGGGATGGCGATCACGAGCTACCACGGTAACGGTACCCCGGTCGCGTCTTTTTTTTTTATAACCAAGCCTAGGCAGATTTCGCATTTTTTCATGAATATTCATGACGCAGGGTCGGGAAACGGTTCCGATTGGTTTATTGAAAGCACGGTCGGTGGGGGAAAAAAGTCCCTGGCCTGCACGTACGTACGCATATTACATGCAGCGCTATATTTCGATCGTGTGTGTTCAACGTGTAGGCGCCTAGCCTACGTTCATGTATCTATTGTTTAATTCTCAACATATTCACCCCACCTATGCAATGTGACACGTAAAAAATTGGATTGAGCAGTCAATTTCAAAATCAAGTTTTGCATTAATTTATTGCATGTGCGTAGATCTAATTTAGTAATTAGCTCTTTTGAGGACACCCTCCTTTTCCGACCAAAATTGACACTGCCACTGGCATTACTCTGAAAATAGGTCTAGGCCTAGGCTATGCGTATATTGACAATTGCCCATCGTAATGTTCTCCACAAATGAACTTTACAACAATATGCAGAATCAAGACACAGACTCTAGGCTAGGTCTAACAACGTTAGAGTCTTACTGTTCACGTTAGAAATTAAATTTCCTTGCATGCACACTGCAGGCCCGTAACTAGGGGGGGTTCAGGGGGTTCGAACGAACCCCCCCCCCCCCCCCCCCCCCCCCCGTTGGCGAGCAGAGGTCCGCTAAAAAAATAAAATAAAAAAAAAAAAAAGAAGAAGCGAGGGGAGAGATGATGGGGAAAGGGAAAAATAAAGTGATAAAATGTCGGTCTTTCCATCTATTTCATACATTTTATTTTGATTTTGTCCCGTAACTTCCTAATCTGGTAAATCTATAAATAATCAATGTCGTCTTTCACCATTCATTTTCGAATTTTGTACATTATGCCATGTTGCAATTGATTTTCTTTCAAAGCGTCATTCAAAGAATTATTCAAATTCGTTTGCAGTATCGCCCCCAAACTGGCGAGCAGAAATCTGCTTCAACAACAAGAATCATTAGGCGAAAAAAAATTATCCAAAGTGACATCAGAATAGTGATTTTTTGGGTTAAATTATTAAAAAACATTTCCATACCAACTGGAGAGGCGCACAAGGGGGTCACGTGAAAGGGGAGAGAGGAAGGAAAGTGGAAAATAATGTGAGATAATAACGTTTCCAGTCGGGTTTCCTTCACTTTGAACACTTGCTATTGTCCTGCATCTTAATAATAATGCCTAGATAATATACGTCTTTGGCCATTCATTTTCGGAATTTATTGTTCATTTTGCTATCGATTTTGTCAAAGACTGAAAGAGAGGGAGAGGGAGATAGTAAAGCGCGTTTTCGTCGCTCGCTTCGCCCATTCACCAAACTCTGAAACGAGATAGTTTCAGGCAGCGAGAATATTTCCATACTAAATATTGTAATATGTCCATGAATATTCAATGTTATGACAATTTTCGGGCACATCACTGCCTTATCACCACCGCGCCCAGAAATTAGGGTTACCTTACTTTCTATATTGAAATGAGCAACAAATTACAGTGCATTTTTCTTCGCTCGCTTCGCTCGCTCGCAAATCTTAGAAATGAGATAGTTTTAGGCAGCGAGGTCCATGAATATTTCCATAGGATGTTATTGCAATATTCAGGCACGTCGTTGCCCTATCGCCATGACACCCAAATACTTGTTAGGTCCACTTTCTTTATTGAAATGCGCAACAGCAAAGTAAAGTGCATTTTTCCTCGCTCGCTTCGCTCGCTCGCAAACCTTATAAACGAGATGTTTCATGCAGCGAGGTCCATAAATATTCAATGTTATGGCAATTTTCGGCACGTCACGGCCCTATCACCATGGCGCCCAGATATTAGGGTTGATTTTCTATAAATGAAATAAAATGAAATAAAATTTTGCCATTTAAAAGTACATTTTATTTTTCTCTCGATCGCTTTGCTCGCTCGCAGTATTTGGAATCCAACACAGTGGTAGTATATGTTCGGGCTTCACATTTGACCCACCCCTGGTCAAATTTTGACTACGCTCATGCCCATATCCATGTAGGGGCACACCCCTGACCCGACACCCCTACTCGGTCGCTTCGCTCCCTCAGAAAGGTCCACTTTTTCCAATGTTGAACCCCCCCGCAAAAATCCTAGTTACGGGCCTGCACTGTAATTAGCACTTGCACCCTGCTCCTGTAACGCACATTGCCCTGAGTTAGAAGAACTGCAATAGTCTTCAGACTACTACTAACGTTCCAATAGTAGTACTAACGTTAGTACCAAGAAAAACTATTTTGGTTACCTTTTAGCTGATGAAAACAAAGTGCGTAACTAGTTATTGTAGGTAGATCTAAAATCATCTAGATGTAGATCTACCCCCATCATCAATCATTTACTAGTACTGATTGGATCTAGGTCTAACTCATCATGCTCATTGACCTTAAAATAACATTCACTTAATCTAAACTTAACTGAAATTGAAAATTGTAACAAAATTGGTCTAGCCTAGTTAGAGTAGATCTAGAGTAGTTAGAGTCTTGGCTAGACATAACTGCAAATTTGATGATATCACACCATCACATTCCGATTCCATTGTGAATTTGGGTCTACCACACGTATATTATTAGGCCAGCATTTTGAGGGATACGTGGAGGCAATTCTAACTCTTATATTAAGATCTAACTTAGATCGATAATAGATTCAGTGCAAAAACGTAGGCTAGGCGCCTAGGCCTACACGTTGAACACATACGATCATAATATGCATACGTGCGTGCAGGCCAGGGACTTTTTTCCCCCACCGGCGACCGTACTTTCATGAAGACCAATCGGAACCGTTTCCCGACCCTGCGTCATGAATATTCATGAAAAAATGCGAAATCTGCCTAGGCTTGGTTACAAAAAAAAAGACGCACCCCGGTCCGCAAAGCTGCATAGATACTCGCCGCACTGTAATTTTATGTAGCCACATAGTCTTACAGTAAATCGGATACTGGAGCCAGTAAAACATTCTTATTGGTCAACGGTTGGAGAAGGCCTCCTTCGCGGCTGGCGATTAGTTGTGGGTGGCAAGGACAGCGGCCCATGCACCCCTTGTGGGTTGCACATAAGAGGCCAAAAGACAGAGGTCCATGCACCCCTTCTAGTTCACCAGTTACTCGGTTATTCGAGGAGCTGAGACTACTAGTGGGCACACAAATAAACTGTCCCCTTTTTGTATGATATATATTTGTATAAATACGTATAACCCATGGGCATGCGTATTATAATTGTACCTTATACTATAGAAATAGTGCAATAAATCGAAAAAATATAAAAAAGGAAGTCGACTCGTCATTATCCTCATTATTTTTTGGTACGAAAGTTTGATTACAATAATGCACAATTAAAGGTGATGGGAAACTAATTTTGCACTTCGCAAAGGCAGGTGAGCCAGTTCAAACCCGAAGACATTGGCCGGGAAAAGCGAACCCACCTCAACAAGACATCACAAAGATGAGGCCAAATAAGTAATATGGAACGTCAGTGGCGCGGATAATCTATGAAGATTGAAGAGCGCCATCAAGCTCAAACAACAACATTTTCATCGAGTTAATCTCCTGACGATGAACAGAGCACACTGTTCGAAACGCGTCGAGACAGATATACTCCTTTACCGAAAGATTACCGTAGTTCGGAAACTCTCTTTCAGAACTACTGTACAGAGGAATACAAACAGTTCTTTTCAGAACTACTCTCTCCTTTTCTGACCTGCTCAGAACTTTTCCTGATATCGATCACTCTTTCCTCCTTTTTCTTCTTTCCCCTTCCCATTTCACTTCATTTTTGGTGTATAAACACCGAAAACAAAAACCAAAAATAGTCTTGTGTATGTGTTTAAATTTAATTTCATTCCATTTCCATCTCTTTCCTTTCCTTTCACTTCTCCTAAAATTCCTCTAAACGCCCCATAAGTGGGTTATTTTTCACGAAAGAATATATCAACAGCCTTTTCACAGAGGCTCCTACATGGTGTTGCCGAAATCCTTCAATTGTGAATTCTCACTCACCATGGAAACCTACAGAGAACATCTGATATCTTGATCATAGATTATGTTACTGATTTTGGGGCCGTGGTAACACAAAGAAATTATTTAATTTACTGGAATAAGAGAGCTAAACCCCTCTGCACAGTAAGAGTTAAGTGTATAAAACGGCCAATTTTGAAGGTTCAAAATGGCTTAATCATGTCTCGGGAGATTCAGAGGTCTTCGCCCAGTAGACCCCACCCAAACAGGGGCTTTGTGGACCCATACATCACTCGGGGTAAAATAATATCCCCCCCCCCCCCGGCCCCGCAATAGGGCTTTGAGCCACTCCTCATCTGCATGAGATGACGATGAGCCATCCCCTCAGATGAAGATGACCTTGTTTTCCCCTCCTTCTAACGCCGATGTCTTTCTTATACCCCGGTTTAAAATGGTGAAATTGTCTCAGTGAAATATCGCAGTACAACATTATTAAGTCATTTTAGTTGAAATTGCAGAAATAAGTATTTGCCGATTATTAATTATTCATAAAGTTTGAAAATATTTTTTTCTGAGCAAACACACTGCTCCTACTCCCACACTTCTTTACCTTCCCCCTTTCAGTAATAATTTCATCCATATCTCTCTGCCCATGTGCCTCTTCACCATCCCTCACTCCTTGAAAATAATCAGTCACAGAGATAGAATAAACACTGGCTTGTGGAAAAGGATTGAGCGAAAAGCCGCGAAATCCTCTCTTTCATGAGGAGGTTGTGTATATTATGCTGACCCCTAAAGTCCCCTATCATGCAAGTTGTACTGGATTTAGTTTGGGTCTTCAGAACTGCGGCGGGGGGGGGGGGGGGGGGGGGGGGGGTCGCGTCAGCTTATGTTGGATACGGTATTTGGTTTGTATGTCAATTCCATCTTTGATTGGAAGTGGCTGTGAACAGGTGAGTGAACTCTTTTGATATATTGTCATCTTTTCAAAAAATATCGGGTATGAAAGTTAATATTGAGAAAAGCAATATCGCTTGTCTGGGGCCGTGGAATGGTATTTTGTGTCCAGATGTCCACATAAATTGGGTAACAGACTACTTGTTTTACCTAGGAATATATGTACCTCTAAGACGAAATGTAGATTGCTTTAATCAACATTTTCAAACGAAGTTGGCAGAAGCTAAGAAAACGTTGAATATTTGGGGATGTCGTAATTTAACATTGTTAGGGAAAATCGCTATAATCAAGTCGCTGGTGATACCCAAATTTGTGTACTTATTTAGCAACATGCAAGATCCACCAAAACGCTTTTTTGATGAGTTACAGAGACTTTTGTTCAATTTCCTTTGGAATGGCAAAACTGATCGCATTAAACGTGTTATAATGTATAATGAATACAAAAATGGTGGCTTAAAAATGATACATGTTCAAAGCTTTTGTCATGCATTGAAATTATCATGGGTCAAAAGATTTTTAGAAGAAGAGGGAATAGGAATGAAAAAATGGAAATTGTTTGCCAACTTCTTCTTAGATAAATGTGGAGGAAACTATATTTTCAAAGGGAATTTTTCAGAGCAAGAATGCAGATATTTATCTATAAACCCTTTTTGGATAGATGTATTAAAGGCCTGGTCCCACTACAAATACTACAACCCCGTTAAATATTATACAAATAATGAATGTTTATGAGTGCAATGGAAAGAATATTTTCATGAGTTGAAAGATGGAACAGATTCCATCTTTCAACGAATGAAAATATTCTTTCCATTGCACGAATGAAAAAAATTCATTATTTGTTTTATACAACATCTGAGTAGATCCTATATAAGTGCGTTGTATTATTATTATTATTATTATTATTATCCTTGTTATTTGTACAATAAAATAAATATATGTACGGTACTTACAATTGCTGCGGTCAAATGCCAAAGGTTACGGCGCTGGGCCGGTCGCTCGCGAGCGTGAAATAACACATAGATCTATGGGCAAAGTCCGGTAGTATCATTACGTGCGCTGTATCGCAGCCGCGCATTACACTGAAAAGGTCGAGGCGTTGAATGGAAAAAATCGTATGGAACAAAAATGCACGCTAGCTAGCGCTAAACCATGGAATGGAACAAATATTTAATAACATGTGACCTATTATTCTCCAATCAAATTACAAGGATCTACTCAGGTGTTGTATAAAAAGACATAATTGGCCAATTTATATGGAATAACTCATTTATTAAAATAGAAGGCAAAATTATATTTTATAAGAGGTGGTTAAACGCAGGTATATTTTATGTAAGAGATTTGATAAGAGACAATGGCTTCTTTAAGTCTTTTGAAGAATTACGGACTGAATATATATAATCTTCCCATTACTAGCTTTTTAGACTATTTTGCAATATTATCGGCCATACCCGCTGAATGGAAAACGGTTGTCAAACAAACATATGTAGATGGGCATGTCGCTTTTTGCGATGAAAAGTTTGAATTGTTTGCATCTCATAAATATCCTGTCAAATTCTGTTATTCTCAGATGTTAAAGAGTTTTGTCGAAACGATAGTTCTCAAAATTTGATACGGTGGGAAACGGACCTGCATCAACCTCTTGAAAATTTAATTGTATGGAAAGACCGTTTTACTATTTCATTCCTTGCTATATTGGATACCAAAATTCGAACTTTCCACTTTAAATTTCTGCATCGAAGAATCCCAACGAATAATTTTTTGTTCAAAATAGGTATAAAATCCTCTCCATTATGTAACCTATGTAATATTGAGGAACAAACTATACTCCATCTTTTTTTCTATTGTGTGAGAGTACGTTGTTTCTGGCAAAATGTAAACCAATGGCTAGAAAGCACTGCAGTACTTCTCTTCTCTGACATGTCTTGATATTTGTTTTGGGGTTGATACACGGAAGATACTTGTAAATACCATTATCCTTTATGCCAAGCAATTTATTTTTCGTAACAAATGTCAAGATAAGACCATAAGCTTTGAACTTTTCAAGAAAGAAATACTATATTTAGAAAAAGTTGAAAAAGTTTTAGAAAAGGACTCAAGATTTCATTTAAATAAGTGGTGCTTGCTAGTTTAGTCGCCTAGTTTATGGCTGTGTACTGATCTAATAATGTACTTGAGGGAAACGCGACCTTTAAAGTAGATATTCAAAGAAAATCACAAATATGGCAATTAATGTATCACTAGAAACTGGGAAGCTTACAGATGGCAATCGTATAAGTTTTATGTCAACTGCGTATCTGGTGATTATAAAAACAACACAAATAAAAGCTCTTCTCAGCATCTGGAATATCCGAGGATTCGCCAGAAATATAGCGATGTTTTGATGTCGTCACACTCGGGATCGATCCTGCTTAAGCAGACGACGTCCTATAATGAATGAACGTAATTGCAATGCAATTATTTATCAAATTATAAAGAGTTTGGTGTATTTAAACATGACCCTATTTCACACCATTATAAAGGGAAAGTGAAACTGATTCTGATAGCTAAAACCGTTTGATTGTAAATACATAGGAGAAGGGTCAATGATCAATGAAATAAACCCCACTTTCAAATTGAAAAGCCCTCCGAATAATAGCAGGATGGTATTCGTTCCCTCTTGAAACGCCGAACATGCCCCGGTGCAAACAGCTGAAAATACAATGGCGTCTTATTTTGTTTACAAGTGACTGATTCCTTTATTTTTTTAACGCTGCATTTTTCATCAAAATAATACCATACACGAAGTTAAGAGTGAGGCAACAGACTAACATTAAGACTGACGCTAGTGAAGGAAGAGAAATAAGTGAAGAGGAGATGACAAAATAGGCTCTGAAAAATGTGTAAGATGTTATGGGACATCGTCTGCTTAGACAGGACTGGTACAGGGTGTGTCGTCACATATCTCAGCAGCGTTCGAGGAGCTCTTCAGCTGCTATATCGGGGGCTGTATTTTACCGTTTTATAATTGATAATAATCATTACTTCAAATGTTTCCAAGCGTTGAATTTGGATAACCTTGTTTAATTTATGCCATCTATGCAATAATAAGTATTAAGCCAATATTTAAAATCATTAACGTTCTACTTTAATGCACACATAATGTTCCAAACGTTTATGTATTTATGTATTACGTACCCAGATCAAATTATTTATACTGTGCTTTTATGCAATGTTGTCAAACAAACTTTTTGTAACAATGTGAAGAAGCAAAATAAAATACGAAAAAAAAATATATAAAAACATTATCAAAGACTGTGCAGACACTTTTTTCTTTCTATTTTGTAATGGTTAGTTATAGATTTTTTCACAAATATAACAGCTTTTTGTTGGACCGTTTCCAATACAACGGCCTTTTCTGACACGCCCATGACTTTAAATGGCTCAGATTGTGATTGCAATCTATCAGGCAGCTTGAAATACACATAATGGGATACTTACTATTATTTTATAGCTATTGAATTACAAAGATGCAGTATTTTCTAAGAATCCATTATTTTTTATGTGTTGCCATAGTAACGGTCCTACAGGCCACACCCACCACCAACTGTACATCAAATAGGCAGATTATGATAGCTGTGGGTCCTAGCTAATAGAAAAACATACTTTAGGCTTGTGCATACACCTTTATGGTACCGTTTCCATAGTAACGGCCAAAATGATTTTTTTTTTTGACACGCCCATGACTTTAAATGGCTCTGATTATGGTTGCAATCGATTGGGCACCTTAAAATACATATATTAGGATGCTTACCAAGTACAAGTATTTTTAGATTCGTGAATTGGAATTATATGACATTTCCTAAAATTCATATTCTTCTTGATCCGTACCATGATATCGGCCCTGGTGGCCCACACCCACCATCAACTTTATGGCAAACAAGCAGATTCTGCCGTAGCTGAGGGTCCTACTGCTAACAGAAAAACATCAAAAATGTGCCAAAGAGGGGGGGGGGGGGTGGGGCCTTTTCGGTTTCTGGCCCATGGACTATATCGGACCCCACTGCGACATACGCCTAATTTCCGCCCCCCCCCCCCCCCCCCCCATTTAAAAGTCCCTCTGGATCATGGTTTGTGTTGCTCTCCGTTATGAGCATGGAACAGTTTCATCATGCAGTTATTTGTAAAATTGTAACGTGAGACCCTCCTACATTGCTGCCACCACAATAGTTTAAAGAGATATTGAGCTCTCTAAGCTGTTCCGGGGAAACCAAAAACAACCCAATAGAAATCTACATGACGTAACAATAGCTGAACCTCGTACTGTGTTTACAAGAGGGGGGTATAACTTATTACAGGGCGCAGGGCCCATGCCCGCGCGCGCCGCTAGCGCTCGATCATTCAATACGTATACCCGGCCGGTGTAGCGGCACATACGGTTCTCCGGCAGATACCGTTCTAAAACGACCAAGAACACTATCTGCCGGCAGGTATCGTTCCTAACGGCAGATATCGTTCTACCTCGGAACCATATCTGCCGGGTTTGACGTTGCAGATATGGTTCCCCGGCGGATTTGGTTCCACGTACGTCGCGGCAGATAAGGTGTATTGTATATTGGCAGATTTGTACGAGACACTCTCGTGTCTAATTGGTGGCACTGGCGAAAATGAATGAATAGTTAGGTTTTAATACGTGTATCAATCAGATGTGATTATTCAGTGGCGTATCCAGGATTTCCCAATGGGGGGGGGGGGGGGGGGGCGCCAGGAATTATTGATCGCCGTCATGGGGGACGGGTCTTTGGAAAATGTTTGCTTCTGAAAAAGGGCTGAGATGCAAAATAGTGCTATATATGTGACCAATTTTGAAGCCTATTTAATGAACAATATTTTCAATTGGTATGAGGATTTTTTTTTTTTGCTAGTTTTTTTTTTTTACGACGGCCAATGGGGGGGCGCCTGTTGCGCCCCCTGGATACGCCCCTGTTATTTACGTCTGTGTGGGCCGACCTTTAACGTTACCATGGGCGTCAATCCTCACAGGAATTCTATTCAAGTGGGGGGACACACCTGGATGCAACATTTAATACTCCTGAGTACATCATGACATTATCATCTCACTCAACAGGCAATTCGAGCGGAAAGTGCGTATGTATCATATGGATCATAAATAATGTCAAATTTCAGATTGTTAAAATCAATTAAGTAGCATGTAGAGGAAGTTCCTCAAAGTGCCCCTGGGGCAATATTTTTTGTTCTCCATGAAATGCAACTGGGCTGTAAGCAAACTTGGTGGGATTCGTCCGAATAACATCCAAATTAGAGTTGATTAGAGTTGATAAAGCTAACCTGATTTTGCTTATATAAGGATATAAAAATAAAAATAAAAAGGGTAATTTCGAAGGGAAGGGATACCTAATTTGGAATTGCGTCCCTAAGCCCCCCATTCCTGAGGTATGTACATCTGTCAGATATCAGCAACTTTAATGAAAATAATAAATTATTAGGAATTATTTAAAATTCAGATTAAATCAAAATGTGCATTATTGAAAATCCATAAAAATACCCAGAATTAATTGAAACCTGTCATTTTTATTATTTTTAGGAGGGGTTAATTAAGGCAATGTTCCTTTGAACATACAATATCTTTTAAATTAATTCCGTTATTTTTGTCACTGGTACACCCTTACTTTGGCGCCCCTCCCTAAGTTACATCTCGATTTGTCGCCCCTAAATTTAAGATCAGTGGGCGCCCCTTAGTTTCAGGTCAGTTTGGTGCCCCCAAAGATCGATTTGGCGCCCCTAATTTTAATATCAATTTTGGCGCCCCTCCCTAAGTGTAAGATGCATTTGGTACCCCCTAATTTTAAGATAAATATGACACCTCTCAGGCACCTAATTTTAAGATCAATATGGTGCCGATGAGTTCTTTTGTATACATGCAGGGGCGGATCCAGGAATTAGTAAAAGAGGGGGCACAAAAATGAAACTTTGTGAAAAGGTAGACCCATATTTTTTTTCGCCAGCTTCTCGAAAAGTCGCTCAGTGGGGGGGGGGGACGAAAAATAATTTTTCGCCAAACCTTCAAAAATCGCTTAGTAAGGGAGGATGGGGTCCAGTTTCCCTCCATAATTCCCTGACAAGCAAAAAAAAAAAAAAAAAAAAAAGGTCTTCACTCTAAAAGGGGGGGCACAATCGCGAAAATGGCGGATCGTCTATGGTAAAAATTCATACTTCTATTCCAAAAAGGGGGGGGGCACGGGCCGGCTGTGCCCCCCCCCCCCTGGATCCGCCAATGTACATGTATATTTGATTGTGAATTGTAAGCGCTATGATACACTTTTGTGAATAGCGCGTTATAAATGACCGTTATTATTAATTATTATTATTATAAGTTTATGGTAAATTTGGCACCCCTCTCACTAATTTTTCTTTCCTTTTTTGTTTTTGTCTTTTCTTATTATATCCCTTCTTCTGTTTAATCCTTCTCTTTTTCTTTTCCCTTTCCCCCTTCTCCTTTCTCATCTATTTTTGTTGCCTTAAATTTCCCTTTATCTTTCTCTTTTCTCACTCTTCTTTCCCTCCTCTTTTTCTCAATTTTCTACCCTTTTTGGCGCCCCTTCGCGCTTACTCAGTGGCCATTTTATATATAGATCTGTGCGAGTGGTAACCGGATAGGGGTGAATGCGGCTCCGAAAAGGAGGAGAAAAAAAAGAGAAAGGGGAGATAGTGAGAGAAAATACAAAAAAGCGAGGAAAAGAAAGAAAGGGGGGAGAAAAAAGGAAAAGAGAGGGGAAAGAAAAATAATGGGAGGGGCACCAAATTGTTCTTAAAGTAAGGGGCACCATATTGATCTTACCATTAGGAGGCACCAAATTTATTTTCAAGCTTAGGGGCGCCAAATTGACCATAAAGTTAGGGGATGTCAAATAGATCTTTAACTTAGGGGCGCCAAAAATCAGGTCGCCCCCTCCGGGGTGTGAATTACTTATACCGCACAATACCTTGGAAGCGTGCAAACCAATTCATTTCCTTTGCTCTAATCATAATTTATGAAACAAATATTCTCCCTGACAGATTGATGAAACCATATTACAAAATCCTTATTTGTTAAATTCAATTTCTTAATCCTACAGTCTTTGAATACGGTATCTAAAGCAGAGTTTTGTTTCTCTTTTGTGTAGTACTCTTGTTTCAGTCATGATTGATGTAAATTGTACTTAATTCAGCCCTAAAGCTGCCATGTGCAATGTTTTACATACCGAAATAAATTTGGCGAATGTGGACTATTAAAGTGAAAGTAGGCCTAATTAAAATTAATCAGATAGAAATTGGCAGAATGGCAACTTGCGATTATGTATCATATGAGTTCCTTTCCCATTAGATATTTATTTAAAACGATACCAAAATATTTCTCTTAAGAAAATAATTAGACACAATACACTGCATTATGAAACATATTCTAGACAACCCCTGTATGTGATTGATCTATTCCTTCATTAACAGGGATGCCAACCTCATAAAACGAATTCAAGTATTTTTAGGGGTGAAAAAAGGTATTTTGGGTAGAAAAATACAATTTTCATTTTTCTGCAATAGACAATGTGTACAATACAATTATGGGAAATATATTTTTACGAAACCTGCAGTATTTTTAAAATTAAAAATATAAATTACTGCAAAAAAGGAACAGTTGGCATCTCTGCATCCGATGATACTAAACAAATGGGATAAAAGATCGCTTGTGACGTTATCGCAATTTGCGTGTAATCGATTACAAACGTAAGAAACAAGTTTAAAAAACCCATATGTAATTCTGACATATCATTTTATTGCTTTCAAAGAGAAAGAAGATGAAAATGTTATGTATTTAGGAGTTGTAAATGTATCCACTATTTTGTAAAAAGATATTGAATTTGCTGTATTTCATTTCGCTTACTAGTATGTCAAAGATTTTAAGTTATTGACAAATAAAAAGCACTAAATAAAAAATCTGAAACTTTTTTTTTGTTCTACTTTTATTCCGACCAACTAGTTTTCGGACTAGACTATCCCTTTAATACTGGAATTATTTTGTCACCCAAGTTTTGCTCGTAATGGTAGCCCTACCTAATTACTCCTAAGTGAATGACGCACGAGTTTGCTGTTAAATGGCCATTATTTAGTGTCTTTAAAATAAACCAATCCTAGATCCTAATAATTTCACAATTTGATATCAATTTTAGGCCATTTCTTAATGTGATAGGTTAACTGTAATCACAGAAGATTCTGGAATGGAATGGAATATCCCCCAAGAAAAAGTCAGGTCAGATTTGCCTCTGCCGAAATCTGTTGGAATCATGTTCTGCAACTATAATAAATTGAAAAAAAAAGAAGAAAAACAAAAATTGGTTTACAGTTTACGCTACCATCATAGTGAGATTACCGATCTAGATGTAACTGTAACCAAAAAAGGTTTTATTCAGATTTATTTTAAACATAAGACATTCGTATTATCTACATCAATGGACATCATTTGATGGTTCACATTGGTATTGAATAAAACTATCATTATTTTACAGTTAATATTACTCGATCAATGTCCAAGAGGCCAACACAGCAATTTTAAATAATGATAAAATAAGATGTGGTATTAGGCATTTTGACACATCCTCACTCCATCTACAAAACACAGAAAACACTATTATTTCTGTGAAAAAACTCTTTTATTTTGTGTCTATACAATCTTGATTCTTTGATTTCCCCTTCAAACCATATCCATGAATATGATGTAAAACTTACCTTTACACAAATGGGCATGGTTACATAAAACATTCTCTTACTACAAGTATTAGCTAAGTAATGCCTGTCTAAAGCTTTGGTAAAGGGTCAGTAATGTGAATTATACTTGAGTATCATCTAACATTCCTATATTACAAAGGTGTAGTGGTCATTGGATGATTTTTCAGCCGCTAGAATTCAAAGTTGGAAGTTTTTCAACCGTTAGAATTTAAATTGGCATCTAGGGCCCTCTCTCTGTAATATTTTTCTTTAAAAATAGCCCTTTGAACACTTACTTTAAAATTTAGTAATAGGCTATTAGAAAGGCACAGACAAAGACTATAAATTTTCAGCCCATTCCATGGTTGAGAAGGGGTTTTATATTAACAACAAAAATATGCAGATATATTTCATTTTGATTGGGCACCCGCTAAAAATAAATTTTGATGGAAAATTGTTAAATTTATCCAATAAAACACACTTTTATTTCTTATCCTTCACATCATAACCGTTTTAGGGCACACATATTCATATAATCTAATAATGAATTGGAATAGTGACATGCACTTTTGGAGATTTACCAAAACTAGTTACCTCAATGCATACATATTGGAGTACCTTAAAACCTTAGAAACTGAATTTTATTTACTACTAGCGCAACTAATGTGTTGGTTACTAATGTTACAAAATTTGGACATGCATAAATTTCAAGAAGGGCTCAAAACCCAAAGATACCCAAGATGTCCTGAAGGCCTAAATGAATCTTTTTTTTTTATTCTCAAATTTGCAAAAAGTGTATTTCGTTTCATTCCAAATTCAAGAAAGTTTAAGGTACTGCAGCATAAATAAATTTCCATTATTCAATATTTGTTTGCTCTTTCTTTTGATGAATATTTTTGTAATTCATATATTGGTTTGCCTAAGGTTTGCCTAATATATTGCCTAAGCATCACTAAAAGGAGACATCATTTCTGGGGTATGAAGTGTCCTAAAATTAGACTTTCTTGAAAAAGTAGTTTAACATTTTCAAAGAAATATGCTATAAAGACTTTCACTGGCAGGCTTAGAATATCACTGGACCTATAATTTTTTTTTCAGAATTGACAGATATCATGGTTACTCACATTATGGTTACTCATGTTACATTTGTCTGTGAGATATCAGCAGGTTGGGTTTTGTTCTAACATGCATCATTTGGGTTACGCTTGTATCATTTGCAATAACAACATATCAATAGACGTCCCAAAACCTAAATTTCATATTCATCATGAAAAAATTAATGGTAGGAATCATAATACAACTGTAGTACTAAACTTGTAGCTTAGTCTTGGCATACAAATCACACAGAACGTAGCAAAATCACGTTTAAACAAGATGAATGCGACTGCGTCTCCTATATGCCTCCGCCTAAATTCAGTTGATGGCTCAAACTCTTCTAGAAATATTTGATAACGAGGCTAAAAACCAGTAATTTCATGTAATTTTATGTAAATTGACCTCTGTGATCTCTGACCTTTGACCTATTTACCCCAAAATCTAATCAGTTCCTCTTTCTATGGGGATACTTACTGGTACCAAGTTTGAAGTTCTCACCTCAGATAGTTCTTGAGATATCGCGGTAACGGTGCTAAAAACCAAGAATTTCATGTAATTTCATGTAAATTGACCTCTGTGACCTCTGACCTACTTACCCCAAAATCTAATCAGTTCATCTACGTATGGGGATACATACTAGTACCAAGTTTGAGGTTCCTACCTCAAATGATTCTTCAGATATCGCGGTAACGAGAAGTGGGACGGACGGACGGACGGACGGACAACCCGAAAACATAATGCCTCCGGCACCCACCTTCGGTGGGCGGAGGCATAAAAATGCCCGCTTGGTCTCATCCCACTTTGTCTACAACCAGTTGTCTAATAACCTATTTGTCTAATTGCCACTTCGCCTATAATTCACCATTTTGTCTTATTCCCATTTCGTCTAATGTCTATTTCATCAAATGTCCACTTGGTCTAAATTCCTGTAACAGTCAGAAATAGGCCAAACATTCATTTGAAAATTAGACGAAAATGCAATTAGACAATTTGGCTATCATATAGACTAATTGGCAAATAGACCAAGCGGTCATATTCGGCTACTGTGGAACAATGTGTCTTGTTTAAAAGTTTAACATCTGTCGCCAACTCTGATGCATGCTGACTCTTATATATCCCCTTGAACTTTGTTTGCGAGTGTATAAAAAGCATAACTACTTTTATACCATTCATGGAAGTCATGTACAACATAGAAAATATTCATGAAGCTGCTATAGAGCTGTATAGAACCCTTCATACAGATTGCTGTAGGTTGTTTTATCCATCGACTTCACTTATTCCAGCTCATCTGCATTGAAAAGGAAACAAATGAAAAACAAAGACTAAACAAGATAAGCAGAAATAAAAACCTATAACTAAATTAAAAATTTTATACCTATATATTCTTCTTTTAAAGTTGGGTTTCAAAATAGTCTTGGTAAGATGGAATAATATCAGTTATATTGGTCATTTTTCAAATACTATAAAAACAAGCAGAGTGGTCGCTACACTAATTTTTTGTTTGAATCTTTGTAAAAATCTGTATTTTGCCGTTAAGGCTGCTCTGGTACCTGCTACTGACACTGATATAACTTCCCCTAAAATAGGCCTTGTACATGTAGATGTTCATTCCATAGATTTAGCTAGACAAGGACAAATAACTATAAAGATATTATCCTGAAATTTTCCTCCCAGCCATGTCTATAAAGTAGTTTTATAATGAAAAATACATTTTGAGAATCACCAATAATATACCCCAACTTTAATCATTAGTAATGATTAAGATAATAATGGTCAGGTCACTCCTTTTTAAGCACCTAGGTCCATCACATATGATGCTGATGGCACTTCCAAACATATATAATTAAAAATACATTAGAATGTTTACTACTAAATTGCAATATGAATTGTAATAGAATCAATCCAATAACACCAGGAATAGATCACATTACTTGTTCCCTATGCTTATGGTACTAAACAGAAGTTATATGGCCTGTTATTATATTACAGTCCACTCTATGAGGTAATTGCCTTAATCCCAAGCTCCCTAATATAATGAGTATCTGTCTGTATGTTATACAGAGTATCTGTCAGACAAGAATACCTTGTCTGAGAACTTGTTTAACACATAATTTCTATACCTTAAATTGTGGTTCACAGTTTATGAGAACCTTTTAATCATTAGTTAGTGCCTATGTATTCTTACTAAATCCCTATAACCATTAAACTCTTCAAATTTGTTTTTAAAGAGCACAAAAGATGAACTATCGTTTGCAAATGAGTTACACTGTACAGTGTACACCGTTATTTGTTCACATGTATTTGTGCATCTACATTTCTTGTGTCTTCTCAGAGCAAAAGTTGCCAAACAATAATGTTTGAATTTGTTGAAACACCTGAACAGAACATATAGCACATATTTAGCAGCATGGGAAGAAAGTACGTAATTTAACTTGCTCTACGGGTATCCCTGGTTACACATACCAATGAGACGAGGGACTGAACTGCTTCTGGAACAAGAACCTCACCTATGTATCTCGAACTGCATGGATTGATATACAGGTAAAAGTTGGGAGATGATGTTTTAGCATGAACATAGAGGAATGCTTAGAAATGTGCCTCTGCCTCTGGCTGTATATATTTTATTTTTTTAATAAGTGTGCTTGTTCACTATGTTGAGATCTTATGAGTACTTGAATTCTGAAGACACATCAGTTACCTTCACTGCATGTTATGATACATTTTATTTTTGAACAAGATTGCACAAGAGATAAATGCCGAACAATTCTTTTAAGCCGGTGAAGCGGCAGATACGGGGATCGGCAGATACCGTTCTAAAAACGGCAAAGAACACTATTTGCCGGTGGATCATGTTCCAACCCCGGCAGATACCGTACCAAGACATAGCAACAAATAGTGTATGCAAACTGGATTCCAAGTATTGTAGTTCATTCATTAATAACAGGTTAATGGAATACCTCGTTACTAGGTCCACAGGAAAGAAACATCCATAAATTTGAATCACTTAGACAGGTCTATTATTTAGGCACGAGAGTGTCTCGTACAAATCTGCCAATATACAATACACCTTATCCGGCAGATATGGTTCCGAGGTAGAACGATATCTGCCGACGGATACGGTATCTGCCGGAGAACCGTATGTGCCGCTACACCGGCAGATACCAGCATTCTGTACTAAGCCTAAAAAATATGATCATAAGAGAGAAATACTTGCATATTAGAAAGAGGATAGCATTTATTTCTTTGGAGATGTGTACAAAATAATTCACACCTCTACGAAAACAAATAAGAAGAAAACCATCAAATGATATTCCTGACCTTGTAATACCAAGGGGCATAAATATCCTCCTAAAAACATGGATTGTGGATTCTAATACTTACTGTGGTATTTGCCATGCAGACAGTTGTTGCAGTAACTTCTCTGGAACATTGAGTCTTTTGGGGGGGGGAGCCTGAACAAGTTCCTACAATGGATATGAGAGATGTGATAATTCGTACAAAGAAATGAATACTGTTTACATAATGACAAGTGTTAGATAATGAGTACGATAATAAGAGAATTAGAATATGCACATGTATGTACACTGAAATGGAATTGATTTGGTCTTTCAGCAAAGCTTTATAAGTCTAATTTAAAAAGGTACACTTGGTGTAGTTCAAAAGGGAAATATTTACCTCTGCCATACAATTATAGGGTTAGAAAGAAAGCGAGATATGGAAATTTTCTTTTTAATTATGAGCCTCAAATTACATCAATTTAATACCAGTTTTTTAACCCAGGCCATGGAATACTTGCACAAAAATTTTGTACAATGAGATAAGAAAAAGGACAGAAAAAATGGTTTCATACAGGTGAACACGGTTAATTATTTATTAAAATTATTATTATCAAAGGTTCCAATTTTATTGAATGTTTACAAAATCAGAAATTTGAATATTCAAAGCTTTGTTGGTCTTTGATATATTTCTCAAACCTTCACTGATATTTCTATTTTATTGTTTTTTGCTTTTTCTAAAACCAATTAAATTCCAGGGTGATTTTCCCTTTAACTTCTATAGGACTTTATTTTAGAGTATCCTCTAAATCACATTTAACCCCTGACAAGTTGCAAAGTACAGCTTACCCCAACTTGGGTTCTTCATGAAGAAGATACTTCTGTTGTATTCTTTTCAGTAGTTCATGCTCGACCTTTTGATATGAAAATGAACAATAAGGTTGTTGAAATCAAATTCTGAAGTGGTGAAACTCCTTGATTTAACCTTTTAACAAATTCACCAGGGTATTTTGTACAAATGTGCTGGAAGACACAAGATAAATAGCATGAAAGATAAGATAAAAAAAACAAGTGGAATACCTCTGGCAGTCTCGCCTGCATTACATGATTTAATTTAGCAGCAGTGCTGACTTTGAAAACAACTAAGATGAATAATTTTCCAATAAAAAATTCATTTGATAATAAAATACAAGTTCATTGACCTCAAATGACCTTTGACCTTTGCCTAGTGACATGAAATTTCATTCACCTATTTGCCAATTCTTGATAACGATACAATGAAGTTTTATGCGATAGGGACTTATACTTTCAATATTACCTTGAAAACTCAAGATCATAACTTGGTTAAGTTTTTGATGTTGATACCACAATGTGGTCAAAGTTCGTTGACCCAAAATGACCTTTGAATTGATTACCCATATGTCCAAGTTTCATGAAGTAGATCCATACTAACTTTCAAATTTATGATCACATTTCAAGAAGTTAACCTTGGTTAAGATTTCAATGTTGATACCACAACATGGTCAAAGTTCTTTGAACCTCGATCATGTGAAAAAGAAATCAAAGGACTTAAATACACAAATGGAAGTATTAGGGAGCAATTTAGAAAAACAATATTTTTTATTCCAATGTATGCAAAACGCCCATTTCTGTAAAAATTTTTGTGTGACAACATGCGACTACATGTTTCGTAAATTAGTAATGAACACGATTTGCAGCAGCAACAGATTTTCTTCAGAACAGTCAGAATAGGTTCAACTGATACATGTACATGTTTGTAGGAATATAAAAGTAAATATATGAACTGGAATGATTTTGTACAAGATCAGGTGTGTGACGTTTCGTGATGCGTCTCACCTCGTCCGGCACATTGCTATGCCCCATGATTGAACGCCATTTCACACCATGTAGCAGATCACGCAGCCAGACAGACCTGTAATATGAAATATGTGAAATAATATTTGTTAGAAAGGCTATCATATTAAATAATGCTATCCATATTTCCCAGTTATCAATAACGTTTTTGTTGTAGTCGCAATGTTCTAAATATAAAAATGGAAAGTAACACAGTCTAAGTTTGGTAATACCTTGTGCCACCAATGCATAAGAGGGGTATGACTATTCCAAACTAAATGAAGTCTCGACTACGTGCAGTCAAACGTTATGCCTCTGCCATTATCACTTAAGAAATATATTACACACCTAACATGTAAACTTTTAAAATAATGACCTCTGTGACCGTTGACCTTTGATCAGATCATTGTCACTCCCATATGCATAACACAGCCAAGTTTAAAGCTGGTCCCTTGAATGGTCTTTAGTTCACAAGAACATTATACTATCAGACCAGTTAAGAACCACTTAATGCACATCGCCTGTGATCACATTTCCAAGGTGTGAGAAGATAGCAGGAAGCTGTATCAAATGGAAACATTTCAAGAAATTTGATTAAGTTAGATGAAAAAAAACATTCCAATTGATTTACGTTAAAAATAATATTAATATTTCCTCTCTAAGACTCTAACACAATTTCATACTGTATGGTACAACAATAATTCACGTTGTGTAAACAGTAAAAGAAAAAAGATCCATAGATCAGGTAATGAAAATATCTACACCTATGGTGGGTAATTATGGTATTCTTTATTCAGAATAATTGCAAAATGTAATATAATTTTTTTGAAGGCAAACAAATTTCCCATTTTCAATTTGTAATGCCCATTAACATGGAGATGAATGTACAGGTTAGGCCCCAGTTAAAAACTCTGGCTTATTTCATTTATATTTTTCTTCATTTTATCATACATTCTGATCTGACATTTTAGTTGTTTCTAGTAAGCTAACTTTTGATCTGATTTTGATTTTGTGCTATTGACTTACACTTTTACTACATGAACCTGTCAGCTCTATTACTTTGTATCTGCCTTACTCTAAATTTGTGGAATTTAATGTCATAAAAAGTAGTCCGTGTTCGATTAGACATGGATTAAACTCCAATGCCTTAAGTACTACAAAGAGGCGGGTTAGCAGCAAGTAGTAGAGGGTCATTGAGTCAATTAAATCATTATTATTCTCTCATCCAATTTCTTTCACTGCATATTATTTTAAAAAGGGAGTTGCAAAGGTTGTTTGTATTTGTCCAAAATTAAAAACAGCAATAGATTAAGAGTGGCCAATGAATTTATTGTTGTTTACGCAAATGTTTGACGGCAATCCTCTGTCTTTGCCAGAAGTTTACAATGTGGTATCAAATTTGAAGATGCAGAGAGCGCATTCTCAGACAGATGTGGTTGCTATACATGTATGATAACTGCCTGAGCATGCGCACCTTTCACAAAAACAACGAAAGGCCTGGTAACATGTGCTTAGTGATAACCAAATGAGCAGTGCTAAGTCATTTATAACTTGGGAATTTTTGTTTTTCAGAAAAGTTATACATGTGAGAACATTATTATAAGGCAAATTGAAATTTTCAGCCTACGTACATCTAGTTGTAGCAATGTTGCAATTTAGTAACTAGCAAGATTTGGCATCAAGGGTATATCTGCTGATAACTAATATGTTATGGAATAGTTATAGCAAATAACTCCAAAGATTAACACATGTTAGTGAAAAAAAATCCCTTGCATAATGAAGATGTCAAATTATTCTTAAAAGGAGACGACTAATATTATACGTCTGTTTGGAGCCAGAAGGGCGTTAACTCTGTACAAAAGATAGGAATTAACGCCCTTCTGGCTCCAAGCATACAATATTTACCTGCTCTTTCCAACTTTCATCAAGCTTTGGAGATGTTACATGTTCTATGGGAAAGGAATCTCCTACAAATTGAAAAGGACAAAACCAATAGGGAATAGGTAAGGAAATTCAAGATAAACTCTAAGCAACTTGCATCCACAAGTTCACTCTGGAATTTAATTAGTTCTTAAAAATGCAGAAAAATATATGAAAAATATGAGTGAAGGTTTTAAGAAAATCTACCAAAGAATAACAAAGTTTGGAAATCTTAACATTTTGATTTTGTGACATTACTTGTGAGCTGCTCTCCCATGAGTTGTTTATAAATTCCATCAATTTATCCTTTTTCATGGTTCTTAATAGAGGAATAGATCTACATGTATTTCATAGAGGCATAAATATGATAGTTTTGATGATATATCAACAGCATCGGGAAAATAATTAATATTCTTCTGAAATATTGACAATTTAGGAAATTTAATCTACACAACATGTGAGAAAAGTTCGCATAAAGCATTCAAAGTATGAAAACTTTCATAACTTCATTTTTTTTCAGATGATTTTCATCAAACCTTCACTCATATCAAATTTAATTCCAGGGTGAACTTCCGCTTTAAATGTTGAATAAGATTACACACCCCATTTCAGTTAAGAAAATTATAACAAATAAAATGTAGATGTTTCTTACCTTTGGTGTACCCAACCAAATATATGGCTGGGTCTGACAGGACTGGGTCTGTCACACGGACCTTGCCGTCATCGATGTGGTACCAACCTTCTTGGTTCATAACTAGGCAAGTATAATGGCCACTCGACATCTATGCAGCTGTTAAGCGTGAAATATGATTAAGTGCAAAAAAGTATCATTAAACAGATGTGTACATCATTTCTGTGTAATGTTTCATCTTAACATGGACACCTTCAAATAACATCATACTACGTGTGGGTAACTATCTTATCAAACACGTATTCTAAAAGAAATTGAGACATTTTTGTTGACATATTTATATTCATCCTAATACATAAGTTTCATCACAAATAATAATTATAATAATAATTCTTATTTACCCAGGGTAGCCACTTCAGCTCTTATGAACTGCTCTCACAGCGGGCCCTGCATAACATAAAGTTATTATTACCCTTCTTCATTCTAAAACGTTGAGCACCTAACTAGAAGGCAGAAGGTCCCATTTAAAAAAAAAAATCTTTGGTATGACTCGGTCGGGGATCGAACCCACGAACCCACGAACTCCCGTTCATGAGGCGGGCGCTCTACCACTGAGCCACCATGGAAATTTGTGTTATTGAACAGGACCTATTCACTCAATGATTAAAATATCTTCCTTACATTTCCTATTGGAATATGTACAATTCCTTATGATATGTCAAAATGGCAGCCCCCCAGGTACTACTGGGAGATGATAAACTTTGCCAACATTATCTGCATACTTCTTTCTGGAATAGTTCTCATTGAAATATTGTACTCAAGTTTGGACTTCCATTTAATTCACTCACCACTTGTCACATGTATACACAACTGAAGTCGGTGCCGACAAACATCTCCCAGGAATCCTGCATAGTTTTGCCCTTGCCCTGCACAGGCACAACCAAATATTGCATTGCACCTCCTTGGTGTGTCTGGCCACATTCAGTACAAGTTATGTTTTTGCCGATAACGTGACACCATCTGAAAGATAAAATAAGCAATGTTATTTTATAGTCAACAGTCACCTATAATTCATATCTTGACATCATACTGATGTCAGGTAACCTTTTTAATACAGCCTGTACTCATAGCAGCTTTACCCTAATTGACGTACAACAACATTTGGCATACATTTGTGTACAAAGTACTGCTTTTCCTAAATTGCTTTGCGCTGTTGGCGACGGATAGATTCAATTATGGTTGTATCGCGCCCCGTCGCACGCAGCCGCCATTTTATATCTGCATGACAAGAGGAGGCATGGATACACAAACACTGGTTAGTTCTCGGAAATTTCTTATGCTCTTTTTAAAATTATTTTTGTAAAAAAACGTACGATCAAAAAGGCATAGCCTACTAATTCCAAAAGTTTCCCTAGGAGGAAACGCTGTGGTGAAGGACCTGTCGGTCCGCGGGAGTCGCAGAAATTGTCATTTCAGAGCATTTCCATGTCCTGCCAACCCTAGACCGAAAACTCTGTCTCTCATTCGTTAGCCTCTTATTTGGATAGGGTCGGCTCTTCACTTAGAGACAGAAACGCTCCATTCACTCGCCTGTGCAAACCGAATACACATTGACTTACACACTATACAGTTTGAATGCAGCGTAAGATTTTCAAACCGAGAAATACTTGGACCCTGAATTACCTGAAAAAGGAGCATTGAAAGGAATAAAACAATAAAATTGGTAAGTTGAACATGTTCGTTTAAGTATAGAGCCAAGGCCTAATCTATTTAATTTACACAAATATTGTTAAAATGTGAATAATACGATTTAGAAAAACAACATGCCTACTGTCAAGCGGCCGACAGTGAGTTTGCACAGGCGAGTGAATGGAGTGTTTCTGTCTCTAAGTGAAGGGCCGACCCTATCCAAATAAGAGGCTAACGAACGAGAGACAGAAAATTTCGGTCTATGCTATTGCTCAATTAGATTGCTGCCTGCTGGGGATGAACGCCTGGCTTCGTGATGTAAAAGGCGTAGCCTATAGCCAATTATTTTTTTTTTTTACACTCACGAAGCCAATCCTGTCTAGCCAGTCCCCCGCAAAAATATTGTAAGGTCAAGTCAATCTTCAATTGCCAAAATAATCAACATTAATTTGATTGTGGGCATTAAACAGGTGGGCATTAACAGAAAGACAAGACAAGAAGGCTCGAAAAGATTTTTATTCAGTTATACCGTCGTAGGCCTAGATGATATAAATTATAATTACCGTTCTCGTCGTGCCGTCGTTTCAGCAGCCGCTGCTGCTCCGCAGGGTTGGCCACCACCTTCCTTCCGGGGAGCTAGGAGTAGGAGCCGAGCGCGAGCTGGCGTCTCCACCAGCTCCGCATGCCCCAACCATGCTAGACCGAAATTTTCTGTCTCTCGTTCGTTAGCCTCTTATTTGGATAGGGTCGGCCATTCACTTAGAGACAGAAACGCTCCATTCACTCGCCTGTGCAAACTCACTGTCAACCGCTTGACAGTAGGCATGTCGTTTTTGTAAATCGTATTATTCACATTTTAACAATATTTGTGTAAATTAAATATATTAGGCCTTGGCTGTATACTTAAACGAACATGTTCAACTTACCAATTTGACTGTTATTCCTTTTAATGCTCCTTTTTCAGGTAATTCAGGGTCCAAGGTTTTCTCCGTTTGAAAATCTTCCAGCCGTATTCAAACGGTATAGTGTGTGAGTCAATGGGATTCGGTTTGCACAGGCGAGTGAATGGAGCGTTTCTGTCTCTAAGTGAAGAGCTACCGTACGAACGAGAGACAGAATTTTCGGTCTACAACCATGCCAACATAGTCATCATATTTGAGTCTTGAGAATACACTTCTTGGCCTTTCTACGAATAGCCTTCGTCATGTTATTGTTCGTTGAGTTTGTCGTTGAATTTTTGAGGTAGCTCTCAATTAAAGCTACACCTCTTTTTCGAACTAACAGAGTTAGTAGCACCACACTCCATAATTCGCGGCAAGTACAAGTGTGCACGTACGTACATTGTACCGGTAGTACCATAGACAAATTAAAATTTAATACAGAGAAACGATAGCAAGAACGATATCTGCCGAAGAGAATTATAGGTACGGTATCTGCCGGGGTTGGAACACGATCCGCCGGCAGATAGTGTTCTTGGCCGTTTTAGAACGGTATCTGCCGGAGAACCGTATGTGCCGCTACACCGGCCGTACCGTACCGGTCGTCCACAACTAACTATATACACTGCTCACGACAACGGCCGTGCAAACACATGACTGAACTCCGATAACTGACCAACACTGACCTCATGCTCCACTCTTCTCCCGATGACCAGCATATATCAACAATCAAGAAATTAACTGGTAAGTCAACTATTCAAGTCAACTAAGATTCCCTACTAATTAGCTAAATTAATCACAACTGGTCATGCTCGACAATCAATCAACCAATCGCTATCATTCAAACACACGGTACAGTGTACTCTCCATGCACACTCGACAACTGTTCAGTGAACGTCAGCCTTGTAGTTTGTACGATGTATGGTTGGACCTAGCCCCGGGACGCTGCCACGAAGTGGCAGCGTCCTGAGTGAAACCAGTACGATTCGGCGGGTCTCACAATCTAGCAATGTTCAAATGACCATTTAAAAAATGGCCATGTAATTATTATTTTTTAATTAAAGTATCATATATACGATGCCACTTACCTAAACAGACTTTACGCAAATCAGCTTTTCCTAAAAAATGTGTAGAATCGATGAATGTCACTTTTTACTCTCAATTTTCGAAACCAGTCCCATTCGCCATGTTGTTAAAGCCAAATTGAAAATAGGCACTTGCGCATGCGCCTATGAATGTTTATTACAATGACGGCATAGTTTTCGTCAATGGAATAATGAATATTCATATACCCACTGTAATCCGCCGATCGCTAGCGTATAGATCTAGCGCTCTCGCTCAAGCTCGTCTTAATGAATATTCATAATCCTCCCTTCTTGTCTGTATTATAATTGGAGCTGCTGACGCATGCGCATTGCAAGCAAAACACCGACCTTCGGAAGTTTTTACTACAGGCTCTTGGAGATAAATATGCCTTTTTTGTATCATCCTCATTGAAAAGAAAGACGACAGTCAATCATAAAGTATTGTAAGTACCTAACATAGCCTAAAATCAACTAATTTCATGTTTCATGGCTATCATTTTGACAAACGACCTTGTAATTATGTGACATCCATGCGAACAAAGGACTGCGAAGCGCAGCCCGAACACTACGTGTTCGGGCTGCCGCAGTAAGGTTGGACCTAGCCCCGGGACGCTGCCACTTCGTGGCAGCGTCCTGAGTGAAACTTTTTAAAACACCACTGCACAAAAGTCACAAACATTCACTCAAAATCGGCATTTAATTTACAAAAACCGACCACTAAATATCCAAGAAATACAATAAATTCAACTCACCGATGTTGGAAAAGATATTTCCAAAAATCAAATCTGTAATTTACTGTTGATCCTCGCGAAACGAGCTATCGGAGTCATTGTGTACATAACCTGGTCGCCGCGGGCGCTGACATCTCCCCAAAAGAGTTTTGTCCTTAAAAATTTGGTCCCTATGTGGCATACACGGAAAGTCCCGATTTTCTGTGTGCGCGATCGTAAAGATCGATATGCGGTTGCGATCCCGAGTTTCTTCGCAGACAAAAATTTTATTGCCCGATTTTAGTCTAACTTAAGACATCGGCAGTATGTAAACAACACGCGATTGCGAAACAAATCGGCGGGGATTTAGGTACTTACAAAACTTTATGATTGACTGTCGTCTTTCTTTTCAATGAGGATGATACAAAAAAGGCATATTTATCTCAAAGAGCCTGTACTAAAAACTTCCGTAAGTCGGTGTTTTGCTTGCAATGCGCATGCGTCAGCAGCTCCAATATAATACAGACAAGAAGAGAGGATTATGAATATTCATTAGACGAGTGGGCTCGAGAGATCGGCGGATCATTATTCCTGTGACGAAAACTATGGCGTCATTGTAATAAATATTCATAGGCGCATGCGCAACTGCCTATTTTCGTTTCTGCTTCAACAACATGGCGAATTGACAAGGCCTCGTGACTTGGCTATTTTCCTCGTCATGCTGTGCCTGAGATGAGACTAGCCGGCGACGAAAAGATTCAACACGGCCGGGTGAACGTGCGATCGAGCGACGCCTTTTGGAACCTGGGTTTCCATCGTCCGATATGAATTATTCACTAGTTGACATTCGTATGCTAACACGCCTACCGAGGATTATCGACCAATCACAACGGTATCTGCGGGGCTTGCTTTCCATGATTGATGTACTAGTAGCTTGCACGGGCCGCGCTAGCTCGAGATGAAGGCGAATTTGCATACCAAATGTATGCTGACGTCATGTTAAGATACGTTTGCTGTTTGGCTCCTACCTATAAGGTAGCAGATCCTCGCGAGGAACAAAGGATAACATAAGAAATACAGGCCAGGTTCCAAAAGGCCCTCGGACTCACGTCGCTCGATCGCGCATTCACCGGGCTGGGCGGCTAGTCTTGTTATGCAGCCACTACTAGCTTACTTGCCGAGAAAAATAGCCAAGTCACGAGGGCCTTGTCAAAAGTCTACCGGTGGAGCCACTCCCCCTGCAGAGGGGGACGCGTATGACCACAAATGCAAATAACCCCCTTTTGCTGTCAATTTCCTGGACATTTTGTGAAATTTAACCCCCTTTTTTACGCCAGAAAACAAGGACAAAATAGTACTTTGAAATACCCCTATTTTTAAGATTTTAAGACACTTTCCGAAACTTACCCCCATTTTACCACATTTCAAGGACAAGACATATACCCTTTTCTCATTAACATAAAGGTGTCCAAGACCCAATTCCTCAAATTACAAGTTCCCACACAATTAATATAAGGAAAATACATTTTTTAATGTGTTATTCATTTAAAAATAGTTTGGCAGTAGTTCATATAAACTCCTGGGGAAAAAACACTTAACTCTATGGTTATTTCAAATAACGACTATGTCTATGACCACTCACAAATAAGCGAGGTTAAATAACCTCATGCCCACTTATATGTGTACAAGCTTATCTGAAGATAACCTTGTACTCCAGACTAGCTTTTACAGGTGAATAATAGGCTGTAGTAATTGCATGTATGTTATCAATTGGCATTCCATACATTGTACTATCCTTTCACTCTACTACTTCCTATTCCTTTCTATACACTTTCCTTATGTGCATTGAGCTGGACACACACATCCTGAGTACATGCATTAAAGGTTGACTAAATTAGAGAGAAAATGGGTGCTCTTTCCATGTAGTTTTGCCTTCTAATCACGAATCTGCCAATCGATTGTCCAAATTATGTCTCGTTTTGGCGAAAAAGGGGGAAAAGTAGAGGTTTTGGGACCGTTCCTTAAAACTCGTGAGCTGATTGGCTAACCCCCAAATGACGTATGAAAAGTAAGAGGCACAAGATCTGCAGACTGCAGCATATAATATTGTACACAGAATGCGGTATTTGACCCCTCTGTTCAACGGACAATTTATGAAAAAAGGAAATTAATCAATATAATCTTAGGAGTGAATAATCATTAGAAATATATTTTCTACAAGATCAGAAAACGATTTTACCCAAATATACAGCTCTTGTTTTGTTTTTAGCTTTTCTTTTGAACAATGTTCCCATCCATCTGAGCTTTCCAAACGAAAGTTTTCCATTGGTCATAAACGCGTGCACAGCCGTTTTATGCGTCTGTATGTACAATGTCCTACACATCTATAGTACAGCAGTGACTATGTTCCCCTCGTACATAGCGACTGGTGAACGCTTTTGTTTTGTTTATTTCACTCAGGGTTTTTTTTTTACTTCGCTTTACATATATAGTACGTTAGTACTGACTTAGATTTTGGCTGAATTCGAGTAACTTATATAGAGAGAGGAAAAGTCCCTGCGATTCCGAGTTGGAGGACTTTTCTGAGCCATGCAGATACGAACTCTGATTTATCAGATGATTTATCAGACCCCGAAGGCAAAGAAGCTCGAGTGGCAAAGAGAAATTCGACCATAGTATATGTTTGAACCCCTCGCAGAATACGGTGAAGGGCCGTGGGTAAAGTAACTCCAGTCCGGTGGAGTAGACCGAAAATTCTGTCTCTCATTCGTTAGGTCGTCTTAGCCTGTTAGCTAACGAACGAGAGACAGAATTTTCGGTCTACGGGTGAAGCTGCTGCAGCTGCTGTCGTTGAAAAACAGATTGGAAGACTTGACTCCAAGTCTGATCGTTGGAATAGCTGAATCTTTTAGCTAGCTTATCCTTCTCTTTATGCCAAATTCGGAATACAGGCCAGGATCCTCAAAATCATCTAATTTAAAATACGCAATGCAAATGGTCGATGCGGTGCATATGATGCTCGGCACCGGGCTGGGCCTGCCGGGGGCCTCCGGGCGCGCATGGTATAGGTTAGTGGAATATTTTCCCTTACTTTTCATGCGTCACAGATCACGTGATCACGATGTCGCTTCGATGGGTTTTTTTAGGGGCGGGGCTTATGACTGTGTAAATCAGCAAAAATGTACTTTTCAAATGATTATAAAATATGACTGAATGCATAAAAAATTGTGTGATGGATATTTTTTGGCTCTTGATGATACCTTCCTACGAAAAATGGGCAATTATTTTTTTATTTTAGTGACCCTTTAAAGACACATGCAAACTTAATCAACTTCTAAGTGTACTTTATTACGGTCTTCAAGCAGAACAACACACGCTATTACATGGTGGCAGCGAATTTGGAACCCACTGATTTGATTTTAAGGAATTTTGTGCCATTTTTGGACAGATTTGGAGCATCATTAATCTTGGATTTCTGCAGTACTTCTACTTCAGTCCCACGTGGTTGTTTTGCTGTGAGTACTATAGTGTGTGCTTTGAATGCTTTAATGCTGACTGGTTTTCATAGACAATGACTGATTCATTTGTACCCCGTATGAACTGGAATGACCCTGACAGGGCCAATGCTGTCAAGATTTTTCATCACCAGTGCGATTTGTACTTCTCTGTTAAGAATGTTGCTGATAATAAGCAAGTTGACCACATCCTCTTGTTCGCTGGTGCTACCGGCATCAAAATCTATAATTCGTGGGGACTTGAGGGTGACGACAAGAAAAGTTCGACTGTTGTATGGGAGAAACTTGAAGCTCAGCTAAAGCCAAGGGCCAATTTTCGTGTGGCTAGGCTGTACCTCCAGCGGTATGTTCAGCAGGAGAAAGAAGGTGCTGATGATTTCATTTCACGTCTGAAATTGCAGGCGTATGACTGTGAGTTTCGAGATGACATTGAACTTAATGAGCGGGTGATCGAGCAGTTTATCGCCGGCACGAGGTACCCAGAGCTTCAGAAGGAACTGCTGGGGAAAAGCAAGTCTCTTACCCTTACTCAGATGCTTGAACTCTGTAGAACATTTGAGGCTTCACAGATGCATATGGCTCAACTAGCGATGGTCCAGGCTAGCAGTGAATCAGCTTCGATCAATGCTATCCGGCAGAAGGATGACAAATGTCCCAACTGTGGTGGCCGGCATGCACGTAACAAATGCCCGGCATATGGCACCAAATGTAACAACTGCGGGAAGCTGAACCACTGGGAGAGCATGTGCAGGTCGCAGCCGATGAATGCCAAGAAGAAGACCCAACACACTAAACGCCCGTCACAGCGCAGATACAAAAGTGTGAACTCTATCAGTAATGCCATGGATACGGCAGAGACACCACAACTACATGATGCGTTTGATGTTTTAACAATCAACCAGATTAGAGTGTCGAATATCAGTGCCATCGACAAGGACATCAAGAATGATTCATCCATGACAAACATTGAGGTCAAGCTTGGTGAGCGCACCATTGCGAATGTTCGTTTGAAGGTGGACACAGGTGCGAAAGGGAAACACTCTTCCCATACGCATGTTTCGAAAGATGTATCCCAACCAGCTCACTACAAATGGACTTCCTGATCCTTGAAGAGTAGACAATTTGCATGTCAGGATGCGATGCTACAATGAGACTCCCATAACGCACTATGGTTCATTCCGGATCCCATGTAAGTTCAATCAGTCTCTATGGTGCCATGCTGTATTCTTCATTGTCGAGTCAATGGGACCAGCTATCGTAGGCCTGGACACTTCAGAGAAGCTGAAGCTCGTCACCATGCAAACCCGTGTACGAGAGATCCACCGAACAGAGGCGATACACTCCACCGATGACCTGGTTAAGCAGTACCCGGACCAGTTTGACAAAATTGGAAACTTCCCTGGAGAGTATCATATTGTGTTGGATCCTGACGTACAGCCTGTCGTTCATGCACCCAGGAGATGCTCAATTCACCTGCATGATGAGTTGAAGCGCGAATTTGATGAGATGGAAGTGAACGAGGTGATTACCAAAGTCACAGAGCCTTCCGCATGGGTGAGCAGCATAGCAATTTCCAGGAAGGCCAACGGGAAACTCAGGGTTTGCTTAGATCCGAAGGACTTAAACCGAGCAATTCGACGTTGCCATTATCGCACAGTCACGACAGACGAGGTGACACATCAATTAGCAGGAGCTCGCTATTTCAGCAAACTGGACGCCAAGAACGGCTATTGGTCGATCAAACTTGATCACGACAGTTCCATGCTAACTACCTTCAACAGTCCTTTTGGGAGGTACCGTTATCTCAGGATGCCCTTCGGCCTTGCCATGTCACAGGACGTTTTCCAGCAGAGAATGGACGAGATTCTTGAAGGATGCCCCGGTACTCTCGGTATTGCTGATGATATCATTGTTTTCGGCAAGAGTGAAGCAGAGCACGACAGTAACTTGAGACAACTCATGTCTAAAGCTTCACAACATGGGCTACAGTTCAACAGTGACAAATGCAGCATAAACGTTGCCCAGATCGCCTTCTTCGGTATGCTGTATGATGCGGAAGGTGTTCACCCAGATCCTTGCAAAGTTGAGGCAATCAAGTCAATGCCTCCGCCAGAGAACAAGAACCAGTTGCGTGAGTTTCTTGGTACGATAACCTATCTCAGCCCATTAATACCAAACGTTTCAGCTCAGACGGCAAGTCTACGAGAGCTCTTGAAACAGGACTCCATTTTCCAGTGGACTCCAACGCATGAGGCAGCGTTTAACGATCTACGTGATAAGTTCTGCGAAGATGCAACGCTGGCCTACTTTGATGTCAACAAACCGTCAACAGTCCAAGTTGATGCTTCTCTACAGGGTTTGGGAGCCGCTCTCCTCCAAGATGGAAAGGCTATCGCATTCGCATCGAAAGCCCTTAGTGATACAGAGAAGAGGTACGCAAACATAGAGCGGGAGCTGCTAGCTGTGGTCTTTGGTTGTGAACGCTTCCATACATTCCTTTTCGGAAAGAGCTTTACAGTAGAGTCAGATCACAAACCACTGGAAATGATCCAACACAAGCACCTTGTGTCTGCTCCGCCTAGACTTCAACGGATGCTGCTCCGTCTCCAGCCGTACAAACTGTCAGACTGCCTGTCGCGGCGCCCCCTTGGTCATCCAGAGCACATTCACCTAGATCTACAGGTCCATTTTGTGCAGTTTGCCCCAGATCGTTTGTGCCAGTTGAAAGAGGAAACGGTCAATGATGCAGAGTTCACAGCGCTACAGAATGTGATTGTGAAGGGTTGGCCAGAGAAGAGACGGGAGCTGCCAAAGCACTTACAAGCATACTGGGCCTTTCGTGATGAACTTGCAGTCGAGGATGGCCTAATTCTGAAAGGTGAACGGATTCTGATTCCACGATCTATACGGAAGTTTATCTTGAGCAAACTCCACGAGGGTCATCAGGGGATTGAGAAGACACGTCTTTGTGCCAAGGGTTCAGTATACTGGGTATCCATCAACGATGACATCGAGGCAATGGTGAAAGACTGCCCAGTCTGTCAGGAGTATAAACCGTCACAGCCTTCTGAGACTCTTCTTCAGCAAGAGATACCTACCCGGCCTTGGCAAGTCTTGGGTACCGACTTGTTTCACTTTGAAGGGGACAACTATCTCCTTATTGCAGACTATTTCTCTAAATTTCCCTTCGTCCGGAAAATGCCTCGAGAATGTACCAGTGCTGCTGTTGTCAATGCAACTAGACAGCTGTTTGCTGAGCAAGGGATTCCAGAGCGAATCATCAGTGACAATGATGATTCGCTCTAGCTCTTCATCCTACAAGGAGTTTACTACAACGTGGGGATTCATTCACGTCACGTCATCACCCCACTACCCCAAGTCCAATGGCTTCATCGAGCGTATGGTCCAGACAGTCAAAAACACGCTCAAGAAAGCTAGAGCAAGTGGCATTGATCTTAACATGGCTCTTCTGTGTATCCGTGCCACTCCAATCGACAGCTGCATACCAAGCCCAGCTGAGCTACTCTACGGGAGAAAGATGAAGGACAACGTGCCAACACGAGTCCGCAGGAACCGACGTCACCTAGCTGATGTTCAACCTCAGCGTGTAAACCTTGACGAGGAGGAGATGACGCAGACGCCACCTGATCTTCCATCATCGGAAAAGATGAGTCGCGATCCTCTCAACGGTAGCGAAAATCTTCCAGCCTCACATGCTGACTCAACTCTGAAGACGACCTACCACCAGACCACCCGAAGTGGACGTCTCGTCAAGAAGCCTGATAAGCTATCATATTAACAGATTTCTTGCTAAGTCAGAAGAAAGCAAAAATCTACACTACACTAAAATTGGGTTAATTTTTTATACTATAGTGAACTTTTATGGACTCAGTTTCATTTACCGTGAGGGGGATGTAGTAATTGCAAGTATGTTATCAATTGGCATTCCATACATTGTACTATCCTTTCACTCTACTACTTCCTATTCCTTTCTATACACTTTCCCTATGTACATTGAGCTGGACACACACATCCTGAGTACATGCATTAAAGACACATGCAAACTTAATCAACTTCTATTAAAGTGTACTTTATTACGGTCTTCAAGCAGAACAACACACACTATTACATAGGCTTCAATAGCCCTTGTGTGTATCAGCGTGCCTTTTTCCAGTCTAGATCATTCATACACAAGAGGAAAATTATTATTTAAAATTTCACTTTCAGTTCTGAATCCCCAAATGATCTAGACTGGAAAAAGGCACGCTGATACACACAAAGCACTATGAACACGATAACAAAGAGTGGACAAAATATACAGCTCCTCATTATACCCTCCACAATTGCTGGTAGACAATAGAACATCCCTTCATTGCTATTATGTAGAATCAGTAGAACAGGTGAATATGTATGCATAATATAGCAATGAAGGATGTTCTATTGTCACCATAGCAAGTGTGGAAGGTACAATGAGGAGCTGTATATTTTGTCCGCTTCTTTGTTCGCCATGTTCATAGTGAAGGCTATTGCAATGAAGCCCATTCACCTGTAAAAGCTTGTCTGGAGTACAAGGTTATCTGAAGATAAGCTTGTACATGTATAAGTGGCAAGGGCCTGTGAGTGCCTCATACCCATACACCTATAAATTAACATGAAAGCGTATGAATGGGACTGTTAATAGTGTTACTTGTTTAAAATGGGTTTTCATACCTGTGAAACAGTCCTTTCTCACGAACATCACGATTCGTGCAGTTGACTGCAGCGCAGGACGGCATCTTCTCAATTCATCTTTGAAGGCAATATGATTATATGAGTGAAAATAGTCCTTCAAACTTGGTCAAATGCTTGGTCAAATGCTTGGTCAAAGGCTATTGTGGAGTACAAGGTTATCTTCAACTACAATCCAAATCAAACATGTGGTCTTGTAACATGCCATAATAATCGAATCAAGCCATTCAAAATTGGAGGCTGAGCCCCCGGTGGAGTAGTCTTTTGACAAGGCCTCGTGACTTGGCTATTTTCCAATATGATTATATGAGTGAAAATAGTCCTTCAAACTTGGTCAAATGTTACATACAGCGGCAACGTTCCGGGATTGTTTTGAGGGAAACAGCATGGCACTGGCGAGCTGCTTGTGGCGTCATGTTGCCTATGGCTAATCAGCGTGCAGCGAGCGATCGAACCCATTCCATAGAGTTCACTGGGAAAACCTTACCTTCACGTCCGCTGAGTGACGGCAGTGCGGGGATTTTTTTTCTCAACGATGAGCGCACCATCCCCGGCAGGCCCGCAGCAAGGGACTCGGCTCGGGGATTTTTCTTCAGTTTTTCTTCCCTTTTCCTGACCCCTATTTTATAAATTTTGAGGACACCTGCGCACCCCTATTTTCTAAATTTCGAGGAATATTCTCTCCGCGGACATTCCTTAAAATTCACCCCTTTATCCGCGATTTGGTAACGGCCATACGGTCCCTAAGTCACATTGAGTGGCTCCACCGGGGCTGAGCCCCTGTGACTTGTGCACTGACAAGTGACAGTCAGTTACTCAGTAAAGGCACACAGCCTATTTGGCAAAGACAACCTTTGTATTGGAGACTGCTAACAAGAGGACAATTTTAAAAAATTCCTCTCATGAGGTGAGAAACCCATTTGTTTTGTGTGTGGGGCACAAAGGTTGAACAAAGGTGATCCCATTGCAGCAAATGTAAACAAAAAGATAATTCACAAATAATTTCCTGGTACTACAAAATTTCTTTTATTGAAAAAGATAATCCAAAATGGAAGATTGTCTCCAAAACAGGCCACCAAAATTCATGACAAAAGTCTCTTAAAGGTCCCCAGAAATCCAAATGCAAGTTGATTTCTGTTGGTGTGCGGGGATGCATACAACTCATATTTTGTTATTAAAACATCTAAATATGTTTCATAGATTTTTAAATATTTTTTGAAATATTTTTTTCCAACCTCTTAAGCTCCACCCCCAAAAATAGCTCCAGATCTTATTCCCGAGATGACATCATCTGTCAATCATTAGTGAGCTAAGGAGAGAAAGTGGTATGTAGCTTTGCCAGAGATAACCATCTGTTCTAATAGACCATACAATGCCTACATAGGAGTTGCTATGCCAGACATGCTGTAGCATCACCAGGAAAAGAAGGGTAATGAGGAGGTATTGTTTGAAAGCATGCAATTCTATTGTGAGCATGTGCTGAGCTGGGGGAAGTTACATTCCACTCTGTATTGTATAATGTTAGTATGGCTGACTAATGATTGACAGATGATGTCATCTCGGGAATAAGATCTGGAGCTATTTTTGGGGGTGGAGCTTAAGAGGTTGGAAAAAAATATTTCAAAAAATATTTAAAAATCTATGAAACATATTTAGATGTTTTAATAACAAAATATGAGTTGTATGCATCCCCGCACACCAACAGAAATCAACTTGCATCTGGATTTCTGGGGACCTTTAACAATGGAGATAATCTCCCAAATGGGAAAAAGTAGTCTCCCATTTTGGCCGTGCCCTTCTACTGACTGATGTGGACCATATGTGACCAGGCACCACAAAACCACAAAAAAGTCACCAGATATGAATTTTTAGTTATGGTCTGATTCTGAAAGAGGAGATTCTCAGCTTTAAAATGATATCTCATTAGCACTGGATATTCCTAACCCACTTTAAACAGTAGAGTTCATAGTCCCACAGAAATAAGGGTTTGAAGTTTGCAGTCTATTGAAGCACTCTGACTCGTGAGGTATTGTGCAAAGATGACAAAATGGATATTAAAAAGCAATAAAATTTCTATGTAGGGATTATCAGATTGTGCTAAACTTGGCATACTAATTAAGCACATTGTGTTCATTATAGTAGATACATGTAAGTATCAATACAAGAGCTTAAATGCTGTTTTACAAATATGTGAGATCTAAGTGAGACAAGTATTCAGGGTCATAAAAAATGAAAACTAATACAACAAAATCCCCAAGAGACAAACATAGGTCTATTTAAAAATGTAAAAAAAATTACCACTTTAAGACTGTATGGACCCTTAAAAATTGTTAAATTACTTAGAAAAAAGTATGTATTCTTTCAGGAAATCCAAAACCAAAATTTGACCATGCCAACCAAAAACGCTTTTATTGATCTCTAACTGAAAATCACACAGTGCGACTTTTAGGTGGTTTTGTGGTGGTTGGTCGCATATTCTTTTACAAAAAAATGGAATTGAACACCATGGCATAGCTGGCAACCATTCCTATTTTGGAGGAATACATGTAGTTTGGGGCCTAAAACTTACAAGATTCATCTTTCTCTGAAAACTTGTGTGTGAAAGCATACATGTATACTGTATAAAAATTCCTAATTTTGCCTAGAGAGATTCCTACTTTTTTCTGCAGAAGGTTGGCAGGTATGCCACAGGCCTCTTTTTGAAATATATTTTCCCTCTTGTACTCTCCATTATTCTCTTTATTATACCCCCGCCAAACGAAGTTTGAAGGGGGTATATAGGAATCGGCGTACCGTCGGTCAGTCGGGCGGTTGTTCGGTCCGTTGCAAATCTTTCGCATCAAACTACTTCCTCAATTTTCGAGCAATGCTCATGAAATTTGGCACACACACTTGTCTTGGGATGGAGATATGCAAGACATATTTTTTTTAATGTGTCGGAAATGCGTTGCCATGGTAACAGCATGGCAACGGCATACCATGGCGATAAATCAGTGGGAAATCTTGCGGATTAAACAACTTCCTCATTTTTCGAGCAATTCTCATGCAATTTGGCACACACATTTGTCTTGGGATGAAGATGTGCAAGACATATTTTTGGAATGTGTTGAAAACTGCGTTACCATGCTAAGGGCATATTGTAATAAATCAGGAGGAAGTCTTGCGCATAGAACTATGTCCTCATTTTTCGACCAATGCTCTGGAAATATGGCACATACATTGCCATGGTAACAGGATATTATGGCAATAAATCAGGGGGAAATATTACAGATCAAACTACTTCCTTATATTTCAAGCAATGCTCAGGAAATTTCCCACAAACATTGGGGGTATTAATCGCCTTCAGTGATATTTTTTTTCTTGTTAATAATCATAGTAATTGTTTTGATACCTTTTGAAGTAGATCTACATGTATCTTGATTGCTTATCTAATTCTTCTACAAATGTATGTGTATTATGCATGTAAACAAAAACAACATTCCACTAATTACAGACAATAAAGACATTGAACTGAATTGGATCAGTGGAAAGGAAAGGAACGGAAATTGTTTGATTGAAATGTAAATCCCCTGAATATTATCTGAACAACAGGAATCTATTTCCTTCATAATTTAATACAGTGAGTTGGGAGGATGAGTAGTCTCCGTGTCAGGGGTCAGAAGGTCGTGTTACCTGGAGGAGTGGTGTCTCCAGCCATTGTAGAAATCAAAGATGGAGTGATAAAGGCCATTCACCATTCCAATTTGGATCAGGTGCCATGGGATCATGAAAGAGTAAGACATTTGATTAAGAGCATTTAAATATCTTTTTGACATGTTTTCTTGTAGTTTCATGGACCCCAATGCTGAAATTGCAAGGGAGGGCAAAATGGAACCTATGTTCTATTCTGCCATTTTATATGTGTAGAGTTGACTTTACATCTTCAGTTTATTGAAAGAACCTATAACAAAAGTGTGCAAAGTTTGGTCTGATGCCAGAAAAAAAAAATAAAGCCTCGCTTTTATGTGGAAATAAAAGGTGTTAAACAGAAGTGTGCATTCACTTTCAGTCAAAGGAAATTGGGCCCACCCCTTTTTGTTACTTACGAGTTCTGATGTTTTTGTAATAGGCCATTATATCAGGAATATAATGATCACAGTCTGTATTATTGTCATGCGTTATATGTACATATTTTTAATTACCTGATTCTTGATGCTGATACCTTGTTTGGTGTTGCCATTTTGTTTTAGATGAACTTTGGATGAACATAAAAGACCATATTCAAATGTCACATAGAAAGCCATACTTTATTCAAACGTCACAGAAAAAATATGAAAAGAGTTTAACCCCTGGGGTCAAAGTGTAACTTGGGTTTAAAGAGTTATAACTTGTGTTCATGAGAAAGTGGGTATTTTACATGTTTGAGAAGAATCTAAAAGACATATTTGTTCTTTTGCACAGGATGTAGATGCTGGCCAGAATTTGGTGATGCCAGGGGTTGTGGACAGTCATGTACATGTGAATGAACCAGGTAGAACCCTTTGGGAAGGGTACAGAACTGCCACTAGAGCTGCTGCAGCTGGTGGAGTTACTACCATTGTGGACATGCCACTGTAAGTTTTAATTCAGGCATAAGTATGCACATATATAAGTAACTTAGCAAAACTATAATGGAATGTGAAGCAGCAACTTTTTATCCCTTTCTGTGCCACTAGACTTGTAAATTATTTTACGAAATGCACTTTCATGATTCAAATTTTAGGTCAAAATCTTTGATAGTGAAATTTGGCTTGATATATTTTCTATGGTAGCAACCTTCATAATTTATGTACATGATTTTTTTCCAGAGGACAAAACAAAGGGTTATTTTTTGTCCAAATAGAGTAGAAAATTAAAATTTTGGGGTGGGGTTTGCAGCTGATGACTTGAAAGGGTTGATAAAGATACACATCAGGGCCCCGTTTCATAAAACTTGTTATCGATAACAAGTTACAATAGCTGTTGTAAGCTACTGAAATCATTGCATCTGATTGGCTGTGAGAAAATTTGTTACAGAAATGTGACACATGTTATTGATAAAAAGTTTTGTGAAACAGGGCCCTTATCAATTAATAATCTGAGACTTTCCAACTGGGGCAGGCATATATCGGAATTGGAATTACACTGTGCATAACTACATGTACCTCAACGTGATAGATCCCAGATACGTAAAAGATGAAGCCAAGGTTTTCATACTGCTACATTTGCCACAGTGAACTAACAGTATAGTTTTCTTTTGTTTTGGCCACTCGCTGTTTTCTGGCCGTTTTTTTGCCGTTTCTTCTTTTAATCTGATTTCTTTAGCAATAAGGACACAGGAAACGGCTAACAAACAGCTAGAAAAGGGCTAGAAATTAGCGACAAGATTTTGAGGCTACCTTGCCAAGCATGGCCTTCTTTTATATTTTTTTTTCTCCATACAGAAGTCGAGGGAACCCCCTAGGCCTGGAGCTTTAAATAAAGGTGGTGTTGTGTTGTGACTGGGATGTTAAATCAAATGTTCACAGAATCCAGTGAAATTGACACTTGATTGTTAACAAACTATCTTGTAGAATTTAATGATTCAGTGTACACATGTATTATTTTCAGAAGTTTTTGTGATTTTTATCTTCACAATTTATGTATCCTAACAAATAGAGATATAGAATTATTTGCCTCTACAATAATGCAGAACTACTTATGTGATTTCTTTCAAATTGCAAATTCAGTACTAAAGTTATAAAATTTGCTTCATTATTATTATCATTACTTTATTTTGTCTTTCCTTGAAGAAAAAATGCAGCATAATGGTGACTTCTTGTTTTTTGTTTGTTTTTTTATTCTTTTTCCAGGAATAGTATTCCACCCACAACCACTTTGGATGCATTCCATGAGAAAATGTCATATGCTAAGACTTCATCCTATGTGGATGTTGCATTCTGGGGAGGAGTTGTACCCAGAAATCAGGTAAATAAATAAGAAAGGTGGTCCAAACAGTTTCAAAGGCTCGTGCTGTTGGGATGTAGATTGTAAGATAGCTGTCATTTACTTTACCATTCCATGAATGCTTGAGTACCTTATGGCAACTCAGCTTAAGCCATGGCAATAATTTTTAAGCATTTTGTAAGCTTGCCCAAATTGGCAATGAATTAAAAGAAGTGCATTATGCAAAGACTGAAGATTATATATATGCATACTTTATTATATCTAGTAAACAGAATTTTGCATAGTACAGCAGTACCAAGTTCATCTGTGAGAAAGAACTTTGATTTTTATACTTAAAGTAGTCACCCAAAGAAAATTCACGTCAAATGAAACTTAGTGACAAATTATATATGGATGGAAAGATTACAACTTGAAATATACAAATGATTTCCTGAAAAGTCATATAAATATCCTGGAAAGGCCCTTTTCAGACCCCCAAATCAAGCCAAATAACGGTCGTAGCGAGGTCTGAATTGTGACGTCACAGCCTTGGCAGATATACAGCCAGGTGCGCACACACAGCCAGTTTACTCTCGTTTGTTTACCACTTACACATTTGTCCTCTGCTATGTATTGTCGCTCTGATCTTTCACGTTAATTATTCGATATCATTCGACATATCACTCAGGAGTTTGTCATCTTGAAGCGTTATAGAATATATCTGCGTGATTATTTCAACTTTTATGAAGCAATAATCGGCTATAAACCAATTTCGCGAGTTTGACAACTTCAACGTAGTAGTAAGGCTATCGCGGCTTGTGCAGTTGAGTTCAGGGCCTGCATATGGCCGGCCGGGGATCCTGAGCTTGTGTTGCAAGTTTCGTTGCCTACTACTATACTAGCACAGACTGTCAGACAGCCGCAGTTAAAAATTTGTCGTCACATTTTCTATTTCAGATTTATCGTGGTTGAGGAAACCACTCATTTGTTAGCATGCAAATATGAAGTGCAGAGTCTATGGACGGGGAAAGAGGAAACCAGTGCATGTAACACAATAAAGCGCTTGTTTATTGGGGAATGGTGGTTTCCTCAACCACACGATATGCCAGCCTCAGTACCATATCCAAATGTTACATTTCTAGCATTTTTAGAATGATTTTTGGACATCTTCTTTTTGTCAGACTTCACAAGCTTCATCAGTTCATGCTTCACCAGGGCAACATTTCATTTCCCCCACCTGTGGCCGTGGCTCGATCTGGTTCGTGCTGGTAGGCTTGTGGTAGATTTCTGCCATCGCCCCGTTCTTCTCCTTCTCCTTCTTCTCCTTCAATCTCTCCTACCTCACCATCATCATCATCATCATCATCATCATCATCATCATCATCATCACCACGTTACTATAAACTGAATCACTTTCTTCTCCAATTGCTATGTCCATATTGAGCTCAATATCCTCGTCTATATACAACTGACATTTTGATCTTTAAGTCGCGAAAAATCGATGAGAAAATTGTGTCACTTGCGTGTGTTTTCAATGCATGCGGCGCACCTAGCCAGCAGCTTTCATTATGTTGCCAAGCTTGTGACGTCAAGCATCGCCGCACTCCACAGAGGACTGCGGAAGGCAAAAAATCTGGATCTCACAAATACCATTTTTGAAAGATGATTACTGCGGGCCCCAAACATATCGCGACCAGGGTAAGTTCTTATACCTAATCAGTAAAAAAGCTTCCCCTTCGCAGTGATATGAATTTTGCAGCTATTCATATTACACTTTTGACTCTTTGGGCGACTACTTTAACTCTTTATGTGCCATTCAAATGACATGCTTGTTCCATGGTATATTTCTCAAGGTGTAGTTTTACCAAGTCTTCAGGTTTATTTAACAGTTTCCGGTAAAAAATTATTACATGCAGGCGATGAAGGGATTACCAGATAGCCAGTTAGCCAAGTAATATGGGAAGTCAGTTAATATATAAAGCAGTAGGCAATCTTTTGTTAATTGATTGGAGTTATTATGCCAATTTGCCTACTACTGTATTGTGCCAATTTGCACTCATGGCAAATGAAAAAAGCTAATTTCACCATAATTATAAGAATGTGTATTTTTTTGTTTTCATCATTCAGTTTGAACTACGACCAATGATCCAGGCTGGCATTGCAGGATTCAAGTGTTTTCTCATCCACAGTGGAGTGGACGAGTTCCCTCATGTCACAGAGCAAGATCTTCATGAAGCTATGAAGCAACTTCAGGGTACCAACAGTGTTCTACTGGTAAATACCTAGCATCGATATCCTATCGTGTAGAGCTGTATCATCTGTACTGACATTAATATTGTTGACTCATAGAGAACAGAATGAATTAGCTTTTATCCTCAAATGATATGTACAGCCTGATTGGTTAGTCACAGATGGACATTTGACAAATTTTGAAAGTTTGAAGGCCTGTAGAATGTAAGTATTTCATTGAAGTGAGCTAATTTATGTTCCATTATGAAGGGCAAAACTGAAAGAGTTAAAATTTGATAAAATTTGTTTGCCATAAAGTATTCATTGTCACGGACGGACAAAAAGCCTACTCTGAACCGATCAGGCTCTGTAGTGGTCACGGGCGTAGACACACATAATTATCCATTGTAAGTGGGTGGATGATCCATTCATCATCCCCCCACTAACAATACAGAGTGTGTTTGTATCTACACCACTGGTAGTGGTACATTTCTTTGTTGAATCTTTCATGCAAACTGTCATGTACATGTATCTCACGTGTGCCCTTGTTGCCAATTTTAGTTTACTGAATTATGATGCTTATTTGAATTTTAAAAAAAAAATTCAGCTTGTGCTTTGTTTCTATTTGCATTTTAGCATTTTGAATTGAAATATAATGTAACATGCGAAAATACATGTGACGCCTCTCATCTGGAGGTTTAAATAGGCATCTGGGGGGCGTTTCATGAAAGGACTTGTCAGATATTTTATCTGACAAATTTGCTCTCAGCCAATCAGATGCAAGGATTTCAGTAGCTTATAACAGGAGGCATGTTCTCTCTACTCTTGTGTATCATGTGTTCTCTTTAATACCTACAGAGTGATGTACATGTACATGTAAATAAAATTTACCTTGGCACACTGCAACAAATGCATACAAACTTGAACATTAATGTGAATGCACCAAGCTTGACTTGTTCATCACTGTACAATGTCTGAGCATGTAACTGCGATGATCCAACACATGCTCCAGTGACAATTGCTCGACATCTTATTTTCTTTAAGATATTATGTTAGGGTAAAGTTGCAGTTGTGTTCAATAAGCCACTTCGGAGATGCAGTCTGAGCATGAGCAGATAAAGGTCATCTGTACCAAATTCTAAAACCAATTGACACTAATATTCGATATGTGCTCATGAATGTCATGTAATCATTATTCAATTATGCACTAATGGTGCATTCCATGATATCCAGGTGGAAGTATTCTTTTTAAAGGGGGAAACAAAAGCTATTCATGAGGCACCTCTATCACTCTCAGAGTTATTTTTCTGAAGTGCACATAAAGGGACCCTCCATGTCTAAAATATCTGTGTATATTTGGGGTCATTTGTACCATGCGCTAACCCGAACTGGCTTATTACTCATCTCATTTTCGGAAAATAGCGTTAAACACGGACATAATATACTAAAATACTAAAGCTTTTCGACATGCACTCATCAGAGTAAATTCGCATGAATGAACAGAACGGCAGAAAACGAAACAATATAATAGAGCCGAAGGAACAGTGGACGCTAAATGGCGCGATATGATTCTGTGCCGTCAGAAGGAGTTCGTAAGAACACTTGCGTTATTTTAGCATTTGTTCGACCGAACAGCTGTTACTATGCCTAACCTTGTTCAGCCAATCATATCGCGCCATTTAGCGTCCACTGTTCCATCGGCTCTATTATATTGTTTCGTTTTCTGGCGTTCTGTTCATTCATGCGAATTTACTCTGATGAGTCCATGTCGAAAAGCTTTAGTGTTTTAGTATATTATGTCCGTGTTTAACGCTATTTTCTGATTTTGCAGTCTACTTACCAAGCACTTATTTATTCATCTCATTTTGTCAAAGATGATATGTTACATGTAGGTGTAGCAATATAATTGGGTTTAATGTTGGGTTTCATTGTTAGGGTTTTGTATCATGTTGGGTCATGGATGAAGTGAGGAAGGTGGTTAACCCTTTACCCACAGGAATCGGGTGGCTCCTGTACTAAGCCTATTGGGATGAGAGAATTCAGTAGTCAACGGGTGAATATTAGCAATTTACCATCAATCAATAAGCGAGTTCGTAATTGGCCCATGAGCAACTTTTCGCAAATGACCTTTCCCTTTTTTTATTAGGATAGGCATCTTTTCAAAGAAAGATAATACGTAAGCTTGCCCGACATAGCAACCTACAGAATTCAAACTCTATTAAAGAAAGACATAGTAGACCAGGTGACTAGAATAGCACGTCAGTGAACACTTTGGAAAGCTCATTGTTTGCAAGTTGGCTATCATTTGGCAGACTGTCAAGTACCAACCATCAATGAACACTTTGTTGCTTTTCTGTGGATTTAATGAAAAGTATAATTAAATGAATATATGAATAATTATTTATACATCACAGTCGATGCTTATCTCAGTGAATTTTAAACGAACATGCCAGTTTATCTCAAATGACCTTTATCTGCTCATGCGCAAATCCTAATTACGAACTCGCTTATTGTCACTGAGCAGTTGATGCAGAACTTGTGGGAGCACCCAGTAACTATAATATTTCATGTCCTTTATATTGAACTCTAGTTTCATGCTGAGATGGAGTTACCCAGCTCAGAACAAGCTCCAGAGGTGGACACATCAGCAGAGTATGTAGACTTCCTTCACTCCAGGCCCAAAGAGATGGAGAACAAGGCAATATCATTGGTAGCAAAGATGTGCCTCCAGTATAGGTAAGCATACGCAGATGGACCGGAGATGAAAGGAGGAAAGAGAGACTGAGAGAGATAGAGAGAGAGGGAGAGAGAAAGAGAGAGAATGAATAAAAGATAAACAAAGAGACAGTACAAACAATTCTTGAAGAAGGGTAGAAATAGAGAGAGAAAGAGAGAGAGGAGAAGGGAGTGCGTTTTAGAAATGAAAGGAAAGAAAGAGGGAATCCGATTTTTAGTTATCAAATAATCATTTATTATTCCTCGATATCATTACCAATACTTAAAAGTTTTTTTTATTCCAGTATGGTTGATGGCAAAAAATATAAAATAGAATAGCTCCTTTTATATGCATTGTAGGTTCTAGAACAGAGTCACTTGATTTTCAAAGGGGTTAATCAATTAGAGATTGAATCCCTGCTTAATGTGTACATGTATGTCCTTAGACCAGGGGAGTGTTTCATCAAGCATTTTGCCAGTGATTTTTACTTACAAATTTGCTCTCAGCCAATCAGATGCAAGGATTTCAGTAGCTTATAACAGTTGTCGGTAAAAATCACTGACAAAACGGTTGATGAAACGCTCCCCTGATGTTTATAGCCTATAGTCTATAGTCTTTCTGGACCCAGTGGCCTGAATTCACGAAAGAGGTTTATTTTAACTCGTAGTTTAAACCTCTATTTTCGTAGTACGTGCATTTCCTGATTTCAAAAGGGGGAACAGTAATGCACTTATATACGCTTATTTATTCTTAATTTTAATAGTCCACGGTGGACGTTTAAGCCATGGTATAGACCATGGGTTACAATAAACCTCTTTAGTGAATTCGGGCCAGTGTGTGTGTGTGTGTGTAGTACATATACATACATGTAGTTCCTTGAATGCTAAGTCCATCAGCACTGACGTGTCCATACAACATACAACATTGTGGTGAATTAAAAGTTGATATTTGACATAATTATGCAATGACAAATTTATTAATATTAAGCCTTTTTAGCTCACCTGAGCCTAAGGCTCGAGTGAGCTATTGCGATGGAAATTTGTCCGTCGTGCGTCGTGCGTCGTCCGTCGTCCGTTAACTTTTTACATTTTCATTGTAAAAGCTATGTAAATTTCAAACATCTTCTTCTCCAGAACCAGGCATAGCTCAGACTTGGTATTGTGTATGGGGATACCTCTATAGATGAAGAATGAATGTTGTTCATGAAATTTCTCTGAGTGGCCCTATAGGGGCCCTGTGGGAGTAACATACTGGAGGGGGGGGGGGGCTGGCGCTGCCAGGCAAAATGTACATTCTGATCTTCTTCTCCAAAACACATGATCGGAATTCAACCAAACTTGGTAGGAATCATCCTTAGGGGTAGGGGACCCAAAGTTGCTAAAATGGTACATGTGGGCCCCCAGGGGGGCCCAGGGGGAGGGCCCCCAATTGTAAAAGCTATGTAAATTTCAAACATCTTCTTCTCCAGAACCAGGCATAGCTCAGACTTGGTATTGTGTATGGAGATACCTCTATAGATGAAGAATGAATGTTGTTCATGAAATTTCTCTGAGTGGCCCTATAGGGGCCCTGTGGGAGTAACATACTGGAGGGGGGGGGGCACTGCCAGGCAAAATGTACATTCTGATCTTCTTCTCCAAAACACATGATCGGAATTCAACCAAACTTGGTAGGAATCATCCTTAGGGGTAGGGGACCCAAAGTTGCTAAAATGGTACATGTGGCCCCCAGGGGGGCCCAGGGGGAGGGCCCCCAATTGTAAAAGCTATGTAAATTTCAAACATCTTCTTCTCCAGAACCAGGAATAGCTCAGACTTGGTATTGTGTATGGAGATACCTCTATAGCCGAAAAATGAAAGTTGTTCATGAATTTTTTCTGGGTGGCCCTATAGGGGGTCTGTGGGGGTAACATACTGGAGGGGGGGGGGGGGGGCAATTGTCCCCATCCATAAACTTTTTACATTTTCAGCTTCTTCTCCAAAACCCATGATTGGAATTGAACCGAACTTGGTAGGAAGCTCAGACTTGGTATTGTGTATAGAGATACCTCTATAGATGAAGAATTAAAGTTGTTCATGTGCTAGAGAGAACATGCACCAGATGTGAATTGATCCAACTCAGGTGAGCGTCGTGCCCCCTGGGGCTCTTGTTTTATGGTAGTATATGTATTTTTACACTCTGTGTGGCTGAATGATATGTTTCTACCTTAAAGGGGAATTAACCTCATAATATAAATGTGCTTTATATTCAAAGGTGTCATCTATTCCTTCTTGTTGTCCTACATGTACGTAGTTTTTAATTAAAATATATGAGATGGGTGTAAATCAAGATTTTCTCTGCAAGATTTATCATCTGCTAGCGATATACATATATTCTGAAAACAAAAATGTGTTTTATATATCTTGGAAAATTACGATTTTACTAAATATAAATCTATTTTCTTGATACTATGATCTACGCGACGGAGCAAATTAATTCAAATTTATGCTAGATGATTTTCCCAAGCATTAATAGTGACAGACTCGGTCACTTCGCTGTACTATAAAACATGCTACTTTCAAAGAGCACCTTAAGACTTTTCTGTTTAACATATAGTATCCTAAAAAATAACCCAATGATTTATGAGAAATTAAATATTTTGTTATATATATTATCTAAATCTTGTTCTTGTCATTGTTCGTTGGTTTAATTGGCTGCCTGTTGGGGAATGGTGCCCTCTTTATGCCAGAGCTCCTGTGAGTACTGAGCCGACCGGGCTTGACCCTTAAATTGTTGGTGAACGGAGCAGCAAGCAAGGGGGCACCAGGCCCCAACGGGATGTTGCTAAGAATTCCGATGAGTGATGTAAATTTTTTGTTTTGGGGGTTTTTTGTGGGTTGTGGGTTGATTTGTGGATATGTACAGTATGTAGGCTTATATGTATATGTATGCAGGTAGATATACATGTATGTGCACATGTATGTGTTTATTTGCCAGGTATAAGAGAACTGTTGCTGGGCTAGCGCCATGAGCGTCTTTGGACGGTGTGTGCGCTCTATAAATATACACTATTATTATTATTATATGCATTCACCTGTTTTGAGATAATGGATTTCAAAAGTCAGAATGCGCATTGTTTAAATTATATTCTGCTCTGCCAGGCAAGCCAAAGAAAACGATTTCTAATTTTAATAGCAAAACCACAGAAATTAAAAAGAAATCTACAAATTTCACATTTTAGAATGTATACACCTGTTATGTATTTTCCATCATACATGTACATGTATATGGGGATTTTTTATAATGAAGAGAAGCAAATTAGCTCGAGGATTGAAAATATCTTCCTGACCGGAACGGTTTCCAGTGGTTCATGTACAACTCCATGTCATCAAGAAAATGGCAGCCCCCATTTAAAGTGTTAGCAGATGATACCGTGAGCGTCTTAATTATACCCCCGCCAAACGAAGTTTGAAGGGGGTATATAGGAATCAGTCAACGGTTGGGCGGTCGGTCGGTCTGTTGCAAATCTTGCGGATCGAACTACTTTCTCAGTTTTCGACCAAAGCTCATGAAATTTGGTACACACATTGGTCTTGGTGGGAAGATGTGCAAGACATATTTTTTGGATGAGTCGGAATGTGCGTTGCCATGGTAACGGCATATTTATGGCAGAAAATCAAGGAAACACCTTGCGGATCGAACTACTTCCTCAGTTTTTGACCGAAAGTCATGAAATTTGGTACACACATTGGTCTTACTGGGAAGATGTGTACAACATATTTTTTTGATGTGTCGGAAGCTGCGTTGCCATGGAAACGGCATATCTATGGCAGTAAATCAGGGGAAAATCTTGCGGATCGAACTACTTCCTCAGTTTTCGACCAAAAGTCAAGAAATTTGGTACACACATTGGTCTTGGTGGGAAGATGTGCAAGACATATTTTTTGGATGTGTCGGAAGCTGCGTTGCCATGGAAACGGCATATCTATGGCAGTAAATCGGAAAAATCTTGCGGATCGAACTACTTCCTCAGTTTTTGACCAAAAGTCAAGAAATTTGGTACACACATTGGTCTTGGTGGGAAGATGTGCAAGACATATTTTTTGGATGTGTCGGAAGCTGCGTTGCCATGGAAACGGCATATCTATGGCAGTAAATCAGGGAAATATCTTGCGGATCGAACTACTTCCTCAGTTTTCGACCAAAAGTCAAGAAAGGCTGTTGTCACGGGGCGGGGGTATTAATCATCATCTTCAGATATTTCTAGTTTAAACCCTTTTCTGATATTTTATTTCTAAATTGATACAGGGGGGTGTTTCACAAAGAGTTGAGTTTGACTTACAGTCGCACTTAAAGTCCTAGTTGCGTGCGGTATTTGACTTATCACCGCATTGGTCAGATCATGCTCGGGGGACGCGCGCTATTGGTTAATCTAACAATGAGATAACGCGTTAAATACTGTGTGCGCATTGGCACTTACGCATGACCTTAAGTCAAACTTAACTCTTTCTGAAACGCCCCCCAGGTCATTGATTAAGAATATATTACACCTTTGAACATTTATAAGTACATTTAAATTCTAGTGTTAATTCTCCTTTAATGCAATAAAATTATTATTTTCAACAATATGCATTTTGCGTTCTGGACGCGTCTTTTTGTGCCACTAAGTTTCGCTAAGGTACCTCAAAGCTGTGGTAATATCAGTGCGTCCCATGAGATGCTGTTTCGTGGATATGAGCATGTAGTTATTATTATTCTCATCAACAGGGTCCCCTGCCACATTGTCCATCTCTCCTCTTCCGATGCTCTCCCGATCATCCGGGATGCCCGTCGCCATGGTGCCCCACTCACCGTAGAAACCTGCCATCACTACCTCTCCCTCAACGCTGAGGATGTACCTCAAGGAGGGACACACTTCAAATGCTGCCCTCCAATCAGAGACAAAAACAATCAGGTGAGATCCAGTAATGATTGTGCTCTGTATCTCATGGCAATTCTATAAATGAAATTTATCATTTATTATTGAGCATCTAGTTAGCTACTTCTTACCCTCTTTGGTGCCACCAAATTTAGAACATTTATTACAAATAAACTTTTGTAAGACAATTTCTCATTATTAGTGCTCTTTTCAGTATTAATTGTGAAGTTGATAGAAACATTATTCTATGGTATCTTACTTCAACATTTAAGAACCCATGTTGAATTTGGAAAGAAACACTAGCATTTCTTTTTCCGAAAGTATTACTTTCAATACAGATATTTTGCATTTTGAACTGCCCTCTACATTGAAAAGGTTAACAGAGATCATCTGATCTACTTCCTTTCGCTTCACTTACCTATCCAATAACAAGTGCCATTATTCTTTGCCAGAAGAATTCCCTCGGCTATTAAAAAATTGACCTTTTGACCCTGGCAGCCCTGCTAGCCACCTGGGAAACCCCGCACACTCGCGCTATAAGAATCCCCACATGTTATAAAACATCCTCTTTCTTTGCCGACGTGCCTTCACGTTCATTACAGTGATTCCCTCGCGAGTTTTTTCTGGAATTTATTGGACTGTTACAAGGATTATTTACACTACCTTTGCAAGAAATCCTTCGTAATTTCAGCTAAGTAGACCTTTCTTGTTCTAGTTTTCTTCTTAGTCGTAATTATGACGAAAGAAAACCTAACTTTAGCCGAGGCGCTCTATCAAGCCTCCTCTTCTTCCCGTTCGGCGCCGCGGTCGAACAGCAGCAGTGGAGGGAGAAAGCGGCCGTCCCAGCCCGGCGCTAACCCTCCGAAGGTTCCCCCTCCGAAAAAGACTAAAACGGGGGCTAAACCCAAAAACAAAAGCGAGGTCGATGGTAAACTGTCTACCACCTCCAAACATAAGTCCGATAGCCTGCTCGAGGTTGATGGTTCTAAGAAATTAACCACCTCCATAGCTAAGGCTAGTGTTCAGCAGTCCGAGGTCGTGGGTGATAACAACACCCCCTCCGGCTCTGAGGCTCAGTCCCGAGTTACGGGACGTCAATCGTTAGAACCCGAGCTCCCATCGGGAGCTCCGCAACGTGTAGTACCGGGCGTGGGTCCCGCTCTCGGGGCCCCGAGCTCGTCTCTTCCTGATTCCGCGGAGGCCTGCAACTTCTTTTTTCAGGCCATGTCAGCTTTCGCTCAACAATTCTCCGGAACCCTCCCTGCTCGGGCAGGGGATACGACAGGTTCGGGGAACTCTTCTCATGTTTTTTCAGCTACGCAGACCCTACCCGCAATCGCGGGTGATTCGACAGGTCCCCGTAGCTCTTCAGCACCGCATACCGTCTCGCGCCCCCCGCCAGACTCGCCGGAACGGGAGGACCTCCCCGCTCGGCAGGGGACGGTTCCCGCTGGTGGTAGGGAAGACTCCCTCCCCGCCAGGAAATCTCGGGATTGCTCTCGTCGTACCGATAAGCCCCGCTACCGTGAATCGGCTGATCTTGGGGGTCGGTCACATCCTGCTCCCGCTTCTATTCATTTAACCGAAGTGTCTGATGAGGAGCTTGGTTATCATCAGCCCCAATTAGCGTCACGTGCGAATAAATGGGGCGATGAGGGGGAAAGCTTTTCCCTGTATTCTGTGTCCGCTAGATCGGAGAATTTTGGGAGTGTTAGAAGTTCTCAGTCACAAGAATCCACCCCAACCGAATACGAGCAGCGGACTCCCAACAAAGAGATTTTATCAGCGGCCGACTTGGTAATAAAATACTGCCCTCAACTAAAGTCTCAGTCGACCTCTCGTGGTGAGGATAACGAAACACAGCCTATATTTTGCATAGACTCAGAGTTGAAGTCTCCTGCTCAGAAGGGAAGTGCGGTGAAACTGGATGCCCCCTTCTCATCATGTTATAATAACTTAGCTGGCCGTTCTTACCATCTCCGTCCGTACCGCAAGGAGGTGCAAGCGGGCTATAGATTCGACAGCGGAGATTATGAAAAAATTTTTAGCACTCCGCGTATACCCGAGTCTGCTTTTCGCGTGGTAGACGCCCGCTCTCGGAAGAGCAAATTCAATCCAATGAGGAATCGCTCGTTCAAAAAGTCAGAAGATCGTCTGACATTCATTGATAGGGCAGCTCGCTCTTCTATGCGTCTGGCTGCGTACCAGAGTTATTTGATTACGGCTCTGCGCGAATCAGACCGCCTAGCTATTTCGGCAGAAGACCGAAAGAAGATCTCAGATTTGCTGCTTCGCACTTCTGATATGCAGTTTGAACAGGCTTCTCGTACGGCCCTACTTTGCACTAACCATCGCCGAGATAGAGTGTTAGAACATCTTAAGCTTGAGAAAGAAGCGGATAAGGCTCTAAGAGAGCTTCCCCTTTCTGGACCGGATATTTTCTCGGGCAGACTCCAGGCCGTCCTGGACGAAAACATTTCGGCCTCGAGCACAGCCGCCAAAACGGTGTATAAACTCACCAAAGATGACCGTCATTCCCGCCAGTCGCCTCGGGACAAACAATTTCAGTCGGGTCCCTTTCGAGATGATAGAAAGTCTAGGGACTTCTCGAGACCTCCCCCACCCGATCAAGTGTTCGGTCGCTCTTACGAGGCCCCCAGAGGGGGAAAAAGGGGATTTGCCAGAAGGCAGACCGATAAATCCCGGGGCCAAAACTTGGGCCCCACCAACAAGAACCAGGTCCCGCGGGACTACCCCTATCATTCCTGACTATCAATACCCCAAAACAGGGCATCCCCCAGTCGGGGGCAGACTGCAAAAATTTGCCCACCAATGGACACAAGTCACATCAGACAAAATGATTCTATCAATAATTCAGAAAGGCTATGTTCCCCTCGTAAGGTTAAAATTTCTACCAAAATTGCACAACAGAACAAAATTACCTCTTCATCCTCAAAAAAGAAAGGCCTTGCTAGAGGAAATAAATGCACTACTACGCAAGAAGGCCATAGTACGAGTTCCCGAAGGGAGAAATGTGATTCTCTCGCCAGTGTTCCTAACCCCCAAAAGGACTGGAGGTTTCCGCATGGTTCTAAATCTCAAAAGACTAAACCAGTACATAGCAAACTCTACCTTCAAAATGGAAAACCTAGCCACCATTCTTCCCCTCCTCAAACCAAACGAATGGGCTGCTACATTGGACTTAAAGGACGCTTACTTGCACGTCCCTATTGCTCACTCGGCTCAACACCTGTTCGGGTTTGCCGTAGGAAACGAAGTGTATCAATACCGGGCTCTACCATTCGGACTAAACTCGGCCCCACGCATTTTCACGCGTATCGTGCAGGTCATCGCCTCACACTTACGAGAAAGAGGCATCAAAATATTTGTTTATCTGGACGACTGGCTATTAGTGGCGGACTCCGAACACAACCTACGTCGTCACATAGACATGACAATAGAACTGGTCACAAGGTTGGGGTTTATAATAAATTTCGAGAAGTCTCATCTAACCCCTTCCCAACATCCAGAATTTCTAGGCGCAAAGCTGGATCTCCGGTACCAGCTTGCTCGTCCCCTCGCCCACAGGGTGGACAGGATAAAGCAGGTAGGACTGTCCATTCTCGACAGACCAAGGTCGACAGCCCTTATTTGGCTTCAGTTCCTAGGGTATCTAGCGAGTCTTTTAGACACAGTTCCCAATTGCCAACGGAAGATGAGAATGATACAATTGGGGCTCCTAAGTCAATATCGTCCCCACAGGGATCCTGTACACAAACTCATCTTTCTGACAGATTCGATGGCGGAAGCTCTCCGAGTTTGGCTCAATCCCCATCATTTTCAGGTAGGAAAACAGTTTGTCAATCCAACTCCTTCTCTGGTTATTTACACAGACGCATCGAACCAGGGTTGGGGTGCAGTGTTGGGTACAGAGATGATTCAAGGTTGTTGGAAGGGAGAGGAAAAGTCCTTCCACATCAATATTCTGGAAATGCTGGCAGTTCGTTATGCCCTGCTCGGGTTCAAGGACAAGATTCAGGGTCAGGTGGTGTTGATAAGATCGGACAATCTTACGGTGGTCTCTTATCTAAACAGGCAAGGGGGAACAAGGTCAAGAAGTTTGTGCATTTTGACCTTAGAGATCCTGGAGTGGTGCGATTCCATCCAAACCAGATTAATTGCGTCTCACATCCCCGGGAAGGACAACTACATTGCGGATTTCCTCTCCAGGGGGAGTTGCCTACCATCGGAATGGCAACTGGACCCAGTGGTCGCGAACCTCATATTCAGCAGGTACGGTCCCCCACAGGTCGACTTGTTTGCGTCGGCCCTGAATACACAACTACCGGTTTATTGCACGAACCACAAAGATCCGGCAGCCCTGGCCATGGATGCTCTTTCGATATCATGGAGAAACATCCTGGGCTATGCTTTCCCCCCCTTTGTAATGATTCCCAAGGTGCTTCAGAAAGTGATGAGGGACGAAGCGAACCTCTTGCTGGTGGCCCCTTGGTGGCCCAAACGCCCTTGGTTCCCGACTCTGACGAGTCTCCTGATTCATCCCCCGGTAGTTCTCCCGGACGAAGCAGATCTTCTGCGGCAACCGGGGACGACGATCTATCATCCAAATCTTCCCAGCCTAAAATTGACGTTATGGATCATTTCAGGTCAATGGCGACTCAGGCAGGCCTTTCTAGCAGGGCTGCCGATCTCTCAGCGAAATTCCTCAGACAATCAACGAGGAATACTTATGACTCTAGACTACAATACTACGTCAGATGGTGCAACGACCACCAAGTTGGTCCGACCTCTGCTCCTCTAGGGGAGATAGCAGACTTTTTGATTCATCTGTTTGATAAGAACCTAGCCATATCTACGATTCGAGGCTACAGGTCCGCTATTTCAGCCATCCATGAAGGTAAATTTCAGGATGGAGAAACGCTGAGCTCTTCCAAGTACCTCTCTAGGCTCGTAAAATCTTTGTTCCTTTCTAAACCCCCTCAGGCTAGGTTGAGCCCGTCTTGGGGTTTGTCACGGGTGTTGCGTGCTTTAGCTAAAGCTCCCTTTGAACCGATGGACGCTAGTTCTCTGATGAACCTAACAGTGAAGACTGTATTTCTGTTGGCAGTAGCTTCTGGAAGGAGGCGTAGTTTCCTCCATGCATTGACAGTAAGTCCTGGCCATATCCGTTGGGAAAAACATGGTGTTAGACTTATCCCTCACGCTAAGTTTGTGGCTAAAAATCAAACTATGACTTCGTCCCCTGGTGAAGTGTTCATTCCTTCGCTCAAGTCTTTCTCATCGATTGAGCAAGACAAGTTGTGGTGCCCTGTAAGGGCGTTGAAGTGGTATATTCATAGAACCCAGGCAATTCGTAGTTCGGAGCAACTCTTTGTCAGCATTCCTGCTCCTCATGGAGCTGTTTCACCAGACACCATTTCTCGCTGGATTGTTCAAGCGATTAGGTCTGGGGGAGATTCCACCCTTCTCTCTCAGGTTCGTGCCCATGATACGAGAGGGGTGGCTTCCTCTTGGGCCCTGTTCCAGGGGGTTCCCCTCAAGGATATTTTGAAAGCGGCCTATTGGCATAACCCCAATACTTTCACTTCCTTTTACCTATCTGATGTTATGTCTAAGGAAGCTGCTTTTGCATCAGCTGTCCTTTCCTGCCCTAATAGAAAGTGACTGGTGCTTTGGCTTCTCCGCTGCCCTGGTAGCCCCCCTTTTTTCGTACGTTTTGTTGGTTCGGTAGAGACCTTCTTGTGGTTCATGGGTCTGTCTTCCGTCCTGAAGTTGAGTACGTATGTTGTGCCGCAGTCCCTCCGCCATATTGTCTGTTGGAATCTGGCACTTGTTATTGGATAGGTAAGTGAAGCGAAAGGAAGTAGATATGTATGTTCAGTAGTGAACATTTTATCTACGAGTGAGCTTCACTTACCTATGGGACCCCTCCCTCCTTCCCCACTCTGCGGCATTTTATCTGCTATGCCGGCTCCGAAAGAGGATGTTTTATAACATGTGGGGATTCTTATAGCGCGAGTGTGCGGGGTTTCCCAGGTGGCTAGCAGGGCTGCCAGGGTCAAAAGGTCAATTTTTTAATAGCCGAGGGAATTCTTCTGGCAAAGAATAATGGCACTTGTTATTGGATAGGTAAGTGAAGCTCACTCGTAGATAAAATGTTCACTACTGAACATACATTTCTACTCTATTTTTCTGTTGACATCATTGATTCAGGAGAAGCTCCTAAATTATTTTTGAGATTTCTTACATAAGGCTACTATTTATTAGTTTTATGATAAATCCAGTTCAAGAATGGGTCACAAAATACTGTAATGCAATGTAGAATCTCTATGTTGTCTCCTGAGGAATTTTATTTAGGGGAGGGGAGCATGGGGGGAGGCCTGTAAGGAGGGGTGATACAGACAAGGTGGTATTACACCATTCATTTCTCTGCTCTCATGATTAGTTGATGGAATTGTGGAAAGCATGCAAGATTGGCGATAAAGACATTGTGGCATACCAATTCATTTCTCTTTTATAGGTGGTATTGTGGGAAGCACTAAAGAATGGTGATATAGACATGGTAGTATCAGACCATTCCCCCTGTACACCAGAGCTCAAGCTTCTTGAACAAGGAGACTTCATGAAGGCTTGGGGAGGTATATCTTCCATGCAGTTTGGTAAGAAATACTACATTTCTCCATTATTCCTTAAAGGTACTTCATCCCTGTTGCAGCCCTAAATTTTGAAGTTGTGTGAGTATGCAATAAATTACAAAAGATTTATAAAAATTTGAAACTTATGCGGATGTGAAAAATATTATAATTTGCTCTTAGCAATAACAACAATTTGATAAAACTTTTTTTATTTCGACTCAAAAAACTCACCGCATTTTTTAAAATGATTTTTTGACTGTTACGAGTACATGAACTTGTGTTGATTTCTGAATAGCTCCCTCGGCGACAAAAGCAAGATTTTCATTCTTACAAAGGAGTTATAGAACTTGTGACCTTAAAAATTTTCATAGGCAGTATCTACAGGATGTCTACTAAACCTGTGCAAAGTTTCTGTGAATTTTGTGTAAGTCTGCAAACAGGATAAAGTACCTTTAAGAATAATGATAATGTACTTATATGGCACCATGCATGTCTAGTTACCTATGCATAGGGATATTTTAGCATGCCGGCTCTAGCTTCGTAGTCCTGATAAAATGCAAGGGCATTCAAGGAATTCTTCACATGCACATGGTTATTCATTACTTCACCTGGATTGATGGGGCAAATGTAGATAAATGACATGCCAAAGGGTGTATGTGCTATGGGAGGGGTTTTGCCAAATCATGTAAGTCAAATCATTTCTACTGATAGCAAGAGAGGCAAGAAAAAAGACTAAAAAATCTGTAGATAATCACTTGCCAATTTTAAATCCATGCATTTACTAAACAGATTAAAACAGCAAAAAGAAAACACCTGGCAAATTTGCTTTTGAGACACAAAGTTAATACTTTGCTTGAAAATCTAGTTTATGTTGTCAAGAAGTTTTCACTAGAGAGTAGAGTTGTGTTTTTCTTCTACTATGTGAATGAATGCCATATTCCGTACAGGGCTTTCACTGTTCTGGACTGGTGCTCAGCAGCAAGGGATGGGGCTCCGGGATATGGTCAGGCTTATGTGTGAGCGGACGGCCAAACTAGCGGGAGTCTCTCATCGCAAGGGCTCCCTCTCTGTCGGCTTTGACGGAGACATTGTCATATGGGATCCTGATTCTTGTATTAATGTAAGTGCCAGTACTTCAAAGAAATAGTGCCAGAGAGGTTTCAGTACCACATCATATAAGGGATGTAAGACTTCCGGATTGTTCAGCAAATGGAGACCAATCGCTGAATCGCATTTGGCTATCTTTGGTCTGTTAGTGTGCATTTCAGATTTGCAGGCACGGACTGGCTGCGTTCGCTGATTGGTTGTAGGGTTCCGAATAGTCGAGGGGACATGTTGTTTAATGTGATCAGCCAACCGCTGAGAAGTACACCGATTGGTCTCCATTTGCTGAACAATCCAGCTTGCGCACTAAGCTATGCCGACGATCAATTCTCAATAATGTCAGAAGCGCAGCGCATTTACGCTTTCTGGAAGCTGCCTACATTCAATCGCACGAATCCCTTCTGTGCAGACAAAAGGAGTTCGTCCAAGCTTTGCGATTGTTCTGAAATTACGGCGTCTGGGTTGCGTCCGGGTTCATCGAGTATGATATAGTTGATTTCAAGTAATTTGTTATATACCTGCGTGATAACCTGATGAGTGCAGGTCGAAAAGCTTCGTTATCATGTCTCTTTTTCATGCCATATTTAAATTAATACAATAAACTCTCATGATTAAGATCAAATTTACCACACTGCAGAGTTACAAAAAGGCTAGGGGAATTACCATATATAACGTTGTATTAACCGCTGTGGTGTATTAACCGCACCCAACTTTCCACCCCCTGAGCAAAAAAAAAATTCATGATAAATTCAAGTCATGTTCTTATCAAAACGGCTAAATCTAGAGGCAAAAGCACTAAAAAATGATTTTAGAAAAGTGTAAACAAAATTTTACTTTAATTGGTAGTTTCCTGGGGTGGTATTCTGAGATTTATTTTATCTTGTTTTTAGTGAAATAATTTTAATTGTTATAACAAAATGTACGCTTATGGCGCATCATTGGTTAATGTCTGCGCAAAAGTGGCTGCATGCGCAGAATTCATCTGCGCAAACACCAATGAAATTTTGCAATTTGAAATTTGTTATGACAATTAAAATCTTAATTAAAATCTTTTCACTAAAATCAAGATAAAATAAATCTCAGAATACCACAACTGTTTTTAAACTCATTTTCGAAGTCCTGGAACTCTTTGAATATGAGACGTTGACCAAAATAAGGCTTGCTCCAAAGACATGACAAGCCCTTACCAAAGTACAGGTTCGTGATTGTATTTTAATCACCATCAAAATGAAAGAAAACATCACAATTAACATACAGTAACAATACAGATAAAAGCAAACTGATAACTTGTGTTTAGAGCCATTTCTTCCCGTTTCTTTACGACCGCTTTCACAACACTGTTGTGAAAGCGTGTCTCTGTGAAGCTTGTGAAGACTGAAATTTGAGATAGCGACTTGTTGACTCGAATTGAGACCAATTTTTATAAAATTTATATTTTTTATTTAATTTTTTTTTTTGTGTGAGGGCACAGCCAGTTACGATCGGCGTTACAGCCGGAAAAAATAAACGGTTACCGGCTATTAACAAGAACCCTGTAAAATGGAATTGAAATTGACTGATTTATGCTTTTGGAAGCACTGTGATTGAACTGATTTATGTTTATAGAACCATAATAACTTATGTGTGCAGAGCCTTCATGGCATTCTATGCCTCCGCTCACCGAAGTTAGTGCCGGAAGCATTATATTTTCGGCTTATCCGTCCGTCCCACTTTTTTCGTTCTCGTGATAACTCAAGAACCACATGAGTTATGAACTTCAAACTTGGTGCCAGTATGTGTTACCATAGCAAGATGATGTGATTAGATTTTGGGGTATGTATGTTAAAGATCAACGGTCACAGAGGTAAATTTTTGAAATTTCATGTGTTAGCCTCATTCTCACAATAAGTCAAGAACCATTTGAGGTATGAATTTCAAACTTGGTAATAGTATGTGTCACCGTAAGAAGACGATCTGATTAGATTTTGGGGTACGTATGTCAAAGGTCACAGGTCACAGGTCAATTTCTGAAATGTCAGGTGTTATTCTCATTCTAACGGTGACTTACAGACCATTTGAGATGTTAACTTTAGATTTGGTGCTTGTATGTATCACCAAAGGAGACAATCTGATTAGATTAGTACGTAGGTCAGGTAAATACAGAAATTTTCAAGAATCATTTGATCCATTAACTTCAAACTTGGTACTATGTAACACCATAGGATTTTGATCTGATTAGATTGTGGCAAATGTAGGTCAAAAGTCATGGATGTCATTTACCATGAAAATTCAGATTTTTGCCTTGTTAACACTCTTGAACAATTTGAACCATTAACTTCAAACTTGGAACTAGTATGCATCACCATGGTGGGACATACTGATTACAATTTTGTTCACATCTAGGTCAAAGGTGACAGGTCATAGAGGTCATTGTCATTGGAGATAAAGTGATCAGACTGTTGGGATATTAAGGTGTAAACTGTAAGGTCAAATGTCAAAGAGGTCAATTAACATGTTAATTCATGTTTATTCTGGTTATCACAACATTAACCCCTTCCATGCCACCAGATATTTGAGAAATTATCAAAAAGGAAATTTCAAGAAAGACATTTAACTTGTAATGAGATTTTTCTTCAGCAAACTGGGCAAAGATATATTGCATAGGAATAAACATTATTTTGAAGGCATATGTTTCTGTACAAGGAAGAAATTTCAAGCCATTCTCAGCCTAAACAAAATGTTCAACACTCAAATTTTTGGGCGGGATTCGCCGCCCATGGCATGCTAAGGGTTAACATGTTAATTCATGTTTATTCTGGTTATCACAACATTAACATGTTAATTCATGTTTATTCTGGTTATCACAATATTTCAAGAACAGTTTGAGCCATCAACTGAATTTAGGTGGAGGCATATAGGAGACGCAGTCGCATTCATCTTGTTTCATTTGTTTTATTTGTTTTATTTTTACATGTTTAGATCCAACCTGAAAACATTCATCACAGGCACAAGGTAACGCCCTACAGCGGCCTGACCCTGAAGGGAGCCGTACAGATCACCATAGTAAGAGGCCAGGTGGTCTACCGTCATGGTATCTTCAGCGAAACACAGAGAGGATCATTGATCATGTGTGACCCCAACCGTAAAAGAGAGTCCTTGGTACCAAACGCCCACCTGTGAAAGAGATTGTATGACAAATGTTTCGGCAATGATTGATCTGTGGTGAATTTACGGGTTTATCTACGAAAATCCATTTGAGGTGCATTTTCTGCTTGGAGCCCACTTGAGGACATACGTGAAGACTCTTTATTGTTTGCAGTACTTCATTTCTTCTTCTTAGCTGGTTTTTGGTGTTGTTATTGTCGTATTCAGCTCATCCTTTCCTTCTAATATTTTTGTCTTGCCCATGTAGCAGAGAGAGACTATAGGCATCACTACTTCGCTGTCGGCATTGGTGTCCTCATCGTCAACAATCATGCTGTAATCACAATAACGTTCTATGGATTTGAGCTATAATCACCAAATTCATACTATATGTTCATCTCTTAAAGTGAGTTTTCAGGGGGCACGCGAACAATTTGCGAAGGATGTAAATGCAAAAAAATGGCAAAGTCCAACATTCAGAGAATTTTTTCTTTGAATGTGTCGTGACAATGTGCAAGACATTCTCCAAACTGTCGGAATCTGTTCGGGGTTTCACAAAGTTTTTGCAAACATTATGCACAGGATGCTGGAAACCTTCGTAAGAAATTTCAAACTTCTTTGAAATTCCCGCCGAACTAAAAACGACTCCCGTGAACAATGGACAACACTTCCGAACTAACTTTCTGTGGATTTGAGGTAGAATCACTGTTCATACCACATCATCTTTATTGCTTAGTGTAATAAAGCTGTCAGACCAAAGTTCTTTTCTCATTTGCATAGCGAGATGCAGACATTTGCCTTGTTTAAAGAAATCTGAGTATCTGGGACTGCACACACATGTGGCATGAATGTTCGGCCTGAACACTTCTTCTATTTCTTGTCATATTTTGAATATAAGGGCGTTTGAAGAGCAATCTCTTCTCAGGGGAAATTTCTACTATGGTGTTCTTCCAAACTGACATGAACAGAATGAGAAAGCTCACAAATTATTGTTAACCTCCTCTTTCAAGGAAAGAGGTGGTTTGTCAGATGTGCTGATAATTACTTTAGTGCAAGTAATTATCTGACTCAGTTGTGAAGTGTAGTAACACAGTTACTTTTTAGTGAGCTGAATGGCATTTGTTTTCTTATAATTGTTAATTATTTTGTGTAAAATTTTGAAAACGTTAAACTTTTGGTGAATTATATTGCTCTTTTTCAGGATCTGTAAAAATGTGTTTTACCCGTATGGTACAGCCCAGGTCCATAAATAAAGAAAAGTACACAGAAGATTACCTTTTGACAAAATAATCCAATACGAATTCTTTATTAACTTGTTGTCTAATAAAGAACTTGAAAATAAAACAGGTTTACGAGTTAACAATCATAAATCAATCATTGCATACTACAGTGAATGTTAACCATAACTACTTTGAATCAATTCAATAGGAAGATCTTCACTAAACTGGCATATATATTAGGTACCTAAGATAAATAAATATTATTATCCCTAATGCCGGCAATATTATTATTATTTTAAATGTCCATTAGATCTCGCGAATTTATATGCTAATCGGTCGGTCGGGTAGCCTTGCGTTCTGAAGGATGAGCATGCTGCAGTGGTGCGATTCGTTGTACGTAAGATGCTTCGCAGCGATCCGGCTGAAGAACTGCAATCAGGCTATATTTAAAAGAGCCAACAGAATGCAAAACTTTCTTAAATAGTGTGCCTTACCAAGGCATTGAATACAGGAGGGCTTCATTATTTAACCCTTACGTTATTCACATAATTTTTATAACTAATCATGTATATACACTGTATTATCATCAGAAGTCCCTGAAATATATTTTCCATATGGTTTATCATCTAATGTATAATATAACAGCATTGTGTTAGTAAAGTAACATGGATCTTACATAGAACACATGCAAGATATTACATGTATATGATCAGTGCATTGTCTGTCCAGTATTGGGTTTTAATATTCACATTATGAGCTCTTGCAATGTGCCGCAAATGCAGATGGCAAGCTCTAGTCTATCTGATCGACCTGAACAACATTGCTTGATTTTGTGAGGATCCAAATGATGTTTGACTCCCATTTGAAGTCTCGCTCTTTTAATAATAACGAGCATCCACGCGCTGCGTAACCCTACTATAGGACAGACGTAATGCAATGGCCATGTACAAATTGTGGCAAAAGGTGTTAGTGAACATAATATACTTACAATATAAATATGCAACTGCCCTAGTATGCATGATTACAAGGAATGTTATTGACACAAATCATAGATCCTTGAATTGTCCTTTAAGGATAATATAATTATTTCAAGGTTATCCACCCCGGGCTGTAATGCCCATGAATAATTCGGTCAAACAAAACATTGTCTACATGTATATGTCTGATGCTAAATGGCATATGTTGTTATTTATATTCGATTACCGAACAATCCCAACACACACTCATCAATTATCATTATGTGCGTATATGATGTAATAATCATCATTACTAATTCAAGATCTAAATAAAGCAAATGAAGAATTTATCCAAGCAACCGCATTCACACAAATTGTCTAATGGGTATGCTACCATATTAAAGGTGGCATGGATCTTGTATTGTAGTAGGGATCTTATAGTAAGAAAACAATATAATTTATACAAACAGGGTGCACTACAATATCTCTAAAATGTCTCAGCCATCCACACATATTTTGATATAACATAAATAAAGCATCTTACCTATATTTAAAAGAGCCAACACTCGTTCCGGTGAAAACAGAGGGTCAAACTCCAGCAATGACAAAAGTACTTCAAACTTCCTTTAAATGGTGCCAAGATAAAACATGTCGAAATGTGGCTTTGTACAGTTCCACGAAACTCAGTGAAATAATTCAGTTTTCGGACATTAAAGATGGTTTGAGAGAGAGGGAGAACAACATCTCAAATTCCAGATGGCACAATAAACAAAATGGAGCACATGGCTCATAGGAAGATGAATACAGCAGGTTGGGAAGCGATGGCAGGAGGCAAAATGGTGATGCAACACCTAACTCTAGTAGCTTTATTAAACTTCCTAAACTTTAACTAACACAGATTTGTATATACACCTTCATTGACAAATCAGGGTTGGGCTTTCTTCATCACCACTTATATGGGATTATCCCATTGGTTCCCTTTAGCCTGCATAAATTAAAAAGGCAATGTGATTGGACCATATTCTCCCCTTCCCATCCACAAGGGGGTATTTGAACAATGTCATGTCCAAACAAATGGCCATGCTTTGTTTTCGATGGAGACCAGGACTCAACATTCTGAGAAAAGAACTTTAAAGCAACAATACCACCCTTAGTCCACCGCCTTGTAAAGGACATATACATGTATATCTAAGTGCATTTCACATATAGGTGTGCTCCCTATAATCATACATTGAAATATAAATCCTGCAGGGAATAAACATCACAATAAGAAGTTATTCTATTCATGGATCTAGTATGTCTCTCCAGGACTGCACTATACTCTAATGCAAGCTCTTAAAGTTGTTCATATTTATATTTGTTCATTTTCTCCAAGTCCATCATTAGCATATATGTATAATTTTGGGCATGCGACCATGCAAACTGCTATCTTCCCATATACAAAAAGTATTAAGACCCAATATCCTACATCTTAATCGAATATATACATGTATCATATACTGTAGAACTACAATCCCAATACAGTGTTCTGCCTTTAAGGCATCGCACGGACTAGACACATTCTACAACAAAACACCTAGAGAGTATCATTGGCATGTTGCATCACCCAAATGTAGGTTAAAATCTTGCCCTTTCAGTAAAGCCAGTCCTCTCCTATGACAATCTATGTAGAGGAGGACAACTCATAAACACTGACCCTGACACATAACATGGGTCCTGAGGAGGGGGACAATACCTTAGAGAATGCACAAAGACAGTACGTCTACAAAAGCGAGTAGGTGTTTATGTGCACCAATCTCAAATAATGGGCTAGCCTTTGTGCTGGCAATTGGGTTTGACCTAACAAAACAGTGACATACACAACAGGCTGGGGTGTTAACAGATTAATGAGAGGGCACTTAAACAAGTTGAATGACCACCCAACAAATGGTTGTTGCTGTATAGTACAATGTGCCAGGTTAATTAATGGAACAAGACAGAGATAGATAGAGAAAGATGAAGAGGGGTAACATGGAGTAAAGTATAGTGTAGGAGATAAAATTAGCCACAGTAACCCATTTTTTTAAGGGGGTTAAATGTGTTTTTGGGAAATTTTAGAGGAGACATTTATCTGTTTCTGTTACTTTGTTTCTGTTCTGCTGTTTGGAGTGCATTTATTATGTTGAAATCGACTGATGGAACTTGCCATGATTGCTTAAAATGCTCTCCTAAACGCAAACTTATTTTGCTTCTAGTCAATTTATATGTTAAAAAGTACTTTTGATTGTATTGTGATTGTCCTTTGCTGCTTTACAGATGATGAAACATTTTTAAAAAGACTATTTATAATCTTTTTTACTTGTTTTAAAGGGGCAATATTATAACAATGTACTGAAATTTTACTGATGATGAAACATCTTTAAAAAGATTGTTGATTGTTCTTTACAATCGTTTTTATCAAATTCTAACTATGGAATGAAATTGTATTTATAATTACCCTGCAGTGTAAAAATATTCTCTGTTTTAGCTGTGTATAAGAAAAAGTTCTTGATTTCAAGCATTCAAACAGGAGATAACGTAAAGGTTTAAGGTTGTGAGGAGAGCATTGATTTGCTGAATGTTTGCTCTTGATATATTTAGTGGGTCTAAGTCCAAATAAAAAATCATTAAATCAGTTTTCTTAAAATCTGCTTCATTTTATAATAGAGGACAATACTGTATAAGTCAAGTTTATCTCTCAGGCTGGATATATTTGTTTTCTCACTGTTCTCTCATGGGATTTTCAAATATTTTGCTCTTTTGAGATATATCGATATGATTGGAATCTTATTTCTGAATTATGTAAGTTTCGCACAATTTCATCCCTGAGGAATTCACAGTGGTGGGAATCACATATACCAAGGATAAATTCAGAAATCAACATGAAATTTGTGGTTTTTGAAAATGCAGGCATTGTAGAGCATACTTCTATAGGGGCTGTGTTCCACCCTCGGTAGTGTTTCCAAATATTAGAATAATGAGGAAACTATTTTTATGTGTATGATAAAATAAGACTTCTGATGAACTAAATGCCCTTATATTTTGAATGGTGTCATTGTTCCCATGGTACGCTCTCAGACAGGAAAAAGGAGTTTCTCCCATCCCAGAGCACTCCTCTGGAACGACCTCCCAAGTACATGTATGTTAAAAGTGCTCCCTCCAAAGAAACATTTTCAACACTTTATTGGAGGCAACATAGAAACAGATGATCACACCAGGGGGGGGGGGGGGGGGGGAGGGGGGGGCATACTATTTACTTGGGAGATTCCCATGGATATCCATCACTAATCTTCTAAGAGTGCATTTCTGATAAGTATTTTATGTTAATGTAGTATTACAACTTCTGAGATTATCAATATGTATTAATTACTTCCCCCTTTCTTTCTTTCTTTCTTTTTTTATTTCTTTCTTTCTTTAACCTTTAATTTATTTCACCTGTGGAAGATTATCATGTTGTAACTACAAATTACTTATTTCTTATGGAAAGGATGTCTAGGTATTTTATTAATTTGAGTTTGATCATTATAAGGTTGGTTCATATGTTTTGTTTTATCCCTTCATGTTTTTGTTTGCATTTTGTTGCTTTGTTGTCGAATATTGTCTAATATTGTCCATCATTTCACATTTATGTATAATGTTGTACAATATCTATATGTGTTTGTGTTTAACCACTGACTACATGTATGTAACCCTGTATAAATAAGACAAAATAAAATATGTATATATATATGGTATAGATATCAGTATATTTTCTACTTGGTAAGATCTAATATAACTTTATTTACAGTGGGGTTTTTTGAAAATATGTTTTGAAATAAAACAAGTGAATGTTTTTTTGTTGTCGATTATGATGGGAACATGAAGTATCATTCTTTATCTTTGTATCATTGGAACTCAACAGTAAGTCATGTAACATATTCTAATGCATTCGATCATAGGTAGGTATGATCAGAGAGAGATAGAGAGAGTAAGATGGAAGAGGTGGAAAGATAGAAGTGGGAGGGAGGTGGAGAGAGAGAAGGGAGAGCGGGGATAGAGAAAAAAATAAAGAGAGTGTGATTGCTGCAAGCTGGAAAGATTATGCTTGTTAGGGCTGAGGAACAAAAAGGAAAATGTATCATTACAATAGGATAAGAGTCGGGATTAAAGTTAATGGCTAGGAAGGACTCTACATGTAAATTGGCCCCAACGTGCATTGTTACAATCTATTCCGTGCCAGCGATAACTATGTTTCTCGTACATCGTTTGTTTTTTAAAACTACATGTATTATAGTCCACATGTAACTAAGCAATATTATGACAAGTTTACATCTGCAGTATATACAACACAAGACCACTGCAGAAAGCCAAAAACTATTGCGTATCGTGAGAAAAATAACATTCTCAGAGACACAAATCGTTTAAAGCTCATGCATGTACAGTAAAAGTAAAAATCATACATATCATTGACTAACATATCAAAACATATGCACATGTCCCGAACTTATTGGTGGCAGTCATGCTATAAAATAAGCAAATAATTACCGTTGGTGAAGGTGATGTGCAGTGGCGTATCTACAGAGGGGGGGGGGGGGGGGGGGGGGGGGGGCAGAGGGGGCACATGCCCCGGGCGGCATTCAAGGGGGCGCAAAAAACTCAAGAGAAAGAAAAGGGGGAGAAATACAAGAAGTTTTATGGTCTTTGAGGGTTATTTGCGCTCAGTCAAGGACAAAAATAATGCGTAAGAAATGGTGTTTTATAGTTCTTGAAATGCGAAATTTCTAAAGCTCGGTCGCTTTGCTCCTTTGTATAATTTTGTTCAAGATCTAGCTATTTCGCGCCCCAATAGGCGTTTTTAAAGTGTTAGGCCTAACCATTAATTGACTCTAGTTGCCTTGCTCCCCTCGCATAAGGCAGGAGCTGGTTAAATTTTCAATTAAATTCTCATTTATTTCATTTTCAATTAAAAAGTACATTCAAAACAAATACAAAATATGTCATAAACGAAATTAGAAAATGAAATGGGGAACTACATAAATAAAGCCATTGGGGCCCCTTATACAACCATAGTTCCAAAAAAATATTACGAAAATAATAATACAAATACTAAAAATATAAATAAATATCAATACAAATATAAAATATAACACAAATATAACGCAAATATAGATAACAGAGAAAAATAAAAATAACTATACATATGTAAGTGTAAGAAAATGCTTCAACTTTTTTTGGAAGAAGTGATTGTATTGCAATTAGAAATATATTTGGGGATTGAGTTCCAAATTACAGGGAAATTATGTCGTACTGATTTCATGACATTATTTGTTTTTACTGGCCATAAGTGAAAAGAATCCTTAAAACGGGTATTATGATTATGCATCTGGTAATTAAAAGTGAACATTTGAGAAATGTTAGAGGGTAATTTATTTGGAAAGTAAAAGAAACCAAGAAGAGCAAGGGAGTAATAGTACAAATCAAAAATATTAAGAGATTTCAATTTTTTGAACAATGGGGCAGAAGGGGCACGATATATATGGACATCCCAGGCATATGCGAAGGGCCTTTTTCTGTAATTTAAATAATTTATCTAATTTAGTTCGACTACAATTGCCCCAAACAGCAACACAGTAATTTAGGTATGAGAGCATAAATGAATTATATAATAGTATTAAAGCAGAAGGCGGAAGCGAGTCTTTTAATCTATACAAAATACCAATACATTTAGATACCTTTTGAGTGACCTTATTGACATGTGTATCCCAATGCATATTATAATCAATGTATACCCCAAGAAAATTAACATTATTAACCTTTTTTAATATATCATTGTTGATTTTAAGAAGTAAACTATCAAATGAATCATTTAAATTAGACTGCCTATGAAAGAACATAATGTAATTTGTTATACTAGGATTTATCAACAATCTATTTAATTTGAACCATTTTGTTACTTTATCTATTTCAGTATTAATATTGTTTTGTAAATTATGAGTGTTAGGTTGGGTCTAAATTAAAGTGGTATCATCAGCGTACATTATGTATTGTAATCAAATTAGTCAGATGAATGTGAAAGATCATTTATATAAATTAAAAACAATAATGGACCTAGGATTGTACCTTGTGGTACCCCATGTGTAAGATAAGAGAAATTGGAAGAATTATTATTATAAACTACATATTGAGATCTATTACAAAGATAACTTTCGAACCAACTTAGTGGTAAGCCCCTAATCCCATAGTGTTCCAATTTTGACAAGAGTATTCTATGATCAACTATATCAAAAGCTTTGGAGAGGTCCATGAAAATGCCAATACAAAATTTATTAGTATGAATTGCCGACAAAACTTTATCTTGTAAATCTATCAAAGCATGTGTAGTAAGAATATTATTTAAAACAATATCATTTAAACAAAATGAATATATTTTTAGGCTTTTACTCCCAGTGTTATAGATCGTATGCTCGATCTGTAATGCAAATCACAAGTCAGAAAATATTGGAACCAGCGGGATTCGAACCTGTCATCTACTGCTTGCCGGGCAGCGACTTAACCACCAGGCTATTCTGGTTCACAGCCAAGTCACGATGAACTGGAATCAAATACCCAAGATCCTCTTCTTTCTGACTCATTAATATTAAACGGTCCGCCGTAGACACTTGTTAGTAAATAAATGAAGAAGTTTAATGGGAGGAATTTTTAATTTGTAAACAAATTTTTAGGCATTTACTCCCAGTGTTTTTTCTGACTTGTGATTTTCAGTACAGATCGAGCATACGATCTATAACATGCTTGAGTTACCAAGGCTCGACCGAAAAATTGGCGCAACGTACTGCGCCGACCTGGTAAGATTGCATCTTGGAAAAGGCGGGGCAAGTGCCGTTGGAACTGTGCTGAAGATAGCGGTTGTTTTTCGGGTTTTCAATGTAAATCTAGCCGAAGAAATATTCCACCCTCTTTTATTTTAGCAGGAAAAAAACAAATAAGAAAGATAAAATTATAGAAAGTACTATATGTAAATAATATCCTTAATAGAGAGAAGGACAAAAAAGTCATTGGCGACAATAGTCAAATATGACTGATTGCCAATTAAAATTAATGAAAGAAGAAGAAGTTTCGACCAGTGTACTCTGGTCGTCATCAGGATGATAAGGTTGAAGGAGAAAGTTAAGAGGGGGTATATATTTGTACTCACCGCCCACTCTTCACACCTCACTGCTAGGCAATAGCAGCCTTATCCGGGAACAATAGCTACCAATCCGCCCACTCATCACCCCACCATTGGCCGCCTAGCTAACCAATCACCAAATCCCCATTCTATTAGCCAACCGAATGACCAATCCTATCTTTCTCCTTCAACGGTTCAACCTTATCATCCTGAAGACGACCAATGCACACTGCTCGAAACGTCGATAACAGTTCTTTTAAGAGCTACCATATAACTCAAGAAAGATCACAAACAGTCCTTTTCAGGACTATCACATGGTGATTAACCGTAAACCTTTCTATCATCCTTCCACCATGGAAACATTCAAAGCTCAAAATATGACTCATGCCTGGCAAATGTGTAAACTCCTGTCGGAAATATTTTGCATCCATCAGACGGTATGCATAATATGTAGGCCTACTGGAGTTATAATGACAAAGAAAAGCGTCAAATCTATCATTTTCTGCATTTTACTGAATGGAGTAGATTCTGTATATACGAATTGATTAGATGCCCTACCCTACCACAAGGGCGTACGCTCTGCGTGTGCGGTCCCAAAATAAAATCCTGGCCACGAGAGTGTAAAAAGAAAGCTACAAACAGCTACGTATGGGACTGTTTTGCAAATCTTGTGATATTCGCCAGAAAGGTGTTTTCAAACTTTGAGTTCAGACGTGGAATTCTAAAATTTCGATCTATGGTAATTTGTACATGCTTCTTTGTACTAAGACTAGTTTAAAGAACAGTATTGTTAAAGATTGGTGTTTTCAACACCAAACAGACATTTCTAGCCCCAAGGTTGGCTTTGAAATGCATTAAAACAATGGCGGGCCACTAAAACATAAAATTTGGGCACTTTGGGCACTTTTTTTTATAAAAAGTCAGTCGACGGCGTCGTTTTCAGAATTAAAGTTTACTTTGGAATCCATGTTGAAAAATAAGTAAAAAACACTATTTCCCATGAGGAGCCGTCTGTGTATACGTGTGTCACTGTGTGCAGCTGCTCATTGGTGTATAGTATGCACGCCGCCGGAGTTTACGTGCCTCACCCTTATGAAATAATTTAGAAGAAGAAGAATTGAATGATACTACTAATAATATAAGTGCTCCAAAATGCAAACCTTCACTATTTAAAATGGGAAGATCTCTAAACCGTATTGTATTTAGGCAGAGGTTCTAATGTATTTTGAAATAGACAATTATAAACTTGTCTATAGAATCTGTTGTAGGGTCATGCAGCAATTCGGGGGGTGCCGTTTTTCCGAGGGTTCGTCTTTCCGAAGGTTCATAATTCCGAAGGTTCGTAATTCCGAAACACAAAGGGGGTCATAGATCCGACAATGAAATAGGGTTCATAATTTCGAATATATGAATCATTTCTCCGAAGGTTCGTAATTCCGAAATAAAATAGGGTTCATAATTCCGAAAATGAAAAAAAAAAGGTTTATAATTCGGAAGGTTGTACTTCGTAATTCCACAAAATGCAATAGACTCCTACAAAACTTTTCGGAATTACAATATGAACCTTTTTTTTTCATTTTCGGAATTATGAACCCTATTTCATTTTCGGAATTATAAACCCTATCTCATTTTCGGAATTACGAACCCTTTTTCATTTTCGGAATTATGAACCCTTTTACATTTTTGGAATAATTAACCCTCGGAATTACGAACCGTCGGAGTAACGAACCCTTCGGAATTATGAACCTTCGGGAAAACGGCATGTAACCAGCAAACCAGCTGGAATCATTCGAGGAGTTTGAACCCTCCCCCCCCCCCCCCCCCCCCCCCACATGAGTACAGATATTGGGCGATAATTAGTAACTTCTTCATGTGAACCATTCTTATAATTAGACAGGTACAACCTTAGATATTTTAAGTTTGTCAGGAAACTCTCCTTCAGTCACAGACATATTTAATATTTTACAAAGTGGTAAACACACTATATGAATAACTCTTTTAATAATTTTGACCATGACATCATCAAATCCTGCACTTGTATAATTTTTCATATTACAAATTATCTATTATTTCTTTACATGTTATATGTTTGAAATAAGCTGAACATCCATTTCTGTTCAAATACTTTGTAAAATTATTTATCGAATCCTGTAGATCTTTTGTTAGGTTGTAACCTATATCAACAAAATAATCATTAAAAATTTGACATATAGTAGACTCATCACGAATCGATTGATTATTAAAAATTATATGTTGAATAATTACAGATTTTTTCTTCTAACCCAGAACACCATCGATTATATCCAATGTTCTTTTTATATTTGCTCTTGCACCAGAGAACATGTCTTTTAAATACACCTGTTTAGCCAATCTTAATTCAAAAGTGACAATATTTCTAAATTTTGTATATTTCTTTTCCCGATATTCAGTAGGGTTTTTGATTGTTTATAAAGACTTCATCTTTTGTTGCGTTGTATACTGTATAGTGAGTGCTGTTACTATAGGCAACGGAGTACAATAAACTTGAAGCGTTTATAAATATTCAGTAGTCCATATAACATAATATCCATTTGTTTATTATAAGTGAATACTAGTATCCATCAGGGTGAGCTTGAATAGATATTTAATAGCCGATAATATCACGCTCTATCGGCTGTGTAACCACGTACGCCGGTGCCACATACGAGCAGCTAGTCTGCACAACACTCCAGTCGAGCCGAATCGGATGGTATGTGTCCATGATAATTATCTCGTATATTTTACAGAAGATTTACGACAAGCCTATGGTTTGAACGTCATTTTATTTCCACTATTATGCAACATTTCTGTTAAATTCGGATGAGAGTCTGAGATTTCTACAATAGAAAGAATTCAAACGCCATTTTTTTTCATAAAAAATTATATTGTAACTCCAGTATACACGTACCTGAAGGAAGCCAGGTTTATGGCAGTGCATATAGTTACTATTTTACTTCGAGTGGACAGGATTGTCATTGAAGGAACACTAAACGTGGTAATTGTATCAAAGAATCATCATTCATTATAATAGGCATTTGAACTAGGCTCTTGTAGAATGATAAGACTATATAGATGTCAAACTTAATTGACGGTGAGACTAAAATTTTCATTGTTTTCTTGTTGTTGCTGTTTGTCGCTGTTGTTTACTGTGTTGCTTTCATAAGGTTCACATAGCTTAAAAGTCTACGAAATGACAATTTTACTTTTGTTTGTACTGTGTTTCGGTCTCACAGGCCTTTGGTCACGTGCAGCCTCAGAAAAGGTAGATCGAGGGTTCACGAAGCCGACTTATATACCGACTTTAAAAAAGTCCATGGGTCTTTGGTCTCTCCGATTTTTAGTCAACTATTCTGTAGCCTAACTAGTAGGTTAAGTAGGTTAGGTTTGAATTTCTCGCTGAAATGTATCGGGATCATCATCGGGTCCAGCGGCGGATCCAGGATTTCCCAATAGGGAGCGCCAGGAATTATTGATCGCCGTCATGGGGGAGAATTTTTGCTTCTGAAGAAGGGCTGAGATGCAACATAGTGCTATATAGTGCTATTTTTTTACGACGGCCAATAGGGGGGCGCGCCTGTTGCGCCCCCTGGATACGCCACTGGGGTCGGCCCTGTTTTGCCCCCCCCCCCCTCCCGACACCAAGGTCCAGATACGCCAATTAGTGCTGTTTATTGTGCACTGATGCTATTTGGACGCGCCCATTCTTATTTTTTAAAATGCTACGTTTTAAAAAATAATCACAAGTTCGCCCTTGTTCTGGCTTACATCTGTTTGAAATTCACACGGAAATAAGGCCTGGAAAATTAGACCTTAATATTTCATGGAGGATGGTTTGGTACTTTTTAAAGATGTTGCCAGTCAAAATCTCGTTGCACTTGTTTTGAGACACCGGTTGTATTATTGTCATTCTATAGACTCTGAGAACCGAGGAGAAATCCAAGTCATTGAACATTGAATATTATGTAGTGTGAACCGTGTACGTGTTTTGTATGTGCGTGTATGGATGTATGTGCTTGGGTGTGTGGATGAGGGTGTGGGAGTATGTTTAATGGGATACATGTACTTATGTGACTTCAGTTTTACTTTTTTTTCGGGGGGATGGAAGGATGGGAGAACAGACAAAAAAATTCTCTCAGAAATACTATTCTTTGATCATATGTTTTCTAAACAGTTAAATTTCTTTTCTTTCTTTTAATACTACAATTTATATTTAAGACAAAATATCATTGTACAATGCATCCAGTTCTGTTATGAATGATATGTACAATTTTTAAGAAAAAGGTCAGGTCCCAAGCACAGCGATTGTTGTTCCTATTCGTATATCACGACAATAATATTACAATGAAAAGATAGAGCTGTTATCTAAATACATATTTTATACACCGATGAGGTGGGATAATTCTTTTGCGAAGTGGAAGATTAGTGGATGTACAAAATAAAAATATAACTTGGGTTAGTGGGAATAGGTACTATTAATTCACTGATTAATTGTAGGCCTATGTTCATGTTTTAGAACATTTTAGCCAGTCTGTATTCTATCCACGTTTACTGATGTTGAGTCTAAGTGTTGTAATACAATTATGACGAAACATGTTAAACTGTGTTGACAAAATGAAATGGATCAACTAAAGTTTGTTGTTGTAGAAGAGCTTCATCAACAATGCCCCCCCCCCCCCTGAATTACTCCCGGTGAAGCCATTACTTTGATTTTGTTTATAGTTCTAATTTTGAGTGTGTTATATCAGATGCGGTTTTTCTGATTTGTTTTGCTGATTAAGGATCTCTTAATTCCCAATTATAGAATTCAACAATTTAGGCATCTTCCTGTGAGGCCATGCATAATATTATTGATTATCGATGTGCATCAGATTTCGAACACTGAATATGAATGAATGTGCGTTGAAAGGTAGTTCCCCTTAAAATACCCCTAGTTCTATTGTCATCTTTCTATTGGGGAAAGAGTTATGGCCGTGGGGAAAACCAAATCGTTGGAAAATCAATTTTAGAACGTAATAGACTTATATTGTTGTCCATTGATGTGTATCGTGTTTACCCTACTATATGCATACTCCGATATACTTGGCAAAAGAGGGATAATCATTTTGCAGAACAGGTAGTATTTACACCTTCTAGAAGATTGAACTACGAGACGGTTCTTCTCAGTACCAGATCAACTTTCTTTTACACAAATAAAGGTAATACATTATACATCCTTATCGATATATTTTAAGCTTTTCTGCCATTAAGTTTATGAAAAAAATGTTGATTTGTGGTCTAGTAAGCACATTACATTACTGCGTGGAAGCATGTTGGGAAAGGTTGATTATATCGTAAATAAAAATTGATATATGCTGTTGTGTATACTGGGATCAACAAAATGGTAAGGAAATGACCCGATCTGACGAACACAAGTCATGTGCCATGAAAGTTAGTCCAAACATTTGAAGTACTGCTCAGCATAAGTCGAATATTGGGGCATTTGAAGATCAGTCATTTATTCTATGGTATTTTTCCATACTGATATAAAAAAGAAGGCTCCCAAATCTGTGAAATAGCATACGCAAGACATTTGTTATTCTTTTATTTTACAAAAAAGGGGAAATAGCTTGATATGACTTGTGGCGAAATGTCCATTCATGTATTACTATAATAATGACCATAAAACAATACAGTAAATCTTGACCATACAAGGAACCGCGAATTTGCATCGTTGAGAAGAGTGTCCTTATTTTATGATGCCTGAGTGAGGCAGATGATCTTTCTTTTTCTTTCTAGATAGGAAGTGGCAGATTTTGTTTGTTGATATTTCTGTCGATTAATTTGGATTTCTTTTTTTCTTCAACATGATTGTGGTGTAAGCCTCCTTGATGTTGATGTTATTACATTCAAATTCAAATTCGTATTTATTTCATTTCTAACAGAAAGAAAAGGCAATGGCATTAGAGATATTATCACAGAAAATATGAAAAAAATATATGTACATTTTCATTTTTCTTGATAAGTTTACAAGTATACACTGTAAATATAAATAAATTATTATGATTATTAAAAGAAATTCTTAATTTCTGAGGATTTTTTATTTTATTACATAAATGCGTAGACGGCCAAAACGATATACATGTACATTATAAAGTAAATACAGACTAACAGTCACTAACTTCAGATTGAGATAACAAATTCAGACTTCTTTGAGAATCCCAAATTATCTAGCCTAAGTAAAGGATAAAACGTCGCGGATGATGAGAGCATGCATGTCAGAAACGATCAGAATAATGATGAATGTTTTCAAGCAGATGATACGAGTTTGTTTTTATTCTTCTCAGCTTTTTATTCACGTCTTGTTATTTCTATTTTGTCTTTTCTCTTCCTGTCTTAGGTTAATTTTTTCCTTTGTTCATTTTTCTTTTCTTTTCTCTCCATTTGCTTTTTGGCTCATCTGATTTTCATACGGCACATTGGTTTTCACTTTAGGATCCATTTCTAGCCTTTTTTCTATTCTTTCATTGAATTTTTATCTTCATGCTCTTCTTTCCATCTTTCTTGCATTCCATTTTCTTATTCATTCAATTACATTCTTTGTATTATTAAAATATGTTATCTTAAATGCATTCCAGCTTTCTCATGTAATTTCGTTTTCGCCTCAAACTTTTATCAATCTCTCCCCTTCCCTGATAGCAGAAAGAGGAAGAAATGACGTGATATTTACGTCGTCGTTTACGTCGTTTTTACGTCCTGTAATTACGTCAATAAGACCACAACTTGCACCAACGCAAGACGTCATGAGGACGTCGTATTTTGACGTCATCTCTACGTCTTTTACACTGTAAAAACTAAAGTGCTACTTTTAGGGGCATGTATAGTGACTGCACCTGAAATGCCAGGCCCGTAACTAGGATTTTTGCGGGGGGGGTTCAACATTGGAAAAAGTGGACCTTTCTGACGGAGCGAAGCGACCGAGTAGGGGTGACGGGTCAGGGGGTCAGTGCCCCTACAAGGATATGGGCATGAGCGTAGTCAGAATTTGACAGGGGGTGGGTCAAATGTGTTGGATTCCAAATACTGCGAGCGAGCAAAACGAGCGAGAGAAAAATAAAAATGTACTTTTAAATGGCAAAATTTTATTTCATTAGTCACCAATAGGTGAAATGTAAAGCTATATCTCCGGTCATCTAGCGGCCACATGCAGGAATCATTCATATTAATAAAGTTTTAGGAAGTGAAGCGAACTAGAAAATCAACCCTAATATCTGGACGCCATGGCGATAGGGCAGTGACGTGCCGAAAATTGTCATAACACTGAATATTTATGGACCTCGCTTCATGAAACATCTCGTTTATCTCGTTGCGAGCGAGCGAAGGGAGCGAGGAAAAATGCACTTTACTTTGCTGTTGCGCATTTCAATAAAAGAAAGTGGACCTAACAAGTATTCGGGTGTCATAGCGATAGGGCAACGACGTGCCTGAATATTGCAATAGCATCCTATGGAAATATACATGGACCTCGCTGCCTGAAGCTATCTCATTTCTAAGATTTGCGAGCGAGCGAAGAAACGTGCACTTTAATTTGTTGCTTATTTCAATATAGAAAGTAATGTAACCCTAATTTCTGGGCGCGGTGGCGATAAGGCAGTGACGTGCCCGAAAATTGTCATAACATTGAATATTCATGGACATATTACAATAACATACTATGGAAATATTCTCGCTGCCTGAAACTATCTTGTTTCAGAGTTTTGTGAATGAGCGAAGCGAGCGACGAAAACGCACTTTACTATCTCCCAAATGTTTCCAAAACACCCCAAGTGTTATATTGGGGCATCTTGTTATTACTGATTATAGTTTCCAAGAAGTCGATGTTTTATAAAATACTCTCATGGCACTCCGGTTGAACAGGCTGTATTAAAGGGCCATAATTTAAGGGCCTGAATGACTAGACCGGGTCCGCCAGGAGTACTCCATGCAATTTGAGAGCGGGAAAATTTTTAATTTTAAAGTCAACAGACACATTAAATACCCCTCTCTCTTTTCCATATCTCATTCGTTTTCGTCAGATTTTATTCGAATTCGTCCGACCTGGCAATCCGCTGCAAAATTTTATCATCAAATCCATCTTTGGGAATTCGATTTCAAGAAATTGTCATTCGAATTCGTCACATAGAAAAGACCTTACAACGAGCGGGTGACGATTTGAATAACTCTGTATACTCTTTCAGTCTTTGACAAAATCGATAGCAAAATGAACAATAAATTCCGAAAATGAATGGCCAAAGGCGTATATTGTCTAGGCCTTATTATTAAGATGCAGGACAATAGCAAGTGTTCAAATTGAAGGAAACCCGGCTGGAAACGTTATTATCTCACATTATTTCCCACTTTCCTTCCTCTTTCCCCTTTCACGTGATCCCCTTGTGCGCCTCTCCCCTATCGAAGCCACTTGGTATGGAAATGTTTTTAATAATTTAACCTAAATATCACTATTCTGATGTTACTTTGGATATTTTTTTTTCGCCTAATGATTGTTGTTGTTGTTGAAGCAGATTTCTGCTCGCCAGTTTGGGGCGATACTACATGTACAAACGAATTTGAATAATTCTTTGAATGACGCTTTGAAAGAAAATCGATTGCAACATGGCATAATGTACAAAATTCGAAAATGAATGGTGAAAGACGACATTTATTAATTATAGAATTGCCAGATTAGGAAGTAACGGGAAAAAATCAAAATAAAATGTATGAAATAGACGGAAAGACCGATATTTTATCACTTTATTTTCCCCTTTCCATCATCTCTCCCCTCGCTTCTTTTTTTTAATTTATTTTTTTAAAGCGGACCTCTGCTCGCCAACGGGGGGGGGGGGTTCGTTCGAACCTCCTGAACCCCCCCCCCCCCCTAGTAACGGGCCTGAATGCTGTAGTGTGCTAATTTACCAGCAAAAAATATTACTGTGGCGAACCTCGAACCAGGTTCCGCTGGTTTAGAGGCGCTGACGTTACCGATGGACTAACGAATGCTTCTTGCAATCCAGTTTAGTCATGGGAGTCAAGTAGATAACATGAACTATGTGGTGTCGTAAATTCACTATGTAACAGTATGATCTGCTCTAAATCGTACGATGTGAGTTAGTCTAGCGGTAATGCCGGTAATGCCAGCAATTCTCGATCAGCGGACCCTGGTTCGAGGCTCGCCAGAATCATTTTTTTAATGAATGTTTAGCAGTTTAAGGAGCCGGTCCAGCTCCCGTGAAAGTGCTGAAAAAGCACGCTGTGTGCATTCAATAGCACTCTGAGTGCAGTCCCTATGCATGCCCTCAAAAGTGCTATATACTGCACTTCAGTTTTTAAAGTGTACATATGACGTCATAGTAAGACGTCCTCTTGACGTCTTGCGTTGGTGCAAGTTGTCGTCTTATTGACGTAATTACAGGACGTAGAAAAGACGAAAACCACGACGTAAATATCACGTCATTTTTAACACTTTCTGCTATCAGGGTTATTGCTCTCGGTCTCTGTAACTTTTTGATGTTTCTTGATATTTTTTCCCCCTTTCCAGTGACATGTGTAACTTGTAACACTGGATAAAGAGACACAAAAAATGCATCGGCGTGTCCCTTTATTGTCATTTCATCATTATTTTACAAGAACAAAGGAAAAATATTCATAACTCTATCCTCCAGCGTCCCTCAACATGTCCACCATGTCTGTCCACGGACATCTGTGCTCTGCTCCTCAAAGCTCCGACTGCCTGGCGAATCATACAAGCACGCAATAGACCGCTTCTGTAATGTATACAAATGTATGCATGCACACAAATTCTTTGAGCAACTAATGATGATCTATTCCATTAACCTGCTTTTTATAAATGAGCCTCAATGATTGGAACCCAGTTTGCATACATTTGTTGCTATGTCCGGCAAGCTTTCAGGTTGTCACGAACAACCTTTGTTTGAAAGGTATGTATAAATTACCATTACCAAAGCGGGGGGGGGGGTGAAAGAAACATAGCAAAGAACATTTTTTTTTTAAATGCTAATGAACCATCCCTTTCTTAGGCAAGGTTGCTGCATCCTTATAAATCTTGACCACCTATGCTGCCCAACTTGATTTTGACATTTAAATTTTAAACACTTCTTGCTCATCCTATATGCGTGGCCCTTTCGTATCGTGTTAGGAGTCAAAAGAAAGAAGAAAAACTGAACTTTATCATGATGCATATAATATTTTATGAATTGTTTCGTTCCTTGGAAAAATAATTGACCGTTCCTTTTTTCTGAGGCCCTTTGTATAGAGGGTTCATCATCCCCCAGATGTAAACTCATTTGATGGAATTTCAAACGGCCGGCCGTGATATTTTTCAGGTTTCGCAGGATTGTATCATTAAACTGAAGAATGGCTTTTACGAGGATGCGCTTGAGGGACATCCCTTTCCGATTCCTGCACGACTTCTTCTCTACAGTCCAGTCCTTGAGTATAATCCTGGACAACTCTGAGGCTGTGGGTAGAGTGGTCCTTAGAGAACTGGGTTATCAAGAGACTCAGATAAATTACCTGTGCGACAGGTACAAGCGGCCAGTATCAGAGGCATTATTGCTAACCTGGAAGGGAACCGTTAACGATCTCTACAGGTAATAAGGAAACACTTCCATCTATAAGTTTCTAGCATTTGACACTATGAACATGGCGAACAAAGAAGCGGACAAAATATACAGCTTCTCATTGTACCCTCCACAATTGCTATGGATGACAAAAGAACATCCCTTCATTGCTACTATGTAAAAGTATGTAGAACAGGTGTCACATGCATATTCACCTGTTCTACTTATTTTACAAAATAGCAATGAAGGGATGTTCTTTTGTCTCCCAGAGCAATTGTGGAGGGTACAGTGAGCAGCTGTATATTTTGTCCGCTCTCTTTGTCATCATGTTCATAGTGTGAGTCTGTTTAATTTTGCAGTTTATTTCAACTCCGATTTGTCAAGAAGCTTCATAGTCGAGCTGGGGATTGTGTTAGATGATTTATTTGCTCACCAGTGTCTTGCATGACATGTTTTGACTTTAAAATAGGATTTTTTTTTAATTTATCTTTTATAAAACAATAATCATCTTAGTTATTTACAACTCCCATCTCAGTCAAACACTTCTCCCAGAAAACCCTCACTTTGCAGGCTCCACATAGTGAGGAAAAGTGGGTAGGTGCTGAACGTAATACATTTTACTCGTGGTAATTACACTGATCTATCAGATGTGAGCGTAAAATGTTTCATTGAACTAGGTAGACGATATCTAATGTAATTGCAGGGCCCGCATGAATTATTATTATGACACACTAACTAAAATTTGAATTTGTGAGACATATAGAGCGAGCGCCATTCATCTGAGCGCTTAGCAGAGGCCGGATACCGGCACTATACTAGAAGCCATCATCATCATCATCATCATCATCATCATCATTAACAACATTATTATTTATACTTATCATTATTATCAATTTATTATTATTATTATTATTATTATTACCCTTATTTCTTTTAGTGCTCTGGAGACGACTGACCAGAGGGATGCTTTACTGAGATTGTACGCCCATCTGTACGAGAGTGAGTTTTATGACTGACGATAATTATGATAATATTATTGTCGGAGCCAGCAAATACATTTTAACAAAAGAACGTAGTATTTATATTTCATAATGATGTTTTACTTTAGCATGTCACCATATTCGTTACTCCATTGAAAAAAAAACAATATTATTACTTACGGTATAACCGCTTTTTTTTCCTCTAATTATGTCATTTGCATCCAGTACAAAGTTACCTGATCAATCCCCCCCCCCCCAAGAAATTATAGTGTTCAGAGGGTATTTGACACTTGACATTTGAAGTGTTCGACACTCGTTTCAAGTCCTTTTAATTAAATAGTATAGATGAATACACACATTTAAGAGAAGTCAGTTTTTCAGAGTAGCCCAAGCAAACTAACGTGTTTTTAATGTGAACGAAAATAATAAGCTCGTGTGTTGCCGCCAAAATTATAAGTGTCACGGCTGACTGATATGCTGGCAAAATAGAGGTTTAAATTACCCCTGCCCCTTCTAAGCCAGGAGACTGTCCCAAAATAGTCACCCCATCTAACATATGCACTAAACTTTGTCAGAAGGAAGTTGTAGGCCTATACATTACCAAAACACAAAAAAGAACTCAGACAAGATTTCCGTCGGGATGGATTGTCAGATAGCCCCGAAAAATGGGGGTGTTGTTAACCCTTTAGGCCATGAAACAAATTTTGTCAGAAGGAAGAGGTATGGCTGTACATTACAAAAATGTAAAAACTGACAGAAATTTCCATCGGGAAGAGGGTGTAACACTCCCCTGAAAAAATACACTGAAGCAAGATTGGGTTAAGATAAAATGCCACGAACCCATGAACAGAAAAAAGATGCGTGCATTTGACATTCATACGCAGGATTGACATACATCTAAATTGTCTTTAATTCAGACATTAACCATCAGCCCCACACTCCAAGAGCTCTGAACAATGAGGACTGGACGAACATACTAGATTCAACGCAGTACAGGATTTCCCATACCATCTCCCAGCCCCAAGTTTTCATGAGAACATGTAAGTCAAAATCAAACATTATTCGTAAATAAAAAAAAAATTATAGCAGGAAAATGTAATGGATCATGTTAATTTATAATACATGCGGAATAAAATGAACCGGAAGTACAACGATGCTCCATGATCTTGTCGTAATTATGGTTTTACAATATGGTGGCATGCAATTTTGCCACCAGTTCAGTTAGTTTCAAAAATTGGTGCCCACAACTTTGTATACAATGCATCCTCGATATTTCATTCATTCAGTTCCAATCTTGGCTCAATGCAGGGGAGATTTTTATTTTCCACACATGCTCGTTTCAAAATATTAAACGAGCCACAAACCGAATATCTTTTTAGTGCAATCCATAGGGGGGAAGTCGATGTCATTGTGCAATATAACTTTTTTTTTTAAAGTAACACATGTACAGGCTAATTCTTAAACTGAAATGTTGATGAAGTTCTTACTTTCTCTGCACTAATAATGGCCAAACACAAAAGTTTATTTTCCTCTTGTAATTGTGTAGAATGTTCTAAAACCGACTCACCTTCCAACTTCTCTCACCGTCCCTGCCCCCCCCCCCCCAACCCCCTTCCGCTTGTTTTTTTCTAAATAGATATTCCTCCAATCTGGAAACGCGTATGGGAATTTGTCTACATGTTGTTTCCGTTCAACATGATCTACGCGTCAGACATGTACAGGGCTATAAGTAATGTGATCAACAATATTACTATCGCCATTTGGTGCCTGACCCTTGCACAGAACACCTTGACTATCTACTCGGAGGGTCGTCTCCACAACTTGGTAACCATCTTCATCTCCCTCTCTCTCTGGATCAAGGTTTACCTCATGAAAGAACGTTTACATCAGCTCAAACAAATATTGCCATGTGGTAACGATGGGCAAAGACTTCGAAGGGCCGATTTCCTCTACAAGGAAATTCGAATCGCACTGCTCTTTGCCTTCTTTTTCAAGCTGGCTCTTGCCATGCTCGGGTGTATCCTTTTCTACGCATATCCTCAACTTCTGCTCAAAGATCTCCAGAGCCAGATGACACAGTTCGTGATGCTCCTATTTGCCTTCGAGCTGGTCCATAATGCATTCTATTTGATTGTATTCTACAGGGATGCCAGCATTTCCCGTATTAACAATGATTTGTTCCCTATGATGTAAACAGCAGAAGGGCTACTTCTGATCGGTTCGGGATAACATCAATCGAGGTTTGCTGTGGAAACGGAACATACATCATATATAATTTAAAATTCCAACATATTGAACATCAAAGGTCATCATCATAAGGTCTTTACTATCCACGTGGTTATATTGAACATCAATATAACATCAATCGAGGTTTGCTGTGGAAACGGGACATACATTATATATAATTTAAAATTCCAACATATTGAAGTGGTGTGTTTCAATGCATTTTAATGAAAGAAACTTTAAAATTCTTTATAAATCTCACGTACAGGGTCACGTTTTACTGCATTATGTTTGTTGATGTGGAACTAAGAATTTTCAACTACGGTTGTAACTTTTATGTATATGAATTTCGGGTAAAAGTGGCGGGCGCTAAGTACTGGCGAATGTTACGAGAAAATAATCCCAAGCACGGCACACATTTATGTAAACAATATTTAATCTTTCAGTCTCGTGTTTTACACTCAGGTCTGCGTGTATTTTATTCCTTATTCTGTAAATAATTTGTTGAGAGAAACTGGGAATTCTGATATACTGATGCTTTGTACTATATATTTAATCTTATATCATTTTCGTATTGCCAGGGTTTACACGCATGTTATATCAACTTTGTAGTGCCTTGATGCTCAACCTTGGCCTTTGGCATGCCTTGGCCTTGAGGGTTCCAGACCTTCATCATCTCTAGAAAATTCAAGGCATTTTCAAGGCACAATGGAGCGTGGTGAACCGTATAAGCCTTCTTAATTTTTTTTTTTTTTTTTAGTAACACTTTATATCCTGTAGCTAATACTAGATGATAATCATAATAGACTTGGGAAATGAATTCATGTTTTACAATTTTTTATATCTACGTGATAGAATGATGATAAGGATGGTGATGATGATGATGATGATGATTGCCGGACATAGCAACAAATAATGTATGCAAACTGGATTCCAAGCATTGAGGCTCATTTTAAACAGCAGGGTAATGGAATAGCTCGTTACTAGGTGCTCAGAGAATATGTGTGCATAAATTTGTATACATTACAGAAGCGTTCTATTCAAAAACAAGATTTTTTGTGGGAGAAGATCTTCAGCACGCCCCCGCCCCCCCCCCCCCCCTCCCCTCAAATTACCCCTGGTTAAGCCATTATTTTGATTTTGTCTAAATAACTTGAAATACTGTTTTGTTGATTCGTTTTGCTGATTAAAGTTCTTATCCCACGCAATCAATTATAGAATTCAACGACTTAGCTATCTTTTTGTGTGGCCGTGCACGGGTCCTCATATTATTAAGGGGCTTCGATGCGCATCATTGGAAAGTATCAAACGTCAGATTTCGAATATAAATTAGGTGGTCTTTAGAGGTACATGTAGTTTCCCTCAAAATACCAAAACACCCCCTCGTTCTAAAGCTATGACCGAGGGGAAAAACCAAATCTTTGGAAAATCGATATTATTAATACATCAGAGATTTACAATAACATTCTTCTTATTCTTAGGCGTGTAATAACATCTCTATCCTACCATGCAAATTAGGATTAGGAGATCATGGGTTATGCACGACTTTTATAAACATTCATACTCCTATCTACTAGTAATAATAAATAATCATATTGCGGAGCAGGTAGCATTAGATTTTGTAGAAGATTGAACTACAAGACTGTTCTTCTCAGTATCAGATCAACTTTATTTCATATACAAGTAAAGTTAATATATTATACATCATCATGTATGCAGATTTGTGTGTCGTGAACATTTCTTATTCTTCTATTTATTTCTACTCTCTTATCGTCTTTTTGTTTTTCCTCTCTCTCTCTCTTCTTCTTCTTCTTCGTGACTTGTATTTTTCATATCTCTTTGTTTACAATATGCATGAATTGTCTACTTTGTACGACAGTAGTGATATAACACTTATAATATTCGCATTGTTCCTTATAGAAGCTAGCAGGTTTACTGTGTATCATATTACATGCAATTTTATCGGTGTATATCATCCTTCCTACTCTTTCATGTGTTTTATGATTAAGTGCTATACAGATCTGCTGTCTATCATACTGTCTGCAATTTCTTGGATGTAGTGTAATTATGCCACTATACCTCGTGCAATATATTTTCTTTTATTATCCATGTACTTTTGGGATGTTACAATCCGTGCGATACAATCATTTGCTCCGTGTGAAAGCCCTCTTTTTTTCTCCTTCCTCTTTGGTCCCAATCCTTTCCTCTTCTTTCCTGTTCCTCCCTTTCTTTTCTCTGCTATTATCACTCCTTATTTTCCCCTTTTTTCACACGGTGTATGATTTACCTTCGTTATGTACATTGATACGTTGCATGGTAACAGTGAATATGACTATATTGCTAGAGAAACGCTCATAATTATTGCTTCATCGGTTTACCATTGCATTTTTTTTTCTCTCTTTCGCTGCAACAGCCTTGTTGTTTGTAGTATGATTGCAATTATATTGGCGTGTTTACAATTTTACATAATTATATACTTTCATATCCCGCCTTCTGCAATAAAATTTCATTCATTTTTCAGGTACACCAAGTTTTCGTGTGAATTCTTCTTATTCTTCTCCTTCTCTTTCATTATTCTCACCCTCTTCCCTCTCTCTCTCTTTCTCTTTCTCTCTCTCTCTCTCCAACTTTCTCTGTTTCTTATCCACTCTTATCTTCTTCCTCTCTTATTTACACGGTGATTAAAGGACCTATGGAATGCAAGTCCATGTTGATCTTTGATGATGTGTATTGTTCTGTACATCACAAAATTTACAACCATTTGATCTGAATATGTGTCATATATTTTTAAATATTTTTTGTAATTATTTTATGTACCTGCTAAGCCTCGCCCCTAAAAAATCCTTTGGAATCTGATTCTTCACATGACATCATCAGTCAATCATCAGTCACCAAAACAAGCCAAACAAAAGACACTGGTATGTAAAGTATCTCTCTGTTTTATACTTGCTCACAATAGCATCGTGTGTTTTCATACAACATATTTTCAGTACCTTTCTTTTCCTGTGATGCTTGAGCATTTCTGACATAGCTTCTGCTATTGTGATTGAGAGTTTATGAGTTGGTATTGTATTAAAACATGTGGTGCTATTGTGAGCAGGTGCTAAACTGAGGGTTATGTACACACCAGTGTCTATTGTTTGGCTTGTTTTAGGTGACTGATGATTGACTGATGAAAAATTCTTGCTACGCCTGTGATTATATAGCACATAAGAATTGGTGTATGCTGTAAGATTTTGGAATCACCAAAATGCTATTAGAAGAAGTTGACTCAATCCTACTAAGAGTCACATGCACTGCACACAGATATGTGTATATGGGACTACACACAAATGGTCCGCCCGAACATTCTTGTTCTTGTTTCTTGTCATATTTTGAATGTGAGAGCATTTGAAGAGCAATCATATTCAGGGGACATATCTATTATGATAATCTTCCAAACTAACATAAAAAGAATGAGAAAGCTCACAAATTATATTTTACCTATCCCAGAACTCAAGCTTTCCCTTTAACGTGCTGTCTGGGTCGGAGTAGTGTGGCCTACTTATTATGGCCCTGATTTCACCACTATAAAGAACAGTTAAAGGTCATAATTATTGAAATGCAGTATAAATTAGACTCATTGAACAAGAAAATATTCTTATATGGCCTCTAAGTCTGTTTATCATAAAGCAACATAATCATGATAATGGTTAACAAGACTTGAACAAGTGGGCTGTAGAACCGTCTTGAAATGAGGAGTGAGTGGCATTTCTCAGAAGGGGAAAATAGAAAGTGAAAGGGGAATAATCTAACTAAAAATGGGGCACTCTTCAGATTTGAAAAAGGGAGAATTGTCAAAAGGGGAAAAGGGCAATTGGGGAAAAGAAAAAAGAAAGAAAAAAAAAAAAAAAAAGGGAATCCATAAGATTTGAAAAGGGGCACTTTTGGGCATTTATAAGAAAGGGAAATCTTCACTTATTCAGAAGGAAAGAAGGGGCACTCATCAGATGTGAAAAAGGGCACTTAAAAAGTGGTAAATAGGGGACTTAATGGAAAGGAATGGGGAACTTAATAGGATGGGGAAAGGGCATTATTATGGAAAGAAAAATGGCACGTATCAGACTTTTTAAAAAGAACACTTATCAGAAGGGGAAAAGAGCACTTATAAGAGAGAAAACGGGGCACTTACCAGAGTAAAGTGGGGCACCTTTTAAAATTAGAAAAGAGCACTTTACGGGTGCTTGCAAAATTGGGTGGAGGCTCCGTGCCCCCCCCCCCCCCCCGCCCCAGAGGGCCTCCTCTGGTAAAAAGGACATCTTTGTATCAGTACATATTGTTAGGCTGTGCTATGTTTCATCATTTCCTACCCGTTTGCCGTCGGTCTGCTGAGATTATCCCAGCATATTGTTCTATAATAGGTACTAAGCAGTGACAATATGTAATAAATGAAGCTGTATTTGAGAAGTCGCAATGGTTTTGGGGAACAATTCAATTAGACGAGAACTTCTCCAAACTTAGTTACTTTTTACATTCATTAATGCGATATGTATCCTATGTGTATTGCTTTATGACTTTTTCATACATTTATGTGTTGATACACATATGGCAACTGGCGTTTGAAGTAACAAGGAACAATGTCTGTTAAAAAGTACAATGAACTCATTTCTACGTGGGCGAGGGACTTCGAAAAACATATTCCAGTTCCTGGTCCGTTTTGTTTTTTCAACATAAAAATGTTGGATTGTACATTGTTGATGTGTGACCTCCAAATTCACAATGTAATTCAGGTATAAGTCGATAGATGCTTCTACAAAGGGAATACACTCATAATCATGGTACTGAAGAATTTCCTCTTGCTAACGACCTTAAAAGCCAAAGAGAAGATTAATGAAGATATATACTTGAGAAGTCACAATCGTCTCAATGTCATACCTGCGTTTAAAGATGCAAAAAGATGAGGGAAAGGGAAAGAATGAGGAGGAGTGAGTGAGGGAGGGAGAGAGAAAGAGAGAGGGGCAGAGAGAGAATTAGGAGCAGGATGAGAAGTGAGGTTGAGGATTACATGTAGATAGAAGAAGGGAGGTTGAACATATATAACATGCTAATGTAAATTGTGTGAAACATCTTTTGCAGGATATGAGACTTAATTTTTCGCTTGAATACTGATAATGATGGAAATGATTTAAGTTTGCATGGAATGCTGTTCCAGCACTTCGTACCAATGAATACAATTGTAGTTCTTGAAAAGCTGAATTTTAATAAAGGTAAACGTATATTTAAATTTAAATCTAAAAATCATTTAAATTTGATGACAATAAGTCTTTGAAGTAGGAATACATAAATATTGCAACTTGTATATATTTTTTTAATATAATATTTAGTTGAAAAACTGTTAAAACATTCCATTTCTTGAAAAGAGGAGAGCTGTGACTTAGAGGTGGAACATTGCACATTACCCTAATTGCACGCTTTTGAAGTACATACAATAATTATATTCAAAATAGTTATTCCACAATTTCCCCAAACGATATTACAGTAAGACAATTGAGGTAAAAATATTGTATACGATTAATCGCACCAACAACCTTTGCTATGTTTGACGATATATCATTTAAATGTTCTTTCCAAGTAAGTTTTCACTCTAAAAGTGCTAAAAACGAGTGCTAATTGGAAATTTGCACTTGCCATGTGCGCCTGGGAGATGATAAGGTGCAGAAAATTGAGTGCTAAAAGTAAGTGCTGAATGTCAGGACGCTCATTTTACACTTCAAGTGCTGACCAACGTCCCGCTATCTTAGCACCCGCACAATTCTGTGCTAATTTACGCACATGTAGTGCAAGAGTCATCATCTGCTCCAGGCATGGCGTGGTAAGTAAAAATTTAAGACATTAAATTTCGAATTTCTGTAATTTTATGCGAATAAAGGTATCAAATAATATGATATTTACATTAATTTTTGTGGTGGTGGATATGGAACATGAAAAGCAATGAATTGAAAATGACATGTTTCAGCATGTGTGGTGTGGCCAACCGTCTACGGTACGCGTTGTCGTTGACATGAAAATCATGCAGGGTCAGCCAGGCATGGGGCGCGATCGACCGCGCCGGTCGGGCCCGGGAACTTTGGAAGGCGGTGTGTATGTGCTTTTTTCGTCACGATTGTGGATTGCCGAAATGTAACAATTAAACCTCCGAAATTGCCACTTCTTGGTCTAAAGTAATTATCAAATGATGTAATCCACATGCCATGGTTTTAGTCCACATCATCTATGTATACAACCAGTTCATATCAATCTATATTAAGCACTTTTTCAGTGCTGGAATAGGGACAACAAAGTAATTATCAAATGATGTAATCCACATGCCATGGTTTTAGTCCACATCATCTATGTATACAACCAGTTCATATCAATCTATATTAAGCACTTTTTCAGTGCTGGAATAGGGACAGCACAACCTGTGCTATTTCAGCACAAGTGCAAGTGCTAGTTCAGCACGATTCATAGCACTTGAAGCGTTATACCAAGGATCTTCAAGAGCTGCAGCTCATTCCCTTTAAACCATGTTCGACGCCGTCAGGAAAAAATATGTCAGCCATCTGGAACTTCCTTGCAGATAAGAAGACAAAAGATTCCTGCCTAGCTGCAAACTTACGGGCCATTTTCAAAGGAAAATATGCTTTTGTAATGATAATTACTTTTCGCTATCACTAGTCTGATAATATGAGCAGTTCACAATTCTTACCTTTACTGGGGGCAAGCGAAACAAAATTGTACAAAAATATATGAACCAAAATTGCGGGTCTGGGCATGTGTGGGCACCAATCTGACATATAACATCATAATCAACTGTACTTGAACAATTGCAATTTTTATTTTCGTTTCCATGGAGTAATCGGAAGAGTGCCAAATTATGGATTTTAGGATTGTAAAATTTTACTTTTTTCCTCAAATTGAAACTACTATCATACAATAATAGCCAAATTTCTGGACACAATTAGGCTTTTGTATTCATATCTTATCACATTTTAAAATTTCACTTTGTTTATTCAAATAAAAAGAGAATTATTCTCCATATTTCTTTTGTGACAAAAATCACTACTCAAGCTCTCCCATGACGTTGGCAGCACAGAACATCGGATATCAAAGACAACAACGCACCTGTAGATTCTTTTGTGCATCCTTACAAAGAGGCAGCTGCTTGAGATAATTTGTTGCCAGTTGGGACTCCAGCTTTCGAAGCTCCTTGGTTAGAGTGCTAAAAAGTTCTGAATATAGCCCTCCAAGTGCTAAAAACAGCACTTCAGTTTTTGGAGTGTAGGGCTGTTTAACAGACTATAGAAGGGTGAGTTTTCAGCACTATAGGTGTGATTTTGTGCAAACTGTTTCTGTGTGTTCTTTAGCACTATATTGGGTGCAAAAGTGTTAGCACTAGTAGTGCCGTTTGGGGGGCTCTAAAAGAGGTTATTTAATGCAGTAGAAGTGTGGTTTTTGCGAGCTGCATGAGTTTAATAGCACCAGAAGTGTAAAAAGGCTTAAACTTAAAGTGTTTAAAGTAGCACTTGGACTGTGTACAAGTGTACGTGTACAAGTGCTACATTAGCACAATTTGTACAGTCCCTATGCCCTTACTCTTTTAGTGTTATAATTGCCAATCTGAATTTGTATTACTGGATTATCAAATGTAAATCTTTTTATTTAAAAATCATTTAAGAATTTATTTCCAAATTATTTGTCAAACGGTTTGCTATAAATTTAATCAAGTAATCATAAGACAGGAGAGAGAGAGAGAGCTAACAACATCATCGCGTTACATACCTATTATTTCATTTTAGTTATTTGAACTGTTACTGGTTTTCTTTTCCACATCTGCTTTGCGTATTATACAAAATTGATTTTCCTAGGCAGTCAAATTGAAATATAATAAAAGCATAATCATGTTTGCCTTCTGTGCAACCGTGCATGTAGTTTTATTATTGAGTGTTGATACAAGCCTGACATATTGTTAATGGTCTTACCGTCATAGGAAGATTGATAACTCAGATCTAAACAATAGGTGTAAAACAGTGGAACTATAAGCGTTTCATCTTTACAGAAAATAACTTTTGTTGACATTTAACTTCAATTTCTCTTATGTTGCTATCTTGCACGCTTGAGGACCGAGGATAAATAACACTATACATATTTTAGCAAAATAGTAAAAAAAAAAAATGACTCTATCATAGGGTAGCCTTTTACCTTTGTGTGTATCTTACCACAAAAAATGTTACTACAAAGGGATAAAACAATTTCGACACCGTTCAAGGTCGACATCGAATGACAACCCCCATTCTCAAATATGCCAGAAATGTAAAGCTTTATACATTTTGTGAATTTACAAACAAATTCTAATAAATTTTGTATAAAGCCTTACGGTTGACAATAAAATTTGGTCCTGTGATCATGATAGGTTTTGACAGGAAATGGTGGCTTGTGCCATATTGACAAGGCCCTATAGGTTTTTTAAAACATGTTTAAAAGTCATGATTTTGATAGGAATTTACCCCTTACCTCACATTCATGGTTAGGGTATGTAAAGGATCCACATCAATGTGTATACCTATATAAATACCTGGATAAAAAAATATGTATGATCCTTTAAAAAAAATGTATTGTTAGAATATTTAGAAATAACCAGAAAATAACTTGTATATACATCAAATAATCCTAGATTATTTTGGTTGTTTAATAATCTAATTTACTTAATGATAGGACACATTGAGCTGGGAAACAAATACATTATTTTTTGGACAGTTCTCAGGTACATGGCCCAGGCCCTGCATTAGAAACAGGGAACTTTGATAAACGAATGGCGAAATGGTTTTTCGCTTTGTAAGACATTATTTGAATTTAGTCTAAACAGCTAAAGCTTTAGTCTAAGTTAACGTTAAATAAAATTAAATATAGTGCGTCCTTGTAAAGATTTAACAGTCAGAAAATGTCCCCCTCAAATAAATATTTCAAAATATTTGTAGGGAATGTTCATACCTGTGGACAGCTTTAGAATCTATTCTGTCATATGGCACCAACAATTTAGGGATATTTTACACTCGAGTAAGTAAAAGCGACTTTTGCGAAAGGGTACACAATTCACAGTTGACGAAAGTTTGTATTGTTTCTGTCTGGTATCAGTAAAGTTAAGAGTCTTCAAAAGTCTTAGAAATTTTCATATTCTGATCATTAAAAGGTGGTTCATGAAAGGAAAGACTTTGTTATCTGTATGTGCTGACATTTCCCATCAAAACTGTATGGTTGACTGAGAAAGCCAGCTTGAATTAAAAACTCGCCAAACTCACTCGAGCGTAAAATATTTAGGGGCCATTTGATAGAAGAGACCCAAAGCTACTGATCCACAGGTATGAAATTTTATTTATTTATTTATTTATTTATTCAATGGTTTATTATGTACACAATAGCAGATACATTTTGCAGCCTCGTGGCTGAATTGCATGTTCTGTTACAATCGCACGAGTACATGTATAAATACAAATCTAAAACAGTTAATACAGTAATGGTAGGAACGGTAGTAACAAAATGATAGCTAGGCAGGGAGGGAGAGGGAAAGAGAAAGAAAGAGAGAGAGAGAGAGAAGATTAACAGAATGTGTATAAAATACAAATGCATAGTTGCATATTTACATATTCATGTAGTAAATGTACAAAGCATGCACAATTGTTGACATCAGTATTGAGAAATATGTGGATTCTGTATATATTGCTTTAAATATTTTTGCTTTTTTTCTGACTGTTAACTTTTTTTATGGGACACACTATCGAGTCGTAAAGATCTATTTTGTCCTGTTCAGGTCTGATGCGCATTTTTTGTTGATCTGACGTGTATCATCGCTATACTATATGCCACCAGAAAGGGATAGGGCTGTTATCTAAATACATTTATACCATCATTAGTTGGGATAATTTCTTTGCAAAGTGGAAGCTGGCGATTCAGAGTAGTGGGTGTTCAACATAGAAATATAAATTGGGTCAGTGGGAATAGGTACTATACCGTATAGTACTTCAATCAGAAAATGACCCCCGCAAATAAATCTTTCAAAATATTTGTAGGGAATGTTCACACCTGTGGACAGCTTTAGGATCTCTTCTGTCATATGGCACCAACAATTTAGGGATATTTTACGCGCGAGTAAGTAAAGGCAACTTTTGCGAAAGGGTACACAATTCGGTGCCAGGTAAAAATTGCAGAGGAATAAATGCAAGAGGAAAAAATGCCAGAGGTAAAAATGCCAGAGGTAAAATTGCCAGAGGTAAAAATGCCAGAGGTAAAAATGCCAGAGGTAAAAATGCCAGTGGTAAAAATGCCAGAGGTAAAAATGCCAGGGGAAAAAATGCCAGAGGTAAAGATGCCAGAGGAAAAAATGTCAGAGCAAAAAATGCCAGAGGTAAAATGACAGATATAAACACGCTATGGGTGATGTCAGGAACAAAAAGTAAAGAGGCAAAATATGCCAGCTGCATACTAGGAGAATATAGGTGAAAAATCAACAGGTGAAATATAAAGAAGTCAAGAAGCACACCTGACATCTGCTTGTATCTTACTTTTTAGACTGTTTGGTTTGACCGCGTTTTTCTTGTCGAACTGTTGGACTCTGGACTCTGGTGCTGATTAAAGTTCTTATCCCACGCAATCAATTATAAAATTCAACAATTTAGCTATCTTTTTGTGTGACCGTGCACGGGTCCTGATATTATTAAGGAGCTTCGATGCGCATCTTTAGAGGTACATGTAGTTTCCCTTAAAATACCAAAACACCCCCTCGTTCTAAAGCTGTGACCGAGGGGGAAAACCAGATCTTTGGAAAATCAATATTAATACATCAGAGATTTACAATTACATAGTTATTCCTAGGCGTGTAATAACATCTTTATCCTACCATGAAAAATAGGATTAGGAGATCATGGGTTATGTACGACTTTTATAAACATTCATATTGCAGAACAGGCAGCTTTATATTTTGTAGAAGACTGAACTACGAGACGGTTCTTCTCAGTATCAGATCAACTATATTTCATATACAAATTAAGGTGATACATTATACATCATCATTTTTGCAGATTTGTGTGTCGTGAACATTGCTTATTCTTCTATTTATTTCTACTCTCGAACCCTCTTTTTATTTTGTCCTTCCTCTCTCCCTCTCTTCTTTGTGACTTGTATTTTTCCTCTCTCTTTGTTTACAATATGCATGAACTGTCTACTTTGTACGACAGCAGTGATATCAAACTTATAATATTCTCATTGTTCCTTATAGAAGCTAGCCGGTTTACTGTGTATCATATTACATGCAAGTCTATTGGTATATATCATCCTTACTTGCCTACTGATACTCTTTATTGGAGTTATGGATATATTACACTTTTACCCTTCTAGTGCTATATAGATCTGCTGTCTATCATAGTGTCTGCAATGTCTTGGATGTAGTGTATTTATGCCGCTATACCTCGTGCAATATATATTTTTAATTATCCATGTACTTTTGGGATGTTACAGTCCGTGCGATACAATCATTTGCTCCGTGTGAAAGCCCTCTTTTTTCTCCTCCCTCTTTGGTCCCAATACTTTCCTCTTCTTTTTTGTTCCTCCCTTTCTTTTCTCTGCTATTATCACTCGTTATTTCCCCTTTCTTCACACGGTGTATGATATACCCTTGAACCCTCATAATTATTGCTTTATAGGATTTACATTTGCCTTTTTTTCTCTTTCGCTCCAACAGCTTTGTTGTTTATAGCATGCTTGCAAATATATTTGCGTGTTTTACATAATTATGTACTTTCATATCCCATCTTCTGCAATAACATTTCATTCATTATTCAGGTACACCATGATTTCGTGTGAATTCTTCTTATTCTTCTCCTTTCTCATTCATTATTCTCACCCTCTTCTCTCTCTCTCTCTCTCTCCAACTTTCTCTGTTTTCTTATCCACTATTATCTTCTTCCTCTCTTTTTTTTACACGGTGATTAATCTTTTATAATTTCTGATATTGAATTTTCATATTCTTATACTTGGTATATGAAGGTCATGACAAACTTTGCAAATCATATTGCACTTGATAAATCAGAAGATAATGAAGATTAAATGTTGCTATCATAATTACTGTAAATAACATTTCAGTTGCTTTTGTATTAAGCCTGAAGTGCCCTTTCCACAACACACCTAAATTAATGCATGCTTGCTAGACTGCATTCGCCCGTTGCAGGCTGTAGCGTGCGTATAAAAGAAAGTACACACTTCCAAAATATCCTCCAAAATCATAATTTCACAATATTGAGACTTTTTCTTATACAAGAAGCGGGGCGGGGGCAACCTAGCTAGTTGTAAGGACCACTAGTCATAGCCATATGTCCTCCTCCTGACAAAATTTGTTCCTGGGCCCGGAAATAATTGATGACCCTTTTCTAAAACCCCATGGGATGGCACTATGAGCAATGAGAATATTTCACGCTTGAGTGAGTACTGCCTACTTTCGTAAAACTCACTAAAACTTGGTTTGCGAAAAAATCCATCACTCTTGAATTTGATCAAAGTACGTATGAGGTAGTAACTGTTAGTTCTCTGTTAACCATCAATAATTGATTTGAACCACCTGAACCATCATTAATTTTAATCCTTAAATCCTGAAAAATGAAATGGATAAATCATATATCAAAATGTAGCTTATGTGCCATAGAATAATAGTAATTGCTATTATTTGCTCACAAAGTGTCATGCAGAAGAGAAATAATTGTTTGAAAGCTTGAATTGAGCATCAAAACCAGGAAATAGTCTCACGGAAAACAGAATACGACTTGATGACGTCATCATATGTAGAGGCTATAGGCCACCGGTTGCTTCTTCACGTATGTTAAAGATAAAGTTAAGTTGTGGTCATGAGATTGAATTGTGAAAGAAACTGCCACAAAGCAATTGGTAAAGGTTGAGTATATAGCACATAACAATTGGTGTATGCTGTAAGGTTTGGAATCACCAAAATGCTAACAAATTGACTCAATCCTACTGTGAGTCACATGCAACTGAACACAGATATGTGTATATGGGACTATACACAAATGTTCTGCCTGAACATTCTTGTTCTTGTTTCTTATCATATTTTGAATGTGAGAGCATTTGAAGAGCAATCCTTTTCAGGTGGCATATCTATTATGATAATCTTCCAAACTAACATAAAAGAATGGGAAAGCTCACAAATTATATTTTACCTATCCCAGAACTCAAGCTTCCCTTTCACGTGCTGTCAGATGATAACTAACTGAGAAAAAGTAAAGTACATAAATAAACAAGAGAAGAAGGGGGCACCTATCCAATTCGATAAATTCAGTATTAATGTACCTTTATAACCTTGTTATCCTTTATTCTCCTTCTTTATCTCTCTCTCTCTCTCTCTCTCTCTCTCTCATTTTTTGATATTCGATTTGGGGAATGTGCCCCCAGTCGCCTACGAAGCTACGCCCCTGATTCTGTGTTAATTATCTGGGTCGGAGTAGTGTGGCCTACTTATTATGCAGTATAAATTAGACTCATTGAACAAGAAAATATTCTTATATGGCCTCTAAGTCTGTTTGTCATAAAACAACATAATCATGATAATGGTTAACAAGACTTTTAATAAACAACTACAACTATGCAAGTGGGCTGTAGAACCGTCTTGAAATGAGGAGTGAGTGGTATTTCTCAGAAAGGGAAAATAGCACTTATTAGAAAGTGAAAGGGGAATAATCTAACTAAAAATGGGGCACTCTTCATATTTAAAAAGGGAGAATTGTCAAAAGGGGAAAAGGGCAATGGGGAAAAGACACTTGTCAGAAGTAAAAAAACAAAAGGGCATCCATAAGATTTGAAAATAGGCACTTATCAAAATGGGAAATGGGCACTTATTCAGAAGGAAAGAAGGGGCACTCATCAGATGTGAAAAAGGGCACTTAAAAAGTGGTAAATAGGGGACTTAATGGAAAGGAATGGGGAACTCAATAGGATGGGGAAAGGGCATTATTATGGAAAGAAATAAAGGGTGCTTAATCATACTTTAAAAAAGGGCATTTATCAGAAGGGGAAAAGAGTAGTTATAAGAGAGAAAACGGGGCACTTACCAGAGTAAAGTGGGGCAACTTTTCGAAATTAGAAAGGAGAACTTTATGGGTGCTTTAAAAATTGGGTGGAGGCGCTGTGCCCCCCCCCCCCCGGCCCCGAGGGCCGCCTCTGGTAAAAAGGGCATGTTTGTATCAGCACATAATTATTGTTAGGCTGTCCTATGTTTCAGCGTTTCCTACCCGTGTGTCGTCGGTCTGCTGAGATTATCATATATATTGAAATTCTGAATAGAATAATGTTTTTTATTTCTAATATAAAAAAAAATACAATGAAGCCATATCTGTGTGGGAGGGGGAATGCGAAAAACATATTCCAGTTTCTGATTCTTTTTTTTTTTTTAACAACAATGAAATGTTGGATTTACATTGTTGGTGTGAGGCCTCGACATTCACGGTATGTCAGGTGTAATCAAAGGGTTTTTTAAAAATGGATTTAATGAAACATGCAGTCTAGACATATTCAAAACAAGCGTCCATTGACATTGAACATGAATTTAATAAGAAAAAATCATATCGATATTTTAAATTTATGATTTTGGAGAATATTTCCATAGTGTGTACCTATTTTAGATACGCACTGGTGTTTGGCGGTTCATGGCGGGTGGGTGTAATGGTTTAGTTTGCAGGCACAAACCCTGGTCAGTCGTAAAAAAGAGTCTGCGCTGTAAGACTACCATAGGCCATGTACTGTAGCTGCTCCTCACACGACCAGAAGGTAGCTGAATTAGGCTTCTCTCAAGACACAATGATTTTCTGATAAAGTGTCAAATTAGGGCCTGTGCTTGCAGACTAGTAGTGGTTCGTCATCATGGTCATAGTGCAATCACACCGCCCAGACCTACAATAGACCGACACAAATTTGCAAATTGTCGGGAACCGATGCAGGCCCGACAACAAACCGATGATCCCGAATTGACATGGGGAGCAGTTCATGAAAGGAAATTGTTATAAATGTTATAAGCTTCTGAAATCTGATCTGATTGGCTGAGAGCAGCAAATTTGTCGGAAAAAATATCTGACAAGTCCTTTCATGAAATGCCCCCCTGGTAAACAGCCCAATTGCATCCTACCAGATTCCCGCATCCATCCCGACCGTCAACATCTGTATAAAATGCATCTCATCTAGGGGGTGTTTCATCAAGTGTTTTGTCAGTGATTTTTACTGACAAATTTGCTCTCAGCCAATCAGATGCAGTGATTTCAGTAGCTTATAACAATTGTCGGTGAAAATTACTGACAGAACGCTTGATGAAACGCTACCCTAGTCTTTTCGTCTGTATATTGGTGGATCTCAAGGTGTAAACACCACCACTGCACAGCCAAGAGCCAGTTAGGGGCAAACATCTTAATCTGGTCGATAAAATGAATGAGGAAAAGGCAATTATTTAACGGAATATGTAGGAGGAGTCTTGTCTTTTTTCACGTTATATCTCCACTCTCTCTGTCTTTCATCTTATCTCCCCCCCCCCCCCCTTTCTATTGTGAGTAGTTGGGACACATGTACCCCCAGTCAACAGAAATGCCTCTGGCACAACCCACGGACCCTATAGCGGGGGAATACCTAATGTTTATCATTGTAGTGTTACGTGTAAAAGAGGAAGTAAATCGCTTTATTTATTTATTTATTTTTTTTGGTGGGGGTAGTCATTTTTTAAGTTTGAAGTTTATTTGTTCCACATTCCACATTTACATCAAAACAATTTTTCAGAAGTTATTTTACAAGCATAACTGTCAATTTCAAAAGAACTCAGATCAAGTATAATGTACAGTAAATAGGTAAAAAGTTTGAGAAATATATAAACGACTGGCAAAAGAGGAAATAATTATGTAAAATGTGGGGAGCCTAAATAAAAAGCATTGCTTGTAAATGATTAGGCTCCCGTATAAAGTAATTCTGATTTGGATGCAATGAAAAGGGGGGACGGACTAGAAATATCAGATTTATAAAACGTACACGGAGAGCAAAGCTCAGAATATGGAGTAAAGAAACAAAAATAAGATGAAGAAAAGAAAAAGAGAAAATGAAGAAAAGCAAAAGAAGAAGGAGAAGAAAAAATTTGTAAAGACATGAAAGTGTTACACAAGCAAAGTCTATGTGACCACCTGTACGATCCAACAAGATATGAATATTCATACATACATGTACTTACTTAAAGGGATACTCAACCGCAGATTGTGGACGTTTTTATGCCGCGAGAGGGCACCGTGATCGTTACCTGATTCATGCCATTGCCCCGGGGGGCGCAAACCTCGGACAGACCGCGCAACATGCACGCTCTGCCTGAGCTCGAGCTCTCGTGCGAGATTCGGTCGGCTTCGTGCAGTCCGAATTATAATCACAGAACTCCAAAAGACGTAGAAGGCTCATACCCATTCACAACGCACAGATCGCCGTATCGCCGTAATACCCGGTGCAGGATTCGCTCGAGTGCACACGACGCCATATTGCTTAGTCCTCGATCTTTTCAACTAACCCACCAGACCGTGTGCTTCTCAATTTATATTATATCGGATCTTCTTTATCGAAATAAAGGGCCTTGTGCCTTCATCACTTGAAATTTTGAAGTTGGCTTTTCCACTGAAGCTCTTTCATACATAAGTAACCTCAACTAATATCATGTAGGCCTACATTTTTAGGAGGGAAGGGGTCTATTTCGGACACAGAGACGGTTAAAATTGTATTCTCTCAAATTCAAGATAATATCAATCAGTTGTTTTTTTTTATCACTATTATCATTTTAGTTCCCTTTCAAGAAAGCAGCCCGAGTTCGTTTGTTCACCTTTATCCTTCTTGACACCCCCTCGGAAAAAGCAACAAAAAATATACTTGCTTTTTTGGAACCATGTACATGACTTGTAAAACGTTATACTTTTTGTAAAGTTTCATCTGATATTTATTTATTGATTGATTTGATTTCAGGCAAAAGAAACAAATATACAAAATACAAAGAAAATTGAAAATACCATCGACTAGTGGCCAGGGATAGCCAAAGGCCATATATATATATAAAGGCCAACAACTTTGTTGTTTTTTTTTCGCACTGTTTTATTTCTGCATTGTTCATAAGTACAAAGTAAAGTATATTCAGAATCATAATATACATAATCTGCGTAATAAAGATAATATAATTACTTTTGACAAACAGATAAAAATCTACTTGATCGTTTAACAAAATAAGATATAAATATAATAACAAGAATAGTGGGGCGATTCTATGCTAAGGAGAGTGAAATGATGCAGGAGACCGACATCGTAAGCATAAACTCGAGCTGACGGCCTCGGGATAGGAAATGAAAGAAGAAAAATAAAAGAAAGAGAAGAGAAAGAAGTCATGAATATGAATTGAATTTTTCTCTAACAATATTAAATAGTAACTTTAATTGCTGTATTGATTAAGAAGGTGTTTTTTTAATGGCTTTAAAAGAAAAAAGTAAAGTCCATAACTTAAGCGAATCAGGTAAGGAGTTCCATATATATGTCGGGGCCGTGATGCCTCAATGATTTTTTTAATTAAGGATGTGTTCAACATACTCTGCCATGTTTCTTTTTATCTTTGATGATAATCCTTATATATATAAGTCAGGACTTTATCGATGAACTTTTTTTAAATTGTGGATTAATCAGATTGGCAGGGGAACGGGGAGGGGGGTAAGTCTGGAGCCCTCCTCCCACTTTCTGAGTAGACGCATTGCTTAGCCGCCGCTTGAATCAATTTTTATTCAACTGGTTTTTTTTTTAACTTTGAAGAAACGTTTGTATTTTTACAAGCCAGGCTCAAGATTCTCCTTTCATTGTATTTTTTTTTTATTATTATTCATGCCCTTTCACTATACGAGTGTCGAGATAAAATCCAGCAGATTTTGAGTGTGTCTAATAGATATTAAGAAACAGATGAATACGATGATGTGCTTATTGTTTACAGTCAGAATTCACTGCTCCCGGATCATCTCAATTAAAATTGGTCCTTATACCATCCATGGAATATCATTTGACAATGTTTGTAATTTCTATAATTTAGTAACCTACATGGGGAAAAAAAATCATTAATACCCATGACTATGCTGTTTGTTTTACATTATAATAATCAAAGATAGATGTATCTGCAACTGTGCAAATAACTTTGGCATAAAACTGGACATTGGCACATGCAGCAAAGGCATCAAAAGCATAATGATCATAGCACTGGCGGATCCGGGGGGGGGGCACTTCCGGCCCGTGCCCCCTCCCTTTGGAAGAAAAGTACGCATTTTTACCATAGAGGATCCCTTTTGTGGATTGTGCCCCCCCCCCCCCTTTAGAATGAAAACCTTTTTTTTTTTTTTACTTGTCAGAGAATTATGGAGGGAAACTGGACCCCTATACACCCCCCCCCCTCCCCCACTGGGCGAATTTTGGAGGTCTGGCGATTTTTTTTGGCGAATTAGAATTGTAATGACTTTATTTTTGTCAAATTAGAATTTTAATGATTAGTGATTAAGTTGTAGTCCTCTCCAAAAGCCTACCTTTTGTTTCCAATTTGGCAGTCGTGACTTGTGACACTTCGTTGGACTTGATGTATTTTTAATGTTCTTATTTAGAGTGACAACCTGCAACAAAACACAGATGCCTGGATCATAACAGTGATATGTTAAGTCAAGACAAAGAATTTTCTTGAGGGCTATATATTGCAACAGTGGCGTATCCAGGGGGTGGCGCAACAGCCCCCCCCCCCCCCTGTTGGCCGTCGTTAAAATAAAATAGCAAAAAAAAAAAAGTTGTTCATTAAATAGGCTTCACAATTGGTCACATATAGAATTATTTTGCATCTCAGCCCTTCTTCAGAAGCAAACATTTTCCAAAGGGGGCACCCCCTCCACTTAGACCCCTCCCCCAGGACGGCGATCAATAATGCCTGGCGCCCCCCTATTGGGAAATCCTGGATACGCCCCTGTTGCAACGTACTGAAATGAGCACACCTCATATCGAACTCTTACAAGCATGAAGTCTTGCATCAAGATATGAATACAATAACATAAATTTCCACTTTCATTTGCGAGAACCATGATAATCATTTCAGTGATCAAAGTTGTTTGAAATGGAAAGTAAATGTAGTGCAGTAAAATTATCAAAATGAGCAACAAGAGTGGATGATGACTGTATTTCTATAATAACAAATAAGCATGAAAATGCCCAAAGCAACATTTTATAACACTGGCAATTTCATGTATTTCGAGAGAAACTTCCCTCTCTTTTTGTCTTGGTTCATTTGGATACTAGCATTAACAAAATCTAGCAATTTCAGTAAGATTTCATATAACCCTAGCGTTGATCAAACAATTTGTACTGAATGAATGCCGTTGACGCGACGAGCTTCATGAATCCGGAGCTGGAGAGCGAAGGACTAACCAACATGGCGGATATCACGTGATCACGTACGAACACTGCCTACAATTTCGCACCTGCACGAGCCTTCTACGTCTTTAGGAGTTCTGTGATTATAATCCCAGTAGTCCGACGGACGCGTTCGACGCACAAACTTTGTGTACGAGTGAATGGGGCTTACGCAATCCTGACTTTCCCCATGGCCGCCCGGTGGCGTATCCCTTTAAGAGGTAACACCTTAGCTTCCGTTTAAAAGAATTGTTGGAGGGGTTATCAACTAGTTCGTTATTCAGGCTGTTCCAGAATTTGGGTCCAGTAAAGGTGATTGTTTTGTTTGCGAAAACGGTGCGAGTTCGGGGGAGGTGAAAATGGTTTGTTTGCCTAGTTGGATAGGAATGTACAGCATTATTGCGTTGGAAAATAGGGACGAAAGCATCTGGTAAATTACCTTTCGAGAGTTCGTACATAAATATTCCAAGATTATACAAGTACAAGTCAGATATCTTAAGGATGTTACAATTATAAAAAAGTTAATTTGTATGTGCACGAAATCCAACATTATTTACTATTGTAATAACCCGTTTTTGTACAACTTTAATTTTGTCAATTATGGTTATGGAACAATTTCCCCATGCAAGTATACGGCAAGATCAGGGCAGAATAGAGTATAAGCATAACATGAGGAGGTACAAAAGGTTTCAACTTGTTCATTACACCTGAATTACGTGATAACATTTTACATAGGCAATCAATTTGAACCTTCCATGTTAGTCTAGTGTCTATAAAAACACCCAGAAATTTGGTATATTCAACCTGGGCAATATTTTTATTGTTAATTTGTATATTACCTGGTAGGGATGATATAGAATTACTAAATAGCATGAAATTTGTTTTATTTATATTGAGCGACAATTTGTTAGCTTGAATCCAGTCAGAAACGCATTTTAATTCAGTGTTTACGATGTTGAGAAGTGTATCGGGGTTCTGGTGAGAGCGAAAAATATTGGAGTCATCGGCAAAAAGGATAAATGATAAGAATGCAGATGAGTTTTGGAGATCGTTAATGTATAAGATAAACAGGAGCTGGCCTAGTAAAGAGCCTTGAGGGACACCGCAAGTAATTGATTGAAGGGTCGATTTGGAACCATTTATGTATACATATTGTTTTCTATCACTCAGGTAGTTCCTGAACCACTCCAAGGCCTTCCCCCGAATACCATAGTGGGACAACTTATGCAACAATATATCATGATTTATAGTATCGAAGGCCTTGGAGAAGTCCAGGAAAATACCTGCAGTGTGCGACATACTGTCAATTGCTCTGGCAATTTTATTAATGAATAACAGAAGTGCGTGCGTAGTTGAATGCTTTTTGCGGAAACCAAATTGGGACCCGGAGAGAACATGATTATTATTTTAAAATGTAATGAGGCGAGAATAGACAAGTTTTTCTAGAATCTTTGAGAAGCTTGTTAGGAGTGATATGGGGCGGTAATTACCTACGTCTTGTCGGTCACCTTTCTTGAAAATAGGTATGACCTTTGCAGTCTTCATTTTATTGGGGACAGTGCCGTTTGTTAGTGACAGATTGAAAATATGGGTTAAAGGAGAAACTATTTCATGAACGATATTTTTTAATAAAACATTTGTTATACCGTCGTACCCAGAGCTGTTTTTTAGCTTTAAATTGCTTACAATGTCAATAACTTCATTTTCGTGAACCGGTAAAAAAAATAAACTGTGTGATATTTTGTCCATTAGGAAAGAATGGAATGGTATATTGGATTCAGGAATGTTATGGGCAAGATTAGGGCCTATGCTTACAAAAAAGGAATTAAATGCATTGGCCACGGAAGTCTGGTTATCTATATGTTCACCATTAACATGAATATTACTAAAGTCAGATTTATTATTTTCTTTATTTAAAACTTTGTGGATTACTTTCCACGTACTTTTGATGTTTGACTTGAATATGTGGAATTAATTTGAATAATATTGTTGTTTTTTTTTTGCTGTGCGGATTAAAGTGGTTAAATTATTCCGGTAATGAGTGTATCTATTTTTGTTTCTTTCGTTTGGATTAGCTTTATATTTATAGAACAGTCTATTTTTTCTGTTTGTTGACCTTAGGATAGCTTTCGAGATCCAAGGAGATCTTGGCACCTTTTTGTAGTTTATGCGGGCAGGACATTGTAAGGGTATGTCGGTGTCAAACAATTCAGTAAATATATCAATAAATTTGTCGAATGCTAAGTTGGAATCTTCAATATCGTATACCTGTTGCCAGTTAATAGACGAGAGGCTTTCTCTGAATCTGTTGAGGTTGTCCTCTGATAACACTCGAAATCCGTTCTGTTTACTATTACCTGGTGGAGATGATTGTGTGATGTTCCATATAAAGGAAAAAATAGGGAAATAGGCTTGTTAAGCCTAAACAAGCAATATCTTATGCATTTTACCTAGAGAAAAACAAATCGCAAATGGACACTGCTTCGAGCGTTAGATTTTTGAGTTTTCATCATAAATACAGGAGCTCCTTTTCATTTCTTCCCAATGCTGCGCAACTATTAACGGAAATCCAGGAGAAAATTCTAAAAGAGGAATTTAGCCAGTCAACCTTAAGTTAGATTTCTTTAAAATGTTGAACCTGTGAAAAGGAAATTTTATAAAAAACAAGATAAAACTTTATTCAATATTTGAAAAAAGAGTCTGATATATCTTCTTTACTAGGGACCAACGCAAGAAAAATATGTTGTTCGTCAATTTTGAATCTTTTAAAAAATTCCATTTATATACGGGTATACCCAATACTGTGGCGTGAAACTAATTAAGAGATCCTGAAGCAATATGATTATGGGAGTGAGCAAAGCGACCAAGTTTTATTTAAATATTTCGCATTTTGTATCTAATAAAAGTCAATTTTTAATGCACTTTACCCTGCTGACTTTTAGCGAATAATACTTAAAGTATACATTTCTTTTTCTCCCCTTCTCTTTCTTTCTTTTGCTTTTTTGCGCCCCTTCAAGTACTTCCTGGGGGCCTGGCCAATCAGGCGAGCCGGAAGGGTTCCAGTTCTTTTTGTTTTGTTATTTTAATGTTTTTTGTTTGTTTATTGTTTGTTTTTTTTGGGGGGGGGGGTTGGTGTATTTTGTTGTTTGTTGTTGTTGTTTTTGGCGGGGGGGGGGGCAAACACTCTTTGGGGCCCACCTCAAACGGGTAAGGGGGCCTACCTCCATCAAACACTTAATACCTGCATACAGTCCTACCCCCCCCCCCCCCTGTTCGCGATCGTCCCGGCATACACACCGTCCTATCGAACAAGCATTTGGTATTTCGAAAGTGCGAGATTTTGAAGTATAAAAAAGATGTAGGAGAAGAAGAAGAAGCTTCAAAGCACAGATATCCCCTTAGGTGATGCCTTTTGCTCCAATATTAACCTTCTAGTTTCTAAATTTTGCGAACGAGCAAAAACTGTTCCACATTTTTTTTACAGATTATGGAACATTGACATTTTAAATTTCACTAGAGACTAGAATGATTACTAGTTATAGTTCTAGATCATTACATTTTGTGTTGTATTTTGTATTTTGTGAGAGGAGGGGGCAAAATTGATTCTTTCCAACCCCTTCACAGAGTGAAGCAACTTCCATCCCCCTTCATCCCCCCTTAACCATTATTATAATGATTATACTGCATACTGTATCACACCCCATTGGCAGATCCAGGGGGCACTTCCGGCCCGTGCCCCCCCCCCCCCAACCCTTTTGGAAGAAAAGTATGCATTTTGACCATAAACGATCCGCCATTTTCTCGATTGTGCCCCCCCCCCCCCCTTTTAGAATGAAGACCTTTTTTGTTTTGTTTTGTTTTTGCTTGTCAGAAAATTATGGAGGGGAATTGGACGCCCATAACCCCCCCCCCCCCCCCCCCCCCCCCCCCCACTGAGCGAATTTTGAAGGTCTCGCGAACAAAAATTTGAGCGACTTTTTGATAAGCTGGCGAGACCAAAAAAATACGGGTCTACCTTTTCCAAAAGTTGACAAACCAAGTTGACAAACCTTCATTTGTGTGCCCCCTCTTATACTCAATCCTGGATCCGCCCCTGACACCCAATACTGATTGTCTTGCGAGTGGACTAATTTGCCTTATGCCTTCACAGAGGAAAGCCTCTGACCCACACATCCGGAGTCTTGATGTAATCTATTTTCCTACAATGTAATGTTAATTTAAAATATCTATTGAAATGCGAGGTAGTGTCGCGATCGAGTGAAACTCTTCTCAATTTTTAAACTACCTACATGTATTGTAGAGGACAAGAAATCTTTTCTATTGTTAAACTGCAAAATGGTTGATGTCATATAATACTTTTGTTTTGTGAAGAGGACAGGAAACGACTTTACCCCCTCTTCATTTGCAGAGAGAAACACCTCCCCCCCCCCCCCCCCTTTGTTTGGGGCTTTGTGGTAGACAATGTTTGTAAAGTCAAAGAAGTCCCCAAAACAATGCATCCATTAATCTGCAAGGGAGTATAGCGACCGAGCGAGTTTTATATTATTTAGGAATGTTGAAACTATGCATTCTACAGCAAAAGAAAAGTTAATTATACATTTTTTTTTTTTAATTCTTCTAATTTTTCTCTTTTCTTTCTTTCTTTTTTTTTTTTTTTTTTTTTGCTATGGGCTAATTGAGATGGAAAAATCGATTACTACAAATAATACAATGTACATTTTACAGCACTTAAAATCTGCAAATTGATGATCTTGAAAGGTAGGAATTTACCCCTTCCCCTCTCTTTTTGCGCCTCTGATAGAAGATAGACTGCTTTTATCTGAATGTATATTTAAGGGAGCGTAAAGACCATGAATTTGTGATAGAATTTAAATTAAACCTCGCCTTTTAGAGCACTTCAAAGCTGATTGCAAAAAAAAGATTTATTGTCATAGTACGGGGAGGGGGCAAAACTACCCCCCCCCCCCTGACAGATGAAAGCACCTGTCCCCTTCCTCCTGACCCTATATAATGGTAGACAGGGATTATGAAGGTTAAAGGGTCACTAAAATAAAAAAATAATTGCCCATTTTTCGTAGGAAGGTGTCATCAGGAGCCAAAAAATATCCATCACACAATTTTTTATGCATTCAGTCATATTTTATAATCATTTGAAAAGTATATTTTTGCTGATTTACACAGTCATACGCCCCGCCCCTAAAAACCCATCGAAGCGACATTGTGATCACGTGATCTGTGACGCATGAAAAGTAAGTGAAAATATTCCACTAACCTATACCGTGCGCGCCGGGAGGCCCCCGGCAGGCCCAGCCCGGTTCGGGTGCCGAGCTTGATATTCACCGCATCGACCATTTGCATTGCATATTTTCGCGGTTTAATTCCTCACAATAACTTTGATTTTGGGACACAGTTTCATCAATAATGCCTAATCGGTGAATAGTTGCGGGCTGTAGCAAGACCCCTAAAGATGGTGTAAGCCTACATCATTTTCCTAAAGATGAAAATCTACGGAAATTGTGGGTCGCAAATGTAAAGCTCACGCGGGCAGAGTGGCAAGGGCCGGCCAAGTGAGTGGAGTACAATCTGCAGCGATCACTTTGCCGAAGATGATTTTGAGCATCCTGGCCTGTATTCCGAATTTGGCATGAAGAGAAGGACAAACTAGCTAAAAGATTCAGCTATTCCAACGATCAGACTTGGAGTCAAGTCTTCTAATCTGTTTTTCAACGACAACAGCTGCAACAGCTTCACCCGTAGACCGAAAATTCTGTCTCTGGCTCGTTAGCTAAGACGACCTAACGAACGAGAGACAGCATTTTCGGTCTACTTCAACCGAACTCCAGGGAGCTCCAACGCGTTGGAGCTCCCTGGAGTTACTTCACCCACGGCCCTTCACCGTATTCTGCGAGGGGTTCAAACATATAATATGGTCGAATTTCCCCTTGCCACTCGAGCTTCTTTGCCTTCGGTGTCTGATAAATCATCTGCCAGTAAATCAGAGTTCGTATCTGCATGGCTCAGAAAAGTCCTCCAACTCGGAATCGCGGGCGCTTTTCCTCTCTCTATATATAAGTTACTTGAATTCAGCCAAAATCTAAGTCAGTATTAATGTACTATGTAAAGCGAAGTAAAAAAAAAACCGTAAGTGAAATAAACAAAACAAAAGCGTTCACCAGTCGCTATGTACGAGGGGAACATAGTCACTGCCGTACTAAAGATGTGTAGGACATAATTGTACAATCATACAGACGCATCAAACGGCTGTGCATGCGTTTATGACCAATGCAAAACTTTCGTTCGGCAAGCTCAGATGGATGAGAACATTGTTCAAAAGAAAAGCTAAAAAACAAAACAAGAGCTGTATATTTGGGCAAAAGCGTTTTCTGATCTTGTAGAAAATATATTGCTAATGATTATTCACTCCTAAGATTATATTGATTAATTTCCTATTTTCATAAATTGTCCGTTGAACAGAGGGGTCAAATACCGCATTCTGTGTACAATATTATATGCTGCAGCCTGCAGATCTTGTGCCTCTTACTTTTCATACGTCACTTGGGGGTTAGCCAATCAGCTCACGAGTTTTAAGGAACGGTCCCAAAACCTCTACCTTTTCCCCTTTTTCGCCAAAACGAGACATAATTTGGACAATCGATTGGCAGATTCGTGATTAGAAGGCAAAACTACATGGAAAGAGCACCCATTTTTTCTCTAATTTAGTCAACGTTTAAGAATCATTGTGTCTATTAATATACGAGGGAGCATAGCGACATAGTGAGAACATTTTGAAAGTTTGCATTTTAGAGTACACTGATAAGCTGTAATATATCATTATTTTTTGCCGTATCCGCGGTCTAGTGGTTAAGGCATTAAGCGTTCTAAGCCAGTGACCCGGGTTCGATTCCCGGAGACATTCAACCTTTCCCAAACTTTCAATTGGGAGGGCAGCTCTGGGGAACTTGGATTTAAGCTACGCAACCATTGTTCTCTCATTTTCATTCACATTTTATATATATATATATTCATCAATATACTTTACAAAGTGAATAACTAAGGTATTTTTGAACATTTCAAAGATCTTATTTCCTGTATACTATACATTATGCAGTTCCACAATATAGCATCCTTTGATGTACTCATTTGATTAATCAGGTTACCCAGGATTGTATATCATTAAAAAAAAAAATGGCTTTTCCGACGAGGACACGTTTGGGGGACATCCCTGTGCGATACCTGCTCGACTTCTTCTCTATGATCCAGTCCTTAAGCATAATCCTGGACACATCTGACATAACTGTGGGTCGGGAGGTCCTAGATTTACTTGGTTATCGTGAGACTCAGATTAACTACCTGTTCTACAGATGCAAGCAGCCAGTGTCAGAGGCATTATTAACCTGGAAGGGAACCGTTAAAGACCTCTATAGATAATATACAGTGCGTCCCAGAGGAAAATTAACAGTCAGAAAAATTCTCTCCAAATAAAGATTTAAAAATGTTCGAAGCAAAATTTCAATCCTGCGGATAACTAAAAGAGTCTCTTCTATTGAATGACACCTAAAGATATGGCGGTATTTTTACTCTCGAATGAGCAAGGCCACTTTTGTGAAAAGGTGCGAACTCCAGACTTGACAAGAATTAGTATTAGTTCAGGCTAATACTGTATTAGCAAAGTTGAGAGTTATGGAAAGGCTTAGAAACTTTCATATTATGATCAGTAATAGACAATTTACGAAAGTACAGGTTTCGTCCTTTGTATGTACGAACGTATCCCATCGACGTTTTATGCTTCAAGGAGCAATTAACTACTTTTAATTATTGAGTGTTTTGAAATATCATATTTCGTGAGTTTTTTTTTCTTTACAGCTGGCTTTCTCAGTCAACCATAGAGTTTAGAAGGGATAAGTCAAGACATACAGTGAACGTATAGTCTATTCTTTCATAAATCTCGTTTAAATATCAGAATACGACATTTTTTTCAAAACTCTCAACTTTGCTGATACCAGCCAGAGCCAATACAATTTTCCTCAAACATGGATTTTGCACCATTCCACAGGAATGGATTTTGCTCACTCAAGCGTAAATATTAGTAGATGTTTTAGTGTCATTTGATAGGAGAGACCCTAAGCTATCCATAAGTACGAAAATTTCATAAATAGATTTTGAAATGTTCATTTGGGGAGATATTTTCCAACCGTCAATTTTTTTCCTGGAAGTAAGTTTCGAGCATTTGAGTGAGTTTAATTTTGCAGTGTATTTAAACTTAGATGTGCCATAGCGCTTTTTTGGTTCAACAGAGGATTGTGCTGGATGATTTATTTTTAATTTACTTTTTATCAAACCATGTATAGTTTATCTAAGTCTTGTACAGAATTCTTCTTATAATTACAGTTATAAGTACAATTATTCTTCTTATTATTCACTATCATTATCATTTCGTTTAGGGTTCTGAAGATGACTAACCAGGGGGAAGCTTTACAGCAATTTTACACCCATCTGTACGAGAGTGAGTTTTATAATTATTGACGATAGTTATGATAACGTTATTCTCAGGAGCAAGTAACGACAGTGTTTTCAGGATAGAGTCTTTCATTTCCTTGAATACTGAAAACGTTTTATTTTACTATGTGGCTATGATCACTCTATAATATTCGTAACTCCATTACAAGAAAAGGTTGAAAAGGTTTGATGGCTTATATTCCTGACTGCTAAGTTAGCATATGTATGATTGCAAGTAAGCAAACAGGGGACCGACGGCTTTAAGATCATAGATTGTCTCTTTTGTTCTCGATGACAACCATCCAGTAGAAAGTCACATTGTTAATCCCCCAAGGAATAACATCCTTTAGCATGTTCAGAGGGTATTGGACACTTGACATTGGAGATACTCGACACTTGTTTCAATTCTTTTTAAGTACTGATAAAATACAAACTTAAGAGAAGTCAGTAAACGAAGAAGCTTGACTGGGGGGGATTTTTTTTTTAATTTGTAAACAAATCTTTAGGCATTTTACTCCCAGTGGTAAAGGTCGTATGCTCGATCTGTAATGACAAACACATGTCAGAAAAAAATGGAACCAGCGGGATTCGAACCTGTCATCTACTGCTTGCCGGGCATCGACTTTACCACCAGGCTATTCTGGTTCACGGCCAAGTCACGATGAAGAGAAATCAGTTTTCCATAGTAGCCTAAACAAATGTGCTGTTAATGTGAACGAAAATGATAATCTCGTATTTCCCAACAAAAATGTTTAAAATGTAACGTGCGATTTCTATCCTGACAACATAGGGGTGTAATTACCCCCGCGCCTTAGTTTCTCTTTAGTTCCATTATTAAACATGACTGCAGTAAGAAATAGGTTAAGGTAAAATGTCTTGAATCCATGTACAGAAAAGATGCACGTCTTAGGCTTTTATGCGCAGTACTGATATACATTAAAACATTGTCTTTGATTTCTCATTTAGACATCAATGACGAACCCCATACTCCAGGAGCGGTGCTGGAAGAGAACTGGGGGACCATCCTAGAATCAAGGGACTACAGTATCTCCCCGACCATTCCCAAGCCCCAACTTTTCATGAACACATGTAAGTATGAAAATTAGACATTTCCGTAATTCAAATTACAAGAATCGAGAAGAAAATTTTAACCGGAAAATACAATGAATAATAATAATTGATATGGAACAAAGCGAAACGTCGACGATACTAATTATCCTTCATGACAAGCCTGTAGGCCCTAATATAGTTTTACAACATGATGGCATGCAATTTTGCAAGCAGTTCAGTTTGTTTCAAAAATTGGTAAGCCTAACTTTTTATGCAATGTCGAAATTCAATTCAGTTCAATTCTCGGTGTAGTTAGTGGGGCGGCTTTTCATCCATGCTGTTTGGAAATATTGAACTGTCGACTTTTGATGGAAACTATATTACAGAGTCAGAGGAAGGCGATGCCTTTATCCAATGGAATTTCACAAATAAGTTGTTCTTGGTCACTTTGCGACATGATTCTGATGTTATTCTCCAGAGAGGGGTAGAGGATGATCAAATTAATCTGCAATCCTGCCGGCTATCCAATTTTGTGACACTAACAAATGAAGTAAACTCAAAAGTTGTGTTTCCGATTCTTTTATTGCAGAGGTTGATTCAAATCCAAACTAAACCCTGTAAAATGAATGAAATATATACAAGAAGGAATAATAAGTAAATGCACAAAGTCAAGTAATGAAGTCACACCAACGCTGCTCTTCTAGACTGAAAAATGTACAACCAACCGAAACGGTAACCCTGTTTCCTCACACAATAAACACAACACCTAACACAATCTAAACCAAGACTAGGTATTCAGTGTAGTTAATGGAGTAATTATATACAACAGTAGAGGAATACAAGGTAGAATATACTTATCTAAAAGAGATCAGAATATTATAAAAGATAACAATTAAAAATGCATTATAATGCTTTGAATTAGATTAGGGTTTTTGAAGCAAATTATACTCCAAGTTTGAATAACCTCTTAATCTACAAACATCTATGAATACTTTAAAATAGCGTGTGAATGGGGCTACGTAGATTATCCTCCGCGTACCCTCACTCTGATCCCTATTCAATAAATCCTGTCCCTTATTTCTACGTTGACCGACATGCTAAATCACAAAGAAAAACTATATGTTCAAATGACTAAGGAGAATGCAATGAATAACCAAATCAATACAGATCACATCATGATATGAAAATGTCAGCTTAAGTTGCATATGTATAGTATCAAAGGAGAAAAGACCGATCTTCAGTTTTAGTCTACAGCAATACTGGTATATAAAGTGTACAAAAACAATAAAAATGAAATATATCACTCATTCGTCCTACACTCATTCGTCCTACTCTAGTGAGAGGATAAATGATAGGACAGAAAAGAGAATAATATGTAGGCCTACATATATAGGAGAGAGGGAGAGAGAAAGAGAGAGAGAAACTACAGTCTCACAAATCTCGACAATAGTTTATAGCAATCCTGATCTACTAACATGTTTGTTACATTACTTCATGATTACACTCAGGGTGTAAACTTGAATGTTGTCAAGTTCAACATTATCAGAAACATTATTTAACCAGCAAACTATAAACATAGTTCATTACAATACAAGAATCAACATTAAATGCAGATAGCAACTATAATATATTCCTACATAAAGATGCATCTTAAATAAAGTAAAATTGATTTACAAATCTAAAATCTAACTTACCTCGGCTGGAGTCTGAAGAGTAGAGGACTCTGCTTCCTGAAATATATGTGTTGCTTTCTTGAGAGATGCTGATATAATGAGGCAGAGGAGGGGGTATTCTTTGTCCTACTCACCCTACTGGACATGAATGAGTCATGGGCAGTGTGCCCTTAGTTACCCCTATTCAGTACCAAAACAAACGATTGTTACAAAACCAAGTAAAAACCAAGTAAAGGCACCAGTAAAGGCCCTTAAAAGCCATCATTATGTGCTTGTACAGGTAGGACATATATGTACACGTAAAAGCCACTTCCTTAAATGTTGAATGTGTAAAGGTGTATTATAAATTTAGATACATTTTCTGTCGTTTCTTATTCATCTTCAAAACCAATGTCACAATAAAACCCTTATTTGTATTGTTAATGTGGGGTTTTTTTTCTTTTCTTTTCAGTAGCCTAATGATCAAAGACTAATTCTCATACAGCATTAACTCTTTATTGCATTGTAATTATGTATAATGGTGCAGGAATTGGCTAATCTTCCAACTTATCTCACCCTCCCTGTCCCCCTCCCCTTCTCTCTCCCTTTATCTCTCTCTCTCTCTCTTTTTATTTCTCTCTCACTGTTTCACTCTTGTTTTTGATAGTACGAGACTTTTTCTTCCTGTTGGTCCCGTTCAACACAACCTATGCGTCCGACATGTACAGAGCTATAAGTAATCTGATAAACAACATGTGTGTATTCATCTGGTGCATCACCATTGCACAGAACGCCTTTACCATCTTCTCAGAGGGTCGTCTCCACAACTATGTAACCATCTTCATCTCCCTCTCCCTCTGGATCAAGCTTTACCTCATAATAGACGGTTTCCCCGAGCTTAAACAACAAATACAGCAATGCGGAAACGATGGGCAAGAACTGCGAAAGGCCGATTTCCTCTACAAAGAAATGCGTATCGCACTGCTTTTTGCATTCTTCTTGAAGCTAGCTCTGGCCATGATCGGTTGCATCCTCTTCTATGCATTCCCTCAACTTCTGCTCAAAGAATTCCAAAGCCAGATGACACAGATCTGGATGCTCCTCTTTGCCTTGGAGTTGGTCCATAATGCATTCTATTTGATTGCATTCTATAGGAAGGCCAACATTTTCCTCATTTACAATTATTTGCTCCCTCAGTAGAACATGTCTATGATCAAACATTCATGGCTGCCATATGTAGGTGTTCGGTATACCTCCAACCGGGCTGCGCGTTTACGTTTTACAACCTTGCCTAGGCAGATTTTCCCAAAATTGCAACCAAACGGCTCGAGCTCGCTCTTTGCATTGACATGCGCAAGTACTATGAATTTTGATTTATTCAGACATTATAAAAACATGTCTCTGGAAAACAAAACAAAAATTAAGGTTTGACCAACCCATACAAGTCTGTTTCCCGGATATAAAGTACAAGTACATTCAATATCATTAACATATTGCACAAAGTATTATTTAAAAGATGTAAACGATAGACAGCAATGATGATTGCAAGTAAAATCACTGCAATATTGCAAAAGTATAAAAAATACTTTGTTGAGGACTTGAGGTATAGAATCTGTGAAATTAACTATGTGGGTTGAGATGGTTATTTAACGCTTTTTTAAACATGCTAAGTTTTCATATTGACTACATACTTCAGAAGTTTGTTCCAATCATTCATGGTTTTAGGATAAAACGAGTTCATATAATAATCTGTTCTTGCGAATGGTACATGCATCTTTAAGTTATGATCGTTTCTTCCAATTCTGTTCGCAGGTGTGCACCTGTCATTATGTCCTATATCTATTAAATCATTAACAAGCTTATAATACAAACACAAGTCGGAGGCACTTTCGTCTATTCTCTAATGTATTCATACTTAACTTTTGTAATAAAGTAGCCAGTGCTCCAGTCTTTGCATATCATTCTTAAATAGCGTTTTTGAATTCGTTCAACCAGATGTTTTTGTGAATTTCTATGTGGATCCCATGCTACAACAATAATCCAAACTTGAGCTTACTAAAGATTCATAAAGATTTCTTTAAACAGATTTTGGACAGTCAACAAAGTTCCTCCGTATAATACCAACAAGTCTATTATTGCACTTCACATGTAATTCAGAACAATGATCATTCCAATTTAAATTATTGTTTATCATAAGACGTAAATATTTCTCTGACATTGTATTTTGTAACTCCTGACCACCAATAGTATATGCGTAAGCTATATCGTGAAGCTTCCGAGACATCGTCATTATCTTACATTTAGATAAATTAAAATCGAGCATCCATGTCTTAGACCACTGATTTAAAACTTCCAGATCATTTTGTAAAATTTTACAATCATCTAAAGTAGAAATACGACGATATAAAATACAATCACCAGCATATAATCTAATGGTAGAGGCGATGTTATTAGATATATCATTAATAAAACATAGAAATAATGCCGGACCCAAAATTGTACCTTGAGCAACACCAGATTTAACATCAACCCATGAAGAAAATTCACCATTAATAACAACTCTTTGCGATCTTTTTTGTAAAAAATTCGTTATCCAATTTAAATTAGTTGATTTCACACCGTATACAGTTCTGTTCTTAAAAATTCATGGGACACACTGTCGAATGCCCTAGCAAAATCAAGGAAAGCAATATGAACACTTGAACCCGTTTCCAAAATATATGACCAATCATCGATAACCTCTACTAATTGAGTTTCGCATGATCTTTTTTCATGAAAACCATGTTGGTTATCACATAAAATGTTATTATTGTTAAAATGTTGAAATAGGCCTTTACACACTATTCTTTCTAAAATCTTACATGATTGTAACAGACGTTAACGATATTGGCCGGTAATTACTAGCGTCTTCTTTGTTGCCTTTTTTATATATATAGGACAAACATTTGCTCTGAGCCAGTCTTCTGGTAAAATGCCGGATGACAAAGACATGTTAAAAAGTTTACAAAGAGAAGGCGTTAATTGGTCTGCACCTTCCTTTAACAAACGTGTAGATATTTCATCCGGTCCCTGTGCTTTTAAAACGTCTATACTTGTCAACAATTTTAAAACCTCAGTCTCTGTACATTGAATATCCTTCATACTAGGTGCTTTACTGCTATATCAAGTATTGAGAGGCTTACGTGATCTTTATTTATGATTTTTGATTACATTGTACATTGAAAGCATCTGCCTTTTGTACCCTTGTTCATATTTATCAAGACTATGAATATGAATTATAAATATGGATGGACTTTACAGGCAGTTATAGCTTGCCTAGTACCTCCTTGGTGCAACTGCATTTGCATCTAAGCTTAATCTGCTCACTAGGAGTTTAAATTTAGGTCTGAGCTAAATTGTTGCTTACATACATGTACATACACAGTCAAGTTCATTCAATACTTAGAGTGAGCTCGAGCCGTTTCGTTGCAATTAATGGAAAATCTGCATAAGCAAGGTTGTAAAACGTAAACGTGCATGTTGACTGGTTAGAGCGCCCGCCTCATGAACGGGAGGTGCATATTTCTGTACACAGCTGTTTTGCGGAAAATTTCGTGCGCGCGACTGGAGACAGAGTCTAACATAACACTTTGAATCTATCACAGCATCTATTATGCTGATGACTGTGCCATCTAGATATCCGGTAATGATACAGAACTCATTTCAAATTAACTGCAGTATTATCTGAACACTCTTAATAAATGGTTCACTAAATGGGGTTTTCGGCTTTCACAAAGTAAAACCGTCCCCGTACTTTTCACGAAAAAGAATAAAATCAAATACCCAGAGCTCAGATTAAATAATACTGCACTTACTTTCCAATCTAAGAAGAAATTCTTAGGAATGATATTTGATCAAAAACTTTCATGGAAAACTCATATCGATATGCTGGTCTCAAAATGTAAACGTAAATTAAATATCTTGAGATGTTTAACAGGAACTACATGGGGAAGCTCCTCTAAAATGCTATTGATTGTATACAAAGCATCATACGGTCATTACTGGATTTCGGATGCGAAGCATAATGTGCGCCCTCATCTATAAAACAACCCTTAGATTCAATCCAATACCAATCACTAAGAATATGTGCGGGAGCTCTTCCCCTCACATCACTTGATGCATTACAAACAGAATTAGGTGAAATGCCCTTAGATTTGCGCAGACAGATGCTTGCAGATATTCTAAGACAAAAAACTGCTATGCATCGTGATCACCCTGTCAATGCCAATCCTAATTGGAAAATGGAAATATTAAAACATCAAAAAAAATTCAAACCTTTTGGGTGTAGAACAGTATTAATGAATGACATATCAATCGAAACCTATACCATTACCTGTCTTCCTCCCTGGATAATGATCTCTCCAAACGTATCCTTATAGAACTAAGTGAAGTAATAAACAAACACCAAAATCCCGCGTATCTACAACAACGCAGCTTAGAACATATAGGAAGTAAGTGGTCAAAACAACTCCACATATTTACAGATGGATCAAAGGTTCCAAACTATGGAACAGTTTCTACTTCATTTTATGTACCACCTTTCTCCTATCACCAAACAAAAAGGATGGCAGATCATACATCATCGTTTAGAGCAGAACTGGCTGCCATTGTCCTTGCGCTCAATTGGTTGGAGAACCTTGATGTATATGTCGATACTGTGATTTTTTCTGACTCCCTAAGCGCATTACACGCCATAAAGGAAGAAAAAGATATAACATTTGTAACGGAAATTATAACTCTGACCACTAAACTAAACTATCTAGGGAAGCAAATTCATATTGAATGGATCCCTAGCCACTGTGGATTACATGGAAATGAAATGGCAGACCATTACGCTAAGTCTGCTCTACAAAATGACATTGAAATTTTCAACAAATTATCCCTGTCGGAAATAAAGACGTACATTACAAAGAAATACACTACTCTCTGGCAAGATAGATGGAACGTATCGCACACCTTTATTAGACAGGTAAAATCAGCAGTTGATAAACCACATTTGTGTTCTTTGACCAGGTTTGAAGAGAGCATTGTCCATAGACTGAGACTTGGAATTATAGGTTTGAACGAAGATTTTTTTAAATTTAAGATACACCCAACAGGACATTGTAATAATTGCACTGGCATTATGGAAACTGTATTCCACTTCCTCACTGAATGTCCAAAATATATTACAGAGAGGGCTATGCTACTTGCAGAAACCAATCTAACCGATCCAAAGGAAATTATGACTCTTCTTAAAAGTACAGAAAACAATGAACAAAAATCCATCGTTTGCTTCGTTTTAAGAACGAAGCGCTTATACGAGAAACTGTAAAGGCTGGTTAGTGTTCAAGTAAATTATATATTATTTTCCCCCTCTCTCACTCGCTCTTTCTTATGATAGTAATGATAGAAAGGACAAACACTTTAGTATAAATGTTTAATTTGTAAGCATAATAGAGAGTGTATATATTCAATAAGATGTAATTTCCCAGAAGGCTTCAAATAGAATTAGGTTTTGCATATCTTTAATTAGCATGAGTTGTTACAAAACAATAATATCGTCGGCCTTATGCCAAAAGGGCCTTATCACTGTATAAAGTATATGGCCTTAAGGCCCTTTTGGCATAAGGCTGACGATATAGCCATGGCCCCCCCCCCCCTATTTCTTTTTTTTTTTTAAGTTAAATAAAGGATATATACCTGAACTGAGAGACATTAAATACGTCACATATATAGTTTCGCAGTAAATCGGATACTGGGGCCGGTAAATGATTATATCTTTTATTGGTCAACGGTTGGAGAGCGTCTCCTTCTCGGCTGTTGATTAGTTGTGGGTGGCAAGGTATAAGAGGCCAGCGGAGATTGGTTCATGCACCCCTTCTCGTTCACCAGTAACTCAGATATTCGAAGAGCTGAGACTTTTGTGACCACACAGACAAATTATATCCCTATTTATAAATGCCTATAGGTTGTATTTTCATATGTGATACTCATGCTATAATCAAACAAAAGAAAAAAAAAATCATGTTATTTATGGCACAATAGGCCTGTAGATAAGCGTAGAAAACGACATGCAATCGTATGATTATTGTAATTGCCTATGTTAATGTCCTGTCACAATTTACGGGGAAAGTAATTTAAGAACTTACATTAGCTTTTGAATGGAAGCTGAAAAATTCATATAATTTCGGGAGGAGAGACCTAAAGGTTACAGTGATTCAGTTCGCTTTTCCCTTCCCAGGCACAGGTGACGCCAAATACTTAATAATGATTAATAATAAAAAGAAAGTAGGAATAACTAATTTAAGTAACATCTTCCATTTGATTTCTAACAGCCCACGATGTCTTGCAACTATAACCTTCACTTAACCGATCGCTATGCATTACTCTCTAACAATTACGTAAAACTGAACTAATCTAAATGCATGACTTTTAAGAAATCAATGCAGTATCTCTACACAATGTATGCATATCATGATACACATTGTTAGAAAAGAAGGAGAAAAAAAAAATTAAACAGCACTCGTTTCTGGAGAAGGGAGAGAAGAGAATGAAAGAGAGAAGCTTATACGGAAATGGGGGAAAATACTTTATTTAATTGTACATGCATGTGCATGAATGTATAATGTGTGGGTTTATATAATTATATATGTAATCATGTACCGTATATGAAAATGTATATCTGTATATGTTGCTTAGTTTGCCTTTAAACAATTTTAAACAAATTCTATGTACGCTATTGTTAAGTACACTTAGATGACTGACCAGGAGGCATGTATATCTGTATATGTTGCTTAGTTCGCCTTTAAACAATTTTAAACAAATTCTATGTACACTATTGTTAAGTACACTTAGATGACTGACCAGGAGGCATGATAGGAGGAGGAAGGGCTCCCTTCTGCAAGGGCCCCTGTTTTCCCCCGTAGGTAGGTTAAAGGCGGCTGTCTCCGGGAAAGATCGAGACTTCACAGATGTTGGTGGGTCCATGTGTCCCCATGTGACCCATCAACGGGACAGCCGTACCCCCGCACTGCGGTACGGGTGTGGGAGGGAGCTCTTCTTGCTTTGTCTGTTTCTTTGCTGTCCAAATTAACCTTTTGTTTAAAATTTATTTGTGTATCTTTTGGAGTGTTGGCTTCATTCTATTTTTCATAATTATTACATTTTACATAATTATGTATAGTATGTGGCAAATATAGTCAATTGTGACTGATTGCCAAACAAAAACAAATCAAGAAGAAGAAGAAGAAGGTATTTTTGGGGTTGCTGTAGTACTTACAGTCAGTTGGCAGGTCCACAAAAAGTGGCTCCTTTCATCCAAATCATATGCCTGACCTTAGCGGTGTCTGAATACATAATGAGGAAGATCAGTTTGAAACACCTCTTTTGTTCAGGCTCTAAATCTGCATAAACTTGGACGTTTTTAGTATCAAAGTAAAGGAGAAGAACCAAATTTTCTTCTGTGTTTCATTTTAATGACCAAATGTGTAAAGTTGGTGAGATTTCGGGTTTCAAATATGATAAGAAAATAAAATTTCCACCTTTGAAAAAAATTGTTATTTTCTAAGTGTTTTGACTTTGAGCCCAAATCATTTTTACATCATATCAAAGCTGAAGATATATGCTTCATGAAAATATCATTTATAATGAAGGACATATTTTAATTGGGTCAAGAACACACAGAGAGGGGCTATATGTGAGATTGTTACTTTGCTTCGACGGGAGCCCGGATAGCTCAGTTGGTAGAGCACTGGTCATATAATCCAGGGTCCCGAATTCCGGTCGGGGCATTGTAATTTTCCCACATTTACTTTCTTTATGATATATTCAATTTACTTCAATCCTATCAATTATGATATTATAACGGTCTGTGACACTTTTCCTAAGCCAAGTGCAAAATATCTGCCTAAAACCAAGAATACTGCACTGTGATTACAGACTGCCCACTATTACTTAAGTTTGTTTTTATTGCTGTGATCATCATCATTTTAATCATAATACTATAATATATAGGTATTATATATTTACATTATATATATCAAATTTGGGGAAAATGAGATGAAATTAAAACAGTTAAACAAAATAAGTTGCAATATTTCGCCCCTTGGGTTTTATATTTTTTGTTTTTTAATTAAGAGATCTACAATTAAATTACTAAGCATATGTACACTTCAGCGGGTGTGTAATGGTTTTAGACCTTATCATAAACACAGAATCTATTCTGATATATATCATTATATTTATGTAATCAATTGCGTTTTATTCTCCAATGACCCCACAATGTGTTCCTGTGTGTATGTACAGTATATGTATGTTTTTTAATTAAACAGGAAATGTATATTACTCATTTTCTATCACTCCTACTGATAGCTTGTGATATTGACTTTATCGACCTCAAGTTGTTGCATTCTAGTGGAAAAGTATTGTAAAGCAACTGGAACCTCCTGCATAAAAAGGTTGCGATTAAACGGAACTGAAACTCAACTTGTTTTTCAACCAATCAAGCATTTTGGACTTTTGTTTAAAGGGCCCCTGCAACCCAAGCGCAACCCAAACGCAACCCAAATGCAAGTTTATTGGTGTTGATGTGCAGGGATGCATACTACTAATATTATGTTATTAAAACATCTAAATATGTTTCATAGATTTTTAAATGTTTTTTGAAATCCCATCTCCTAAGCTCCACCCTAAAAAAAAGCTCAAGATATCATTCATGCGGTGACATCATCTGTCAATCATCACACAGCTACACTAACATTCTACAATAAAAAGTGGAATGTAACTTCCCCCAGCTCAGCACACGCTCACAATAGAATTGCATGCTTTCAAACAATACTTCCTCATTATTCTTTTCCTGGTGATGCTACAGCATGTCTGACATAGCAACTCCTATTTATGTAGGCATTATATGGTCTATTAGAACAGATGGGTCATCTCTGACAAAGCTACATACCACTTTCTCTCCTTAGCTCTCTAATGATTGACATATGATGTCATTGCAGGAATGAGATCTGGAGCATTTTTTATAAAATGATTTCAAAAATATTCTAAAATCTATGAAACCTATTTAGATGTTTAAATAACAAAATATGAGTTGTATGCATCCTTTTTTTTTTTTTTTTGGGGGGGGGGGTAACCGTATAAGTAACATTATACTATGTTTAGAGCTATTATCTTTACAACCAAATTAATAATTTCTTTTTTACTGTATTACATCATTTGGTTTAGCTTTCATTGTTGTTATGAAAATAACCATTGTACATGTATGATTTTATGTAATGTTTAATTTGTATTGTTGAAAAATGCAGAAATAACCCCCCGCCCCCCCCCCAAAAAAAAAAAATAAATAAATAAATAAATAAATTTAAAAAAAATAAAAAAAAAAAAATAATAATAATAATAATAATATTATCACACCGCTGCCACGACGATATTAAAATAATAGCCACAATCAGTAACAATATCATAGAACGCTAAAATGGCGGAAAATGGGCGAAAAAAAAAACAACACCTTCGAATAAAATAATGGGTCGCAAAAGGGTGACATGTTAATGGAGCATCGTGTAGTTCTCCCCAAAACAGGATTCAACAATTAATATACATTTGTCAGGGCCTGAGTAAGAATTATCCACGAAATCTGTATGTTTTGAACAGTTTGGACACTCAAGGCGATACCCAAGGGTGTTTGGACTGTTTCTAAGGTTCTGAGGGAGACTTACAATAATTCCCGCATATATTACAGGCGTGTAATATTTGTTTGATAAAATGGTGACCAGGTTCCTTGCTCTCATCCCATTTTCGTAGATCTAGAGTCAAATTACAATGTAAAGATCTAGGCGATTAAAAGGCCGGTCACAAAATCAAAATTACAGTCTGGTCGCATACCTGCTCTCAACCGATCGTTTATTAAGATCTACGCCATTCATTATATTAATCATTGGATCATCAGTGCGAGAAGTCGGGGATGTCCACGCTTCAAGACGACGAAAGAGTATAGTGGAAGCAATATTTTGGCTTTTGTTCTGGTAAGATACGGTGTGAACCCCCTCATATTTCTGCCTTTGGGCACAAGGGATCATCTTCTCCCTGCGAACCACAGGGTTACGAAGGCAGTAGAGGATGAGGATGAAGAGACCTTGAAGGGAGTTAATGATGATAAAGACGACCTGGGCCACGAAGGTCTTCGTCTTGATCAGGGTGAAATACATCCAACCCAAGCAGGATGAGTATACCAATATTATAGTTCTTGACCAGCTCGATGGTGACGTTCTTTCTGGATTCTGTTCTGTCGTCAGTTTTGAAATTCGTGTTGGCAGAACGTTCTAGTTGGCGAACAGCCAGAATAAAGACCAAGACGGTGATGTTGAAAACGAGGATGAGGGCAATTGGTATCAGCAGACCACCGACCAAAGGCCAAAGCTGGAGAAAGCAACTTAAGGAAAAAGGAAGGCAAATAATTGATCATAATAATAATTCAAAATACAAAATTTATAAGGCAACATTATTTACAATAGGAAATAGGTACTTGTTCAGTTTCAATTGAATTCACATTTCTTTTTTGTTAAAAGATTTCAGAGAACTTATCATCTTGTCCATAAACATACATGTAGACACCTAATCCACCTGTAGATGTGACTAACTAGGTATAATGGACATTGATATATCTTCATGTTCTCATATTGGTGCTTTGCATTAGGTTTCATAGAACCTGACAGAATATTTCCAGTTTAATCTGGCTCCATTACTCCATACTCTGGCGAAATATCATTTCCCATTTAGCTTTGTTATGGGAGAACATCTCTTCGTTAATTCCAATCCTTGGCATGAGTAATTTAAATAAGTTCTATTCATAACATACTGGAAAAAAGGGTGATCAAGCGGTACTTGTAAGTAACCAAGTGGAAACAGACCTAAACTGCTGGGCATAGATTTATTTCCAGCTTATCTGAAATGAACTTACTAGTCAGACAAGGCGTAATTTTCACGGGCCGCAGCTCCAGTCAAAACAACGAGAACACCACGTGCACCTGAAAGAAATTGAAAAATAAATCATAAACATACTAAATTGAGGACACTAAAAATATTCTCGGTTGCGAAATAAGCGCAAAATTTTTATTTTCACAAGCATCGCTATGAAATTTTTCATAAGAAATCACCTCGTACTCTAGTCACATATGATACCAGGTATTGTGTAATATTGTTAATTTCATTGTTAGTGCACACTATATTTGTTTGTTCTACTTCTAGGTTGTCACAACTGGATATGTACAGAGGACTTTGATATGTTTTACTAGATTAGGTTGTTTGACCAACCCCTGCCTAACAACAATAATCAATAATAGAAACTAAGTTATATATTATTATTATTATTTATTCGGCAAAGACAAAAATCAAGAAATCAGAGGATACAAAACAGTAGATTAGAAGAGAGTCACATGGATGCCGGGAAAAGAAAAAGATTAACCAAATAACTATGACCCGAAGGTCTTCTTTTCCAATCCATGTGACTTTACATAAATGAAATAGAATAAAATAAGATACAATTAATGAATTACAGTTACAATTTTCAGAAATAGTAATCCTAACGTAAAAAGAAAGTCCACACCGGTATTGAATTAACTGCAAGAAAAAACAGAAAAAAATATTTCTTGCACCAAGCAAATGGGAGAGGAGCACGGAAGACACGTCACGGATCCGCCAGTCCATGCCCAACCGACCGCAGCTGCACCCCCCCCCCCCCCCCCATGAACCCTGTCAGAACCCCCACCATTCTGTCCCTATCACCCTTACACCTGCATTAAAACAAAACAAATTCCAGGTGGACTTTCCCTTAAATAAATAAATACAATACAAAACAATAATGTCGCCTTGTGCACATGTATATAGCACCGGGGGAAAAAAAGTAGGTGAATACAATGTCCACAAGCCCGGCATTATACCCGAAGAGGGCGCTGTGCAGCTGAGTACGTGAAAAAAGAAAAAAAAATAACCAGGTGGAAAAAAACATTAAGGGATATTGTCATGCATTTTTTTTTTTTTAGATTCTGTATGAAATAATTAACAGAGCATTGCAAAAATAAAATATGGAATTATGCATTATGTATTACTAATTGAGAAGGGGTCTTAAAGAGTTAACTCACATGTATACTGAGAACTTGTTCTTTCAATTTTGATAGCCAGGTATGAAATGATAATAAAACAACATCAGTTTTCAAATTAATAGGGAGAGTATCCCAAACACGGGGAAATGTATGAATGGCAGAACCATGGAGTCTTTGAGTGCGTGCTTTCAGATGTTTGAATAAAACAGTATGAGAATATCTTTGGTTAACATGAATAGCATTTTGAACAGCTTCACATTTTATGAGGCCAAAGAGTAAAACTAATAAGAGGTAACGTCGTCTAGAAAAAAGAGTAAACCACTTTAAACTTTGAAGGCGTACAGAATAGTCCATTTCCTGTCTTCTCTGTTTGAGAATAATTCGTGTAGCTTGTCTCTGTAACTTTTCAAGTTTTTCAATATGACCTCTACTATGTACAAACCAGGCCGGTTGACCATATTCAATAATAGGGAGAACAAGGCTTTTTGTACAAGCACATCAGAGAGTCACTCGATAAATTTTTCTCTACACTGATGATAAAACCTAACATACGATTAGCCTTTGCTACTACATAATCAACATGATTTGACCAGGTCATTTTATTATTCAAGATAATACCAAGATATTTATATTGTGTAACAACTTCCAAGGAGTTATTATCAATATGGTATTGGGGTTGACCTGGGATTTTTGATTGGGTTATGCGCATAACTTTACACTTGGCAGTGTTAAGCTTCATTTTATTTTCTCTACACCACATTCATTCAAATCACCCTGCAAAAAATCTTCATCTTCGGGACCCTGTATGGCACGAAACAACAGAGTGTCATCTGCAAATAGCACCTGGCTAGTACCAGACATGATCTTAGCACAAATATCATTAATGAGCAAATCAAACAGGAGGGGGCCGACCACGCTGCCCTGTGGTATTCCTGAGGTTACCGGGTACCATGTTGAATATGAACCCTTATAAACAACTCGTTGTTGACGTTTTTGTAAAAAGGATTAAGTATCCATGCATTTCATGTTCAAAGGCAGTTAAGAGTAACCAAAATGGTATTTTATGTGTTTCCTGTCATAAGTGGGCACATTTATCATGTTCTTAGATTTCACGAAATTTTTTTCTTTCTGACAAAGACTGGATTTGTACTGTTTGTATTTTAAAATAATTGCCAAATTTTATCGATTCACCCGATATTGATAATCAACCAAATCTACAAAACCGTATTCGTTATAATGATGTAAATGAAATTTTCCTACAGGTGAAATCTCTGGGCGGTGTTAGTATTGCTCATTTGAATGTGACCTCTCTTTTAAAAAATCTTGAGGAATTACGCTGCATTTTAAAAGAAAATAAAATGCAAATATTAGCTCTGTCTGAAACAAGACTAGATTGTACCATATCTGATAATGAAGTAAATATCGATGGTTATAATATTGTGCGACTTGACAGGGGAGAAATGGCGGAGGTATTGCAATATATATCAATGAAAATATGCATTATGTTACACGTCATGATCTCATGACCGATGATCTGGAAGTTTTGTGTCTTGAAATCAATATTCCTAATCAGAAACCTTTCATTGTGGTATATTGGTACAGACCTCCAAGTTCTCCAATTATTGCTTTTGATAAAATTGAACAAGTAATAGAAAAAGTTGAATTGACATCACACGAATATGTTCTATTCGGTGATTTTAATTGTGATCTGTTGAAAACTCCACACTCTAATCAAACAAATCGCCTGACAAATATTTCTGAAGATTATGATTTAAAACAGTTTGTTGAAAAACCTACACGAATTACGCCAGCTACTGCGACGTTAATTGATGTATTGTTTTCGTCAGATCATGATAAAATTGTTTATTGCAATGTTGTTCCAATATCCCTCAGTGATCATTATATGATTGTGTCTGTCTGGGGAAGACACAGATCACCTCCGGTAAATCATAAGTTCATCTTTAGTAGAAATTTGAAACAAATTAATATGGATGATTTTAAAAATGATATGAGTCAGACAAATTGGGATGATGTTTTATCAGAAAGAAATGTTGATATTGCATATCTGAAATTTGAAACTAAATTGAATAGCATTCTTGATAGACATGCACCACCCAGAAAGAAACGAGTTCGGAACAAAGAAACTCCATGGATGAATGCAGATATATTGAAGAAAATACGGGAAAGAGATAAAATGAAAAATATAGCAAAACAAACTAAGACTGACGATGATTGGAATACGTATAAGAAGATGCGCAATCAGGTGACGTCTATGATTAGAAAAGTAAAAAGAGCCTTTATTCGAGAAACTATAAATAACAATCAAGGCAATTCTTCAGCTTTGTGGAAAACACTGAGATATATTTTACCTAGTAAAAAAATGAGGAAATCAATCAATAAATTAATTGATTCAGGTAAAGAAATAATTGGATACAAACATATTGCTTCATACTTGAATACATTTTTCTCAAATATAGCAACGAGAAAAAAAGGAAATTCTCAGTTTGGAAATGATATGGAGCAATTTATGGAACAAGTGTCATGTGTTTTTCACTTAAATGTTATATCTGAAAGAGAACTGAAAACATGCATAATGTCTGTGTCATCAAACAAGGCAACAGGCCTTGACCAAATCCCATCATGCATTATTAAGGAATCAGTTGATTATATTTTGTTACCTTTATTACATGTTATTAACTTGTCTTTAACCCGGGGCAAAGTACCTCAACAATGGAAAATAGCACGTGTTACACAACTGTTTAAAATGGACAATGCAACCGATCCTTCAAATTATCGACCAATTTCGGTACTTCCAGTACTTTCTAAAATTTTAGAAAAACTTGTATTCAAACAAGTTTACTGTTATTTGGTAAAAAATAACCTGTTAACTGAATGCCAGCACGGTTTTCGGCCCCAGCATTCAACTACCACAGCCTTGATTAATGTCATTCAGAACTTTAAAAAATCAGTTGATAATGGACTTATTGTTGGGATAGTTACCCTAGATCTTGCCAAAGCTTTTGATCTTATGCCGCAAGAGTTATTGCTAAAGAAATTATCATATCTTGGTTTTGATAACATGGCAGTCGAATGGTTCGAAGATTACTTTTTTATGAGAAGGCAAGTAACCACAGTAAATGGTAATGTGTCTTCTGCTTCCTTAATTCAAAGTGGTGTTCCACAAGGGAGCATATTAGGTCCGTTGTTATTTATAATTATAATGAATGATTTGCCTAAAATTGTCAGGCAATGCAAAGTGTCATTATATGCAGATGACACATGCTTATACTTTGCTGCTAAAGACCCTGTTATTATTGAAAGATCTTTAAATCATGAGTTGTCTTTGATAAATGAATGGTTTTTTCATAATCATCTACTTTTGAATGTGAAGAAATGTAATTATGTGCTTATTGGTACCAAAACAGCAATACGAAAATGTACAAATTTTAAAATTAATATCAATGGTACTTTACTGAAAAGGGTTGTAACTTGCAAATATCTTGGAGTACAACTAGACGAAAATCTTAATTGGAAAACACAAATTAACCATGTCAGAACTAACATAATAAGAAATTTTTACTTGTTAAAACGAGTGCGATCTTTTGTAGATTATGATACTGCACTTTTAGTCTACAAAACTCTAATTCAACCACATTTTGATTATTGCTCAATTATCTGGATGAATGGAAATTCATCTGATTTGCAAAGACTCCAAATATTGCAAAATAGAACTCTTCGAATAGTTTTAGGAGTGGATGCTCGTTATAATAGCGAAGCCTTATTCAATACCATTGGTATTGACAAATTAGAGGAAAGATGGCGAAAAACAGCTGTGATCAATATTTATAAAATCATATATAAATTACTACCTGACTCATTAAATGTTCATGTCACAATGAGAGATAATCACAATTATGGATTGAGAAATAGAGATTTTTTTATTGATTTGGCAAAACCCCATACAAATTTCTTGAAACGGAGCCCAATATATCGAGCTGCGGTTTATTTTAACTCATTACCACAGGAAATTAGAAGTATCAGTTCCTTAGGTGCCTTTGTGCAGTCTTTGTAGTAGGCGTATTTTGTATGATCTTATATTTTATTTTATATATGTCCTATTTTTAGTTTTCATTGTACGTTTTGTAATTATTTATTCAAAACTTTAGTTGCAATATCATTGACGTGGCCGAGTAGTCTGGGAGTGGAGGTACTGGGGCAGTTCAATGTGAAGTTTTGCCGGCCCCGCGGATCCATTCCTAGATTGGCTGGCTACGCCACTGGTTCTTTATTATGTAAGTACTGTACGTTTGATGTTATATTGTCCAATGTACACGGCCTTGCTGAAAAGCAGCCTTTTTTGGCTGATAGCAGGTTTTTATTTCCGTGATTAAATAAACTCAAACTCAAAACTCAAACTCAAACCATTTCCAAACTTTGCCACATATATTGTACTGTGTGGCTAATTTTCGCAAAAGCACATCACGAGGCATTACGTCAAAAGCCTAAAATATAAAGTTCATAAATCTATTAAATAAAAGAATATCCATATCTGCATGTGTTATCTCTGATTATCACGGAATTGAAACGATAACATACAGGTTTTAGGCATTTAATTTTACTGCAACCATTAAATATTACATCATTAAAAATTGCGTAAAGAAAGAGTAGAAATTACGTTCAATTGTTATCTATATGAAGCGCCCTCTTGAGACTTATAAAATAAATGGTCCGGTGGTAGTAGCTTTATAACCCCTCTCATGTCAATGGATTCACTTTGTGATGATATTACTAGTAAGTTTTATTGCGACTACATCTTATATATGAATTTTTCCGGCCACTGAAGTTTGTGACCAGCCCCTCGACCCTGCCCCCCCCCCCCCCGCCCCTGTAAACGGTAACCTGATCATAAACAGGGAAAACACTAGTAAACCATTTGTTTAATGAATTTTTACGTTTGCCGTTGACATGTTATGAAATTTGAGGTAATTTTTTTACATTTGTTGGCGAAATGTTTCACCTTTGTGGTTAAACAGATATTTACATTTGTCTGCGAACTTTTTTATCTTTGTCGTTACTTTTACACTTGTGGTTGACATTTTATGACATTTGTGGTTTTGACATTTGCGGGTGCAAGGTGTTTACATTTGTGTTTTTTTGACATTTGTGGTGGATTTTTACATTTACGGGCTCTACACCACCCCTTCCCCCCCCCCCCCCCCAAAAAAAAAAAAAAATAATAATAATAATAATAATAATAATAATACTAATAATAAATAAATAAATAAATAAATAATAATAATAATAAAATAAAAAAGATAAAATATGGAGTTCAGGTTTATTGCAAGATTATATTTTCTACAATATTGCTAAAATGATTGTGATTATAGATATAGTAATTCACCACATCAATTCTATATGTATTATTCAAACCAAGGTAGAAAGAGATGTGGTCCAAGTCAAGTCTCGAGTCATTTGTTGCAAGTCACAAGTCTTTTGGCCATAGGGCAAGTCAAGTCAAGTCACAATTACCACACAATGTCTGGTTAGCATGCATATAGAGCTGTACTATATGAATCTTAATACTGGTGGTCACTGGTCATATTCATGTTTGAATAGCTTGAATCTTGTAAGTTGTCAGTAATCATTCATTTCGTAGTATGAACAAAATTTTGCTACGTCACAAGTTACCACAGCCTAAAAGGTACATGTGTGTAAAATGTATCAAAAATAGTTTTATTCCATTCGAAATATATTGTATATAAGTGTACAGTGTAATATATATATGTGTTTGTTTTGTGCAATGTAAACCTATTTTTTTCTTCAACTTCCACAGCACGGTATATCAGTAAAGTAGTCATATTAGCTCAAATGAGAAACATTGTCTTAATGCGATTTGGTAAAAGATAAAACGTAGGATTGATAAAAAAAAGAAAACAGATTTTTGCATATTTTTTGTTTTTAATTAGGTTACCAGTATTGCTTTTAATAATAAGTTAACTTTGCTGGGCCAAGCTGTATGTATTTCGTTCCTGACGCTTTAGAAAATTCTTCAATTCTTGCTGGCTCAGCCCCCTCAAAACTTTTGGCTCATTACGCCACTGATGTGAGGTAACTGTACTGTTCGAGACAATAATGTTGGCATTATAATTTTCATGAAGGTTCTCTTTCTTCTCATTTTCACACAACCTTTACTGTTGCATGACCATGCATTTCTTCAAATAATGTTAATTGAATGTGCGCTAGCTCCTCTTCTCTCCAATTTATTGCCGTCACTTCCACATGCGAGATATGGCATATATGGGGAAAAGGGAGGGGCAGTCTGGGGGTTATATAAGCCAGAATCAAGACTAATAAGATCAAGAGTGTAATCGAATGCCTCTCTGTTCTCTATCACTGGAGCCTATAAGAGACCAACAAGGCCATTCTAGTGAACTCTCAGAAAGAAAGGGTCCGAAAGTCCACGAGACCGACATTGCGGTCTCTTGGGCTGTCCGTCTCGAGCTTGCGAGTGATACATGTAATGTACTTCAATGCAATCTATAGTTTATATAATCACTGTTGGTTCATGTAGTGCTTTTGGTGTTTATAAATTTGTACGGGGAATAATAAGTGGGGAAAAACAGTCAGACCCAACTCCGTAATACCGAGCACAAGTATATACTCCGAAAACGGCGTATAGAACAAGATGAATATAGAGCCCTCATCGTTCAGTGCGAGGCAGTGTGTACAAAAGGCATTGGGAAAATCGTGCAGTGTCGACCTGCTGTTGATAATATATTTTTCAAAAATAATGCTGCGGATATATTTATTTCAAATGTTTGTCATTTGAAATTCACTTCATATGACGAATCATTCAAGGATTTTGAAGATAATTGACACGCAGCATTATTTTTAAGAATATGTATATCGTTGGCAGGTTGACTTTGCAAGATTTTCCACATGCCTTTTGTACACACTGTCTCATACTGAACGATGAGGGCTCTATATTCATCTTGTTCTATACGCCGTTTTCGGAGTATATACCTGTGCTCGGTATTACGGAGTTGGGTCTGACTGAAAAACATGCCATGAAAATAACTCTTTCCAGAGACTTGTAGGTGCATGAATTTCATAAATATTGAATTCATTAAGTCCGTTTCTGGCATTTTCAAGAAATACACGAAGTGGGGGGGGGGGGGCATTGTTAAAAAAAGATGCAACCCCCCCCCCCCCCCCCGACGGCTTTCAAAATAATTTCCAATTCTCAAAATTTGTGAGTCGCAGTCCCTTTTGCAGTCTACCTCCGGATCCACCTCTGTTTTATGGTTCATCTCCCATCTATCACCATAATGTCATATTTGAATTCAGCGATATCACATGATTTGAATATACCATTTGCAAAGATTACCCATGCACTTGATGAACATTGCCAATAACATAAATGTTCTCTCACACTAGAGCTACGGACAGAGTCGATAATTGTCGCTCAATAACGGTTAAATGACCGTCTTGACCGTTTTGGGCCGTAATACTGCCGTGATAAGGCTAGTCTAGTTCTGGACTCTTTTTATTGATTTTTTATTCGCCGACTATACGCGATAAGCCGAGTGATGGCACGATCCCGAGAACCTGTTGGCCCCGAAAAAAAGAGTCCAGTGCAATTGCTCCACGCTTCGACTTTCCCTGAGATTTTTCAGGGAGAGCAATTAGCGCTAGAGCTAAAGCGCTAGTGAACTTTGGACCCCTGACGTCAGCGTGGAGCAATTGCACTGGACTCTTTTTTTCGGGGCCAACAGGTTCTCGGGATCGTGCGAATAAAAACATCAATAAAAAGAGTCCAGAACTAGACTATGATAAGGCCGAAGTAGACCGTACAAAATCCGTTTTAAGAACCGTATTACAGACTGCAATAACTGATGGTTGGAGAGAAAGTTTTAAGCATGTTTAAAACTTTCCTTCTGACCGACTGATCCAAAATAACTGTAGTAAGCCGTATATACCGACCTTACAACAGTCGTTAAAAGACCGTCATGGACCTTTCTGGAGCATACTACACCGGAGTAGCGACCGTCTTGCTTGATGTTAGTACGGTCAAACTCTGCCAAATCGGTCCATGACAGTCTAGTACGGTCATGTGACGGTCACTACTACGGTCCACTATGGTTAGTTTTTGGCCAGGACCAACCGTGGGGGTTATTTATATGCTTGAGACGGTCCACGACGGTCGTGATACGGTTTGATACGGTTCATGACGGTCGAGCTTCGGGCTTGCTACGGTCTACAACAGTCTAGTACGGTAGTACTTCGGTTCACTTCGACCCAATGTGGTCAACAGACTGTCATGTGATCAATCGCATATAATTACATCTGTGCGCGTCGGTCTGCTCAGACTCCGCTACGACTTTGAATCGCTAGGTAGACAAAGTTTTACGCAACACTGAAAATTCCAAGACCAATGAGAAAGCCAACCACAGGGGAGGAGAAGGAGAAAAGCCCCCCCCCCCCCCCCTCCTGCTTGAGAAACAGAATAAAGAAATATTTGATCTCATTATATTTTTGCCCATTTTTGTTCTTCTTCCTCTTCTTTTTATTCATAGAACAAAACAAAGTTCATAGCCTAAAGCTTATACAAACTTAGGCATTTCCATTTCCATTCATTATTCCCTTTAACGCCTACTATTTCTCTCTCTCTCTCTCTCTTTCTTTGTTTCTCTCTCTCTCTCTCTCTGGCGGCACTTGAAGGTGGCGCAAATACACAGAAGAAAAAGAGGAGAAAATAAAGAAAAATCACGGTTCTTAAAGATTATAATGTTCCTTCAAACCAATGTAAAATGCATAAAGATATGGCCTTTTGAAGGGTTCAAAATTCGAAAAAAATTCTTAAGCTCGTTTATTTGCACCTTAGCATATAGTGTCATCATCAGGGTGTTCTCAAATTCTGCGCCCCAATATAGGATAAAGTACATCTATCTATGTATCTATGTCATATTTCTTGGAGGCCGTTGGGGCGACAAATGTGAAAGATCTTGAGATATAGTTTCTCCATAACTCTTTAACGGCTGTAAAGTACAGAGTGTATGTACATGTGCTTTCATTCATTTTCTGAACAGAAATACTAGTTTTTGTTCTCTGACATCACAATCATATCATTTTTTAATTGATGTAATGATACTGAAATCTAAATTACAATATTGAAAAATATCACACGCGTAGTTAATTATTTGCCAATCGTCGTTTAAATGTAAAAGCAATGAAAGGTTTTCCGAATAATAAGCAAATAGATTGGAAGAGGTTCATCGTGGTGAAGAATAATTGAAGAGAGTTAATCAGTTGTCTCACGATGTGCAAACGTAAACGTAGGAAGTCTGACGTTTCGGCTGCTATATACTGCTAGCCTTAGTCATAGACAATGAGCCGAGATCACGCTGAGCGGTTCTTAAACAGCGGCGGGAGCTCATTGTCTATGACTAAGGCTAGCAGTATATAGCAGCCGAAACGTCAGACTTCCTACGTTTACGTTTGCACATCGTGAGACAACTGATTAATTCTCTTCAATTAATAAGCAAATAATTACCGTTGGTGAAGGTGATGGGACAAACTATCACTTCCGAGGCGATCTGGATGTAGCTATCTTTCCGAAGCGAAGTTGAGGAAAGATAGCGTTATACATTCAGATCGCCGAGGAAGAGATAGGCCTCGTACGTTTATCTAGTAAATAACAAAATTAGTTATAATTTTCTTGATTTACAGCAATAAATCAATGTATCTACCTATTTGCTAAAATAGCACGGATAAAAACCCGGGTGGCATGTCCCAGGACGGGAAGAACTAACGCGGGGCAGAAAGGGAAGACGAAGCAGCTCTCAAACCAGAGGTAGCAAACCTAACCTCACCCGAAGGAACATCCTTAAGATAGAAGGACGTGAAAGAGGTAGGGGAACGCCAAAAGGCAGCCCGCAAGATATCTTCCAAAGGAATACCCTGAAAAAGCGCCCAGGAAGTGGAAACACTCCTGGTATCGTGCGCTCTTGGAAGATTCTCAGACAGAAGAGCCTAGTCCGAACCCGCAGCTTGGATAGCCTCGACAATCCAACGGGAGATAGTCTCCCGTGAAGCTGGGGAATAAGGGTGACGGGAAATGAGAAAGAGTTGATCATCCTTACGAAAGATCTTAATCCTATCCAAGTACCATTTGAGAGTCCTAACAGGGCACCAAGATTTATCCTCTTTGACAGAAGAGAATTCTGACAGAGGACTCAAGAACACTTCGATCGAGCCAGAAGAATCCGTCTGATTCTTGGCAATAAACGAAGGTCGAGGGACAAGACGTACACCTTGCTTTTCCCATCTGATATACCCGGGCGCCGTAGAGAGAGCCTGAATAGTGCTTCTCCTCTGCGACAAGAAAGGCGGTCTTAATCGAAGGATGGTGTAACGACGCTTTGCACAACGGCTCAAAGGGCGGTTTGGTCAAAGCGTCCAAAACCCAGGGAAGGCTCCACGCAGGAGTTAACTGGCGATTTGCTGGTCGTTTTAAGAAGAACGACCTCAGCAAATGGGTCAAGAAGGGAGAGTTCGAAACTCCCGAACCATCAGAAAACCCAAGGTGAACCGCAGCAATGGCTGAACGGTATCCACGAATGGTAGAGAGAGATCTACCCTTATCGAAAAGGGCGATCAGGAAATCCGCAATAGCACCGATCGGGGCAGAACTCCCCACACCAAACAGCTCGGGTAGATTCTCTTCTACTCTGGACTATGAACTGGGAGGCTCTCTCTGAGAGTCCTGCAGTCCTCGCATCCTCCCCGACAGAGGCCAGGCGGTCAAATGCAGAGCCGCTGGACGAAGGTGGAGGATCCCCGATAGGGGCTGAGCTATGAGGTCTGCTCTCCGGGGAAGGGAGAGTGGCCGACCGTCCAGCAGAGACAGAAGAAGAGGAACCCAAGGTCTCCTCGGCCAACAAGTTGCTATGAGCCGAACCTGAGGAATTAAGGAGACCGGCGGAAAGGCGTAACCCCGGAAGTTCCCCCACTGAAGGGAGAACGCATCGAGGGCCCAAGCTTCCGGATCTCACACTCGAGAGCAGTATCTCGGGAGGCGATGGTTGAGAGATGTCGCAAACAGATCTATCTCTAGAGGGACCCAGACTGAACTGAGGTAATTGAAGACCTCTTGATTCAGTGTCCACTCGGAGGGAAGGCACATGCCCCGGGACAGAAAATCTGCAATCAGATTGTCCTGGCCGGGAACATAGGAGGCGATCGGAATTAGTCGGTGAGACCGACACCACCTCCAAAGCTTGGCGGTCAGATCGTTCAGAGTAGTGGAACGAGTCCCGTCTTGTCGGTTGATGTAGGCAGCAACAGTGGTGTTGTCCGTCAGGACGGAGCGACCTACAATCATGTTCTCGAAATGACGGAGAGACATGAAGACTGCCATCAACTTCAATACATTGATGTGAGGCAAGGTGCACAGGTGTGACCAGTCCCCCGAGACCACCTGGTCCGAAGAGACTTGCTTTGAAGAAGGAACGACTCTTTCGACCAGGGTATAAACAGGCGTTTGATTTCCCCGGTGAGAGGAATCCACACCTTGAGAGAGTCTACACTGGGCTTGAAAAACTTCAGAAGATGAAGTTGGAATGGCCTCATATGAAGCCGACAGTCTTGAAGGACATCCACAAGGCTCGATAAGTGGCCCAAGAATTGGAGCCATCGGCCTGCCCGAACTCGACGTAAGAGACGAAGAGATCGAACTAGTAAGACAATCGCTTGAACACTCTCCCGACTGGGGCGGGCAACTTGGTTCACGATGTCTATTTCCGCACCCAGGTAAATGGGCCTGCGGGTAGGAGTCAACTGCGACTTGTCCCAGTTGACTATGAACCTACTCTCTGTGTGGTACGGAGAGGTAGGTTCATGTGAGACTGAAGGACGGACACAGAGCTCGCCACCAGGAACCAGTCGTCCAGGTAAGTGAAAAGTCTCAGACCGCGATACCTGAGGAAAGCGGGTAGGGCAGAGGCTACTCGAGTAAAAACTCGAGGTGCCGGTTTCAGACCGAAAGGAAAGGCTTTGAACCGGAAAGTTTTGCCTTGAAAGGTGAAACCTAGTAGGTCCCTTGAAGAAGGGTTTATCGGTACGTGAAAGTAAGCATCTTTCAAGTCCACCGAAATGGCCACGTCTGACGGTCTAATAGCTGGAAGAATCGAGGCCAAGATTTCCATGCGGAAACGCTCCCTTGGTATGAAGGTATTTATGACCTTCATTTTCAAGATCATTCTGAGCTTCCCCGAGCGTTTGGGAATTACAAAGATAGGGGAGAGACACAGATGGGGGTGGTCTCGTACCCATTTGATCGCGCCCTTTTCCAGCAGCTCTTGAATCTCTGTGGAGATGTGCTCTAGAAAAAAGGGGCGAGAGTGTAGGAGGGTTGCGGCGGATGGCTCCTTGTGGGAGGGGCTCTGCGAGCTTTATGCAGAAGCCTCCTCGCACGATGGAGAGCACGAACTTGTCGTCGGTAATTTCTTCCCAGGCGGGAAGAAAGTACTGAAGACGGCCTCAAACCCTCGGGCCTTCTTCCTACCATGAGGAGAAGGCTCCCCCTTGGCTCCAAACGAACGTGGAGCACTGGGCGGAACTTGCTGTGGGCTGATAGCCGGAAGTGACACCGCGTCTAGGAGGTGGAATGTTAGCCTGAGCCTGCGACTTCGCAGCCGAGGACTTAAGGCGTTTGAAAAGTTCCGCCGCCTGCTCGCGTGATTCAACTTCAAGTTGGATCACCTGTCACCTTACCTCCAAAGAGGTGTTGACCGGAGTGGGGAACACTGGCCAAAAGGGCAGGTATGTCCCCGTCCGCAATGCCAAGAGAGGAAAGAGCAAGCTTCCTCCTAGCATTGGTGGCTAGCGCTGCCGTAACACACAGCTCTGACCACAACAAGCCCGTCAAAGACAAGAGGGCTTCGTCTAACAACAGAATGTCCGAATCGGACATCTGGAGTTCCCGGCCCCTAGCCCGAAGGGAAAGGAGCGTACCCAAGTAGGCAGTCAGTCTCAGGCCAGACCTGGAATGGGCTTCCATCAAGTTCGGGAACTTCTCCGCTTTGGTGTAACTTGTACTCTTTAAGTTGACACCAAGTCTTCCACCTACATGAATGAGGTCACTGGAACAAGACTTTCTCGTAAAGAAATCGTGAGTGTCTTGCTGGGAGAAGGTGAAATCCCTGGCCAAGGGACGAGCCTTACCAAGAAAGGAAGGAGGCTGAGAGGCTTAAAGTCCTCCGTAAGAGGGACGCTCACCTTTGAAAAGGAGAGACGGATGTCCCGAATCGACCCGACTCGGTAAATACGTGTCGGGAAGATATTTCTCCAGCAGGGCTTGAGTATCTACCGCCAGGGACCGAAAGGTCTGGGGCGTAACCTCAGCCTGTGAAGAGGCATCATCCTCCGAGAATCCCGACTGCGAAGCCTGATCCCAAGAAGGGTGGTTTAGGCAGTCCCAGGATTCCTCCCCAGGCGGGGCACCAAGTGCCGCTGGAAGGGGAGCAGCCCCGACCGGACGATCAAAAGCTGAACGTGGTCGGGAGACGCCCGAAGAGGGGCGGCAAGACTCTTGTCGGATTGCCAGATACCTGAGCAAAGGAACCGGATCCCAATCCACTGGAAACAGTGGTGGAAACCAAGGGAAAACCAGCGTTCCTAGCCGGATAACCGGTAAAACCGGATTCAGGAACCAGAAAACCGGTATCCGGGGCGGGTACAGGTATCCCCCCTCCCTCAGGGGGGAGGGGTTGGAGTCAGGCGTGGTGGGGGGTACGGACATAGAGTCTGACCAACCACGCTTCTCCACAATGATCTTCAGATAATTCAGAAGTTCATGGGAGACGCTAGACTCAGAAGAAGTAGTCGCCCTCGGAGGGCTAACCCGCTTCTTCTTGGCCTCCCCTGACACAGTTGGTGAAGACTCGGTCGATGTCGAGGGGAGAGAGTCCGTCCCGCCGGCCTGCTGGGCAGGACTCTGGCGCTTGCGTTTCTTGGGCAGGCGAGCATGCTTACCGCTCCCTTTACCCTTTGAAACGGGCGCCGCTTCCGTAGTAAGCCCTGCACTGGGTACATTAGGAAGATCACGACTCCTTTTACTCTTACCCGCCTTGCTTGGATTAGAAGCGTGCGGAGAGACAAAAGGAGCCGACCCCTGAGCGAACACACCTATGGCTAGAGAGCAAGAAATGTCACTCGAGCAAGACGAACTGCGGGTTGGGGTACCACCCACAGTTTTATCGGCGAGAGGCTAATGCTCAATGCTAGTAAAACAGAATCAATGATCATTGGCACACCTAAACAGACATCCAAAATCAACTTAAATGGCGTGTCAATTGGAGATTCTATAATCAAACCATCTGTGAATGCAAGGAATCTCGGAGTACAGTTTGATGTGCACTTGAGTATGGGTGATCATATCACAAATGTCTGTAAATCATCATACTACATGATCTATAATCTTAGACGTATTCGGAAATATTTAAATAAGGATATTACGAGAGATATTGTTCATGCATGCATCACTAATAAGTTGGACTACTGTAATGGTCTACTGTATGGGATTCCGGACTGTCAAATATTGAAACTGCAAAGAGTTCAAAACACTTGTGCGAGGCTGATTAGTGGCTGTTCCAAATTCACCCGTATCACCCCAATTTTGAGATATCTTACAAAATATTGCTTATTGTATATAAGGCGCTTCATGGTCAATCTCCTATGTACATCAGAGAATTGCTGAATCTCAGAGTTAATCAACATAGTCGAAACCTGCGCAGTTCCCAAGATACTCTGCTTCTCCAAATTCCATTCGTAAAAACAAAAGTAACACTGGGTGATCGTTCATTTGCTTGTGCAGCCCCTAAACTCTGGAATAACTTGCCATTGGAAGTCAGAAAATCCCCATCTGTGAATATGTTTAAATCAAAACTCAAAGCGTATCTATTCAATTAATAACAAGCATATCAGGAACTCATGCAGCGCAGTAGAATATATACACATTGTTGGATAGTTACTGCGCTTTATAAAATGTATTATTATTATTAGTTTTATTGGCCTAGTGAGGCACTCACTCTCCCCGTTATACAAAGTCTCTATCCCCGAGAGAAATATTGGCCTAGTGCGGCACTCACTCTCCCGGTTTATCCCGCATGAGTTGGGCGTCAAAACAGACGACGAACTCATCACGGGGCGAGCCGTATACACGAGGTAGGCCCTAACTTACCTACAGTCGAAGCTCCGGGGAAGATAACATTGGTGCGAGATGAACCTCTCGCAGCCAACCCTCCCAAGGCTAGCCGAGTCCCCACTGGGGAAACACTAGCCGTACGAGGCGGAGACTTCGACATGGCTGAAAATAAAGACAAGCAAACAAATATAGAACTATATAAGGCAACAACCAACTCACAATACGGAGTGGGAATAAACTCATATTACGGCGAAACACAACGTTCTGATTAAACCGCTTGTCTAAGCGCGTTGAATCAACCACCTACAGCTAGACACGGGGGAAGAGCCCAACGCAGTGTACTAGTACACCGTCTGTGAGCAATGCCCAGAAGGGGAAGAAAAACGGCAAAATAATTTGATTAAAATACCGTGAAGGAGGTTGACTTAGGAAAAGTCCGATACACCAAAATGTGTGTAAAAAGCTTGGTGAACGGAATTTTTATTGCGAATAGCAACCAAAAACGCTTTTGGAGGTAAAAATCTCGCAATTTAGGCTAAGACTTAGCTCATAGATGTCACTTCTCTGACGGGCGAGAAAGGAAAAGGAAGAGCATGGCGGCTGCGCGATCATGATTGTTGGACGGGAAGCGCGCGCGCGGGCAGGGGCATGCGCGTTTCTGACTTAGTTTTTCTCGAATGACGGCATAGTTTGGGAAACTAGCAAATAGGTAGACACATTGATTTTTTGCTGTAAATCAATGTATATAATTCATGCTTTAAGTGGCCCGATCGTATTTTTCTGACTCTCCGTTTTGTTACTTCTATTTTCATTAAGTTAGCTAGTTTGAAGAGTTCAATGAAATGTGCAATACATGTATATACATAATACAAATATATTTTAATAGCTTTATCATTTTACTTCTGAGCAAGACAAACTTTATTTCAACAAAGTGGTAAAAGAAATAGGCATATGTACATTTTGTGTCCAGGGTTTAAGCAAAATTTAGCTTGTGGTATCAAATTTGAATGTTTTCTCATAATGGATTGTTGAATCCCAGTGGATACAGGATATATACAGCAAAGGTATGCCTAAGTCAACTGGGCCAGATTCAAATACTAAAAGATGGCGCTGCAGTCATTTTCATCTTTATTTCCCCCCCCCCCCCCCCCCATTTATTTCTTCCATTCATAAAAAAGTACATTTGCAAAAATTACATAACAACCAAAATATAATAATGCAGAATGGGGAGACAGCTTAGGAAGGCAAAATAGCCTTGTTGGTGCTGCCACCAACAGGAGATAAACAACATCATTCATATTGATTTATACATAAAAGCAAAACTGAGAAACCATAACAGAATCAAAAACAAAACAATACAAAATAAGAGTAAAGCCTGAACATAGATTTAAGTAAACTAAGTATTATAAGTATCCAGTATGAGTGATTTCAACCTCCTTTTGAAGACTTTAAGAGAAGGACTACATTTGATATGTAAGGGTAAATCATTCCAGATTATGGGCCCCTTGTAGAAGTGTTTTGCAACATTAACTCTGGTCAACGGTAAATGAAAGTGGGAGGAACTACGTGTATTGTATGAGTGAAATTGGGCATTGATACAGAATTTGTTAGAGATACTTAGTGGGATAGTTTTGTTAAAACACATATACATGAAAATTGCAAAGTTAAAATCGGAAAGATCAAATACATTTAATAATTTTAAATGAGCAAATAATGGGGTATTCTGTAGCAAGACCAGCGCCGTGTATAGAGAGAGTCTGGCCAACTCTGTTTCAGTTGGTTACAACATGGCGTATATTCCTTTGTTACATGCTTGCCTAACAAAGAATCATGCCGCCCTATTGTTACCCGCTGGAGCAGAGTTGGCCAGACTCTCCTCTATATACGGCACTGCAGCAACACTCCGTCACAACACCTATATACCCGTGACTCGTTCAAAAAATGAGGACCAATAGACCGCTTCGGTAATGTAGCAAATTTTATGCATACCTTTCAAACAAAGGTTGTTCTTGACAACCTGAAAGCTTGCAAAGCATAGCAACAAATAATGTATGCAAACTGGATTCCAAGCATTGAGGCTCATTTATAAAAATCATGTTCATGGAATAGCTCGTCACTAGGTGCTCAGAGAATATATGTGCATAAATTTGTATACATTACAGAAGCGGCCTATTGAAATGAATTGCCTGCAAGGTTGTTGTAATTTTTTATAGTACAATACACATGTAGACAATTTGACCAAAAAATGTTGAATGTTGCAGCAGAGTAGTTCCATCAGAGATCGTAAATTGGTTTTAAATTTTAAAAATGGGCGCTAGGTTAACGTCTCTATCGGAACATCAGATTAATTCACGCATAGAGTATGGGTATCCATTGCCTTTCCTTGATCATGCTGATTGCTGATAATTCCATCAGTAATATGGTGACTTTGAATACATATAGCAAATATAATGTCATTCCATCTCCTGCCAACTCCCAATTTCTCTCTTGGGTATGGAGTGGCAAACCATGTCTTGTCAAATGAGTTAAGTGGCGTGACGTGGTTTGTACCATTGACCTTTGCACCTCCAACCAGGGCCCCGTTTCATAAAACCTATCATCAATAACAAGTAATAATAAGTGTTATAAGCTACTGAAATCCTTGAATCTGATTGGCTGAGAGCGAATTTGTCATAGAAACGTGGCAGTTGCTATTACAGGTTTTATGACACGTGGCCCATGTGTTCAAACCACTCACTCAATATCATGGATATGGGCGGAAGGAAACGCCATGTGAGAAGTTTTCGAAGGAAAGTCGTGAACCATGGTTCCTTTGCTGTGTATTTTAAATGTTAATTTTCTAAGCCATTTCGAAGCAACAGCTTGAAAAATGAGAAATTAATGCAATATTATGTACTTTTATTCATTTATCACATTACGCATGATGTTTTCCAAAACGTTCTATAATGATATTGTAAAAAGTGATGATACAAATGGTGAGACTACTGTTTTAGAAACAACTAACTTTTCTAGTTTTAAATGCAATTGCTTGATTAAAAAAGAACAAGTCTACAAACACTTATATGAATATTTTCTTTCATATTTGCAACACGTTACATGTAATATTCCGACAACAAAGAACATCATCTAAACACATTATGACTTAACGTCCTTCTGCGCTTATAAAGATATTTGAAAATTAATAGAGCAGTTTTAGATTTCACATCTATTATCATGATTATCAGATACAATAACAAAATCAACGCCATGTCCCACTATAATCAGCCTTTAGAATATCGTTTAGAGAATCTATTTACAAAATGCAATGCCACTACCTGTAACACAAAAAGAGGCACTTAAAAGGCGTTTCCACGATACAAGTTTCCAGAATCTCGCCTAGCACGTACATACACAGAAGCTGTTAAATCTAGTGGGTTAATCCATTACATTCGTCTTAAAATATCAAGGTTGGTATGGTATCGGATCTTTAGATATCTTCCCCATAAACGTGATAGCTGTTGCTGGATCATCACTGCCAGAATTCGGGTTGTCGACACTCGAGGACGTAGCCAACATACGACCACTGGTGGAGGCAATCCTCTCGCTCTTGGTCTGGTACGACACGGTACGAACCCCTTGGGATCCTCCTCTAAACGCACGGGGAATCAACATCCCCCAGTAGCTGCGAACTACCGGGTTACGAATACAGTACAGGATGAGGATGAAGAGACCTTGAAGGGCGTTGAGGATGATGAAGAGGACCTGGACCACGATGGTATTTGTCTTGATTAGGGTGAAATACCCCGTGATCCATGTCAACCCAAGCAGGATGAGGATACCGACAGCGTTCTTGACCCGCTCGACGGTGTTCTTTCGGCGTTCTGCTGCGTCGACAGTTTTCATATTCATGTTGACAGATCGTGCGAACTGACGAACAACCATAATGAAAACGGTGATGTTGACGAAGAGGATAAGGGCAACTGGTATGAGCAGACCCCCGACCAAAGGCCAAAACTGAAGGAAACAGCTTCAGAGAAGAAACAGGGGGGAAAAGTTTGTCCAGTCTGAAGTTATATTTGATATTAAAGAAATATTTTCATCTATATGTCATAGTTATGACGTTTTAAAACAGAACATTAATGCATTTTACCGCGGGTGGTAATGATTCCATTTCAGAGCGCTTCATTATTTAATATATATACTTTTTTTTAAATAAAAGTTTAGACCAAATCTAGCCATTTATGTCCAGACGCAATATGTTTTCAAGCAGTGCTTTATCTTCATGTTCTTATAATAATAATAATTTTGTTTTACCCACGGAAGCCTCATCAGCATGAATGTCGTTTTCCTGAGGTCCCTGCAATTTTCATTACCCCCACCTACTGCCAAGTACCCATTTACACCTGGTGGGAAGAAATGTGGGTAAAACATCTTGTCCGAGAATGGAAGCACCCAGCGACAGTCAAGAGCATTCATCAATTTACCGCAGTGCTCCAACTTAATTCTTAAATTCCAGCATTGCATTTATTTAACGAAATAAAGGAAAGAATACCATTGATTAATCCGACTCAATAGCATTTAACATGAATATATACATCTATCCTAAAGTTTCATGATCTATTTTGAAAGGAAAAAAAATTCCAAATATCTTTGCCAACCAATGCAATCAAATCCATTGAGTATTTTGTATTGCACCTTTTCATTGCGGTTACAATGGGCTTCACAATTTTCTCTACAAAGCTGTAAAATAGCCACCAAAATAGACCAGTCGAGTTTTTATGAGCTTACTAGTCAGACGAGGCATAATTTTCACGGGCCACGGCTCCAGTAAAGGCAACGATCACACCAGATGCACCTGAAAGAGGTTAAAAGAAGGAGAAGAAAAAAAATGTTTAACTAAAGACAGTGCCGTCAAGCCAAAAAAAAAAGACTGAGAATGAATCTAAATTAAACCAGTGCTCTAAGTAAAAGGGTGGCTGAGGCTTTCGATTTTCTACTTATACAAAACACCATGGACTCGATCTCGACGAATCGCGTCTTTAGGATGGTGACGTTTAATAAGTTCGGACCCTATAGACGAATGAAATGAGACTGGGCTGCTAAAATTGATTTAAAAATCCGTAGAAATCATATTACACAAATACATACACACACGCACATTCTCTTCCTAGCCCACACATACCAAATGTTGAGAGTTGGTTAATTTCTCTCACCCCATGCGACGAGACATGCTTTGATCATAAAGTGTGGGATGTAAGAATTGAAGACGCCCACGACGATGAGATAGGTGTTGAAAGCTTCGACGCCCATCCATGCCAGGGACGAGATTGTAAAGAAATGGACGAGAGCGGCAAGGAAACCACAAGGGCCTGCCTTAACCTCTGGAATGCGATGCATGCCGGGATAGGTATCCAACGCGCTCATGATGATAAATGTGACGTACAAACAAAGTAAAGTTCCACAGAGACACAAGAATATCTTCTGCGACTGGTGAGCGTGAAGTTTTCTACAAAAGTAAAGAGCAGTGTAAATGGAAATAAGAGAAAGGCAAACTTCAAGGAAGTGGACATATTTGTGAAGCTGGTTTTTAAAACAGAACTTTATATATGAAAACATTTTTTTTAAATCCTTCGATTCGATGAAGACATTTCATCATTTTCATTTTCTTTCAAGTTATCTTGCCCATTAATTTGATATTCAAGTTTGTTAAAAGGCATTTCTTATATAGTAATCGATATCTGCACATTCACTTCGAATCTTTGATGTGTCAGTTACCGCAAAATGACCATCATGACTGTAATATCGTTGAAGTCTGGGAGTAAAAGATATCTTACTTGTTTGACAAATATGTGACGAGGGTAATTACTAAGCTCAAGATGGAGATAGAGCACCCGATGAAGCTTAGAGTCCTTAATGTAGGTATGGGCGGATTTCTCGATGCGTGTATATCCTGCAGAGGATATTATAATAATAATAATAATAATAATAATAATATAATCACTTACTAATCAAGACTGATCGACATTTCATTCATGGTTTACAAGGGACAGAAATTAAGCTGAAATTCAAATGCATGGACTTTCCATTAAATTTCGAATATATTTTGGGATTCGTTTGATGTCACTTATCCTTTCAATGCAGGTACCTTGATGTTATTTATCCTTTCAATGTAGGTACTTTGATGTTACTGTTACTATTTCTTTCTATGTTATTTGTTTGCATCCATTTTTATTAAGTGAATTACTGCTTCATATATAAATTCTGCTGATTTATTCGCTCTTCTCATTCTCCTGACGACGGCCAGAGCATTCTGACCGGAACGTGGAGTTATTCCAACTCACATGGTTGTACCGCAAACCTTTTTCTGAATATATTTTAGTTTGTCAGTCCGTTTTTAACAGATTAATTTGGGGGCATAATTCTTTGTCAAAAAGCTCGTGGAAGTGACATGTATGTCCATATAAACAGAGTTTAATATGTATGTATATATAATACAATGCGAAAGGAAATGAGAGAATAATGGTCGCGTAACTTAAATCAAAGTTCCCCAGAGCTGTCCTCCCTTTTTGAATTTTTTTGCAAAAGCCGAAAAATGTCTCCGCCGGGAATCGAACCTGGGTCGTTGGCTTAGAACGCCAATGCCTTAACCACTAGACCACGGAGACGGGTCAGTGGTTTCGGCGACACCAGATTCAATTGACCGACAGATTGACAAATCTTCAACCTTATTAATTAATTCCGTTGTCGGGTGAGTATATGTTATTTCCTTACAATACGGTATTGCAAAAGGACTTGAGCAGGGTTGTTACCTGGATGAGTAACCATAGACTGAGTTTGAATTGTGATAAAACAGTTTGTATGCTCATTGGAACCAGGGCATTATTGAACAAATATAATATTTTAGATTTGAATGTAAATGCAAATAAACTTGTACAAGTTAAGTATGTGAAATATTTAGGTATCACAGTTGATGAAGAATTAAACTGGAACATACAGGTTGAAAATTTTTGTAAGAAAGTAAGTAAAATGATCAGTTTCTTACGGAGGCTTAGAAATGTAATTAATGAAAAAAATATGAAATTAATATACAAGTCTTTCATATTACCACATTTAGATTATGCAGATTTAGTATGGGATTCTTGTAAAAATAAACACATAGATAGGATTCAAAAACTTCAAAACAGAGCAGGGCGAATAATTTTGAAGATTAATCCATATTCTTATACATCAAACCATAAAATACACCACATTCTTCAATGGGATTCCATTGCTTCTAGACGTACACAACACTTACTTCAATTAGTCTATAAAGCTTTAAATAAAATGACTCCATTTTATTTGACAAAACTTTTTAGTGTTAAAGAAAATTTATATTCATTACGATCTGAATATAATCTAAGCATCCAGATACCAAGGAGTAATTACTGCAAGAGAATGGTTTCATACAGGGGTAGTAAGAATTTTAATTCACTTCCTTTGACTGTTAAAAAGGCATCCACTTTAAATGCTTTTAAAGGACACCTAAAAGAGCATATACTTTCATACATGTAATCTATAGATGTGCAGGATTGGGCTTAATTATATTTACATATTGGGATTTCGTAGTTTTAATTGTTTTAAGTTTTAAGTGTTTTTTTTTTCTAATTTCGTATAATGTGTTATATATATTAAATTAATTTTTATACTCCTTTTCCATTAAGAGAGTACATGTAATATATACACTGTGTACTGGACCCTCCTGAAAAACAGTGGTGCCATGATGGCTATTCGCTGAGTGAGGCTATCCAGCCGTATTTATCATGTGCAAATGTATTATATTGTATCCTGATTTGTTTTTATTTGACGGAAATAAATACCATACCATACCATACCATACTGTTAATAATTATTCTAATGTATACATGTATCTCAAAGCATTCGCTTGGATCCAGCTGAGGCACGTGGCTTGTCTTTATTCAACTCACCTGCCCCCGACAACGGAATTAATTTAGTGATTTGCATTGACTTTTACACAAATAATCAAACAATCACTCATGATTCTGAACTTTTAAGCATGGTTTATTGCATATTTCTCTATCTCTTTCTTTTCATGAGCATACAGTTTAATAGGGAAGCATATTTTACCTGAAGAAATTCCTGAGAATTACATAACAATTTAAAAAGTTTATTTCCAATTAAACTTGCATAGGAAATGTACACAATATGCTTCATATAACCTTAAGTGCAACTTTTTTTTTTAACCTTAAGTGTCAATTTTCGCAGACTCTGGTGGTTTCTTCCCCGGGGATAGGAGGGGGGGGGGGGTTAATTTTCTAAATTGCCTGGATAGGGGGTCCAATATCTCAGAAAATTCCCCGGGATAGGAGGTCACTTTTGAAAAGGAGGTACGAGCATAGGCCTACCCCTTGTATGGGGAGTTAGGGGCCGGGTACAAACGACCTTTTGATATGCGTTTTGACTTTTGATAGTGGGTATTGATAGAATGATAGAGGCATTAAAAGGTGTTTCTAACTTTGGAAAGATGATAAACACACCTTGGCTTATGTCCGCACATGTCTGTAACACAATTTCACAATATTTAACAGGTCACGCCAAAAAAATAAATACATAAATACAAAAATCCTAGCTACGCCACTTGCCCTTTCGTCCTCGTGTGTTTTAATGCATAATCATTCAATTCTCCTATTTATTTTGCACAAAATTAATGATTTCCTTGTCAAAAACTTTTTTAGATACTGTTTTATTATATTTTCTACATCTTAGAGAGAAAAAGAAAAACGAAAAAACCAGCAAGAGTACATTTTTCAAAAATTTATAAAACGTCTGTTACAAAAGTCTACTCAACACACCCATTCGAGGAAAGCCCCCCCCCCCCCCCCCGGTTGTCTCGAAGTGGCGCGTTCATTGAACTTCTCGCTGGGAACGCGTCCATTCGAGATAACCGGGGGGGGCTTGTCTCGAAAGGGTGTGCCCGTTCCCATCCCGTTCCCGCAACCCACCCATTCGAGACAAGCCGTTGGGGAGGGTTATTTTTTAACAATACATAACGCCAAATCGGTATCAATAGAGTGTAAGAATAATGATAAATTGAATGGCCGTATTTCAAACATGGTGAGTAACTGGACTGAATACTGTGCGGGTCTCCATTATTTCCAGTGTGCATGTATTTCTTAGGATTTTTCTTACATAGAGATCAGATATATATATATATGAAGAAAAAATATATACCACAGTGCTTTCGGAGAAACATATAACCGTATAAAAGATCAAAGATCTATTTTAAATTTACATAGCGTTGAGTGAAGGTTTAAATTTATTAATAAAAAACTCTTCTTTCAGGCAACGTTTACTGTAGAAACAATCTACTCCATCGTTAACAACATAAGATCGGAATTATAGAACATACGTGAAAAGCTGGCAAAATCAGAAGACACAACAACATGTCTGGATAACATCGAGAAGGAATGCGAGAATCTCGCTACCAAAATAAAGGACCGTGATGACAATTCTACTAAAACTAAACCAAGGAAGTCACACACCATCCAGTCATTTACACCGTACACGCCAAGCTTCATTCCAGGGTGGGACAAACTCATCACTAAAAAGATCAAGCTTTCTGGAGTATGACACGCAACGAGGGACTAGCACAATTGTACACACAGTGGGGTGAATCTCCAACACCAACGGTTCGTCGGAAATTAAAAACCACACATGTACAACGGATCAATGGAAGAAAACAATATTTACCAAAGCCAAGCAGTGAAAAATATGGCCGAGGCGGAAGTCCTAATAATGCGCTGAAGTAAAAATGCTCAAGAAATAAAAGAGATCGAAGAGGAATTCCCGGACGCTTTGAAAAACGTACACAACAGGAACATTCAAGAAATATTATATGAAATGTGGACTTGTAACGTTAAAAATGCAGAGGAAAACACACTTTCCAAATGGCGAAAGAAAATGCAGTGGTGGACAAATATTGTGAATTAACAGACAATGAAGGCAAACTCGGCAGAGGCAAATGGAGGAACCAATACGATATCAGTAACAATCAACGACACCAAAACTACGAAACCCACAACCAAACGCCCATACCGATACGCTCAAGAAACGGGGAGGAAAAATCACCATCACGCTGACCTCAGGGGGACAGAGAAATGAAAAACCACACAAATATAACAACCAAAGCAACAATGTCAACCACAACAGGGGATTCAACAATCGCAACACACGACGCGAATATAACTACAATCAATATCACACTGACACAAGGTTCCGTGGCAACAACTACGTTAGACATAACAACAGAGGCAACATCGGAGGCAATCAAAACACATTCAACCGAGGATCCTACGCAGATGTTACAAGGGACCATAAGGGAGACGGCAACAACCGCAACAGATATAACACGCAACACGGAACAAATTTTCAATGGGCCCCGGAACATTATCACCAACGGTAAAATTAAGTAATTCCTTTTAATGTTTATCTGAGGAAGCTGAACAAAACCAATTATGTATAAATAACGAACGAATATCTAGTGATAAGCGTGATCACAACAATACAATACAACCTAAAGTCATTAATCTGTCTAAGATAGAATTAAGCCAAAGTGAAGTTAACTTACTAAAGAAAGGTCCTAAATTGGAAACTGATATTGAGAATGATAACAGTATTTTGCGTAATAAGAGTAAATTTACTCCGCAAAGAAATAGGAATGTAACCCTTGATACTTATGTAGATTTTTAAAAGAAAACTGTAGAAAATGTAGGATCTCAGAAAATTCAACCTAAATGTAACATTAATGCAAAAGAAAGGCGATGCCTACAAAATTTTAAAAATAATAATGATATTATTATGAAACAAGCTGACAAAGGAGGAGCGTTTGTAATCACGGATGTAGATTTTTATGCTTCAAAAATGCAAGATCATTTAAAAGATGAAGAAACATATTTGAAACTAGAAACTAACCTTCATGATAAAATAAACAAGAGCCCCAGGGGGCACGACGCTCACCTGAGGTGCATCAATTCACATCTGGTGCATGTTCTCTCTAGCACATGAACAACTTTCATTGTTCATCTATAGAGGTATCTCTATACACAATACCAAGTCTGAGCTTCCTACCAAGTTCGGTTAAATTCCAATAATGGGTTTTGGAGAAGAAGCTGAAAATGTAAAAAGTTTATGGATGGCGGACAACTTGCCCCACCCCCCCCCCCCCCTCCAGTATGTTACCCCAACAGACCCCCTATAGGGCCACCCAGAAAAAATTCATGAACAACTTTCATTTTTCGGCTATAGAGGTATCTCCATACACAATACCAAGTCTGAGCTATTCCTGGTTCTGGAGAAGAAGATGTTTGAAATTTACATAGCTTTTACACTTGGGGGCCCTCCCTGGGGCCACATGTACCATTTTAGCAACTTTGGGTCCCCTACCCCTAAGGATGATTCCTACCAAGTTTGGTTGAATTCCGATCATGTGTTTTAGAGAAGAAGATCAGAATGTACATTTTGCCTGGCAGCGCCCCCCCCCCCCCCCCCCCCCCCAGTATGTTACTTCCACGGGCCCCTATAGGGCCACTCAGAGAAATTTCATGAACAACATTCATTCTTCATCTATAGAGGTATCTCCATACACAATACCAAGTCTGAGCTATTCCTGGTTCTGGAGAAGAAGATGTTTGAAATTTACATAGCTTTTACAATTGGGGGCCCTCCCCCTGGGCCCCCCTGGGGGCCACATGTACCATTTTAGCAACTTTGGGTCCCCTACCCCTAAGGATGATTCCTACCAAGTTTGGTTGAATTCTGATCATGTGTTTTGGAGAAGAAGATCAGAATGTACATTTTGCCTTGTAGCGCCCCCCCCCCCCCCTCCAGTATGTTACCCCCACAGGGCCCCTATAGGGCCACTCAGAGAAATTTCATGAACAACATTCATTCTTCATCTATAGAGGTATCTCCATACACAATACCAAGTCTGAGCTATGCCTGGTTCTGGAGAAGAAGATGTTTGAAATTTACATAGCTTTTACAATTGGGGGCCCTCCCCCTGGGAGCCACATGTACCATTTTAGCAACTTTGGGTCCCCTACCCCTAAGGATGATTCCTACCAAGTTTGGTTGAATTCTGATCATGTGTTTTGGAGAAGAAGATCAGAATGTACATTTTGCCTGGCAGCGCCCCCCCCCCCCCCCCCCTCCAGTATGTTACCCCACAGGGCCCCTATAGGGCCACTCAGAGAAATTTCATGAACAACATTCATTCTTCATCTATAGAGGTATCTCCATACATAATACCAAGTCTGAGCTATGCCTGGTTCTGGAGAAGAAGAAATTTACATAGGTTTTACAATTGGGAGCCCTCCCCCTGGGCCCCCCGGGGGCCACATGTACCATTTTAGCAAATTTGGGTCCCCTACCCCTAAGGATGATTCCTACCAAGTTTGGTTTAATTCCGATAATGGGTTTTGGAGAAGAAGATGAAAATGCAAAAAGTTAACGGACGACGCACGACGGACGACGGACAAATATTAGGCTCAGGTGATCTAAAAAGGAAATGATTCAAATGATAAATAAATATAAAGAATGTCTTACTGATAAAGAATATGACTTTTTGATAAAATTTGAACATAAAACGAGCAATTTGTATGGTCTTCCGAAGATACATCAAAGTTCAGAAATTGAAGAAGGAGTAATAATAAAGTAAATTAGAATACATTCAGTGTTCCGCTCCTAATAAATTAAAAATGAGCCCAATCATAGCTGGACCAGTATGTCCAACACACCGTTTAAGCAATTTTATTGATATATTGTTAAAACCTCTAACTAATAAAGTGAAAAGTTTCATTAGGGATGATTTAGATTTTTTAACACACCTACCTGAAGAATTACCATTTGACTCAACTTTTGATACATATGTTAATAGTTTGTATACTAAATACCCCACAGTGAAGGTTGAAAGGGTATAAAATATTGGATTAGTAAATATCCTGAAGAAATCGATTCACGTTTTTCCCAAGAATTTATATTAGATGGTGTAAAGTTTATATTGAATAATAACACCTTTCATTTTGATGATACTTATTATGTACAAAAACGGGGTACTGCGATGGGAACAAAAATGGCCCCTACTTACGCCACCCTTTTCATGGGATATCTAGAGAAGACACTCTATGAACCCATTGAAACACATTTTGATGTTGACGTTAGAAAATATTTTGAAAAGAATTGGTTCAGATACTTAAATGATTGTTTTATTGTTTGGAAACATGAATTTGGAGATATTAATAATTTACATAATATCCTAAGCAAATTACATCCAGCAATTGGTTTTAAATGGAATGTCAGTTGCAACTCAATTAATTTCTTGGATATTACAATCATTAAAGACGATAATTTGTTAAAGACAGACATATTTTATAAAGTTACAGATACCCACCAATATCTACATTTTAAGTCATGTCACCCTAAGCAGTGTAAAAATAATGTACCGTATAATTTGGCTAGACGAATGCACTATTGTAAGCGATGAAGAAACAAAAAATAAACGTTTGGACGAATTAAAACATATGCTTTTGGCCAGATATTACCCTACAGAAATAATTGAAACCGGCATTTCTAAGGCACTTGTACTCAGCAAGCATGAATTAATGTCTAAGAAAGGGAAAGAGGAACAGGAAAGAGTTCCATTTGTTCATACATCTAATCCAAATAATTTAAATATGTTTCAAGTTATCCATGATTCTATGCTAGTTGTTAAGACTGATGAAACTTTAAAAATGGTATTTGAAAGTGTGTACGTTATTTCAAGTAAGTGGCAAAGTCCTAATTTGAAACAAATATTAACAAAAGCCGCATTTTCTCATAACACTAACTTGAAAGGTGGAGTAAGAAAGTGTGACGACAAAAGATGTAAATCTTGCCCCTACTTGAACATAACAGATAGATGTAATATTGGAATAAACAACACTGAATTTTTGATTAGGTTTTCATTTACTTGTCAAACTAAAAATCTAATATTTTGTATAACATGCCAAGGATGTAAACAGCAATACGTTGGCGAAACGGGGGACGCCCTTCGTAACAGAGTTAGGGTTCATCGTCAACAAATAAGACAGAAAGAATATAGACAATTAAAATTGAGTGAGAAAAATGTGCTGGCTCTTTAGAGCCCAATTTTTTAATCACCCCATTTTACAAAATGAATGATGATGATAAAGTTAAACGTTGCCTGAAAGAAGAGTTTTATTAATAAATTTAAACCTTTAAATACATGCACACTAGAAATAATGGAGACCCGCACTATTCACTCCAGTTACTCACCATGTTTGAAATACGGCCATTCAATTTATCATTATTCTTACACTCTATTGATACCGATTTGGCGTTATGTATTGTTCAAAAATAACCCTCGCCAACTACCCTCGTCTCTTGTTTTCTCTCTCCATTCATTCTGCCCGCTACTATTATTGAACATCTCTTTCGGCTTTCCCTTACCTCTTTATCTCTTCATATCCGGCTGTACCTCCGAACTTGAATAACTGAGATTTATATACATTTAAAAGACTTTTGTACGGCAATTAATATGTCTACCTTGTTTTTTTAATGTATATAAACGCATGTTACTAACAGGTACGATCACTCCACCTGAAGAAATAAATAGAAAGCGCTTGTGGAAATCAACCTGTGGATATATCTGCTGTGTCATTATTCTGTGAGTGAACTTTTTAAAAATTATATATATATATATAATATATATATATATATATATTGTCCTACATGGTACATTAGCAAATGTCCACTTAACGTTCGAAATGTCCTGCTAATGTAGGGGGCGCTATTATGACTGAATAAACCGTATTGTTGCCATGTTACCATGCAGCGTAATATACATATATGTCCCCCTAATCCACTTGCTCTGTGACTTTCTCTGTGACTTTGCATGACTTTCTCTTTATATATTTACTTACCATGAGTACAGCAAAATTGGTTAGATGATTACAGCTGCAGATTATTGTCTGCGTGATATTATAGGTCTGATCACCACTGTCCGCATTTTCTGAGGTAATCTTGTGACATCCCGTGGATGACCAATCCAGGATACTCGTGTTCCAGAAAGCACAGGCTGGGTCTTGATAGCCACCCTGTTTGTTTGAGAACATTTGCAACGGGTGAAAATAATGGCCCTCGATAGAACTTAAACAAAAACAAACATCACAAATGTGGCACGAATGCAGTTTATTTGACATTAGGTGAGGAAACAAGTATATGAGAGTTTGTGGACCTATTGCAAGGATCACAAAAATCACAGTCCTCCAGGATGTGTTAAGCCTATGTAAGTGAGAGAAAAAGTCAATGGGTTAATGAAATATATTCGGCATGTGGTCTTCTGCTCCATCATTACTTCTCTTGGGGTCTGTCTGAATGAAACCGTTTACAATAGTCTAAAGGTTGACACTCTACAAAATGAATACATCGCTGCATGAGGACACCCCATTTCTTACTTTTCTAAGAGTGCCACGTATGCATGTAGGGCTATATTAGAACATACCTTAATCGGTGCAAATGTAAAAATGATGTTCTCCTTTAGTTTGGTCATCTCCTCTCCTCCAACTGTTAGCCCTACGATCAGGGAATTTGCGCTCCGATTGAAATCCGTCTCGTTTTCATTGACCTCCCGAAGAGAGCGGGATCCGAACAATGACGGTGTCCTAAACACTGCGAGGGCAACACGAATCTCATTCCCGCCTGGTGTCGACTTATTGGCTAGACCGTCAAATACGCCAGGTGGAATGGCGACTTGAAACGGCAGAGGCGAGTTCGGGACGGAGCCATCATCCTGATGGAGAGCGTCATTGGATATTGACGGGTCAGTAGTAAAGTTGAAATGTTCGCCGGGTACATTTAGACCCAATGAAAGCTTGCTTGGAGCGACATCGGTAACCTGCCAGAGAGTGCAAGGAAATGTCATAATAATGTCCTAATAGCATATTGTAGCATACTGTTGACAAGCAATCATCATGAAACCATCAATAAAATATCCGTAATAAGTAAGGCATGTGACCATTTTGGGGGAGTGTGCATGCACATCTCGATGGAATCAGACATGCAAGACGAAGACAGAATTTTTTTTTTTTTACTCTACCGGTACAAGACGTGTTTGATAAACTTACACAGACAATCGATTGTCAATAAGACTTGGTGCCCTAAAATTCATGTGTATACTTCTTCATGGCTTAACTATAGCTTTGTGGATTTGCACAAAGGTATCCTCTATAAGTAAGAAATACTTTGTGGATCCATACAGATCGTAAACGAAACTAACATAAAATTATACCAAACGGACGTAAATCAATAGTCTTTGAGACCTTTTACCTGGACAGCCACATTGGAAGCAGAAGTGGTGAAAGTTTCACCCTCCGGCACTGCAACATATTTTAGTTGATCTTCAAAGGCTTCCAAAATCTGTGTGATCGCACCAACGTTGGTTTCTATCTCAAAAAGATCTTCCTCTTTAACGTCTGCAGTGTTGCTAATGATGGTCGTCATTAATGATGTAATCTGACAAGAAGGAGGTTATTTACTGTCTGATTAACATTGAGACTTAAATAATTATATAGAAAAAATGACGTATATTTGGGAGACTAGTATACAAATATATACTGTCATGAGAGGGTCTGGTTGGAAATAGGATCTGGTTGGAAATATGGTCCCGAGATGACGTGAACCAAGAATATTTCCATGAGGGGCGCAGCCCCGAAGGAAAATGGTCGTCTTCACGTCACTGCGGGTACCATATTTTAACCAGAGACTCGAATGCAGGCAGTATATATTTGGTTTATATCCGTCATCTTTGAACTAAAGCCTAAATCTATGATGATCTGCACCGAATGCCTATGGCAGAAAGCACACTTCCGTACACAAACAGTTTTGAAGAAGGGGTAAATTTTCGCAGATATCAAACGCGTAATGATGTCATGATCATGCGCCGGTGCCTAAAACAATAGATAGGAACAAATAATTGTCGTCACGCACTTGTTACATCCGTGAACAGTACTACTAATCACGGATCGTGACGTCAGATGATACCCTCCATGGCAATTTGCTCATTTGCATGAGGCTAGTGGGAATTGTATTGTGTTGCATGACGAGCATTGGACCAAACAATTACACACACACACACACATTTTCATGACGGATGTAATAGTTTTTATAATTTATAATGCATAGAAGTAGAACATTTTTAAAAAACTGGTTTCAGTGCCATCATGAAACAACAGTGACGAAGGAAATTGACTTTTACTCGTTCTTGTTTTGGAAGAGACACCTTCGAATACTTCTTTTTAATCGTGGCTTATGTAAATCCTGTATTAATTAGGTGGAATTATCCATACATAAGTGAGTAGGCCATTTTATACACAATAACGTACATAGACCTACTTTACAGGCTTAACACTAAAAACGTGAAAATGCAGACATTTACTTTTGGTTCGCCTATCTGTAGGTTTGTGATGTTCTTGACTATGAGTGCAATGTTGGCAACATCCGTCTGGGTTAGTCCATCAGGGCTGCTGGAGACTGCTGCTGTTTCTTCGGTCACTTTCTCCACGGTTTCGTTTGTTATTTTACCCTGGAAATGTTAAACATAGCTCATACTATCGTAAATCAGCATTTGAAAATGCTTGAAACATTTACACTCATCTTGTAAATTCTGACGTGACGATAAAAACTAATGCTTTCTCGGGTGCAACTTCCAACCGGCATCCAGTTTCGTCAAAATGAACATACCCGTTCCATTGAGTATTGAAGGGGGATTTGGCATGCAGACCCGAAGGGGGCATTCTCGTGAAATAAAATACTCCGCATTCACTTTGTACATGCAGATTATTATCGTGTAATGCCTTTTTTTTTTCTTTACCTGAAACAAGTTTCAAATAAATGAGATTTTAAAATGAGATTGTAAGATATTTATCCGGACAACGAGCTAATGTACCTATCAAGTAAAGAGCGTAACGATATATTCAACATTATACAAAACTAATTTTAAAAATAATCATGAATGTTTTTGACATAGGGTCTACTCTTTTGTAATCCGCCGTACATCTTGAATACAAAAACATAATATTTTGAATTATTCACCTTGAGAATTTCCTGCAAGATCTGTTCTCCACTTCTAACTGGACCGCATTTAGTTTGTTGGGTAACCTGCCACACAGGTCCAAGTAAAACATTTTTTACACAAACTGCACGACCAATTGGTTGTCCACCTGTAAAACGGAAAGAGAGCTTGGTGAATGCATTGGTATAGAAAGAGATATTTGTCGTCTTTGTGTTACACTCAGCCATTAACCCACCCGTCTCAAGAGAGATAAATGCATAGGATGTCCCCACTTTTTAGGTAAAATATCGTAAATCATAAAAAGGTGACCATAATTCCAAGAGGCGCCTCTCCCAATTTCTTTGTTTTGATTTTGCTCTTGTCCACTGGTCAAAGCAGCCGCCATAATGTTTGACATAATTCGGCCTAGATGGGAATAAGATCAGTTCTTGCTTCATAGTAGATAACATCGTGGATCATTTATGGGTAGGTGCCATCGGTGCCGACAAATACCGCCTTAAATGTCAACGGCTTCGGCCCATAATCATTGGCGCTAAGATGGGAATATCAGCATCTCCTTTCGAAAGATAAAAATCCTCAATCATATCACATCTCCTTCTGACATTTAAATTCATCAGCATTCTCCATCTTCTGCAAAAAAATTACACCTCAAATACCAGTCATGCTCGTCACTTTCAAGATACTCACCCAAAGTCGTATCAAGCGGACACGTTTCAGCGGAATCCATAGACACACCCTCTTCACCTTTTGGGAATGACATGTTGCCAATTCGCGTTGGGGAACAATATCCTACAAAAGGACCATGTGAATGAAGAGATTCAATGGTATTGTTCTTATGGTTATACGTTTGATAAAGATTCTTCATTTTAATAGCCGTTGAACAAATATTATTCAGTGAAAGTAGTAAACTATAAGTTTGGGCAGTTGTGAATTATTTTCATGTTGTTACCTGGGCAATCGAACTCCTGTTTTGCAGGACTTGATTCAGATGTATGTGTACAGGTTAGTGGTCTGTCATTAGACGCTGCTCGATAAAGGTAAGATTCATATGCTCCAGAACCAAAAACGACAGCACGAAACCTAGGAGAAACCACCTGCCTATCGGGTAGGATGACTTGTTGACTTCTCAAAGAATACGAACCATGACCAACTACCGACCATCGAGTGCACATTGTGGTACCGTTATGTGTCTCAATAGAATACTCCTCCGTCCAATTCGCCTGTTTGAGCAATGAAATCGTCATGAGCGTTGGAGTGAATTTCTTTTAATTAAATTCTTTTTTTTCGTTAAATTTTAAAAATATAGTTTTTAATTCGTCAAAGTAGGCCTAATATTACCTTCACATTGCTAAAAATATGGCACATATCTTACCAAATAAGAATATAAAAGGTAACCTGTAAATCTTTCCTTTACATGAACTACAGTATTTCCTGAGGAATTCACCAAAATCGTAAAGTACAGATCTGTTGGCCATATCAACATGAATAAAGTTCCTTGAACGAAACTTACGTTAAAGTTAGCACCGTCCTTAGTGACAGATACACGGTTCACATGTTGACAATAAGTAGTAATCCCCAAGTACATGACGTCAACACTGGTGATATCACTCGAAAAATTGTAGATCGGAAAGGTCGCCTCTGATACAAACTGTTCATTTGGAATAACACGAATCATGGAGGGATCATTCTTGTGATCGGTTCTGTATCCTTTGGCGTACTGCATCATGGAAATAGGTTTGTTGGCAGATACGAATTTCATTTCTTGAGAGGTTACATCGATGGTTTGATATTCCCCCATGTTCAGTTCTACAATATCAGAGTTGCTGACTAAAACCCTTGTATTGTCGCGACCTCCTACAATTTGGAGAATGTATCCTGAACTTCTTCCTGCAAATGGGCTCACGGCAAACTGCTTTCCCCACGCTTTAAACGGAGCCAATTGCTCTGCCAAATGGTCACATGCTTTTTCCCCACTGGGAACATTGCTACATATAGAACCTGCTGACACGGAAATCGAAGCATTAGAAAGGATACGTGATCCTGTGATATTGGTATATTTTGGAAGTAGTTGGATTGATTCAAAGGGTAGCACGATGTAACTTATTATGTCACCAGGATAGAAATTACGATTTTCAAACTGCACCGGTGATGTCAGGTGGATGGCAATAGAAGATGTCTGATTTAGGGATGATATTGAAATAACTCCTGGGTAAATATTCGCTATTAATGCTATGAAATACTCGTCTCCCAAATACCTATTAGGTACTGCAGAATATAGGTCTGAGGTGCCCTTTCCAACATTATAAACAAGAACTGAAATATCCAAGTCAGATGTAATCACAACTGTAGAATCACTGATCGGTCCTGATGTACTTTGATGAGTCAAATTAGAATTGATGACATGATTGTAAGGACCACTGTCAGGTAGCAAAGTAACGTAATGATCCAGCTCCTCTCGGCCAGGAACAGAGATTCGAACCTCGCTCTGTTCATTACCAACTTGAATAACAAACCCATTAGATTTTCCGTTTTGATGGTTGGGCATTGGAGCAAAAACGAACTCATGTCCACTGTTTGCACATGTTCCTGGATAAAGGAAAATGTTCCATTGAAGTGATGACATTTTCGTTTAATTTCATACATCAATATATAGTCATGAATTTTAATAGGTAAATATTGATAATTCAGTTACTTATCATGTGGCCTAGCGCGAATGCGGTGTAGATCTGGGGAGCGTTTCATCAAGCGTTTTGTCAGTGATTTTTACTGACAAATTTGCTCTCAGCCAATCAGATGCAAGGATTTCAGTAGCTTATAACAGTTGTTGGTAAAAATCACTGACAAAACGCTTGATGAAACGCTCCCCAGTCTTCATGTCATTCTGAAAAAACACAATTTCAAAACTTTTAGCTGTCACATAAAATTGGAAATCCTAATTACACTGGAAATGTTATGGAGCATAAACGTATTTTAACTAAAAATATCCATGTAAATATTGAGTAATAGTTACTAACTGCGCCATAATATCATATATGTATGATATATTATACATCGCACTCCATCACACAAGAGAGTTTAATTGGTCCAACAAGCTTAATATGCAATTCAAATTTGTAATCAAGCTAGGCTCCTTGAAATTAGATAGGAATATTAACAGCAAATAAATATAGGTAAGTGACAATTATACATTCACGTTTTCAAGTTCATATTTGTCATAGAAAACTTTGATAAAATGAATAAATTATATATTAAACTAAAGGAATTATAATTGTCTTTCATCCTGGTAGGTGAACACAAAGCGAAGCTTTATGCATGAGTGAACACATTCATCTATATGTTCCAAGGTGCCAAAGTAAAAGTTGGAAAAAGTCCCCCCCCCCCCCCCACAAAAGAATTAAGTCAAGGAACTCGAAATTCACGGTCATATTGCGCCGAAAATTAAAACAAAGCATAATAAAATTGTGCACGGTTCATTGCTCTTGAAAGGAAAATCAATCTTCAAATCTAAAAATTGGCCAAGGCGTAGCCAAAGTGGCGTAGCATGGAAGATTAGGGACAATGCATTTTTATAGGGTACGCTATTGAACCCAACAGTGTTCACAGGAAATGCAATGTCCTTCATCCCACACTACGCCACTGAGTAACCATATACTGTAATTTCATTTTACTCAACCTTCAATTTCATAAAATTTTTAATTTTGGACATTTAATCACCCTTGAGGCTACAGATCCCATTTGAATTTGAACTTAACAGAAACTCCTTCTCTTTTGTGGGAGAGAGAGAGAGAGAAAGAGAGAAAGAGAGAAAGTTCGATCATGCAGTTTCAACGAAGTCTCTTGTTCAAAGACAAAGCCTTCGTGTAAGTTTGATATTTTGTTTCCATTGTTATGTGGAAAGACGTTTACACATTAACGGCAAATTGTTAATTTTGGCAATTTTTACTGTTGTACCTTCGAAGAGAAAAACGATTGTGTTCACTCATGCCTAAAAAAATTATGTTACCCTTACAAAGGGAAAGATGGTTACTTTTCATTTAATTTCATAAATAATTTATTGGATTTTATTACATTCGTGTATGAAAAAATGTTTACTTTCTTCTCTTTTTTGGGGGGGGGGGGGAGGGCTGAGTGCATATGTGTAAATGTTTACAATAAATTACCGAGGAAGAAGAGTAGACAAAACATGAATCCCAAAGGTAGTTTGAGCTCCATCTGTATGAGGGATTACAAAAATGTAGGTTTGAGACAGAGAAAAAGAGAGGGGATGGTATGTTCCTGATATACATAACCAACTAGGATTACAGATACAATAGCTACATTAACACATAATATATTTGTAAGTGGAACTCCCATTCTCAAGTCTGGCATTATCATTACTGATATTTTTTACCATTTTCCGATTTCCCAGATATCAAATACCAATTGTGATCGCTACTCGAAAACAAACAGATATGAAGGCACCCGAGATTTATCCGAAAGTAACATCAGTAGATTCAACGATGCACTTGAACTAGCGGACTGGTCCAAAATATATGACAGTGATGATATTATTGATGTAAACTATTTGTTTCATAAATTAATGGAAGTAATTTTACATTACTATATCTCTATGATTCTAATTCGCCAGCATTTTTTTTTTTTTTTTGGTCACAAATTATAAAAAGTGTCCCAAACTTCCCTTGATAAAAACATCTCTCCTGAAATGTATGTATGTATCTTTCACACCATGAGCTTCATGCTCATACTAGCCAATTTATTTTAAAGAATACTAAGCTCTTACCAATCTCAGATACTTGTGTATACAACTTAGGGATATTCATGTATCAGTTATTATATAAATGAACTACCTGCGATCGTTTCTGCACTGGTGTTAAAAACAATACTATCCACCTATACCCCACGCATCAAAGTAACTCTTTCCATTTGCCACGAACTGGAACAATATTTGCAAAGAAAATTGTAACATTTTCAGGTCCTAAGTATTAAAATGAACTCCTCATTGTTTATATTTAAACGGAAATTGGAACTTCTTCTCCTAAATGGTTATGCCATACAAGCATAAGCCGACATGTAGTGCTGTCAAAAAAATCTTTTTCATGGGCCATTGCCATTTTCGTATCTCACGCATACAGTTCATTATGATTGTATGCCTTTTCTTCGAGTGACAGGGGAAGGGCCAATTCACTCGCCTGGAGCGAGTTGCTGCGCCTCAGTAGCCATTATATTTTGCTGGATCATGTAATAATAGCTTGCCTGACGTATCACCAGAATGTGTGTACGCGTATGTGTGTATGTAAAGTGTGTTCTGACTTCCGAGGTGCAGTGTACCTCGTTGCGGGCGGGTGCGGTGGCCCGTCGCTGGGTGCTGGGAGATTGCTTTTTTCTGCATATTGATAAAAATAAATGTTCTCTTTATTTATACCGATATGCTGACATCATAATCCCGTTATAGAGCTAGAAATAATACTCCGATCAGAGTCACGTTGAGTTTCAAATTTTTAACCTTTTATTTCAGATCATCTTCAGCAACTAAAACATAAGTGAGCATGAAGTGTTTATGTATAGTCTGAAAGTTTGACATCAAGGGAAGTCAATCAGATAAATTACAAACAGAAAATGAATATAAAAGATTGAATATTACCTATACTGAACGAAAACGAACGTCATTTAATTAGCTTTCTTCTTTTCTTTATATGACTTATAAGCTAAGATACAAGTCTAATAATTGGGAGGGAGGGGGTAGCTCAATGTATATATGTGTGTTACTTTCCCTAGACACTTTTTTTTTAAATATAAAAGATAGTATTAAACTTTTCTATTTGTAGATCATTTTTTTTTAATAATCGTTTCCATATGATTTTTTTAAATATTAATATTTACTAGACTATGCTTTTGTTTAAGCTATCGTTTGTTTACGCCCTGCATTTATCAGTAATGTGGTTTTGTTTGTTGCGTAAGTTTGATGAATAAAATGATGTTTAAAAAAATACAAAGGAGAGTGATTGAGAAGTAAACCAACAAATCACTCAATCACGTCTGGCGGACCGCATTGGACAGCACGTGCCCTCCGTGGTGCGACAGACATCGGCTGGTGGCCGGGCACAGCCGAGGCGTAACTGCAAACCCGCTGCTAGCGTCGCTAATGTTCAATGCCGCAGTAGATAGATAGATAGATAAATTGTATTTTCACACGGTAAAAAACCCAAACAGATACAAAGTCTGATTTACATTGGAGCCGTGCCATAAATTAATATACAATCTAAATGCACCCAAAATTAAAATACATAAATCACATCGGAAACATCGGAGTCAAGATAACAAATAAAACTGGGTCAAATGTTTACAAAATAATTAAAATTAATACAAGCATACGCATAGTTTTTATTTCTCATACATTCTTATAATTACGTAAATACGTAATAAAACATATATAATTATAAAACACAAATACTGGTAGTACATATAAAGACCAGAATATATAATGAACAATTTAACACGTCTCTTCATACATACTGTCAGTTCAACAAACTCTACGCAAAAACACACACACACACACACACCTGTACACCCATCTTCATCACACATTTATCAACCCACCCCACATCATGACATACAGATCTCTACATACCACACACGAGCACATCAGGCAGTAAATTCAAGTACAGTAACAATGCAGAAAACATAAGATATAAATGAGTAATTGCAAAATTGAGACGAATCCCCCCCCCCCCCCCCACCTCCATTCATTTCCTGTTATTTACTAATGCCCTTTTGAAACTGGTAACAGTATTGCATTGTTGATGTTGAATTGGGAGTGAGTTCCAGCAAGAAGCCCCCCTGAACATAAAAGATTTCTTAGCAGATTCGGTTTTTGCTTGAGGGATAGTTAAGCTTAAGGGACCTGATCATGTATTATATGCATGGTTGTAGAATGAAAATCGGTCATTTAGGTATAATGGGGCTTGGCCAGTCATTATCTTGAACATCATAATAGCTACAGTTTCTGTTCTATTTTCTTGTACCCACTTTAATTTACTTAAATTTTCTTTAGCAGAGGAATACCATGGGGAACGATTTATTATTCTGGCAGCCCTGTTTTGTAGTTTTTGAAGAACGTTTTGATTACTTATCCCGCAGTTACCCCACACAATATCACAGTAGTTTAAATGTGACAAAAATCAAACAATTAAAAACAATAACCAAATCCTGGTTATCAACAAGATTCCTAATAGACTTTAACATAAATAAGTCACAATTTACTTTTTTTCTGTAGATAGCTAATATGGTTTTGCCATGTTAAATTGGAATCAAGAATAACGACCAAATATTTACATTCATCAACTTTTTTAATGGAGTATTATCAATTTGAATCTCAAACACATTTTTTTCAATTTTGCTAAGCCTTTGTTTGGTACCGAGTACAATGTACTCTGTTTTATCAATATTCAGATGTAATTTATTTCTAATTAGCCATTTTCTTATATTTTCCAGGTCTTCTTTAATTTTAGAACATATTTCAGTAGGACTTTTGCCTGAGCAATATATCATCGTATTGTCAGCGTACATGATAACTTTACAATGTTTTAGAACGGATGGTAGATCGTTTACGAATATAATAAATAGTAAGGGGCCCAATATTGATCCTTGGGGGATACCACTGAGGATAGGACGAACTTCTGATAAATGACCACTAACGCGCGTGGCCTGCCCTCTACCTTGCAAATAATTCTTAAACCAATGTATTGACGGTTCATCAAGACCATGACATAATTTTTCAACTAACAATTCATGATCTAGCGTATCAAACGTTTTACGGAGATCAAGCATTAAGGCAATCACAATATTTCCTTTGTCAAATTCAATGAGCCAAGCATCAGTGAGCGACAACAATGGTGTCATGGTTGAATGGAGGGGCCTAAAGCCTGATTGGTAAGCATTCAAGAGACGATTTGAATTAGAGTATGTGTACAACTGATTAAAAACTAGTCTCTCTAGGATTTTGGATAGGATAGTCTAAAATTAAAATTGGTCTAAAATTATTTAGTTCATTTGAGCCTCCTTTATGTAATGCAGTTACAATAGCATTTTTCCACAATTCTGGAACCTCACCAAATATTACAGACAGATTTATTATATGTGTAATAGGCTGAGCGATACTTTCGGCAGCTAATTTGCTCAATTTTGCGGGCATCATATCGCAGCCCATAGCTTTATCAGTTGGAATATTCAAAATATACCTATAGATTTCACTTTTATCAACCAATGTGAAATGAAATTGAATGTTTTGAGGTAAATTATGTTAAAAAAAAAGCGTACAATTAGAGTTGTCTATTGGCTGTATAATTGAATTTGCCAATGATGGTCCTATATTAACAAAATATTCATTTAATTTTTCGGCAATCAGAGTAGGATCATGGATATCAATATCATCACATTTTAAATACGATATTTCATTTGATTTTTTATTTCGATTTAAAAGCATATTTTAGTTTGTCCATGCTTCTTTTATGTTCCTTTTAAAGTTTCGATTTTCGATTGAAAATAGACCATTTTCTTGTATTTCAGTATTGCAGTTACATAGTTTCTTATTTTCTTATATGCTCTCCATTCCTCTTCCTTATTATCTTTCACTGCTTTGCTTTTCATACTGTCTCTTTTACGAATCAATCTCAAGATATCTGCATCAATCCATGGAAGATTGTTCCTTTTTATCTTCTTTTTTCTTAGAGGAGCAAATTTATGACATGATAACAAAAATGAATTAAGGAAAGAGTTTGCAGACTAATCAAGAAGACCTAGAAGAACTGTAAACATGGTTGTAATTTATATTAGCTACTTCTTCACGAAAAGCATGGTCACTAAAACTTTTATAGTTTCTGTACACTTTATACGTATGATGACATTTATTGGAACGTTTTCTACCAAATAAGGCAAAAACAAGCGAATGGTCACTAATCCCTGTGTGGATAACACCACTCTTTGCTATTTTAGAGATATTGGAAGTAGAAATAACGTCAATGAGAGTTTGTGACTTATGATCAATTCTTGTTGGTGTATCGATTACTTGACTTAATGAATAGTAATTTGATAGCTCAGTTAGTCTTTTTGAGTAGCACATGAGGGGAGAAGCCAGTAGATCACAATTTAGGTCCCCTATGAGAATGATATCCTTAGATTCATCATCCAACTTGGATAGAACGTTTTCAATAGTATCAAACAAATGCATACTGGAGCCAGGTGGTCGATACCAAGCCAGTATGACTACTGGAGCAGAGTTAGGTTGCCTCACTTCAACAGATATCATTTCAGTGTCTTCTGACATTAAATCAAGTCTTAATACATGTTTGAGACGTTTTTCATTTATATATACAAATACGCCTCCACCCTGTCTATTTCTGTCTTTCCTGTATACCACATAGTCATTAATACTTATTTGTTTGTTATCTATCTTATCACATAAGCGAGTCTCATTTCGTCCCAGAACGTCGAAATTATATTCATTTGTAAGGACTTTCACTTGATCAAGGTTTGGATATAGAGTCCTAACATTAAGATTTGCAATGCTTATTCCAGATTTAGTGGAAGATCTGGAAAATTTAGAAGTAATGTCAGAAAAACCGATCTTTTCCTCAAAATTTGTTGTAACTATTGATTTTAAGTCATCTTGTATAGATGAATTTGTAGACAAGATAGGGTTTGATAAAGATGGACTACCAGTGCAATATTCCGTCAGGGGGTTATTATTTTCAGTTACTACAGCATCCCTGTTAAGGGGGAAATTATCGATATTTGGGTGACTTTTGTTATCATTTGAAATTACATGAACATAAGTACAATCCATTTCAGATGGATTGGAATCAGTGTTGATTATTTCTAAAGTTGCAGAGTCATAATCATAGTTACTGGAACCAAGGGAGACACGATCAGAGGCCGAAGGATCGGCACACTCTTCTTGGCCACATCATTAATACATGTAATTGTCTGAAAAAAGCTTTGTGTCCGAGTCCTCCACAGTTATGACATCGTATGACATCGTCGTATCTGACTGTGGTTCATTTCTCCGCAATTATAACAGCCTCTGTATTGTGAATGTAACATTGGCTCTGGAGCAGATTTCACAACATCACTATACAGTGCAGGAGTATATTCTAGAAATTCTCTTTGAAGGTCATTGTACTCATAACCGTGGCTTTGTTGGCGGGCTAATGCAAAAACGGAGCTCGGGCGGCGAATACTGGCAGATTCTCCTCGTAGATGGCGTATAATATTGCCAGCTAGTATCTTAATGCCTATGGTGCTGAGATGGATGCCGTCTTGGCTGAGATGTGTGTCGGAGTTTATATTGTTGTTATCAATAAAACCCCAGTTGCGCTTGGTCTGTAATGATCGAAGTAGGTTATTTTCCTCATTAATTCTCAACATGTGAGGTGGACCTGTTCGGCGAGATATGATGGAACTTAATGTTATTTGTTTCACAGTTGCACATTTGGTTAGTATTTGATCTCCAATCGATTCAATTTGAGTTGCTATGTCAACAGGATCATTAGAAGTAATGTTATTGGTCCCAACATGGAGAATTACTTCACTTACATTTTGTTCAATGTCGCATGCATGCTCAACTTTAAGACCAGGTGTTGTTTTACAAGATACTGTCCGTGGTCGTGAGAGCATCTGTGGGTTGATATGACGAATCATTGAATCACGAATAATCGCTACATAGCAGAGTCACAACGACTTTGCTATTGGTCAGTATACAAATGATGCACAGGTCTGAGTGTGTCGGTAGGAATTGTGTGCATAAGGTAACTGTGGAATGTTTAGACTAGTTTCCATAGTTACCGCATGCACACTATTCCTACCGACACACGAAAAAAACATGTGCATCATCTGTTTTATAGAACGGTGGACAAATTTTTGCCAAAAATCCATTTTTTCAATCATGCGTCCGGTAATTACCGACGCATGGCAAATTTACTGGATGCATGGTTAGCCATGCGTCGGTAATTACCGGACGCATGGCAAATTTACCGGATGCATGATAAGAGAAAAAACCTTATACAAGGCACTGCTTCATGCTTGCACTGGTAAATCATTTTCATGCATCCTAAATAGATTTTAGAAATTTAATGACTTCCATAGAGAACTGAAAATCTGGCTATTTTAGGTTAAATTTCAATTATTTTTTTTTTCAGTGTTACTAGAGTCTTGACCCTAAGCTAACTACTGTCAACTTTTTTTTTTAGTTCAGAATCTGTCAACAACTAACCCAAGTTAGATATAATCTAGTCTATTTACATTAAAGTCTGGTCATCCCATAATCCAGGCCAGACCAGTGTCAGTGACAGTAGTCGTCGGTACGTGTCGATGCAGTGAGCTACGCTGTAGTGAAGAGTGAATCGCCGTGACATGCACTACTGCAGTGCAGCGTACGGTACAGTGACCCTCTCCTTTCAGTTTCACACTGCACTGATTTTCATTTAATCGCCTTTTCAGTTTGCTTGTTTTTAAACACGTAGATCTATAATTGGATTTTATTGGGCTTACCATCAGAATCCGAAGTCAACTATCATTAACATCTGAATTTTGTCTCAAATCTTGCAATTCTCCGTCATTATATCGCGACTCTCAGCTCACTCTCGCACTCGCTAAAATAAATATCGATAGCATGTTTACAGTGGCTATCGTCAGTGATCGTAATAATTATCGATATCGAACGTCAGGCCAGTAAAATTCAAGGCACAGCTCTTGACCAATGAGATTGCAGGGATTTCTCGACCCGTTCTATAACACTTGCTGAATAGTCCGGCTTGTTCCAAGGCGTATAACCCGACTCAGTTCACTATTGTTGCCCGAGCACGCAGCTTTCAACATCTTCGCTTCTTAGACGCGCTGTTCATTCAGTCGAGAGATCCACTATTGTGCCAACAAAAGGAGTTTGTACAAGCGCTTTGATTATTTTAGCGTGCCCGGATCATATCCGGGTCGCTATACACACCCTTCCTTGACTTTTCTATTTTCTTGTATTCTCTCATTCCTGCGTTGTGACCCGATGAGTGCAGGTCGAAAAGCTTCGTCACTATGAATTTGTTAAATGTTATCTTAAAACTATATATAAACAGTTCATGCTCACTTATGTTTTAGTTCTTGAAGATGATATGAAATAAAAGGTCGAAAATTTTAAACGCATCATGACTCAGATCCAAGTATTATTTCTAGCACTATACATTCATATCTTCTGTGGTAATAATGGATAATCCCGTTACAGTGGTGAATACGTGGTTGCTGTATTATATGTCTTGTGTAGTGTGTTGTATAAGCCATTGGTAAAAATTGGGAACAATGCTATAAATCATGCCAGCACTACGGTATATGCTTCAGAAATTTTCCACGGCGTACAGGAAATTATTTATCATTGAAAAGGTGAATTGTTATATTATTGCTGTAATGAAAGTGACAAAACCATCCAATACTATTTGTTTGAATGCGATTTTGATTAATGCGACAGAATTATCGTATTTATATACTCATTTTCCTGTATCATGCATTGCTCGTTCCCACTATTTTTAAACACTCTTATCACTCTTTGGAGCCTATAACTCACAAGCGTAGCTTTCTCCTAATAGGCTCCTCAATATTTCACTTTTATTCTAGCCCAGTCTTTTCAATTAATACTGCATGCAAACGTATAGATATGAGGTTATGGAACGATAGTTGTCCAAAAATTCGATAAACCTAGTTTATCGACGATGAACTAGGTTTTTCGCCGAGAATCCTAGATTATCGAATTGATAAACCTAGTTTTTCAACAACAACCCCGAATATCAAGCGATAAACCTAGTTTATCGATTCGATAAACTAGATTTATCAAATTTGATAATCCTGGTTTATCAGAACCCTGAATATCGACCGATATCACAGGTTTCTTGATAATCCTGGTTTTTCGATTCGATAAACTAGGTTTATCAAATTTGATAATCCTGGTTTATCAGAACCCCGAATATCGACTGATATCACAGGTTTTTTGATAAACCAGGTTTTTCGATTTGATAATCCTAGTTTATCAAATCGAAAAACTAGGTTTATCAAATTCGATAAACTAGGTTTGTGTTTTCGTGGTATTATGGCGGTAATACCATGAAATACGGAGTATTACCATGGTATTTTTTATAAGGGTAGACAATGGTTAGTAAATGAAGAAGTTGATGGGAGAAATTTTTAGGCATTTTGCTCGATCTGTAATGAAAAACACAAGTCAGAAAAAACTGGAACCAGCTGGATTCGAACCTGTCATCTACTGCTTGCCGGGCAGCGACTTAAAGGCCAATTCTACCTCAACATCAAGTTGACTTGAATAAACAGAGTAAAATTAAACAAGTATAACAGTAAAAATTTCACTGAAATCGGATGTAAAATAAGAAAGTTATGCAAATGAGTGAACCAATGATGTCATGCACTCACTTTTCCTTATGTATTATATGAAATATCATATATTTCATTTTTTTTGCTTCAATAATGTAAAACATGGTTTGACTCCATATAAAACTTGTAAACTCATCATTATTGTAATTTATTTTCATACAAGGAAGGGATTCTTTATTATCACATCTATAAAAATTGAAATATTTGAAATTTCATATAATAAAATACATAAGGAAAAGTGAGTGTGTGACATCATCGGTTCACTCATTTGCATACCGCCCATGCTATGCATATCACTGTTTCATGAAATAATTCAAAACTTCAAAATGCCATAACTTTCTTATTTTACGTCCGATTTCAGTGAAATTTTTACTGTTATGCTTATTTAATTTTACTCTGTTTATTCAAAGCAACGTGATATTGAGGTGGACTTGGCCTTTAACCACCAGGCTATTCTGGTTCACGGCCAAGTCACGATGAACTGGAATCAAATACCCAAGATCCTCTTCTTTCTGGCTCATTAATATTCAACGGTCCGCCGTGGTTAGTAAATGAAGACGCTTGATCTGTAATGATGTAATGATCTGTAAAATGCCTAAAATTTTGTTTACAAATTAAAATTCCTCCCATCAAGCTTCTTCAGTTACTAACCATTGTCTACGGCGGACCGTTGAATTTTAATGAGTCAGAAAGAAGAGGAACTTGGGTATAATTGGATATAATTTAAAAATTTAAAAATTAAAAAAACCGTGCATCCTTATGCCATCTTGTTTTTTGAAACTATGACAGGCTATAATGGACTCCTAATTTTCCTGGAACATGTTGAGAGTGATATAATGGTCATTCACATGCATATATTTGTACATATACTGTGAAAATGTACCAGTATGCTCAGCTTAATGACTCCTGTCAGATTAGGAGATTACGCGTTCAGTTTCATGCGCAGTCGAGGACCGTTGGCTATTGAGTGCGAAACCCTATGGACTTCTGTGTGCTAGAAGCAGCACAGTTGGGACACTCTGATGCCTGGCAATGAAAATAAGGTGGAATGGCAATACACCTGTTATAAGACTTCCATAAGCAAAACTGAAACAAAATTTCAAGATGGACGCGTGATGTTGTTCAAGTACAATATCAATTTTCAGGGCGTATAGTAAAGCTTGTTACTGGATTTTGGCCTTTGGTACAAGGGGTGACTTAGTTGGATAAACTTTAAATATTTGCTTTTAGCTTTAATTAAGAGGATAACAAATGTGTAACACAGAAAGTAATGTTGCCTGTTTAGAATTCAACGTGGATATTTCAGTATTGTATTGTTGATGTAAGAAATATGTTGTGAGAAGAGTTTTGAACAGAGGTTGATTGAAATATTCGAGGTGAAGTAAGTGGATTGCTCAGGTCTGCTTTTCACATAAGACATGAGTGGTTGATTTGTTTTCAGGAGATACGGTGTCAATTGGAACTTAGTTTCAGTGGCGAATCCAGGCAGGGGCGCCAAGCCGCCCCCTAATTTGTCTGTTTTGTGATTTTTACCGTCCGCTCCCTCGTCACTGCCCCCCCCCCCCCCCCCACCATTTCAAATTCATGGATCCGCCACCAAGTTTGAAAATTAAATAAGCGGACAGTGCTGGTCTGCTTATGTCACTTTATGGACATGGAAATACTTGTTAGAAATCAAGATTGGAAGTTTGATATAATTTACAGATTCGTTATATATACAGTGCGTATCGAAAAAACGCAACAAGATTTCATTTCAAATTTTGTGATTGTGTTAGCTTAACACCAAAGTGAGTAGTAAAACATTAAAGCCATTATCTCCTCTTTCCAATGATATCTTATTTATTCATACACAGTCATGGATGGCTGAGTAATCATACTTTTTTTGGACAATGGGACAAAGTAGACCTTGGACCAAGTTTTAGACACTGCAAGAATCATGGCACCTTATTAGAAATTAACTTAATTAACAAAATGGAATAATGCCATTAATAATCGCAACTTACCATCGTCTTCTTTAGGATATCTCTTTTTAACATTACATCCCATACCCCTCGACAAGGCCCCCATTCCTTTCCACACAGAGATTAGCTCGTTTCGCCATCTCACGCACAGCCCTGCGAATCATTGGGTTTGGTGGCGTAGAGCATCAAACTCATCAGTGATTCTTGTACCATGATGTGGAGTGGCCACCGCGGTCTCCAGATTTTACTTTTTTCTTTGGGGTTTTCTCAAGAGCAAAGTGTTCACTACCCCTCCACGTGACATTGCAACTCTGCGACAAAGAATCATTGATGAGTTTGATGCTCTACGCCACCAAACCCAATGATTCGCAAGGCTGTGCGTGAGATGGAGAAACGAGCTAATCTCTGTGTGGAAAGGAATGAGGGCCTTGTTGAGGAGCACTGAATGTAATGTTAAAAAGAGATATCCTAAAGAAGACAATGGTAAGTTGAGATTACTAATTTCATTATTCCATTTTGTTAATTAAGTTAATTTCTAATAAGGTGCCATGATTCTTGCAATGTCTAAAACTTGGTCCCAGGTCTACTTTGTCCCATTGTCCAAAAAAGTATGATTACTCAGCCATCCATGACCGTGTATGAAGAAATAAGATATCATTGGAAAGAGGAGATAATGGCTTTCATGTGTTACTACTCACTTTGGTGTTGATTTAATCTTCACAAATTTGAAATTAAATCATATTGCGTTTTTCTCGATACGCACTGTATATTCAGACAATTCAGGTCTACTTATAAAGGTTGATATATATATATATATATATATATATATATATATATATATACATACACTGTACATACATATATCTTGTTTACAAATATCGCGAAGTGTCATAATAAGGGAGAATTGTGAACAATTTCCTATACAGGAAATGAGTATATGGAATATGAATATTTTTCTTTTTCGGAAGGGCGTTTATCTGGCTTTATATTATTTTTCCTCAAGGAATAAGCACTTTAGTTTGATTTATAATAAAACTTGATCATAATTATGAGTATCGCAAATGGCATGTGTTTGGGTTTCTTTATTTGAGTTCTACCATGTGACAGTCTGTTAATGACTTACATGGAATAAATTGTACTGTTTGATGTGGTAAAATCAATGACAGTAAAACTAATCATTTGAGACCAAATAGAACATAGATTTATATTGCAGTTGGTGACAAAATGTTTTTTTCACCTTACATTTTACTAGAACCGATTCGTGCAATATGGTTTTAGAATATAGGTTAAAAATTACTGAAATTATGACTTTTTTTATTCAAAACTTGCTCCGACAAAGCTCGAGTTTACTAAACACTGCAGTAATTAGACCATTTTTTTTTAAATAGATGAGTATTCCATGGGGTGTGATGTTTTAAAGTCATTCAGTTATATTAAAATAAATACAGTACACTTCAGAATTTTTTTTTATAAATAATTGAAATGACATTGATAATAAGTAGTATTTTATTTGTATCATAAAGAGGGATAGGTTTCAATTTAATTGGAAAATTGTCAATGCATGCATCGTTTTGAAAATTTACACCAATGATTTAAGTGTAATTTGCTTGAAGTGAGTGTCGTGCAGTGAAGGGGATAGTACAGTCATTTTGTGAAATAAGGCATGAACCTCAGAGTAATAGCAACAGAAATTATTTCAACTGTTTTATTATCTTCAAAATATGCATTTCACAACGTGTATAATTCTTTAAGAATTCCGAGTGGTGGAATGTGTTGAAAAATACCAAAAACCAGTAATAATTATTTTCAATCTTCTGTACAAGCACCAACAGAGCCAACTAAACACATAGACTGGGAAACTCGGTTTCAGCTAGACACACTTTGACGCACATTCTTTGCTGTGTGCTTGCCCAACAAAGAATTGTATGCCGTATTCTGTCGAACTTGCACAAAACTATGTTAATATAGATATCGATGAATCTGACTTACCAGGACGCCCTCTAAAGAAAACGATCTAATAGAGTGACTGCCCCGTTTCTATCCAATGTGATGTCAACTCGGCTAACTATGTAATAGACTAAGTAATGTAGCTTGGCAAATGGTATCCCTTTTTACAACACGGGTAGTACGATTTTATAGTGAAATCTCTTCTGCTTTATGTATTGAGAGCATTTCCTCAAAGGGATGGCGAAGAGCAAAGTCCTCGTAGCGCCGAGTTACAGTAAGATGTACGTCATAATCCTAGATGAATTATAATCAAGAGAGAAGACATTGGCCTAGGCAGGGGCGGATCCAGGATTTTGTACAAGAGGGGGCACTCTGTTTTTTTACTGTGTTGGGTAGGGTTTCAAAAATGGGCACGGGTCGTTTTCCCCCTGGAGATCCGCCACTGGGCCTATAGCTCATTTCTTTTCTACATGCAGAGGAAAAAACAAACGGGAACATGTAGCTAATATCAAAGGAGAGACCCGTTTTCCCGTTGGCTAATGGTTTCAAAAAGGTCTTATTGCTAAAGTCCCTTCAAGAAAGCGGTTCTGTAACTTGCACTGGCACACGGTAGTGGCGTATTCAGCAAAGGATGGGATCGGCGTACTCTCTCCCTGTTTCAATGCCGACGAGAAAAAAAATAAAATCAATACTGTTTGCAATGCCTCGATTTTACGTGCGACTGCATTCCGCCTCCCTTTCAGGAAGGGATTCCGTTCCCTCATGTTTATCAATTCTGGATGCGCTATAGGTTTTCCCGGCTTATTTAATAATTTTGCCATTCAAACTCGGGTAAGTACATTCGAATTAACGCAAATGTCGCACTCGGACGAATTCCTCAATTCAAATTGAGAATACCAGCATTAAAATTCAACTATAGGCCACTAAAATCCAGTTTTATTGATAGATATAGCATTAGTGTGAGAAAAAAATCAAATCATAGGGTCAGTCTCTTATAATTCTTCCCTTTTTGGTGGTGATAACACGTGTGAGTCAGTAGGCCTAGACATTTTTCTTATTTTTGGAGGGTGTCATCAACATGGCTTTTACTAAACAGTCGGTACAAACAGTAGAACAATAAATGCAAAGAAAAACTTAAACGATAGGAACCCGGGGGAGGGGGACACTCGTGTATATTCTACTACGGGGACGTGCCGCTTTGACGACCCTCTTTTTCTCAACTTGTCAAGATACCGAATTTCCATAAGTGCCGTTCTCAAGATACCCGGAACCCCACCTGGAACGAAGCAACTTCGTTTCCCTCCGTTTCCTCCGTTCCCCAGCTCTCGCGTACGTACGTCCACTCATTTGTACCCTGTCGCTTGGTCAGGGTACCACCACTTGGCCTAATTATCAGTTCGTCGAACTCCACGTGGTCTACCTTCATTTTGTTTACAACCAGTTTGTCTACTTACCATTTCGTCTAATTTCCATTTGGCCTAATAACCAATTCGTTTGGCTAACCCCATTTAGTCTAAAACCCATTTGGGCTAATTTTCACTTCGTCTATTTAAAAATAGTCTAACAGTCATGTTGTCTAGAAGCCACATTCCATTGAGTCTAATAACCAGTTAGTTATATGTTATGAGAGGAAGCGAAGCGACAGAGTAGCAATTTTTTTTTAATTTATATATTTTTTACCCGTCCACAGGCTTCCTTTATTCATCATCAAGATAACAATTTTTACAAAAGATCGTACATATATATGTTGTTGTTTTCATGCATGATTTGTCATGTAATTACTTAAACAATAGAGTATACCATAATATAAATATGCATGCGCACAGCGGTGTTGGTTGGTTTTATTTTCCGTATAAAAAAGATCATCAGTACACACTTATATGTAAATATACATGTACAAGAATATAAAAATCAAGAATTAACACAAACAAATAACGACTGGAAAGCTCTATTCATAGCCATTAACATAATAGCTCTGTTCTTCCTAGAGGTATTGGATAGTTTGACAAAATATACGTTGTGTACAATAATATATTCCATACAAAACAGGTAAAGAGAGCAAAGAATCTCAGAAACATTTGGTTAAATGAATCCATTATTTTCTCAAACTTATCAGATTTATCTTTGATATATTCTTTTCCATATCATAATATGTTTTGATAGCTGTCAAACCTTTATCAGACATTGGTAACTGACTTTTACATTTAGCTGAATATATTTCTTTCTTTTTTCTTACAGGGATGCCCAACAAAATGACGCATAGTGTTGTTGTTAGGTGCGTAGACGAAAAGGGAATAGCCCAAAAGGCCATTAGCATTAGTGATAATTAGACAAAGTGATGTTTAGGCAAATTGGAATTTAGACCGACTGATAATTAGACTAAATGAAAGTTAGACCAACTGCACATTAGACCATATAAGTGCCATGTAGATCAAATGGATAGTAGACCAAGTGGAGTTTAGACGAAATGCCTGTAGACCAACTAGTTTTAGACTGACTGGGAATTAGACAAACTTACATTAGACGAACTGGGAGTAGACCAAGTGATAACAAAATAAAGTAGACCAAATGGTAATTAGACCAAGTGATAATTAGCCCAAGTGGTCATTAGACCTTCTGGTTATTAGACCAAGTGCAAATCAGACCAAATGAAGAGTGGACCAAAAGGGTTTAAGCCCGAATGAATGTAGCCCATCTGGAAATTAGACCAAGTGGTTTTAGCCCGAGCATGCATAAACCTTTTTCTTCAGTGGCTGGTTTGTTGCAAAGTTCCCTAGACCATGTTTTTTCCCGCTCAGCTGGGTAGTTCCGCAGTTCCATAGACCCTTTTTATGTTCAAAGTTTCGCTTCTAGTTAGTCCTCTAACACCTATTTTGGAGTTGGCTGAGGCACACCCCCTTAAACATAAAATTGAGTACCCCCGCCCCCCCCCCCCCCTGGGTTCGAACCACGCAACTTATGCTCCGCACGAAAGTGAAGATGGAAAGCAAAAAAAGAATAAAAAGAATAAATATGAAAGTAACATAACGAAAGATTTAAGACAAGATGATTAAAAAAATCAAAGAATAACATAATGAAAGGAAAGTTGGAAAGAAAAAATATAGAAGGATAAAAAATAGAATAGCACTGCTACAAGTTTTTTCCCTTTTTTTGGGGGGGGGGGGCTGCTAAAAAAACCCCGATACTATACATAAAATTCCTGAAAAATGTTCGAAAATTTCTACCCAGCGAGCCGCGACCCGACTGTTTAGTAAAAGCCAATCAAGTCCATATGACATTCCTATATGTAGTCAATAGCGAACGTAAACCAGTTGCGTACACTGAAGTTTTTGTGTTGATATTGAATGTGGTCCTAGAACAACTTCAGCTTTGTTGCCCAAAGGACAACCTTGAGCAATTTTCATAATTTGCATGAATCCAAAATGGCGCATGGTAGCCATATTGAAACCCAACTTTTGAACTACATGTCACATACTAGTGTATGGTCCATGTATATAGGGGTATATAGGCAATTTAAGGTCACGTTTAGGTCATAAATGGTCAAATAAAGGTCAATTTTTCTTTTACCTGTTTACATGACCGTACATACGCTGTATCTGATCTTTGTGACCCAGGGGTAAGATTGAACATTGACCTGACCTTGAACAGTTTGTGTACTCCACTTAAATTGGAAATATAATATCATCAAAACAAATCATATCTAAAAAAGTACTATCCATTATATCAAGTTCAACTTTCACCTTGATTTGACCCCTTCTAACAATGAAGGAACGAATAATCTCAGAGATTAGACATCTATAATAGTTTTAAAATGTATACACGGTCAAAAAAACAGGTAACAAATTTGACCTTCATTTGACCTTTATGACCTAAAAGTGATCATAAATTGCAAAAAGTGTGTTAGAAATTCATGCCACGTCACTCGAACCCCATACACTAGTATGTGACATGTAGTTCAAAAAGTTGGGTTTCACTAGGGGGTTCACACGTAGAGCGATAGCATCGATGCTATCTAGGTTTCGAGACTATTTTGGTCATGACCAGATAGTTTTAAGACCAAACGCTGTCTGAACGCAGATAGTCACGACTCACGAGATAGAAGCGAGTTGGAGCTAGGTTTCTGGCAGCGAGTTTGGCAGGAGTAAATCTCAGGATCCAGCGACAAAGCATCGATGCTATGCGGTCGACCATCCACCGCGCTTGTGACTATTTGTAATGTGAACGCAATTTACCTTGTCAAACAATTATTCATATAAAAAATGTCATAGAATAACTACAAAACTACAGGTATTTATGAATAATAAATTTCATGATTTCAGTCGTTTCCATGGTTGTTGATCAAGAGAAGAAGGAGACGTGCCGAGAGAGAAGTGTGACAGATCACATAGAGCCTGAGAGTAAGAGTGATGACTGTGAGTTGGATGTCGATTTGCATGTTAATGTTCAGAATCCAGGGTTCAGTTTGAAGTCAAATTCTGCTGGTCTTGCCCAATTTGAGGAAAAGTCAAAACCATTATCGTTGAGTATGAAAGAGGATCCAACGATGTTATCGGTTACCGGTTTGATAGGATGTGTAGCCTATCTTGACAAATTTGTGACTAATCATGTGAGAAGCATGTTGAGAGTAAGGTGATGTTTTTTCAACAGTTGTCTGCTGCACAGTCAGCATTGAATAATGTCACAGAGGATTTCACAGGTAGTGTGAGGTTATTTCCTGGTCATATAGGCATTGTTGAATGTGACGGAGTCAAGCCATTTTCTGCCGAGGCAGCGGCAGGGCCCTTACAGTGGCAGAAGGAGGATCCGGCAGGGGAGGCCCAGGTGTTCTTAGACAAGATGGGACCTTCGCCTCACCCCCTGTGTGAAGACGCCGCACAGTGGGCCAGAATGGCTCCAAAGTGCGCCAAAATTCATATTCACTGAGTTTTACTCAAAATTTGAACTTAAATGATGGGTTTATGGGTATTCAGACCCGTAGAATCCAATCAAAATATTTTCAAATACCAATGACGGCATTAAAATACCGATTTCTGATTGGCTGCCAAAATTCAATGGAAATAACATATTTCTTGCATTACAATATCTCAGAAAATTGATAATGCAATCTATATGGCTTTATATAAAAAAAGTGAGAACGGTGTTAACTCAAAGCTCAGGCAATATTGTACGTAAGAGTGACTTAAAGGGGGCGTACTGGGAAATTATTTGTAATAATGAGAAATTTGCAATGTATTGTAATGTATGATGTCATTACTTGAAATTGAACTTTAATAATGCATAATTATACTAACAAACTAATACTATTCAGCTGGCTGAAAAATGAGTTATTAAATGAGGTGTTTAAAAATGAAAGAGCGCCCTCTGTAGCCTTGATAATTTTTAAAGAGAAACGTACCTGTAGCACTATGAAGTAATTCTGTAGGTACTATCAAGTTATCAAAATCATAATGATTCCAATATACATGGACTGATAAAGTTCATGTATATTTCAAATCCTTTTGCCCTATTGTTTATACTGTCAGAAGAGTGAATTATTTCGAAAAGCCTTCGCCTTGAAATATTCACTGAAGCCATTGTGAATTACTCAGAATGTTGGGTCTGTAAAAAAAATAGAGAAAATTTTGAGAGCTTGGATTTGGTGTTGGACAAATTATGATACAAATTATGCTTTCTCCAAAGCCCTATAATTTATTATCTTGTTTAATTCTTATCACTGTTAATCAAAAAATGGGACCTTGCCGTGTAAAAAAAAAGTCATGCGCGCCCCCATGCGGCAGTGTATGATGACAGAGAAACCTTCAGCGGCTGCGCGGTCCAAAATAAACATATTTTCCGGCAATATGTCAAGGAAAATCGGCTGTAACATAAAAAGGGGCAGAAGGTGGCAGCCAAATCTGGTATCAGCTTAATGCTAAGACAGGAAAATTTGCGGTAATAAAATTGAATTGGAAATGCGTGGAAATTTAAACGTTTCATATAGATTTATGAAAAAAAAAAAAAGAATAATCAGCCTATTTTCTAGGATAATTACCCTATTTACCCCATTCATACAGTGAAATGAACTCTCAGGAATTTGTGGGAGCAATTATAGATGGATAATTTAAAACCTACATGTTGAAATAACTTATTTATTAAATTGGTCACAATTTGCACTGAAACTCGCAATATGTTGAATTTTGCAGCTTGAAGTAGGAAATATACACCCTTAATGTAAATACCGGAGTTAAATATTTACTGAAATATTCTTCAAAGTAGTGTCTTTCAACAGGGCATGACAAAAAAAAATGACTTTTGGCGCACTTTGGTTTAGCCCTGGCCGACAGTACGCCGGCTCCGACCAACAACCAATCCCCTCTGGCCGTCCATGATGACTCCATGATGTTAGTCAACCCTGTACTGATGGCTCCGAATTTCAACCAGCCATTCGGCCTGGTGGTGGATGCGAGTGATGTAGGTGCTGGTGCCATGTTGACTCAGACGAGATACAGACGGAGTCGACCGTCCCATATTATTCTTCTCAAAGAAATTCTGTGCAAGTCAGAAGATCTCTTCTACCATTGAGAAGGAAACACTCTCAACATCCAGTCAGGGTACCAACTGATCATAACCCCAAGACGCTTTATCTTGCGTTTAAAGATCACATTACAAGAAAATCTCAAATATGGCAATTAATGTATCACTAGAAACGGGGAAACTTACAGATGGCAATCGTATAAGTTTTATGTGGCTTGTCTCGAATGGGTGGGGTGCGGGAGCGGGATGGGAGCAGGATGGGAGCGGGAACGGGCACACCCTTTCGAGACAAGCCCCCCCCCCCCCCCCGGTTATCTCGAATGGACGCGTTACCAGCGAGAAGTTCAATGAACGCGCCACTTCGAGACAACCGGGGGGGCTTTCCTCGAATGAGTGTGTTGAGTAGACTTTTGTAATAGACGTTTTAGAATTTTTTTTGAAAAATGTACTCTTGCTGGTTTTTTCGTTTTTCTTTTGTCTAAGATGTAGAAAATATAACCGGCAGTGGCGGCACCAGGATTTTTAAAGTGGGTGGGGGGGGGGGGGCAAAAGAAATTGTTGGGGGCAAGGGCGGACAAACAAAATTTTCCACCCTTTTATTTTTTTCACTCCGAAAATTATTTGGGCAACTGGGGGGCAAAGCTTCTGACTGGGGGGCAAATGCCCCCCCCCCCCATGCCCCCCGGTGCCGTCACTGATAACCGGGGGTTGTCAAATGAATGTATGAGGTTGCATGAATTCATAATGGAATGTTCATTTAAAAGTCAAAGGTCTGGTCGGGCAGACAGTCCAGAATAGAATGTTAATTCACTGCGGCGTATTTTTTTACGGGGGGGGGGGAGGCACAAGATGGCCATGCCCCACCCCTTATTGGTGGGTGAGTAAGAAAATAGGAAGATGAATGAGGAAGATGAAAAAATATTCCCGGGAAAATGTAAATAGGGGTCAATTTTCGCAGACTCTGGTGGTTTCCTCCCCGGGGATAGGTGGGGGGGGGGGGGGGGGTTAATTTCCTAAATTGCCTGGATAGGGGGTCCAATATCTCAGAAAATTTCCCGGGATAGGGGGTAAAACAAATTCCAACTTCTCCGGAATAGGGGGTCACTTTTGAAAAGGAGTATAGGCCTACCCCTGGTATGGGGAGTTGGGGGCCGGGTACAAACGACCTTTTGATATGAGTTTTGACTTTTGATAGTGGGTATTGATAGAATGATAGTGGCATTAAAAGGTGTTTCTAACTTTGGAAAGATGATAAACACACCTTGGCTTATGTCAGCACATGTCTGTAACACAATTTCACAATATTTAACAGGTCACGCCAAAAAAATAAAAATAAATTAACAATCCTAGCTACGCCACTTGCCCTTTCTTCCCCGTGTGTTTTAATGCATAATTATTCAATTCTCCGATTTATTTTGCACAAATAATGATTTCCTTGTCAAAAGCATTTTTAGATACCGTTTTTTTATATTTTCTACATCTCAGACAAAAGAAAAACGAAAAAACCAGCAAGAGTACATTTTTCAAAAAAAATTCTAAAACGTCTGTTACAAAAGTCTACTCAACACACTCATTCGAGGAAAGCCCCCCCCGGTTGTCTCGAAGTGGCGCGTTCATTGAACTTCTCGCTGGTAACGCGTCCATTCGAGATAACCGGGGGGGCTTGTCTCGAAAGGGTGTGCCCGTTCCCGCTCCCATCCCGCTCCCGCACCCCACCCATTCGAGACAAGCCGTTTTATGTCAACTGCGTATCTGATGATTATAAAACAACATAAATAAAAGCTCTTCTAAGCACCTGGAATATCCGAGGATTCGCCAGAAATATAGCGATGTTTTGATGTCGTCACACTAGGGATCGAGACTGCTTAAGCAGACGACGTCCTATAATGAATGAACGTAATTGCAATGCAATTATTTATCAAGTTATAAAGAGTTTGGTATATTTAAACATGACCTTATTTCACACCATTCTAAGAGGGAAAGTGAAACTGATTCTGATAACTAAAAACCGTTTGATTGTAAATACACAGGAGAAGGGTCAATGATCAATGAAATAAACCCCGCTTTCAAATTGAAAAGCCCTCCGAATAATAGCACGGATGGTATTCATTCCCTCTTGAAACGCCTAACATGCCCCGGTGCAAGCAGCTGAAAATACAATGGCGTCTTATTTTGTTTACAAGTGACTGATTCCTTTATATTTTAACGCTGCATATTTCATCAAAATAATACCATACACGAAGTTAAGAGTGAGGCAACAGACTAACATTAAGACTGACGCTAGTCAAGTAAGAGAAATGAAGAAGAGGAGATGACAAAACAGGCACTGAAAAATGTGTAAGATGTTATGGGACATCGTCTGCTTAGACAGGACTGGCCCCTGGTGTGTCGTCACACATCTCAGCAGCGTTCGAGGAGCTCTTCAGCTGCTATATCGGGGGCTGAATTTTACCGTTTTATAATTGATAATAATTATTACTTCAAATGTTTCCAAGCGTTGAATTTGGATAACCTTCTTTAATTTATGCCATATATGCAATAAAAAGTATTAAGCCAATATTTACTTTGATGGAATGTTCTTGTAATGTGATCTTTAATTACTTGGACAGTTGAACATTTCTAGTGAACAACATGGAAGAACATGTTACATGTTACATGAGACAGAACTTTATTCAGCTTACAGTTCCGTGTTTTTCTTATGTTTGCTTTTCAGATATGTTTTGTACAATACATTTCTGTACAGTATATGAAATGACAACAGTTTTTAGATTTGGATGAAAGGAACCTGCATTCTGGTGTTAAATTCCTTTGGTATTACTATGAAGGAATAGAAATTGAGAATGTATATATGTCTTAAGCAAGACATGTTGCATGTTATTATTAACAGGAACTGTGGAACAAAATGGAGTTTTTGAGAATTATAAAAAAAGATATGTATTTTGTCATATTTTGTCTGTGGAATTCATGTATAAACAGATTGCAAAATTTATGTGCCTAACCAACTAAAAGACATGTATCTCCATTATCAAAATGTGCAAGTTGACATGAACACATGACATATTAGTTTACATTAGTAATGTATGTTTTGTTTTATGACATTTCATGAGGGCAGAATTTATCCTTTGTCATTTTGTGGAAAAATTTTGTACTCTGTTGTATATTGTACATGTATATGCTAATTGTGATCAAAGGAGGATTCTGAGCAGTACTGCAGCTATATATCAAGTTGATTGCTTTACTGTATAGTAAAGATATAATGTGTTCGTTAATTTTCCGTGTTATACGAGATTTTATGGACACTCGCGAACGGCCTTTCGCGGCTATGATGAAAAGATCATGCCAATCATTCTGAATTTATTGGGTACGTCGAAAGGACTTACTTGAGACATTATGGATTGATTGTTAATCAAAGAGGTGATCATAAACATAATACACAAATACATAAGAGAGTTTAATGTTGGATATATGAATATTTTCATAAAAAGAGGTCTATATACTGTAAACAGCATAATTATTCATACCCATTGTAATTTGAAGTCTTATATGTGTCTGTCATAAAAATGAAAGGTTGACTAGTGGAATTTTGTGAATTGTTTTATGTTATATAATATTATTCGTGAAATTGTTTGCCACATGATCAAGTACATGAACATTAACCCAGGACAAACTAATTGTTAATGGCAAACAATTTTTTTTTTTAATCAGTTTTGGTAAGGGTATGAATAGTTTGTTGTGTGTAGGTGTGTGTGGGTGTACCAACAGGGGTATATTTGTGGGAATAATTGGACAGTCAAACACAATAGATTCCTTTATTCCGTCAGGCTTGTGTGGCTTTTTTTTGCTGCTTGTGTGAACAATAGAGAGAACAAAGGGAAAGACACACAAGTATACCTGTGTGCGTTTGTTTAGCATTATGTCCGAGGACATTTTCGGACAGAGAACAAAAAAAAAATCAAGACAACAATGCTCCTCGGAAGCCGGACAATAGTCCTCGAACGTCGAACAATGAATTTGTGCTTTATTCCGTCGACTGTCCGAGGACGAGTAACAATAGAGGAACAATAGTTGTCCTCGGAAGTAAAGCCATGTAAACGTATGTGTGTGAGTATGTGTGTGTGTATGTGCGTGTGTGTTGTTCTGAAGGCATGGTTGGCGATTTTTTAATTTAAAAATAATATTTTAAAAAAATGACAAAAAAGCACGTAAACAATGTAAATAAATTCTTACCTTTTTCTCTTACAACTTTTAGCGTTATCTTTATTTTCTATTCAAATTTTTTTTAAAGTTGAATGAATTTATTTCAAATTGGCCAACCCTGCCTGCAGGTAATGAAATATATTCAGACATACATGAAAATGCACACACAGACATAAACACACAGACACGCACACCCACACACACAAACATTCACATACATGCACTTGTGGGGAACTTTATTGTTTTCTCCTATTGTATTTTGTACCCCACAAGCTTGACGGAATAAAGGCCATCATTGTGCTCTTTTGTTCTCTGTACCCCACAAGACTATATATGTAAAACCACCCCCACACGCAGAAACACACTTTCACACATACCATGCATACCGACACACACTGTCAAGGAAATACATGTACGCAAGTCGTGTTACAAAAGTTTGTTTTGTGACATTCTGTGACAATATGTAGCATGCTATATTTTTATAATTGTACAATAACGGCATAATATACGCATAGGTATATGCGCATCAATCGCTCCCACGCTAGGTAGGTCTAGATCTAAAAATTACCTGAAAAAAAATTAGAGCAAATTCATTTTCTAAATTTAAATACATTTACACTTTTTTTAAGTAGAGTATAGTTCAAAATAGATCTAGACCGATTCTAAATTGGCAGCTTATCACCGCTACCTAGATCTAGCGTGGGAACGATCGGCTGCAAATTTATAGAAATGATTGTATGCAGATGAAGAACAGTCTGTTGGTAAGTTACTCTCCTCCTCTTCCAAGATATCATTTTAAGCGCTTTTTCACAACTTCGTTGATGAAAACTTAAGGAGACTCTCACATCATCATCTACGCAACATTCAACATGGTCAATAACATAGAATCTATCTGCAAACATCAACGCCAAACTGAATCCTTGGAACCCTCGGACACAAGGGTCCATGCATCTGACATTATCCCTAACCCTAACCCTAACCCTAAATCTAGGTTCCATGGAACCCTAGGACTCCGGGGTCTTACAAACCCTAGCACAACAGGGTCCATGGAACCCTAGAGCCCACAAATGTAAAAATCAACCACAAATGTAAAAACAATGCACCCGCAAATGTCAAAATAACCACAAATGTCATAACATGTCAACCACAAGTGTAAAAATAACCACAAATGTAAAAACATTTCGCCTACAAATGTAAAAATTTCCATTTTTATCACAAATGTCATAACATGTCGACCGCAAATGTAAAAACTCATTGCTCGCACAATGCACCCATGTGAGATAAGTTATTATAAGATGTGTTTGTGCGCGTGTATGCGTGTGAGGTTTTCCTGACCAGTAAAATCCCTAAAATATTTAAACACCCTTAACCACAAATGTCAAAACATGTCAACCGCAAATGTAACAAAAAATAAATAAACTAGTGGTTTACTCGTGGTTTCCCTTTTTATGATCAGTTTAAAGAGACGGGGGTCAGGAGCCGATCATAAACTTTAAAGCAAATTTCATGAATTATTCATAAGCTGAGCATCTTACGATCAATTGTAACTCTTAAGTACATGATTTGCCATAGACTAACGATTGATATCAATTGATTTGTATCTCTTTATGTTACATGCCCCAGGGCTTCCACTTTCAAGGAAATTTCTTTCAGGAAAAATAAAGAATTTTGAAAGTGTCAAGGAAATCATTAAGGAAGTTGAAAAATTGAAGGAAATTCAAGGAATATTTGAAGAAATATCCAGGAAAATCAAAGAAAATTTAAGGAAATACTGAAAAGTGAAAATTAAAGTAAAATATGGAAAATAAATAAATAAATTTTGGACATAATATTCAGTTAGTCTGATCCATAGAGTTTACGAGTAGAACTATAACTAGACTCTGTATTATGGTCTGATCACGTCTTGTCTTGAGAACCATGTGTGTGACATGAAGTCGGTGAGGATCTACAAAATATGTAAGTCCACTAGCGTGGGGGAGGGGCAAATTGCCCACTTGCCCCTCCCCCCCCCCCCCCCCCCTCCCGACAGATTTTCAACCATGGAAAAATAATGACTGATTCTTTCAATCATTATGGAGCAATTATTTCGAGGTAATAACATGCAAACATATAAATCAATAGTTTATTCATGATAAAGAATTAAACCTGCCCAAACACTTCACGAGGCCAAAATTTTTGCTCACTCGCTTCGTTCACTCCCAGATATCTACGACACATTGTGCTGTTGGTAATGACACTACAATGAAAAGAAATAAAAGGAATTTAAAAGCACAAATTGCGAATTATGAATAGATCGGTTAAAGGGAAATCCAACCTTTATGTAATAATTTGATTTGTGTGAAAGCAGAAAAATTAGAGAAGCAGATTTAATAGTAAAAGTTTGAACGAAATCGGGCAAACGATAAGAAAGTTGTAATTTTTTAAAAGTTGTAATCACAATAAATATGGGAATTTCTAAATGGCCAAATCGGTACGGTCACTGTGATGTAGCTGCGGTCAACTTTCCTTTTAGCTCCAACACACAATGACTAAAATGTCAATTTTTCAATAATAACGTCGTAGGATCTTTTTTCTTTTTGGAGGACCTATAACAATGTGCGTTCTGCCCTTTAAAGGAACATCCGATCCTAACCCCCCCCCCCCCCCCGCACCCTTCCGACTCAAATTATGTCCTGGAAAAGGATTTTGTTTTGATCACCATTGGCTCAGATGTCCCCCCCCCCCCCCCCACACACACACACACACACACACAAGCCAAGGTCTAGTTACGCCACTGCTTTGGTCTTTGTTTGTATCTGTGTTTTTAAAAAGATAATAACAACATAAAAGTCACGAGCAAAACTGAATTTTGTTGATATTATCACTGATGTAAGGTATTAAGATTTTTAATGCAAAGGAGAGATAACGACATGCAAACGTAAATGAAATTACTCTATATTTGTACAAAACTGCTATGAAATAATGTCCAGCTGTCCTTTTCATCTCCCTCTCCGGCCTGGTACAAAGATTCTGTCCATTCTTTTCTAATATGTTTGAAATAACAAAAATATTTTAGTAATCTTCTTAATTCTGTACCTTGCTTTTTAAATGTACTTTTTTCCTATTCAAAGTTCTTTATCTAATTGTTTGTGTATGAAAATTCCGGTGCTTGGTTTGAGTATAATTATATCACTGAGATTGTGACAAAAGAGTAACGTATAGCGTCATGTATAGAAAAGAAAGTACAGTGTGTACGTCATTACTCGTGATATTAAAATCATTGTCCATTCTTTTCTAAAAAGATCATAAAAGATTAATTCTTACTTTGTATACACTTTTTCCCTTCTAAGTTCCTCATCTCATCGTTTGTGTAATTTATAGGGCTGCACTTTGAGGAAATATCACGCTGAGGTTATGACAAAAGAGTAGGGTATAATGTTTAGTTTGTGAAACTACATGTACGTGACCTTTCCTCATAAATCTACTCATTATTTTAACATCATTGTCCATTATTTTTTCAAAGTTATTTTTACTTTATATGCTATTCATACCATCTAAGTTCTTTATCTGATCGCTCGTGTAATATAGGGCTGCACTTTATATGAGGAAATATCACAGTGAGGTTGTGACAAAAGAGTAGCGTAATGTATAGTTTGCGAAAGTACATGACTTTTCCTCATAAACCACTCATAATTGTTAAAATTATTGTGTTTCAAATGTCACAGGACCTGTGGAGAATTATTCGTCCAGTGTATAGAATTACAGTGGGTCTATGGGATTCTTCCTCATACAATTATTTCTTGGACTGGGCCTGATCTTTTCCCTCAGCTCTCACCCCCCCCCCCCCCCCTCCTCTCTCTCTCTCTCTCTCTCTTTCTCTCTCTGGCTTCTTTCTTTCGTTATTTTTTCTCTCTACCAGCACTCAGTCTCTCTGTAGTATCAATGTACAGTGCGTCCCAGAAAAAACGAAACCCTAAAACAAAGGGTTATTGTGACCACATCATGTGCTCTATGACAATATTTTTTTATTTTCCATAAACGAGAAGTATTATGCTTCTAAATGATTCCCTGATGGCATCCATCCGTACATGCTTTACCGAGCAGCAGCATTTTAAAAATGACATGTAAAAAACTCAGTTGTGCCGGATTTGGGTAAAATCGTGAAGACGTTATAGTATCACATGCGAAAATGAATAAAATTCATACACACGGGTCAATACTAATTTTCCAGTGGTGGCATGGGCATACGCCCCCCAAATTTCTAAAACCAATAAATATCCCTCAAACGATGAAAAAGTGCCCCATGTGAGGTGGGAAATTGCCATAATTTTGATATTTTTTCTGCCTTATGTGCCCTTTCTACCTTGTAATTCCATCTGGCAATGAAATATCACCTTTCTGTCGGCTTTGTTCTTAAAAGAAACTTCAGTTCAGAAAATACAAAAAATTGTCTTCGATTGCAAGTACAATTTCAATACAAAACATGCCGTTTCTTTACCCCCAACATCGACAAAACATTGACCATGATTTATTTTATGATGAGGGTATTGTCCTTACCCTAATAATTAAAAGAAACATATGGAAACAGTCTTCTAATGGGGTTTTAAAAGTAATGCTACATTTGGGTCATGTTCGCATTTGATCCTAACGTTTTCACTGTTTTACCCAAATCCGGCACAACTGAGATTTTACATGTCATTTTCCAAAATAATGCTGCTGCTCTGTAAAGCATGTACGGATGGATGCCATCAACATATCATTTAAAAGCATGACAGTTCATGAAGATCAACGCGGCCAAGTCAGGTTAAACAGCGACCTCTCTGAACCCTTCCCTATCGTCAACGGCGTGAAACAGGGTTGCGTCCTGGCACCGACACTGTTCAGTATCTTCTTCAGCATGATGCTCAAGCAGGCCACAGAAGACCTCGACGATGACAATGCCGTGTATATCCGCTACCGCCTTGATGGCAGTCTGTTCAGACTGCATGCCCACACAAAGACACTTGAGCAGCTGATTCGTAACCCTCTCTTTGCTGACGATGCTGCCCTCGCCGCCCACACTGAAAGAGCCCTGCAGCGTCTAACATCCTGCTTTGAAGCGGCTGCGCAGCTCTTTGGACTCGAGGTCAGTTTGAAGAAGACGGAAGTCCTCCACCAGCCTGCACCCCTGGAGGAATACCGCCCCCCCCCCCCCCCCTCAAATCACCACTGGCGAGAGTGAGTTGAAAGCAGTTCACCAGTTTACCTACCTTGGGTGCACCACCACATCAGATGCCAAGATCGACAGGGAAGTAGACAACAGACTGGCCAAGGCAAACATCGCTTTTGGTAGACTCTACAACATTGCCACATTGACCACGGCCGGTGGTCAACACTTGTTCGGCAGATCGGCAGACCTAGCGCCACACCGTTCACCAGGCAGTCTCTTCCTTTGAGGACTCCCGCAGGGCCAACCTGAGGGAGAAGCGCTACAGGAGGAAGGACCGGGTAGCCTCGGCAGCAGTACCAGACCAGACCTATGATTGCAGTCGCTGTGGCCGGACTTGCCTGTCGCGCATCGGCCTTGTCAGCCACCAGCGTGCCTGCAATCGACGTGGACAGCCCCCTTCTAGTTTATGGAAAATCGATAATTGTTGTCATAGAGCACATAGTGTGGTCACAATTACCCTTTATTTTAGGGTTTCGTTTTTTATGGGACGCACTGTAAATCGGCGTAAAATAAGGGAAATCAATTCATTAAAGTCCCTCAAATATTTTTAGTCTGTCCTGTTTTATATCTTTCTTCAATAACATTTTTATTCGTTAATAACTCAAATTAATGGAAATCCGATTTTTTTTTTCATTTGAGATCATCAGTGAAGTAAATACATCTGACTACGTAAGAAAATCGTTTGAGTATATTTCTATTAGCATTTGTTCATACTTAACCGAAATACTTGTTCATGTACATTTTATGACTTCATTCATTTCGATAAACATCAGTGTATTTCAAGAAAATTCCTTAATTTTCTATAGTATGGGAGAGCCAATACAAAGATAAAAACTTTTCAACCGTAGACAACAATATTATGTAACTTAGAATAACAAAAAAAGGGAGAAAGTCAATAACTAATCAAAGGTCTATATTATATTATTCTGTTAGGCCTTCTCAACTTAATGTATCAATGTTTGTATGATCAAAAAGACAGACCTTTGAGTTGTTACGGCGTCAACTATTCGAACGACTTTAATCAGGGAAATGTAACTACATTTCCTTGCTTTGATTAATGGATTTCCATTCATATTTACGCAGATAATGATACCGGTATATTGATACCAGTACAGAGTGACTCAGGGCTGCGAGAGAGAGAAAGAGAGAGAGAGAGAGATAAAAGCAGAGGGGAATGGGTAGAGAGGTGAGAGTTGAGATAAAAGAAAAAGGATAAAAGCGAGGAATGACATAAAGAAAGATAGAGAAATGATAAAGAACAATGTAACACAAGCAAAGAGCAAATAAAGAATGATTTAAAATTCATTAAAATATTAATTGATTAGTTAATTTATTTATTTATTGACTGATAATAAAGCACATGTAATCAATTCATGCCATGCTCCATAAGGTCACGTTTTTACTCCTCTTTTTTTACTCCCCACCAAAACAAAAATACTTACATACAATTACTGCAAAAATGTTCGAAAATTTCGGCCAGCGCGTCGAAACCAGGCCGGACTGTTTATTGAAAGCCCCCTAGAGTAGTTATTGTATGTGGAAACAAGAAATTAGCCCAGTTGGTCATTAGACGAAACGATGATTAGACCAAATGGTCATTAGACCATACGGCTATTAGACCAAATGACAATTAGCCAGGTTACCCCACCTATTAGACCAATTGGGTTTAGACCATTAAATTTTTTGATGATTAGACGACATGGCAATTAGACCAATTGACAATGGACCAAATGGTTAGTAGACCAAAGGGCTATTAGGCGAATTGATTATAGACCAAATGTTAATTAGACGAAATGAAAATTAGATCAAGTGGTAAATGGAGGATATGATGATTAGACCAATCAGGTATTAGACCAACTGATATTAGACCGAATGATATTAGACCAATTGGCTATTAGACAAACTTGCTGTAGAAGTGGCAATAAACCTATGTAACTATAACAGGCTAACCTATGTAACTATAAAAGGCTAACCTGTTTGAATGTAGAATTATACCAAATGGATATTAGCCCAATTGTGCATAAGACCAAACGGTTATTAGACGAACTGAGAATTTGACCAAACGATGATTAGAAAAAAAAATAATTAGACGAAGTGATATGATTAGACGATGTGAGTGTTAGAACAACTGGGTTTAGACAAACTGGCTATTAGACGAAATGATGATTAGACCATTTGGTTATTAGACCTACTGGTTGTAGCCGAAATAGATATTGGACCAAGTGAACATTAGACCAAGTGGTGTTTAGACCAAATGGGTTGAGACCAAATGTGTAATAGACAAAAATGGGTTTCAGATGAATTGGCTAGAGATGAAGTGGTGATTCGACGAAGTGATTAAACTGATTATTAGACCAAATGGTTATTAGACGAAATGCTGCTTAGACGAATTGGTGATGGACGAATATACCAAATGATGTTATACCTTTGGGTTATTAGACCACTTGGCATTAGACCAAGTGGCAATTTACCATAATAACTTACATCGGTGCATTATATGCAAGCAATCAGTTTTTACATTTGCGGTCGACATGTTATGACATTTGTGCTAAATATGGATTTTTTTACATTTGTAGTCGAAATGTTTTTACATTTATGGTTAAACCGATTTTTACATTTGTGGGCGATTTTTATTACATTTGTGGTTATTTTTACACTTGTGGTTGACATATTATGACATTTGTGGTTATTTTGACATTTTCAGGTGCAAAGTTTTTACATTTGTGGTTATTTTTACATTTGTGGTTGATTTTTACATTTGTGGGCTCTACAGCGGTATTACACGTAATATTTTCAAACATCTCTCCTTTTCTCTCTTTTTTACAATGGCTACCTATACAATTACTGAATTCTAGTAAATAACTTGACGAGCTATTCCATGAACATGCTTTTTATAAATGAGCCTCAATGCTTGGAATCCAGTTTGCATACATTGTTGCTAGGCCCGGCAAGCTTTCAAGTTTACTGATGTTGAGTTTACATTTTGGGAAATGGGCATACATAATATATTATAAAAAAGGGAAATATTCAGAAGGAAAGAAGGGGCACTCATCAGATGTGAAAAATGGCACTTAAAAAGAGGCAAAAAGGGGAATTAATGGAAAGGAAAAGGGGAAGTAAATAGAAGCACTCATCAGCTTTGAATGGGGAACTTAATAGGATGGGGAAAGGGCATTATTATGGAAAGAAAAAGTGGGGCACCTTTTCAAAATTAGAAAAGAGCAAAAAGTTTGTATCAGTACATATTATTAGGCTGTCCTATGTTTCACCATTTTCTACCCGTTTGTCGTCGGTCTGCTGAGATTCTCCCAGCATATTGTTCTATATAATAGGTAATGAGCAGTGACAATATGTAATAAATGTAGCTGTATTTGAGAAGTCGCAGTGGTTTTTGGGGTACAGTTCAATTAGACGAGAACTTCTCCAAACTTAGTTCCTTTTTACATTTATTAATGCGATATGTATCTTATGTGTATTACTTTATGACTTTTTCATACATTTCTGTGTTGATACACATATGGCAACTGCCGTTTGAACTAACAAGCAACAATGTCTGTTAAAAAGTACAATGAACTCCTTTCTGCGTCGGCGAGGGACTTCGAAAAACATATTCCAGTTCCTGGTTCGTTTTGTTTTTTCAACATAAAAATGTTGCATTTTACATTGTTGATGTGTGACCTTCAAATTCACAATGTAATTCAGGTATAAATCAATAGATGCCTCTACAAAGAGAATGTATGTTCACTCATAATCATGGTAATGAATAATTTCCTCTTGTTCACGACCTTAAGCGGGCAAGAGAAGATTAATGAAGATAATTATATACTTGAGAAGTCGCAATCGTCTCAATGTCATACCTGCCTTTAAAGATGCAAAAAGATGAGGGAAAGGGAAAGAATGAGGAGGAGTGAGTGAGGGAGGGAGAGAGAAAGAGAGAGGGGGGAGAGAGAATTAGGAGCAGGATGAGAAGTGAGCTTGAGGATTACAATGTAGATAGAAGAAGGGAGGTTGAACATATATAACATGCTAATGTAAATTGTGTGAAACATTTTTTGCAGGAAAAAACTTAAATTTTCGCTTGAATACTGATAATGAAGGACATGATTTAAGTTCACATGGAATACTGTTCCAGCACTTCATACCAATGAATATAATTGTAGTTCTTGAAAAGCTGAATTTTAATAAAGGTAAACGTATATTTAAATTTAAATCTAAAAATTTCAGAGAAAATTGCGACATTAAACAATAGTAAACAAATGAAACACCAAAATATAATGGACCAAAAAGAAACTCAAATGTAATTTGCAATAATTCGCATGTATACAGTTGGGTAAAGTAAGAATGTTTGGTATCATAACAAATGGTAATAGCTTTTCCACCAGTTTTGTACACAACATTTTGTGAAATAATAGCTGGTTAATGAAGTGCAGACAAAAAAATGTTTTATGAAATTTTAGCCAGTCAAGTTTACTGATGTTGAGTTTACATTTTGTGAGACAATTGATGACAAAACATGATACATCTGCTGGAAAAAGTGAAAATAATAGACGGTTTCGGTAATGTACGCACATTTTATACATACCTTTCAAACAAAAGTCGTTCTTGACAACCTGAAAGTTTGCCGGACATAGCAACAAATAATGTATGCAAACTGGATTCCAAGCATTGAGGCTCATTTATAAACAGCAGGGTAATGGAATAGCTCGTTACTAGGTGCTCAGAGAATATGTGTGCATAAATTTGTGTGCATACATTTGTATACATTACAGAAGCGGTCTATTCAACAAGATTTTTTTGTGGGAGAAGATCTTCAGCACCCCCCCCCCCCCCCCTCAAATTACCCCTGGTGAAGCCATTATTTTGATTTTGCCTAAATAGCTTGAGATACTGTTTTGTTGATTTGTTTTGCTGATTAAATTTCTTATCCCACGCAATTAATTATAGAATTCAACAATCTTTTTGTGTGACCGTGCACGGGTCCTGATATGCGTATGAGCTTCGATGCGTATCATTGGAAATTATCATACGTCAGATTTCGAATATAAATCAGGTGGTCTTTAGAGGTACATGTAGTTTCCCTCAAAATACCAAAACACCCCCTCGTTCTAAAGCTGTGACCGAGGGGGAAAACCAGATCTTTTGAAAATCGATATTATTACATCAGAGATTTACAATTACATTGTTATTCTTAGGCGTGTAATATCATCTCTATCCTACCATTCATAGGATTAGGAGATCATGGGTTATGCACGACTTTTATAAACATTCATACTCCTATCTACTTATAATAAAGAGTAATAATCATATTACGGAGCAGGCAGCATTAGATTTTGTAGAAGATTGAACTACAAGACGATTCTTCGCAGTATCACATCAACTTTATTTCATATACGGGGATTACCGAAAGAACTCCGTGGTGACGGTATGAAGTCGGATTGATCTCGGATTTTGCCCGAAAATCAAACATTTGGAGGAAAAAATATTGTGTCAGGAAAGGTTTTTAAGTTTGGAATATAACCACTCGTTCATTAGCTCGCAAAAAACAAAGTGCAGAGTCTGAGGAAACCAATATGTGTCACACTTTCCTGAATCCTGGTGTAATCAATGACAATGAAGCGCTTCTGTGCGGAGTGAATGTGGTTTCCTCAACCACGATAATGCCAAATGTTATTCTCGATAATTGAATTAGAAATAAATATCAATATCAACTTACTTGTAAACTTTAGGCACATACTCTGTCACCGATCTAAGCTGGCACGTACACCTAAACTCAACCGTCGATCTCTAGTACCGTACCCGGCGAGGCCGGCCGCACTGCACTGCGCTAGCCTAGCCGGCCGCTAGCGGTAGCTGCATACTGCTAGTGGCTCTCGGACTCGTTCACCAAAATGTGTGAGTTATTAAAATGTCAAATCATTCTTTTTTGAAATTTTAAACGACTTTAAAATAAAAGAAGAAGACCTTTAGATGGATATACATGCAACAACAATGATGTTGTTATTTTAAAGTCATCATTTATGCAAGCGCTAAAAAGTTTTTCAACTTACAAAGCATTTTGGCCTTACTCAAATTATACTTTATAGTACAATACTTTCTTCGTTACACTCCGAAGTATGTTTTTATGGAGGGGAGTGAGATGAGGGCGAGTTCAATAGGTCGAGATCGATCGTGATGATCGAGACCAGGAGGAGATTCAACATGGAGTTTTATTAACTTACAAATTTCCAGAGTATAATCTGTTGTTGTGCTGTCTACGTAAATATAAGACAGGGAACCTGGGCTACGGGCAGCGAGCTGCCCGTGACACTTTGAAAATGAAAATGAAAATTTAATGAAAATTTAAAAAAAAAGAAGTTTACTTTCATGTTATAGTGACGAGTCATTTCTTCTGCTATGTATTCTAATCCCTTCCATACTATAGAAAATAATCCATTGCTATAATATCATGGATTGTTATTGCAATAAGTTTTGGGGTCATAAATTTCGTAGTTCCTGATTATTCATGTGTGTGAATTGAGGCTACTACTAGTATATTATAGTAGCCTCAATTCACACACATGAATAATCAGGAACTACGAAATTTACAACGTTTTGTGTTATTCTTGAGGAATAATTGTACTTGAAAGCACGAATCAGATTATTTTTTTTAATCCTCGACCTTCATATGTGTCTATGATATTTTTTATTGACTGATTGATTAATTCATGGTTGAAAGATTTATTGATGGTTAATGTGTATGATGGAAAACAACAGTATGATTATTCAAACAATTCAAACAATGCTTATCAATCATTTGAAATATTGATAATGATAAAAAGTATTATCTTTATAGAATCATAAAAAGACATTTTGATTATTGTAGTATCCTGTAGAGAAATGGCAATGAAAGCCAGTTAAATCGTCTCCAAATTCTACAGAACAGAGCACTGAGATCCGTTTTAGAGTTAGATAATTGATTTAGAGCCACAAGGCTTGTTTACATGGAACATATCAAGAATAAAATATATATTTGGAATGATCCCAAATAGTTTGAAGAAAAAAATGGTGAGAAAAGAAGAGGAGAAAATAGGATTAGATAAGGGAGAAATCAACATTGTATTTGGTGACGGAGTAATACCCTTAAGTGAAATCACATCAAAAAGATTATATCTACAATTACTTGAGGAAGAGATTAAAATACAATATAACAAATCTGAAAATTCATCTGTTCTGAATAAGTTGAAAGATTCGTTCAATATACCAATTATATATGCAGAAAGATCATTTACTAATTTAAGGAAATGTACTCTTAATAGCAAGCTACGAGAATTTCAATTCAAAATGTTACATAGCATTATTTATACAAACCATCATTACATTTTGTATCGTTTTGGTGTAGTTCAAAACAGTTGTTGTTCCTTTTGTAAGAAAGAAGAAGAAACGTAATTATAGTCATGTTTTTTACGAGTGTGTTCACATTCAAAATATGTGGGAAAAGGTTAGCATTGAATTCAAGTACAGGTATGCTATTTTGAAAGATTTGAACTGGGAGAAAATTTATTTAGGAATTAATATGGAAAATGTGGGGAGAGGAAATTAAGTAAATCATCTTATTCTATTAGTTAAATATATGACTTTCCAATGTAGGAAAAGAGCGACACCTCCGACCTAAAAAGAAATCAAAGCAATGATGTCAGACGATCGATTAGAAGAGAAAAAATTGGCTTTGGAGAGAGGTACCCTCTCATTACACCTTGGAAAATGGGAAAATTTTGATTTCCGGGACGAAGGGATGGACATGGGCAGCTAAAGTGTGCTTAATAATATCAAATTCTGAACTGTAGTCTTTTAAAATCTAAAAGCGGAACAATGGACACAATGGGGGGGGGGGCTTTTTCCTTTTTTTTTCCTGTCCCCATCTTTATACGGCCCACCCACCGGTGTTCGTTACAAAATGAATATTCATAAATTAATTTATACATGTATGATTTCCTTTAATGTTTCAAATGTTGCTTTTCATATATATTTCACTTCTATTTATGTTGTTTTTCGTATTCATTTTATGTGATTTCATTTATATATTTTTTTGTATTTATTTAGTGTTATGTTTGAACCTTTTTCACGGCTTTCCTGAAAAGCAGTTTTCTAGCTGAAAGCAGGTTTGTTTTACCGTGATTGAAGACATAGAGTATAGATACAACACAAATACAACTACTATTGGATTTCAATTTCACCTACACAAAGTATTATTGACGTTGTATGAAATGTCATATTTGGTATTTTTTTCAATTGGCATTATACCTATAATAAACGTATAGCACCACAAAATAATTATATGATTGTAAAACATAAACATGCATAGTAGAGTACGACCACTTAACTTACCCCGAGGCCTTGCTATGTTGGGTTCCAATAAAATGCGGGGAAGGCTAGTTATCAGTTTCACCTTTCTGCAAGTTGAAAAGTAGTTTTTTCACACCACAACAATGCTGTGTTATACTTTATCCGAGGGTTCCAAGCATCAGGGTTGCCAACAATTTATTTCTTGTGAAAATGATCTAAATGATAGAGTTATTCTCCCGTTTCTATCGAATAATAATGTCAAGTCTGCTAGTAGGCCCTAAAAAGCTTGGAAAACTGTAATTACAACACAGGTAGGGCGATGTGCTGTGTTTTCATTTCGCAATCTATTTCCTGGAAGGGAGCAGGGCAGCTAAGAGCAAGGTTCACAGAGCGCCGTGTTTTCTCATGGGGGGGAAATATGTTTTGTGCAAACACTTAACTGTGCGTGAAGTTGGCAAAGAAAGGGAAAAAGGTGTGGATATGTATACAATTATCTATAATATATCAGCAAATATAAAAAGGAAAGTGCCGAAAACATACCTTCATATTTCAGGAGGCTGTCAGGGGCGGATACAGGATTTTCAGAAAGGGGGCGCACACTGAGGAACCCTCCGTCTAGGGGTCCGGGGGCATACTTTGTCAGACAAAACGCAAAGGGCGTGCGCCCCCCCCCCCCCCTGGATCCACGCTTGGCTGTGGTAACTATCTAAGACACAATAATGGTGCCATTAGTTCATCATTTTTCATCAAGGTTTTTTTTTCATTTTCACACACTTTGTCTCGAGGCTTGTCTCGAATGGGAGGGTTGCGGGAGCGGGATGGGAGCGGGAACGGGCACCCCCTTTCGAGACAAGCCCCCCCCCCCCCGGTTATCTCGAATGGACGCGTTCCCAGCGAGAAGTTCAATGAACGCGCCACTTCGAGACAACCGGGGGGGGGGGGGGGCTTTCCTCGAATGGGTGTGTTGAGTAGACTTTTGTAACAGACGTTTTAGAAATTTTTGAAAAATGTACTCTTGCTGGTTTTTTCGTTTTTCTTTTGTCTAAGATGTAGAAAATATACCAAAACAGTATCTAAAAAAATTTCTAAATAAAATATGGAAAGAAAATATGTTCACTTGTTTCTTTTGTATTTTTTATGTTTTGTGCATGTACTTACATGATAATTACAGACACACAATTGTGCACAAACGTACCTTACACTACATTATGCACACATACATACATACACCCTCAAGCTGTTTCTGAATAAAACATGGACAAATCTTTCCCATTGTTTTGTCTGTCGTTGTAATTGTACTCAACAGGACATTCACAGACACCATACAAAATACATTAGCAAATATCTTGTTAGTCTTTGTTTTTGGTTAGAATCATATGAATGTATGAGTTTACATGAATTCAAAATGGAATGTTCATTTAAAATTCAAAGGTCTGGTGGGGCAGACAGTCCAGAATAGAATGTTAATTCACTGCGGCGTATTTTTTTTTTACTGGGGGGAGGCACAAGATGGCCATGCCCCACCCCTTATTGGTGGGTGAGTAAGAAAATAGGAAGATGAGTGAGAAAGATGAGAAAATATTCCCGGGAAAATGTAAATAGGGGTCGCAGACTCTGGTGGTTTCCTCCCCGGGGATAGGGGGGGGGGGTTAATTTCCTAAATTTCCTGGATAGGGGGTCCAATATCTCAGAAAATTCCCCGGATAGGGGGTAAAACAAATGCCAACTTCTCCAGGATAGGGGGTCACTTTTGAAAAGGAGGTACGAGCATAGGCCTACCCCTTGTATGGGGAGTTGGGGGCCGGGTACAAACGACCTTTTGATAGTGGGTATTGATAGACTGATAGTGGCATTAAAAGGCGTTTCTAACTTTGGAAAGATGATAAACACACCTTGGCTTATGTCAGCACATGTCTGTAACACAATTTCACAATATTTAACAGGTCACGCCAAAAAATCAAAATAAATAAATAAAAAATCCTAGCTACTGATTTTGAATGTGCTATGTAATTTGTATTTCCTTATATTATATATTTGAAATCAGTACGACATAATTTCCCTGTAATCCCTAAATTTATTTCTAATTTCAATGCAATCACTTCTTTCAAAAAAAAAGTTGAAACATTTTCTTTCCCTTAAATATGTATTTTTCTGTTCCTATTTTTCTTTGTTATCTATAATTATTTGTGTTATATTTTAGTTTTAGTTTTAGTTTTTGTTTTTTATTTGTTGTCTATAAAAATTTCGTAATATTAGGGAACTATGCTTGTACAAGGCCCAAGGGCTTTATTTATGTAGTTGCCCATTTCATTTTCTAAATTCGTTATGACTGATCTTGTATTTGTTTTGAATGTACTTTTTAATTGAAACAAAGAAATAAATGAGAATTGAAAACCAAAATGATACAATTTATAAATACATTATAGGATACTATGTAATAATTTAAACTGAAATTCACGTAATTTTTCATCTAAAGTGCATAATCTCGGGGTCAAAAAGCAAGTCGCAACTCCAGAATTAGTATTTAAATGTGTTATTTCCGCGTGTCTAAATGCAAAGGTTTCCTTTATATTATCTGTTAAGATTTTATACCATAATGTAGAAGTCAGTCCTTCATATGATATTATTTCATCGCCTACTTTATAAATCAATTCCGAGTAATCGATCTTATCATTTGTCTCTTCGTCTTTTTTCCCTTTTCCCTTTCAAATACACCGAAAAAAGGTGAATAAAATTAATGTTACTAATGTAGAACAAATTGTTGGCATCAAGACCTTTTTGTAGAAAATAGTTCACTGGCCTTAAATGGCCATTTTTATTTACAACATGCTTAAATTTATATATATTCTCCTCAAATAGTTTTCTATTAAAAAATGTTTTCCGGCCAAAGCTGATCAAAGTATTATTTAAAATCATTTGATTTCCTAAGTTACTATGTAGTGATAAATATGTTCTCTCCTAAAAATGAAAACTTTTCATATCATAATCATATAAAAATATCAATCTTCCTCCAATCCACTCGAATATATAGTCTAAATATTTTGTTTCCATTTCATTTTACTGTCTTCATAAATTAGTCTCTTAATCCACATTATTCTTTGTGCCTTGATCATATCTCTAAAATTCATCATTTTCAAACCTCCATGATTATAATTTAAATAAAGGATATTTCTTTTAATCTTATCATGTCCTCTTCATATGAAATCAAAACAATTTTTTCAACTTCTTTATAAACCCAAATTGGTACCAATAATACAGAAGAGTTTAGATAAGGCAAATACTTTCAACAATTGTATTTTACCAGTAAGGATCATATCACGCTGTTTACACATTTTGATTGTACTTTATATTTCTCTATATTTCATCTCCTCCTTTATATTTACGTCTACAGATAATATATATCCCAAGTAGTTTAACAACTTATACCTGCTTTCCCAGTGAAAACGTATTTCTTATATTTTCAAGAGGACCTAACATTAATACCTTTGTTTTAGCTTTTGTATTGTTTCTGAATCTTTCAAAAACATAGTAATATCATCCAACCGTTTCCACCTTCCCCGCACCCTCACTCTTTTTGCACACAAAAACCATTCTATACAACCCGAAATACTGGAACTCACTTAGAAGCGATATAACTCCCAGAGTCTAAACTGTTTCAAAAGCAAGTTGAAAAAAACAACTACTTCAACTATATGCAATAAATTCAAACAGAGCGAGCAGGACCCACCTCTCTCTCTCTCTCTCTCTCTCTCTCTCTCTACCTCTCTCCATCTCCTTCTCTCTCTCTCTCTCTCTCTCTCTTCTGTTTTACTCCCTTTTCACCCCATCTTTTTCCAGCCTTATCTCTTCCTTCTTCTCACACACAGACACACTCATGATCTTTCATTTTCTTCCTTTCTCCACCCTCCTTCTCTTCATTCTCTTTTGTTTCCACACCGTTTTGCACTTGCACTTACTTTCACACTTAGGGGTTTCAGTTCTCAAAATGTATGAATCGCGGCCCCTTCTGCCTTCTCTACCTCCAGATCCGCCTCTGTTTCCTGGTTCAGCTCCCATTTGTCTCCATAATGTCATACTTGAATGCAGCAATATTTATTACATGAGTTAAATATATCCAGATTTCAAGGCAATGTACCCTCCTACCATGCACTCCTTGAACATTGCATAGACTGTATTGATCATGAATGTATGTCTGGGTATGAATACAATGAAATGAATTTATTCATTGTCATGCACAACTGCACAAACAGGCATAAAAATCGCTTTACGGTATGAAATTTGTATAAAGCATAATTATAACATTTATACAGATAACTTAAGAGCATAAGTTAGGAGATAACGTATGTTGAGAGCCAGAAGGGCGTTACCTCATATCTTTACACAGAGTTAACACCCCCTGTGGCTTCCAACGGACGATAAATGAACATAAAAATATTTCAGAATAATGTACATGACAACCTGCAGCGACGTGAAAATAGAACAAAAGCACAATTTAAGATTACAAGAACAAAATCAAAATCCAGAGTAAAAATTGCTTGGGTACAACAGCACAGGTCACATATTTCTTTTTCTTTTTAAATGCGGTTCAGATAAAAATGAATAAAAATATGACAAATATATATGACATTCCTTAGATTATTATTGTCTTGTTGTTTTTAAAGTTCTGGTTTACCCGTATGAATGGTACTATTTGAATTATTTAAATGGTAATAGTGATTTGAACGTTATATGAAATGTTGGATCTCCTAATCTGCCTATTTGCTTTGTAATAAACAAACATTATCGCACCTACACATGTCCTAGTACTTTGTTTATGAAACACTGAACTGCAATGTAAACATATTATATGCATAATAACAACTTTAGGGTGGAAGACACAGAGCAAGATGGACAGGAATAGAGAGAGGGAGAAAGTGAAGGAGAGAAAGACAGAAAGAGAGAAAGAGAGGAGAAGTAATATAATGCACCCATAAATACATGTATTACAGTCAACTGTCAAATTGTTACAACCATTTCCTGAAACTAATAGATTCAGATTTTACTCCCATGTTATTTCAATAAAAATACAAATTAATTAGAAATTATCGATAAATCCTCAATCTAACCCAAACCTACAGTCACCCCCTGTACTTCGAAGACAAAGAGAGAAAGAGAGAGAGAGAGAGAGAGAGAGAGAGAAAGAAAGAGAAAAGAAGAGAAATTAGAAAGAAATACTCAGAGGTGATGAAACTACACTAGGGTTTTTCATCTGTTAAAGACCACTTCCTCATGCAGAGGGTGGTTTGAATCTTTCACAGTCACATGCAACTTAATGCCCTTTCTACAACATCTTCCAGTTGTTTTACAGTGACACCAATTACTCTGCTGGCATGTTTCACTATCCTATTCAACATTGCTTTATTCTTCCCGCTGAGGCTGTTAAACCAGGCTAAGCAGCAGAAACAGATGACTGAATGAATAACACTTTGGTAGAACAAGAACATCGTTTGACTTTTCATATGAAATGCTTTCAGCTTTTTTAGAAAGTTTCCTTTACTTTGTATCACCTCTGTGTTACTATATTCCAGTTCAGTTTGTTGTCAATTACAATTCCTAGGTACTTACAATCGGCCACTTTATGTATGGCTTTCCCATTTATGTTCAGGGGCAGATGATTTGTACCAACATTTTTCCTGAAGTCAAAGATCATTTCATGAGTTTTTGTGGTATTTAGAACAAGTGAACTTTCTTCGCTCTAAAAGACAAACCTGTCAACTGTGTCATTGTTGGAGATTAAGCCAATGATGCAAGTATCATCTGCATACTATATGACAGGATGAAACATTCGAGCATACGAAAACACTAGTAAGAAAGGTAAACAACAGAAACCGTCACAGGTTCTTTTTCTAAAATTTTGGCTCTTACCAGTGAATAACATTTTCTTTCGATATGTTGTCACGCAAAAGTGTGAGCCAAAAAAAACCCCGTGAAGTTTGAAAAGGTTAATTTGACAATGCAAAAATGTTTGATCTCTTTTTATTTCTGGCCATTTCTTTTCTTCTGCTGTTTTAGCCTAATGCTTATACAAACTTAGGCATTTCCATTTCCATTCATTATTTGCTTTAATGCCTACCATTTCATGCTACCTTACTATATTAAGGAAATATAATTATATTATCCTATAGGATCTTCCATTATTCACCACACTTACAAATATTATAATATTTAATGGGAAGATTTCATTCGATGAACGCATTATTGCGGAGTAACAATATACCAGAAATAATATGAGAATGAACATTATTTATCATTATCTACCTGTTAGGTTGTAGAGTTTGACATCATGAAATTAAATTCAAAATCATATGTCTCCCCCTCTTATCTCTCTTTCGCTTCCCTCCATCCCCTATCTCTCTCTCTCTCTCTCTCTCCCTCTCTCTTGCTCTGTTGCCTCCCTCTATATCTTTCTCTCTTCCTCTTCTCTTGCTCGATCTCTCTACCTTTCTCTTACTATATTTTCCCATTTTGCTCTCTCTCTCTCTCTCTCTCTTTCTCGCTCAGTCTCTCTTTCACATCCACCCTTCACCCACCCTCATACACCCTCTCACAGCTCACCCGCAAATCACAATCTCACTCCCTATCGTCATGATAGTGTAAAGTCATAAATAAGTCAGTAAAAATCCAGAGCAGTATAAGGTAGGCCTACATTATCATGACCGCCTCATGCTATACAAAACTTAGTAATGTAATTGTCTAACGGTAAGTAGTTAGGTACCATTTGACATTTTCAATTGTTAATGAAGATAGTCTAATTAAGCATTTGATAACAATAATTATTACAATTTCAGATAAAAGAAACTTGAAATAACAGACACACACACATACACACAAAGGAAATCACGTACAAAGAAACAACCTCGAGAATAATATCACGTATTTTCCTATTCAATAAAACATGCAAATATCCAGTCAGATTGTTGAAGAAAATATTTTATATACTTATAGTACTGATACATGTGATAGGTTGAAACATTGGAAAATATTATGTATACATAGGTGCAAGAAAAAGTGGCCATACATAATGCATGTACATGTACATGTACATGTATATGAACAATACAATTTGAAAGATGCTGTAGCAGTACACAGTGGCGTATCTAAGGGAGGCAGATGAGGAAAGTGTCCCTGGCGGCACTTGAAGATGGCGCAAAGAAGAAGAGGAGAAAAAGAAGAAAAATCACGGTTCTTAAAGATTATAATGTGCCCCAAACCAATGTAAAATGCATAAAGATATGGCGTTTTAAAGGGTTAAAAATTCGGGAAAAAATCTTAAGCTCGTTGCTTTGCACCTTAACATTAGGTGTCATCATCAGGATGTTCATATTCTGCGCCCCAATATAGGATAAGTACATCTATCTATATATCTATCTATCTATGTCATAGAGCTTGGAGGCCGTTGGGGTGACAAATGTGATAGATCTTGAGATACAGTTTCTCCGTATTATAACTCTTTAACTGCTGTAAAGTACAGAGAGATCGCATTTGTTTAGGTAACACGCTAAAATAAATCATAGCTTTTGGCAGCTTTGCCAGATTTCGTCCAATACATCGAATATGCTTGTTTTTAAATGTTCAACATTAATTGTGAAAGAAACTGTAACAATGAACCCATTGGTTTCTGATCCTTTGCAGGTTTTTTAGGGTTGAAATCAGAATCTAACCCTTGGTCAGTAATTGCTCTAATCCAGGGTTAAGCACATCTAAAATCATTTTTCACGTAATTATTTCTGAATTGAAAGGTAGAATTGACCCGATTTGTAGCTTTGAGCTGACAAGTTTGGACAGCATGCGGGGGCAGTTGTATTGCTGCGCCCCGGGCGCCATAATCCATAGAAAGCTCATTGTAAGTACATGTGCTTTCTATGGAAAACAAGCTGGTGACAACTGCTTATACAATAATAGCGAGCCAATGGAGTAAAATGGAGTCAAGAGGGGCCTGAGCTTTCGATCCTAGCAGAATCTTCGTTAGAGGCAAAAAGACAAACATAAAAAGCATATAAATTGCTTTCATTCAATTTCCGAACAGAAATACTAATTTTTGTTCTCTGACATCATAATCATATCATTTTATGATATTGAAATCTAAATTACAATATTGAAATATATCACACGCGCAGTTAATTATTTGATAATCGTTTAAAAGTAAAAGAATGAAAGGTTTTCCGAATAATTATGTATATTCTGAGTAGTACACTGAAATAACATGAATTGTGTGATTATTGAAATTGTAGACAAAACAAATCTTTTAAAACGATATGCCGGTTTTGTATGATTTTGAAAAAGGTTTTTTTCCAACTCAAGTACAACTTTGACTATACAGGTGCTTCTAATTCAATGTCAACCCTACCAGTGCCTTCTTTATCGTATTATTTTCTCTTTACACTGTAAAAACTGAAGTGCTACTTTCCTGGTGCTGAAAACAGCACTTAAGTTTTTACAGTGTATGAAGTCACGAGGTCTTGAATCATCATCCTGATTAAAAACTTATGAATTTTCACTTGTTAATGGTGAATATCACAATGCTTAAAGGTGCTTTGTCCTTTTTCCAAATTTGATTCACACTTTCTAGGCACATAGTTTCATTTTTAATAAATCCAATATTTTTTAAACAAATACAATTACAGATCAATGCATATAATTCATGCTTTAAGTGGCCCGATCGTATTTTCTGACTCTCCTTTTTGTTACTTCTATTTTCATTAATTCAGCTAGTTTGAAGAGTTCAATGAAATGTGCAATACATGTATATACAAAATACAAATATATTTTAATAGCAGCTTCATTTTACTTCTAAGCAAGACAAACTTTATTTCAACAAAGTGGTAAAAGAAATAAGCATATGTACATTTTGTGTCCAGTGTTTGAGCAAAATTTAGCTTGTGGTATCAAATTTGAATGTTTTCTCATAATGAATTGTTGAATCCCAGTGGATACAGCAAAGGTATGCCTAAGTCAACTGGGCCAGGTTCAAATACTAAAAGATGGGGCTGCAGTCTGTAGCAAGACCAGTGCCGTATATAGAGAGGGTCTGGCCACCTCTGTTTCAGGTGGTTACAACTTGGCGTATATTCCTTTGCTACATGCTTGCCTAACAAAGCAACAGTGCTCTATATACGGCACTGCAGCAAGATTCCGTCACAACACCAATATACCCATGACTTGTTCAAAAAATGAGGACCAATTGAAATGAATTGCCTGCAAGGTTCTTGTATTTTTATAGTACAATACACATGTAGACAATTTTACCAAAAAGAAATTTGAATGTGGCAGCAGAGTAGTTCCATCAGAGATCGTAAATTGGTTTTAAATAAACAATGGGCGCTAAGTTAACGTCTTTTAATAGTCTATCGGAACATCGGATTAATTCACGCATATGGGTACCATTGCCTTTCCCTGATCATGCTGACGAGAATTCCATCAATAATATGGTGACTTTGAGTACATAAAGCAAATATAATGTCATTCCATCTCCTGCCAGCTCCCAATTTCTCTCTTTGGTATGGAGTGGCAAACCATGTCTTGTCAAATGAGTTAAGTGGCGTGACATGGTTTGTACCATTGACCTTTGCACCTCCAACCAGGGCCCCGTTTCATAAAACTATCATTAATAACAAGTAACAATAAGTGTTATAAGCTACTGAAATCCTTGAATCTGATTGGCTGAGAGCCAATTTGTCATAGAAACGTGGCAGTTGATATTGATAACAGGTTTTATGACACGGGGCCCATGTGTTCAAACCACTCACTATGGCATCTCTACTGATATCATGGATATGGGCGGAAGGAAACGCCATGTGAGAAGTTTGAAGACAAGTCGCGAACCATGGTTCCTTTGCTGATGGAGTGATGGTGTGTATTTTAAATGTTAATTTTTCTAACCCATTTCGAAGTAACAGCTTCTTCATTTCTATTTTAAAATTGCATATTGAACTGAAAATACACTTTCTACAGAATTTCAATGAAAATATTGAAAAATGAGAAATAAATGCAATATTATGTACTTTTATTCAGTTATCACATTACCCATGATGTTTTCCAAAGCGTTCTATAATGATATTGTACAAAATAATGATACAGATGGTGAAACTACTGTTTGAGAAACCACTATGCAATTGCTTGATTAAAAAAGAACAAGTCCGCAGTCAAACACTTCTATGAATATTTTCGTTCATATTTGCAACACGTTACATGTAAGCTTCCGACAACAAAGAACATCATCTGAACACATTATGACATAACGTCCATGTGCGCTTCTAAAGATATTTGAAAATTAATAGAGAATTTTAGCTTTGACAGGTATTGTCCCGATTATCAGATACAATTACAAAATCAACAAGAAATACTTTGAAGCCAATATCATTGACAAATGATTGGATAGTCCCATTAGCCTATTATCATCTTTGTGCAGTGCTTTTAGTGTTTGTTTATGTAGCAAGATGGCCTACGCCATGTCCCACTATAATCAGCCTTTCAGAATATTGTTTAGAGAATCTGTTTACAAATTGCAATGCCACTACCTGTAACACAAAAAGAGGCATTTAAAAGGCGTTTCGACGATACAAGTTTCCAGAATCTCACCTAGCATATACATACACAGAGGCTATTAAATCTAGCGGGTTAATCCATTATATACGTCTCACGATATCACGGTTAGTATGGTATCGGATCTTTAGATATCTTCCCCGTAAACGTGACAGCTGTTGATGGTTCATCACTGACATAGGTCGGGTTGTCGACACTCGAGGACGTAGACAACGTACGACCACTGGTGGAGGCAATCCTCTCGCTCTTGGTCTGGTACGATACGGTGGTACGAACCCCTTGGGATCCTCCTCTAAATGCACGGGGAATCAACTTCCCCCAGTAGCTGCGAACCACAGGGTTACGAAGGCAGTAGAGAATGAGGATGAAGAGACCTTGAAGGGAGTTGAGGATGATGAAGAGGACCTGGGCCACGGAGGTCTTCGTCTCGATCAGGGTGAAATATCCCGTGATCCATGTCAACCCAAGCAGGATGAGGATACCGACAGCGTTCTTGACCCGCTCGACGGTGTTCTTTCGGCGTTCTGCTGCGTCGTCAGTTTTGATATTCATGTTGACAGAACGTGCGAGCTGACGAGCAACCAGAATAAAAACGGCGATGTTGTAGAAGAGGATGAGGGCAATTGGTATGAGCAAACCTCCGACCAAAGGCCAAAACTGGAGGAAACAGCTTCAGAGAAGAAACAGGGGAAAAACAGATTTGTCCAGTCTGAAGTCATTATTTGATATTATTAAAATATTTTCATCTGCATGTCATAGGTATGACTTTTTAAAACTGAACATTCATGCATTTTCTGCGAATTCCTCTTTACATTTTTTTGGGGGGGGGAGGGAGGGGGGTTGTAATGATTCCATTTCAGAGCGCTTCATTATTATTTTTTTTTAACTTTTAGACCAAATGTAGCCATTCATGTCCAGGCGCAATATGTTTTTCAAGCAGTGCTTAATAATAATAATTTTGCTTTACCCAGAGAAGTCTCATCAGCATCAATGCTGTTCTTCTGATTTTCCTACAATTATCATTCCCCCCACCACCACAGCAATTGCCAAATACCCATTTACACCTGGGTGGAGAGGGAGAAATGTGGGTAAAATATCTTGTTCAAGGATGTAAGCACCCAGCGAGGATCGAACTCAGGTCAAGAGTCAAGAGCCTTCACCAATATACCGCAGTGCTCCCACTAAATTCTTAAATTCCTGCATTGCACCTTGTTAACGAAATATAAAGGAAAGAATGCCATTGGTTTAACCGACTAATAGGTATGAAACATTTCACAGCAATACATCTCCCTTTAAGTGATCGGTTCTTACTGTATCAACTTTAACAAAATGTCCAAATATCAGTGCTAACCAATCCAGTCAAATCCACTGAGTATTTGGTATTGCGCCTGTTCACTGCGGTTACAATGCGCTTCACAATTTGCTCCTAAAAGCTGTAAAGTAGCCATTAAATTTGACCAGTTGACCTTTTAAAAACTGTTAAGAAATAAAGTTTTTATGAACTTACTAGTCAGGCGAGGCATAATTTTCACGGGCCACGGCTCCAGTCAAGACAACGATCACACCAGAGGCACCTGAAAGAGGTTAAAAGCATAAGAAGAAAAATGTTTAACTAAAGACAGTGCCATCAAGCCAAAAACGACTGAGAAGAAAAATGTTTAACTTTAAAGACAACAGAGTGCTCTGTTGTAAATTACAGCAGAGTGCTCTAAGTAGAAGGTGGCTGAATTAAGCTTTCTACTTTCTACTTACAAAAACGCACCCAGGGCTCGATCCCGAATCGCGTCTTTAGGATGATGACAGTTAATAGGTTCGGAGCCTAGACGTATAAAATGAGACTGGACTGTTACAACTGACAATGTCTGCAAAAAATCGTATTACACAAATACATACACACGCGCACATTCCCTTCCTCGCCCACACATACGAATATTGAGAGTGCATTTACTGTTTTAGCTTAAGAAAGTGTTAACGCCAGTCATACTTCCTGCACAAGATATCGTGTTCTGTTTACTTGTGCATTGCGTGTAACACCAAGTGAAGTCAAATTTCTGTAGTGTTTGGACAATTACTTTAATCTTGAATACGACTGGAAAATTTCCTTCTCTGTGATAGATCAGGGCCTAAAAAGGCTTGTCCGAAGGGAAATGAGTCATTCAAAGTGTAAACCAGTGTAGGTTTCTCTTACCCCATGCGACGAGACCTGCTTTGATCATAAAGTATGGGATGTAAGAATTGAAGACGCGCACGACGATGAGATAGGTGTTGAAAGCTTCGACGCCCATCCATGCCAGGGACGAGATTGTAAAGAAATGGACGAGAGCGGCAAGGAAACCACAAGGGCCTGTCTTAACCTCTGGGATGTGATGCATGCCGGGATAGGTATCCAACGCGCTCATGATGATAAATGTGACGTACAAACAAAGTAAAGTTCCACAGAGACACAAGAATATCTTCTGCGACTGGTGAGCATGAAGTTTTCTGCAAAAGTAAAGAGCAGTGTAAGAAAGTTGACATATTTGTGAAGCAGGTGTTTAAACACAAAATTTTATAAATGAAAACATTAAAAAATATCCTTTGATTCGATGAAGACATCTCATCTTTTTCATTTTCTTTCAAGTTATCTTGCTCGTTAATTTTATATTCAAGTTTGTTAAAAGGCATTTCTTATATAGTATTCGATATCTGCATATTCACTTTGAATCTATGATGTGTCAGTGACCGCAATTGACGATCATGACTGTAATATCGTTCGAAGTTTGAGGGTAAAAGATATCTTACTTGTTTGACAAATATGTGACGAGGGTAATTACTAAGCTCAAGATGGAGATAGAGCACCCGATGAAGCTTAGAGTCCTTAATTCAGGTATAGGAGGATTTTTCGATGCGTGTATATCCTGCAGAGGACATAATAATAATAATAATAATAATAATAATAATAATAATAATAATAATAATAATAATAATATATAATAGAATCACTTACTAATCAAGACTCTTCGATATTTCATTCATGGTTTACAAGTAACAGAAGTTAAGCTGAAATTCATGAACATGCACTTTCCATTAAATTTGGGATATACTGTCATCATCAATACCAGGTCTTTCGAGACAGGACTTAACAAGGACCTAGGATGGTTGAGCAATTTCACGTTTTACAAGAGATGAAATGTTTTTCCTCTTTCTTTTTTTTTTTTTTTTGGATAATATATATATATATATATTTATATCACTACATCGACATTAGGGAGACAGTTTTTTGTCTTGTTCTTTGTATATGGTGTCTCCCTAATAAACCTGGGGCCTGTAACATAAAGAGATACAATCAATCTTACAATCAGTTGTAACTCTTCAGTACACGGTTTGCCATAGACTTATGATTGATATCAATCTTTTCTTAATTTCAAGATTGATGTTACAGGGCCCAGTCCCTATTATCATGGAATAAACTTCATTGTTGTGTGTTTCCCTAATACACAATCCAGTAATATATACATATATATATATATATATATATATATATATATATATATATATATATAGTAAATGAAAATTTCCATCAGAGACAAATAAATGAAAGCGCTTGTGGAAACCTTTTTACTGCTGTGTCTTATTTGTCTCTGAGTGAACTTTTCATTTACTTTATATAATCCATAAATGTCCTCCACTTTCTGAACTTATATATATATTTACTTTGCATTAAACGGTTTAGCTAGCTGCGCAAAAGCAAATTATATGTAATGCGAGGCATCATTTATTGCGCATTATTTTGGACTGGCTGTGTGACGTCACAATGTATTTACGAATTTGCACTTTATGAGTTGTGATAAAGGTTGCAATGTAAATAGTTTGGTGAGCTCCCACAAGAAGTTTCCCATATTATATAACACATAGTATATGCTCATTGTCGTCAAATACCATGAAATATGCATCCCTAGATTAAAAAATTTCGCTCGTGTATCATATTTCTGCGCCTCAGTGAAATATAATGCACTTGAGAAATTATAAATCAGTATGGATGCACATATTACTGTTTATCCACAGCATGCACTATATACACCCACGTATACATATACAGATGTCCCCCTAATCCCACTTGCTCTGTGCATGACTTTCTCTTTATATATTAACTTACCATGAGTACAGCAAAATTGGTTAGATGATTACAGCTGCACATTATTGTCTGCGTGATATTATAGGTCTGATCACCACTGTCCGCACCTTCTAAGGTAATCTTGTTACATCCAGTGGATGACCAATCCGGGATACTTGTGTTCCAGAAAGCACAGGCTGGGCCTTGATAGCCACCCTGTTTGTTTGAGAAAATTTGCAACGGTTGAAAATAATGGCCCTCGATAGAACTTAAACAAAAATAAATATCACAAACGTGGCACAAATGTAGTTTTTTTTACTATTTACATGATATATGCATAGGTAAGGAAACAAATGTATGAGGGTTTGTGGACCTATTTGCGAGGATCACAAAAATAACGGAATACCCTCCTTTTAACATTATTGCCTACGGGACGAACCGAGTGGTCCATGTGTTAATGAAGTATATTCGGCAGGTGGTATTTTGCTCCATCATTACTTTTCTTGGGGTCTGTCTCAATGAAACCGTTTACAATAGTCGGTTGACACTCTACAAAATGAATACATCGCTGAGGACACCCCATTTCTTACTTTTCTAAAAGTGCCACGTATGCATGTAGGGCTATATTAGAACATACCTTAATCGGTGTAAATGTAAAAACGATGTTCTCCTTTAGTTTGGTCATCTCCTCTCCTCCAACTGTTAGCCCTACGATCAGGGAATTTGCGCTCCGATTGAAATCAGTCTCGTTTTCATTGACCTCCCGAAGAGAGCGGGATCCGAACAATGACGGTGTCCTAAACACTGCAAGGGCAACACGAATCCCATTCCCGCCTGGTGTCGACTCATTGGTTTGACCGTCAAATACGCCAGGTGGAATGGCGACTTGAAACGGCAGATGCGAGTTCGGGACGGAGCCATCATCCTGATGGAGAGCGTCATTAGATATTGACGGGTCAGTAGTAAAGTTGAAATGTTCGCCGGTTAAATTTAGACCCGATGAAAATTTGCTTGGAGCGACATCGCTAACCTGCCAGAGAGTGCAAGCAAACGTCATAATAATGTCATAATAGCATCTTGTAGCATACTGTAGACAAGCAATCATCATGAAACCACCAATGATATATCCGTAATAAGTAAGGCAAGTGACCATTTGGGGGGGATGTGCATGCACATCTCAATGGATCAAGCATGCAAGACGAAGACAGAATTTTCTTTTTACTCTATAAGACGTTTTTGATAAACCTACACAGACTATCGATTGTCAATAGACTTGGTGCCCTAAAATAATTCATGTGTATACTTCTTCATGGCTTAACAATAGCTTTGCGGATTTGAACAAAGGCATCCTCTATAAGTAAGGATCCATACAGATCGTAAACGAAACTAACATAACATTATACCAAACGGACGTAAATCAATAGTCTTTGAGACCTTTTACCTGGACAGCCACATTGGAAGCAGAAGTGGTGAAAGTTTCACCTTCCGGCACTACAACATATTTTAGTTGATCTTCAAAGGCTTCCAAAATCTGTGTGATCGCACCAATGTTGGTTTCTATCTCAAAAAGATCTTCCTCGTTAACGTCTGCAGTGTTGCTAATGATGGTCGTCATTAATGATGTAATCTGACAAGAAGGAGGTTATATACTGTCTGATTAACATTGAGACTTAAATAATTATATAGAAAAAATAACGTATATTTGGGAGACTAGTATACAAATATATACTGTCATGAGAGGGTCTGGTTGGAAATAGGGTCTGGTTGGAAATATGGTCCCGAGATGACGTGAACCAAGACTATTTCGATGAGGGGCGCAGCCCCGAAGGAAAATGGTCGTCTTCACGTCACTGCGGGAACCATATTTTAACCAGAGACTCGAATGTAGGCAGTATATATATCCGTCATCTTTGAACTAAAGCCAAATCTATGATGATCTGCACCGAATGCCTATGGTAGACAGCACACTTCCGTACACAAACAGTTTTGACGAAGGGGTAAATATTCGCAGATATCAGATGCGTAATGATGTCATGATCATGCGCCGGTGCCTAAAACAATAGATAGGAGCAATTGTCGTCACGCACTTGTTACATCCGTGAACAGTACTACTAATCACGGATCGTGACGTCAAATGATACCCTCCATGGCAATTTGCTCATTTGCAAGAGGCTTGTCTCGAATGGGTGGGTTGCGGGAGCGGGATGGGAGCGGGAACGGGCACACCCTTTCGAGACAAGCCCCCCCCCCCCCCGGTTATCTCGAATGGACGCGTTCCCAGCGAGAAGTTCAATGAACGCGCCACTTCGAGACAACCGGGGGGCTTTCCTCGAATGGGTGTGTTGAGTAGACTTTTGTAACAGACGTTTTAGAAATTTTTGAAAAATGTACTCTTGCTGTTTTTTTTTTCGTTTTTCTTTTGTCTAAGATGTAGAAAATATAATAAAACAGTATCTAAAAAAAGCTTTTGACAAGGAAATCATTATTTGTGCAAAATAAATAGGAGAATTGAATAATTATGCATTAAAATACACGGGGACGAAAGGGCAAGTGGCATAGCTAGGATTTTTGTATTTATTTATTTATTATTATTTTTGTTTGGCGTGACCTGGGCCCCGTAACATAAAGAGTGTTTATAAACTCCGATCAAGCGCTAATGGCAATCAATCGCTAAAATCCGTAACACAAAGCCCCCCCCCCCCCCCCCCTTTCAATCAAAGGCTATTAGAGCATGATTCATAGCGATCAATCGTTATTAATTTTTGCAATGAATTTAAATAACACGTAACGACTTGTCTTGAGACTATGACAATTCCACATTTCCCCGCTGATATCGCTGAAACTAGTGAAAGCATGACTGGAAAAATGAGGTAAGTACCTCCGTTTTATTCATATTATATGACGATGTCAATATATTTTAATAAATCATGACAATAATTATGTAAAATTCTAATGTAAGTAGCATTCTATGACAATGAATTGTGCATATATAAAGATGAAAGCTGATATTTTACCGGAATTAAGACGCCTTTTTATCCTATCGCGCAACCCTGTTTCAGTGGCAAGAAGCACACGCTGACGGAACAACCAAGGGTCCTTCGCCCGTGATCTCCGGCAGACCTCGCGTTGCTTGCCCGGTGGGTTGTGTACGGCTCTGACTTGGACGATGCAAATTTCATTGTGCTTGTAAAACTAATTGTGTATTTGTATTATTATGACCCATGTCTCTTATTACTTAACACACTTGGGCAAACCCACAAAATAGGGGCCGGATTTATTTCCAAGCTATTATAAGGCCAACCAATAACAACATGCTTGCAACAGGCAGGCCCAAATGTTTGGCCTGCCTGTTGCATGTTATTCATTACTGTTGTTAAACATAGTGGGCCTGCCTGTTGAATGTTGTTATTGGTTGGCCTTATAATAGCTTGGAAAAAATCCGGCCCCTATTTTGTGGGTTTGCCCAAGTGTGTTAAGAAATAAGAGACATGGGTCATAATAATACCATCATAACAAATACACAATTAGTTTTACAAGCACAATGAAATTTGCATCGTCCAAGTCAGAGCCGTAGAATGCTACTTACATTAGAATTTTACATAATTATTGTTATGATTTATTAAAAAATATTGACATCGTCATATAATATGAATAAAACGGAGGTACTTACCTCATTTTTCCAGTCATGCTTTCAGCGATATCAGCTAAACACTCTTTATGCTACGGGGCCCAGGTCACGCCAAACAAAAATAATAATAAATAAATAAATACAAAAATCCTAGCTACGCCACTTGCCCTTTCGTCCTCGTGTGTTTTAATGCATAATTATTCAATTCTCCTATTTTTTTTTTTGCACAAATAATGATTTCCTTGTAAAAAGCTTTTTTTAGATACTTTTTATTATATTTTTGTACATCTTAGACAAAAGAAAAACGGAAAAAAAACACACAGCAAGAGTACATTTTTCAAAAATTTCTAAAACGTCTGTTACAAAAGTCTACTCAACACACCCATTCTAGGAAAGCCCCTGCCCCCCCCCCCCCCCCCCCCCGCCCGGTTGTCTCGAAGTGGCGCGTTCATTGAACTTCTCGCTGGGAACGCGTCCATTCGAGATAACCGGGGGGCTTGTCTCGAAAGGGTGTGCCAGTTCCCGCTCCCATCCCGCTCCCGCAACCCACCCATTCGAGACAAGCCCTTTCAAGACGCTAGTGGGAATTGTATTTTGTTACATGACGCGCATTGGACCAAACAGATTATTTTCATGGCGGATGTAATAGCTTTTATAATTTATAATGCATAGAACATTAAAAAAAACTTAATAGAAACTGGTGCCATCATGAAACGACAGTGACAGTCAGACCCAACTCCGTAATACCGAGCACAGGTATATACTCCGAAAACGGCGTATATAACAAGATGAATATAGAGCCCTCATCGTTCAGTATGAGACAGTGTGTACAAAAGGCATGTGGAAAATCTTGCAAAGTCAACCTGCCAACGATATACATATTCTTAAAAATAATGCTGCGTGTCAATTATCTTCAAAATCCTTGAATGATTCGTCATATGAAATGAATTTCAAATGACAAACATTTGAAATAAATTTATCCGCAGCATTATTTTTGAAAAATATATTATCAACAGCAGGTTGACACTACATGATTTTCCCCATGCCTTTTGTACACACTGCCTCGCACTGAACGATGAGGGCTCTATATTCATCTTGTTCTAAACGCCGTTTTCGGAGTATATACCTGTGCTCGGTATTACGGAGTTGGGTCTGACTGAGTGACGAAGGAAATGAATTGACTTTCACTAGTTCTTGTTTTGGAAGAGACACCTTCGAATACTTCTCTTTAATCGTGGCTTATGTTAATCCTGTATGGAATTATCCATACCTAAGTGATAAGGCCATTTTATACACAATAGTGTACATAGACCTACTTTACAGGCTTAACACTAAATCCGAGAAAATGCAGACATTTACCTTTGGTTCGCCTATCTGTAGGTTTGTGATGTTCTTGACTATGAGTGCAATGTTGGCAACATCCGTCTGGGTTAGTTCATCAGGGCTGCTGGCGACTGCTGCTGTTTCTTCGGTCACTTTCTCCACGGTTTCGTTTGTTATTTTACCCTGGAAATGTTAAACATAGCTCATACTATCGTAAATCAGCATTTGAAAATGTAGAAACATTTACACTCATCTTGTAAATTCTGACGTGACGATAAAAACTTCTATTCCCGTACTGATGCTTTCTCGGGTGCAACTTCCAACCGGCATACAGTTTCGTCAAAATGAACATACCCGTTTCATTGAGTATTGAAGGGGGCATTTGGCATGCAGACCCGAAGGGGGCATTCTCGTGAATAAGATACCCCGCATTCACTTTGTACATGCAGATTATTATGGTGTAATGCCTATTTTTTTTTCTTTACCTGAAACAAGTTTCGAATAAATGAGATTTTAAAATGAGATTGTAAGATTTTTTATCCGGACCACGATGTACCAATTTTTAATATAGCTAATGTACATATCAAGTAAAGAACCTAACGCTATATTCAACATTATACAAAACTAATTTTAAAAACCAATCATGAATATTTCTGACATAGGGTGTACTCTTTTGAAATTCGCCGTACATCAATAATACAAAAAACATAATATTCTGATTTATTCACCTCGAGAATTTCCTGCAAGATCTGTTCTCCACTTCTAACTGGACCGCATTCAGTTTGTTGGGTAACCTGCCACACAGGTCCAAGTAAAACATTGTTTGCACAAACTGCACGACCAATTGGCTGTCCACCTGTAAAACGAAAAGAGAGCTTGGTGAATGCATTGGTAGAGAAAGAGATATATGTCGTCTTTGTGTTACACTCAGCCATTAACCCGTCTACTTAGAAGCTTTTAATTTTGTTTTTCTCCACTGGTCAAACCAGCCGCCATAATGTTTGACATAATTCAGCCTAGATGGTAATGAGATCAGTTCTCGCTTCATAGTAGATAACACTACTACTATGGATAGGTGCCATCGGTGCCGACAAATACCGCCTTAAAGGTCAACGGCTTCAACCCAAACTTAAGGGTACATAATCATTGGCGCTGAGATGGGAAGATCAGCATCTCCTTTCGAAAGATAAAATTCCTCAATCATATCACATCTCCTTCCGACATTCAAAGTCATCAGCATAATCCGTCTTCTCAAAAATATTTTTACACCTAAAATAGTACGTAGAATGCGATATCATAACGTTCATTGCTGTATACGATGTATACGATGTTCACGACCTTTAGGTAAAATATTGTAAATTGTTAGAGGTGCATCATAATTTAGGTTCTAGGACACTTCCCCCTGGACAACCATCCCCGGATAACCACCCCTAGGATAACCACCCTCTAGGACAGCTACCCCCTAGGAAAACCACCCCCTAGGGTAACCACCATCTAGTACGACGACCCCCCCCCCCCCCCCACCCCCGGACAATTACCCTCTAGGATGATTACCTCCCCCAACTAACGATCCCCTAGGGCAACCACCCTCTAGGACATGTACCCCCGGACAACTACACCCAGACCACTACCCCTAGGACAACCACCCTCTAGGACACCTATCCCCGGACAACTACCCCAGACAACTACTCCCTAGGACAACCACCCTCTAGGACAACTAAACCCCGGACAACTACCCCCAGACCACTACCCCTAGGGCAACCTAATACCCTAAATCGTTATTGTTCGGGGGTAGTTATTTGTGTGGTAGTTACCTTAGGTGGTAGTTGTCAAGGAGATGTCCTAGAGGGTGATTGCCCTAGGGGGTAGTTGTCCGTGGTAGTTGACCTAGAGGGTGGTTGTCCTAGGGGGTAGTTGTCTGGGGGGTAGTCGTCCGGGGGTAGTTGTCCTAGAGGGTGGTTGTCCTAGGGGGTAGTTGTCCTAGAGGGTGGTTGTCCTAGGGGGTAGTCTGGGGTAGTTGTCGGGGGGGGTTCTTGTCCTAGAGGGTGGTTGTCCTAGGGGGTAGTTGTCTGGGGGTTAGTTGTCCGGGGGGTACTTGTCCTGGAGGGTGGTTGCCCTAGGGGGTAGTTAGGTGGGGGGGGGGGTAATCCTCCTAGAGCGTAATTGTCCTGGGGGTAGTCGTCCTAGAGGGTGGTAGCCCTAGGGGGTAGTTGTCCCAGGGGTGGTTATCCGGGGTGGTTGTCCAGAGGGTAGGTGTCCGGATACGCATAATTTATCCTCTTGTTTTATTTGGCCAACCCGTCCCCATCTTTTTGTTTTGATTTCGATCTAATTTGTTCACTAATCAAACCAGCTGCCATCATGTTTTGACATAAGCATGGGCGCATATCCAGGGGTATGTTCCCCTCCCCCCCCCCCCCCCCCCACACACACACACCTTTTTGAAGATAGGCCAATATCCCCCACCTTTTTGAAGATTTTTGTTTTTAATTTATTTTGCTTGTCAGAACATTTTGGAGGAAAACTAGACCCAAATACTGTGATATCCTTCTTTTTTTTTTTTTTTGCTTGTCAGAGAACTTTGGAGGAAAAGTAGACGCCAAAAAATGTGATAACCCTTTTTTTTTTTGGCTTGTCAGAGTATTTTGGAGGAAGACTAGAACCCCAAAAATGTGATTACCTTTTTTCTTTTTTTTTTTGTTGTCAGAAAATTTTAGACATTTTGGACAGTTAAATCATGGTGTCCTCCCCGAATTTCTAAATCGATTTGCGCCACTAGACATAAGTAGACTACTATATCATACCCGTCACCTGCAAGATACTCACCCAAAGTTGTATCAAGTGGACACGTTTCAGTGGAATCCATAGATACACCAACTTCACTTTGTCGGAATGACATGTTGCCAATTCGCACTTGGGAACAGTATTCTACAAAATGACCATATGACGAAGAGATTCAATGATATTGTTCTTATGCTCAAAAGCAGGATAAATTTCATAAAGATTCTTCTTTAATCTTAGACATCTCATACTTACTGAACAAAAATTATTCAGTGAAAGCAGCGAATTACAAGTTTGGGCAGTTTCAAATGATTTCTGTGTTGTTACCTGGACAATCGAACTCCTGTGTTACAGGACTTGATCCAGATGTACGTGTACAGGTGAGGGGTCTGTCATTAGATGCCGCGCGATACAGGTAAGATTCTCGTACTTTACCGGAGCCATAAACAACAGCACGAAACCTAGGAGAGACAACCTGTCCATCGGGTAGGACGACTTCTTGACTTCTCAGAGAATACGAACCATGATCAATTTCTGACCATCGAGTGCACATTATGGTACCATTATGCATCTCAATAGAATACTCTTCTATCCAAGTCGGCTGTTTAAGTAAGGAGATTATAATGAGGACATCATTAGAGTGATTTTCTTTTGATAGTATAAGATACAGTAATTGTGGATTTGTTAGAATGAGAAACATTTTCAAACATATACTTTTCTAAGTTGTAAAGGAGGGCCTAACGGTTGATCTGGTGTTGTCACTGCTAGATATGGCAAATATTTCATATCAAAAGTAAAGACTACGGAAATTAGACTGCAAGCCTATTATTATGATCGACTAAACTATTTCTTGACGAATTCACAACATTCTTACAGATTATGAGGGCATATCCGCTATTTCTAGCCGAATTCACACAGTTTTCACAAAGATTATAGGTCCTACGATTTTTAACAAAACTTACAGAAAACTGGGCACCGTCCTTTGAAAGAGATAAGTCATTCACATATCTGCAATCTGCAGTAACCCCCAAGTACATGACGTCGATGGTGGTTGAATTACTGGGAAACCTGTAGACTGGAAAGGTCGCCTCTGATACAAACTGTTCATTTGGAATGACACGAATCATTGATGGGTCGTCTTTGCTATCACTTTGATTTCCCTTGGCGTACTGCATGATGGATATTGGTTTGTCAGCTGATACAAAGTACATCATTTGGGCGGGGATATCGATGGTGTGATAGTCACCCACGTTCAGTTCTATAATGTCAGAGTTGTTAACTAAAACCGTTGTGTTTTCGCGACCTACTATAATCTGTAGAAGATATCCTGAACGTCGTCCTGCAAATGGGCTCACGACGAACTGCTTTCCCCACGCTTTAAACGGAGCCAACTGTTCTGCTAAGTGGTCGCATGCCGTGATATCTTGGGGCACATAGGAACACTTAGAGCCTGCTGACACAGCAATTGAAGCATTAGAAAGGATACGTGTTCCCGTGATATTAATGTATCGTGGTAGTAACTGAATAGATTGATATGTAGACAGAGTATAACTTATTATGTCACCAGAATAGAATATGGTATTCTCAAACTCCACTGTTGATTTCAGATGGATTTCAATAGAGGTTCTCTGATTTAGGGACGAAATTGAAAGAATACCACTTGACGATTGGGGAGTGCTTTCAACAGCCATCAATGCTACAAAGTGTTCCTCCCCCAAATATTTCTTGGGTAGAGCCGTATATAAGTCAGAGGTGCGCTGTGCTGTATTATACACAAGAACGGAAATATCCACGTCAGATGCCACCGCAATCGTAGAATCATTGATCGGCCCAGATGTACTTGGGTGAATGAAATTATTCGCCAAAGAACTTAGCTGATAATTATAAGGACCAGAATTAGGAGGCAGGGTGACATTAAATTCTAACTGTCGGCCTGGAACAGAGATTCGAACTCCGCTTTGGACATTGCCATTCTGAATAACCACCCCAAGCGATAATTCAGCATCAGTGTATAGGTAGTTGGGCATTGGAGTAAAAATGAACTCCTTTCCATTGTTTCCACTTGTAGTTACTGCAGATGTTCCTAGAGATAAGAAAATATTCCATTCAAATTATAATTTTCCCCTTAAATTTTACACAAATATTTCATATGTCAAACTTCCTGCATTGTAATGTAAATGTTGGCAATGTAAATTTTTATGATGTATGCTTATGTCATAGATTTGTTGGCATGTCATTATGCAATAGTTAAATTTCAATACGTTTCTTTTCTCTTGAATTGTGAAATGAAATTAGAAATCCTACTTGCATTATAAATATCATGCAGTTTAAAAATCGTGTACTAAAATCACCAAATTTGGCACAGTTATGAAGTAACCCATACTGATCAATATCAGATAGAAGCACTTCCAAAAACGGTTTTATGTGTCCATTTTCCATGAAATAATAATGTTATTCGTTCAGAACTTTACGAGTAAAAATCTCGTCCATACAATAATTCGGAACTTACAACTACATGGTAAGCAGTCTTCTTACATTACATTCAGAACATTCGACATTGCCTAGTTTCTTAATCTTGCGATAGAGACTCATTGTGGACGAATATTAATTTTAAACAATGCAATTCGATAATACAGCTCGGAGAAGAGGAAAAAGAAAATTATTCTTTAACAATTTACCAGTGGCGTAGTGGGTGTGTGTCTCAGAGATCGATTGTGTGTGTGGGTATGTGTGAGCGTGGGTGTGTATGTGTGTGTGGGGGGTGTGCGTGTTTGTGTGTTGGTCCAGCCATTGAGGGGGCTCTGGTGTCACGTAGTGGTGATGGTGCGTGGGGGACCTACGAGGAGGGCTATATTCACCTCTTGCCTAATATTTATCAACTTTCTAGTTTCTAAATGTTGAGAGCAAGCGAAATGAGAGAGAGATTGAAAAATGACGCTTTCTTATCGCAAAAAATATTGCTTCATCATCAAAATACACTAGATAAGATCCGCTGCCCGAATATATGAGGTGATAGTTGCCCCGGAATCGGAACTTTCAAAATTTCGTGGGGCTGCAGCCCCAAGCCTCCCCCACCCCCACCTAGTGAAAAGACGAAAACGATTGGTGTGTACGTCCCTTTGTACCCCCCTCCCTCCCGGTTACAGCCCTATAGCTAGAAGGTCCGATAGTTAGCGGGTCCGATAGACCGACACCCAATAGATAGAAGGTTCGATAGACCGAATGTACGAGAGGGTCCAATAGACAGACGGTTCTATAGACCGAATCGGCGGAGGGTCCGATAGTCAGAAGGTCCGATAGACAGAAGGTTCTATAGACCGAATCGGTAAAAGGGTCCGATAGTCCGAAGGTTCAGTAGGGGTCCGATAGGTAGAAGGTCCGATAGACCGACAATAACGTAAAAACGGTAAAATAAGTGAATACAATAAGTTTTTAATAGTTTTATCTCATAAAAGGAAAAGGGTAATGCCTTATCTTTTTCTATGTGTGTTGTAATAAACCAATGCACTAGGTCTGTAGGCCCACCCCCCCCCCCCCCAAAAAAAAAATGGGGAACTTATTTTAAAGTTTTGTTTTATACATTTTCAACATGTTAAAAGTATTTTTATCAGAGCATCATCATCATCACCGTGGGGCGGGGGTGGTCCACCCATGCAGCTCATCCCCCGGTTAATTTTGCCACTAAACCGATGCATTGGCAATGGGGAACGCTGACCATTGTTTGAAACATGGAAATCTAATTATATGGTGCACACTAAAGCCCCGAGGCCCATCATGCCCGAAGCATTTTTTTTCTAGTGGAGCAAGCTGAGGAAAGGGCGTCCCTTTCAAACACAAGTGTTATTTTGTAAACAAGGAAATCTTATGGGGGCACACTTTATAGTTGAATTTTCATTAAATGTAACAAAAGATAAGATTCTGACAACAAAAGATTCTGCCCGATAAAAATGAAATTGTTTCAATTAGGCCCTACCACCGTCTTGGGAGGGGGGCTTTTCCATTAAAAAAAAAAATTTTTTTTAGGGTTTTCAGGTGATATTTTCCTACCAGCTATGATGTCAGCTTTTATACTTTTTTGAATGTTCACCGACTACACCCATACTACTACCTTGTGGCAAATTTTAGTCTGTGGACTCTGTCGGGTAAATTATACCATTTTTTTTGGGGGGGGGGGGGGAATTCGAGAATAGTCGGATACCTCACTGCCCGAATATTATGATATTCGTGCTTCTTGTTGCTGCAGGGCGTAAGAGGTGCTTGCTGCAAGAAACAATCTAGGCCTAGTTTCTTGATTGTATGAGCGAGCAAAGCGAGCAAACGAGAGAGAGAGAAAAAAAAGAAGAATTTTGTATCCTGAGAATAGGTTCTAGCGTATTGTTATTCCGTTAAGAGACTATTGGTCACAGGCCATTATTTCTGAAAATTCATCTCTTTAGCCCCTTTAGGTCAACTTGCCGCTCGATTCTTTTCAGTTATGTTGCTAACATTCTTTGATTAGAAAAATAGCATAACATTAGCTAGAGATTCAAGATGCAAACCAAATAACTTCCATAAGAATATTACTTATTAATATAATTGGCATTGGTTTATATACATAAATATGGCGATTATATTAATAACTAATATTAATAACTAATATCAATAATGAAAATATAATGGGCATTGGTAAATAACCCTAATAATGCTAGTGAGCGAAGTTTTTGAATTTTTGTTTTCTTCTCTTTCCTTTCTGATTTCTTCTTTTTTCAACCTCTTCCTTTTTTGCTTTTTCTTTGGTTGGAACGCCCCCACTTATTTTAACCACTTATTTGTTTACACACTTATCATTTTATCTACTATTTTACCCTTTTTACGTATTTATTGTCGGTCTATCGGACCTTCTAACTATCGGACCCCTACTGAACCTTTGGACTATCGGACCTTTTGCCGATTCGATCTATAGAACCTTCTGTCTACTGGACCCTCTCGTATATTCGGTCTATCGAACCTTCTATCTATTGGGTGTCGGTCTATCGGACCCGCTAACTATCGGACCTTCTAGCTATAGGGATGACCCCGTTAAGGTACTTCATAAACCTCTTTCTCGTCAACTATAAGACACTTCATCGATAATCTCCAGACTCAATACCCTCTGTCAACATGAGTATAGCTCTATAGTTCGGGTTCGTCAACATTTTTGCATACTGCAACGTTTACTACTTTGATGTGGCCAGCTGATTAACCATCTACATGTAGACGATCACCGCTACCCCGGCTGCCAGTCCAGCGATGACCACTCCAGCCGCCTGAAACTCCAGACGCGTTCGCGATGACTTCAACAACCTGGACTCACCTGCGATTCGGATTTTGAATTATCCCAGCCGCGATGGGACATAGTCGATCACCCCTTTAATTTAACTTTAATGTAAAGTTTATTTCTGAGATCTCACGCGCGAGGTTTGCATTGAATACAACAGTACTGTGAGTATGAATAATTTCATGTTCTTTTTCTGATTTGTAACCGAAAGAACTCGATGATAATAATGACGTTAAAATAAAGAAACCAAAGATACATAGTTAATAACTTATATAACTAGCAAAGCATTTATTTGTGATGTAAGTTACACTTTACTCCTTAAGTGAGATACGGGAGGAGAGTGAGAATTGTGAATGGTCTGTGTGGGTACGATAACATACCCGGAGAAAACACAGTTATCGTCTGCCCATCCCAGGCGTCGCCTTTGAACACTTGGGGGGTGCAGCATGTCTTTATCTTTACTTTTTATCCCTTTCATCTTAATCTCCTTTCTCTGACTCTTGTGCCACTTATTCACCTTCGTATTTCATCTATACGTTTCTTCTGCAGATTATCCCTCTCCCACTCCTGTTTTTCATTATCACTTTATCTCTTTCTTTTTCGTTTTTCTGCTGCAATAATCTCTTCTTCTTTGTTTCATAATTCGTCCGCTTCATTTTCCATACTTCTTTCCTTAATTCTTTCTCCTTTCCCTCATTTTTTTCTCCAGTTATTAGGCCCCTATTTCTGTTCTCAGGTACCATGAACAAGCGTTTGTGCATGTGGAAGATGTCCATAGACGTCAAACATTTGAATTACTTCAACGCTGATTCTTTCAAGTCTGAAGGGATTTCTATTCCCACACCCTGTACTGCACATACCCTTTGTACCAGTCGACCAAAATAAAATCGCTTTTATTGTATTGGGTTATGATCACATGTGATAACAAAGGGAGCGAGATTCAGAGCGTTACGGTAGGGTGGGGAGTTATTTATTTGGGCATATTGATTTCCTTAAAGATCACATTGCTTAAAGATAACATTTAACAAATTCATAGTGCCGAAGCTTTTCGACCTGCACTCATCGGGTCACAACGCAGGAATGAGAGAATACAAGAAAATACAAAAGTCAAGGAAGGGTGTGTATAGCGACCCGGGTAGGATCCGGGCACGCTAGAATAATCGAAGCACTTGTACAAACTCCTTTTGTCGGCACAATAGCGGATCTCTCGACTGAATGAACAACGCTTCTAAGAAGCGAAGATGTTGAAAGCTGCGTGCTCGGGCAACAATAGTGAACTGAGCCGGGTTATACGCCTTGGCACATGCCGGACTATTTAGCAAGTGCTGACCAATAGCAGAGTCGCTGTGACTGCGGCATTGAACATTAGCGACGCTAGCAGCGGTTTTGCAGTTACGCTTCGGCTGCAAGAAAATTCCATCAAAATAAATATTGGCTTAATACTTATTATTGCATAGATGGCATAAATTATACAAGGTTATCCAAATTCAACGCTTGGAAACATTTGAATTAATGATTATTATCAATTATAAAACGGTAAAATACAGCCCCCGATATAGCAGCTGAAGAGCTCCTTGAACGCTGCTGAGATGTGTGACGACACACGAAGGACCAGTCCTGTCTAAGCAGACGATGTCCCATAACATCTTACACATTTTTCAGTGCCTGTTTTGTCATCTCCTCTTCACTTATTAGCGTCAGTCTTAATGTTAGTCTGTTGCCTCACTCTTAACTTCGTGTATGGTATTATTTTGATGAAAAATGCAGCGTTAAAAAAATAAAGGAATCAGTCACTTGTAAACAAAATAAGACGCCATTGTATTTTCTGCTGCTTGCACCGGGGCATGTTCGGCGTTTCAAGAGGGAACGAATACAATCAAACGGTTTTAGTTATCAGAATCAGTTTCACTTTCCCTTTTAGAATGGTGTGAAATAAGGTCATGTTTAAATATACCAAACTCTTTATAATTTGATAAATAATTGCATTGCAATTACGTTCATTCATTATAGGACGTCGTCTGCTTAAGCAGGATCGATCCCTAGTGTGACGACATCAAAACATCGCTATATTTCTGGCGAATCCTCGGATATTCCAGATGCTTAGAAGAGCTTTTATTTATGTTGTTTTTATAATCATCAGATACGCAGTTGACATAAAACTTATACGATTGCCATCTGTAAGCTTCCCAGTTTCTAGTGATACATTAATTGCCATAATTGTGATTTTCTTGCAATGTGATCTTTAAATTTTACCCCTAAAACGACGTTCTTGAAAGTGCTTCCATGTCTAATGCTATTCAATATGTATCACTTAACAACTACACCAAGTTTGGTGCTTTTAAATAACTGTGCAATTCTGCCAAAATTCGGAGCTATGCAGCTGCCGTACTAAAAGTTGATGATAATCATGATAATGATGTATTTTATTAATATCAGGTCGCAGCCCAAGGGTTAAATTGAACAACATTTGTACAAAGATTTAATACTTGACACATATATACAACATACAAAAAACGTCATCTTATACAAGATACGGAGATTACATTAAATATACGTAGGTAAAAGGCATATGAAAATATTTAGCATAAACTATCAAATATTATAATAAACTTAATTAGGTTCAAAATGTGGTAAGTGCTATCTGTTCTAACACAGAAGGACACAATGCTGTTCAGTGAAATTTGAATATTTAGAAGCTGATTATGCCACGTTCATACAATGCTGCAAAGTTAATGATTAGGATTATTATCATGCATGCACGTCACTTTTTATGGCTGCATGTACATGAGATAGGAATTGGTAGAACATACATTTCAATGCAAACATTTGAACGAGGTAGGCTGCTTGAAATACAATAAATATTCGATGATATTCATGACTCATGTTGCAAATTAAAAGGATTAATGATAATGTATGTGTTCAGAAGAATTTACCAAAGAAGCAGAGTAGAAAAGACACACATCCCAAATGTCGCTTGAACGCCATCTGTATAAAAGAGAAAAGGACAATGTATAATTATGTTGTACATGGTTTGGGGGAGAAAGAGACATAACAAAGAGATAAACAGAACAGTGAATTGGGGTAAAGGTGGGCATTTACATACACTTACAGCTACAGGATTCTCTGGACGGGGAGGGGACACAAGTCTGGAAATTCTCTGACAAGCAAAAACAAAAGGACGGGGGACGTTCAGGTTAGTTGAAAATTATCTGACAGAAAAAATAAGGGTTATTACATTTTCTCAGGCCACTTTGGGTGCTAAATTGTTTCCAGGGAAAAAATTAAGGGACATACTTTCTTTTGTAGTTAATGTGTACCTACGATATCATGTCAGTGTGGGGATTCCCCGGGGGCACGGGCCTAACCCCCCCCCCCCCCCCCCTTGGATCCACTGCTAAAAAAATAAGAGTATATTGTGGAAATATTGACCAGTGTACTATTTCAAGATTCAAAGCAGAAAGAATTTTGCAAACATTATGTCTCAATTTCACATCGTGATAAGTAGATACATGTATAAATATTTACAGTTATCACGTGTCAAGGATATGGCCCTAAAGTGCAATGGGTTCTCACAAGAAAATGATTCGTAGAAACCACATACAGGATATCATGAGGTTTGTTTGAGACAACGATAGTAGCTTTCAGAAATTAAAACAAATTACAATAAAGGAACAATCCATTATATTCATGTTTAGGAAATATATGATTAAAGATAAACTGGGTATCAAAAGAAAACATTCACTTCATTGGGGCGTCTATTAAAGTCCATTTACCAAAACTTTGAGAAATATAAGTGTATATAACATATAGTTCCAATTATTATAATGTATTTAAACTATAAAATAATGGTCTTTTTAGAATTCATTTTCAAATGAGTTAAGATAGTTAATCCAACGGAGTACTTTCTACCATCGAAAACAAACAACAACAACCAAAAAAATGGAAAAGGAACTACTATTAAAAATTGTTTCTATCCTGAGGACAATTTGTGATTACGTTTGCTATAGAACCTGAGGGCACGTAAAGATATTGCACCTTGCCTCTCTGATTTCATTGTTCCCACCTATACTATTACGAATTCTAATAAGAAGTGAACTTTGTGATACCACTGTTAGCTGGATTACAGGCGCACGCAATTACAAGCACTGCTTTTTAGTGGGTCCCCCACATTTCCTCAGAAATTAAGAATTTTAATAATTCATTATAATAATGTATTTATATATGTACAGTGTACTTCTACACTTTTCAAGGTAAATTGAATTTGTACATATATTTTTCATATTTTCTGTAACAATATCTGTAATGCCAATTGTCTTTTCTTTCTGTTGGAAATGAAATAAATACGAATTTGAATTTGAAATTTGAATTTGAAATACCAATAATATTTCATGAAGCCTTAAGATATTGTTTCTAATATATTTGATATCTGGAGAAAGCTGTCCTCTTCAATAATGCGATACCTAAAAGGGCAATATTTTTGTCCAAATAAAATAATGAAATATTTTTATTTGATGATGTTTGGAGCTGTTCTGAGCCCTGTTTCATCAAACTTGTTATCAATAACAACTGCCACATTTCTATGATAAATTTGATCCTAGGCAATCAAATTCAACGATTTCAGTAGTTTATAACAACTGTCGTAACTTGTCATTGATAATAAGTTTTATGAAACGGGACCCTTCTTTTCTTCTTTCAAATGCATGAGGCAGCAAAAGAGTAATATCACAGACACACCAACAATACCGACGCTAGACCGACAACAAACCGAACAAAAAATTACACAGCCACCAATGGTTAAGAATCGGTCGGTATGAAGTCGATGTGGGATCGGTTTAGCGGTGTGACTGTGGTATAAATCAATTCCATCCACATTCTTGTCTGGTTGTTGATGATGGCGGGGTCCACCGTCCCATAATGCGCATAATAACAGTTGTCGATTTGTTGTTAGAATAGTTCTTGTGATAAGATTTTCATTTTTCAATCTCAATAACTGATTCAAAACTGAAATTTATAATTGTGATTGTAATAAGCCATTAACGACGTTGACTGCTATCTAGTTTATTTTCATTTATTATTGTTGAAGTGTACTTTCACTTTGTGGTGACGATCATCTTAAGTGTTCGTTTCCATACCACAGAAACGTTAGGAAGTATCAGTTGCTGTCATATCATTATCATGGATTGTTATGGCCATCAGTATGAGAGTTTTAATGAGCTCAATTTACACAAATAATTAGTTATTTCAAGATAGGCCAATATGAACTGTACAACAGTTTGTGTTATTCTTTAAAAAAATAATATGTAAAAGAACGACACGGGCTACGTTTTTTTTCTTAATTATTATTAGACCTACCATTATATTGTGTAAATGATTTTTTGATTTAATATATTGATAGAATGATTTTTACTGAATGAATTCCATTTTCCTTGTCCGAAGACTGAATTGCGATGGGTGCACAAGTATGCATTGATTAAAAATCATCAAAATTTATATACTTCATACAATGTTATCAATAATTGAAAATAATATCAATTATAAGCAATAGTATCATTTTACTTGTATCATAAAAAGACGAAATGATTTTAGTTTCACCTTCACAAGTTATTATTAAACTATTCGTAAGAGACATTTCATCTTTTAATTGTCATAAAAAATAGAAATAAAATGACATATTCACTAAGATAGAGTAAATTTTGTGGAGAAAGGATTGGTAAAAGTAATGGAACAATTTTGACAAGTTACAAGAGTACTTTCTTCTATTACTGTTGAAGTGTACTTTCACGTTATAGTTAATTTTATTAAAAAAAGACACTCACACATGCTAAACACCATTTATTGAATGTACGATAAAATGCCTTGCTGCACAGCATAAGTACCATACCGGGGTCGAATCCACCATCTTTGCATTTCTAGTCAAGTGTTTTAACCGTCTATGTATTAGGATCTGTGTTCAAAATGTATTCTATTGATTGTTATATCACTGATAGTTTTGGTTAGAGAGGTCATAGTAAGTTTTTATAGCCTTAAATTCAATTGTAAAATGTCGTAGGGCTGGCAGAAGAGGGTGAGCGCGCGCACAGCTGAAAATGAGTTTTCAAGATAATCACATAAAGATTTTGCCCTTTGTTTAACGTAGTGTATCCCAAAAGTTGCAAAAGGAATTCAGGGACCGCGAAACCGGGGGGGGGGGGGCTGGGGGGTTGTAGCCCCCCCCCCCACACTTTTTTTCAGTAAACACGTGCAAACGTATGGCAGTGCAAAAATGTGGTTATACACGCAGCCCCCCCCCCCCCCCCCCCCCCCCCCCCCCCCCCACTCAGCCCCTCCACTTTCCAAGACGTTCCGCGGCCCCTGTAGTTGACTCAAAAATTAAACAGCTTATATTCTTAACTCCCGATTCTCTAACCCTTGATAGTGTATACATAAGTTTTTAAGTTATGACCAGTAGAACACGGAGTATCCTGCTGCCGGGTACAATATATGGGTACAACACACACCACCCGCGTGTCCTTTTGGTGGGAACAATGCGCGGCCGTTGCAACCAAATAGACGTGAGCGATGTCGATAGTGTATGCGCATATTGGAGCATTTTTCAATAATTGACCGAAATGTTTTCAGATTTTCAGATTCAGATCCAGATTTTATTGACTGTTTTCAATCATATTAACATAATTTACATAATACTGTAGTGTATAACATAATATGAATACAATAATAACAAAATATAACAATGATGTTTTTCCATAGATATGGCACAATATCAAATATCAATAAGTAAAAAAAATATGCACAAATATTGACTTATTAAGTGATATTGAACAGTTGGACATGTTTAAAAGCAAAGCTTGTATATTACATGTCAAGAAACTTATAACTTAATCACGAGTGGGTCGTTCAATAATATTAAATTCATAAAGCATCATTACGAGAAGCGAATTATTGATAAGAGAGAATTGATAGGTGAGTTGAGGTAGAAGGACCATTGCCTCAACCCACAAGAAAAACTAAGTGTGTTAAAAGTGGAAGTGGAAGACGGTGTGGAAACAAAAAAAATGAAAAGAAGGAGGGTGGAGGAAGGAGGAAAATGAAAGATAATGAGTGTGTCTGTGTGTGACAGAAGGAAGAGAGAAGGCAGCAAAAAGAAGGGGTGAAAAGGGATTAAAACAGAGAAGAGAGAGGGAGATAGAGAGAGAGAGAGAGAGAGAGAGAGGTGGGTCCTGCTCGCTCAGTTTGAATTCATTGCATATAGTTGAAGAAGATGTTTCTTCAACATGCTTTTGAAACAGTTTAGACTTTGGGAGTTGATTATATCGCTGCTAAGTGAGTTCCAGTATTTCGGGCCGTAGAAAGAGACGGTTTTGTGTGCAAAGAGAGTGCGGGTGCGGGGAAGGTGGAAACGGTTGGATTGTCTTGTTGGGTATGTATGGAATTGTTTCTTGTGAACATGTTAATGAAAGCGTGTGGCAGTTCGTTTTTATTCAATTTATACATGAATTGTCCTGTTTGAAAAAGAAATAAATCTGGAAACTTTAGAATTTTTGATTCGTAAAATAAAGGATCGCTATGTGAACGAACAGGAGCATTATGCATTATCCTTATGATTTTCTTTTGTAAGATAGTAATTTTATCAGTAAGATATTTATTAGTGTTACCCCAAGCCATTATTCCATAATTAAGATAAGGTAATATCAGTGAAAAGTATAGTGTGGTCCTTGGAAAGAAATATTTGAGTTTATTAATTATTCCAATATTCCGGGAAATAATTTTGGATATATATTGTGTATGTGCATGTTCCAGTTTACTTTATCGTCAATCGTAAGCCCTAGAAACTTTGTTGATGATACCCTATCCAGCGGCGCGTCGTCCAAAAAAATATTTCCAGGTAAGTTTTGCAGGGTGTTACCAAACAGCATAAAATTTGTCTTTAGTATGTTAAATGATAACTTGTTTGCTTTTACCCATTCTGCTATGAATTTAAGTTCTTTGTTTATTGTTGAAAGAAGGGTATCAGGGTTAGAATGAGAATAAAATAAGTTTGAATCGTCTGCAAATAGAATAAATGATAACACATCTGAGGATTTATAAAAGTCATTTATGTATATGATAAATAATAAGGGACCAAGTAGACTTCCCTGTGGAACACCACAGGCTTATGTTTAATTTTATCCATTAAAACCATGTATGTCCATGAAGTACTTATTAAAATCGATAAAATGGTAAAATTTTTGCTGTACGAGCATACACACAAAATATTTCTTCCGGAAAGAGGTAAAATGCGCTACAAGCCCTTTTGCTGGGAACCATGAGAGGCGGGCTTTGGAGACTTGATGAAAAGTATTCAGCGAGTCATAGTGTACACTCAAATAGAGGCATTGCTACTTTGACCAGAATTTCGTATCTTCTTCATGAAAAATAATAAACTTCCTTGCATTGAAAATAAATGAATTTGTAAACTGGTTTTTATTCATAGCTTGAGAGTTTAAAATACGAATATACACATCGAGATCAGCTTAAATAACTTGCGTTGAGGGAAATATCACAAAAGCGGTTTGTGGGCCGAGGCATAGGCTTATATGGTCCAAAGTTTTTCTCTCCCTGCTCGCTTTTCAAAGTGACTACAGAGAGCGATATACTGCTGTTCAATCTGGCAAAGCAGCTTTTTGCCTGATTAAATGTTGTTTTTATGTAATGTAATTTTTCTGTAATTAAAGATGAATATCAGCTATCTATTAGCTTTAATAAAAAGGTAGTGAGGAAAGTGCTATATGCAAAAATTACACTTTTTTACAATCTTCACCATGCCTATGCAAGTAGGCCTAAGTGTAAGCTAGTAGGAGCTTGCAAAATACCAAATTAAAACTTAATAATAATATAATATGTTCCATTTATATAGCGCAGCTACTACATGAATATACTCTACTGCGCTTAATACAAAGTATCACATTATTACCCCGGCTTTAGCCGAGCTGCCATGATAGGCGCTTAAGCATTCAAGGAATTTCTTCCTACCGGGTACCCATTTACTTCACCTGGGTGGAGAGTGGCAAATGTAGTTTAATGTCTTGCCAAAGGACATTAGCGCCGTGGCGGGATTCGAACCGCGAACCATGTGAGCCACAGTCCGGTGACGTATCCACTAGACCACGACACCTCTTGATGATGAAAGAAAATTCCTCCTTTTCAAACAGGCATTTACTAATCTGGCAAGCTTTTATGTACAAGAACAAAACCTTTCATTTTGATATGACTGAGTAAAATTTGAATAGGTATGTAAGTTTTCGCTAGCATGGGAAAGCGACCGCTAGCAAGAAAATAAGCTTCTGCTTCTTTTTGCCAGCAACTACTTAGTTAGAATATCTGAAGAGTCATGCATCTGCCCTGCCTTTACTAGTTTTATTGATACGGGCCTTTGTCGCCGACTTTTAGAATAGGATACAACCACTTTCCGTAGCCAGAAATGTGTATCAAACATCACTTATAGTGTACTAAATATATGTCAAACAGTGTCTTTGTATTGTATTGTATTGTATTGTATTTATTTTCCGTCAGTCAAAACAACAAATAATAATACATTGATTATTATGAAAGCAAATTGATTAAAAAAGAAGACGGAGGGATGGCCCTACTCAGCGTTGTTGCCATAACAACGCTGTTTTACAGAGGGGTCCCTAATGGCACACTAATGGCACACTTTTTCAACCCCGTCCCCGAAAACTATAGTAAAATGATTGAGCCCACATACTCAACAGATTGATACGGTACATATAATTATATGCAATGCGTTCATAGCGCAAATACATGCTAAAATATTCCATTCTCATTGTCTCAGCCCCGTCATGAGCAGATAAGTTTCTGCTCATCACGCTACTGGTGCATGATCGTGATTACTGATAAAATATTTACCAGTTTGGCATACAAATTTTACAGAGTTGGTCGGATACATAGCTAAGTACATACGAATTCATGAAGTAAAGTTGAAAACACTTTTTGATATCAATAAAACTGTCATATTTTGACACGATAACACGTACCCTACAATTTCAATCAATATTTCTGATCATAACGATCATTAATTTGCAAAAATATCCCAAATATGGTAAGTCTAGTCATTGTGGAGCCGGAAAGGGACCTTTATTTCCCTTCTTTTCCACTTCTTTTCAAAAAGAAAAGCTGCTGCAGCTTAACAATTTTGACAAAATTAACACGTACCCTACAGAATGATGTTAATTAATATTCCAGATCATCATCATTACCTTCCATGTAAGGTAACGTAGCGTGAATCAAGTCGTGAATAATGGATGGGGCACCGCTTCTACTAGTACATGTACATGTATATTAATTTTCATCAATTTATTTCATCTCCATCCCCCTCCATCCCCTTCACTCTCTCTCTCTCTCTCTCTCTCTCTCTCTCTCTGTTTCCTTCACAACCCTGCCCCTACTTTGATCTGAGCCACGTGCCCCAATCTCTCACAAACCACGCCCCAGCCCCAGCCAATATGATAATCTTCAACCAGCGCGCTTCTTTATTTTGCTATGTACGTTGAAACGAGAGGAGGGTTCCTGGATGGTTCCTGCATGGCGCAAACATAATTCTCCAATAATTGGTCGCCTGCATTGACATTCTCCATCAAATCAAATGAGAGGCAAATTTTGTACATGGATCATGATGGATGCACAAAGACAGAAAATACAGGTAAGAAATGGGTTATTGGCAGGCACTCTTTTTCCGAGGGTTCACAATTTCGAAAATAGATTAGGGCTGATTATTCCGAACAATTATTTTGTTGCATTAATCCAAAGATTTGTAATTCTTTAAATGATTAAAGGCTTATAATTCCGAAAATGAAATTGGGTCCATTATTCCGAAGTTTCGTAAGTCCGAAAACGATCAAGGGTTCTATCCTTCGCTTCGGAATTAGGAACCCTTTTCATTTTTCGGAATTACAAATCCTATTTCATTTTCGGAATTATGAATCCTATTTCTCTTTCGAAATTACTATCCTTCGGAGTTTAAATCTTTTGAAATTACGACTATTCGGAATCGTGAAACTTTGGAAAAACAACAGGTTACCGGTTTATTACCTCTTACTATCAGCAGACGTACTATTTTTCATTAAATTTTGCTATCGTGGTTTGTTTTACGTTGTTAGGTAACATATATTTGTCTGGATATTCATAAGAATGCATTTTGTAGGAATAATTTCACGGGCGGGTATAATATAAAATGTAAAACATATTAATTTCACTGTATAGAATAAAACATTTATGGTTCTTTATAAGAGAACTGACAGGAGAAATGTGGCTCTCTAAAAGATTACAGCGAATGCAATACATACATTGCACTGAACTTATAAAATCATTTCAACGTGTTATATCCTAGTAAAGGAAATTGTATAAGAAAACCAAAATACCGGTAAAGGCCTATTAATGTCTGTAATCCTCTTGTCAAAATCTTTACAGATCGGTATTTTCCACATGTTTCTTTCGATGCTGTTAACTGCAGGTATGTATAATGTCTTGTTCTTGATATATCATGAATATCATAACATTAGTTAAAAGGTTGATAAATTATAAATTGGCTAAAGCATTTTATTGTGCAGAGGGGACGGGGGTGTCGGTATTTTGTATCTCAACACTGATAAAGTAAGAGAACCCATTATCCCCGCTATGGCCAATAGATATACACCAATTTATTTTCATGGTGAAATAAAATTGTGTCTAGAAAACCATTACATCGGCGCAATTAGCTGTTCAATAAAGGTTAATGTAATTTATATTAGATTTAAAAAATGAAATCAAATAAAATACATGAGAACAAGTATGAGAATTAAACACGATTCGCAGCCGACTTGTTTTTTCCCCGACTGGAAGAATCACGACACCCACAATGACAATATTACAATTCGTGTCAGAATTTGGGGTCTCAATCAAGATGAATTCACAATTCGGATTAATTCTAAATTATCTCACCCGTTCGTGATATATTTCAAAATCTATACTGCCGTTCATGCCGTTATGCATTTCCCCCCAGATTATTCTGTCGTATTAGGCGCGCAGTTCGATGGATGTGATACTGACCATGGGGATCCTTCTTTCCTGATGCTCAAATATGTGGAAGACAAGACAAGAGGGTTTCCAGGCCACGGCTTTGTCAAGAAGCGTGTTTGTGCTCCATCATGTATGTAAAATATTTCATCCACCCCCTTCCTCGTTAAATGCGCTGAATGATCTATTACATGTATCGAATTTTACAATGTGACCTCTGCAGTCGGTGATCCGATATTTGCATTTGCGTCAATAAAATGATTGATTGATTAAAATTAACATTTATTTCCTTCTCATCGGTACAATATTATTTACAAAGGATTGTGTAGCAGTTTGGTGAACATAGAGTACAAGACAGTAAATATTTCATAAAATAGAAGGAGGCGAAAGCCCGGAGAGTAAAGCTTGTGTTGGGAACGCCCTTAGCAACAATCACAAGTTACTGAAAGAACATCATTATATGAGTACGAGTTTCCCTATTATACAGAAGGAATCGATTATAGGGAAGAAAATGAAGCATATAGATTAGGAGAATTGACATCGTCACAAAAACAAGCAGTAATTACATTAATAGCTAAAGATGGGAAAGATCCATTTTAATTAAAAAAATTATAGACCTATATCCCTTCTTAATGTGGATTATAAGATTCTAACGAAAATTTTGGCAAAAAGGATTAAGGAAGTATTGAATGAAATTATTAGGGGAGATCAAGTAGGTTATATGAATGGGAGGAATATTGGAGAAGCCATACGTATTATAGATGATATTATTTTTCATACATCCCATTATAATTTGCCTGGTTTTCTGTTAGCCATAGATTTCGAAAAAGCTTTCGACTCGGTTTCACATCAATTTCTTCAAAAAGTTTTGTTATCTTTCGGATTCGGTCCATCTTTTCAAAAGTGGGTCAAAGTTTTGTACACAAATACTTTAAGTTGTGTTTTGAACGAAGGAGGTTCCACTGGTTATTTCGAAGTGGAGAGGGGCGTTAGGCAAGGTAATCCTCTGTCGTCTTATTAATTTATTTTATGCATTGAAATAATGGCACATAAACTAAGAACAGACAAATCGGTGGAAGGAATTAATTTTGGAGATAAGGAAATGAAATTAGTTCTTTATGCGGATGATATGACTATTTTTGTACGAAATGTAAAATCAATAAATAGGCTAAAGGTGTTATTTGCGGACTTTGAAAAACTTTCGGGACTAAAAATAAATAGGGATAAGACTAAAATATTAAGATTAGGTCTGTGTCAATGTTTGGAATTTAATTTTGCTTTTGGTGAAATAGTTGACTTTGTAAAGATTCTAGGGGTGTTTTTCTCCCAAGATGAACATATGAAAGAAAAAATGAATAACAAGGAAATATTGAGTAAAATAAAATCACATTTAAATTTTTGGAAGCAAAAAGATTTAATCTTAATGGGAAAGATTCAACTACTTAAAGTGCACATATGTTCTAAAGTTATATACCGAGCGTCAGTTTTTGATTTTATATGGAAAGGAAAGAAAGATAAAAATAAATAGAAATACAATGTTCTTAGACTATAAGCAAGGAGGCTTAAAAATGACCAACTTTCCGGCACAGATGAAGTCACAGAGAGTTATGTGGGTCAAAAACCTTCTAAATAAGGATGAAGATATGAAATGGTAACAGTATTTTAACTTTGTAACTAGACACATAGGTGGAGAATTCATATTTTTGTGTGATTATTTACCAGTATTATTAAAAGTGACAGCTCCGCAATTTTATATGGATATATTAGAATATTGGGTGAATACGAGACATATAAGAAGTGTCAGCAGTAATAACCGGTACATTGGTGATGTGGTAATTTTCAATAATAAGCTTGTTCGATTTAAAGGAAATTGTATATACGATGAGAAGATGCACAAAAAAGGAGTTTACAGACTAAGACATATTATATGAATAATAATAATAATAATAATAATTGCATTTATATGGCGCTTTATACGAGCGTTTCTAAGCGCACTGGTTGTCTGTCTAAGTAAGTAAACTAGTAAACACGATAACATAAAAGCAAAACAGTAACTACATGTATGCGCCTCCATAAAATTACAACTGCTTAAAAAGATGGGTTTTTAGGAGGATTTTAAATGATTCGATAGATGTGGCATTCTGAATATGGGATGGGAGTTTGTTCCAAAGGGTGGGGGCAATGGACGAAAAGGCTCGGTCGCCATACCGGGTTTTTGTACGTGGGCCATAAGATAATTGGAGAGAGGAAGATGAACGGAGGGGTCTGGCAGAAGAGGAGGAACGAAGGGTGACCAAGTCTTGAAGATATATGGGGGCAAGATTATGTGTGATTTTGTATGTGAGAAGTAGGATCTTGAAAGTAATACGAAAATGGACCGGCAGCCAATGAAGTGAGCGGAGAACAGGAGATATATGGTCATGTTTTCTGCTAAGAGTGACTAATCTAGCGGCTGAATTTTGGATACGTTGAAGTGGGGATATATGAGAAAGAGGAAGACCAGCAAGGAGGGAGTTGCAGTAGTCCAAATGAGAGGAGACAAAGGCGTGGACAAGTCGCTCAGCGGATGATTGGTCAAGCAGACGCCTGATCTTCCCTATTTTAAAAATACCCCAAGATGCAGATTTGCAGATGTTTCTAATGTGGTGTTTAAGGGTTAAGTGTTTGTCCAAAGTAAAGCCAAGGTCTCTAACACATTCAGAACTCTTTATTACTCCATCCTGAGTATTTAGATTTGCTAGAGGATCTGTATTCCTGAACTGAGACGAAAAATGGATGAGTTCAGACTTGTCTTCGTTCAGACGGAGTCTGTTAGTAGTGGACCAGGCTTTGATGTCCATGAGACATTCTCTCAGTGACAGCAGCAATCCTATCACCAGGTGACATAGTAATGTAAATTTGAGTGTCATCGGCGTACATAGCGTAGTTGACACCCGGATGGCGATTGATGATTCTTGCGAGGGGACCTGTATAGAGCAGAAAAAGCAGGGGACCGGCAACGGACCCTTGTGGAACTCCACAGCTGAGAGAACAAGGAGTTGAACAAGTCTCACTGATTATCACACTCTGTGTGCGATCTTGAAGGTATGACTTGATCCATTGGATGACAGTGCCTGTGATGGAATAGTAATTACTTAGTCGTTGTAGAAGCAAGGTGTGATCGAGCGTGTCAAACGCAGCCGAATAATCCAGGAGAAGAAGAGCAGCCTCACTGCCCTTATCAACAGCAAGGAGGAGATCATTAAGCACTTTCAACAATGCAGTTTCTGTTGAGTGGAAGTTGCGATACGCTGACTGGTTTACAGGAAGCAGATGATTACTGTCCACATGAAACATTAGCTGATTAGCCACAATCCTTTCAAGGAGCTTACTCACAAATGGCAGGTTGGCAATTGGTCGATAATTGCTGAGAACATCAGGATCGAGGTTTGGTTTCTTCAACTGAGGGGAAACAAGAGAGTGTTTAAATGGTATTGGAACTATACCCGATGACAATGATGTGTTGATGATATTTGATAGAACTGGAAGCAATTCATCAAGGCAATCTTTGAGCAGCCAAGTTGGAAGAGGGTCCAGACTGCAGGATTTCGGTGGTGATAACATGATAAGACGTCGAAGTTGTACTTCAGTAACTTGCATGAACTCGCTCAGGTTACAGTTCAAAGAGTTCCCAGGAGCTTGGACGGATAACTCCAAATGATTAAGTTCAAATGCAAAGGAAGACACAATATCATCAATTTTCTTCTTGAAGAATACACTGAACCTGGTCGCTAGTTCAGCATCAGATGAATGTTCAGGATAAACAGAGGACTGAGAAGGGGTGGACAGTTTCTTTACAAAGTTAAATAGCTGTTTAGTGTCCGCATTGGCGATCTTATTTCTCAGGTACTGCGACTTAGCATCGGTGATCTGACTGTAATACAGCTCACATTCCTGACGCTACAGGTCCAAGTCTATCTGCATGCCGGACTTCAACATGCGACGTTCAGCACGACGCCTACGCCTCCTGGCCTCCCTAATCTCATTAGTGAACCAAGGGGCATTGGGTCTAATTGTAACAGTCACAGTTTTAACAGGGGCATGCTTGTCCATCAGATTACACAGTATGTTATTATAAAACGTTACTGCTTCTGAAGGACAAGAAAGACACTTGGAAGTGAACAAAACCTGTTCAATATCCTGGCGGAAAGAGATGGTGTCTATGTCACGAAGCTTCCTAAACCTCACTTTCCGTCTAGGGTTGTGTGGCCCTTTAAGATTAATGGTAGAAAGTATTGCGGAGTGATCAGATGGCAAAGATGGCAAGAGAATAATACGGGAAATAATATCTTCTGATTTCCTACTGAGAACTAAATCAAGCGTATGACCTGCCTGGTGGGTGGGACCCTGAACATGCTGTTGGAACCCAAAGGCTTCAACAGCATTGAGGAAAGATTGGGCAAAACTATCAGTAAAATCATCTACATGTATATTAAAGTCACCAAGGAGGATGACCGGGTGAACAGCGACAGCAGCACTCTCAAGGAGAGTTAAAAACTCTTCAAGAAAATCGTTGCTGGTAAAGGTATTCCGAGAGGATTGGGGTGGGCGGTAGATACAGTAAACCCGTACAGTGGATGAAGAAGTAAGATGGATTGTCAGATCCAACAATTCAAAATGACAAAGATTTGTAAATGTCATTGACAACACAGCGCGCAGAAGATCTATAGAGGACACAGATGCCACCTCCTCTAGATGTCTTTCTTGGATGATTGCAAATATTAAAATTTGGAAGGGATAATTTCAATATTCAGCAAGGGTAGGCTCGTCTCTCTGGTCACCTGAAAGCCACGACTCCGCAATGACTAACACATCAATATTATTATCTACGATCAAACTTGACACTACATCAGCTTTATTAGTCAAGGATCTTGCATTCCATAAACAAAATTAAGACTCACAATTGGAAGTCTCACAAAGGGGTTGTGACCGTGGAATCCTTCGCCTGCGGCGTCCCCGATGAGTACGACGCCGCCGCGCAATCCCAAGAACACATATCCTTCTCCACACAGTCAGATGAAGCAGATGACTAGGCCAAAGACTTTAAATAGTATCAAGACAGATTACTCTGACCTACTTCCGTAGTACATTTTGGAGGCATACTTTGCTGTGTTAAAAACAGACTCGGAAAAATACGTTCTCCATAGGTATAACACGTGAAAATATGTCTCACTTTTTCTTGATATTTCATATCTTACTCTATCTTTTTCAAGTCTGATTTTTGCACGAGAAAAAGGATGGATAGTTGAAAAAACATTTCTTGAACCTTTTTTGTCAATAAATGCCGATATGAATCCCTTGGATCATGCCTGCTTTTTGACAGAGTCATCTGCCATAGGGTTAACACGTGAAAACATGGATTTTAAAAATGATTATAGTTCCTCTAGTATTACCTTGAATTCAGTGCAAATGTAGCTTACATGTAATTTGAGAATCTGAAAAGGCTTAATGAAGGCTCAAAAGGTGCAAGGGACCCCGCATAAATCCCCGGGAATATGCATGCTTTTGGCCTTCGATCTCCCATAGGTTAGCACGCAAAAAGGGGAATTTTTGAATGATTATAATTCCCGCAGAATTAAATCAAAATTTTGAAAAATGTGCCTTGAATAAAATTTAAAGCTCTGAAAATGTATAATTAAGACTCAACTAGTTGAATAGACCCCGCATAAATCCCCGGGAATATGCATGCTTTTTACCCCCCAAAAGTCTCTCCTGCCATAGGTTTTCACGCGAAAACAAGGAATTTTAGGATGATTATAATTCCCATAATTTTTATTTGAAAATATAAAAAACGTGATTTACATAAAATTTAAAGCTCTGAAAAGGTATAATTAAGGCTTGATGAGTTCAGTAAACCGCCCATAAATCCCCGGGAATATGCATGCTTTTGACCAAAAACGTCTCGCCTGCCATAGGTTAACACGCAAAAACAAGGAATTTTAGGGTGATTATAATTCCCATAATTTTTCTTTGAAAATGTAAAAAATGTGATTTGCATGAAATTTGAAGCTCTAATAAGGTATAATGAAGGCTTGGTGAGTCCAGTAAACCCCCCATAAATCCCCAGGAATATGCATGCTTTTGGCCTTCCAGCTCACATAGGCTAACACATGAAAACGGGGGTTTTGAAATGATTTTAATTCCCCTAGTATTTATTTGAAATTATGAAAAATGTGATTTACATGAAATTTAAAGCCCTGAAAGGGTATAATTGAGGATCGATGAGTCCAATAAACCCCCCATAAATCCCCGGGAATATGCATGCTTTTGGCTTCCATTGGTTAACACATAAAAACAGGGGTTTTGAAATGATTTTAATTCCCCTAGTATTTATTTGAAATTAGGAAAAATGTGATTTACATGAAATTTAAAGCTATGGAAGGGTATAATTGAGGCTCGGTGAGTCCAATAAACCCCGCACAAATCCCCGGGAATATGCATGCTTTCGACCAAAAAAAATAATTTGCCGTACTACACGTGCCTTCAAATTTGTTATCGATGACCTAATGTGAATGGGCGTGTACCGATCACGTGAGTGACGACATCCAATTAGATCGTGCACTAGCAGACGACCATGTAGCAGACGTACGTCCGCCCGAAAGCAAACCCAGCCTCGCCGGTTAGAAGAAAATCTAACTAAATTCCAGTTCACTACTATATTTCTAATGTACCAGAGGCAAAATTCAATGTGTTAAATTCATAAATTCGTATAATCAATGTTCTATCACCGCATTACGCCTAGCCTAATGGCTGATGTTCATGCAAGCAGCATGGAATAGCCGAGCGGAATAGCCTGCATGGACATGATAGGTGTCTAGCACTATCTAGGCTTGGTCTACCCCTCTGCGATCCCGATAAAGGTGGTGGCGTTGCCGTTGGCTTTGCCGATGATATGTCAGTTTGCCAAAACTTGGCTCATTCAGGTTTTTTTGCTTGCTGTTCGTTGTTTGGTTGTCCTTGGTACCGAGAGACCGACAATGTAGTGTGTGTGTGGGGGGGGGGGGGCTTCTGAACCCTGTTATGGATATGAGTCTGACACTGACATTCTATGACAAGGGCGAATGCGGGATGTAGTAGGGTCGGGGCACAAAATTGATGCAGGGCTGTCAAAGGAGGGGTGTAGGGTATCAGATATTATTAGTCCAGTTTTTTTTAAATTTTGTTCCAGTTGCTTTATTTTGTTTTTGTTGGGGTTTTTTTTTGTTTTATTGCTCAGTGATTTTGTTTTTAATCATGTAAATCACTTGTAATTGTTGTGATTTTTGTTGATTTCCTATAAATAAAAACACAAATTAAAAAAATAAGAGATCATTATTTTTTCCTCAATTCTATTGGAGTCATTTTTTACAGATTTTTACAAGATTATGCCCTTTAGTTAGGGCTTTACCAAACGGCAAAAGCGCTGTCCAGAAAAAGAAGGAAAAAATAAAGAAAGTTAAAAAATAAAAACATCTTGATTAAGACTATAACCTTTCCCTCTGGGCCGATCGACATGTACCACAATATATACGCGTGCTTTATTTCGGCACTGAGCACTCTTCGTATTTGACTAGGCTTCCTATTTAACCGGTGGATGTTATGTACACCATATGTGATACGATTCGATCGAGAATTACTGTAATTTTCGTTAGGAAATTGTGTTACATGTCCTTCATTATATGGACCTGGGTTCGTTTGAATATCACCAGATAGTAAGATGGCAAACTGGAAACATGCACATGTGTTGCTATAATAAACAATAGGTTTACTACAGTATCTCACATGCCTACAAACAGAAGAAAGTAGACTGTGATTGCAGTTACAAGCATCAGTTGGTAGAATGAATACATGACTCACATTCAAAAGAAATACAACCAGGGGTATACAAAAGGAGGTGCTACTATTGACTGCACTTCAAAGGTAGAGGCGATGTACAATGTATAATGTGTAACAACAAAAGGTACTATTGAAAGTACAAAGCAAGTACAGTACACATTGTAAAGATGTGCAAAGGAAGTGTACAGCACTGGACATTGAAAATGGCAGTGCAGAGTCGGTTACAGTATTATGATACAGAATTTAACTGCTGAGACATGTAGCTGACTTACCAAAATATCGACTAAAAATGTCTAGCAAGATCCTTGACACACACAGAATACTCTATAAACAACCAAATCGCAAATAATGCAACAAAAACCTAGTAAAAAGAACAAAATAATCAGAGCAAATTAAAATCCGATAGATATTTCGCAGAATTAGGTTTAGAAGTAAACGACATCGATAGGAAATAGAAAAAATGTAAGGTTAAGATATTGTACATACATTAAATAGTCGGCTAAGAGAGTTCCAATTTAGACTTATATACAAACCATCATCTTTTCCGGTTTGGTTTTGTTTCAAGTGATTTCTTTTTGTGAAAAAGAAGAAGAAACATAAACATTTATTTTATTCTTGCGAATATGCGCAATTAATCTGGGAATCATGTTCGAGATTGTAGCTAGAAAGAAATTCTGTATGGGAGGGAGGAAAGAAATAAAGGAAAACACCAATTGTTAAATCATATTCTAATTCTTGTAAAATATTTGATTTTTAAAAACAGAGTGCATAAGAAACCACCTTCTTTTAATGAAATATAAAATAATATTGTAGGAGATAGGTTAGAGGAGAGAAAATTGGCATCGATTAGGGGAACCCTTACTATCCATTTTTCCGATCAAGCGTTCTTTAAAATGAAGACATCTGTAGCACTTAAACTTAAACTTCAATTTACTTGAAAATTAAACGGCCAAAGTATACATATTAATAGGAAGTGCCTCACTTTTTTTAATGATTAGAATACCCTACAGCCGCGCATGTACTTCGCGCCCTCCGATCCCCCCTTCTCCTTGGTGGAACCGCCATGCGAGACAAACAATGAGAAATGAAGAAAACCTGACAAGGCACTGCTCACGGATATCTAGTTTAACAACGCTGATTAAAATAGAGGTGTTGTGGATCAGTGGATAAGTCCCCGGACTGTGAACCACGAGGTCCGGGGTTCGAATCCCACTAGCGTCCTTTGGCAAGACGTTAATCTACATTTGCCACTCTCCACCCAGGTGTTAAATGAGTACCCGGTAGGATGCGAAAGTTAATGTCGTTTGTTTAGCAATTGTTTAGCAATTTGAGCGTCACTGTACTGCCCATTGCTGGAATACTCCCCAGGGAGCGGAAAATGTGCATACATTGTGTGCGGGCATGCCAGTATCCGATCACCGGGGGTAATAATAAAAGCTACCTATTATTATTATTAGCGCTTAGAGACTTAATTGTAATTTGCGCTATATAAAAATTGAGAATTATTATTATTTTTATTAAAACATTTAAAGGACAAAGACTGAGTTTCCTGCTCAGACGGAAAAGGTACCACTGTCTGAATCTGTATCCAGACGCGCAGGAAGGGGTCCAGCTTTGGAGGGTAAACAATCTTGGGGGCCACCTCAAACGGATTAGGGGCCCCACTCATAGGACCCACCTCACAACCTGCACACAATCCCATCGAGTGAGAAAATTTTGACTTTTACATGCTAAAAGTTTGCATTTTAGAGCAGTTAATACAAGCTTAATTTACATCTCTTTAATGCGGAATTCTTCTATGTTGGGGGATAGGCAACTGCCCCTTCTGCCCCCCCCCCTTCCGGTACCTATGTCCATATCCCAAGGAATTATATTGGTCTAAGCTTTAATAACTAAATTTACTTCAAGTGAAAACTGGTGGTGCCTGTTGCTTTATGAATAATCATTGGAATAAAGAACGATTATTGTTTGATGTGAAAATTAAATCTTTATTTTGTATTTCGTTGTTTTCAGTGTCCATTTTAGCAAACGCAGCTAACAGTATGGTCGTATAAAAGTTTTGCAGTAATATTTCACTCAGTGCTCTTTGGTAGCCCCTTTTATTTTATTCTTTTTAATACTTTTTAGATCGATTTTGCGTCTTAGTCCGAAAACAGATAATGCTATGCCTACTTGTAAAAGAAAAGAAGCGACCCGCCAATTTTCATTGGGTTTAGAAAGTACACGCCAACCCCGTCTGTACTGTTACCATAGTAACAGAGCAAACAACATGTGCATCACAGTTTGTATCATAGAGAAAAAACATATAATCGTGATGATTTTTTTACGAGCTATATTCAAACTCACAATGATAAATCTTAGTCTGTGGGGGAAATTAAAGAACAATGGAATGCATAAGAAGAAATTATTATAAATAAAGGAAAAGAGAGAAAGAGAAACTTTGCTCTGTTCTTCTTTGCCCCTCTGTCTCTTTTCTCCCGACCCGCTCTCTCTCTCTCTCTCTCTCTCTCTCTCTCTCCCTTCATTCTGTTTTATCTACTCTCGTCCTCTCGCTCCACCTCTCTGTTTATGTCTCTATCCTTATCTCCTTCTCTCCCTCTCTCACCTGCCCTTCTCTCCTATATTTCTATCGGGACTTTTCTTTCACCCCGATCTGTTCCTCTCTAAACCAACTCTATTTTTTTTTGGAGAATCTCTCTCTCTTCTTTCAGAATATTCTCCCATTATTTCCTTTCTGTTCACCCCCCCCCCCCTCTCTCTCTCTCTGTCTCTATTTTCTATCTATCTGTCTGTTTCTCTTTACACATAATCGCAGTTAAGTATCATAATCTGTTTGTATTTCAATAATTATTGCAATTTTCAATATCATTGATTTTATTGGTACATGTATAACCATAACAACCCATGGACAGACTTACGCGGCAACTACCACCGCGGACAAATAATTATTTCATGTTTGGGTAATACTTTATATGTATTCGTCTGGAGTCGGTAATTGTTATGGGTATGCCCGGGATCATTGTTATTGAGGTAGTTAGCCAGAGGTAACTCCCCGGTTATGACATTCCAACATAACATTCCAGGGCGCATACATCCTTGCTCCATCAATATGATCAAAATTTATATATCTAATATTTTTTATCTATAGCGCTCTTATTCGTGACGCAATAACGGCTCATGCTGGCGCTCCGATGTTATTATCCAGCCGCCATAGTAACCAGCGCTCATTCTGCCCAATTACACCCGGATGGAGAGTGGCAAAATGGATATTGTCAAAGGGCGTTGGTGTCGGGCTGGGATTAGAACCCTCAACCTATATGCATTGAAAGTCAACTGAAGGAACCACGATTCAATTCAATTCAAAGCAACATTTATTTCACGTATAAAATATAAAATCGAAAGTTCAAATCATACACACATAAAATCACGTTAAGAAATATAAACAAGATATGACATTTATAAAGTCAAACATGGATAGCATAAAATAAACATACATAAACAAACAATTCAAAAAATAACAAGTACGTACAAAAGGAAGAAATAATGCCAGGGGCACTAAGGATTGACAGAGGGACATTATGACTGTCTATCTAGGCACAATTATAGCTGTGTTGTTAAATTTCAAGGGAAAATAATTATTCACACGACTTCGGCCAAAGAAAGCAAAAGCTTGAGTTAGGTCGTTGATAGTACATCTATACATTTTTTTCTTCACAATACACTCACTATATATGGCTACCATGATAACTGATGATATTAAAAAATAACGACTTATACTCTCAAAGAATGTCGTAAAATACTGCTGCAAATTTGTAGTGGAGGTATCAAGCTATGATCGAATTTAACAAAATATGGTTTTCATTGCTTATGCTGCTAATTTAGTAATAGGAATTCAGTATTTCAATTTTCAGTTTTCTTTTGAAAGAGTAGATAGAGCGACACATTTTCACGGAGTTAAAGAGTTCCATATTAAACTACCATGGACTTTCACAGAACTTCGTTCCGTTAAAGCAAGTCTGGATGAAGGTGGTCTCTAAAAAACCCCTTTTCGAGTATTGTGACTGTGAAAATTAGAATTTACATGTATAAAGTTGAAAAAACTTGACGGAAGAAATTTGTTTACATAATTGTACATGAAGAGTGCTAGATTAACAGAGTGGAGATCCTGCAAAGAGAGCTTTCGTGTACTTTTAAATAAAGGCGGCGTATGAGCTCTAAAATGAGACTTTGTACATATTAACCTTATTGCTCTCCTTTGAAGAGTAACCAAGGGTTTAAGAATAGACAAACATGCTCTTCCCCATATAATCACACAATAGTTTAGATAAGGCAAGATAAGCGTATAGCATTAAAATGATATTTGATGGCAAAATAGGAATCAATTTATTCATGACAACAGCTCTTGATACTTTGATAATTACATCTGATATATGGTTATTCCAAGATAATTTGTTATCGACAAGTACTCCCAAAAATTTCATGACGTGTACTTCTTCTAAATTTTGCAGAGTTCATTTCAATGTTAGACATATGAGACACTGTGGAGCGGCTTGTCTGAAAGATCATATATTTAGTTTTTTCAATATTCACGGAGAGTTTGTTAGCAGAAAACCAATCAGAAATATTAACTATTTGAAATAGTCAGTGTAAATCCTTGTGTGAGGCAAGAAGGTTGGTGTCATCTGCATAAAGAAAATATTGAAATATGGTAGAGGCGTTTGTAAGGTCATTCATATAAATTAAAACCAATACTAAAAACCAAAAACTAAAATAGACCCCAAATGAACTCCAGAACAAATTGTTAATAACTCAGAAGGACAAGACTGAAATAAAAATACCATGACATAATGATTTTGTTTCTCCCTGTTTCATGTGTAGCTTGCTCTTCGTTTCCATGCCAACCGCACGAGAAATGTACGGAAACCAAGACAGGTTACTCATGCAGTAAGTAATAATGAAGAGGAAGTGTGGGTAATCTCGTTTTCTTTAGTCATATATATATATGTGTGTGTGTGTGTGTGTGTGTGTGTGTATATATATATATATATATATATATATATATATCTATATATCTATATATATATATATATACATATATGTGGACAGATTTTGTCTTATTTCTACGCTCAACTGTCCAGCTAATGTACCAACTGTCCACCTAATGTATTATGACGGAATAAACCGCATTGTTGTGTGTCCACCTAATGTACTCTTTAGTCATATATGTATGTATATATGTAAATATATACATATATATATATATCGAAGAAAGAGCAAATACTCAGGAGTCAAATAAAAAACACCGCAGGAGCCAAAAATTTGGACTGACGTTCGGTCAAAGAACTTTATCAAAGTAAGACTGAAAATAAACAATGTGTGTGTGTGTGAGTGTGTGTGTTCGTGCGTTTGTTTAGCATTATGTCCGAGGACATTTTCGGACAGAGAACAAAAAAAAAATCATGACAACAATGGTCCTCGGAAGCCGGACAATAGTCCTCGAACGTCGAACAATGAATTTATGCCTTATTCCGTCGACTGTCCGAGGACGAGTAACAATAGAGGAACAATAGTTGTCCTCGGAAGCAAAGCCATGTAAACGTATGTGTGTGTGTGTGTGTGTGTGCATATATATATATATATATATATATATATATCAATGAGCATAAGTCAAACTTTATTTCAGTTTTTAAATAAAAGGTAATTCCACGTTTTTACAGATTCTGATCGTCATATTCATATATTTGGAATACACCTGGCAAGGACCGGGGGCATTCCTCTTGGAATAGCTCCGACTCACTCTCGATTGCACAGTTGTATTCGTCCTCTGTACATGTAAGTGATCACGTTGGATTTTTTTTTTCTCTCATAAATTAGGCAATGTCATCACTGTTCCAGACACAGCCGTGAGGCAAAGATTGCGTTTAATTGATGGACTCTCTCTGCAAGAAAGCCGTGTAGAAATCCTGTACCAAGGGGTTTGGCGAAATGTGAGCACACAACACTGGGACATTTATGCTGCATCGGTCGCCTGCCGTTCTCTTGAGTTTCCCACCGTTATTACCACCAACGGAAAAGTGGAACCTGGTAACACCGCGGAGGCATCTGTGCTATTCCAAATGATACAACTCAACTGCGAGGGAGACGAAACAAACATCACTGGATGTCGCATGACGGTGATCGATTCTCTAGAGCACAATTCTGCTTACGTTCTTTGTGGTAGGCAATATTATATTTACGTCTCGATTTCAGCTGGTGTTCCTCAGCCGGCTCAAACGAGGCGCCATTTGTTTTTTAAAAATTATTGCAAAATGAACAGTGCAAACAATACTTTCAATAACTGGGGTGTGGGTTAAATGTCTTCAGGGGCTCGATTAGCGCAGATACTGATGCAATCTGAATGACGCCTCGTGCATTGTCGTGTGAGCCGGTCTTTGAGCCCGGCTCACACGAGGCGCCAGTTTGCTGACGTTAGGACCGGGTCAATGACTGGGTGCGGTCATTTCCGCGTCATGAAAGAGTGACATCGTACAAAAAGTGAAAGCAAATTACACAACGCACAAATTGCGTTTAATTAATTACTGGCATGTGAGGAATTGCATTCACAGGCTCATTAACGCAGGTTATAACACAATCGAAATGATGACCCGTGTGCATTGGGCACTACATGGACCATTGTACAAGAAGTGAGTACGCCAAATGCGTGTCCAATCGAAATCCCGCAGGAAACTGAGAACAATTAAAGGGATACGCCACCGGGCGGCCGTGGGGAAAGTCAGGATTGCGTAAGCCCCATTCACTCGTACACAAAGTTTGTGCGTCGAACGCGTCCATTGGACTAAGTGGGATTACATTTCGACTGCACGAAGCCGACCGAAGCTCGCACGAGAACTCGAGCTCAGGCGGAGCGTGCATGTTTGTGCGGCGACCAGTCTATCCGAGGTTTGCGCCCCGCGGGGCAACGGCATGATCAGGTAACGATCACGGTGCCCTCTCGCGGCATTATAACGTCCACAATCTGCGGTTGAGTATCCCTTTAATAATGATGGCTGAAAACAAACAGTTCGTGTAGATGATTCAATTTGCTTGGCCACTTCTCCGTCGAAGGAGCTTTTTGGACAAATCTGAACATGTTAAACCAGGCTCACACCAGACGTCATTTGTTGACGTTAGGACCGCATCTGTGACAGACACGGTGTTTTGCTCGTCATGAAAAAGTGACGGCAAAATGAACATTGCAAATAATAATTAGCACAGGTTTTGACGTAATTGAAATGACGCCTCGTGTGAGCCGGGCTTTAGTGTGACTATTTCCTCTTTCCTCACTGCCTTTTTAGGTGAGAATGTATGTGCGTCCAACCCATGTTTGAACAATGGCTCCTGTTCATCGCACCCATCTGACCGGCTTAAAGTGCGCTGTTCTTGCAACATCGGTTTCACCGGATCACACTGCCATTGGGCGACATCCTGCAAAGGTTATCGTGATATCGGTTTCAATGAAACCCGCATGTACGAGATCAAACCAGAAGACAGCGACAAACCCTTTATGGTCAAGTGTGACATGGAAACCGATGGAGGCGGTTGGACAGTCATCCAGGTAATACTAGAAATTCACAATGGCGTCGATTCTGGGGGTAGGGGGCAGTCCCCCCCCCCCCCCCCACCACATTAAATCCGGAGGAGTAAAATTAAATGATGAAAAATGATGGAAAACTAGGGAAATTAAACCTTCTAAACAATGAAATACAAAAGGTAGGCCCTATTACACGATCAGACTTCAATTTCGCCGCGCGCTCTGCACGCACATTCTCCCTGCTTCATGTAACCATGGAGAAGCTGGTAATTATGAGGCGTTAAGAAATCATCAAGGGTAATAATAATAATAATATTCCGCTTTTATATAGCGCCTAATACATCGGTGATGTGTCTAAGCGCTTTACAGATATATAGGTTTTTGCGGTCCATGATTTCGGACTTTTTTCATTCAATTTGATATAAGAGTCATTCAAATTAGCGAAAAAAAATCTGCACCATAAAATTCATCATTCAACTTGGTATTTCGGTCATTCAAATTCGCACTTAGATCAAACAATTTAACACTTTTCTCATTCAAAATAAAAAGTCGGTTGGGAGCATTCAAATTCGCCACCATGCCGGAAAGCGTCTCTGCCAGCATTCAAATTCGCACGTGGGCATTCGAATTCGTAATAAGCCCATTCAGTTTAGCATGTTTAAGGTATTTGGACTTAAACTCAATACCCCAACCCTCCCCAGTGAAAAACACAGATACTTTTATGAAAGAAATAATTTTCCTAAATAACTTTATTAGTTATTACACCCACTTACATACATGTAACAATATAACATTATGAAATATATCTTCAATTGAAAGTATGAACAATAATTACTGTGTAAACTTGTTAGACCATAAATTAGAGAAAAGTAAGTCAATAATGTTATAAAAAAAATATATGTAGATGAGATAAAGATGAATTCATTAAAAGAAGCTTATATGAATAAGAGAATATATAAAAGCTCATATGCAATTCGAAACCAATATATCAAAATTAATAAAGAATAACAACCAAATAAAATGTGTTCGACGTAAATTACGAATTCGAATGCTCAATGTGCGAAAAAGAATGCTCTGAAATGAATTTGAATGCTGGAATAACGGTATTGCGCAATCGCATCACTTCCCGTTCTAAATTGAATGACCGTTTCACGAACTTGATGCATTTTTGCGAATTCGAATGAAATTAGTCTAAATTGGATTGATAAAGGTACTAATACGAATGCATGTAATATTAATTTGAATGCTTAAATGCTTGTACACGGCCAAATTCTTCTAAATTGAATGCACGTAGTATGAATTTGACTGATGAACTTACGAAATTGACCGCAAAAACCTATATTATTACCCCGGTCATCGGATTCTGACATGCCCGCACACAATGTATGCACATTATCCGCTCCCTGGGGAGTATTCCAGCAATGGGCATTACAGTGACGCTCAAATTGCTAAACAAACGACATTAACTTTCGCATCCTACCGGGTACCCATTTAACACCTATATACCTTCATTGCTCCCCAATCCGAAAAACGGTTTGACGCCCCTGACAATGCATGCCTAAGCATCATCAGGGTTGGACAATAATTAGTCAGGAAATTTTGACAGCAGTTTGACGATTGCAAAGTCGTGAAAGTCGTGGATAGTGGGGATGACAAGAGAGAGATAGGGTAACTTATGCGTATGGGTAAAACAAGAATACTGCATCTTTGTATAAATCGCCGATGGAAATTTAAAAAAAAAAAAATAAGATTAAATACAATAATTAATATACATGTACATACAATGCATCGGCCTATGATACGGTCGCAAAGACTTTCAAGAAATCAACTTAGGGGCAGTGTGAATACCAAATTGTATTATATACATAATTATACTGTATTATTTTATCAAGGCAATGCAAGATTAGTTATTTATTTTTAATCAACTTCTGATTTGAATTTTAATTGTAGGCCTGCATTCATTGTAGGAGTCATACATTTCAGCGCTAAATGTTTCACTATGAAGAGCATTCCATGCACTTTCCTTTATAGCGTAACTCGCCGGCCAATATGTTTTCTTCGTTGAGGCCCGGGGAAAAGAGCTATCGCTTTGGTTTTTTCTTCACAAACGGAGACTACTGGCTGGGACTGGAATCGATTCTTCAGTTGGGACCGTTTCCTGTAAAACTAAGACTGGATGTGCGATTGGTGAACTCGTCATTCAGAAAGTCATCCAATGTCGCCTTTGCTTCATATGACTTCTTTTTGACGGACTATAGTAATGGGTACGTAATATGTAAAATGTATGCTGCATTGAGAGAGATAGTGGAATATCGAGGTCCCCCCCCCCCCCCCCCCCACTCAGTATTATTTAGGGTACGCGTATGCTTGTTCCCTCCCTTTGAAAGCACCCCCCTATCCCAGGGCTGCCAAAATTTCTGAACCCCCCTATCACGGGCTTTGCGCGGGCTTTTCCTGCCTTGGAGACCCCCCTAAATTCAGAACACTGCTCAATGTACCCCCCCCCCCCCTATCTCAGGTGAGCTCTTATTCCAACCCCATATCTCAGGACAGACACCAACCCCCCTCCCAAGTAAGCTGTCATTACAATACCTTGGAAGAGATGGGGGCCAGTGTTTCTACTTTTCAAAATGAAATAAACCTGGCTGAATGAGCTATCAAAACTAGCAGGAATTTCAGGAATTTGATCCTGGGATTTGATCAATTTTTCAAGATATTTCATAACCCCCCTTTTATAATTTCTCAGGTGTCGAAGAGAGAGAGAGAGAGAGAGAAAGAAAAACACCCCCTTTTTTAATGAAATCTCCTGGTGAAAGATAAAAAACACCCCCTTTTTGTCTCGCCCACCGGAGGTGAAGGCGAGACTAAGGGATCCAAATGACGTCCGTCCGTCGTCCGTCCGTCACACACGTTATGACAGATAACTTTGCAACCGTCACTCACTTTTCAACCAAACTTGGGTTGTAGATGCACTGAGGGGACCTGCATGTTATGGTTCCGTTGGAGGTCACATGATAAGGTCAAAGGTCATTTCAGGTCAAACGTTAAAGTTTACCTGCAAGACTCTCTTATGACAGATAACTTTGCAACCGTCACTCACTTTTCAACCAAACTTGGGTTGTAGATGCACTGAGGGGACCTGCATGTTATGGTGCCGTTGGAGGTCACATGATAAGGTCAAAGGTCATACGTTAACGTTTACCTGCAAGACTCTCTTATGACAGATAACTTTGCAACCGTCACTCACTTTTCAACCAAACTTGGGTTGTAGATGCACTGAGGGGACCTGCATGTTATGGTGCCGTTGGAGGTCACATGATAAGTTCAAAGGTCATTTCAGGTCAAACGTTAAAGTTTACCTGCAAGACTCTCTTATAACAGATAACTTTGCAGCCGTCACTCACTTTTCAACCAAACTTGGGTTGTAGATGCACTGAGGGGACCTGCATGTTATGGTGCCGTTGGAGGTCACATGATAGGTTCAAAGGTCATTTCAGGTCATACGTTAAAGTTTACCTGCAAGACTCTCTTATGACAGATAACTTTGCAACCATCACTCACTTTTCAACCAAACTTGGGTTGTAGATGCACTAAGGGGACCTGCATGTTATGGTGCCGTTGGAGGTCACATGATAAGGTCAAAGGTCATACGTTAACGTTTACCTGCAAGACTCTCTTATGACAGATAACTTTGCAACCGTCACTCACTTTTCAACCAAACTTGGGTTGTAGATGCACTGAGGGGACCTGCATGTTATGGTGCCGTTGGAGGTCACATGATAAGTTCAAAGGTCATTTCAGGTCAAACGTTAAAGTTTACCTGCAAGACTCTCTTATAACAGATAACTTTGCAGCCGTCACTCACTTTTCAACCAAACTTGGGTTGTAGATGCACTGAGGGGACCTGCATGTTATGGTGCCGTTGGAGGTCACATGATAGGTTCAAAGGTCATTTTAGGTCATACGTTAAAGTTTACCTGCAAGACTCTCTTATGACAGATAACTTTGCAACCATCACTCACTTTTCAACCAAACTTGGGTTGTAGATGCACTGAGGGGACCTGCATGTTATGGTGCCGTTGGAGGTCACATGATAAGTTCAAAGGTCATTTCAGGTCAAACGTTAACGTTTACCTGCAAGACTCTCTTATAACAGATAACTTTGCAGCCGTCACTCACTTTTCAACCAAACTTGGGTTGTAGATGCACTGAGGGGACCTGCATGTTATGGTGCCGTTGGAGGTCACATGATAAGGTCAAAGGTCATACGTTAACGTTTACCTGCAAGACTCTCTTATGACAGATAACTTTGCAACCGTCACTCACTTTTCAACCAAACTTGGGTTGTAGATGCACTGAGGGGACCTGCATGTTATGGTGCCGTTGGAGGTCACATGATAAGTTCAAAGGTCATTTCAGGTCAAACGTTAAAGTTTACCTGCAAGACTCTCTTATAACAGATATCTTTGCAGCCGTCACTCACTTTTCAACCAAACTTGGGTTGTAGATGCACTGAGGGGACCTGCATGTTATGGTGCCGTTGGAGGTCACATGATAGGTTCAAAGGTCATTTCAGGTCATACGTTAAAGTTTACCTGCAAGACTCTCTTATGACAGATAACTTTGCAACCATCACTCACTTTTCAACCAAACTTGGGTTTTAGATGCACTAAGGGGACCTGCATGTTATGGTGCCGTTGGAGGTCACATGATAAGGTCAAAGGTCATACGTTAACGTTTACCTGCAAGACTCTCTTATGACAGATAACTTTGCAACCATAACTCACTTTTCAACCAAACTTGGGTTGTAGATGCACTGAGGGGACCTGCATGTTATGGTGCCGTTGGAGGTCACATGATAAGGTCAAAGGTCATACGTTAAAGTTTACCTGCAAGACTCTCTTATGACAGATAACTTTGCAACCATGACTCACTTTTCAACCAAACTTGGGTTTTAGAAGCACTTGGGGGACCTGCATGTTATGCTGCCATCAGAGGTCACATGGTAAGGTCAAAGGTCATTTCAGGTCAAACATAGTTTACCCGCAAGACTCTCTTATGACATATGTAATCGTCACTTTCCAAACATTAGTAATGTAGATATATGCAAGCATAACTTATGCAGATTTATGCACTTGGGGGACCTGTTGCATGGCAACAGAGATCACGATATTTCTAGTTATCGCATGTGGGCGAGACACATTATCGCTAATGCCTTGTTTTACAATTCACGGGCCGGATTGTGTCGCCCCAAAAATACCCCTCTACCGGAGATTTTGGGAACACGCATGCGGTCCCTTCGACCTCCGAGTGGGGGGGGGGGGGGGGGGCGGAATCGAGGTGACTATGATAGTACTATTTCCTGAAGGAAATAGAAATATTGCGCTATCAATGGCTGAAACACAGAAGTGCCTCTTGCAGATTAATTTTATCACAGGCCGGTAGCCCAAGCAAGCCCCGGTAAACCGCGACGGGTTATTTTTAGTCAATGTTTTTTTTTTTTAATATTTAACGTGAAAATGAATGGCGAATGCTAGATTGAGGGAAGGGAGCTAGTTGGCTAATATCGGCTTCACCCTTTATGCTGACTACGCCAATGGTGATTTGGTAACTTAATGTAGAGGCTTGATAAAATCTGAGCTGCCTGGCCTTACAATGCTACGGTATAGAAATGAAACCCAGGGAAAAAGGGCACTTCAAAATCATCATGTGCTTCACACAAAAGTACATATATGCAAGTGACCGGAAATGCCAGACTCATTTTGCCCTTAGACTCAGTGTTAGCCTAAAGCGTATAGCCATATGCTTTCGTAAATGGGAGTATTCAGTCATATTTATCTTAATAATAGCATTATATATTATAAACCTTTCCATGTCTGGCTATTTGTTCATCCTTTTTAACATCATTAAAGATCATCAAATTCAACAATTTATTAAATCAAGCCTCCACAAATCCCTTTAACGTATTTTTTGATGACCCTTTCCCCCTAACCTTATTTCGTTCATTTCCTTGCTCATACGCTTTTATTTGATACTCACCTGTACAGATACCGTGCCAATTTTACATCCTTCCATGGAACTAGTGGCGATGGAATACACCGAGATGAATTCGAAGTACGTACATGTTCGCAATCCGGCCAGCCCTTCACTGTAGAGGGATGGCACGGCTGGTGGCTCAATCGAGAATGTATTAACCAAGTGCAGTTAAACGGTTGTATGTATGGTAGTCAGTGGAGACAATGTAGAGGTAATGGCTGGAGCTCCTTGTGGATACCTTCTTCTGGCCACTTTGCCGTATTTGTAGTGGAGAGTGAAATGAAGATAAGACAACTTTCCAAAGAGTGAAAGTATAGGTTTAAGGTAAGACTTCGGGGTCTTCGATAGGAACAAGTCGAGTGAAAATTATCTCGCATTAGTAGTGGAAGGGATGCTAACATGAAGATAAGAGAGCTTTGGTATATAGAAAAAGAGTGGAAACATGTAAGGTGAATATTAATCTTTATTAGGGACAAGGGTTCATTTTAGCTGCACGTATATTTTCTACAGCATTATACTTGTACATACAACTGCACGACTTTCAATGAACGAAGATTCACCGAAAGTGGCATGTAAAAGAAGGAGGATGCGCCCGATGTCTCATTGATGCCTGTACGGCATACGCGTCCATGAAAACGAGTGAAAATGGTTGTTTTTCACCACTACTGACGGGTCATCCGGGGATCTCCTTTAGGGTTTAAAAAACAGGAAAGTTCTGAATAAAGGGTATACAATTCACAAGTGATGAGAAAAGATCCTCAAAAAGGGTTGGTATACCGTATAGACTAGCAAAATAAGCGGCATTTGAAAATCTTCCCGTGCATATTTTTTCATGAATCTAAAGAGGGTTTTTTTCTATTGGCTTTCGATGAAAACGTCACACTGTTTTGTGTTCCGAAGTAAATATTTGGCTTTAACTATTCCCTTTTTTCCAAAAAAAAGCCAAGAAGAACCAAACCTCGAATAGGATCTACAATAAAAAAATCCTTCTCAAGGATACAAAGGTCAGACAATTTTCGCGGATTTCACTGATAGTGAACCTCTCGACTTAAATCCTCGCTTAGGGTGCTTTCCAGAAAGCCATGGAAGCGGATGCCGCGTACCGCTTCAATGGCACATACCCCGCCCCCTCCCGGGAGGAGGAGGAGAACAAGAAAAAGAGTAGAGACTCTCGGAAGATGTGACAACGTCCTAAATAGAGCGGCATCTTTATTAGGGTCAAGAGTATAAGTAACATAAGCCGATATACATACTAACTTTAGTCCACATGTTTGTGGAGCGCCAAGTGTCACACACTCATCCCGTAAAATTACAATAATTCTAGAATTAGATTTTAAAAATCAAGCCAACAGGAAATCGATTTCTCATTTTCATTTCATGACTGAATTTATTTCGTTCATTCATTTCAATACAGAACTACAGTAATTTGCACAGAGTAAAATGCTTGACAGTTAGCGCTCCATACACTAGTGGACTAAATCCATCGATCTAACCAGATTCAATTTCAGTCCACGTTAAAGGGAAAGTCCACCCTAATATCAAGTTCCTTTTAAAAGAATGATAAAATTAAAGAAACAGCTCAATGAGAGTTTGAACAAAATCCAATAAGAAATAAGAAAATTATGAATATTTGAATTTGTAATCAATCAAATACAAACTGGCAACGCCGTGACGTATCTTGCGAGCTCCTTACCCATTTTCCCTGTACTGAAAAAAATCACGAACTTCCGTTTTTTCTAAAGAAAATTTTTAATGATTCCTGCAGCCTAGGTATATGTGTTTTTACACAAAGCCCGTATGAAACAAATGAATTCCTTCATGAACATGATGAAAGAAAATGAAGCTTCGTGAAATTTTCTGTACAGACCAAATTCAGATTCAGCTTCAGATTCAAATACATTTATTCTCTTCTTATTATCAACCAAAAAATCACAAAACACATGATGGAATGAGGCGAGGGTAACAGGAAGCACATGGCTTGTGGTGGGGTCGTCTTGACTGTTAGGAGATGAGCTTGCAAGATACGATTCTTATTTCTTATCTGATTTTGCTCAAACTTTCATTGATCTGTTTCTTTAATTTTCTCCTTCTTTTAAACCCAATTTGATATCAGGGTGGACTTTAATGGATACGAGTTATTATATTGAGCCAATGGGAATTGTTCTAAGAACTTTTATTGCAGCTGGTAGTGAATGATATTATCATTTGAAAGATGCTTTATATACCTGCGCGCGGATTGGGGGAAAGAGCCGAAATGGCCATTATTGTTAAAGAAGTTTTGTGCCCAAGTAATGAAAATCATGTTCTCGGGGGAAAATGAATTTTTGTTCTGCTCGAGTTTGACTAACAATCACGAGTAATAAATGCATCAAAGATTTTTTTTTTGTAAGCTATGCCATAATTTTCGAATTAAAAGCGGGAATGAATATTTGAGCTGATAAATTTGTTCAGAAATGGGACGTAATTTTATTGCTTTTCCGGGGCCTTGCGAAAGTATATCCCTGGATACGCAACCGGACTGTCTCCAGTACACCCCATGATCGATATGCCCTGTATCAAATGTCATATCTTCGATGTAACGTGTGCAAGTAGCATCTTATACCAGCATAATTGGTACCTCGGGTGAATAATAATCAATACTATAGATATATGGCTCATTCTATTTTGAATGTAGAGGAAAAACAAAGAGAAATACCTAGCTATTATACACATGTAAAGGGAGAGTCCCGTTTTTAAGGATGGGGCCGGCGTACGCCCTCCCTGTTTCAAGGCCCCCAGAAAATTAAAATCCATACTGTTTGCAGTGTGTCAACTTTAAGTGGGGCTGCATTCCGCCTCCCTTTCTGGAAGGGATTCCATTCCCTCGTATTTATCAAATTCTGGATGCACTAAATAAACTATAGGTTTTCCTGGCCAATTTAATGATTTTTCCGTTCAAATCAAATTAACGTAAACGTCGCCCTCGGACAAATTCCTCAATTCAAACTGAGAATTCACATTCAACTATAGGCAACTAAAATCCCGTTTTAACAGAATTGGCATAAGTGTTAGAAAAAACATGGGGTCAGTCCCTTATAATTCTCTCCTTTTTTGGGTGGGGGATAACATGCACGTGTGCGCCAGTAGACTTTTTATTTCCTTTTGCAGGTGTCATCAACATTATTTGCCGTCCCGTCTTATAAAGACTTGTTAAAGTAGAACTTTAATGATTTTAAATATTGGCTTAATACTTATTATTGCATAGATGGCATAAATTAAACAAGGTTATCCAAATTCAACGCTTGGAAACATTTGAAGTAATGATTATTATCAATTATAAAACGGTAAAATACAGCCCCCGATATAGCAGCTGAAGAGCTCCTCGAACGCTGCTGAGATATGTGACGACACACCATGGACCAGTCCTGTCTAAGCAGACGATGTCCCATAACATCTTACACATTTTCAGAGCCTATTTTGTCATCTCCTCTTCACTTATTTCTCTTCCTTCACTAGCGTCAGTCTTAATGTTAGTCTGTTGCCTAACTCTTAACTTCGTGTATGGTATTATTTTGATGAAAAATGCAGCGTTAAAAAAATAAAGGAATCAGTCACTTGTAAACAAAATAAGACGCCGTTGTATTTTCAGCTGCTTGCACCGGGGCATGTTCGGCGTTTCAAGAGGGAACGAATACCATCCTGCTATTATTCGGAGGGCTTTTCAATTTGAAAGTGGGGTTTATTTCATTGATCATTGACCCTTCTCCTGTGTATTTACAATCAAACGGTTTTAGCTATCAGAATCAGTTTCACTTTCCCTTTATAATGGTGTGAAATAAGGTCATGTTTAAATACACCAAACTCTTTATAATTTGATAAATAATTGCATTGCAATTACGTTCATTCATTATAGGACGTCGTCTGCTTAAAGATCACATTGCAAGAAAATTCCATCAAAATAAATATTGGCTGAATACTTATTATTGCATAGATGGCATAAATTAAACAAGGTTATCCAAATTCAACGCTTGGAAACATTTGAATTAATGATTATTATCAATTATAAAACGGTAAAATACAGCCCCCGATATAGCAGCTGAAGAGCTCCTTGAACGCTGCTGAGATGTGTGACGACACACGAAGGACCAGTCCTGTCTAAGCAGACGATGTCCCATAACATCTTACACATTTTTCAGTGCCTGTTTTGTCATCTCCTCTTCACTTATTTCTCTTACTTGACTAGCGTCAGTCTTAATGTTAGTCTGTTGCCTCACTCTTAACTTCGTGTATCGTATTATTTTGATGAAAAATGCAACGTTAAAAAAATAAAGGAATCAGTCACTTGTAAACAAAATAAGACGCCATTGTATTTTCAGCTGCTTGCACCGGGGCATGTCCGGCGTTTCAAGAGGGAACGAATACAATCTGTGATATTATTCGGAGGGCTTTTCAATTTGAAAGTGGGGTTTATTTCATTGATCATTGACCCTTCTCCTGTGTATTTACAATCAAACGGTTTTAGTTATCAGAATCAGTTCACTTTCCCTTTTAGAATGGTGTGAAATAAGGTCATGTTTAAATGTACCAAACTCTTTATAATTTGATAAATAATTGCATTGCAATTACGTTCATTCATTATAGGACGTCGTCTGCTTAAGCAGGATCGATCCCTAGTGTGACGACATCAAAACATCGCTATATTTCTGGCGAATCCTCGGATATTCCAGATGCTGAGAAGAGCTTTTATTTATGTTGTTTTTATAATCATCAGATACGCAGTTGACATAAAACTTATACGATTGCCATCTGTAAGCTTCCCAGTTTCTAGTGATACATTAATTGCCATATTTGTGATTTTCTTTGGATAGCTACTTTAAGCAGGATCGATCCCGAGTGTGACGACATCAAAACATCACTATATTTCTGGCGAATCCTCGGATATTCCAGATGCTGAGAAGAGCTTTTATTTGTGTTGTTTTTATAATCATCAGATACGCAGTTGACATAAAACTTATACGATTGCCATCTGTAAGCTTCCCAGTTTCTAGTGATACATTAATTGCCATATTTGTGATTTTCTTTGAATACCTACTTTAAATTTTCAACCTCAGATCATGTTGTGCTATGTATATATCACCGATTTTAGAAATCATGATTTGTCACAAATATCTACATTATGTAGATTTTTTTTTAAATTGTCACAACAGTAGAAATAATGGTAAATTCGCTATACAAGATAGGTTGGATTCGGTGAAAATAACAACTTAACAATTTTAGAAGTTTTTGAGTGTATAGGCTTACTTTCCCTTTTCATCTGTTGCCGCATGTTACTCAAATGTTAATACTCTTTATTTTGCTCGCAATGATTGAAAATGTTCCTGCACTTAGTTTCTTTGTCAATTGTTTTGCGTTGTTACAGCACAATTGTTTCCTTGAAAAATGAAAATGAAATGAGATAAAATCTAAATGTAGAAAAAAAAGAAAAGTTATAGTGACGAATCATTTCTTCTTCTTCTTCCATACTATCATGCCTATAGAAAATAATAGCAAGTATCGATTGCTATCATCTGTGAAAGTATGAATCCTACTATTTTATAATCGTAGACCTTCCAACGTGTGTCTCGGATATTTGTTATTAACTGATTGATTGATTGATTGGTTGGTTGAAGGATTTTGTTGAATAGATTCCATTCTCGCTGTCCGAAGACAAATTTGCGATGGTTATAATATAATTTGCATGATAGAAAACAATAGTATAATTATTCAAATTGTTTAGACAGTGTTTTTCAGTCATTTAAAATATTGATAATGATAAAAATTATCATCATTATCGAATCATAAAAAGACGATTATGTAAAAAGGCCAATGTTTATCTATCATTTAAAATATTGATAATGATGATAAAAAGTATTATCATTATCGAATTGAATTGAATTGATTTGAATTTATTCATTGTCATGCACAACTGAACATCATGCATTGAAATCGTTTTACGGTCTCACATTAATTGTACAAAGCATGCAGTATATATATATATATATATATATATCAGCATATCATGAACTCACATTTACAGATAACTTAAGAGCATAATTTTTTAAGTGCATGACGTCTGTTGAGAGCCAGAAGGGCGTTAAGTCATATTCTTTTACACAGAGTTAGCACCCCTCTGGCTCTCAGCAGACGACAAATTGATAGTATTCATGGTGATGTACATGACAAAAAGCAACGACATACAGATAGAACAATCTAAGATTACACAGTCTAAGATTACAAGAACAAAATCAAAGAATAAATATTTCTTAGCTATACAGCACAGGTCACATAGTTCTTTATTTTTTAAATGCAATTCAGATTGTTTTGTTGTCTTTTAATGTTCTGGTTTACCCGTAGAAATTACCCGGTTTGAATTATTTTATTGGCAATACTGAATTGATTGTTACATTAAATGTTTCATCTATTATTAATCTGCCTAATTGCTTTGTAATAAACAAACATTATTGCACCTATACTAGAACTTTGTGTGTGAAGCTCTGAACTGTAGCACAAACATTATAGGTATAATAACAACTATGCTGGTAGATACATGTACACTATACCTTAGAGTGGAAGGCAAAGAGAAAGCGAGACAAAGAGAGAGAGGGAGAGAGAGAGAGAGAGGAAAAAAGAAATAAAAAAGGAGAGGAGAAGAAAGGTATAATGTATACATGCAAAATAACAATTGTATGCTAGTAGATACATTATATATATTAGAGAGGAAGACAAAGAGAAAGAGAGACAAGAAGAGAGATAGAGAGAAGGAGAGGAGTTACATATTGGAATCAATTGTCAAATTGTCAAATTATTTCCTGAAATCTGATAGGTTCAGATGTTACTCCTATGCTATTTCAATAAAAATACCAATTAATGAAAATTATTGATAAATCCTTAACTCAAACTAACCCAAACCTACAGTCACCCCCTGTACTTCGAAGACAAAGAGAAAGAAAGAAAATAATAGAGAGGGAAGGAGAGAAAGTAGAAAGAAATATTCGGAGGTGATGAAACTTCACTAGGGTCTTTCATCTATACAGAAATTGTAGTTGAATGCTTTCATTGCACTTGGGAGAAATGACCTCCCTAACCTATCAGTCCTTATTCTGGGCAGCCTAATCTATCAAAGACCACTTCCTCATGTAGAGGGTAATTTGAATCCTTCCCAATCACTTGCAACTTTGCCAGTACTGCCCTTTCTGCAACATCTTACAGCTTGTTTTACAGTGACACCAATTACTCTATATCTGCTGGCATGTTTCACTATTATCCTATATTCACGTTTGCTTTATTCTTCCCACTGTTAATCTATAGTATACAGGCTAAACAACAGAAACAGATGACTGACTGAAGAACACTGTTGTAGAACAGGAACATCGTTTGACTTTTCACATGAATGCTTTCAACATTTTTTAAAATAGAAAGTGCATGTATATATGCGCTGGTTTCCTTTACTTTGCATTACGGTAACCTTTGTGTTACTATTTCCCAGTTCAGTTTGTTGTCAATTACAATTCCTTGGTATTAAAATCGGCCACTTGTTGTATATGGCCTTCCCATTTATGTACAGGGGCAGATGATTTGTCCCAACATTTTTCCTGAAGTCAAAGATCATTTCATGAGGTTTTGTGGCATTTAGAACAAGTGGATTTCCTTGTCTCCAAGAGACAAACTTGTCGACCGTGTCTCTGTATGCAACCTCATCATTGTTGGTGATCAAGCCAATAATAAAAGTATCATCTGATTTACTACATGACAAGATGAAACATCCGAGCATAAGAAATCTCTCGTAAGCAAGGTAAATAGAACGGGAGAGAGAACACATCCTTGCGGAGTACCTGTACTCAGTGATCTAACTTTAATAGGATACAACATTTCCAAACTTGCACCCTGTTTGCATAAAATCACTTAACCGTTGACATCATTTGGGATTACAATCATAAAAATTTGGGATTATAATCATAAATAGACGATTGGATTGCAATTTCACCTACACAAAGTATTAATGACGTTGTATACTAAGAAAGGTCATATTTGGAAATAGAGAATTGACCTTTTTGTTCAAATTGGCATTTTAACTCACAGACCTATAATAAACGTAGAGCACCACAAAATAATAATATTATTGTAAAACATAAACATGCATAGTAGAGTACGACCACTGAACTTACCCTGAGGCCTTGCTATGTTGGGTTCCAAAATGAATGCGGGGGCAGGCTAATTATCAGTTTCACCTTTCTGCAAGTTAAAAAGTAGTTTCTTCACACCACAACAATGCTCTGTTAAACTTTATCCGAAGGTTCCGTGAATCCAGGTTGCCAAAAAATATTTGTTGTTAAAACGAACTAAATGATGGAGTAACTTTAGTTACAACACAGGTAGGGCGATATGCTGGGTTTTCTTCTCGCCAATATATTGAGAGCATTTCCTCAAACTCAAAGGGAGCAGGGCAGCTAAGAGCAAGGTCCACGGAGCACCGTGTTTTCTCATGCTGTGAAAAGAAATATATTTTGTGCAAGCACTATATGACTGTATGACTATATAACTGTGCGTGAAGTTGACAAAGCAAGGAAATGAATTAGTGGATACGTGTGCCCAAGGAAACTCCCTTCTCCCTGATATACTATTACCTATACAAGGTGGCCCAGAAATAATGCAACACCTTGGGAGCGTTTCATCAAGCGTTTTGTCAGTGATTTTTACCGACAACTGTTATAAGCTACTGAAATCCTTGCATCTGATTGGCTGAGAGCAGATTTGTCGGTAAAAATCACTACCAAAATGCTTGATGAAACGCTCCCCTGAGATCTGTAATTTAAACGACATCTATGACACAATATCCTTAGTTTCTTTTTATTGAGTAGAAAACTCTTTCCCGAGTGAAAAGAAAATGACACCAAGATCATCAATTTTGGATAAGGCGTTTTGATTATAATTATAAGGCTATATATAATTGTATATAATTTTTTTTCGGCAATGTCATTTTCAAAATTTGCTACTTTTGCAACGCTAGTCATACGTGAATCAGTGAAAATTGGCTATTATGACGGATTCTCATCAAGCCAGCTTTGTTGTCAAACTCATGACTGTTCTCACTGTGAAAACAAAAACAACATGAATGAAAAGGAGATTGTATGGAGAGCTTGCTGTCATGCTCAAATTTCTTGCTACATCAAGCATAACTACGCTTGCAAAAGTAGCAAATTTTGAAAATGACATTGCCTCACAAAAATAGCCGTATAGAATCAAGACGCCTCACCCAAAATTGATAATCTTGGTGTCATTTTTCACGGACAAAATTGTTGTACCCATTAATAACAAAACTTAATATATCGTGTCAATGATATCGTTGGAAATTGCAGATCTCATGTATTGCATTCTTTCTGAGCCATCCTGTATAGGATATAATTAAGAGCTGCTGTTGTTGTTTAAATCATTTATTTATTAAAGAAAAGTAGGATACAATACAAAAGCAAACATAATGAAATATATACATCAATATATCCCCCCCCCCCCCCATGTAGACATAGGGCCTAATTATGGCTAATATACAAAGTACAGGGAGAACATGTGACTATTACTATAAACATGACAAAGGAGAGACCCTTTTTGATGTGTTTTTCTGTTAGTTAATGATTTTAAAGAAGTACAATGTTTAAGTTCCATTCAAGAGAGTGTTCTGTAACCTGAGATGGCAAACGGCAGTGGCGTATTCAGCAAAGGACGGGGTCTGTGTACGCCTCGACGTTTGAAGACCCCCACCGCCCCCTCCTGTTAATCATTTATTCTGGCCTATAAAATGAACTAAACTTTTAAACAGAATCTAATCAATAAATATTATTATACAAAATAGTGAATAGAACAAGAGGATATATTTTTTCATCGCAGGCCCGTGTTGCCACTTCTTTTGATCTTTATGGGAAAAGACACCACACAATCACGGAAACCGAAATGAAAATTTATTTAAATATTATAATGTAAATAGGTTTTTTTCATGTAATTATTCATTAGCGATGTGAAGAGGAAGATTTTTTTTCTTCAAATTTACATATAAATATACATGTATATATGTAAGTATATATATATATGTGTGTGTGTGTGTGTGGGTGTGTGTGTGTGTGTGTGTGTGAGTGTGCGTGTGCGGGTGTTTTTTTCTTTCTTTTTCTTAGTTTTTTTTGTGTGTTGGGGGGGGGGGGGGTCCATAAAGATGAGTGCCAATGCGATGGAGTAAACATTCCGCCCTGTAACATTCTGTTCCCATATAGAGATTCGTATATATATAGACCTACAATCCTTCAATTGACAGTACTATATTCAGTTCCTGGTTCATTTTCTTCATTCTTTCGCCTTTAGAAAAATGATTGCAGTAATAATGAATGCAGCAATATTTGCATGAGTATATTGTTCTCCGCGATTACATTGTATCAGTCATAACCACGGGCGTAGACACACTTACAATAGAAAGCGCGTTCGTATCTACGCCACTGGTCATAACCTTGCACGTCGTGCCAGCTGCGTAGATCCGTTGTTTATATTGTTCATTAATGTATGTAACACTTAAAGGGAAATCCAACCTTAAAGGCAAGTTGTTCAATCATGATGAATCTCCGATGAACAGATATCGAAAGAAATCTGATAAACTATTAGAACATTACGAATGTTTGAAAGTTGAGAGAAGAGACAAATGCAAATAACATATTTCCAAATTGGTAAATTGGTAATGTCCCTGCGATGTTATGGCAGACATCTTTCATTTCAACAACACCTTTATTCACCAAAAACAAACACACAAAAGGGAAATACTAGATAAGTCCTGGTAACTCGTTTATCTAAGAACAATGACAATGTACAGGAATTATAGAATATACCATGAAAGACACATTACAAAAGTTATATGAAAAACATAAAGACGTATAATAGAAACACACAAATAACTTCAGTGTATTATGTTATCGATGTAGAGGATCTATTCTTCATCAGATGATATAAAACATTATATGCAATCATTAATATAATTATCTTAAGTAAAGCCCCGAAGAGCAAAATTAATAAGTATCAAGTGAAATGGACATTCTTATCTTCACATGAGAGTAGTCCCCAATTACGTCACAATGACATGGAGTGACATAAACCCACCAACGTAACTTTATACATGTATTCATATAGAATTAGTGATCTCACTTTTCAAATGTTCGTAACTTTCTTTTTCCAATTTTATAAAACTTTACTACATAAAAAACTCGTTACTAGGCTTGGATCCCTTTAAAGTAGCACAAATTCAGCTCTCTACCAGTGGGGTATAACTCGGTGAAACCAACCAAGACCCTGGGCGCAAACAACGAGTACATTTTTTTCTCACGGTATACAGCACCTGGAAAGGTGACTACAGGGCGTTATAACACCTCCTCGCATGCTTTGAGAGGTCTAAAGTCAGGTTCACACGAATTGAGTTAAACTTTAAGTTTCGCTTGTAGTTTCAAAATGTTAAGTTATCTTGTAGTTAGCTTGTAGTTTCAGACCGTATAAACGAACTTGGAGTTTCGAAACTATAAGTTTACTTGTAGTTCAAGAACCACCACAAGCGAGCTTGTGGTTAACGCCAAACCGGAGGTCCTCGTTGTAGTTGTGGACCGTGTGGACAGAATAAACTTTAAGTTTAGCAATCTCGTTGTTAACGATGACCTCTCTGTTCATGTTAACTGACTAACGTTCGACTTGTAGTCTCAGAACGAACGTCGTTGTTTCGGGCCCGTGTGAACGCTCGTCGTTGTTTGTGAGCCGTTGTTTCGTTAACTTAAATTTTCGCTAACTTAAAGTTTAGAAACTACAAGTCCCGTATGAACGTAGCTTAAGTTTATCCAAGGAGAGAGAGAGCCCTTCCAACCACACCCCTCCCATCCCCCCCCCCCCCCACACACACACACATACACACACAATTGACTGACCTGAAAGCAAGAAAGGTCACAGAAGGAAGAAGAAATTAAGGAAGTTGAATGGAGAAAATTGAATTTCAATGAGAAGGGTGAAGACAATTAAAGCATCAAAACAGGATCAAACAACAATTTACAAGTCAAATAGTGGGTATAAGTAGGCCTAGGGGAGGAGCGACAGTGTGTTCAAGTGGGGGCATAGGTCTTTAAAAAACTCTGACAGTCACAAAACAAAGGGGGGAGAACTTGCCAAATTTGTCACGGGCATGTTTCATAATACATGGGGCTGGAGCAACGACCCAATGCCCCCCCCCCCCCTAACACCGCTCCCGATTAAGCCAATTATAAAATCAGTACTGGATCTCTTAAGGTGTTTCCGTATTTGAAGATATTTATAGTTTGAAAGGAAATAGGTTATACAAACTAAGCAAAATATTGATTACTGATTCGGAGATTTACGAGCCTAATATTTTGGTTTACAGGAAGAGGAGAGTTCCTTAACGTTGACCAGAAATCTATTATTTTTTAGAGGAAATTTTATTAATCTTAAAGATATCGCATATCGCATATAAAATGTCATATTTCTATGACAGACCGTGCTGTGAAATCTATAAGGTGATCTAATCTCGACATCGAGTCAATCTTGGGGATTTCCCAAAACATGCTGAAGAGAATCGTAAAATATGAATATATTGTTCATGTACTTCCTTCTTCTTTTTGTTTCTTTGTTTGAAGAAAACATAATGCAATAAATATCTCAGGCGCTTCGTGAAAGGCCCTCGCACTTCTAGGTTATTGAAGATTCCATAAATTGGCATGAAAACCACATAGAACTGGAATATACGAATTTTATGTTTGCTTTAAATCTCTATGAAAGTGATAATGTAAATCTCCCTCTTGCATGCTAGCTCTCTCTCTCTCTCTCCCTCTCTCCCTTGCTCTCCTCTCAATCTCTCTACCTCATTGATTTTGCTTTCTAAACTCCTTGATTCCTCCCTCTCTCTCTTTTGCTCCTCCATCTCTCCCTTAATACTCTCCTCTCGATCTGTCTTTTATTTTGCTTTTTATCTTTCTTGCCTTCTCTCTCTCTCCCTTGCTCTCCTTTCAATCTCTCTTTTATTTTGCTCTAACTTTCTCTTTCTCTCTCTCTCCCATCCTCACACACCCTCTCACCACCCACACCCCTCCATGGATCTGTATTTTTCAACACCCTCAGAGCATCACAATCTTGATACCTGTACATCAAAATAAAATAAATCTATAACATGAAGATAAAATTATCAGGTACATGTAGGCCTAGAATATCGTATGCACCTCCAGTGTTTAAGAAAAACATCAAAAATCTAATTATCCAAAAGAGAATACTTTATAGGGGACCAATCACCAAAACCTGTCTGATCTGTATTTTGGGGTTTCATGCAGGTATCCTATACATTCAAAGTATCAGCTTTAAATTTTAAATCTATAGGGAGAAATTCAATTTTAATTTTCACACTCCAAACAAATGTAAAATGCCTTATGAATAGAATAGTGGATACACTTACAGTCATATTTGTTTTCATACATGAAAATAAAACCCAAATTATCTTTCCAGGACATAAAAGTGAGTCCTTCCATTTACGCTTGTTTAATTTTTAGGGATTATGTTATGTCTTCTAATGATATTCAAATTATTTTGGGGGTGACTGGTCTCCCTTAAAGTGCCAGTCTACAAGTCAAAGTTAAGTGACAGATTACTCACTTCCACAATCTAGATATTACTACATTGTATTTCATATTAAGAGAACTGAACACACACACAAAGGTGATATTGTAAAAAAAAAATTATTATTATGTATAATACAATATATTTCTCAATTTAATGCAAAACAAATGTTTCATCATAAATGTTGAAAGAAAAAGGAATTGTTAATAATAGTACTGATAGCATCATTCACCATTAGAAAATATATACACATACACAGACAAGCAAACTTAAGGTAAATGTCATTATACATGTACGGTATTACATGAGCAATATAAAATCAAGTAATTATTTCTTTTCCAAATATGAAAGACGTACTATAAATGGATTTTGATTCAATTTCTGTACTGGAATAATAGTCATACTTGAATGCTGTACTGAAATATATCATACTAGTCATAAGTAGCATATTGTTCCAGAGTAAAATCATTTTCAGGGGGTGGCAAAGAGACAAAACTGACTAACATATACTATTTTAACGTGGATAAGGTTTACAGTTCACCATGTGTTAGTCCTGATAAGGACTGTTGGGGTATTGCAATGAGGGTAGAGAATGATGAGAGAGGGGGAGAAAAAGAGAAATTGATAGTCGAGAGAGAAACAAGGTATAATAAATTATCTTTCGTGAGAGTGAAGTCCTTAGAAGGACTGTAAACCAGATGAGAAAGGTGGCTGGAAGAGAAGAGTAGGTGAGGTGACGAGTCTCGGCGGTGGAGAGTAGATCCGGTGAGAAGTCTCGGCGATGAAGAGTAGGAGAGATGAGGCGTCTCGACGTTCCGGGCAGTTGACTACTTCACTCTCACGAAAGATAATTTCTTATACCTTGTTTCTCTCTCGACTATCAATTTCTCTTTTTCTCCCCTTCTCTCATCATTCTCTACCTTCATTTCAATATCCCAACAGTCCTTATCAGGACTAACACATGGTGAACCGTAAACCTTCTCCACGTTAGCTATTCCACTATACTATTTTAATAGCATACTGCAAATATATCAGTATTTTAAACTGTAGTCCAAAATATCATTTGGTTGGACTTGACTTGTAATGACAGCCACCTACCACAGTACATCAGGTGTTTGTTATGGAACAGCATAACAGAATGACCCCCTCACTTGGACAAAAACTACATGTATGTTTATTGAAAAAAAACCAAAAAAACAATACCATCCATGTCAACCATGTAGACTATGCTATGTAAACACCCAAGGCAATGACAATTTAGGTCAATTTAAATGAGGAAAGTATCAATGAAGATTGTACCTAATTCCCATTTTCCCCAAAGGATATCCTAAGTGTAGTTCATAAATTAGCACATTTAAGAAGAACATAATATATATCTATAACTGAAATCATAATAACCCTACAGTGAATTGCCTTATGCTACATAATCACATGAATGTGGGGCTTTAAACATTGTTGTATCTCTGTATTTTTGTATTTAGATGACTCAAAAGAAACACAAACACATTCATACCAATGTAAAACTGAACAATTTTTTTTTGGCTAAATGCCTATCATGTCTATAACGCAAAAGACTTTCCTGTAGCACACATCTCTCTAGTGGTGTCAAATTAAAAGGGCGGTTCTGTTGTGTTTTTTGCCATATGTCTTATGTATCAATTTTATGATGTGAAACTAATGGCATAACAATAGTTATATCATGAAAGGCATGTATCAGTTTCAGTTAGCTCTTTCAGTGCCGATGGCACGTATTATGTGACAGATAGACTTGTCACTTTCATTCACCAATTGCTCGACCGCAGGAAAAGTATATGGCGGTCAATGTTTATCAAAATCTTGAGCATAAATCAATCATTCTGAATATATGATTAGAATTACATGCTACCATAGAAATTTTCAGAGAAAATTGCAAATTTTTAAAAAGATATTACCTTATTTCAACATTGAACAATAGTACACAAATGAAAAACAACAAATAATAGACAAAAAAGAATCTCAAATGTAATTTTCAATAATTCTTATGCATAAAGTTAGGTAAAGTAATAAAGTTTGGTATCATAATTTTGTACACTATATTTTGTGAAATAATAGATGTTTAATGAAGTGCAGACATTTGATATCATTAGTGATCTTAACTTTCAAAGCTCATATCTTATTTCTAGTGCAAACTATATTAAACTTTCACTATTTTCTGTTTCCCTAATTTTTCCAATTCCAGGCAAGCTGAATATATTTAAAATAACAATAATAAAAATAATAATACTGGTCTTATTTACCCAGGGTAGCCTCAGCAGTATCATCTAAAAATATTAATTATACAGCACTTTTCCAATTAAGTAATTGATTAGAGTCTTTGCAGTCAATCATAACTCCTCTTCCTGAGGGCCTGAAATTATTGTTACCTAAGCATTGCCAGGTACCCATTTTATACACCTGGGTTGAGAGGGACATATGTGGGTAAAACATCTTGTCCAAGGATGTAAGCACTGAGTAAGGACTGCACCCAGTGACCTCTCGTATGACAGTCAAGAGCCTTCACCAACACTGTAAAACCAGAAACGTTCACGACAGCCATTTTCACAAGGAACTTTTTCGCACTTTGCAAAATTTTAGTGTCGTGTCAATAATGGTTCAATGATTTCCGAGCATGAACCTTTCACGAATCTGAACCACTTTCGAAATTCATTATAAAAGGCGCACAAAAGTTTCTGGTTGTAGAATACCACAGTGCTCCCATATTAGCTTTCATACAATTTTTGATCTGGGCCCTGTTTCATAAAACTTGTCATCAATGACAAGGTGCAATAACTGTTATAAGCTACTGAAATCCTTGCATCTGATTGGCTGAGAGCACATTTGTCGGTAAATATCACTGACAAGACAATTGATGAAACGCCCCCGAAAAAGGCATCTACAGTTCCTCATGACTGTGGTTCGGATGGTCTGTCATCCATTCTTCATCGTATTCCTCCCAGCGGAGATCGGCGTTTTCGTGTTTCATCTTGGGGTTGAAGAGAGCAGAAATTTTCTCCACTTGGTCTTTCATACGTGAGATGGAAATGGACTCCTCTTCCTCTGAACTGAAGGTATCAAATACCTGCAAGTCAATATACAAATAGTAAGAGGTTATAAATGAGTTGGTAAAACTATTTCATGAGCCCAAATATTCGACTAGGCAGTTTAATGGAACGCAACAACTTTTACCAAATTAAATATTTTTTTCTATCTGATGATTGCAAAACATTATAGATGTTTGATATTTTGCATAACACCAAAAAGGGAATTTAGGTGAAATTTGTTAGATTTGATGCACTTGCTCAATGGCTCAAAGTGTTGAGCACTATAACAAATGATATGCACAAGTCTTTTTATTAAAAATATGAACGTATGTGTGTTAGCATGAATAGTCTCCCTTTACACAGTCAAGATGAATATGGGTATTGAACGTCATATGTCCGCTGATGATTCCACATGCAAGTGAATGGGGTTAACATGATGGGACATCCAATAGCATGTGATCTGATGTGCATTATACATTTGAGTTTGACAAAAAAAATGCAGGTTTGAAGAAGCATGCAGTGCATAGTAAAAAAAATTGTAGGTCAGGTGATGCACAAAGGCCAATCAAAGGCCTAGATTTTTCTTTGTACTACATACAACAAAAATACCATAGTCTTAGACAGTATTAAAATTGCTTTGGTAATAAAAATAAAAAAATTCCTATTTCTATTTCTTTCAATTCTACCTTTACTTGGAGATAATTACATGTATGTCATTCTTCCAGGTTACACAATATTTCTGCTCCTAGATTGTACCCATTTCATTTCTGAGTAGTGAGTAGTGATGAAGAGGTACAAAATTAAAGCAAACTGTGCGCCTATGCGGTGTCGTGGTCTAGTGGATACGTCACCGGACTGTGGATCACATGGTTCGCGGTTCGAGTCCCTCCGCGGCACTCACTTCCTTTGGCAAGACATTAATCTACATTGCCACTCTTACCCATGAGATAATGGGTACCTGTGAGGATTGCCGAAAGCCCATGTGACTGATTTTGCCATTGCCCTACATGCATGCATGTGAACGGTGCAAAATGGTAGGAATGCTCCCTAAGGAGTGGAGATGGTGCACACTTATGTGCGGGCTTGAAATCCCATGAACACAGATAATAATAAGTAACATTGTAAAGCGCATTGAAGTATTCACATAATGCGCTTCATAAATTTACTATAATATTATTATTATGATGTGGTTACTTTTTACCTCATTTCCAATCTTCTGGGATCCTCCAAGTTTTTGATAGGCTTTTACAAACTCCTCACGTGAGATAATGGCTTGTTCGCTGCTTTCATGTTTTGTTATCAGGCCAGAAATAAATCCCCTGGGAGAAAAGAAAAAAACAGTGAGAGACAACAATAATAGAATAATTATATGATGGAGGTGGGGGGGGGGGGGGAGACATAACAATAGGTCATCCCCCCCGACTAATACAAATTGCGTAACACATCTCCGCCACTGTACATTCCAGTCACTTTGTGAAATAAAGTGGCACGTAAAACCACCATGACAGACTTTATGCAAAAGAGCACTTATGGCCAATCATTCATCTTTCCCCTTTCTGGAATCTTTCCAACTAGGCAGGCATGCACCGGTGTGAGAATGGCATATTCTAGTACAGGCTTGTCCCAGCCAGCTAGATCCCACATAGCTGAAAGACAGTTGTCAATAAGCCAGTTCGTAATTACAATTTGCGCATGTGCGGATCAAGGTCACTTGTATCAAGTACAATTGACCTTTATATGATGTCAATTTGTACGCACAATGCGTGCACCAGTATGATTTTACATGTTAAACAAGTAGCGCGTCCACCAAAAGAAACACACGTGCATGTACAAATTGGGGTCATTTCAGGGTCATTTATACCATGACCTATTTACGAACAGGTTATTACACAAATGTGGTTCTTTGGTAAAAAAAACTGGTTTAACACGCCTCTACATTTTCTTTATAGTGAATATACACATCCAAAATGATAAGATAATTTAATTTACTCAATTCTATGTTATCTTTAAAATGGTTATAAATGATTAAGTATAAATGACCACTAACTGCCCATGTTCGCAGTTAAAGATGGTCCAACTCCATGTATATTTCTTTTTACATATAAAACAGAGCTACATGTACTATTTTGATAAAGGTTGTGTCAGCATTTAGCTTAACCAAGGCCTCAATTTTCAATTAACTATTGTAAATGACAACCTTGTTCAGGAAAACAGTCTATCAAGGAAGAAAACAAATCTCAACATGTTGAAGGAAATGTATCAGAAAACACACATAAAATATACATTATATTGTACTATGGACTAGTTAATTGATGCTAAATTTGAAGCACAATTTGTTCATCAGTATTAACAAATTGAGATACATATAGCTTCAGACATTTATAAAGTGGATTTGCCCTAGTTATAGCATACCTGATTTCACTTGGTTCATACTTTGCATACTCGTATAGTTCCGTGTTGGCAGGGTCATTGTCAATAATGTTGGCTAACTTCTTCAGTGTTGCCAATTTAAGACCCTGGGCTTCATTTTCACATGATATTTGGTTGTCTCTGTCCACATCTAGCAGCTGTACAGCCTAGAACAAAAGTGATGGTAACTGTCATAGCTTACGTGAGATATATACTGCAAAATAAGCTTCACATAAAACAAATAATGCAAGGTATAGGCCTGATATGAAATCAGTGAACTACATCTGTACATGATCCTTAATTACCTGCCAGAAAACAGTGCAAGTGTGCTGTATTCTTTGGGTACATGTAGAGTCAAGTTCATAGATTTAGTTTTAACTTAACTGCTATATGCGTTTTTTGCCTTTCTCCCATGTATTCATACATTTGTGCCCTCCACACATGGGGTAGATGGGGGGGGGGGGGGGGGGGGGGGGGTGGGAGTACTTGCCCAAAGAATAATCGTCCAGGAATGCCAAATTATACACCTCCACAGGCAATTTGGAGCAGAGAAGCCTGTGTATATGTGACACAGTTCAGGGGGTAGTCGTACAAACACACATATATTTCTTACCTGATCTGCCATTTCCAGAAGAAACGCAGCGTCTCTAAGAGCACTGTGGTCATTTTCTTCATCATCTGCATTATGATAATCCTACAAATAAAGTCATGGTATTAATCCGTCTGAGGCAAAATCAAGTATTTTCATTGTAAAACATAATAGAGAATTTATCATCTACAAAATCACTTAAAGATATTTTATTTCAAAAAGGCATAGAAATGACTAGTACTAGTGCTAGACATAAAATAAGTCTGTAAAAATGGTGTCATCACAATGCTGATAAATATTCATGATCATACATATGTACAGTCAATGCGTCGACTTAGGCGATTTTCGACTTGTGCAGAAGTCAAAGAAAATCTGACTTACACGTGTATACATAACACGGGGACGCCGCGGTGCGGACTGTGGCCGGCAGCCCAGCGGTTTGATCGATTGGGAGTTCTCATCACATAATGTACCATGATTTATATTTTGCAGACATCGAGAAAATAAGAACATACATGTACATGTACTGTACCTTTCATGTACCCAGTGTATTACTTCACACTCCTGTTACAATTTGGACAATAAAGAATAAAACCAGACATGTCTAGTGATTAATTTTAATGTGCTAAACCCTCCCTTACATCCATTTATATGCAATAAAACTGCGTGCAGTACAGGTACGCGGCGTCCGGTCGGCCAGCCAGGCGACCAGCTGTGCAAACTTGATGCAAACATGACTTAACACATGAGAGCGCGAGAGAGGTTGCGGAGATCATGCCAGCAAGTCGGGGAAGTTTTGTAAACAAAATCGGCGTGTGGCAGTTTCGACAATGATTCATTTCACATCGCCGTCTAGTTCGACTTACGCAATGTAAATTGCATGTTTTTTCATGGTATTGTTCTGAGAATTTAATTGATTTAGGCGAGTATTCGAGCTACAAAAATCGACTTGTACAAAAGATTAACACACGTAAGTCTATGAGGATAAATTGGGACTTTTTATTTTCGTTGACTTGAGCGACTAATCAATTAATGCGACGTCGACTTAAGCGAGGTTGACTGTATTATGATAACTACATGCAGATTTGTTCACTCAACACTAAAGTTGGATACTAACTTGTTACTGTCTATGTTAATGGCATAATTTTGTTTGTTTAAAGCAGCAACCTATTGCACTAAACTTTACAAAGATTTATTTACAGAGTGGTTTGAGTGAACATGCACACACAACGTAAAGTACAAGGTATGAGTTATTTCAGTATGAAAAATAGTAAATATCACAGGATAAAGAAATCTTGTTCCAAGTTAGTCGAATTAGAAGTAAAGATAGATGGTTATAATGATGTTTACAAGGAGCAAAATTAATAAAGATGACAATATGAGCATTGATGATGAAACTGATCATTAATGAGTATGGTTAATATCACTTACACGTCGAAGATGACGGAAGACATCTTGTGCACTCATAAATGAACTGCTATGGTGACACCACTCCTGAATTGTTTCACTGCAAAAGAAGTAGAAAAAAGTCGAGCTTATCCGTTTGGTAAACTGGTCTCCTGGTCTACAGTGGGAAGACAAAATCAAAGAATGGACTGGAATATCTTTTGGCAACTCCCAAATATTACCCCCATATTTTAGGCAGGAAGTGGTCAAAGTATTGTCAGTGGTGCCTCTAAGACCTGGCGTTATAAGATATGATGATGATGATAATGAGGATGTCATGATGATGATGATGATGATAAAGATGATGATGATAAAAATGATGATGATAAAGATGATGATGATAAAGATGATGATGATAAAGATGATAAAGATGATGGGATGAGATCAGCTGCATTGCGCACGACAAACATTGGTATACGCGCCGAATTAAGGAAGCGATTCAGATCCGTTTGCATCCGAACAATATTAATAGGGATAACGGCATTGACATCCCAGAGGAATGGTTGCTAGCCATTCGGCGCCACTCGGCAAAACCGGTTGGAACCAGTTAGCGACAAACAATAGCACGCACCCAATTAGAGACAGCACCGGCGGGGCCGAACAATGACATCGTGTCCGGTGATTGGTCAGCGGCACAGACCAATCACAGAGCCCGAGTAGTGACAGACAATAGCACGCACCCGGGCTCCCCAGACCCCCGCCGCTGCTATATAACGTGCGCGCAGCGAAGTCTATGCTCATTGCCTGACGGAGACTAGCAGTAGCGGTCGAAACGTCGTAGCTTTCCTCGTTTTGCACATCGAGAGACAACTGATCAACTTTTCGTCTTCAAAGATGATGATGATGATGATGATGATGATGATGAAGATGATAATGGTCTACAATCAGATTCAAAACTGCTGTGTTTGGCATAAAGACCAGTTTCTTTGTATTGGAAAAGGAACAACTAATTATGGAACCTAAAGTTTGCCTTTGGAACTGTAAGTGCAATATAATACCTTATAACAGGTTAAATCACTAGTTCATTACTATAGGCATTCATGTAGCAAGGAGATACATGAATTTACTCAACACCGAGCTGACAGGGCAGGAGAGTAGGCTTGACTTATAACCCAAGCTTAGCTCTTGTGACTCAATTACAACACAACCTGTCTTGGAACAACTTCATCAAGGACTAAAATTTACCAGTCACTTAAGGCTTGATTACAGTTAACACAAGTAATGTAGTAATAACTCAAATCACAGGCTCACCTTTTCGAGCCATGCAACTAGGCATGAATCAAGTCACAGCTACGAGAGGATCAAATCTCGGCTTAGAGCCTTGCTGACTCAACTCAACTTGCGACTGAAGCTCGACTTTGGAGACTCTATCAAAATACTATAAGCGTCCATAAATTAGATTCATTAGTCACTTCTAACAGACACTCATCTCAAACCCAGATGGACAACATCTACATGTACAGCCCTGGAAAAAAACATTAGACCAGCTCCATTTTGGGGTATATGAGTAGTGTTAAGTCCATTGTCTATGGAAGTAGGAAAATGATTATCAGCAGCTAATGCATGATTAATGGGCTACTACTAACTAGAACAATTATGACTCCTATGATTTTTTACCCCGGGACAGTTACCACTAGGACGACTACAGCCAGGACAAATTGTCCCGGACAAATTTCCCCAGACAATTACAACACCCCTGTTATCCCATAAGAGTTTTTGACCACCTAATGGACTATAAATGTCTGAGAAGATGAATTTCAAATGTTACTTCTTGGTCGGAGCACCATGGCCTTCTCATTATTCTACTGAGACCAGTGCGTGTGACATAAAAATTAAAGGCATTAGAAAATTAATTTTTTACGAAACAAGCAAACATTCTTGCAGCATGAATGAGCTGCAGTGAGGGGAAAAAAAGGCAACACCTTGTTGACAGAATGCCACAAGGCATGGATGCCATCATCAAATGTAGCAATTTTCCACCAAGAACTGAACAAACTGCCTCCAGAGGAGTGGACATGGCTTTACAAGAAAATCAGACATACCTCCTGGATAATTATCCCCACACCACTTCTGTCAGGACATTTTTTTTCAAAAATCCCTGCCCCTGGAGAATATACCTGAAGGCAGTTAGCATATTAGGATAGTTACATGTACATTCTAGTTATTCTGAAAGTTCTATCCGTTGGGGTGCCCTTAGAAGTAATCGTCCTTTAGCGAAAATTATCCAGGGTTAATTGTCCTAGGGGTAATTACCTTGGCGGTAATTGTCCGAGGGATTAGTTATTACACAAGCTAATTGTTTTGGGAAGTATTCATCCACTCATTATGAGTTAGCTAGTAGAAATCATTCTGAAAATTCACTTACTGAATATAGCCGACACTTGCCATATAGGCTTTTATAAGCCCTTGTAAAAAAGTACTGCAAAGTAATGCAGTAGTACCGCAGTAGTACTGCAGTAATCCTGCAGTACTACTTCAGTACTCGCAATATTTTTGCAGTACTCATAGTACTTTTGCAGTACTTGTGGTACTTTTGCAGTACTTTCTGAGGTAGTATTGCAGTAGCGTAGAAACTTTGAGGTACTTGCATAGTACTTGTGATACTTCTGCAGTACTTTTTGAGGTAGTACTACTGCAGTACCTGTACAGCAGCTGCAGTACCTGTAGTACAGGTACTGCAGTACTTGGGTCCAATTTACTACAGTACTACTGCAGTACTTTTTCACAAGGGAGGAGCTGGTCTAATATTTCCCAGGGCTGTATGTACATGTAAGATTTCTGAATAACTTTTGTTTGCTTTTGTGAGATGTTTTAATAACTTCTGTTAGCTAGTTGATCTTACTTAAGCTCAAAGGGATCTGTGTCCCCCATGGTCTGTTCTGCATAGCCATCATACGTGAAGACCATCTCCATGTCACTTAATGGCGTGTAAGACAGTTTGGCGCCCTCGCAGTCTGACAGATCATTATCTTTGATGCGGGAGAAGAGGAGGGAGACAGCAAGATTCCTAGAGCCATAGGAACGGACCTGGTGCCAGTAGCCTAACAGGGATATAAGAAGACGATTCAGTACATAAGTTGTAGGCCTACTAACCTCATGCTTGGGGCATCGATAGACAGATTTGCTCTAAAGACAATTCCTCCAGTTCGATCAAAAACTTTTTGGGTCTTACTATTTCCCACAAAGTTCAATCAAATCATTTGTTTTCGAAATTGATCCTGCTAATCATACAGAAATATTTTTGAGATTTGTCCCTAAGCGCAAATTTGTATCACTAACATTGATCTCTTAATTGCCTAGTCATTACAACTATTTGTATTCCTGTCTTCAAAGCACTTTAACCATTTTTACCATCAGCAGTAATCGTAATACATTTACCTTTGTGTACTAATGATGACAATTTAGTAAATACATGGATAACTTGTCTTTTCTTTAATAAGCATATCATCAATACTAACCCCGAGGTAGAAATATGCAATCTCCAGCAGTCACATTCCCATAGGACCAAGGGACCTCTGCGAATTTTGGAAACAACTCCAAGTCTACACTATCAGGGTTCAGAACAGCATACCCTCCATAAGCCTCTGTACCTTCATCTGCTATTGGAATCATATCCTCATACTTGGAATCAATGAAGATCCAATCTTTAGTCCCGAAGTAAAGACAGTTGATCGCGTTGTCTGCATCCCTGTGAAGTAAGCTCTTGGTGCCACCACTGCTAAACCAAAGATTTGCTTCTAGAAGACGCTGACTGAATGTGCCACAGGTCATGAAGGGAGGAACAGAGACCTCCTTTGACATTGGGTCAGGCAGCTGTGAGACAATGTAAGCATTGCGCGTCTTGTACGTCTTGAGGAAGTACCCAACGGTGTCCTGTCCTATCCCCTTGTCTCCCTCAGGGTAATATTCCTTCTCTGCTTTTGCTTCAATCTTCACCCTAAGGTCACTGTAGTGCTCCTGGAGATAATCATCGGTCCATCGATGCACCCCGAGTGAGTTGTTGGCCATCCCACGAAATAGTACTGGGATGCCATCGCGGGCATATTTCTCCCAGAATTCCTTGGGAGATGGAAGATCATGGCGGATTTCGATGTGGCCCTCTGGTGGTCGGTGTTTGCCAAGAATTTGCTGGTGTCCTGGCAGGGAGTCTTCGACTTCCTCTGTGCTCCCAGCGAAACACAGAATTAGTCCAGTTGCAACCATAAGGTATTGGTAAGGCGATGGCATCGTTTTGGAATCAGTAAGATGTGCATACATTAATTATCGCAGTGCATTGGTTCTTCAACGTTCTGTGCAGAGTTTGCTGTTAACTTAACTTTTGATGATAGCAGATTCAGTATGAATGAAATACCACCGTACCACAATGGAGTTGCTCTTGGATTTCATGAGTAACAGCAGAGTTGTGAAGTAAATGAAGTTTCTGGATAAGCTTCTGCAGGTTTAATAAATAGACATAGGGATGATTGAATCAAGCATTATTAATTCCAGTTAATATAGTTTTGCTAATTATTCAAAACTAATTCACTCAGAAGTACATGTAGGTATTTTTCATTTACACATACAGTTAACAAAATTATTCATACCCCTTGGAAAATTCTAGTTTTTTGCATTTTTCCTAAAACTTGCACATCACTTGAATACATTTAGTTATCATCTGCAAATGAATGCCGTTTCTGGTTTCACCTCATTTGCATAACAATAGAAAAGGTGAGTTATCCAAACTGGGCGATGTTCAAAATTATTCATACCCTTGGTGATTTATTGACTTTGTCAATCAGTATGAATCTGATCCTTTTGATTAATGCTTGTAATTCACTTTATTTTAATACACCGTGACAAGGCTTCCGGGGAGGGGTCTCTGCTGGGATATCAGGCCAGTACCTGTTCTCCAATGGCTCAATCTCCTTGAGGATGTGTCCACACATGCCTTCACCTGACCTTCAGGGAGTTCATTAGATTTCGTGTCCTACAGGTGATGCAGTTATCGACTTCATGATGACAGGACTATGATATTGAAATTTTCGGTCATTTATTCCATGCATTTTAATGAAAATTCTGTATCTACTTATGAAGCAAAGCACCATTCCTGAAGAGCCCTTCCGTTTTTGCACTGCCTGTGGGAGGGTTCACTTTTATTCATTGGCCCCATTCTTAATCAGAGTGCTCAGGAAGGCCATGTTGGTGATATTAAAGTCATTGCATGACTCTAACGTCAGGTCACCATGAATAACAGTATGTAACCTTTGAGTACCATACACATCCCACATTGACTGTTACTGTATATCAATCTTCATATGGTATATTCTTTGTATCTTTGGTATGAAAGCTACAATCCTTGATATCAAAATGAATGTAAAACCAAATTTATACCATATGCCCTCCATGTTACCAGCTGCAGTGCACAAAATGCTACCACTTTGACAGTGCACTGGAACATAAAGATCAGTATTTTAAGCTTCACTAGAGTACCCACTTGCAGGTGTCCAGATCAAAAATGTGTCAATCGGTGTAACTGAATAAACTGATAAAATTGGCACCATCCAACCTTTAGACAACTACCATGGCCTCCCTAAACATTCTTAATAATAATGGAACAAAAGTATCAGGAAATACCTTCCCTTGACAGTGCAACAGTGAATGCCTCTAGGGAAGTCCCTCTAGGAAGAGTGCTTAGAAATACAGAATTGTCATTAAAATGTAAGGAATATTAACGAAATATCAATATCATAGTTCTATCCTCATGACGTCTAAAACTACACCACCTGCAAACACAAAATCTGCTTTAAATCCACCAAATCCCCTGAAGACCACGTGATGGCATGTGTGGACAACATCCTCAAGGAGACTGGGCCTGTGGAGACCAGGTATTGGCCTGATATCTCAGTAGAGACCTCCAGAAGCATTGTGACAGTGTGATGAAAGTGTTACGAGCATTAATCACAAGGACTGGATTCATACTGATTGACAAAGTCAATAGATCACCAAGGGTATGAATAATTATGAACATCACCCAGTTTGGATAATTCACCTTTTCTATTGTTATGCAAATGAGGTGAAACCAGAAACAGCATTCATTTGCAGATGATAACTAAATGTATTCAAGTGATGTTGTAATTAAATTCAGTTAACCATTCATTTTTAGGAAAAATGCAAAAAACTAGAATTTTCCAAGGGGTATGAATAATTTTGTTGTTAACTGTATATGCAGGGTTATAAGCCACTTCGGAGATGCAATCTGAGCATGAGCAGATAAAGGTCATCTGTACCAAATTCTAAAACCCACTGACACTAATATTTGATATGTGCTCATGAATGTCATGTAATCATTATTCAATTATGCACTAATGGTGCATTCCATGATATCCAGGTGGAAGTATTCTTTTTAAAGGGGGAAACAAAAGCTATTCATGAGGCACCTCTATCACTCCCAGAGTTATTTTTCTGAAGTGCACATAAAGGGACCCTCCATGTCTAAAATATCTGTGGATATTTGGGGTCATTTGTACCATGCGCTAACCCCGAACTGGCTTATTGTAGATAACCTCGCACATTGTACCATAGTACAGTGATAAATTGCCTTCCATAGCAAGTGTGTGATATTTTGCACATTTGTGTGCTGGACAGGAGCAAGATCGCCGACCAAATGCAGCCCAAAAATTTCACTTGATCAAGATGATAAAGCTCCTATTGAAGAAACTGTCATGAAATTTAGATATTCTATCATCCTAAAATGTAGAAGGAAGTACTTCTCAAAATTTTGCTGATTATCTTGGTGTTATTACCTCTTCAACTTAGAGGTCGTGACCAATGCCAAAATTGACACAGCCCCACATAGTGATGGTTCCGTGAGCGGGTATTTTTCAGAATTTGAGTCTTAAGGTCTTTCTGCTTCTGAACTTGGAAGTCATAATATTCTCTCTGGTTTCAGCACATACATGTAGCTACATGTCAACTTGCAGACAACCTACATCCTATTGAACTTCCAAAGTAACAAGGAGTGGTCCCTGCGAATCTATCTAAGGAAGCTTAGTGAAACGTGATGGCATGTAAAAATGCAGGAAAGACACAAATGACAAATTTAATTTCATAATTTTCTTTCATAGAGGCAGCGCCAAAATATTAGGTGTATGTACTCTAGTTATTATTCCTATTAATACTTTTAAGCAAAATAATAATATGAAAAACTTTCATTCAGATAAATCTGATTATAATTTTAGATGCACAGACAAAACTAGCAATTTTGTTCTTTCCGTTTCTTAACCCTTTCAAGACAGGAATTATTTATGGGCTAAACTGATCACAGTATGTTTCTCAAATTGGCAACAATAATATTTTTCCTTTTAGTGCTACATGGTTCAATAAGGTGTAATGTCTTTTAAAACAATATACATGGTTAGGAATTTTGTCGAAAGTTGAAAAAATTGCCAATTTTGATGGAAAAACAATGATTTTTTTTTTTTTAACCTCTGCATGAGTGCCAATTTAAGGATTTTAAAGCTTATTCTCATTTTGAAATTCCTGGCATTAAACGGAATATGGTCATGCAACAAAAGTGGACAGAGTGTATGCAGAAATTTTTGCTCTTTCTACTCATGTATCTGGTATATTTTTTTAGGGCTCTGAATAAAAACTTGAGCCAAACCACAAAATGCGGTCAAATGACCATGTATAGTTGTATCGTAGGTACATATTTTTTTAATTAAAGTATCATATACGATGTCACTTTCCTAAATAGACCTTCCGCAAATCAGCTCTGTATAGAGTCGATCAAATGTCACTTTTTTCACCCAATTGTAATTCTCCCTTCTCATCTCTCGCAAGCGAGAATGTACGTGAAAGCATACTGACGCGCATGCGTATTGCAAACTATACACCGGCCTACGAAAGTTTTCAGTACAGGAGCTGGGAAATTTATATCATCCTCATCGAAAAGAAAGACGACAGTTATTTGTAAAGTATTGTAAGTACCTAGAGTATAGCCTTAATTAAATGAAGTTATGTCATGTTTCATGGTATAATTTTGACACGTGATCTTGGATTTAAAGGAGAATTAAACTCAACAAATTAGCTAATAATCATGTGGATAATTGTCAGACTGTTCAAAATATCTTGAAAATACTCCTATTTGATTACTCAGTAATTAAGGAGAACAATCTCTCTGAAGTTTGCAGATTCCTTGCTATATATTATCCCATGGGGGCTGCCATTTTGAAAAACTGTGATGTCACATTAGTACATGTCCATTTACCTGTACACAATGGATATGATGTTGCATAATGAATAGCTATTAATTGTACAACTAAAGCCACCAATGCAAAATGGCAGCCATCTTGGTGCCCCCACTGTCTCGCACAGATGATATCTTGGAGCAGTTGCACTCGCAGGTCTTCGTCACTTCTTTGAAGAATTGACAAACTTTTGTCTGACCAAGAAACAACTTGTACATGCCAAATCCTGCTTAACAAAAGAAACAGCTGAACCACACCACGAATAGTGGTCATATTGACCACTACGAATACAAAATGCAAAAATAGTTTGTATTTTCTGTCGCGTGTAGTAAAGGTATGGGGGAAAAATAAGATAATTATATTTTAAATACCTTGCTTTCAAATTCCGCCCTTAAAAATCTCACTCCTACCTCAAATGGCCGTTAGGAAGAACTTTTGATATTTTCAGCAAAATCCAAAGTCAAAATCTTGTCCAAAACCGGAGTGTTGTTTACATACTGCCGATGTCTTAGACTAAAATCGGCCAATAAAATTTTTGTCCACGAAGAAACTCGGGATCGCAAGCGCACATCGATCTTTACGATCGCGCACACAGAAAATCGGGACTTTCCGCGTATGCCACATACTGTAGGGACCGAATTTTTAAGGACAAAACTCTTTTGGGGAGATGTCAGCGCCCGCGGCGACCAGGAAATGTACACAATGACTCCGATAGCTCGTTTCGCGAGAATCAACAGTAAATTACGGATTTGATTTTTGGAAATATCTTTTCCAACATCGGTGAGTTGAATTTATTGTATTTCTTGGATATTTAGTGGTCGGTTTTTGTAAATTAAATGCCGATTTTGAGTGAATGTTTGTGACTTTTGTGCAGTGGTGTTTTAAAAAGTTGAGGTGTATGACTGCCTACATTATACACACGAAGTATAGGAATGTAGCTATGAGTGAGCTGAACCAAATATCTTGACACAAATACTGGTTTTATGACAGGATAAAATTGAATGTACATGTACATGACTACAAAAGTGGCTTATTATAAGAAAATCCAGTGTCATACATTCCACAGGTGATCACGAGTGTCTTTGTGGCTAGTGAGTAGTGTACAGCCAGGTCAGTGGGTATCTCACAAATAGAACTGCTCTGATAAAAGTGAAAGTTATTTTGTAAAGAAAATGGCAGCCCCATACTGCAACACTTTGAGACACTGCTCTCCTTTATATGAAATAGGAGTAATTTCAAGATAGTTGTAATAGGCTGACAATTATCTACATGATTATTTATAGGCTAAAGTTTGTTGCCTTTCATTCCCCTCTATAGTCTATTTTAGGAATTAAGAGGCACCCAACCTTTCGAAGGACTGCTGTGCGGCAGCCCGAACGCTACACATTCAGGCTGCCGCAGTTAACATGCCTGGCACATATGACATAGGCTAAATTTATACTGTGCACATGTAACCATCAATCATCATATCATATCATGCATCATGTTGGCTACATCGTGTTCGTTCATAGCTAACTCCTGGAGTTAGTTCATAGCAAGCAGAAATAAAGTTCAGAGTCTATAGTATATGGACGGGGGAAGAGAAAACCAATGCGTGTAAGTTACGCAATGAAGCCTTGCCGGAACTTTAAGTTTGAGCCTTGAGGATTGAACTGAACACTTCTATCACTTTAGCTGTGCTGAGTGAATGGTGGTTTCCTCAACCACGATATTATAATTTATTATGGATCCAACACAGAAATAATTATACATATGATCATTTTATCAATTTTGCAAAGCTGCGAAATACCTTTCAGATAGGAGACTGAGTGCTACAGATACATACCATGCATACCGACATGCAGTCAGTCTTGCCGACGAGCGCCACCGGTTGTGATTCCTACATTTTACAGATCACCATACTACGTGGTGTCAAAGATCTTCGCATGGTACGTGCATATGTATTATGGGTACGTGTAGATACATGTAGATGTATAAAAAATACGCTCTAGATGCAATGGGGATTTCCCCTAACCTCGTTTGTGCTCGCGCGCGCGCTCTTCGCTCTCAAACTGTAAACATAGTGTGTAGAGCTAGCTAGCTCATCTCAGGCTCAGCGTAGACACAAAAGTATATATTACGAGTCCAAATTTTTAAAAGGGGGGAAAAAGGGATCCATCATTCAAGGAGAGTGAAATTGTTCAGGCGCCGCGGAACGTCTTGGAAAGTGGAGGGGCTTAGTGGGGGGGGGGGGGGGGGGGCGGGGGCTGCATGTATACCACATTTTTGCACTGCCATACGTTTGCACGTGTTTACTGAAAAAAGTGGGGGGGCCAGCCCCCCACCCCCCGTTCCGCCGTCCCTGTTGTTTACTATCATCATTATGCCTCGTTATTTGTCTGAGTAGGTCCTACACTAATGATTAAAGTGTCATTTTTTCAAAATGTATCATTCAGTAGGATCTTTTTCTTTCATGAGGACCTATATAACAATCTCAAATATAAGGAGAAAACCGCAAATAATGATAGAAAATAGGCATAGCCAGAGCTATACAATAATTCATATAGGCATAGACATAATTATGAACAACCAAAAGGTGACCTTTTTCTTTTTTGTTTTGCTTTCTTTTCTTTTAATTTCTTTTTTTCTTTTTGCTTGTTGGGGAAAATCTGAACAACTGTTGGCAAATTTTAGAAACGAGTCCTTGTCGGCAAATTAAAAAATCTAATGACTTGTATCATTTTTTTAACGAAATCGGACAAGCAATCAGAAAGTTATACATTTTTGAAAGTCATACATATGAGAATTTCAAATTGGCCAAATAGGTAATGTCACTGTGATGTAGTTGCGGACAATACCCTATTAGCTCCAACACTAATGACTAAAGTGTCATTTTTTCAAAATGTATCATTCAGTAGGATCTTTTTCTTTCATGAGGACCTATCCCTTGTAAAAAATAACCATGGTTTTACTGTCATAACCATGGTATAACCATGGTTTTACCATCATAACCATGGAAAACCATGGTTTTACAATGGACCAATAACCATCCATGGTTTTGCCATCAAATCCATGGTAAAACCATGGATAAACCATGGTTTTACCATGGTTAAAAAACCGTGGTTAAATAACCATGGATAAACCATGGTTTTACCATGGTTAAATAACCATGGTTATAGAACCATGGTTAAGCCACGGTTTTACCATGGTTAAAAAACCATGGTTAAAATACCATGGATAAACCATGGTTTTACCATGGTTAAATAACCATGGTTATAGAACCATGGTTAAGCCACGGTTTTACCATGGTTAAAAAACCATGGTTAAAATACCATGGATAAACCATGGTTTTACCATGGTTAAATAACCATGGTTATAGAACCATGGTTAAGCCACGGTTTTACCATGGTTAAAAAACCATGGTTAAATTACCATGGATAAACCATGGTTTTACCATGGTTATGAGAACCAGGGTTAAACCATGGTTTCACCATGATTTTGGCTGTAAAAGCATGGTTATACCATAGTTTTGGTTGTAAATCCATTATTATACTATGGTTCTACCATGGATTGGATTGTAAAACCATAGTGATACCAGTGATTTTGATACCGTGGTTTTGATTGATTATGGTGATACCGTGGTTTTGAGTTTTGATTGTAAAAGCCATGGTTCTACCTTGGATTTGATTGTAAAACCATGGTTATACAGCGGTTTTGGTTGTATAACCATGGTTATACCACGTTATTACCATGGTTAAAAGAAACTGTGGTTATAGCTGTTATAGACCATGGTTAATCCACAATTCTACCATGATTTTGGCTGTAAAAGCATGGTTATACCGTAGTTTTTGGTTGTTAATCTATTATTATACCATGGTTCTACCGTGGTTTTGATGATTGTAAAATCCATGGTTATACCATGGTTCTACCGTTGGTTTGGCTGTAAAACCATGGTTATACAATGGGTTTGGTTGTATAACCATGGTTATACCGTGGATTTGATTGTAAAACCATGGTTATACCGTGGATTTGATTGTAAAACCAATAGAAACCACTTAATTTGCATATTAAATACTGGGTGCTTGTGTATTCACGTTTTCATATTATTTAGTAAAATTTGCAGTACATTTCTTCATTGTTGATGATTTAGAGTATACCAAAACGTTTATCAAATACAAAGATGGGTAACAAACGATTACTAGAAGAATTCATTCACTGGTATCAATTACAGGTAAACAGGAATTAAGGAAACACTAACCAGGAACTAAAATATGTTCATTCAATACATATATATGGACGATTCCCTCACACTTTAAAATATGCAAAGTCTTCAAAATTCCATTGCACTTTGGAAGTGTTGCAGACGTACCAGAGTAACTTTGTTGCTATTGCCACTGGTAGTTATTAGTACAAGAGTTTCATATCTTGTAACCTACCAAGGTCAAATAGTTAAACTGGTTATACTGGTTTTCACTGGTCTAAGTGATTGGACTTGTAGAAATTTCTTTCTGGTTTTACCGTCGTAACGATGGATAAACCATGGTTTTACAATGGACCAATAACCATATGGTTTTGCAATCAGAGCAAAAAAAAGGTTTAAAAAGTTAAAAAACCATGGTTATAAACCATGGTTATAGAATCCATGGTTTTACCATGGTTAAAAAACCATTGTTAAACCATGGTTTTACCATGGAATTGGCTGTAAATCCATGGTTTTGATTGTTATACCGTGGTTTTGGTTGTAAAAGCCATGGTTCTACCGTGGATTTGATTGTAAAACCATGGTTATACAGCGGTTTTGGTTGTAAAACCATGGTTTTAAACCACGGTAAAACCACGGTAAATCCATGGTAAAACCATGGTAAATCCATGGTATGTCCGTCCAATTTACCATGGTAAAACCATGGTTTTACCGTCGTTTTACCGTACCATGGGAACCATGGTTTTTTTTTACAAGGGCCTATATAACAATCTCAAATATAAGGAGAAAACCGCAAATAATGATAGGCCCTATATATTGTGTACTACAAAAAGGACAGAACTTTGTCTTCAAGCCCTTCAAGTAGACCTATATCGATCATAATCAATCACCAAATTGCCAATTTGAGATTCGCATAGATGTAGGGATCTCATTTTTCAAACATCGATAACTTACTTTTTCCTTATCCAATTTCTTTCAAACTTTCACCATCCTTTTTTTTTTCTTATTTTTCTTGACGTTTTTGTTTACCCTTCCCACACACTAAGCAAGTCTATCAGATAGGGGACATACATGTATATGGAAAATGCTAACCCCTTCCTCTGCCCTAACTGCAAAGGCTCCGATTTTGTAAAAGAGGGGGCACAGAGCCGGAATACACAATTAAGGAGGCAATTTTTGTTTTATTGTGTACTTAAGGTATGCCAGTTCGGTTTCAAAAGGGGGTCGTGGCCGATTCGCCCCCTCCCTCCGGATCCGCCCTAGTATGTGTGTGTGTGTGTAATTGGGTTTTTATACAGACGTATATCAATCAGATATGATTATTTACGTCTGGGACCGACCTTTAACGTCACCATCCGAAAGACGTGACTCAGTCTCGAACCTGGGTCCGCTGAATCAGTTTATAACTTCCACTGGTAGCTGGATTACAGGCGCACGCCACAACGCCCAGTTCTGGACTCTTTTTATTGATTTTTTTATTCGCCGACTATACGTGATGGCGCGATCCCGAGAACCTGTTGGCCCCGAAAAAAAAGAGTCCAGTGCAATTGCTCCACGCTGACGACTTTCCCTGAGAGTTTTTCAGGGAGAGCAATTAAAATTGGCCGCACCTCCGGCCATCCCCAGCTAAAGCGCTAGTGAACTTTGGACCCCTAACGTCAGCGTGGAGCAATTGCAATGCACTGGACTCTTTTTTTCGGGGCCAACAGGTTCTCGGGATCGTGCCATCACTCGGCTTATCGCGTATAGTCGGCGAATAAAAAAATCAATAAAAAGAGTCCAGAACTAGACTAGATCCGCCCCTGCCCACTCTCTCTCTCTTTCTCTCTCTCCAGCAAAATGGTCCAAAAACAACAATGGCAAAGAAAACGTGAGAGGTGGTGAGAGGATTAAAGAATCCTGCTCGAGCTCTACGATTGGTCTGAAATTGATTTTGGTCATGTGATAGTCGGCTTATACGTCATCACGTGCACCTGATACTTGTCCACAAACGATCTATACGTACACACACAGTACACACTTCCTGAATCCCGAGCGAGTTCTGACTTAAGTACAAAATGAAGATAACATTATTCTTCATTAATCTAATCATTATACGCAATGTTTATTCCAGACTGACCTTTAAATCAATGAAGCCGAATATTGTTTTCATTCTGATCGATGACCTCGGATACAACGATGTTGGTTATCACGGCTCCGAGATCTACACCCCGAACATCGACAAACTCGCACGGGAAGGCGTCCGCCTGGAGAACTACTACGTGCAACCTATCTGCACTCCAACTCGGTCACAACTTTTGAGTGGACGATATCAGGTAAATTGAAAGCATGGTGTGGGTCTACATTGAGGCACTCATACACATACGAGGTTATCTTAACCCCTTCCATGCCACCAGACTTTTGAGCAAATGTCAAAAATGAATTTTTTCAAGAATTAAATATTAACTTTCAATTTTTCAAAGAGGTTTTTTCTCAAGCAAACTAACTGGGCAAAGATATTGCATGCAGCATAGGAATAAACATTAGACCCCTAGGCCTAGGCTATATACAAATAATTTCGTGGTACTACAAAATTTCAATATGGCACGAAAAAGAGACATGATAACGTTTCGACCTGCACTCATCAGGTTATCAGCCAGGTATATAACAAATTACTTGAAATCAACTATATTATACTTGGGTTCATCGAGTATAATATAGTTGATTTCAAGTAATTTGTTATATACCTGCCTGATAACCTGATGAGTGTAGGTCGAAAAGCTTCATTATCATGTCTCTTTTTCATGCCATATTGAAGCATTATATAGTTAATAATGGCACAACTTCACAAGTTTCTGAATGAGGAAAAACTTGCAAGCCATTCTGAGCCTAAACAAAATGTTCAACACTCAAAATTTTGGGTGGGATTTGCCGCCCACGGCGTAGTTGGGGTTAAGATAACCTCGTAATCCATACATGTTATAACTTAAAGTATACTGTTATATTTTAATGACAATGTCTACCAGTAGTATCAAGTGCCATCTTTGCACACCAGTCGTGGAGTCTCGCCTTTTCAATGTTCCCAATATAACCCCCAGTTTTCTTCCAATAATTTTTTTTATTCAATATTTAACTCAAAAAGGTAAAAACTCACAGATTTTCAGGGTTAGACTTCACCGACTAAGAATCAAGGATGAACAGCGTCATCATATATATCAAGTCACTCATACTATATGGCCTACATGTTTTTTATACTGTTAGATTTCAATGTCTACCAGCTTTGATCCTCCCCCATGACATTTGTAGAATTTTTCCCCGTCTCTTTGAAGACTTACCTTTCAATGTTTCCAAAATCACCCTCCAGTTTTCCTCCCATAATTTTTTGATAGCGTATTTAAGTATAAAAAGGTAAAAAACTAACTGGCTTTCCATGTTGGACTTCACCAACTGAGCGTAAATAACGAATATGCATCAGGTAATATTGGGGACTAGTCTACATGCAGTTGCTTATATTTAATCCTAATTTTTATGAAAATAAATAGGAACAAGATTTTATTCAAAATTTACGGCATGTAGCCCAAAGTAATGCAATGTTATTTCATGATTGTTTTCAAAAACACTATTAAAAATCCAGGTTTGTGGAGCTGAGTCAATCAAAATATGATAGCAGATGGAAGAATATGAAAATGCGTGCGTAAAAAGTCACTGATCAAAAGAAATAAATACTCTGCTCAAGACATAGCTGGTTGAGAGAAACAGATGTGACATACGGACGTGTGCTTGTTCACAGGTCAAATTCATGGAGCCCTAAACACGCTTCGGATAGGAGCTCCATAAATTAACCTTCGAGCTTGCACTTGTGCATGTGTCAGAACTATCTCAATTGGCTATATTGACTCAAATCTTGGTCTATCGCGATCCCGGGGGGGCCACTCAGATATATGGGTGTACACATGCGTGTCCATGGGTCTTCAAAATACCCCCTAAACAGGTTTTATACTTAACGCGTAACGCGCGTTACGCGTTCCACCTGAAAAAAAGACCCCTTTTTACGCGTTTTCTTGGACGCGCATGTGTACACCCATATATCTGAGTGGCCCCCCCGGGATCGCGATATCTATATCGACTCAGCCATGGGTGGGAAGGGGTCATAGCATCTGTTCATGTTCCTGTTCTCCCTCTTTCTTTTTCATCTTTCTGTTTCTCCTTTTTCTCTAATTCCCTTTTTTTCTTGGGAGGTGCATGGCTTGAGTTGGTCTGAGATAATGAAAAGAAAATGGAAATGAGACAGAGTACACTAGGTATTGGACAGTTTTGTGTTTGAGGAAAACAATTTGAAGAACTAAGAACAACAAAATTAAACTTCTTACACTTGCAACAGATTCACACTGGTCTACAACACAGTTACATTCGTCCTGCTCAGCCTCTCTGTCTCCCGACCCATCTACCAACATTCGCTGATAGGCTACGTCAAGCTGGCTATGCTACCCATGCTGTTGGCAAATGGCATCTTGGATTCTACAAGAAAGAGTGCTTACCAACGCAAAGGGGATTTGACTCTTATTTTGGTGAGCTGGAAGCTGTGAAGTAATGATATGTGACCCTCCACCACAAAACGACCAATAAGTCAGAAATTTGGGTTTTTAAATTTAAACACAGTTCAAAAGCTTAGATTCTAAGCTTTAAAATGATATTGTCTTGTATGGACTAAGTAAACCCTTGTAAATTACAATAAGAATGTCAACGTGTCAGACAGGCTAATGACCAAAACAATATAGAAAACGGGCTCTAAAGAAGAGTTACTGTTTAAGGGCGCCTAATCTTTGTCCTATTGTTTGTCGCACAAAAGGTCGAGTCAAAACTCCCTAGCCTACACTGTGAAGTTGTAATTGGATTGAGTTGAAACTTTCCATACCTTTAGAATAGATAGATTTCTTTGTTTCTTTAGAGTTTGAATATCAGACAGTGCATAGTTTTTAAGCTATACCAGAAAAGGGATGTGAACAATCCCAGCAAGTTGACACACAAAGTTTGAATGTCCAGGTAAACATGGTCATTTTTAATGCGAGTAAAAACATATTTCAACATGGTATTTTACCCTGAAATTTTGTCAGATAATAGATTAATGAATGAACTTTTAGAAATACAAAAAGTTTAAAATCAAACTTCCTGCCTTTTTCAGCTGTTTACTCTAAAACGTCCATTGCGACTTGGTCGTTTAGTGGTGGAAGGTCACATATCTTACTTGAATGAACTGTTTGATCGCACTCATATTCTGGTGAAATAGTAAAAGCTCCTTTTTAAAAATCTTTGTTCCCATATACTGGGACACATCAGTTTGATGGAGATGCCAAATGGTAGCCCAGACATACTTTATATAAATGTGTCCCTAATAGACCTTTGTAAATACTTGACATGGAACTTTGAATAAATATTCTTTAAATTGATTGATTATTCAATAATTTCTGTGTTATTTAATAGTACTGATGATATTAGTCATGTTGTCAGTCTTTTGATGGCATTCTGCATATTGCATTCATTAGTTAGCTGTATTACATTAGTTAGCTGTATTACGCCTTTGTTGGCATCCTTCCTAACAGCACTCAAAGATTAGTACCTTCTGCTATAGTTCTTTTGATGGCATTCCTGCCAACAGTTCTCACTGGTTATTTGTTTCCTCTCTATAGGCTATTTGACAGGGAGTGAAGACTATTGGACCCACCATAGGCCAGGTGATGGCATTGTACCTAATAGCTACCATTGGCTTGGAATGGATCTGTGGGATAATGAGAGGGTAGCTTGGGAGTATGTTGGCAACTACTCTGTATTTGTCTTCACAGAGAAAATCCAGCAAATAGTCAACCAACATCCTGTGGAACAGGTAATGATCAAATACAGTGAAGCCTGTGTATAAAGACCACTCAAAGGAGACAAAAAGTCTCTCTTCAAAGGCAGGTTGTCTATTATGTACAGTCCCCCCCCCCCCTTTGAGAGATGCTGTTCAAAGAAAATAAAATATGGTCTGCAAGTGGTTCCAGAGGTTATAGAAAATGTGTGATTTTGACTGTTTTGCATATATAGATCTACATTTGGTCCATATATCCTAGCATTTAAGCAGAATGGAAAACAGAAACTACTCACCTTTTCTCTCTAATGTTGCCAAGATGTATTTGTTAAGTATTTGCAGTAATGAAGTAATTTGTCCCATTGTAATAATAATAATAATATAATAATACCTGGCATTTATAAAGCGCCTTTCCCAAACTGGATCAAAGCGCTGATATATATTATTACCCCGGTCATTGGATTCTGGCACGCCCGCACACAGTGTATGCACAGCTGATGTACAGCTGATGGCTCCTTGTTCGACCTGATTTTTTTTATCTATCAAAAGTATGTTGCATATTGTGCTAAAAATAATGGTACTCTCAATGCTTCCTAATTTTGCAAAGATGTATTTGTAGTGTGAAGTGAACAGTCTCATTGTAGAGCTGATGGCCATTTGTCACACCTAGAATTTCAATCTGTCAAAATCATAAATTAGATTGCACTAAAGTTAATGGTACTTGCAATATTTAAAGGATGGAAATTGTTCTTGTATTCATTCAATGACATATTCAGGTGATGACTATACAAACATCAATCACTTTATGATTTTTCTCCAACATTTGCTCTCACTAATATTGCTGTCGGCTGTATTTCTCCAAAGACATAGGGTTAGGATAAGTGTTGCGATTGGGGGTTAAGGTTTTATGTCGGGAGAGGTATAGTGCTTGGGCAATTCCACGGTAACAAAAGGACAATCAGATACAAACTGTATCTGAATGCCCTTCCGTTACGGTGGAATTGCCCCCTGGTACAAGGTTGAAGATTGGAATTTGGTTAGTGTAGGATATTGATGTGGATCCACCCTTGTAAAATAGTACCATAGTATCCATGGTAATTTGATCTAGTACTTTGCATGATTTGATGTTAATTTGGTAAAATTACCATGGGTACTATGGTACTTTTGTACAAGGGCATTTATTTGTCGTTGAAGCATGTATTGCATGACATTTTATAATATACCGTATTTATTGCCCCATTATAATTGAAGAAATTTGTCCAAGTCTGCCACTGAAAAAATAGTTCATGCCTTAATTTCCTCCCGTCTCGACTTTGGCGATGCCCTTCTGTTCAATTTACCCCAGAATCTGTTGTCCAAGCTCCAGAAGCTTCAAAATGCTGCCCACCAAACGTACCCATATCTCCCCTGTTTTGCAGTCGCTGCACTGGCCCCCTGTCATAGATTGCATTATTTTCAAAATTTTGTTGTTCATTTTTCACTGCGTTCACGGTTCTGCTCCCCCAATAGAATACCTCTTTAATTAAAAATTCCCCCCCCCCCCCACGAGATCTTTTACGCTCATCCACTTCCAGTTCTCTTGTGATCCCTTAAATCTTGCGGGGAAAGATCATTTGCCCACAGGTGTCCTTAATTATTGAATAGCCTTCCTGAAGACATCAAAAAGTGTATAACATCTGATTCTTTTGAAAATCATGTAAAAACATTTCTGCTTAATTCTTAATTAATTCTACATGCGCCTTGAGCACTCCACATAGTGGATTTGGCACTATATAAGTTACATTATTATTATTATTATTATTATTATATCAAATTTATTTCCCTTCAGCCATTCCTGCTCTACCTGCCGTTCCAATCAGTGCATGCACCCCTCCAGGTTCCTAGCTCATACGAAGAGAGATATAAGAACATCAGCAATACCAACAGACGAATCTATGCTGGCATGATGACCTGTCTGGATGAAGCCATTGGAAAGATTGTGGATTCTCTTCAGCAGAGGGGACTATGGGATAACACAGTGCTTATATTCTCAACTGGTAAGTTGTTGTTATTTTTTTCTTTTTAATGGTCATGAAAACCTTTGAAAATTTAATTAATCCGTCTTAGAATGTGAGAAAAAGCCTCCCTGAAAATTCTAGAGAGAAAAAGAGATCAATGCTTTATAGTAAGGGGGAAAACATTGATATTGATTCTGTATAAGAAAGCTAAGAATTTTACATGTATATGTACCACATTACATATATAATAATAATAATAATAATAATTAACATTTATATAGCGCTTAATCCATAATGGTTCAAAGCGCTTTACAATATAGGAGTAATTCCAATGGAATTCCAAATCATTGTCACTGCCCATAATTTTACAACCTTTAGGACCAATTATGTTTTCAACATGTAATTTTATAAGGTTTTAGTAGTTTTAAAAAAGCCGAAGCTTATTTATATATAGCAAGTATAATACTGGTATGATGAGGATGGTGGCTTCTTGAAAAGTACCAGTATCTGCCTCTGCTGAGCGCTTATGACGCCTGCTCTAAAACGTGTCGCAATCTCACAAAGTTCAATATTCTTAGTCACTGTGTCAAATTGAGAGTTTTTCATTTTCCATTATTCTCGATATGATTATGTAGCTGGTACGATTTTTAAAAAATAGCTCCAAAGAGACCTTTGGATAAGGCGGTTAGGGAGTGGCTAAACTATAGTGTAGAGACTTTTCTTGATACCCTCTGATTCTTTTTATTTCAGACAATGGAGGTGAGGTGGCAGCAGGGGGGAACAACTGGCCCCTCCGAGGCTGGAAGAGATCCCTGTGGGAGGGGGGCATGAGGGGTGTAGGCTTTGTCAACAGTCCCTTACTCCCTGCAAGTGTTCAGGGTACAGTCAACAGGCAGCTCATCCATGTAAGTGACTGGTTTCCGACTCTAGTCCAAGGCATTGCAGGAAGCAGCCTCGACAACGTCACCCTGGATGGGTTTAACGTGTGGAAGACAATAAGGTATGGTAGAAATGTTCTAATGTATTACATTTTATTAAGGCAGATTAGCAATATTCATACATGGCATGTAAAACAAACAAAATCCATAGGTCTACGGGTCACTTATTTGCAAGCATATACTTGCTTCCTTAGCAGTCAGGTAAAGTAAAATCGTCTTTTGTCATTTTAACCCTATCAGTTCCACTGCTCCATCTCCAAGACAAGAGCTTCTCCACAACATAGACCCCTGGCCCAACCAACCCAAGGTGTTCTCCTCTAACATCTCTGCAGCTATCAGGGTTGGGCACTGGAAACTCCTCACTGGAGATCCTGGTCAGTATCTTTGTAGTCATGTTGTTACCAATATTTACAATACTTATTCAGGGATGCCACTTTTCAGACAAAAGTAGGAATTCCTACTTTTTCAACATATTTTTAGCCATAGAAAACCACTTTTTATGTACACAAGGGCCCATTCTAGATGATCCCTGCTGATTAAAGATAATTACAATGTAAATTATTGTTTGACCAACATGCATCGTACAAGCATTGCTTTTTATCAAATTTTGTATGGAGATATAACTTGGTATAATCTACACATCTTTACTTTTTGGTGATGCTGCCCTAATTGTTCCGTCCTTTATAGGGTCAAAGGTCATATTTTGGTTGCATGCATTCTGGAGGACACATTTGTTGACTGATTTCTTTCAGATTTTGTATGGAGGTCCATCATAGATTACTCTAGACCTCTACAGTTTTTGGTGATGCTGCCCCCAGTGTTCCGTCTTTCATAGGGTCAAAGGTCATATTTTAGTGGATATCTTGTGTGAGCTCTTGAGGTCACATTTCTTGACAGATTTCTTTCGAATTTTCTATAGAGATGCATTATACTCTAATCTACACGCATTGTTTTGGTGATGCTGCTCCTAGTGTTGACAATAGTCCGGGCCACTGGCGGCAATCTCTACGCCATCCTTTTGTTTTAGGGAGGGGAGGGGGGAGGTTCTTTGGCCCTCCTTCGAATCGCTGCCAGTGCCGGGGGATACATTTGCATTGTGCGGCAATGGACATTTCTAGTTAATTTGTGGAAAGGCTGTTGATACATATTTCCAAAAGAAACCTGCACTTATGGGGCTCCTCGACAAATACAGAAAAGAAAAGTATGGAGATGATTCATGTAATTAGACAAAAAGATATTAATACTCTGATTTAACACTATTTTGGGTTATGCAAAATTGTATTCTTTTACCGCACTACATATAACTGAAGTCATAGATATTACCATATATCTTGTGGAGTACTTTCAGAAAGAATTCCATACTGTTGTTGCTACTCATATGATCTACTAGTACATGCAGCTTACCATCATCTTTTGAACCGCATCTTCACATCTATTTCAAAGTTTAAATACATTCCTGGGCCCTGTTTCATAAAACTTGTTATCAATAACAAGTTACAACTAGAAAGGCCGTCAAAGGCGGCAGACCCACGCCTTAACCCAATAGGTTTTGTTTTGTTGCGATTATTTTTGTAAGCAGTAGCCATTCAAAGGGGATAACAAGAGGCACATCTCCCCCCCCCCCCCCCCCCCAATAAATTTTGCCATATCCAGGTCATAGCTTTGTGTGTCCCCACCCTTGAAAAAATTCTTCTGAAAAAGATATTTTATTATTGAAACATCCCTCCCCTAAAAGTAATTGATTAGACATGTCAGAGAGCGTGGCGTGGTGAGAAAAAAAATGTTAGCAATTTGTATTCAGTGTTCAGTCCAAGGCCGTACGCAGAAATTTTTTTCCTGGGGGGGCAAGATGATCGCTTTCAAAGGAACCCATAACTTGAAGTCTAAAACCCGATTTAAAAAAAGTATGATTTTGAAATTTCTGGGGGGGGGGGCAACTGCCCCCCCTCCCCGCTGCGTACGGCCTTGGTTCAGTCATGTCAGTGTTAGTAAATGTATTCATGTTCTATCTTTACATTGCAATTCGGGTTGTTGTTTTTTTTTTCATCGGGCTTGGATAAAATAAATATGACGACAAAAGAAGTTGGATCTCGACTTGAAAATGATGTGCATGCGAGGCACAGAGCTTACTCACTCAGTACTACAGTCAGCCGGCCCCAGGCACTTCGCGACAGTGCTGTGTATAGTTATGTACGTACACTACAGCTACTCAGCCACTCACTCAGATCAACACACGCGAACACTCGCGAGTGCGATAGACTCACTCACGTCGAACAAACGCACCAGATTTTCACCGAAAACAATTAAAATCACGTACTACACGTCCACCAGGATAAAATAAATCACAAAAATTTCCACAACAAAGTGGAAAGAACCGGGGAAAATAAACAGAAATGCACAGAAGATAAGAAATAGGAGAAATTAGACGTGCTAGGCTATACGTATACCGTATACCTAGCCGCTTTCGATTTCGCAACGAGAGTACAGTTCAAGCGCGAAAAATCCCTTGTTGCTGGGATACGTTGGCTTTGAATATTCATTGCAGGCTCGTGCGGATTTGAAGTGAAATAGCAAATAATGGGTCTAAAAGTCTTCTAAAATTCATAAACCTGAAATAGATTTTTGGTGAGACGAAGTAATGAGTGTTTTGATTGACCAAAATATTTCTGCATCGGCAGGCGAAGTTTGGGGTCATCAAACTTTCTAGTTTCTATCCTGTCACTCTCTGAACTGAAGTTCCTATACTTTACTACAGGGTCAAAAGTTCAAGGTCACACAGAATTTGCAGGGGTCAACCAATCATCACCAAAATCTAATCGATTCTTTCCTGTCACTTTCTGAACATTCCCTGAAAATTTGGTGCAAATCCGTTCACCCGTTCTCTTGTTATCTTGTACACAAACAAACAAACAAACAAACAAACAAACAAACAAACAAACAAACAAACAAACATACGGAGCCCTTTACATAACCCTGCCGATTTCATCGGCGTGGGTAATAACAATTATAAGCTACTGAAATCTTTGAAGTAATTTTGTCATTGAAATGCGGAGGTTGTTATTGATAACAAGTTTTATGAAAGTACACGGTTATTTATAAGTATAAGTACACAGTTCTGGGCCCTATTTCATAAAACATGCTATCAATAACAACTGCCCCATTTCTATGACAAATTTGCTCTCAGCCAATCAGATTCAAGAGTTTCAATAGCTTATAACAGTTATTGTAACTTGTTATTGATAACAAGTTTTATGAAACAGGGCCCAGAAATTTACAATCTCCTATAAGTACACAGTTCTGATTGATATCAAGTTGCAATCGATTTGAATCAATTGCAAATTTGTGTAATACGGGACTCTGTACTATAAATCCTCTTTACATTCTTCAAATCTTGTTCTATACAGGAGCAAATAATGGAGAGTGGATTCCTGTCCCAGATTCTGGCATTACTCCTATCCACCCACTGAAAGTCAACGGAAAGAGCACATGGCTGTTCAACATCACCGCTGACCCTCACGAGTATCATGACCTCTCGACCTCTCACCCAGAAGTAGTTGAACAACTGATGGACAAGCTGAGGAAGTACTATGCTGATTCTGTTCCTGTGCAATATCCGGCTGAAGTTGAAAAAGCAAACCCTGCTTTTCATCAGGGTGTATGGGGTGTATGGCAATAATTGAAATAGGAATCAAATATGAAGACAGTGTAATTAACAACAGCAGATACACTGTAACAGCCCATAGACATGTGTGTTATTAGAATATCAAGGGCTAGCATGGTTAAAAGTAGTGCTCTGATCACAGGAAACAAAATACAATGTACTTGACTATACAGCCCTGGAAAAAATTATTAGACCAAGCTTCTGTAATAAGGGTACTATAATATGAGTACAAAATTATAAAAATGATTTGCCTCTGTATTTCATTGAATGAATACCAAATTCCAGCAATTGTACCTTGCTTTTATGATATTTTATTTCCTTCTTACCAAAAAATAACACTATCAGTAACCATTCTTGGTATAAATTTTTCCATGGCTGTATTTATCACTTTGTAAGTTGTTCTTTAGCACTTTGATATCCCATGCCAAGGTATGCATTATGTACTTATAAGAAAGAAAAACATGTATTAAAAAAAACATCAGATCTGAAATAGATGAGTTTATTATATTCTTTTGAGGTAATCAGTGTTTGTTATGAAGTTGAATAGATTACTACATGTACTTGTAGCTTTAGAATGATTCAAATCATATTCTAAGTAATTCTTAAACAGTTCTAAAGTTAGTTGATTTAAAGTGTACCATCCACCTGAAAATAATTTGTATACCACTAGAAAGTATAAAATGAACCTCAAAGAACTTTATCTGGCATTCTGTAGGTCAACAGTTTAGCAGTATGAAGGATATACATGTACATGTATAAGATAACATTAAGGTACTCACAGAGTACCGAACTCCGAGGTTGCGTTCTGCGGGAGCCTTATCTTGGCGAGCGCTTACGGGTCTGTCGAGTAGTCTACTCACAAGTCGCTTTTATGCTTATAGAGTGTGTAATTAAACTTGCAATATATCTTTTAGAAGTAATATTTAAAGCCCATATTCTGAATATAGTATAATGACATGGCACCTCTAACATACAGACAAAAATATATTTTTTGGTGATTGGTACCATTTAACCCTAAAAGGGTTTTAGGGTTTGCCGCAATTTGTTTAAGGATAAATGTTTTTGTGCTGCGAGCTTTCATGACGTTTCGTCTACAGTTTGCGCATCTTTTGATGCCAAATTTGTAACATTTTACCCAACGGGTACCGCGCATCATTTCTCCATGTGTATTGTACACAGTGCAGAATTGTCAATTCACAAATATGTGCATGTAAATAATCAATTAGCGATAATTCAAAAACCATTTGAGATATAGATATGAAACTGTACAGGGTTATATTTTATAAGTTATTCTATCTGTGTGCCAAGTTGCAAAACTTTCCGTCGCTCCATGGCCGAGATCCCGGGGGGAATTTGACCCACCCCCCCCCCCCCCGCGGCTAAAAGAGGGCCAAAATAACCTGGCCTTTTTAGGGTTAATGTACATGTATATTATTGGTATGATGTATAAATAAGATAGAGGCTGAAGTATTCTGGCACTGAGGAATATAATTACTCTAGTTGCTGGTTTGCTTCTTATAAGCTGGCTATTGGTTAATGTTTTGATTATGCAATGGAAACTCATTATAAAGAGCTCCGATATAACAAGATTCCTGATAAAACAAGGCAATGTTGCTAGTCCCAGGTCCTCGTTATAGTGAGTTTCCACTGTACTATACAGTGGAACCTTGTTATAAAGAACACTGTTACATGTATAACAAGGTCATTTTCCTGGTTCCACTCCATTGTATTTCATTGGTTTTTGGTCCTGACACAACAAGATTTCAATATGACAATGAAATTTCCTTGGTCCTAAGGAGTTTGTTATAACGAGGTTCCACTGTATAGTCTTCAAATTCAGTTTCGTAGTTTTAAGTTGTACAACATCTTCTCTTTTCTTTCATATGATCAGTACTATATAAATGTAGGCTTTATTGCTTTTCTATATCTTTTGACATATTGCCTCTTTTTTCTATTAAAGACTGAATTTCATACAAATTACTGTGGCTTGGAATCTTTAATTTTGCCATTGTCTGCTTGTATGGTATTATTTTTCTTTCTTTTTTTTAAAATTAAGTTATTGATATCTGGAGAGTAGAATCATTCAAGTTTACTCAACAAAGTGAGACCTTTAACATTGTCATTTCAGCTCTTTAATTTCTGTCTCCATTGCATCGGTATTGTTCTTCACCAACTAATTTTTAAATGGTTAATTATTTTTTTAGTTAGGGGTGGTGTCCCAGTTCTCCCGTGTCCCAGTACACCCCGCTTTCCCCTGTTCCTCGCTTCTTGTTAGTAGCAGCCAGTCGAGTTGTCTATGGTATAAGATGCTTAAATCTTGCAATCACTGAAGCCATTACCTCAGCTACATGACATTTAGAAATACATGCATCTAGACCGAAATTTTCTGTCTCCACTACGTTAGCCTCTTATTTGGGTAGGGTCGGCTACTACTTGGAGACAGAAGCCGTCATATCGCTTTGCTGTGCAAAATTTGTCTATGGCGTTTGCCGTTCTAGTCTCGTACAAGGCAAAATGATTATGAAGGAAAAAATACGATAAATTCATTACGAACTCGTGCACATTGATTTCAAAACGGTTATTTCTTTAACATTAAATATGTTTGTTTAGTGTTAAAGAAATAACCGTTTTGAAATCAATGTGCACAAGTTCGTAATGAATTTATCGTATTTTTTCCTTCATAATCATTTTGCCTTGTACGAGACTAGAAGCTCGGGTAACGGTTTGAATACGGCAGCAGGATTTTCGAACGGAGAAGACCTTGGACCCTGAATTACATGAAAAAGGAGCATTAAATGGATCATTTGGTAAAATTGGTATGTTGAACAGATTAAGTATATGAATTAGAGCCTAGGCCTTATGATTATTAAAAAAAAAATACAGAGGAAAAATGATTTTTTCCTACTGTTCCAGCAGGCACAACGCCATATAAAAGGCATAGACAAATTTTGCACAGCAAAGTGATATGACGGCTTCTGTCTCCAAGTAGTAGCCGACCCTACCCAAATAAGAGGCTAACGTACTGGAGACAGAAAATTTCGGTCTAACATGCATCTAGCTAGGATAATAAATTTAGTGAGCAATTTGATTTTCTTGGTTAAGCTTGTATTCCTTGCTTCTGTTAGTAGCAGCCAGTCCAATTGTCTATGGTATAAGATGCTTAAATCTTGTAATCAAAAGTGAAGCCATACCTCCGCTATACATGACATTTAGAAATACATGCATCTAGGGTAATAAATTTAGTGAGCAAGTATGTGATTTTCTTGGCTGAACTTGTAAACATGTTAACATGTTAACATGTTAACATACATACACAAACACACACACACACACACACACTCACGTGCGCATTCACATATAGACGCCAGCCTACTATATTTTCAAAATTAAACTGATAAACTTATTTATCCTGTCCATGCAATAGTTTATTTGTGTAAGCAGCACTTAAAATTTATCTGAAAGTCAGTTTTAATTTTGCTGTTACATACAAGCACATACATACTCGCCAACTTCTCACACTGATACTTTAAAAATATTATTTCAAACTTTGATAAAGGAAACAAACATGTCTCTAGTCCAGCGGATGTAATTTTTGTTATTTCACACTTTTTTTAATCTATATTCTTTTTTTCCAATGTTCTTTGATATTATAACAAATGACAGAGTAATCAATTAATTTTACAGCCATAATATGTCGCCCTCTACGTTCATCAGAAGCGTTGCTATCGTCAACTATCAATGGTTGCGGTGGTTGAAGAAATGTCAAAGGAGAATTGAAAAGTATATTTCCGTCAAATAATACGGTATGTATTACTCATAGTATTATACTTTGAAAGGTTGATTGAATTTAAGAATAGTCGCGAGGATCGCATATGTTGTAAGACAACTTTAATTGAAAATTCAAGAATGGTGAGAACCGAGAACGAGGAACGTACGGAAACCAAGCCGTGCCTGCCGCCAGCGCGCTGGCAAGGCACTCTCGGAACCATCTGTATGATGGGGAGCCCTATGTCTGCGCACCTAGCTAAGGTTTTGGCCTGAAAATGAACAAGAATTTCTTTAATATTGCTCTAAAGCTTTATTTTATATTATTCCTGATATTATAAAGAGTAAGTTTGAAAAAAAATCTCATCAAAATTAGAGCAAGAACAATGCCATTTTTACAAGAAACGGTGGCCGTCACTCATAAGGTAGGCCTAGGCCTAGGCCTACACGCCATTGCCGACTGTGTAGTAACGCAGCCAACACACATCCCATCCCTAAAGTCTAAACTGCATCACTGTGCATTTTTGGCTATATTTAATTGAAACTCATATATTGCAGTTTACTTATATCGAAATACTTATGTTGAATAATAGATGATTAAAACTTACCAGGTTGTTTTGTGACCTTTGAAGAGGGTTTCCTGAAATTTTGGGTCCTTTTTGTCGATAACTGCTATCGAGACTGTCCCGTCAGCATCCAGTTTGTATTTTTCACGATTATGATGAAGGGAGCCCTCAGCGCTCGTAGTAGTACCGGCGCGATCGGTTCGTCGGTCTCCTACGAAGACCTGGAAGGGCCAAACTGACGACGTAAAAAAATAAAAAAGATTACGTTCGTACGTAATAATTACTACGTACGTACGTAATATTTTTATTTTTTTTACGTCGTCAATTTGGCCCTTCCAGGTCTTCGTAGAATAGCTTGTGTGCGTAACATTCTGCGTACGTATCTACGGTGCGTAACCATGTAGAGCGGCCTCACTAGTGCGCAACATATTGAGAGCAGTCGTCATCCGTATGGAGGTGTGGGTAACAAGTACCAAAAAGAGGGCTGTAAATGTAAGTTTTTATAACTTTCTACATTTTGTATCTTAACGAACTGAAACGGTGGCCGTCACTCATAGGTACACACCATTGCCGACTGTGTAGTAATGCAGCCAACACACATCCCATACCTAAACTGCATCACTGTGCATTTTTGGCTATATTTAATTGAAACTCATATATTGCAGTTTACTTATATCCAAATACTTAGGGCCTATGTTGAATAATAGATGATTAAAACTTACAAGGTTGTTTTGTGACCTTCGAAGAGGGTTTCCTGAAATTTTGGGTCCTTTTTGTCGATAACTGCTATCGAGACTGTCCCGTCAGCATCCAGTTTGTATTTTTCACGATTATGATGAAGGGAGCCCTCAGCGCTCGTAGTAGTACCGGCGCGATCGGTTCGTCGGTCTCCTACGAAGACCTGGAAGGGCCAAACTGACGACGTAAAAAAATAAAAAATATTACGTACGTACGTAATAATTACTACGTACGTACGTAATATTTTTATTTTTTTTACGTCGTCAATTTGGCCCTTCCAGGTCTTCGTAGAATAGCTTGTGTGCGTAACATTCTGCGTACGTATCTACGGTGCGTAACCATGTAGAGCGGCCTCACTAGTGCGCAACATATTGAGAGCAGTCGTCATCCGTATGGAGGTGTGGGTAACAAGTACCAAAAAGAGGGCTGTAAATGTAAGTTTTTATAACTTTCTACATTTTGTATCTTAACGAACTGATAACTTAAAATCTAAAGAATGATACTTAAGTATCAGTTTGCCCACAAAAACCTCCATTTCAAACAAAATTACATCTGTATCCCCAGTACCCAGTATACACACATGTATATGATCCTAATGGTCAATATGACCATTGCTTGCTGATGTGGTGGCCGTGTCATTTCAAATTCAACATTGAAAAAACGCTTACCAGTCAAAACGTCCCCGCGTCAAAACGTCCTCGGGTGATACCAAAACGTCCCCTTGTTCGACCAAAACGTCCCCGGGCTCTTTTGTTAAAAAATATGTTGAATTCTCACCGTTATTACATCATATTTTGAAGTAGGGTGCGCGCCCCGGTATTCGGTCACTTAAAAAGAAATCGCCGCTGATATGAATACCTATCTCTTTAAATTGACAATCTACCATCAAAAGAACTGCAAAATTGTCCTTTAAATAATTATCAAAATAATTTAAAACATGGAAACTTACCCCAAAAAATATCGCCGACAGAAGAAGGAGAAGTTTTCCGCCCAGTATTCGGTCGGCGCCGCCCACAATTCGGTCACGCGATAGTGCGCTGCATCTCGGGAGAGTTATATAACCATTTTTGTCACATTTCTGCGTTTTTAGTCATTTTCTGTGGCTTCTATATATTCATACTTAAATGTATGAGAATTTTTATCCATTAAAATCCACAAATCGAAGCTCTAGGGTCAGAAATAATGTATTTCTAAAAAGAGCAAAGCGCGTTAGCAAAGCGCAAAGCGCGTCGGCGAAGCGCAAAGCGACAAGTTGCACACAAAGCGCATTGGCGCGAGGCACTCAATGTTGCCTGACCAAATACTGGAAGAGCGCCATCTCACTGGCAGGGGTGAGGTATATATTCTCTTGCTCATCGCTGAGATCGCCATTTGCAAATTCGCTGCGATAGAGGGAAGACCCGGAAGCTCCTCTTCACACACATACTAAATTCATTGCACCTGCACACATAGTTATTTCACCATAGGCGTCTACATATGGCTATGCGTGTTAACTCACGCGCTAACGGAACCCGGAAGTGCGGAAACTTGGGTAACACTGACCAGTTTCGAGGGTATTTGGAGATCTTTTCCAGGGCGTCCGACCTGAATTGCTTTCAACATTAGAGGTACCTTGTTCATGTGTCTGTTATGTACAGGTTTCGAGCCTCAAAAATTATTCATGAGTTCTTCACAGCTGTTCAAAGAGCTGCGTGACCGAATTCTGGAATATGACCGAATACCGGGCCGCGCATCCTAAATGAAATCTTTAACCAACGAGAATAGTTTTGTGTCATTTACCATCTACCACACGACTAGGGGTGGGAGTTTCGGGTATTTTTTCAATTCGGGAACCCGACGATTTTTCGGGCGGGTTCCCGGTTACCCGAAAATCATATAACACAAATTACAAGCTTATATTTACCCTTAAAGGAGAATTATCCCCACGAGACTTTTATCATTGACCTAAAACAGAATTCTAAACAGTTTCTGATAAAGTAAAAACATCGTATATTCGAGAATCGAGAGGATGGGAATTGTCGATTGAATCCTCCGATTTTTATTGTTCTCGAGAGTAAAGCAGCGTCGCCATGTTCCCGGTGCGATCGGGCTGTGTGACGTAGGGCATGGAGTTGGCCGTAGCGCATTGTAATTGGCTCGCAATAGTTCACCAACATTAAAAGATTAAAAAGAGTTTATTATTATTAATAATAACATAAATTACGCAAGAGTTTCATAATCAAATTAAATAAATCAATTTATATTATCTACCTAACTATGACATTTGAAAAACATTTATTAGAATAAAATAATCGTAAGTAAAACGTGTTCCAGGACACACTAGCTTGATTATACCATTCGCCCGGGCATAAGCTTAGCCCGCAGATCGTACGTGATAGTCGGCCTCCGTGAAATGATCACTGCAGATCACATCATTTTTCCGATCAAGTTTGAAGTCTTTTCCACGTTCAATATGGTCACCCAAAGCTTGAACAATTGCTGACATTTCTGCGGGTCTGGGAACCGATGGAATGATTTCCCTATCGTTTTCTTGGAACAGTTACAACAGCCGAACGCTTGACAATACACCATGTTTACCGTGTGTATATGCAGCGCGCGCTTCATGCAAGCTAGCTACTAGCTAGTGAGTTCTCCATCCCCTACGTCATCACGCGCAAGGTTTTATGGGAAATTTAGAGAAAATGGACGCCGCCAGTAGGAGCAGACGACGTTGTAATCATCGTAAAAAGTGGTCTCTATTTTCTGCTCTTACAACGGCATCAGTTGGTCTAAAACGGTGATTTTTATATCAAATTAAATGTTATTTTATTCACTATGACCCTATTTACATTTAAAAGCCTGGGGATAATTCTCCTTTAAAGGCATTGAGTAACTTTGTCGGAGATCAGAAAAAAAAAATCTGAATTAGCTCATGCTGCAATGATAATTAGAAACCTTTAGGTCAGTCGGGAATCGTATGACTTTTACAGGTCAATTGCTGATTTCATTATCAAGATATTTATGATTTAAAATCGAAATTTTATAAGCGTATGGCATGACGCTTATAACTTGTGACGGTCGGCCTACCTCCCTCTTTCGGCAAATGCACAGCGTAACGTCTATTTACATTGGCCTGCCGCTGTGGGGTGTAATGCTGACAGGGCTTGCAATACCAAGGATTGATAACTCGGCAATACTATCGCGCGCGAGAGAAAGCTTGAGCGCTGGAGCTCATCCCGTGGGCCGGCAAGGGCCTAGCCTAGCCTGTCGATCGCCTGGCCTGGCCGGCGGGCGGTCGCTGGGGTAGTCGCGACATCGTGTGTGAGGAGAATTACCAAATTTTGATTATTGCGTGGTAATCCTACATACATAAATAACAAATGTTTTTGCCCGACAAGAAAGAAAGAGAAAGAGGAAACAAATGAAAAGGCATTTAAAAGGGGGAAGGGGAGGTCGCACATTTTGAAACATGGACGAAACAACAATCCATACGATCAGCTCTATACTAGAGACGTACTAGACGTTGTGTAAGGGATCGGGAAGGAGGGGCTGGCCGGAGCTCGGAGGGAGAGAAAATGAGAGAGATCGGAGTGGAGGAAATACAGCCCTGTCGTCATTCACAATTATTGCCGTACGAGGCAGGGGCTGGTTTCAGAGCCCGCCACCGCGCGCGGAGTACGAATGCCCGCAGGTCCAATAAATTTATTTCTCGCTCTCGAGGAAATGGAATCATTCATGTCGACAATGTTTAGCAACATAAAGGAGGCGTCCCCCAGGAGCGAAAATATCCCATTACGCCCATGTCACATTTTCCAAACTAATTTCGGTTACTATAACTAGTCGTCAAGATATACATTGTACTGATATGCGGTTGGATGCTTAGACAAATTTCCAATATTACAATCGGAGGATAGAGAGAAAAGTGGGGAAAAGCCCTTTTTGTATCTTCAGAACAGCAGGATCATGCGATCGACTGAAGACTGATGAAACAATGAACACATAAGATTTTATTTTGTCTCCTTGGACGGGGAATTGATTAGGAAGATGTAATACTTGTCATAAGAGTGTGGCATCCCCCTGGCCCCCTCCCCCTCACGTCAGTGATTTTTGTTTGGGGGTTTCTTTCTTTTTTCTTCTAATATTTGTAATATTGGGCTATAGCCTAACATTCTGGAAGCTTGATTATTGATAATATCCAAGTCATATCTGAAAAGTGAGAAAATTTTCATTACGAAGAAGGTAGGCCTACCCATGCACTTATTGAGGGGAGGGGGTGTCCAAACACCCCCTTTGACAAAAGGGGCATTTTTAGGTGGTCGAACACCCCCTTTTTGTGTTATTGTAAGTCGGCACACACCTTTTTGATGTTAAAAACGGCGCCTTAGAATTCCTGTTTAACTTTTTTTTAACACTTATTGGATAATTTGAGTGAAAGTTACCCCCTAATAATGTTACTTTTTGTTCTTTTTGTTTGGCTTATCAGATTTTTTGGAGTAAAAAGACCCCCAAAATACTGATATATACACCCACCCCTCCCCCTTTTAACAAATCCTGGGTACGCCACTTGGCCTACTAATATTTCAAAATTCACTTTGGGATTGTGTTCACTCTTCACTATTCTCCCCTCTCTCTCAATTTCTCCATCACTGCATTCTCCCTCATCCTCTTCTCATGATTTGTTTCTTCATCCTTTCCTTCCTTTCTCTCAATGGCTTGTTTTACCGTTTTTTTTTTGCACCTCTCCATTTTCTCCTTCTCTCTTATTCCCTCTCCTTTCTGACCCTTCACAAGAAAAGGAAGTTGAAATTAAAGGAAAAAGTTCATTTTTTGCTTCAATAAGGGTATATTCAAATTACAATACAACATAAATTACAGGCTAACTGGTTCGGACCATTATGTGGCTCTATATGGTTGGTAAGGGCAGGGATTTTTCAAGAAGGATATTATCAGAGGCAAAGGATGTGTCAACATTTTAAATAATATATCTGGACATAATATTTCTTGACATCAACACATGCTGAAGAAAACACGCAAGTTGTCTTTAACAGTTTTCCTAAAGATTCAGGAAAGGGGGGGGGGGGGGGGGAGGGGGCACAAGTTACACCCACTCATCCTATTACCGCCATCACACCACCAAATCGACCAGTTCTTTGCCATTCAGGGTAATTTTGTTCTGGGTCTTGTGTCGGTCTTATTAGTGTGATTGAGGTATTAGGAAGATGGACAAGGAAAAAAGCCATCAATTGATAAATGTAAAAAAAAAAAGGGCAAATTTCATTTTCTCTACATGTACAGGAATTCATTGCTACTGAATTGCCATTCACAATAATAAAATTCCATTTCTACTATATATGTAACCAAATTTCAAAAGAGTCACAGCAAAACTGAATTAAGTAAAAAGCACATTTCGATGGAGAACAATAAAAGTCCAGGCTGGTCCACTCTTTGATAACGTCTTCCCATCTTTTCTTCTGTCTTCCTCTTTTTCTTCCACCTTTCACTATAATAAAAATAATAATAATAATAATACATTGCATTTATAATGCGCTTAATACAAATGTTTCTAAGCGCCGAAGTATTATTACCCCGGCAGTAGCTAGGCTACCGAATTCGGTGCTCACAGCATTTCAAGGAATAAATTCCTACCGGGTACCCATTTTCTACACCTGGGTAGAGAGTGGCAAATGTAGATTAATGTCTTGCCAAAGGACATTAGTGCCGCGGCAGGACTTGAACCGCAAACCATGAGATCCACAGTCCGGTGACGTATCCACTAGACCACGACACCTCTACTATGCCTTGCAGGATGGTTTTTGCAAGACCCGAAGAACATGAAGCATGCCAAATCAGTTTTGCGCTTTTTCACGGTCGTGAGGAGTTCTTTGTATGGCGCAGATGATGGTGCGGACCGTCTCGTTGGTTATGTTGTCTTTATGCAAGATGCCTAGTATTTGAATTCGCCTCTGGAGGTCTGCTGTGAGGGTCCAGGAGTCCCAGGCAAACAGGTAGATGGATAGGACGAGTGATCTCAATCGTATCTTGGAACTGAGCAAGACCATGCAGGAGTGGCAGGGAATCCAATCCGCACATACAACAGTTTGGTGGTGCTGTAATAATAGAAAAGATAGTTTTAAAAAAATGAATTAGAATTTCAATGAAATAGAAATTCTTTTTTTTTGTGAAAAGGCCATGGCCTGAATTCATGAATACTTCTGTAAGGGTAGTACAAGCAACGTACATGGCCTCATGTCTAATCATAAATGGCAATACAGGCTACGGTTATTTTAAACCATAGTTTAGACCATGGGTTTACCATTCTTTGTGAATTGTGGCCAATGTGCTTCTTAACAAGGTGTCAAGCTTTTCATTACACTTTTTTGGTCATGAACTGAAATGGAAACTGTCCTAAAGTGAAATATGCCAGTGGTGCGAACACAACATGCACTGGTCTACATGATGGTAGAGGTACCTATTAAAAATATTCTAGTAATTTACACAGCAACACCTTGTGTAAAACTAATGTGCAAACAAATCAGACAGGAACTAACAACTGCCTACAAAAATCTCTATAGCTGCACTACAGAATCCCATAAATTATTCATCATAAGAATATAACATGAAAAGTAAATCCATCCTTCATCCACAAATATTTCTTTCATCATTACTCAAGACAAATTTACAAAATCTATAGGAATGCAGATATAAATATCATAAATTTGTCAACCGGGGCGTCGCTAGCGGCAAATGTGCCACCTCTGTTGGCAACAAAAGAAAGGGGGGGGGAAGAGTGAGGGAAGAGGAAATATAGGGTAAAAAAAGAAAGGAAGGGAAAGGAAAATAAACACTAAAAAGAAGGAAAGGAAGGGAAGAGAAAGAAGGAAAAACTGGTCAAATTTTTTGCTCGCTCGCTCAAGTCGCTCGCCAAAACATTGAGATGTTAATCTTTGGGCAAATGGCGTCCCTTCCCTTCCCTTCTGCAATAGGCTACAGCTGCCCCCCTGGGATTGTCAAAGTTCAGATAGTCACATTCGGGCAGCAAGGTGCTAGTATATATGGGTCTGTTCACAAAGTTGGGCACCAAAACTTGACATTTTATCGTAAAAACATTGTAGTTTTAACACTATGACTTACACCATTAAGTTGTTTTATATGAATGTACTTGGTGCCTCCAGGAAGCTTTTGAAGAACACAAGACAAATTGTTTTGAGAGGCATTTTCAAAGTATTGACAAAAACATACTGGTGTCCCCATGTTACATCCACAACCACCTTTTTTTTAGATTGCCAACATTTCTACATGCATGATACCTTATAAAGCTAAATCCTATTAATGGGTACATTGTGTTATGGTGCTGACTTAATGAAGCAAAACTTTTAACAAAAGAATAAATATCTTCCCTGAGTTTATCATGAATGTTGTGGGTGTAACAGTTTCCAATCAACTGTCACAAGTTGTGGATGAATGGGACACCAAAGAATATCTGCAACTTTCATCAATAACTCTTGAAGTCAGTATACTCTCATTGCAGTTGTTGTTGCATTGAATTAAATAGAGAGCCTAAAGTAACCAGGCAAATATTTATCATCAAGAGCATTATGGATGTGCCGTTATGTCTCAAAATAAGACGGATGTAACACGGACACAATGTCCGGTTACATCCACACGCTGGTTTTTCATAATTATTTCCAAAATACATTGTGGAACAACATGTTTATGATTCTCAGATGCTTTTTATTTTCACCAGAGATAGAATGGCCAAGTAAGAAAATTCTAACTGACTTTTTCATCAAATTACAGGGGATTAAAGAAATAATGCCTCAAAAGGTGCCCAACTTTGTGAACAGACCCATATCCACATATTGAAGAAGAAAGGTTCCAGGATAATTATATAACTTATGTAAGTAAACTTCAGTAATTTTCACCTAAAAAAAAGTTCAAACAAATTTTGTTTGACTCGCTTCACTCTCTGGCAAAATATTTAGAAATTGAAAAGCTGATATTTGGGCAAAAGGCGTCAGTCCCCTCCTTACGAAATGGGCCTGTCTGATCAAGATCTCTATGTCTGCAATTTTCTTTTATTAATTTTTGTCGGAGGATAGGGATTAGGGTGCAGCAGTTTTGTCTGCAAAAATGGGTATTGCATCCTAAAAATTTGTTGGCAAATTTGGGTGTCACAACCCTCCCCCATTCAAAATGTTCTAGCAACGCCCCTGTTAGTCAAGCTCTTGCATGACAAAAACTCTAATGGAATAGACCCGAGTGGCAATAAACCAGCTTAATTTTATTTTTATTATACTTCATTTCTTTATTTTTTACATGTAGACCCTACTACTCCAAATACAAAATTTCTTTGTTTCATTCCTGTTCTATAATTGCACATCTCTCAAGTAAACATGGAAGGTGACGAAAGAGGATATTTACCTGTAGGTGAGTGTAGATCTGTTTGCATGTTTCTAGCATGACTGTGTCTGCTCCATCATCAATTTGATCAAATAAGAGATGTCATGCATCTGAAAGCAAAATAGAATGACTAGTCAAATGTATCCATAACAGACTATCAAACCGTTTTCTTAGGCGAGTATATGGATCTGAATGAAAGACTGAAAATAAGAGTTTGTAGATATCTACTGAATCATATACATGTACCTGTGAACAGCCCACACCTCCCTGCCCTATATATCCACTTATCCAGGAAAGTATTAAAAAACATTTTAAAAATAAAATTCACTAGTATGAAGGGGTAGGTCCATATAACTGAAGTTTGCCATTGGATTTCTCCAAAAATAATATGCATGGAATAGCACTAACCAAGATAAAATATTTATTCATGCTTATGCCCAACATACATTGCGATTTCCCAAATATTGAATGCAAAAGTTTTAAAATTTACAGATCAGATCTACCAGTAGTTGGAAACTATCTGTCCGGACACCCAACATAGGTATACAGTAGTTGGAAACTATCTGTCCGGACACCCAACCTGTCAGGACCCCCAACATAGGTACATGTATGACAAGGATAACTCATTCTCATTGATAAGAACTGTCACATATAAATCCTATATAAGATTTTGAACTGCTAAGAAAACAATGCAATTACTCTATGGCATGATTGGTATGTAATATTCCACCAGCTTGGGAAAGCGGGAAGAAGAAGATTCAAAATTCCTGGAAAGAGCAGAGTGAATCCAAGTGTTTATTTTTTTTGGGAGCACTCAGTATATAAATGTACATGTAGTGTGTGGTGGGTATGTGGCACCCAGAAGACCCCCATTTCTACACTAAAATTTTTGTTCCAAAGCATACAATTTTTTTCTTGAGAAAAAGAGAAAAAACATTCCAAAGCAACGTTTGTTTTTTTTCATTTTGTCGTTCTAATCGTTCTGGCACGCCTCGGCCAGGCCCGTTTTGCTTCAAAGACAACATAGAATAGACGTGCCATGACCCACAGCGTATTAAGCGATTGCATGGGAGCTTGTGCGTGGGTACCAGGTAGCTGTGCGAGCTCCTTAGCTTATCAATCTGGTACATGTACTTGCCTATGGAGCTGTACATGGGATCCATAATTACCTTGTGTGTGTGTGTGTGTGTGTGTGAAATATCACCATTTCTCACCTAAGTTGACCCATGCAACCCACCCTCGGAATTTGCTATAGGGGTTACCTTCCAGGATCAACTAAGATTGTAAAAATTGAATGACTAAAAAAGAGAAAAGACAAAAATCGACAGATATTTTTACCTTGCATTTATATTATATATTATATATATATATGGGACTACACAAACCTTACCTTACATGGGTAGTCCCATATAACTTACAAGTCTTACATCATGTGCAAGTAAAAAAAAAACCCTGATCACACCTGCCAGTTTTGTGTGGTTTTTTTTTGTCAATCAATTTTTACAATCTTAGTTGATCCTGGAGTGGAAGGTAACCCCTTTCGCAAACTCTGACTCTGAGGCCTGGGCGAGGATGGTTTGCATGACTCACAGTATGTGAGAAATGGCGATATTAATTTTAGATCTATTTTTTTTTTTGGGGGGGGGGGGCGGGCTGATATCTCATTATCTATGAGTCCTACCTATATGAGCTCCTTGGCTTATCAATCTGGTACTAGTACTGGCCTACAGAGCCGTTCATGGGATCCAACTGTGAGTGGAGTCAGAGGCACATATCAACAAAAACAAGATCTAACATTTTAACAAGTAACATGTCTAAATGAATTATAATCATTTCTCACATACTTGCGAGCCATGCAAACCAGACATTTTATTCACAAGCCACAAAATGTTGTTTTTCACATCAAAACTCCCGAACTGCGTGTAAATGAATAAGTGCGCAGACATGGGATTGGGAACCATGCAAGATTGTATATTCAATCCCTGTCCCTGATAGTAGAAAGAGGAAAAAATGATGTGATGTTTATGTCGTCGTTTACATCTTTTTTACTTCCTGTAATTACGTCAATAAGACGACAACTTGCACCAACGCAAGACGTCATGAGGACGTCTTATTTTGACGTCATCTTTACGTCTTGTACACTGTAAAAACTAAAGCGTTACTTTTAGGGGCATGTATAATAGTGACTGCACCTGAAATGCTGTTTGTAGCACTAGTAGTTGTAGTGTGCTAATTTACCAGCAAAAAACCAGGTTCCGCTGATTGAGAGGCACTGACGTTACCGATGGACTGACGGATGCTTCTTGCAATCCAGTTTAGTCATGGGAGTCAAATAGATAACATGAACTATGTGGTGTTGTAAATTCACTATGTAACAATATGATCTGCTCTACATCGTACGATGTGAGTTAGTCCAGCGGTAATGCCAGCAATTCTCGATCAGCGGACACTGGTTCGAGGCTCGCCAAAATAATTTTTTTTAATGAATGTTTAGTCGGTCCAGCTCGCGTGAAAGTGCTGAAATAGCACGCTGTGTGCATTCAATAGCACTCTGACTCTGAGTGCAGTCCCTATGCATGCCCTCAAAAAGTGCTATATAGCCTAGGCTATAGGCCTACTACTACTACTACAGCACTTCAGTTTTTACAGTGTACAGATGACGTCAAAATAAGACGTCCTCTTGACGTCTTGCGTTGATGCAAGTTGTAGTCTTATTGACGTAATTACAGGACGTAAAAAAGACGAAAACCACGACGTAAATATCACGTCATTTTTAACACTTTCTGCTATCATCAGACATCAGTATCACTATCAGGGATGTTGAATTACTTGAAATGACAAGGCCACAGTTTCTTGTGAAAATGGCATAGTCTAATTTTGATGCAATTTTTTCTCAAACTTACTCTTTAGAATATCAGGAATAAAATAAAATAAATCTTTAGAGGAATATTAAAGAAATTCTTGTTCATTTTTTCCGTCAAACCTTAGTTAGGTGCGCAGACCTAGTACTACTAGCAGCCTAGGGCTCCCCATACAGTTGCGGAGGCCAGTACCACTCCCACCATGGTCCAGACTCCATGCCCACTATATTACCAGATTGATCAGCCAAGCCCAAGGAGCTCGGCGTACAGTAAAGTACGCAGTACATGTATGATGTAGGTCACCCTATACCCACTCCCGGGTACATTTCTGTAAAATAGTTGGTATTTTCTGTCGCATGTACTAAAGGTATGGGGGGGAAAATAAGATAAATATTTTAAATACTTGCTTTCAAATTCAGCCCTTAAAAATCTCACTCCTACCTCAAATGGCCGTTAGGAAGAACTTTTGATATTTACAGCAAAATCCAAAGTCAAAATCTTGTCCAAAACCGGAGAAATCCCCGCCGATTTGTTTCGCGATCGCGTGTTGTTTACAAACTGCCGATGTCTTAGACTAAAATCGGCCAATACAATTTTTGTCCACGAAGAAACTCGGGATCGCAAGGGCACATCGATCTTTACGATCGCGCACACAGAAAATCGGAACTTTTCCGTGTACGCCATAGGGACCGAATTTGTGAGGACAAAACTCTTTTGGGGAGATGTCAGCGCCCGCGGCGACCAGGAAATGTACACAATGACTCCGATAGCTCGTTTCGCGAGAATCAACAGTAAATTGCGGATTTCATTTTTGTAAATATATTTTCCAACATTGGTGAGTTGAATTTATTGTATTTCTTGGATATTTTGGGGTCGGTTTTTGAAAATTAAATGCCGATTTTGAGTGAATATTGGTGACTTTTGTGCAGTGGTGTTTTAAAAAGATGAGGTGTATGACTGCCTACATTATACACACGAAGTATAGGAATGTACCTATGAGTGCCTATACCCGGGATTATACCTACCACTCCAGTCGATAGAGTCAATAAAATCTTACAAATCTTACAAATCTTACAAATCTTACACTTACCGGTACAGTGAGTTGTGTGGATATCACACTGTGCCCCTGTCCCGGCGCTGGCAGTAAGGAGAAAAAAATTTCAAGTCTCACTCTCAAGATGATAAAACAAACGTCGAGAACTAGCTTTCACTATGTGTGCGGTGCACTGAGCTGAGTTAGCTACATGGCTCGCCGACTATACGGAGTACGAACGTATACCGTTGCACTGTACAAGTAACTATCCCGACAGCTCAGCTGGTTGGTATATCACTGGCGCCTATAGCGCCTGTAAGTGGATGTTGGGTATAGGTATAAACCACAGAACTCCAAAAGACGTAGAAGGCTTGTGCGGGTGCGAAACTATCGCCGTCGCTCGTACGTGGTCACGTGATATCCGCCATCTTGGTTAGTCCTTCAGATAGCGGATCGTCAAGCGCAATAATTCATTTAACATGTAAGTTAGATTCTATTCATGAACTTTTGAGTAATTTTCATCGCCATGCCGTTTTGCACGGCATATAACTGTACTAACCGTCAGAAGAAAGGATGCGGGAAAACTTTCCACAGGTTAGTTGATCTGATTAATTCAGTAATAAGTTATAACTTATGATGTTTTGACAATGTCGACTCTCTTCGTGATACTTGGCTTTTTGTAGTACGTAGTCCCATCTGTTCATTTTACCGTTTTATTTTAATTACTCGCTGCAGTTTTCATGATGTGGTCTTATGAAAATCGCTCATTGAGTAAAGATAAATAACTTGTTTAATTAAATTAATGAATATTAGCATTTCATACCTTTCTGACAATCCTACAGAATAGTTAAAGAGATCTAAGCAGCTAATTTAACCATTTTAAATTTAAGAACAGTAAAAATTGTGACACTGACATGACTGACACTCAGTCATCAGGTCATGACAGTGAAACTTTGTGACAGTTATTTATTGACAGTAAAGTTAGACTTAGACTTTAGAGAGAAATTCTAACTCAGTCATGACATGTAACTCTAAGGCCTAATAGGTAAATCTAAGTTAGTAATTAATACTCACAGTGAAGACAGAGTGAGCTGTGTCTGTGATTGTGAAGACTTCGCTTCAGAAGTTCAGTCTACGTCTTCACTCTTCTTCACTTCCATGGCATGACTTCCCTGAACTGACATGACTGAAGATGCGATGGTCATGAGATGAGTGACACTGTCATGGCTGTCGTTAACGCGTTAATTGTCGATTTTCTTAGAAGTATGAGTAATATGTGGTGTAATTGTGTTAGTGAGGTTGACCTGAATTCTGATGTTAAAGGGAAATCCAACCTTAATTAATAGCAAGTTGCTTTAAAAGAAAGAGGAAAAATCAGAGAAGCAGATTGGTGAAAGTTTGAACGAAATCGGACAAGCAATAATGAATAACAAAATGTATTAGGGCCTACTCAGTAGGATCTTTTTCTTTTATGAGGACCTACATTAACAATATGCTATCTCCAATATATTACTGCCCCGAGGGTAAAAGCGCCTCAAATAAAACTGCAAATTAATGATATTTTTGTGTACGACAAACGGGAGAGTTGTCCACAAAAATGTCACAATTTGAGACTTGCATAGATGTAGTGATCTCATTTTTCAAACATCCATAACTTTCTTAGTCCTTGTACCATTTCTTTCAAACTTTCACCATCCTATTTTTCTTATTTTTCTGCGTTCACACAAATCATCTTATTACCAAGGTTGGATTGCCCTTTAACTTAAAAAGTAATGTATTGATTAAATTAAATTATTAAAAAATTTTCTTTTATTTCTTTATCAAACATTTCTGATTTTTCTTACAATGTAGTTTGTATTTCCAAAGAGATTCTTTTCAATTAGGATTAATTCCTAGAAATTAATTGTGATCTTATGTTTTTATTTTTCCACTTTCAGATTTCCAAGAGGTGAAAGTTCTCTCCTAAAGAGATGGATCGTGAAAGAAGAGACAACTGGACACCTGGTCAGTATTCGTCCATAATGCAACATTATGGCACCAACAACATGCAGGGTTTAGATACAAATAATACATTATATTATATGCCTTTATAGCTGTTTTTTTAAATTTTATTTATTTATTTTTATTTGAATCTTGTTTATATTTACGTGAATGGTACAGGCAATTCTCATTTTATGCATTTTTTTTTGATGTCTCCTAATATCAAAGGTAAATTTGTTGGGCCGAAATTATATTCTTAACTTTTATGATTGTGAACTAAGGTAACAAGAATGATTGAACCAATGTTGATCTAATGATTAGCAGTCAACTGTCTTGCAAAATCTGTGCAAATGTAAGATTAATTTGATATATATATATATAAAGAAACAGAGTTGAAAACTTTTCATGCATTTTCCATCATCAGACTCTGTTACTTGATATTTATTTTTTTATTGTAACTGTCTACTTTTGATTAACTTTTCCCCTCCCTTCTCATTTCAGAATGTCAAACAGCGCAAGCCCCCAATACCACGAGATACTGCTCAACCACACTCTGCCCTTAAACAGGTTGATGACTCCAATCTTCACATTGCCGAGTGTTCAAATGAGGATCCAGCACGTGATACCTACAGACAAGAACTCAGTACCCCGATCAAACCCAAGCCCCCCGATCAAACCCAAGCCCCTTGCAGACAACACTGAATCCATGTATTTACATCCATATGCCAAAGTTACTCGTGCAATTTTATTTTCATTAATTAAACCCAAGATACTTGATGGAGATACAGTTACATGCATCTGTGATAATCATAAAACAAACAACATAGTGATGGGTACAATGACTTCGTTTTCTCTCCTTGTTATGGGTTACTTTGCAGACATTGTCAAATATTATTCAGTGGAGTGAAAGAATCATTTTTGATTGAAATGAGCAAGTCCATCATCATATTCATCTGTTTCTTAAATGATATTGATTAGACTCATAAAATTTGCTTACTTATCAAGAATCTCACATTGGACCAGCATAAAAAAAGGAACACAGAGAAAGGAGCATTTGAGTCTGGTGGGAAAAATATTGTTTATGATAAAACTGTCTTATACATGTAATAGAGTTCTTAAATTAAATTTATATCTACTGTCTGCAGCATTTTGCCAGGCTATGGGGGCTTATGTAGCAATGTGACCACTGGCAATATGCACTTACATATAGTAACTATCACATTCATTGCTACTGGTACTAATACATGTATTTTGTGTGAAAAATTTGTAACTTGCCAATGCTTTGTCAGTTTCTGCAATAAAACATTATAGTTTTATTGTTCAAAGATTTTGTGAACTTTTGAATTATTTTTGGAAAATAAACGTTGAACTTAACTATTAAATTTTGTTTTTTTCGATTCCATAAAATTTAATATAAGATTTGCCTGTAACAGTTGATAAATCTCCTTACTCCTCTCTTTCTTTTCTCTATTTTTTCCAGTTGTGATGTATGTGTACAATGTAAATTTATTTACAAATGTAGTAAGCTTCTCTTTGAGTTTGTGTAATGCTATGAAGAGTGACATGTGCATTGTGTGGGGGGGGGGGTGTACTGTGACAAGTTTGTGCTTCATTGTTGAGCTACTAGCCTACATGTACATGAGGAAAAATGTCAGTGTGTATTAAGAAAGAGAAGATAAGGTGAATAATATTGATTCGAGGGCCGTTAAGCATTTGTTAAACTGGGGGGGGGGGGGTGCTAAGCATGTGAACTAGCATATTGCAAAGCTGCAGTATTGTGAAATGTATCCACTAAAACTAGTTTATATAAGAATTATCATCAAAGACAGAGCAGGACATAAACATAACACAGTAGTAGCATGTTGAACAAAACTAAAACTTTGCAAAAAAGCAAATTAAATCAAAAGGAAAATTGTCCAATGTTTAAAGGCAAATAATATACAGTACTTGAAAAAAATACCTTTATATAAATTTATATCGATAACACATTGGACAAAAAATGACAGGTTGTACAACCATATAAGTAATATCTTTATTTTTAAATGTTTCGTTTTTGTTTTTGTTTTTGTTTTGTGATTTTTTTTGTATTTTCCAAGGGGGGGGGGGGTGTCAAGAAGGATGATTGCGAACAAATGAACTCGGGCTCCGATGTACCTTGAAGGAGAACTACAAAACTTAGTATCTTGGAAACGAAGTGAAATTTAACTCTTGTCTCCTGAAAGAGAACTAAAATTAAACTGTTACATGTGTAATACACATTCAGTTGATGTCATTTATGTAAGGAAAATCAGACTTAAACATTTTCAAATGATAGACAGATGGCCCTTTTGAGAAGATCGAATATAATAGGCATTGTGACGTGCACGATCGGTAAGCTCACTGAAAAGAACGAGGACTAAGCAATATGGCGGCGTGTGCACTCGAGCGAATCTTCCAGCGGGTATTTCGAGGATACCGCGATCTGTGCGTTGTGAATGGGTATGAGCCTTCTACGTCTTTTGGAGTTCTGTGGTATAAACGGGCTTACCATAGATACTATCTCTATACATGTACGAAACACACATAGCGTATTGCCAATGTCTCACAACGAACGCATGAGGACGCTAGACCAAATACTGTTTGAAACGTAGATCTGCCGTTATTTCAGCCAGAATTTTGTTTTCAAAACCACATTTATTTTCTTTTTTAAAAATAGTAAATGAGCTCCAATTTCTATCTTACTTTCACATGTTGCTAAGTATAGTTCTAACAGTAGGATTATATATCATTGGACCACTTTCACGCTGAATTTGTCAAATTTTGCAAAGCTACTCAATGCCTTTAAGAAGCTATTAACACTGGGAAAACCTCGAAAGCGCATCACTGCAGTGGGGCGCTACATGGATATTTACATGTAGATATTAAATGGCTGGTCGACGTTATCTACCGCCTTGTCATGTTACATACATGAGTAATCATTTTATACTTATATTTTCGGGAAACGGGCATGTAATATTTTGACCCGGGACCCGATGCTCTCGGGCGGGACCCGGGTACCCGGTTTTTAGTCCCAGCACTACACACGACTGAATTACCGCTGCATTCACGGCATGAAAATCATCGAGCTCTCGCTTCCAATCAACGCAATATCGCCGGCTGTGCATGTAGTGTGCGTGGGGTACTTTGGTAAGCAGCCGCACGGCTAGTACAAACGTTTAACAGTTGACCAGAGCAATTATAATAAATGTATATTCAATTTAATATAGAATCTTTATTTGCACATAATAAGTCGAGGTATTTTGTTTTGATCGGTAAATAGGTGCATATCATAAATTACTAATGTACAAATTTCCATCAAACTTAATGAAAGGTTGGGTATATATATTATTTTTGTGGGTGTAATTGAAAAAAATTAATGCCATTAATGTATAAAGACCTAACTATTTGACAATTTTCGTACAGACGCTCATAATCCATTCTTAAATATATATTCATAACGTATTATTAACCTGTATAACTATTCTGCATCAAATCCTTTTATCATCTATATCTGCCGTTTTGAAAGTGCACCCAAATTTGTTTTCACTTGCGTAATTTGGTATTTTAGACAAACCGCAAAGAGAGTTGTAGGAAAAAGTGTGATCTAATAAGTTAGATTTTATTTTATGTAGATGGTACGCTACACAGGGACGTTTTTGTACGCTACCCGGGGACGTTTTGGTCGTAGCAAGGCGGGGACGTTTTGACGCGGGGACGTTTTGACGCGGGGACGTTTTGACCGGATACCAAAAAAACAATGGTGCCCCTGTCTGCGCACTCATTCATTTTACACGCAGTTCGGGAGTTTTAACGTGAAAGACAACATTTTGAGGCTTGTGAATAAAATGTCTGAAATAAGACCGTTTTTATTATTTTGACTGTTTTTTGCATGAATAATCGCGATGATAAAGATGAAAAGTTTATGTTCGTTGCGTGTTTTGTTTTATTAGAATCGCGCAGTTACGCGTGTGCGCAACTGAGTGACCGAATGGGCACTCTAGCCATATAATTTGATTTCTACCTAGGGATACCTAGGGAAGATACTGAACGCAGGCACTACGCCTCTAATTTATATTCAGTTCCAAGTTCTTTTTCCTCTTCAAGATGGCTGGATCGTTTCCTGGTGCAAGTGATTCATAATCGTACTTAATAATGGGCTCATTTTTCCAGCAGTGCAGCACCTATCCAAAGCAGATGAAAGCTACTTCAAAACTGTGCACACTTGGGGAAGTAATGGTGTCGTTGGAAAGATTATTCCATGGTTTACGTATTCGTACATTACATAGAAAGAATTTTTGTATAGAGTTTTGGTCCTAGGAATAAACAATTTTTTACTATGTCCTCTTGTCTGATCGCTGGATTGTAATTCAAGATTTGATTTGATTTCAGCATGAAACCTTTTTTAACGTAAGAGATGAAACATTTCTACTTCTAGTGGGGATGTTATCAAAATTTTATCATAAATGTATGGGGGGAAATGAGAAATATTTTAAATACTTGCTTTCAAATTTTGCCCTTAAAAATCTCACTCCTACCTCAAATGGACGTTAGGAAGAGCTTTAATTTGTCGATATTTCCAGCAAAGTCCAAAGTCAAAATCATGTCCAAAACCGAAGAAATCCCCGCCGATTTGTTTCGCGATCGCGTGTTGTTTACATACCGCCGATGTCTTGGACTAAACTCTGCCAATAAAATTTTATTCACAAAGAAACTCGGGGATTGCAATTGCACATCGATCTCTACGATCGCGCACACATAAAATTAGAATCGGGACTTTTCCGTGTACACGATAGGGACCGAATTTTTAACGACAAAACTATTTTGGGGAGATGTCAGCGCCCGCGGCGACAGGAAATGTACACAATGACTCAGATAGCTCGTTTCACGAGAATTGACAGTAAATTATGGATTTCATTTTATTAATAATAATAATAGCTGTTTCTAATATAGCGCCTTACCAGTTACAATAACCGACCAAAGCGCTTACAGCATTATTACCCCGGTCACTGAATCACTGGTAGAGGTGTTGTGGATCAGTGGATAAGTCTCCGGACTGTGAGCCACGAGGTCCGGGGTTCGATTCCCACCACAGCACAAGCGTTCTTTGGCAAGACGTTAATCTACATTTGCCACCCTCCACCCAGGTGTTAAATGGGTACCTGGTAGGATGCGAAAGTTAATGTCGTTTGCTTAGCAACCTGAGCGTCACTGTACTGCCCATTGCTGGAATACTCCCCAGGGAGTGGAGAATGTGCATACATTGTGTGCGGGCATGCCAGAATCCAATGACCGGGGTAATAATATATATCTAGCGCTTTGGGCCACTATGGGAAAAGCGCGTTATAAATGCCAGGTATTATTATTATTATTTATTATTGATTCGGTTGCGATTCTGCACATTACAGTGCACATTCTCCACTCCTCTGGGGAGTACATACTACATGGTCTAGATCTAATCTAATCTGAATCTTCACTAGGTCAAACTATATCCAGTTTAGCATGTTGAAATTATTAACGTTATTTTGTTAGACCCACCCTAACCCTAACCCACCGCATGAAATGTTTTTGGTTGCTGTGCATTGCGATTGAAAAAGTTTGGAGTTTGTGTGTGTGTAATTGGGATTTACAAACGTGTGTCAGTCAGACATGATTATTTATGTCTGAGGACCGACCTTTAACATCACCAAGTTTGAAGATTGCAAAGCTTTTTGATAGATCTATGTAAATTTCTAGCCTTGCCCATTCTAGTCTAAAAATTTGCTTTCTTTCGGTACAAGTTGATCTAGATCTTACGTTAGTGTAAATAAAGTTTTGTAGAATAGTCTAATGAATAGGCTTCAGTGCTAAGTAACTGTTGTTAGATCTAATGTTAACATGGTTATATAATGTAGATCTAAGGTTGTATCTATCATGGATAAGATATCACATTCCTGAAAATGGAAAAAAACTATGTCTGTGATCAAAGTTTGATCACCCCATCATAAGTAAGACAATGGTTTCAGCCTTTCGGGATGTTATTCGTTTCTTGGTTCTCAAAATTTTTTAAGGTGCAGAAAAGCATATTTGGTGCATTGGAATGTACCTGTAGGCTATATTATTTCTGTTTTTCACGGTATGATTGGGTGCCCAAACTTGGTTCACATTTTAAACTTTTTTGGAACATGTTTTTTTATCCAAAAATTTAGATAAATTTACACCAAAAGAAAAGCACAGTTCTAGACAATAAAATGGAAGCTACTAGTAGATATCTAAATAGTCTGGGCCTTTGGATGAAAAGTTTTGTTTGATTTTAAATAGCGAGGAAGAAAACATACTTGTGTTAATATGTAACGATTTTTTCTTAATTTTAAATTTTAATATTGTTGCTGTTATTAAGGAGTAAAATACCAAGCTAGAAAAGCAGAATGGAAGCCTCTGTTTCCCAGCAAATGAGTCATCCAGACGAAGGCCAGCGGCTCCAGACTGGTTTTACCACAGCAGATGGCACCACACCATTCAGCTACACAGACCCTGAATTTCAGTCACCAGCCGTTGGAGGGAACGGCTACCCTGCCAGCTTCCCGCAGTACTCTGCCGAGCCACCGCCATCTTCTTTCCAGCAGGACAGCGGCTGGCTGGATGCCAGTGGGCTGGGATACAACAGCGAGGAAGATGCCTGGTCTCAGAGTGATGATATATCTTTGGTTGGGTAGGTGTATAAACCATATCTTATATTGAGGATCAGAAGGGGAGGTTAATTTGCTGTCAAAAAAAGTTACTGTCGAAATAAAAAATGTTCTCATCATGAATCCAGCAATAGAACAATTTTTCTTTCTTCAAGGCCTTTTATAACACCTTGTTTTGTTTGTTTGTTTAATTTTGGACTAGATAAATACATCTTGAAAGTATTTTAGGAAAAGACACACAAAGTGGCATGTTGGTCCTCTCGCATAGTCATTTAGTTAGCCAAACTTGATACAATACTAATGTCTTGAGAATGTGGTATTGCCTTCATCTTGATCTTGATAAATACGGCTCAACACTCGTGTTGGGTAAAGCGATTTGGGTGGGTGTGCCCAGAAATAATAAATAATACTATTGATAACAATTTGGGATCTTGAGTATTGCCATAAAGAATTGAAAACAATTTACATGTACATGATTAAAGCCATAATTATAAATATTTCCAGGCTAATGATTATTTATGAACTATTCTTTCCATCTACATTTAATTGCTCTCTTTCCCCCCAGACCTGAAGAAAGCCTTCTTGACGAAAATGGTACCAAGCCCTCCCCAACTCAGAAGAAGTTCTCAAGAGATGACAAGCTGAGGATGCTAGCACTCAGACGCCACTTAGATAACTTGGACAGGCAGCTTCTGGATCAAGAGAACATAGTGGAGACCACCAGGTACGACACTGATCACAAATGTTAACATTTATAAGGCATACATGTACTCGTCGGAAGTTTTCCTTGTGCACTGCGTCAGAGGTGGTGGAACGTTGGACTCGAACAATGGAAGTGGAGGGGCACCTTTTGTCCGCCAAACAAAAGGTGTCCCCCCCCCCCCACTTTCATTGTCCGAACCCGACGTTCCGCCACCACTGCACTGCGTTACAATTTGCTTGCACCAGACTTGGTAGGATTCCAAAATAATGTCTATATAAATTTTGCATGCAGCAACACTCTGGGCTCACTTGGAAATTACTCAAGAGTTTGCCTGTGAGAGATCGGAGAGGGTATAGTCATGGTTTGGGTGAGGAAGTTATGGTGCTGAATTTTCCTTATAGTATCGTTCCTCTAAAGTTGAATATTCATGTGCATATTACCATCAATATTCTGTTTGATGATGCAAATTATACTGTTTTTATGCCTCGTAAACTTGTTTAATATAATGTTAATATTCTTAGCACATGTCCTTTTCTCCATTTTCTCATCAAACGATGCAATGTAACGAGCCAACCTAATCAAGTCAACGAAGGAGAGAAATTCACTGACTAGATGCCATGCATGACGCAATGCTTTACGCAAGGCAGCAACATGGTTTCGAAGATTGGCTCGTTACATTGCATCGATTGATGAGAAAATGGAGAAAAGGACATGTGCTAAGAATGCTAACACTATCGGTTCATTGAAACGATACCGTTTTGGCAGTGCTATTCGGGATAGAAAAGTACACATAATGTTAATAATCAAATACGATAAATCTCATTTGTTTGAAATTAATTTTCACAGAGAGGAACTTCAGAAGTGCAGGACGAGCATTGAAGCATTGACTTTGGAACGCGACCATGTGATGATCCAGCTTGAAATATGTCAGAGGGAGGGTCACTCGGCAAACATGTACCGACTGCAAAGCAAGTTAGGCAAGCTGGCTAGAGAGCTAGAAGCAGAGGGGATATTGGAGGCACAGATTGTGGATAGACTTGATAAGGCAGAGTAAGTGACTGGCCCATATTCTGCTTGATATTAACCCTTACTGAACTGGGCTATTTTGCTCCATGAAAATACTGGGGGGGGGGGGGCCTGGGAGGTCCCCCCCCCATTGATCTCGGAAACGCAATGTCCAATGTCTATTGACAGCATGTAACTGTACACAAATATATGGAGCGATTAGTAATTTTAATGACATGCGCATACTAATTAGCACCACCTAGGTATGTCTGATATGGACAAATGTGATATCAAAACGTGCGCAAGACTTCAGGGAAAAAGGTCATGAAGCGAGAATCCGAAATTGCTAGCGGTCGCGATGCAATCACCAAAAATATGGAGGGGGGGCCCTCCCGGGCCCCCCCCCCCCCCCCCCCCAGTGCAGTTAGGGTTAAACAGGTTGAAGCTCAATTTAAGTAAAGTTGACCAAAGCAACAACTTACACCATAGTTGTAAGTCTCAATCTCTCTGATAAACTCAAATAAGCCGAGCTCACATCATTAATTAATAATTATATCTGTATACATTTATTACTTGTCAGAACATTAAATTTAAAGCTCTGCAAATTTGAAGAAGTCAAGGAAATCCAAATGGACTCTAATCAGTGGAAGCATATGAAGATATTGAAGCTGAATTGATCCTCTTGGCATGTATGTTGGGAGTTGAAAGTGATTGGCAGTAGTTTTTCATTTTGATATAATCCACTTTTAGAGAGTGAACTGTAAAACCTGAACTTTCCCGACATACAACTTTCGCAAATTTGTAATGGCAGACAGTTTTGCAGCAAGAAACTATTGCGAATTGCAATAATCTTATGTTGTTTCAATTGTATTTTGATTATTTTGATGCCTGAAACTTTCGCATATCTCGACGACTCGCAAAATTCGTGAAAGTTTCATGCACGCGAAAATATCTAGTTTTGGAGTAATTATAAAATTAAAATTATTAAAATTAAATAAAATTAAATACAATTGTAATTGTAATCGCCCTTTTGCCTCTTCCATGTGACCAGATTACAACTGTCTCGGTTTGATCTTGATCGAGGAAAGTACCTTCTGGAAGAGGAAAATCTTCAGAAGAAAGAAGCCAACCTGGAGCTGGAGAGGAAAGGCAATGCAGCTAGGCGAGCACAGAAGGAAAGCAAGTATCTGACACAGGCTGAACAGAGAAGAAAGATAAGAGAAAGGTTTGTTAATTCAATTCAATTCAATTCAGCTTTATTCAATTCCATATTATATATAAAAAAATTAATATCAACATGCTAGAAATATGTAATGTATAATAATCGTATACTAAGACATAATTATTACATTTGGCATGCAATTATTAAAATATTGAAAGATTGACAAAAATAGGAATTTTGTTGCTGTATAAAAACCCTAGTGGGTTTGTCTTGACAGCCACCATGACAATATTAGAAATTCACATAAACAGTAAAATCATGAATGGAATCATACAAATGATTATGATGAAATAATAAAAACAAAACAAAATAGAACACAGACAGAAACAAAAAATGCAACCGCACAACCCTAAACAAAATTGAATTGTGGAATGATATTGATATGGTTTACAACACGGGATCATTGGAAATAAGATATAATTTAAGCTTTCTTTTAAATGCTGTGTCTGACTAATGAAATAAAAAGTGGACTGCCACAGTCAATTTTAATCACACGTTCAAGGTGTATGGAACATAACACTGAAGTCAATATGTGACCCGACGCCTCAAAACCTACAATAAGTCGCCAAAATTATTTTTGTTGTTTTATACATTTTCTGAAAGGAGAGATTCTCAGCTTTCCAATGGTATATCACTTGCCTAGTTTACTCAATGATAACACCTTTAAATATCACATTTAGAATCAGTATGTAACCAGCTATCAATAACTCCTATTCAGAGAAAATGGCCATTTAAGTTCGGAACAAAAGAGTGCTAAACCTTCGCTCTCTGTGTGCGCCCAAGTAAAACTGGGTATTCAAATGGCCATAGCAACCGGTATGAAGGGATTATCAGATTAGGCTGAATTTTGGCAAGCTGCTCCAGGAGGACGTATTCATTACTCACTCCAAAAATCAATTTAATACCTTTAGAGGTAAAGTAGTAATTTGGCATTGAATGAAAGTATTACAAAAGCTCTCCAAACATCCATTAGCTGGACAGGTAAAAAAAAGGAGTCATTTTAAAATGCCCCGAAAACATATTTCTAAGTCGAATTACGACTCACAAACTTGAGACATGATAGAATGATAATGAAACTACCCATTTCTATCAAAAAAAGAAAATCGACTGATTCAAGCAAATTTACTATTTTGGGCTGTTTGCTACGTTGTGGTCCGTGCGACTTATTGTAGGTTTTGAGGCGGCGGGTCACATATAACACTGAAGTCAATATGGTAGTCTTAGGTTTCAGTCTGCAGCGAATGAAGGGTTAATCTATAGATTGAGGTGGTTAACCCTTAGGGTGCCACAAGGTTTGTGAGCATGTATTGCAATAAAAATTAATTGATTGACTTCAGGTCATTTTTGTTTTTGTCTATTTTGATGAATTAAATTGTAAGTTTCCATGATATTAAACTTCACAATTTATTAATTCAAGCATGTATTACATCAAATAATTAATTGATGGTTTACAAGTCAAATTTGTATTGGCTGTCTTAATGATATTAATTAAATTATTTTTTAAACATGACTTGGCAGGGATCATATAGAGGCTTTGATGGAACATGATCGGAAGCACCGTCAGGCCTTGAATGCTGCTAAGAAGAGCCAAGAAGTCGCCTCACAGTACCTTAAGCAGTCTCTGGCAAAGTAAGTCAATGTTTAGTGAGCAACCTAGGTTACCCTGTGGTGTGCCCATTCACTACCATGCCTGGTTCCAACTATTACCCCCCCCCCCCTACCTCTGCTTGGTTTATTTTATAACAAGCTGGAAAACTAAATGTATAATGTCTTGCAAACTGCCTGTGACACAGATGTAAACAAGTGTCAAAACATAGACTGATGCATACACTTTACACCAATAGAATAAATTATGAATGAGATGCACTCTGCACAGTACAGTAGGAAAATTAGTGAACACATAGCTACATCATACAATGTTACATGAGCAGTGCACTGGACAAGAACTTATTATAATCTCAGCAGTCCATCTTGAACGAATGAATAGGCATAGATGTTGCATTTTATGGGTCACTGAGCAACTTCTGAACGTGACTTTTTGTACATTTTTTCTCACAGGCATCGTCAGGAGGAGGCTGATGAATTGGAAAGAGAGAAAGCTCATGCTGAGAAGAGAATGGGAACTCTGCTGAAACTCAAGCAAGATATCAGCTCCAACAGGGTAGATCTTTCATACATTTTCAAAGACGTATTTAATACCTGCACCCAAGTTGCTGCAAGGTCATCATGGTATCCAACTCAAATGAAATGCTGGAAAACCAGAAACTTTCACGATTTTCGTGTAGAAGTATAAAATTTCTTTCTTTATGTATACCCTTTGTAATTATGCATGAAACAGTCTTACAGTTGTACATTTTCTTTTATGATGAAATTGTATTGATGTATCCACAGGAGAATCTGAGAGCACTGCAGGCTCGCAATCGTTATGAAGCTAAACTGGAAAGGAAAGAATCAGAGAAGGAGAGAGAGCAGCTGATTGATGGAGGAGAGAACTCCGCTGAGGTCATGCTAACAAAACAGAGGATTGAGGAAAGGGAAAACAGTAGGAAGTGAGTAGAAACAAAAATAGTTCAAACAGATATTTATGCATGTAATAATATGGTGAATAATGGCCACTTCTATAGCGCTCATATCTGTCACGCAGTGATGCTCATGGCGCTTAGACATTATTACCCTGGTTATAGCCGAGCTGCCAAAGTAACAAGCGCATATCAGGTACCATTTACACCTGGGTGGAGAGTGGAAAATGTAGATTAGAGTCTTGCCAACGGACGTTAGTGCCGTGGTGGGATTCGAACCCCGTAGCTTGTGATCTGCAGTCCATTGACTTATCCACTAGACCACAACACCTCTGTAAAGAATGTTCAAGGGAAACAAAAAAGTGGTTGTCATATACAGGTCATCTTTTATGTGGTGGTCATCAAAGCAGTTTTCACTGTATCTACATCTTGTGAAGTGATCGTGTTCATTGGTGTTCTAATATTGTATTATCCTGGCTCTAGCCTATTTGTCATTACAGTACTGGAAACATTAAAGTCATTTTGCCGTTACATTGCTAGAAATATTTATGGAATTTCTTTGCATCAAGTACCCATTTACTCTATCTGGATGGAGAGCAATGTATGAAATTTTGGTAGCAATTTGAAATATAAAATTATAGGATTTCTTTATAAGTATGGGATCATGTGAAGGGTATGAATTTAATGTCTAGTACTTTGTGAGTAAAAGTTTCTATCATGTAGGCATACCCTTATTTATATGTTTAGTACTCCTGCATCGAAAACATGTCTATGTCTATCTACATGCATATATTAATGCTGGTTCAGTAGGTCATGAAAAATGCTAGCTATCATTGAATGGCAATATCTATCTTCTGTACTCCAATAGAAAATATCTTGCCGATCAACACCAGAAGCAAGCCAAGCTTCTTTCGCACATCCTGAACGAAGAAAAACAGATGAGGAAACGGCAGAAGATGTATCCCCACTTCTTTGGCAATCCCCAGCGAGAGAAGTCATTGAGGGTGAAGCCGCAGAAAAGCAAGACTCCCACCATCCTGACAGAAATGGCGTCTCCCGTAGATGATTACGGTGACATGGTCAATGATGGTGGAGAAGGAGAAACTGAGGGGAACAGAGAAGGAGCCATTGTAAGTTTCAGATCATTTATTCATTTATTCATCTGGGTTAATTGATATACATGTAGTCCTTACAAAATGAGTCCAGACTCTCCAGAGACTTTATACATACAAATTTCACATGGTCATTGTTTTGTGTGTTTGGTGTGGTTTTTTTTTTGTTTTTTGGGGGGGAAGGGGGGCAAATTACATTAAAAGAAAAGATTTCAAATATCAAAATTGACAAAGAACATCATTTAAGAATAGGAATCGAATATGAATCAATTAGAATGTTGCGTGTTTTATTGTATGCTGAGAGCTGGGGGCTATTAATTATATCTTATTACAGTGTTATACAGTCCTTCTTGCTCTCAGCACACAATATCATGTTTTGTTTTTGCCTACATTGAAGGTCAAATTTCTGTATTGCATATGGACAAGAAAAATATTGCACTTGTTGCCTTGTTATATCTTTACTACTGAGAGCAGGGAGAGCGTTTACTTATATCTTACCGCAGTGTTAATATCTGTCTTGCTCTAAGCACATGGTATCTTGTTTTGTTTTTGCCTACATTGCATGTAACGCCAATGGAAGGTCAAATCTCAGTATTGATAATACACTCATGTAGCACTAATGATAATAATAGCTGCCTTTTTCAAAGGATACAAGGCTCTGTCCCTGCGTCTATGAGCAAATCAAGTAGAATTGTAGAGGTATGTTTTCACATACGTCAAGTGAAGTTACTATTTGTTTGACATGGTAGGGAGTTTGTTCCAAAGGCATGGGGCAACGGATTGAAAGGAATTACATAAGGACAATAAAAGATAAATCTTAAATTCTTGAACCTTGAACTTTGAACCTTGACCTTTGACCCTTGACCCTTGACCCTTGACCCTTGAATTCATAATCAACAGACCATCACAGAGAAGATGACTCAAGACTCCTCAGATGAGGAGGAGGAGGATTTCTTGTATGGAGGATCCTCCGGCGTTACCATGGCGATGGGTACAGTGGAGGATCCCATCAAAGAGGATCTAGCCAAACCCGAGTTTGAAGGACTGTGGAATAAACAGCACAAGGCATACAAGGTGAGCTTCAAATGAATGTTCAAGAAGTATACATGTATTTGAACTGACAGCATGAATAAACGCATGAATATTCATTGAGGATAGTCAAATAGAGTTTTAAAGGTTGTAGAATAAACTACACCAAAGTTTGATATGAGCATGAACTGAATATTCATGAAGGATTTAGCCATGCTAGAGTTTGAAGGAGTGTGTTGGAATTTCTTGGCATCATATTTTTCTTTGATTTCCACTTCATCATGTTTTAGTACATCTCTTGAATTGTATAAACTTGGTGGTTTGTTGCCAAGCTTAATGCAGGGCTCAACACTAGGTCCAGACCACCTCCAATTTGAAAATTTCAATGTAGGGCTCAATGCATACAGACCGTAAAATGTCAATCTGGACCCCAGTCAACAAAAAGTGAGTGTAGAGCCTTGCTTAAAGTGAACTCAGTGTGTGTGCGTGAGTCTGTTTTATTTGATTAATTGTATCCCCCGGCAGTATGCCGGAGGATACTTTGGATTCAGCAGCGTTTCGCCGCCGCCGCCGCCGCCGCCGCCGCGGCGTCACATTCTTGTGTGCGCTCTAGCGGTCACATTTCTCGACGAATTTTTTTCAGACTTCCTGTGGACGTGTATCTTGGTAAAATCTGGACCCCTATAGTTTCTGGTGATGCTGCCCCCAGTGTTCCGTCTTTTATAGGGTAAAAGGCCATATTTTGGGGGATAGTTTGTGTGCGCTCTAGCGGTCACATTTCTCAACGGATTTTGTTCAAATTTTGTATGAAGGTGTCTCTTGGTAAAATCTGGAACCCTATAGATTTTGGTGATGCTGCCCCCAGTGTTCCGTCTTTTATAGGGTCAAAGGTCATATTTTGATAGATGTCTTGTGTGTACTCTTGTGTGCGCTCTGGCGGTCACATTTCTCAACGGATTTCGTTCAAATTTTGCATGAAGGTGTCTCTTGATGTAATTTAAAAACCTGTAGTGTTTGGTGATGCTGCCACCAGTGTTCCGTCTTTTATAGGGTCAAAGGTCATACTTCAGGGCATGGCGTGAGTGCACTCTGCAGGCCACATTTCTCAACGGATTTTGTTCAAATTTTGTATATGGAGATGTATCTTGGTATAATCTACACATGTTTAATTTTTGGTGATGCTGCCCTCATTGTTCCGTCCTTTATAGGGTCAAAGCTCATTTGTCCCTTTTGTGCACTCTTACTTCTGCATTTCTTGACGGATTTCATTCAAATTTTGTATGGAGATGTATCTTGGTGTAATCTAAAAACCTATAGTTTTTGGTGATGCTGCCACCAGTGTTCCGTCTTTTATAGGGTCAAAGGTCATACTTCAGGGCATGGCGTGAGTGCACTCTGCAGGCCACATTTCTTGATGGATTTTTTTCAAATTTTGTATTGAGATGTATCTTGGTATAATCTACACATCTTTACTGTTTGGTGATGCTGCCCTCATTGTTCCGTCCTTTATAAGGCAGAGCTGCCAACCATTCCGTTTTTGACAGAATTATTACCACTTTTTAACCAATATTACGGCATTCCGTTTTTTCTTCATGAAATACGTTTTTTGGTTTTTTTTAAGTGTTTGCGTGTGTTCTGTGTACTAGTATACGAAAATACAGTGTTGTCTATGACTTCCGGGTTTGAGCTATCGATACACGTAATGTTACAGTCCCACCGACGAAACCGACCCCAAACTGACCGATGGTACGTACATGTACAGTATATCATTGAAAGTTTCGATCGCTCTTCCCTCGTGTGACTGGGTCGTGTGACTGCGAAAACATGTTTTATTCGCATGCAGCGGTGCCCATGTAGCGTGCGACCCATGCAAAACGCATGTAAGCACAGCACCGATCTCTATATGTGGGACAATGTATTACCGCTTGCTGAACTGCGCACGGGCTTTGACACGATCGTGGATTTAACAGAATTATTTCGCGAAACTGGAGAGGATTTGATCAAAATTAGTAGAAAACGGTCACAGAAGTTTAAAGAGGAGTACAAACAACGATTTCCTGTCATAAAGCCAAGCACAAAAGGCGTTGAATTTGCATTTTGCATGTGTAAGTTCTCATTTATAATATTAGATTTTCAACAACAAAAAAAAAAAAAAAAAATGAAATCCAAAATCTAAAGCATTTTTATCAAAACCAGTACGGTGTAGCAGGTCATGCAATATTCCTGACACTTGTATAATTTTCCTTCTAGTTCTATTACATGTACATGTATATGTTTTTGAAACTTTCTAGTTCTATTACATGTACATTTATGTTTTTGAAAATCAACCTTGGACTCTGTCTCTGGAGTTGGAGATGCTGATTTAATAATGGCCTCTAATGGCCCTCCATAGTGCTATTTTCTCAGTTTTAAGGGGACGTTGCCCCCTTGAGACTCCCATCAGGGCGCTGCCCCTGAACCCCCGGCCATATTTGTCCCTCTTTTTCGATTTCAAATGTTGGCAAGTAATGAAGTAGGCCTATGAATATGATCCAAGTAATGCGTGACTGTGAGCACACATCAAACTCAAAGGGAAAAATGTGACAAGACATTTCAGCATAAGAAATGAGCATTTCTGCAATGGAAGTATGTCGCGCGAGGTTTTAAGTTTTGTTTGAAGGTATTCCTTTTTTTTGCTGTAAATTCCTTTTTTTGGCCATCATGATTCCTTTTTTTGGTTGCACAAGGTTGGCAGCTCTGATAAGGTCAATGGTCATTTTTCCATTTCTTGCACTCTTACTTCTGCATTTCTTGACGGATTTCGTTCAAATTTCGCATGAAGGTGTCTCTTGGTGTAATCTAAAAACCTATAGTTTTTGGTGATGCTGCCACCAGTGTTCCGTCTTTTATAGGGTCAAAGGTCATACTTCAGGGCATGGCGTGAGTGCACTCGGCAGGCCACATTTCTTCATGGATTTCTTTCAAATTTTGTATGGAGATGTATCTTGGTATATCTCTCAACACATTACTTTCAAATTTTATATGAAGATGTGTCTTAGTGAAACCTACACATCTAATTTCTACACCATCCTTTTGTTTGAGGGAGGGGATGGGGGAGGGTCTTTGTCCCTCCTTCAAATCGCTGCCAGTGCCGGGGGATACATTTAGCATTGCGCGGCCCCAGCAATGCACATTTCTAGTTTCTTATTAGCGTCTATATGCCTCTTTATTTTTGTGCATGATCAATAAATTTGAATAGAATTGAATTGAATTAAATTACAGATGCATTTATGTGCTATCTGTAACTTTCAGTTTACTCCATTTCCATTTTCTGGACATAAAATTGGATTTCAACTCTCCTCTCCTCTAATCGTGATGGTACTGTTGTATAGATTCCTAAGGATGAAGAGCAAACCTATACCCTGAACTACCCCAGCAAGATGGAGAAAGAGATCATGGCCGCAGCTCTAGATAAACACCGATCAGGCATCGTTAGGAAGCAGATCGCTGCTGGCAGGGAATTCAAAGGATGTGCCTTTGTCAGTAAGCCTGAGATTGTCCACTTTAAGGTAAAGTATGATGTTGAATCACTTCTCTAAAGTCGTGTACTTTTTACTGGTGATTTGAAAGCCTCTTTCACACGTGGTGGTATAAAGCGCCTTTGAAATTGCAGCAGAAAAATCAAAGCGTTTGAAGTTAAGTTAAATGGAAGATGGAGGTAGAAAAAAAGCAGCTGTGCACAACACAGGCCTCTCAACTTACTTAGTAACTTGTTTGTGCGTAATAAGAAAGTACTAAATATCATTTCATTTTGCCACAACGCTTTTGCCACAACGCTTTTCTTTATATGCGTTTACCATGTTACCTATGTATGAACGAGGCCTAACTCTAAATACTGTCATTTTCAGAACTGTATAAATATGGAAGAGAGTTCTAGGACTGTTATGACTTTTATTTGTTCCCATAGGTGATCAAAACATTAGATCCTGTAAGTGTTCAAAACAAGTGATCATGGAAGAAATTCAGAGATATCTCTGAATTTGTGTTTGTCAGATAAAATGCTCTTAGCATCATAAATTTGTTTGAAGAAGGAGTGACATACATGATACATATAATTGCTAATGATTTTTGATTCTGATAGTTAGCAAAATAGTTTTAGTTTATTGACAATAATACTCTTTTAATTATCCTCATACATTAAAAGAATCATTATCAATATGCAGGATGTTTTTTAATTCTGTATTTTTGTATGTTCATTCCAGGATTTTGATGTTGGTAAATCGTACAAGAAGCGTATCATCCTCACCAATATCTCCTACAGCGTCAACTTCCTAAAGTATGTGGATCTATCAGAGCATCTGAAAGACTTCATTGATGTCCAGTGAGTGTTCATTCCCTATCAATTGACTATTCGTCATGTTAATGTACATATATGTATTGTGTTTTTAGACAAAAAAATTCATGTTTTCCTGCAAGTTTGATATATTATTGGTTTGGTACATGTATATGATGTTGCTGTGAAGGTAATCCAACAAATTTTCCCCCTTATTACGATAATCGAAAGCACCATATGGGGGCAGAATTTAAACTTGGTAAGGTACATGTATATGTTTTCGGTTAGTAAAGGGACAGGGTGGAATCCCTGCCAGATCATTGTCCTTTGGCAAGGCATTAAATCTATGTTTGCCACACTTGACCCAGGTGAAGTAAATGGGTACCAGTAGGAAGAAACTCATTGAATATCACAGCAAAGCTATAGCCAGGTAATGATTTTGTAAAGCTATTTGAAAGCGCATACATGTATATTGATGTATGACATTATATGCCCTATAAGAATATATTATTATAATCATTATCATTACCAGTATCATCATCATCTTCTTTTTTTTTTATTACCAGGTTTGATCCACCGGGTCAGATGTCAGCTGGAATGAGCTGTGAGATGCTAGTCACATACAAACCAATGGTAAGATACACCTCTAAAAAAGTATAAACTACATCTTGGACTTTAGAATGAGTGACATCTTGTGTGAATCTCTGAGAAGAGTTTCTCCTTACACAGAATATATTTTTCTTTCATTGTTTCAGATCAATGAAGACCTGGATGGAGAAGTACAGTTCTTAGCCCAGACCGGTCCATTCTGTGTTCCTGTCAGGTGCTCCACCAAGAAGTGTGATGTAAGTCAAGTGTCTCTTCTTAACCCTTAAAGTGCTTTCTTCATTTCTCTCATCTAACTAACCCCTTCCTTGCCATGAGTGGCAAATTTTGCCCAAGAATCAGAATTTCTTCCAGAAACAGTGAACATATTAATACCTGTATTTTGAAGTTTGTATCAGTGGAAAATATTTTATACTCTATTTATTGATGAAAACAAAGCATTTTAAGTCAAAATTTCCCACTTCTAAGGTCATTTTTGATAACTGCAAAAACTTGATGGCCCAGACCAAATGTGCATATGTTGCACCATTTTGATTTCAAACATAGAAAAGGCACCAGCTCCTCCAATTAATCACACCAGTCATACATGTAGTTTACAGATTATTGAAATAAGTGGATTTTGAGGCATGATTCCAAGTGCATTTCGTTCTTAATTTATAGAGTACTTAATTTGAGGTATCCAGATTAAGCTCATTTGAAATGTGTGTTAAGAATATTGACTTACTCTACCATATATATCTTTTAAAAATCCTTTTCATGTCACACTCATATTGCAATCAAAATCAAGTGCAGAAACCACATTTTTTGTATCAACAAATATGAAGTTTATCAGATGGCAATGAATAGTGCACAACTTAACGTCAATAACAGATGCTCATAAAAAAATTGAAATGTTAGTAAAGGGGCAAAGCCTAATTCAGTTCAAAATGGCATGTTAGTGCTGGCTTCTGTCTTGTAATTTGATTATTTGTCTTTGAATATTCTTGTGATGATAGCTTTCCAGTGATGTTGACTCTGTGAATTTTGGCACACAAGTGGTAGGAGAGACATTGAAGAAGACAATCACTCTCTTCAACAAGGGAGCTAAGGGATGTAACTTTGAGTTCATCAAGACAACAGGTCAGTCGACTAGGATTACTGTCAAGATAATATCTGCATTGTTTTGTCCTGCATTATATTGTAAGGATGCAGAGGATATGCTGTATGCATGGGCACTCATACAGCACTAGTTTGTAGATGTGTGAATATGCTGTATGCATGGGCACTCATACAGCACTAGTTTGTAGATGTGTGAATATGTATTGGTGGTGTGGAGCACAATCAATCATTCGCTCCCCAAATTGCAAGTGTAAATGTGTCAGAAGGGCATGGATTGTCAGTGAAAAACTTGTTCAAGATTAAGGGTTCAACTATGCAATTTCAAATTTTCAAAATTGATACACAGTGTACACTGCTATGTCTGTTTTTTATTCATCTCTTTAATTGAGGGCTCATTTTGTAAGTTTTAAACAAAGGTATGATATTGTATTCTCAATTATAATGATATATATGTACATGTAGGATGCTTGCAAATACATGTAGGGTTTATGTAGACTTATTTTGTTATCTATATTTGCAGGTCTGAAATCAAGAACAATAACATCAGCAGGTACATCACTTGGAAGACTGGTAAGATATCTTGGTTGTATATTAAGAATGTTATCACTTTCTTTCACGGTCATTTTAACTTTATTTAAATCAAAGAGATTGATTGAAAATTCAGTAAGCAATTGTGACATGCAATTATAAAAATGAATTTTGGTGTACATCATAGGTGTTTACTGACACATGAATCTTTTATTGCAATAACGGTTCCTAAGCTCATTTTCTGTATATACCATTCATATGCATGTAAACTTATTTGTTGTCAAAAAAAATTATGAAATCTAGGCCTGAATTGCTTCTCTTTTTTATATAGCAAATGAAAAACTCATTCTTGTAAGACTGTTTAATGATTGTAATTATATGATTAAATCTCATATTGAGTTCTAGTTTTTATTGCATTTTTACAGAACTGGCTTAAATTATGAATTTTAATTGCTTATCATGCAGTAGATAGGTTGTTAGAGCCAACAACTACTACTACTACTAATACTACTACTACTAGTAGTACAACTACTGTTACTACTACTACTACTACTACTAACTACTACTACTACTACTACTACTATTACTGCTACTACTACTACTACTACTACTACTACAACTACAACTACTACTTCTACAACTACTACTTCTACTACTACTCATAGTAATTTGATAATAATAACGATACCAGATACCCATTTACTACCCCTGGGTTGAGAGTGGCAATAATGTAATAATGATGCTTTCTTGATTTCAGACCACGGCTGAAGAGATTGTCGTAGAAGTGGAAGTCAAAGAAGCTACACCGAAGAAAGGAAAGAAAGGCAAAGGCAAAAAGAAAGATGGTAGGTGCATGTATGGGTGACCCGACTTTTGTGCTGGCGGCATTTGGTTTGGGCTTTCGTTTGCTAGAGGCAGATAAGGTGAGGGGTGCAGTTGGGTTTAGTTTTAGGATGAGGATTAGGATTAAGGTTAGGTATATGTAGTGTTTACCCCAGGGTTGAAGTTAGGCATTCAGTTCAGTGTAGGTTATTGACTGTGGACAAATGATGAGTAGGATAGTAGGAGTAGACAGAGGTGAATCAAATAAGCATGATCGTAATTGCAATGTGCAAGTTTGCAGATAAAAGTCATTTATACCGAGACTTGACCTTTATACGCTGTCGTATTGGGCGCACCATGATGCGCACTCCATGTTAAACAAGTAGCACGTCCACCAAAGCAAGTGCGCATGCCCGTGTAAATAGAGGTCATGGCAGGGTCATCTGTATCATGTACTAATTACGAACTGGCTTACTGTGGAGGTGCTTATTCCTTCACTTTGGTTTGATCGTATTTAAAATATTTTTTCTTTTAAAACTCACAGTAAAAAAGGAAAGATTTTCAGGCACAAATCCAAGTTATGTTTTTACATGTAGAGCACAGCTTCTTGTGTAGTGCAAACTTCTATTATGAAACTGTTCAATACGATTTTTATAACTGTATAGAATCAAATAAATTAATGAATGTATGACAGTCTGCAGGTCTGATAAATAGAGTAACCAATTTCACTTGAGAAATTTTTGTATGCCAGTTTTTGGTACTTGCTTGACATTAAAAATTGCAAACTGTTTGCACCTTGTTTTAGTATTATGTGCATTTGTTCTAATATAAATATTCCTTTACTTTTTCTTTTACTTTTTCTCCATCATTTGCCTTAAAAGATGAGAAAGCCAAAGCAAAGCCCAAACCCATACCAAAAGCAGAGGCACCAGTGGGTGATACAGCATCACCTAGAAAAGAAGAACAGAAAGAGGAAGAAGAGAAAAAAGAGGAAGCAAGTGGAGATGGAGGAGGAGAGCTGTTAGATGTTGATAACCAGAATGACAAACCCCTTGGAGACAGGCAAGCATTGTCAGGCCACAGCAAGAAGTCTGTCGTCATTACAAGAGAGGATGACGGTGAGAATGAGTGTCAAAAAGTTTGTAGTCTAGACCATCTGGATATTGGTATTAGTCCTTTACCCTTTCTGTACCAACTGTAATCTGCCCTCTTAATCATGATGATGTCAACCGTGATGTTGATGTTGTTGATGATGATGATGATGATGGTGATGATGTTGATGATGATGATGATGATGATGATGTTGTTGATGATACTAATGATGATGATGATGATGTTGATGATGCTGATGATGATGTTGATGATGAATATGATGATGATTTTGATGATTTTGATGAAGATGATGATGTTGATGAAGATGATGTTGATATGATGATGATGATGTTGATGTTGATGCTGATAATGATGATGAAGATGCTGATGATCAGACATTTGCTCCAGGCTTCATTTTGTCAGAGATATAGGTTAGGGTTCGAGTTGCAATTGGGTTTGCTTAGATTTACGGTTAAGGATGCAATTGGGTTTTAGGTTAGGTTTAGGGTTAGCGTTTCAATTGTTTTGGGTTAGGTTTAGGGTTAACGTTTCATCAAGCGTTTTGTCAGTGATTTTTACCGACAACTGTTACAAGCTACTGAAATCCTTGCATCTGAATGGCTGAGAGCAAATTTGTCAGTGAAAATGACTGACAAGGCACTTGATGAAACACTCCCCTGGGCTGAAGTTCAAATTTGGTAGTTGTAGCAAATTGACTGCAAAGCCATAGTCACCAGAGCATGCATCGTACAACCGATGAGAATATTTGATGCCCATTTTTCTTAGTGTAATATTTCTTCTTTTTGTGTACAGATGATGATGATGATGATGATGATGTTGATGATGATGATGATGATGATGTTGATGATGTTGAACATGATGAGAATATTTGTTTCATTGCTTAATATTTCTCTTATCCAGATGATGATGCTATTTCTGTGGATGATGATGATGACCTAGGACCAGGAGGACTGGATGGGATGAGGGTCGGGGAGGTGAACGGGGGCGAGATTGGACCCTTCTCATCCATCAAGTTAGACATCATCTTTGCTCCACACACTCCCGGCAAAGTGGATGTGGATTTTGAGATCCGATTTACAGATGAAGACTCAGAGATGGTAAGTAGTCTTTATCTCTTTCTTCCTCCCCATTTCGCATTCTGCTTTGACTTTGGTCCTTTATATAATATCGTTAACAGATGTTGTGGGGTTTTTTTCTCGGTTTTGTTGTATTATAGTGTGACATGAATTTTTTGTTGGCACATTATAGTCATTTTGAAGTGTTCTATATTTCTGTAATGAAATATTCTTCCTCTTATTCTCTTATATCTTTAAAAAGAGGAAAATTAATGTTCAGTTCCATTAGTAATGATAAGAATTCTATTCCAAGCTTACTGTATGAAGAACACTATCAAATTTTAGATATTATAACTAGAAGAGGCAATTTCAAAGGAACTTCATGATATTGTCACCGTCCATGTACATGTAATCTTGGTTCCTATTACCTTTTGGATTGATTTTTCAGCATTTTTTTTTTTTAAGGTTAATGGTACCTCTAAAAGAAGACATTGAAAAGGTTCAGGTAGATCCCAGTGATGCTGTCATTTGGTTGATTAAGTGATTCTTTTCTGACATAGATTCCCATCAAGGGCTATGCCACAGCCATAGATGTTCCTGTATGGGTGGAACGGCAAACAATAGACCTCAAGATCTGCATGTTTGACCGCCTCTATCAAGACGCCATCGTTGTGAACAATCGAGCCACCACGGCACTGCGTCTGCTGTTTGAGGTGCAGAAAGAACTTCGGAACTACATGGAGATCCTGCCCAAGACGGCCTACATCCAAGCCCAGTCACAGTTCTCAGCCCAGCTCAAGTTTCTACCCAGGTAGGGCATTGTGAGGTTGATTGTGGAGTTCAAATAATTTACAAGTCATAGCTTTCTCAAGGGTTTTGTTTTCACAAATTTTAAAAATTGCTGTATGGTCACAAATTGAACAACATATGAAAATGAGCTGGAATAAAAACTTGCAATTTTTGTTTGTGTCCCTGTTATCTGAGAAAATATCTGGGGAGCGTTTCATCATGTGTTTTGTCAGTGATTTTTACCAACAAATTTGCTCTCAGCCAATCAGATGCAAGGATTTCAGTAGCTTATAACAGTTGTCAGTAAAAATCACTGACAAAACGCTTGATGAAACGCTCCCCAGTTCAGACACAGAAATATTTACTGATTCAGTAGCAGACTAAAAGGAAAAAGAAGTGGGTTTATGCTAATCCATGTAATGAAATGACAAACAATGATACAAAATGATTAAAAGAAGTTCAATATCCTCTATCAGTTATGCTCTATCATTATGTCGTCTTCAAGGAATGGTAACCCTTAGAATCCTTCACTTTTTATTTTGTTAAGATTCCTTTTTTTTCCCCACATTCTTGTTTTGACAGACATAGCCTGATAAAGGATGCTGCAGAGTTCTTTGATGAGGAAACTGGTGTCCTTGAAGTGCCTACTATTATCAAGGTTGCTGATCAGGTGGGTAATCAAGATATGGTATCTACCAGTCTTCTACAGTGCCATTTTTGTTTATCCTACTTCATATTTTTCCAAATTATGGCTGGAATCGATAAAGGAGGTTCATCTTGAGTAACATTTCATGTACATGTATATCAGGCATAATATCATGGATGTGAGACAGAGAGAAATACATGCATGCTGTCACATCGCCAGCTGGTACGGCACATGGGGCTACCCAATGGATTTGCAACAAATAATGATACTCTTATTCATAGTCTTCCTTGTTTTACCCTTGATTACAGACTCGTCCTGTGCCATTCACCATAAGTGCCGTCGTGACCAAGTCTGACTTTGAGTTTGACGTGGAATCCATTGACTTTGGCTACTGTACAATCTACGAGTCTGTGATCGCTACCATCAAGCTCACCAACACTTCCGTCCTCTCGCAAAGATTTGGCTTTGTCAATTTACCAGATGTGAGTAGAACTAGAATATACTTCTCATTCCCTACACCAACTCAGAATCTAAATGCTCCATCCATTTATCAACACAGTACAAGGTACATGTACCAAATATTTTCAACAAACAGAATTCATTATATTTCAGTCATGCTGTCTTAAAACCTATACATGCATATATTAGATAGAGATATCTTATATATTTGAAAACACAATTGTCTGAACTACTGTTTATCTACTCTCTGGAAGCACATGTACATGTATGTAGAGCCCAAAGTTGCGATGTGTGCCACATGTACTGTAAAGTATTACTTTTGCAAGCTATCTATATCATTTACAATAATTTCTTAAAACAAATACTTGATGTTATCTTATAATATCTTGCAATATTGCTATGTAAATGTATAGGACTAGGTATTTGAAAATCAATGCGTCCTGACTTGGTTTTGAATTTTGGTTACTTCAGTTTCAAGACTGGTGCTCTAATGAAGTCCTGCGGAGCATTTCATGAAAGGAAATTTGTCGGATATTTTATCCGACAACTGATATAAGCTACTGAAATCCTTGCATCTGATTGGCTGAGAGCAAATTTATCAGATAAAATACCTGACAAGTCTATTCATGAAACGAGCTACATTGTATTGGGTCTCCACAGTGTAACAGGCTATTTGTTTCATTCAGAGTCGTCTTTACACAACAACAATCTTTAATACCTGTGTCAATGTTTATGTTATTGTAGTTCATCGATGTGCAACCCAACGAGGGCTTTGGAACTCTGCTTCCATTTGAGACGATTGAGTTGGATATCATCTTCAGTGCCAAGAAGGCTAAGGAGTATAGCTTTGAGTTGACATGCAAGTCAGGCATCAACAGGTGTGTGTAGTTGTCTAAATTTATGTTTTATCATTACATGTACCCCAGCTGTTATCTATGGATAAGTACACAATATGAATGTAGAGTATTTGGAATGCGCAGACTCCACCTAGCTAATGTGCTCGGTGTGGTCGGTGTCGTTGTTCTTGTTATTATTAGTATTGCTACAAATATCATTATTGTTATCATTATTATTATTTGTAGTTTTATGGTTATTACTATTATTAATTCTTGCAGAGATTTCAAGATTTCCTGCAAAGGTGTGGGAGTGCACCCTCCTCTGGATCTCTCACACTCCGTAATCCATTTTGCTGCTACCGCTTTGGAGGATGACTCCATCACGTCTCTCTACATCCTCAACACCCACACCAACGCCAATGAGTTTACCCATCCAGTACCCCGCATTGGCAAGGGAGAGATTGCACCCGTTGGACCTACATCCTTTGAGTTTGTGGTACCCCAGGGAGCCCCCATCTCCGTTTCTCCCTCAGTGGGCACCCTTCAGCCTGGAAAGGTACTGTAACTTAAAAGAAGGTTGAGTTGATGAAAAATAATTTGTGAGCTTTCTTATACTTTTTTTTCTTATGAGGAATAATATTAGCAATGTCACATCAGAATGTTTACTCTTGAAATGGCCCAGTATTACAAAGATTAGGAGAATGATTTGAAATGTTGGGCCAAATTTTGAGGCTACGTTTATGTGTAGTCCCAGATACTATTATCTGTGTGCAGTGCTTTTCACTATGTGTGCTTTTCAGCAAGATTGCATCAATTTGATGATTGCAAAATCTTACCATAAGCACTTATTATTATTATTAAGTTGTTTTATGTGATACTCTTGATACAAGATAGGAATATTATTACATATTTAACTATCAATCTTGACATTATACTGCTTTGTCCATACAGAAAACATGCATCTCTGTCAAGTTCAGTCCCAGCCTTCATGATGATGAAATTAGAGAGGAAGCTGTGAGGTTGGTGACACGCAACCAAGAAGCACAAGCTAGGAAAGAGTTTGAAGAGGCACAGCTTGCTGCCAAGAGGAATGCTGCTGAAGCCGCTGAGGTAGGGCGTACATGCATGTAGCTACAATCTCTGTGTATTTGTGGCACCTTAGGCTTTACCAAATTGACAGTACAGTTGTGAGAAATATTTGTCCTGTTTTACATGTTTGAATTGTGGTATACACACAACCAAGAAGCACAGGTACAGCTCAAGTTGCTGCTAAGGAAAACGCTGCTGTGGCTGCTGAGGTAGGGTAGTCTGCAGGGACATGTCAAAGATAGATTATATTGGGCATGTCGCCAAGACTGTCTAATTTGTCACACCATCCTTCTGTAGTATTGCCTGCTCCATGAAAAGAAATGACTGTTGTCATGAATCAGCACTGAGAGTTATTCAGTATTTAATTTTTTTTAATATTAGATATTTCTCATTAATGAAATCTATTTAATAGTTATCACCATTTTGCATTTTGTATATATTTTTGCTGTTTATATTTACGGTGATATCACATATTATGCAAAATCTGCTTGGTACTATATTTGTAATCATTTGTTGCTTAAAAACAAGATATTAGATACGTGTTGAAGTTATGTTGCTATATTAAAATGCCATGCATGTACAGTGTATTATATCTGCTTCAAGTATTAAGAGTTTGCAAGGTTTGCACAGTGAATTGCTTTGATAATAATGATGGAATAGTTGCTTTGTGATAACCGCTGTGATTTACCTTATGCACTGCATTACCAAATTAGCTTGCATGTACACTAGTACCTTCTTATTTGCTTCTCTCCTCCCTCCTCTGTTATGCTCTCTTCTCTGAATGCTGCTTTGACTGTAGGAGGAGGAAAAGGTAAGAGCCACTCACCGCTTCAGTTTAGTTCAATAGCAATAGTAGCCCCATATTGCTTTATGCATGCTTATTCAAGATTTGTTGTTGTTTTGATTTTATTAGCATAAGGTACAAGATACAAGTACCTGTACATGTATTTATAGAGAATTCCACTTTCTGCAGTTTCACAATGTACTCATAAATATTGCTTTATACTTCTTTTTTTATTTAATGTTCTATTCATATTTTTTAATGGAAGCAAAGCTCCAATATGACTTTTTTGAGTTATCCATGGTACCCATTTGAATATGAAATGTCTATTCAGCTGCATGTATAAAGGATGACATCTGCATGAAATAGTCAATGTTATCACTAATTCTTGTTTTCTATGTTGTTGAATAAAGTTTTACAGAATTTCAATGCATGTCATTAAATCCATTCCTCTATGCCATTTCTTACAATTCATTTAAAGTAATTTCTTTGTACATTAGTAATTCCTGTTTTCTATTTTGATTGCGTTTGTAGAAGGGTAAGAAGCCTGTGAAGAAACCCGCTCAGAAATCTGCAGGGAAGAACAAGCAAGGCAAGGGCAGCGCTGGACTCACAAGACCTAGGTCTGTGGTCCCACCCAAAGCTGATGAATTAGACCCAGTGTGAGTATAGAGGACTCTTTTCAAAACTATTAGAAATCTATGTAGGGAAGCATGAGATTTTCTTAGTATGCACTGCATTAAGTGAACTGTCATATCAGGGGGGTGTTTCACAAAGAGTTAAGTTGGACTTAGAGTCATGCGTAAGCTCCAATGCGCATCCGGTATTTAACGCGTAATCTCATTGATAGACTTCCCAATACAGCACGCGTCCCCTGAGCATGATCTGACCAATGCGGTGATGCGTAATATACAGCATGCAACTGGGAATTTAAGTGCGACTTTAAGTCCAACCCAACTCTCTGTGAAACACCCCCCAGTTCCTTCAAATCATGCAATTTCACGAGTATGTACAGTAAAACCTGTCTATAAAGACCGCTCAAGGGAGACAAGAAAAGCGGTCTTTATAAGCAGGTGGTCTTTATGTACAGGTTCCTTTAATACACGTTTCAATAAGAAACACTTTTCAGGGGAGATGAAAATTGTGGTCGTTATAGACAGGTGGTCTTTCTATACAGGTTGCTAAAGCAGGTTTGACTGTATATAGACCCTTTCGAATTACTATGTATGCTAATATTTGCAAATATTTGTGACATTTTTTATGAGTTGTATTTGTGAATAACACAGGCTACATGTATGTTCACAGATGCATTGCCAGTCTTTTTCCCCTTAATGTTAAATTTGTGACCCTACAACAACTTGCAAATTTTTGACAATGAAAGCCTCATGAAAATAAAAGCTTATACAACACCTCCTAGCTATCATATATTTTTTTACCTCTTCACATTTGTATTAAAAATAAGTTTGAACTTCAATGTATTCTACAGCAGTTGACAAGATTATCTAAATGACAATTGCTTAATTGAAAGGGATGGAAAAATTGCATTAAGTTACAGAAGATGAAATTCTTGTAAATACCTGTGCCAATAGACTTGATTTATTGACGGGAACTGTTGTAATGAGATCTCTTAATCAGAGTATACAATGTGCTAATTCTATGAAGGGTGGGTGATAATACTTTGGTGGAGAAACAGATTTCATTGTCAATTTTATATCCAGTAAAAAGTGAAATGTTATCTTTGTTATTCATACAGGTCTGATGACTATGCCTCAGGAAAGGCTTCCTTGCTGCGACAGTTTGAGGGTTATTTCAGCAGCTTTTCTATACCTTGCTATGTGGCTTCTGGAGAGCCTGGTGATCCAGGAACCCTACCTTATGAGTGAGTTGATCAAACTTATGTTAGTCATTGTGAGTGTCAGTCAAACTCATTATTAGTGAGTCTAGTGTATGAGCAAATCAGGCATGCTTACATTAGTCCATGAGTTAGGCAGTCAAACTCCTGGTACATCTGTTGTACGACACATGCTCTGCCGACAATTGTTCCGCAGTCAATATCCTAAACTAACCAAATTCTTAACTTAAACCCTCGACCAAACACTAACCCTAACCTACATGTAACTCTAAATCTAATGTAAAACCCAATTGCAACCCAAACCCGAACCCTATCCCGAACCCTATATGTTTGATGAAATAAAGATCAGAGCAAGTGTCGCTGGAGCAGATGTCAGGGTATGGGTACATGTACATTGTCTGTCAAGTTAGGCAGTCAAACAGTTTTTAAGGCAGTCAAACTTCATTGAACCATCAGTCAGTCAAACTTGTTTTATTCCATGATTGAGTTGTTTCAACCTGTGTCTATCAATCAGTCTGTCATGTTAGACTGTTTATTAATCAGTGCCTTAGCTGATTCAGTGGAATGGGTGACTGGTATGGCCCCTCCACTCACAATATTTTAACTTTTTCATGACCTTATATCTTTCAGTGTCCACAATACCTTATTCCTGGAGGTCCACTGCCCCACTGTTCGTCCATCCCTTGTGGTCATCTCCAACCATGGACGCAGTGTAGTGGACTTCAGTGAAGTGTCCGTCGGTCAGAGGGTCACCAAGTCCATTACTATTCAAAATGTGTCTCCAGAGGCTGTGGATGTATCCTTAAATCTTTATTCTGTTTCTTGTTATGTTTTTACCCCCTCTTTCAATTCTATATTTATTGAATTTAGACATACATGTGTTTCAAAAATCATTGCAGAAAATGGTTGAGATTTGATTTGATGCTCTTTGCTGATCATCAATGTCTGTAAAAATGCATGCATATACATGTATGTATGTTTTAAAATGTCAAAACAATTAAACAGTCAATGGCAGTAACATAAATGCCCATTACATGTGTACCGTTTCATTCTCATTACTATATCTGTTTCTGTTTTGGATAGGATGTGTTGAATTTTTCTTTGACTGATTTAATATGATATCGGCAAAAGGTAACCAAGAATCGGTGCTGCCTCTCCATTGATGTTTAAGTTTGTAGATTATTACAAGTTTCACAATCATGTTCTCAATATCAATTCCTCAAAGTCATTATGTAGGGGTCCACTGTCCACACCAACTCTTCTTCACGATGGGTACTGGGCCCTGTTTCATGAAACTTGTCATCAATGACCAGTTGCAATAACTGTTAGAAGCTACTGAAATCCTTGCATCTGATTGGCTGAGAGCAAATTTGTCGGAAAAAATCAGACAAGACACTTGATGAAACGCCCCCCTGATTGTAATTGTTGAGGTCTTTATGTAAAACTGGGGAGCGTTTCATCAAGTGTTTTGTCAGTGATTTTTACCGACACATTTGCTCTCAGCCAATCAGATGCAAGGATTTCAGTAGCGTATAACAGTTGTCAGTAAAAATCACTGACAAAGCACTTGATGAAACGCTCCCCAGAAGTCTGCAAATTTCTGTATGAAACATATTCCTCTTGTCATTGACTCATAGAATGTGATTGAATATGTCGCTTAATAGACTATTGTGTGTAATTGGGTTTTGCAGATGTGCATCAATCAAAGCTAATTATTTAAGTTTCGGCACCGACCTGAAAGATGGAACTATATATTTTCATATTCCCATCAAGACTAGTTAATATAACTATTACCCATTCAGTGTATTGCTATTGACTCCTTGACTATATGACATTAGCTCCAATCATCTGTCCTTGATACTGGAGGTCCATTCTTGATGCTGAATGCTCTGCGTAGTCTGGCTCCAGATGAAACACACACCATACTGGTTGCTTTTGAACCGATGACGGCTAAATTGGTGAGTCTACAGTTCATGAATTGCTAGATTTAAGGTCATTCTTTCTCATTCTAATGAAGTGATTGATTTTGTAGTTCTATGAAGTACCAGATGTGAAATTATTCTTTCTCCAGTCATTCTTTTGATGTACTGAATGTTTCAAGTTTTATGAAGTGCTAGATATGAAGTCATTCTTTCTCATTGTTATGATATGATTGATTTGTCTATTTGTATGAAGTGCTAGATATGAATTCATTTTTCTCATTCTTTTTTTTTTCTTGTTCTATGAAATCCCATTCTTTATCATGATTATTTCTACTTCTACAAAGTTTGACAAAGGTCTACAAAGTGCTATGTGTGAAAGCATTCCTTCTCATTCATATGATATGATATTGATATATTTCTAGATCTATGAAGTGTTAGGTGTAAGTCAATGTTTGTTGTTGATCTTTTTAGTTCTATGAAGTGCTGGATGTGAAGTCGGGAGAACACACGCTAGGAATCACCCTCAAAGGTCATGGCCTGATGCCAGAGGTCAAGCTGTCTCTTGCCGATGACCAGCTGGACATGGGCTATGTTATAGCAGGAGAGGAAGCCGAGGAGACGTTCAAGGTATGATGGATGCTTATAGTCTTGGGCAATTAGGAGTCCAGCTGGGAGCTGGAGGTGATCTGACATTTGATCTGCCAATGATTGCACCAGGCTTTGTTTAGTCAAAAACAGAGGGGTTAGGGTTAGGGTTAGGTATTGTGTTGGGTCTATGGTTAGGAATGCGATTATTGTAGGAAATTGATCATGGAGCATGTGCCGTACAATCACCAGGTGTCAAGCACCATATCCCATAGGCATAGTTTGTATTTTCTTTGGTATTATCATTTTGTTATCATTTATCCTTCGCAGCTGGAGAACATGTCATCTTTCGCCATTGACTACCGCATCCTGATGGATAGTCTGTCCTACCAGAAGCAGCTTAGCCAACGTGAGCTCCCTGCTTTCATCAAGAGAGACACCAAGAACATGATCGGACCGGCTAACTTTGATGGAAGGAGTGTCTTTGACTGTACTCCCTCGGATGGCACACTTCAACCAGGTTTGTGGCGTCCAGACAAGTTGTTAAATATCTCCCTTTTTTAGTAGACATTTAAATGCAAAATGTACATGTATGTGGATAGTATCGCTTTCGTATTCTAAAATACATATAATATATATATTGTAGAAATTATTGTTATATTTGCGTAATATTAAACACACATTTTGCTTGTCATCTGGAAGTTGTTTGTATGCATTTACTGCTGTCTCTTTCACACGCAACAAGTACACACACTCGCACACTTTCTCTCTCTCTCTCTCTCTGTCCGTCTGTCTCTTTCTCTGTTTTTAAAGTATCTTTCTTTCGTTCATTGTAACTCTGCATATTACTCTGTGCATCCCTTGTACTCTGACTTTAAAACAGATCTTGCTTTTATATAATTTGCAAATTAATTTTTTTTTCTTCAAATTTCCATTCTGTAGGGAAGAAGGTAGAAATCCGAGTGCTCTTCCGACCAGACCATGCCAGCATTCTCTACTCTGATGTGGGGCGTGTGCAGCTCTTTGGCAAGCAGGAGGCCCATACCATCCGTTTAAAGGGTGTGGCCAAGACCAAGGTCATGTTTCTGGAGGGTCATGATGAGATCTACCCCACCGTGGAGTCCCTCACTCTCTTACCAGCACCGGCAGAAGAAGAGAGTAACTATGCTGCTTACCCTGATTTACTTCTAGATTCACTGGCCACAATTCATCAAAGAGTGTCCTCTTAACCCTTTCGAGACAATTGACCACATTATGTGCTTTGGCTCAATAACTTCTGATTCAGAGCTCTAAAAAATATACCAGCTGCATAAGTAGAAAGGGCAAAAATTTCTGCACACACTATGTCCATTTTTTGTGCATGACCATACTGCGTTTGATGTAAGGAATTTTAAAAACAAGAATAAGCTTTAAAATCTTTAAATTGGCAACACATGGAGAGGTTCAAAATAATTGTTTTTATCCAAATTGGCAATTTTTTTCGTATATTGTTTCTAAAGACATTACACCTTATTTGAACCATGTAGTACTAAAAGAAATATATTATTGTTGCCAATTTGAAGAGCAAAATGTGATCAATTTAGCCCTTAAATAACTCCTGTCCTGAAAGGGTTAACAGAGTACACCCATGCCCTCCTGTCTAATGGGCGGGCAAGAATAGGCTTTCACGTAGATGTGTTTATTTACATTGAGTTCAAGGTGGAGGGTTAAACCATTGCTATACTATATATATATATATATTTCCTTGAACAAGGTATTTTATTAATAGGCAACTGGCTGAGATGGTTGCCAGTGGAGTGGAGATTGCACTAGTAAGGTGCAGAATCATTATTGAATTCAGTGACAGGGGTAATAATACTGTAAGCACTTTGGTCATTTACATAGTTTGTATGCACAATATAAAATATTATAACACCATGTTATTTATCTTTCAGTTGTTGACCCCAAGGCTGTACCTCCCGCAATCCCCACCTTACTGAGTTTCAAGGCTTTGAGTGTTGAGAAAGAGATCAACCCTGCTACCAGGCAGCTCCATGTTGGTTGCATCAAGAGTACAGCAGCTAGTCAGAAGAAGGTTGGTACCAGGGCCCTGTTTACATAAAACTTGTTATGAATGACAACTGCCTCATGTCTATGACAAATTCGCTCTCAGCCAATCAGATTCAAGGATTTCAGTAGCTTATAACAATTATTGTCACATGGCAAAAGAAGTCCTTCTGAATAATTCATTTACAAGATATGCTTCATTTTCCACATCTTATCTGTTGACTACTAAATTGGTCGCATTCCCTGGGGTTGATAGTGCAACCACCCATTATCTGTAGGCTTTGCAGTAACCATCAATATTTCTTTGCTTTTCATGAATGGAGAATTCTTCTTTGAAACTATGGAAAATTGATTCTTATTACATGTACTATCCCTGTAGAAAATGATTTTGCATGTTGATGTGCCTTTTGAATGAAGAGTGGAGAATCCTTGTTTTCGAATATGGAAAATAGATTCCATTTCATTATTGATTATCAACATTTACTTGCTTTTCAGGAATAAAGATTTTTTGTTTTCTTTGAAAACATAAAAAATATATTCTTATTACTATCATATTATTATTGATTATGCAAATCTATTTGTTTTTCATGAATATAGAATCTTCTCTTTGAAAACATAGCAAATTATTAAATCTAAATTTATTTGCTTTTCAGTAATGGAGAATTCTTCTTTCACAACATGGAAAAGGGATGCTATTTAATAATTTTCGATTTTTCAAATTTATTTGCTTTTCTTGCTCTGACAACGTGGAAAATAGATTCTGTGTGATTACTTTTGATTTTCTAGATTTCTTTTCTTTTCCAGAGTGGGGAGTTCTTCTTTGACAACGTGGCAGCTCTAAGTGTACAAGGTTTCCAAGTTGAGCCACAACGAGGCATGGTAGAAGCAGGCAATACAAAACCTGTGACATTCACCTGGACTCCACCTAAAGGACATGATGTGAGTAGAATGAAGGAATGAAAAATTATCATCTTCTCTCGACACAGGAGATGGATAGATTGAGTATAGAATGACTATAACTGTAAAATTGAAGACTCCTGAAGTTTAAATGGAAAAGGTTTAGGTACATCACCGATCAAAGAAAATCAGCATAAAGTTGGTGACCTCGGACCTGCAACACCAGTATTGCATTATCCACATGACGTTGAGGAGACCATTTTTATAGTTTATTATTATCATTATCAGTGATATGGGACTGGCCCTATACTCTTGACATTAAAAAAAGGAAAAGGAAAAGGTTTCAGTCAACTGTCTTGACTGGGCGAGTTAAAATTTTGGCATGTTGTGTAAAATATGAGTGAATATGAGGTAGGGTTAGGCTGTAAAAATTTTGCCTCAATATTTGTTGTGAAATAAGAGCCTCATGAGGGTGGGGTGATTAGAGGTAATTTTCTCTTGTAAGTGTTTCAGTTATACACACACAAATTGGCATTTTAGTTGTGCCTGCATAGCGAGAGCGAGAGCGAGCCCTAAGGCAAGACAAAATCTGAACCAAACCGATAAGAAAACTCAATCTTAACCCGATCAACACAATACTTCCACTGAGCGTAGATATCTGCACCAAGCGAGGTTGTAGTGGTAGGAAAGTGCAGCTTTTGTCTTGCTGCCACTATGCAGGTGAGACAGAAAATGATGCTTTGGCACAAGAGCATATTTGTTAGCGGGCTCATTAAGAATTAAAGGGAAAGGGAAATCCAACCTTGGTAATAAGTTGATTTGTGTGAAAGCAGAAAAATAAGAAACACAGGATGGAGAAAGTTTGAAAGAAATCGGACAAGGAATAAGAAAGTTATGGATGTTTGAAAAATGAGATCACTACATATATGCAAATCTCAAATTGGCAAATCGGTGAGTCGATTGTGACATACTTGTGGACGACTCTCTCGTTTGTCATGCATAAATATATCATTAATTTTCTCCAAAGCGCCTTTACCCTTGGGGCAGTACTCCAAATGTATTGGAGATAGCATATTGTTATAGGTCCTCATGAAAGAAAGAGAGCCTACTGAGTAATACATTTTGAAAAAATGACATTTTAAGTCATTTTGTGTGTTGGAGCAAATGGGGGAGTTGTCCACAACTACATCCCAGGGACATTACCTATTCGGCCAATTTGAAAGTCCCATATGTATAGTGATTACAACTTTCAAAAAATCATAACTTTCTTATTGCTTCTCCGATTTTGTTCAAACTTTCACCAATCTGCTTCTCTGATTTTTCCTCTTTCTTTCAAAACAACTTGCCATTAAAATTGGATTTCCCTTTAACATCTGGTCATGTCATCATCATCAGGTCTTGCTTTAATTGTATATACATGCATACTAGTTTATTAGCTATGATATATATTGAGTTGCTTAACTGAAGTCATTTTTGTAGCTTGAGTTTTCAGGGTTACATCATAATTCTGTTGAAGGAATATAAGCCCTGAAAGAGGTTTATGAGCTCCGCTGAGAGGTCTAAGCTCTGTTAAGAGTTTATTTTATGTTTTTGACATGCAGATCAGTACGATCTGGTCACAGCATAGGCCTACTGATTGAAATGTCAAGAACCAAAAATGATTAAGTAACATGGTGTAACCCTGAAAACTTTACCTACAAGTTTCTCCATGAAAATCGCTGAAACTTCACTCATGAAGTCACTTTGCTTTCCTCTCTACAGCCTAATCTTCCAATAGAAAGCAGCATCATCATCAACCTCAAGGGTGACGTCCTGGAAAGGTATAACATTCTCCTTAGAGCATTGGTGGTTTCTGAGTGATTCTTCTCTTCGCTGAACAGGACGATGATATTATTAACCCGTTGAATACCGAGCTCAAGTAAACTGGGACAAGAGTCTATGGGAAATGTGTGTTATATCAATATCAAATGTTATCCAGCAGGTTAAAGAGGATTAGGTTCAGCTGTTGCAGGGCTACTCTTCAACTACATTTTGTTAGAAGATCACATCTCTTTCAAGTTGCAGTGAAAGGATTATTATGGAAGTTGACTTTTAGTGTCCTCATTGGTAATCTCCAAACTCTTATAAAATTAAAACCAATGACTAAAACCGTGTATCTGTTGATAATTTCTCAGTACAAAGACTTTTTGTAGCTTTGTCATTTTGGTGGTCCATGAACAGATGTGGCGAAAGACCCATGTTTCTGACACTAAACAATTATCCCGTGCAGTGCTAACAGGTTTAAATGAAATTCACACTGACTTCCATTCTGTCTTTTCCATTCAAACATGAACTCACTTTGAATTTCAAGAAGAAAATCATGTTTTTCTTTGACCAAACTTACTTACAATATCAATGTTCAGACTTATTGAACTGTATATGGAACTTAAAGTGTTAAATACAACTTATAAACAGTTTCCCTGAAATCTTTTATCACTGCAGGTGCTCAATATCACATGTACATCATATAGTAGAAAGTTGGTTACAAGGTTATATTATTAAGAGATATTTGATGCATCTGCAAAAATAAACAATTATGGAGGTACATGCAACATGTACTTATGTGTATGTGAAAGCCTTCAAATGATTGTCTGGTCAATCTTGTTAAACACCTTGACTGCTTATGTATTGGAAATCTTATATGTATGTTGGATTCAAATTTTTAAATTAAAAGTATATATATTATTTTGGGGATTAAGTAAAATGATTTACTGTTGCCATTTTTATGGCAAGTTGTTATCAAATTTGATAGTTATACTGATGCTTTGATAGTCATATGTGCATCACATGGTTCGCGGTTTGAGTCCCGCCACGGCACTAATGTCCTTTGGCAAGACATTAATCTACATTTGCCACTCTCCACCCAGGTGAAGTAAATGGGTACCTGGTAGGAAGAAATTCCTTGAATGCTTTAGCGCCTTATCATGGCAGCTGGGCTAAGGCTGGGGTAATAATATACTTTGTAAAGCGCAGTAGAGTATATTTGTATAGTAGCTGCGCTTTATAAATGGACAATATTATTATTATTATTTATGAGGAGAGATCATACTTGTTTACCAGGTTAAATATAGTATGAGAGTTTGTATGATTAGATTTTGTAATACAGTCAAACCTGCTTTAGCGACCACCTGTATAGAAAGACCACCTGTCCATAAGGACCATAATTTTTATTTCCCTTGAAATGTGTTTCTCATTGAAACATGTGTTAAAGGAACCTGTCCATAAAGACCACCTGCTCATAAAGACCGCTTTTCTTGTCTCCCTTGAGTGGTCTTTATGGACAGGTTTCTTCAATGACAAAAGACCTGTAAACAAATACATTTGAAATACAGACTTTGGTTAAAAATAACATGAGTGTAGGTAATGAGGGAAAATACATTAAACAGAGTTTTGAATAATGAGTAAAGAAAGGGAAATATTTGGAGCTAGTTGTGCAGATAGGCACCTATATGCTTAACACATGATCTCTCTATGTGTGCAAAGGAGAGCCATGATTTTCATGCTATAGGTGTTAGGTGTTTCTTACTATAGGTGTTAGGTAAATGAGTTTTAGTTACAACAATGCACCCATATTAGAGTATCCAAATTTCAGAAGAAACATACTTTCTGCCAACCCTGCAAATGTTTGGTTACTCACATTACATTTTTATAACATGAGTAACCATGGTATTCATGTACATAATTGTATATATTCCAACCCGTCCATTTTATTTATACATATACAGGTATGTACATTTTATTGAATATTTTTAAATATTTAAAGTGCTAAATGTATATTTAATAGTGTGATTGACTTGTGTACATTTATTAAATAAATTTTATTGAAAATTGTGAATTAGTGGGAAAAAGGTGCGTTTTCTATGATTTGAATTTGCTATAATTAGATTTTTTTTTTTTAATAATCAATATTTGCTCTCCATAGCCCAAATTTGCCTGCAGAGTAATTTCATAATTTAGGTCATCTAAGATTTATAATTCCTTGTATACTATTCTCAAAGCAGATACACATATGAATCCATTCATTATCCACATCACAAAATGATCCAACATTATTGTGTAAATATTCTCCAATAGATTCTTTTAATCAACGAATACATAGAGCAACATTTGACAGATAATAAAATGACTCGTATCCAATTACAGAACAGAACAACTCCCATGTACATGAAAACGATTTTATATGTACTTTACGTACCTTAAGCATAATGCCCCCGCCCTTGTCTTTAAATCGCCTGAAATTTGCCTGGGCAATAATTGCTTCAGGCTTTAATTTGTAAAAGAATTTGGTTACTGTAGGATATTGACCATGGAACAAAGATCCATCTTTTCAGTATTAAAGACAAACTTGAGTTCTGGGACCCCATCTTATAAAGAGTTGCGATGATTCAAATCAATCGCAACTTACTTAAAATTAATAAGCCAGTTCATGGTTACAGTCTGCGCAGATAAAGGTCGTTGCAGACAAAATTGTGAAATACACGGAGACAAAATAATGGATACATGCTCATGAAAGTTATGTAATCATTCATTTATGCAGAAGCAGTGCACTCCATGATACAAAGGTGAAAGTATTCTTTGAAATGGGGAAACGAAGACTATTTATGTAGCGCTTCCATTGCTGTAGGAGTGATTATTTCAAAATGTATACAAAGTGTGACTTCTCCTGGTTTTAAATATGTGTGGATATTCGGGGTCATTTGGGACATGTGCTATCTGTGTACTTAAGAGACAGTTGCGATTGATTTCAAGTTCCAGTCGATTCAAATCAATCACAACTCTATAAGACGGCACTAAAGTGATAAGAAATTGACCCGATCTCGCTGAAAAGCACACAGAAATGGGTACCTGGGAGTGCACACACATCTGGTATGAATGTTCAGCTCAAACACTGTCTCATATTTTGAATATGATGACATTTTAAGAGCAATCCTTTTTCAGGGAACATTTCTACTTCTGGCAAACTGACATGAAAGGAATGAGAAAGCTCACAAATTATTTTTTCACCTTTCCCAGAACAGATGAGTTTAACATGTCCAGAAATCTTCTGAAGTGCCTTGTAAAATAGTTTCAATACTTTGCTTATACTTTCTGATTTTTGCAACAATTTCAACCAAACACACATTTTTTTAGTGCTCTGTGCTTTCCGAATTCAGTCATTCTGAACTGCATTTGTCACTTTTTAAGTTGTGATTTAAGTAAAACCTCAAAGACAATTATGAGGGACTGTACATATCTTAACCTATTAACCTGTTGCAAATCATGAAGAGTTTTTAGATGAAGCTACGGAACAACTTGAGAATTGCAACTTAATCTCTTGTTACAATAAGTCCATAGTGGCATTAGCTGAAAGTTTGAAGAAAGTTTGAACCTCCATAGTCATAATACACGCTTATCCTCGTATCCAATGAACGGAAGTGGCCAGCTCACGTTTTCCTATTTTACGAGCAAATCATTGATACATGTTGTTGAAGAACATATATAAATTATTATCTTTTTGAAGTTAAAGTTGCTTTATGAAAAGAGGATTTTTTTTTTCTTGAACTAGATTGCAGGCATAATGAGAGGCATTATGGAAAGGTTTCCTTGTCCAGTGAAAAAATGGTTTTATATTTAAAAAATATGTGTATTGTTGTTGACTTGTTTCACGCCGCACCAACATCTTGTTACATTCATTAGCTTTGGGGGAAGATTTTGCTCCCCTTTTTTAGTATTTTGAGTAATTGATTTTATTAAAGGTTCTACAGAAAAGGGGGAAAAAAAAAAAAAAAAAAAAAAAAAAGATTAATGCCCTTTTCAATGGTCACCTGAAAATTTTGATAAGATTGCTCAAGTAAAAAAGAAAAGAAAGCACAAAACCAACTTTAAAAACATTTTGCTTTTAAGTTTTAGGTAGAAATGGATGCATTTACAATAATGCACTTTAGGCATAAACGCACACAAGGGAATGTTCTTTTGAGGCACAGCAGTGGGAGGTATAATATATATATATATATATACATGTATATATTGTCAATAAAATATTAATACTACATGTAGGTACATGTTTACTCTGTATGGAATATGATAACTGTCCTTTGAAAGTTAAATATCTACAGAAAATGCAAAAATGGAAAAAAAAAGTTTAATGATGTCCTAATGAAGTAAAATTACCTTTAATATAGCGATAAATTAGACCATGTAAATGCAAAATGGCAGTGAGAGGGAAAAAGGTATATATGTAAAACACACATTATTATTAATGCAGATCAAAGGCTGCATGGTTTCCTATTACAAAGCGATGGTCTGGCGTTCATTTTTAATTCATCAGCACCCTAACTTTGGCAGACGGGCAGGTCCACACACAGAAAAACCCTGAACATTTCATTGCTGATTTTATTAACTCCTGTTTGCACATAGGTTTATAATAGCAATGCACATATTAAAATGTATGGCATTTCGCAAAACCAGCGCCAAACTATTCTAAGGGTAATTTAAGCTTGGCTACGGGAGAGGTAATAATATGACACTTTGTATTTTTGCGCAAAAAGAGTATATCTATATCATAGCTGTGGTGCGTGTGCATAAAGTCCATTAGCCATTTTTATTATCCTAACCTACATGTACATGTATATCTCTATAAATCTTAATAAGCAAGAAATGGTCATTCTTTTTTAAAAAACTGACATACAATTACAAAACCCCTTCACTCAATCATTGAGAATTCAAGATAATCTAACACCAATCATGCCATGAAAAGGTATGGATACATTTACAGTGTATATACATAATTACATTATCAACCATGTGGACTTCCCAAGGGCCATGTGATTTACAAACTACAAATACATGCTTGCATTGTCAAACACCAAAACCAGAACAGGGTAATCATACACAAAATTCTTGATTTAATTCAATATTCATTAAACTGACTTACATTTTATCTTCAAATTACACTTTAAATTGTATTCATATTGGTTCCATCTAAGATAAAAATCATGTGAAATTTGTGGAGCTAAAATACTACAGCATATAGGATGTGCACAAGTACATTGTGTAATATAAAACGTTCTACTCCCTTTGCTCTGGACATCAGTATAGATAGACCTGTATACTATATACAAATTAATACAATTACAGGTTAACTCCATATAATCTTTCATTTTCAAAAGCTGTAGCACTTTTTTTTACACTTTATAAAAAACAAGTACAAAACATTGAAGGAACATTATCCTTTTAGCATTGGTTCAAACCCAGATTACAAAGGAAATGACTCCATACAATTTACAGAAAAAGATCCATTTGAAACTCTGTTTTTGTACTGCTAACTTGTCAATGGCCAAAGGGTAAAAACAAGCATTTCTAGTGGCATAGCATGGGTTAAGGTATTAAGGAGGGCACCTGCATCATTGGGGAGGAGGATCACAGTCCTACTTGGGTGGATGAAATTAACAAGGTCATAACAAGGCCATCAATTAATGAAGAAGTGTGGGAGGGGGACAACATGCCCTCTTTCGAAGTTCTCTTCCCCTCTCTTTCCTCTCTACTTTTCTCCAAAAAATATTTGATAGGGGGTGTATGCCCCCCCCCCCCCCCTCCATAGCTACACCACTTTGCTTTTCTATCATCCAGCATAAGCACACTTTCATTTCTTACTGCAAAATAGAAATTTGAATAGCATCATCAAAATTTGCCTCAATCGAACAGCACAATAAAAGTCACATTAAAGATTGCATAAATTCTCCAGGTTCATCGCCATAAAACATGTATTAGACAACTGTTAAAAATAAAATCTTCGATTTCTTGGGGAGAATGACCCGATATCAAAGCATTGCAAAAATTTCTTCAGATAGGCACACAATCACCAAAAGATAATTTCTCTGATTCCGGTAATATCTTTGGTTTTATGATCAAAGTACTGATGAAGGTGAATCACATGAGAAACCAACACAAACTGGGTGAGGGAAAGTTCTTGTAAAACTGTCTAGTTTGCATGCCCTCCTAGACGATTCCATAGTTCCACTACAGGAAGTTCTTGTAATAAGCACCAGTCAATGTATTCATTGGGCTTTAGATTCTGCTGCAACTCTACAAGGGAGAAAAATCGACAGGGATGAGAAATGTTTTTTTTTTCTTTTTTTAATACGATGTATTTAAAAGAGCAATAGTCAATTTCAAAATTTAATAGAATTGTGTTATGCAACTTTACTTTACAATGACCGACTAAAATAACCTGTAGGATTTCATCTTTATCAATGGAAAGCTCAATAGTTACTCAATAGAGTTTCACTAAGCCCCTGCCCCCCCCCCCCCCCCCTCTTACATCATTTACATGTACATCTTTACTTCACCCGAGTTTAGAGAAAGAACTATAGATAAAATACCTTGTCTCAGGGTAAGTACGGATTCAAACCCTCAACCTCTTGACTGAAAGTCACATGGATTTTTACAAAAATGCTCCCATATAATGGTCTGCAAGGTTACACGTACATGTAGCTGTCCGGATATTAACTACTTCTCCTCATAAGTGGATCCACCACAAAGGGAAAAGAAAAAAGAATCTGCAGCCTCCCCCCCCCCCCAACGCCCTTACCCCTAAAAAGAGAAAGTTATATAGTCGCTATACATTATGCCATCCAGGGATCACAAACATTCATGGTCTGTCTCCATTTACTTTCCTGCCCTCCTCCCCCCGCCCCCGAACAAGAAAGTTATACAGACGTTACGAATTACGCCACAAATGGATCACAGGTGTTCATGATTCCACCCCCCCCCCCCCCAAATCCCCCATTCTGGCAATGCTCAGTCCCGAATGTGATGTTCCTTCCACTTACTTTTGTTTGTCACTACGAAGCATTGGTTTGATGACCAATGGGAAGAGAAGAAGCCATCCAATATACCAGATATGTCCTATGTAGTACATTGAGGCATAAACCTGGAGGAGAACAAAAACAGTCATTTGAGTATTGGCCCTTATTCTGAACTCCGATTTCACTTAAACCACGGTATAAGTATGGTTTAAACCCAGTCTAAAACCGCCCTTTAAACCGGACTTTTAGAAAATCACATTCTGAACTCCAGTTTAATTTTAGCTTGGCAGCAAGATTGGGTCAATATCGCATCTTTTTTCTAAGATTCCAAAACCTCACAGTATACACCGATTCTTATGTAGATATGGTCAGCCTTCCCCACTATCCTCGATACAGTTTCTTTCACAATTTAATTATATTTTAAACAGCAAACACAAGCCCAATGTAATAGGGTGAAGCTTTCTGCATCCACGTTTTGTTAGTTTGTTTATGTTCTGCTGGTCAAAACAAGGGAAAATAAACACATAACTAGATGAATATTCGACCGCGCGCGGTCGGAATTTATGCCTCCGCCATCACCAGATTGGAAATGTATGGCATACATGTACACTCTAAAAAGGACTGGTCCAACAAAATGACAAATCTTTTCACTTAAAATGCACAGGAGACAGAAAAATTTATTTCATTTCATTTTCATATAAAACTAGAAATATTTGATAACAAGGCTAAAAACCAGTAATTTCATGTAATTTTATGTAAATTGACCTCTGTGACCTCTGACCTTTGACCTACTTACCCAAAAATCTAATCAGTTCATCTTTCTATGGGTATGCATACTGGTACCAAGTTTGAAGTTCTCACCTCAGATAGTTCTTGAGATATCGCGGTAACGGTGGTAAAAACCACTAATTCCATGTAATTTCATGTAAATTGACCTCTGTGACCTTTGAACTTTGACCTACCTACCCCAAAATCTAATCAGTTCATCTTCGTATACGGTAACATACTAGTACCAAGTTTGAAGTTCTTACCTCAAACAGTTCGAGATATCGTGGTAACGGTGCTAAAAACCAAGAATTTTTATGTAATTTCAGGTAAATTGACCTCTGTGACCTCTGACCTTTGACCTACTTACCCCAAAATCTAATCAGTTCATCTTTCTATGGGGATACATACTGGTACCAAGTTTGAAGTTCTCACCTCAGATAGTTCTTGAGATATCGCGGTAACGGTGGTAAAAACCACTAATTCCATGTAATTTCATGTAAATTGACCTCTGTGACCTCTGACCTTTGACCTACTTACCCCAAAATCTAATCAGTTCATCTTTCTATGGGGATACATACTGGTACCAAGTTTGAAGTTCTCACCTCAGATAGTTCTTGAGATATCGTGGTAACGGTGCTAAAAACCAAGAATTCTTATGTAATTTCATGTAAATTGACCTCTGTGACCTCTGACCTTTGACCTACTTACCCCAAAATCTAATCAGTTCATCTTCGTATGGGTATACATACTAGTACCAAGTTTGAGGTTCCTACCTCAAATGATTCTTCAGATATCGCGGTAACGAGAAGTGGGACGGACGGACACACGGACGGACGCACGGACGGACGCACGGACGGACGCACGGACGCACGGACGGACAACCCGAAAACATAATGCCTCCGGCACCCACCTTCGGTGGGCGGAGGCATAAAAACACTGCATGAATACTAATTCAGAAAAAAGTTATGGCAGCGTGTCTCTAAATCCAATTCCATGATCTGGCGAGCGTTTCATCAAGCGTTTTGTCAGTGATTTTTACTGACAAGTTTACTCTCAGCCAATCAGATGCAAGGATTTCAGTAGCTTATAACAGTTGTCGGTAAAAATCACTGACAAAACGCTTGATGAAATGCTCCCCAGAAGTCAATTTTAAATTCAATTCAGGTAGTATGTATAATCAACTTCACCAGTTGCAATGCATTGATTACCTCACTAAATATGCTCCATCTGCAAAGTTGAAAGCTGATAAGGGCATAGGAAAAGCTGGTCATGACAAATACATTGCAGATCATCAACATCAAGAAAGACACGATGGGATTGGACCATACAAAGTCAAATCCAAGCTTTTTCCATACTTTCAGCCACTAGAGAGGGAGAGAGACAAAGCAATAATGCACAAAATTGAAGGAATACTTCTCTTCCGACCCGTAGCTACAGTCTATGAAACTCTATTTATTCTATCTTTTAATGCAGGATTTTTAAAAACCTGGTTGTTTCGAATTAAAGCCAATGTTAGATGTACAAGAATGTAGTCTTGCAAACCCAATATTGCCTACTGCATTCTTTCTTTCCCATATGCTTTATACAGGGACCACCCGGTTCCAGTAGCAGAAGGGTTAAAGTTGCCTTAAACTGAACCCACTGCCGTATAGAGAGTCTGGCCAACTCTGCTCCAGTGGTTAACAATATGGCGGCATGATGCTTTGTTAGGCAAGCACGTAACAAAGGAATATACTCCATGCTGTTACCAAATGAAACCGAGATGGCCAGATTCTATTTGTATACGGCTCTGACTGAACCTAGAGTACCTTTATATAGAGAGTAGCGGCATGGACGTCTGACTTTTCTGGAAACAAAATGGCATCTGAATTCTTTCTATTGAGAACACCCAGGTGCTCATCGGAATTGAATAGAAATGTTGCGTAGCAGTGGAAACAAAATGGCATTCAAATCATGAGTTGTCGCTACTCTCTCTATGTAGGTACTCTAACTGAACCTAGTGTCCCTGTATTAAAGAGTTGCGACATGGACGTCTCACTTTTCTGGAAACAAAATGGCGTTCGAATCCTTTCTATTGAGAACACCCAGGTGCTCATCGGAATTGAATAGAAATGTTACATAATAGTGGAAACAAAATGGCGTAAAAATACCCAGTTGTCGCAACTCTTTAATACAGGGACACTAACTGAACCTCCTAAATAGCGCCATCTTTTAACAGGATTTGGAAAATGTCTGTGCTTCTCATTTTTCTATCATGCACAATTCTTCCTCGTAGAAGCTCAGAATGTACTTGCAGGCAATTTTTCACATTTGCAAGTCAAAAGTAATAGTCTGAAATAAAAGAGATTGCTTATTTTCCAAGCCAGTTGTTAATTAAAATTGAAAATCAAACGCAACTAATTACAATCTTAATTTAGGAATGACCATATCATGGCACTGTTCAGATTCTACCAGTTTATTGCCACTTTAACATAATTTCATACTTTACAAGTCAGCACTCTGAAACGTGCAAAAAGAGCTTTATTATGATGTATATTGTAAAATACAGTGTATAAGGCGCACTGTATTTCTGATGAAAGCGACGCATAAGTCAGGATGCGCTCTATACACACAGACAACAGAGACAGAGTGCATCCGTAGGGGATTTACATGATTAGTTTATAAAGATAGATATGGTAGGTAGATAAAATGGTCTTTATTTTAAAAATCTCAAGCATCACAACCAGAAGTAGAATAATACATGAGTTACAAGTTGATTATGGTAATCCTACATGTAGATGCTACAGTTAGACATTGTATCAAAGTATCAAACATCACTTTACTGAAATCAAGTCATTCACGGGATATAATGCAACATCACTTTCCTGTACATACATGTATAAGCTACATGTACTTTACCAGTTGCAACAAATACTTTTGTGGTCATGGATCCTAGCTGTTTCAACAGTATGAAACATGTATCTTATTTCTACTGGGACACAAAAAAATTGTGCCCAATCAGGCTCTTACATCTTTAAATTTAGTATTTTCTGAGCTGGATTTGTTTTGTTTCTTGCAAGAGTTTGATTAAGAAATGTCTTACCTGCTCTTCAAACGTGAGAGTGAATAACTGAAATAAGAAGCAATGAAAATAGCCGATGTAGACACCATGCCACAGAGCTAGAAACATCAGTGTGATCAACTGAGACATCTGCCTGTTGCCCAAGAATTTCATACGCTTATACACGCATCTGCAAGGAGATTACAATGTGCATGTGTGCATAAATTAGTAATACTAGCTAGGAAACTGAGTTAATAAAATGTGATTCAATGTACAGTAATCACTGTGGTGAATGGTACAATATATTTGTATTCCATGCAATACTGTTTATGGGCCATTCTTTATAAACTCAGACTACATTTTAATGATTTTTTTTATATCACCAGATTCATACATTAAAAAAAGATTTCCCTTTCTCCGACAAGAAAAAATTCACTTCTCAACCATAATGTTTTCACAGAGACATATAAAAATGTCCTTTTCAGAGTGGTCACACACATGACCGACCCACTTTTTACTTCTAAAAGTACAGAATGTACACTCATTTACGGAAAATTGCTTTCAAACTGTTCAGAGCAATCCCACCATACAGCAATGAAAAGTGGAAACTTGCACTCCAAGGGAAATATGAGAATAGTAGGTTTGAATACCATCAAGTCAGACACGTGACTAATCTTTACCTCTGAAAGAAAATGATGTACTCTCATTTAAAATAATTATTCTCTGTCTGTTGGAGGGTAAGAGTGTTATTCAAAAATCCAAAATGAGAGACTTCTGCTACAAGATAGATACTGAAAAAAGTTTACACTATTTTCATGATGTTGGTCACACACACATATACACTCAACCAAAAAAGTAAGTTCCCCCCTAGCATTTTTGGATATATCACAAAAAGTATTTTACCGATTTTCATAATTCAAACGGGAATGGATAGGGAATTTTATTACTCATAACATGAATGGCATATCATTGCCACCAGATATCATTATTGGTGTGAAAAAATGCATATTATGTCAAAATGCATGGAAAAAAAGTTGCACTTTAGTGATTTGCATTGACTTTTACACAAATAATCAAACAATCACTCATGATTCTGAACTTTTAAGCATGGTTTATTGCATATTTCTCTATCTCTTTCTTTTCATGAGCATACAGTTTAATAGGGAAGCATATTGTACCTGAAGAAATTCCTGAGAATTACATAACAATTTAAAAAGGTCATTTGCTAACTTGCATAGGAAATGTACACAATATGCTTCATAACCTTAAGTGCAACTTTTTCCCCCATGCATTTTGACATAAAATGCATTTTTTCACACCAATAATGATATCTGGTGGCAATGATATGCCATTCATGTTATGAGTAATAAAATTTCCTATCCATTCCCGTTTGAATTATGAAAATCGGTAAAATACTTTTTGAGATATATCCAAAAATGCTAGGGGGGAACTTACTTTTTTGGTTGAGTGTATATCATATGTGCTTTTATACATTATAATTAAAGTTGAATTATATTGAATTACATTGAACCTTAGCTGAAAGTGATATGGTCAGGCGAATGATGATTCTAAAAATAATCTGAGCAACATAGTCTTTCAGAAAATGCTGCTGAATTTCAAGGAAATTTTTTTTCTCGAAATCAGTTTGCCTCTTCCTATGCTGAAAACGAGGAGAGGAATCCGTCTTTCGAACACTTCTCTCTCAAAATAAACTATTTTCTGAGAAAAAAACTGTAGTTTGAAGCGGGGAATATAATTCTCACTGCTCATACCATACATTCAATGCCAAATTCACTGATGAAACAACTCATAAGTCAATAGTTTATTTATGCCATTTTCCCAAAAACTTTGTGGCACACATGAAGGGCCCGGGTCAATGTCAGTGATACTTGCTTCTTCTTTTAAAAAATGATTAAAAAAACACTAATTACACTAAATACACCACCGATTAATGTGTATTATACGTGTTTATGCTTGTGTATTTATATATATTGATTATTTTTGATGTTATTTGTTTTATTGTTACCAAACAGGGCCTCATGGAAGACCACCAAATTGGTGATATGAGCCACCCTGTATAAATATCAGAAATAAATAAATAAATAAATAAATTTGGCATTCAGAAAAAGTATTTGTAACGATATTGCAAGCCTTCTTACCTTCCAGCCCACTTGCTGGTATTGATATTATAGTTCCCAACCAAGCCTCTGAAGTTGACTGCCGTCTCAAGGCCGTAGACATTCATGTTGGCACTTCCTTTCCATTCAGCCTTGCCTTCTGCATCGAGACCACTGTAAGCAATGCCAGTCATGATACAAACACCCTCCTAAACATGGATGAAGAATGTTCATAATGATGATTGTAAGGTTCGAGTTGAATTTATTGCCACAATATATTTTACATAGATATTCTTTTTCATGTTATTTCACATAGATAAGTAGAATATATAATTATATCATTTCTATTTCACTCTTAAAAACATCAAAATATATACAATACATATTTCATAACTGATTGCAGATAAGAAGTGGGGGAATCATAAAAAGCCATGTAGACTAGTCAGAGACGATTCCCTGAAAACATACATAGTTGAAATTGAAACAATTTTGAACAAGAAAACATAGAACGAATCTTAAGCTACGGATAGGACAGATGGATTGAAGAAAGAAAGGGGAGAGGAGAGAAAATGAGATTTTGGGAGTAAACATTTTTTATACCTTTTACATATTAGCATTTCATATTATTCAAATATAAATGACCCTTATACAAACATTTGAAATGTTGTAATGATTTACATTTTTAGTGGATTCAGGTAGATTGTTCCATACAAGTGTGCCGTGAAAAAATACAGTGTTTTTAGTAGTACGAGTTCGGTGCATAGGAACTTAGAATGAGAATTGAATCACAAACACAACTTTAAAAGATGAAAACAACATATTGTCTGTTTGGAGCCAGAAGGGTGTTAACTCTGTACAAAAGATGTACACGTAGGTTAACGTCATTCTGGCTCCAAACAGATGATTTAAGGAACATAAAATTATGCATCTACAGCCATGGAAAAAATTATTAGACCAAGTATGGTTACTGATAGTGTTATTTTTGTGGTAAGAAGGAATTAAAATATATAATAGCTCAAATTTGGTATTCATTCAATGAAATACAAAGACAAATCATTTGTATAATTTTGTTTGCATATTATAGTACCCTTATTACAGAAGCTTGGTCTAATCATTTTTTCCAGGGCTGTATGACTGGTGAATGGGTAATGGTATTGTGATGTAGAGTTGGACCAAAGTTGAGTTAACTATCATTTTTTGTTGTCTGGAGGACCTAACAACATTCTACCCATAATATGGGAGTTTCCTAAATAAAGCCTGAGAGAAAGGGCACTCATAAGAAAACTAGTAATAAATGATATTTCAGTATACAGCAATTAGGAAAGTTATTCCCACACATATCACAGCTGAATGACTCAATCGCCAATTTGAGATTTCATTCACATTTTTACAAATTACACAAATTCATGACCTTTATCTGAAAATTCACAATGTTCAATCAAGGACCAAAGAAATATATGTACTGACTACAGCAGCCTTACCGTGAACAAGAAAACACCTCCATATCTGGTTCTGTAAGCCGTCCCCCAAAGATACACAAAGAAGAGCTTGTGCGGAAGACTCTGATTCTATGTGGTGGATGAACCAAAAAAAAGGAAAATCACAATCATTACTGATAGAACAATTGGAGTGAGGAGATGACATGGAGAATATCACATTTCAAGCATATTCCTTGTACTATTTGATTTTCAAAATCTTAGAGCTTTTTAGCAAAAGCTTCCACAGTATTTTGAGATTCACTCTACGTTAAAAAAGTGGTTTATCATACACTGTTAAATCCCATTATAAGTTGTTGCCTCACAGTTAGCAAATCAGCAAAAATGGTACATCAAAAAATGTGCAGCTTGGCCAATTAAGCACAAAAAGAGGAAGTGATATAACATGTTAAATGTCTCTTCTTTTACCACTCTATCGTACAAGTATACAGCAAAACAAATACACAAGATTGGTAAGCATGCTAGCTCGGGCAAGCTCTAAGAGAGTGCTAGAAAAATTTAAAAGAGCTCTGTTAAAATTTTTTATTTAACTTGTGGCATGGAAATCTTTAATTTACTGTCGCATCCAACAAGCTCTCCTGAATGAGAAAGTATTTTTCAAAGTGCATGTACAGCATAAATATCATACTTATGTATCATGACTGATGTATCTACATGTTTAAATATAAAATATGAAAAAGAAATTATTTTATAATTTAAAAACAACCCTACCGTAAACTCTTCAGTCCTGAAGTGTGCATCAGGTATCATGATATTTAGACAAAGTCCAATGAGAACATAGAGGGCGCCAAAGCAGAATCGATTGATGGAATAACGAGCGTTGGATGGATGCTTCTGTTCCCATTCAGGAATGAGGGCATTGCTGGTGTAATCGAGATAGAGCCGCATGGAGAACTGACAGATGCATAAACAGAAAATAATAATGATATATTGAGAGAGACATAATGCTATTTAGTGACCGTACAGAGCCATCATGTTTACAAACTGTACAGTGTAACAGATAAGAAACAACGAAACAAGTATTTTACCATTGCATGGCACGACAGCACTTGTTGACAAATAACATCGTTTGTACAGTTGCATGAAATGAAGACAATGTTTCAGACAAAATTTCCAAAAAAAAATTAAAAGTAAGAACTGTGCATATTCAGAATAAGCTACCTGATAATAACCTGTTAAATCCACAAATCCACAAATGACTAACAAATGTAGTGAAACATAATCTCTACAGATGTATTGAAAAAAAATGTACACTTACATACCTGAGGACCAGCTAGGAACCCCCCAAAGAAGAGGCAAAAACCACCCATCTCTAGAAACGATGGGGCACGGGTCAAGAAGTACTTCTGTTGCTCTGCGCTCAATTTATCCTGATGAGCATTTGACAAAAGAGAGTAACATGACAAATATATGAAACACACTCGTACATAGCAAATTGCATTCCTTTAACCCTTTACGGTCAGTCCCATTATTACATTTGATTTTTTTTTAGTTGTTGAAGGCTTTTGATTCTCATATAAGGGGCCAGGGGCGGATCCAGGATTTTGTAAAAGAGGGGGCACAGAGCCGGAAATGTACACATAGGGGGCAGTTTTTTTTTAATCGCGTACTTAAGGTATGCCAGTTGGGTTTCAAAAGAGGGGGCACGGGACGGTTTCCCCCCTATGTAGATCCGCCACTGCAAGGGTCCAAAGATATCCTCAGACAAGGCGTTCCCTTTCAACCAAAGTGTATTAAATGGGTACCTGGGTGCTCGGTAATAATAACTGCAGCACCCTTTTAATAGGAAGAGCAATATTGATACTGATGGGGCTATCCTTAGAAAACAAGAGCACATTATACATTTTTTCTTTTGTTTTATGAATATTCATTTAAAGAACAAAACTTTTGATTAGAAGAATATAATGAAATAAAAATGTTGCCAATTTGAAGGAGAAAAGCTAATCAATTTAGCCCTCAGCTCACCTTTGACTTCTGTCCATCATAAAGGTCAAGTGCCACTCCCATGACCTTTAGCACCATGACACAGTGAGGAGTGTCCCAGAGAACATCATGTGACCCATCAGAGATGGATATGGTCCCAATAAGGAAGTATATCTGTGGAGAAAAAGTAGGAGGAAAAATAAGACAAGGGCCACATGCTACAACCATATAGGTCAATGTACTGGAAAAATGTCCAGTTGCCCCCACCCCCCCTTGGAATAAAAAGTTACATTTGCTATGTGCATGGCGATTAAGGAATCATGTGGTTTTCAAACATTCTCATATCCCTTCCCCTTTTCAGCCAGTCCTGGATCTGCTTTTGCTTCATCAAAGAGTAGCCAAAATACAGTAATGATGATTTGTCTAATAATCTGTAAAGCCAAATTTGGACAAAAAAAATTTAGCGGTCAAATTCTAAACTTTAATCAAAGAGGACAAAACTGAAATCTACGAACGAAAAGTCATTAATCAATCATCCATTCATCGGGTGCGTCCCGAGGTTGGTGGCTATGCACTTCAATCTTCGATCACAAGATCTTGTTCTGACCTCTTCATAGCAAAGTCCAGTCCACTGCTTTATGTTGTCAAACAAAGTGATTCATTGTCTACCGCTTTCACATTACCCTTCACATGCGTATCTAGATGATCAATATTATATCCTACATCATGAAATTCGCGTGTTAGGATTGGCTAGGATTGGCCAGGAATGTCTCACGTGACATAAAATACTTTCACCATGAAGAAAAATGGATATCGCATGATGTCAGACCTCCGTATATATTTTGTTATACTGATATCTCGACAATGTATCGCGACAATGTTTGTGCGTGACGAGCCTCTCAGTATACATGTATGTAGGACTTCTCTGATTCTACATTTAGTTTTTATTTTATATCTCTCTAGGCTTACTCTTGTAGGATATAAATCAAATATACTATACACACTTTTCGAGACACCAGATGAAATAATGGATTCTTCGGTGTCGCAAGTACATGCAGTAACTATTTTCTTCAGGCCTCGTAAAATAGTGCTATGGCAGTCACCTCAGAGAATCCATAATTTCAACTGAAGCCTCTCAGTGCGAGGAATATTTGATTACTATGCTTGAGATCAGAGAAAAGGACATAGTGCTTCAGGCAAGTCAACAGAACACGTAGCACAACTTTCCCGTCGCTTTTCTATAAAAGGAACGCATCTGGCCAATCAAACATCATCTTTCCCCAATCTGGTATCTAGATCAGCAAGGCAACCATACAGCACACCAGAGGAAGTAATATGAATCTCTGCAGGCTGCTCCAGCAATCTACATTACAATATAGAACCCACATAAACAACAGATCATTGATTGGCTGATCAAATGCCTTCCTCTGTAAAAAAGTAAAAAATTAAAAGGCAACCCTAACCCTAACCCTAGCCCGTGACAACAAGAAATCCAGGATCATCCCTCGCCACCTTCAACTCGCCGTGCGCAATGACGAAGAACTCAAGACACTTCAAAGTTTGTTTTTTTCTAGATGCCTTAAATTACTCACCATGTTGTAAATAAAAGAAAGTACCACTGATGTTACACTGCCCCCACTCACGACCAGAAGAATGTAGTTGACAAAAACCGTGATGACAAAATGTAACGTCTGAATCCCTATGAAGAAAACATAAGAAACCACTTCATTTTTAACTTATAGGAAATCAGGAACTTTTGAGATGTGACAATTTTCAGAATTGTAAGCGATGGCTATTTTTGTAACAAGAAAACGTTTGCGAATTGCGAAAATCCAGTACTGTGTTGACTGTAATTTAATAACAATCACTTCAGGGCATAAAAATAAATCTGAACCACGCATGAAAGTATTTGGGCCCCGTTTTATAAAACTTGTTATCAATAACAAGTTACAATAACAGTTATAAGCTACTGAAGCTGTTGAATCTGATTGGCTGAGAGCAAATGTGTCATAGATTTGGGCCCCGTTTTATGAAACAGTTTTATGAAACAGGGCCTTGGTTTGACAGTACTCAAATGTAATTAGTGCGTACTCATTTTGTACTTGTACACAAAACCTCAAGTGTATTCATGTAATGTACATGAGCAAGGAACCAGCCAGTAATAGTATCTTTGTGCTACTGTGAGGTGTCCAGATACACTGTACATAATACATTTCACTTTTAATAATACAATGGAGCTCTACAGAGGTAAAAAAAAAAAAGGATTATTTTAAAGGAGAATGAAACTCAACATACATTAGGTGATAATCATGTGGAAAATTGTCAGCCTATTCAAAATATCTTGAAAATACTCTGATTTGATTACTCAGTATTAAAGGGGAACAGTCTCTCTAAAGTTTGCAGATTTCTTGCTAGATATTATCCCATGGGGGCTGCCATTTTGAAAAAAAACTGTGATGTCATGGCGGTACATGTCCATTTACATGTACCTGTACACAATGGATAAGATGTTGCATAATGAATAGCTATTGTACAACTAAAGCCACCCATGCAAAATGGCAGCCATCTTGGTACCCCCATTGTCTCACACAGGTGATATCTAAGAGCAGTTGTAGGTCTTTGTCACTTCTTTGAAGAAATGACAAACCTTTGTAAGACCAAGCAACTTACAAGTGCATGCCAAATCCTGCTTAACAAAAGAAACAGCTGAACCAAATATCTTGACACAAATAGGTTATATGACAGGATAAAAGTATCTTCATTTGAATGTACATGACTACAAAAATGGTTTATTATGAGAAAATCCAGTGTCATGCATTCCACAGCTGATCATGAGTGTCATCGTACATGTAGCTAGTGTATAGGTCAGTGGGTATCTCACTTGAAAAGAACTGCTCTGACATTACTTTGTAAAGAAAATGGCAGCCCCCATGGGATAATGTCAAGCAAGGAAACTGCAACTTTTGGAGACACTGTTCTCCTTCTTAAATAATCAAATAGGAGTAATTTCAAGATATTTGTAATAGGCTGACAATTATCTACATGATTATAGGCTAATGTTTGTTGCCTTTAATTCCCCTTTAAGGATATGACTACATGTATATTGGGTCCTGCTACATGTCTGCATACCTGCCAACCTGCCACCCTTCCACCCATAGGAAAGAATTAGGATTCTCGTAACACCAAATTAGGAATAAAGTGTATTTTGTATGCTTTCTAACAAGAGAATAATCTAGAACTTGTAAAATTAGTTGGAAAGCCAAAAGAAATACAATGTACATGTAGTAACTATTGCTCTAAAATATTAATTGTTGGCAGGTATATTTCTGAATTTGAGAGGGTTCTTTCCCTTACAGTGCTGTTTGCAACCTACATGTACAGGCTTTTGCTAAACAGTCGGGTAACGTCGCGTCGCGTTGGTAGAAATTTTCGAACATTTTTCAGGAAGGTGTCTTCAAGGGGACAAATTGAAAAAGAGTCCATCTCAGTATGATTTTTCCCGTTTTCAGGCTAAAAACGACAAACAAGGGAATAAAGAAAACAATAGAAGGATAATGCAAAGAAAAACATGAACTATAAAGAGAGAATAGAAGGGTAGGAAGGATGGAAGAAAATATGATGAAAGGAAACAAAGAATACAACAAAAGGAAAGTTGGGAAGTAAAAATAAGTGGATAAAAACAAAGAAAAACATAAAGATAGAGACATAAATGATAGAAGGATAAAGATATTAAGAGTAACATAAGGAAAGATAGAAGAGAAGATGATAATTTGAATTGAATAAAGGAATAACATAACGAAAGAAAAGATGAAAGGAAAACAAAATGATAGGATAAAAGCAAAGAATGTTTTAAGGAAAGTAAATAAAGATGGGAAGCAGAAAATGATTTTAAAAAGAATAATATGAAAGATAGAGAGAGAAATGGTAGGATAAAAAAAGTTTAACTTATATAAAGAAAGACAGAGAGAAATGATAGAAGGATAAAGATTAACGTGAGGAAGGTGGGGGAGAAAATGATAACAGGAAACAAAGAATATCATAACGAGAGGAAGGATGGAAAGATAATTGATAGATAGATAAAAGCAAGAAATGACAAAGCAAGAAATGACAAAGCGAGAGATAGAGAGAAAAATGATAAAAAGATAAATATAAACATGAAGAAAGGTGGAAGAGAAGATGATAAAAGGGAACAAAGAATAAAGTGAAGATGGAAAGCAATAAAAAAAGAGGATAAAAAGAATACATATAAACAGTAACATTATGAAAGATGGAAAACAAAATTTCATGGCGGGGCGGGGGGGGGGGGGTTATGAATATTAATTAACAAATAAACATGGGTAACTTCGGGGTTTATCATAAAGAGTATCACAAAGGATTATGAAAAAAAACATGGTTGTCATGGTTTCTATATGCAGGCCAGTAGCCAGGGTTTCTAAAGGGGAAGTTGGTAAAGTGGACCTTTTTGTAAGGTCCTTGCTTGAAGTCCGGGTGCATGCCCCCCCCCCCCCCCCCCCGGAAAATGATAAAATATAGATGCTTACTGCTGTAATTTAATGACTCCCGAGGGGAAATTTAGGGGTTGTGAATGATGGTGAAGTGAGTTGCAGTGTTGCCAATATTTTTTTTTTCATGAAAAAGCAGATATCATCTCAAGAAGGTGGGGGTGGGGGGGTCGTCCGACCCCTCCGACCCCCTGGCTAGGGGCCTGATATGCAAATCGGAAAATGTTCATTGTGACGGACGGAAATTGATTGCTTGACTTCCTCGTCCCCTTTTGTAATTACAATCCAAATAAATTAAACTTGTCAAATATTTTCTTATCAAATGTTAGTTACATAAACAGGGTTTTCAATCATCTGCCAAGTTTATGTCGAACCCCTGATTTTGTAGCGAATGCTAAAGAGGGTGTAACGGATTTTTGCAAAACATGGCAATTTTTAACAACACCCATGCTGTATGGCCCAAATACATGTAAGTAGACTTCTCTACTTTCAGAATTTTCTAAGAAATCATTTTACCAAGATACGAACAAGTTAGGTAAAGCCTCTCAACATGGGATATCACAAGTGTCACGGACGGACAAAATGCTCACTCTTACCTGATCAATCTGTTCTTTCTCTCTGTTTTCCCATATCCTTCTGTGCACTGAAGCTCCATTTCTCGCTTTCTCTTTCTTCCCCTTGCTCTTGTTATTCGATCATCTTCTTTGTCTTCGTTGTAACCTGATCTACTAGTTCTTAATCTCTACATTTTCTCTCTATCTCTATCTCGTTCTATATCTCTCTCGTTCTATCTCTCTCATATCTCTCTAATATATATATGTAAACCGCAAAAGGACAATATAGCAATGAAAAACAAAATAATTACCCTGTAAAAAAAAAATGGAACACACACACACGCTACCCCCCCCCCCAAAAAAAAGAGTTGAAGTTAGGACTTGCTTTAAAATTATTCATAGTTTAATATTTCAAAACCTTTTTTTCTGAGAAAACAAAAAAAACACATTACTAAATCACTATTTTCGGAATGATTTTTATTTTACTATTCATTACGTGATAAACATTGGATGCACATTTTATTTGTATAACGTAAAAACTTCATAAGTATCCAGTAATATAGGCCTACAGTAAGTGCTAAAAATGTGAAAAGAATCTCACAGCTAGCTCGCTCGAGTCTAGCCCGGCACGCGCGCCAGCTTGCCGCAATTGCATCTTCTCTTCTATCTTTCCTTATGTTACTCTTAATATCTTTATCCTTCTATCATTTATATCTCTATCTTTCTTTATGTTTTTCTTTGTTTTTATCCACTTATTTTTACTTTCTAACTTTCCTTTTGTTGTATTCTTTGTTTCCTTTCATCATATTTTCTTCCATCCTTCCTACCCTTCTATTCTCTCTTTATAGTTCATGTTTTTCTTTGCATTATCCTTCTATTGTTTTCTTTATTCCCTTGTTTGTCGTTTTTAGCCTGAAAACGGGAAAAATCATACTGAGATGGACTCTTTTTCAATTTGTCCCCTTGAAGACACCTTCCTGAAAAATGTTCGAAAATTTCTACCAACGCGACGCGACGTTACCCGACTGTTTAGCAAAAGCCACATGTACATGTGTATGTAATGCCCTTATTTTGATAATTGTACCCCGTAAGTATTTGCTTTGATATGCTCCTGATGCCACGGGAGCATTTCATCAAGTGTTTTGTCAGTGATTTTTACTGACAAATTTGCTCTCAGCCAATCAGATGCAAGTATTTCAGTAGATTATAACAGTTGTCTGTAAAAATCACTGACAAAACACTTGATGAAATGCTCCCCTGGTTATCAGTAAGTTCATACTGTAATTTATCAATTCTTGTATGTACTCTACAACCCAGTTTTTAAGCTAGATATTGCAATCATATCAAGGGCATATTTATATTGACCTTGTTTAAGCAAGAAAATAGCACACACTGCAAAACGCATCAGCAAACATGCTTGTAGTCCATGGCTCGAATTATTGAACAGACACACGTACCATCACTCAGAAATTACATGGTTACAATTTTCACATAAATTAATTTCTGACCTAGCCCCTAATCTAAAAAGATCATCTCCTAATAGTGATGCAAACTAATATTAAGTTTGAAGTTCATGACACAAAGTCACAAACGGTCCTTGCAAATTGCAAAGGCCATTAGTGTGATCTACTGTAGTATCATAGCTCTTGAAGAACTGACATCCCTTAAACACAGAATACCTCAAGAATAAATGCCTGTGGGAAGGCACAGAAAGTAGTATCTCATTGTTGAATGTTAAAGGAGAATTAACCTCGAAATATAATGTGCTTATATTCAAAGATGTAATCTATTCCTTCTTGCTGTACTATGTACAGTTTTACATTAAAATATACGAGATGGGTATAAATCAAGAATTTCTCAGCAAGATTTATCGTCTGCTAGTGATACCCGGGGGCTGCCATTTTCTTGATGTGTACATAAAGATATTTTTAATCCGAATGCAAAATTGTCTTTCTTCCTGATACAAAATTCCATTTGAGATTTAAAATCTTTAACAGATATTCTAAAAACTAAAATGTGTAAATTATATTTCTTTGAAAATTACGATTTTACTCAATATAAATCTATTTTCTTGATACTATGACGTACGCAACGAAGCGAATTAATTCAAATTTATGGATGATGATTTTCCCGAGTGACAAACTATATGCATTCACCTGCTTTGAGATAATGGACTTCAAAAGTCAGAATGCACGTTGTATAAATTATGTTCTGCTCTACTAGGCAAGCCCAAGAAATCGATTTCTAGTTAGCAAAAACCAGAGAATTTAAAAAGAAATCTATAAATTTCAAATTATAGAATATATGTATACACCTGTTATGTATTTTCCATCATATATGGGGATTTTTTTATAATGAAGAGAAGCAGTTTAGCTTGAGGATTAAAAATATCTTCCTGACCGGAACGGTTTCCAATGGTTCATGTACAACTCCATGTCATTAAGAAAATGGCAGCCCCCATGTAAAGTGTTAGTAGATGATACCATGAGCTAGAATGTCTTGATTTAAACCCTTTTCTAATATTTTATTTCTAAGGTGATACAGGTCAATGGTTAAGAATATATTACACCTTCGAAGATACATGTAAGAACATTTATATGCTAGTGTTAATTCTCGTTTAAATGTTAATCCAAACTCTTTTATCAAGAAGGGCATTTCCTCACAGACCAATTCTCCCCTCCCCCTTTTTAACCACAGCTCTCTGCTCCAGTGTCTTTTTCATTTCACTGTTGCAGTTGCATGCATTAAACCATTTGAAATTACATGTATATATTTTTGTTTAAATAAATTGCATCACTGTACATGTAAATCCATTTTTTTTCCATCTGTACTTGTAATATCATACACTACTGGTTTCCATCGGACAGAAAGAGCATCATGCATACATGTAATCTATATTTTTTTCTACATTTGTAAATGTTATACACTACTCAATCAGACTTGGAGAGAAAGAGCATGGTCTTGCATCATTGTTCAATGTCCTTTGGCAAGACATTAATCTACATTTGCCACTCTCCACCCAGGTGTAGTAAATGGGTACCTGGTAGGAATTTATTCCTTGAATGCTTTCAGTGCCTTATAGGGCAGCTGGGCTAAAGCCAGGGTAATAATACTACTTCGGCGCTTAGAAACATTGTATTAAGTGCAATATAAATGTTACGTATTTTTATTATTAAATTATATCCATTTTTCTACCTGTGTATATAATTTCAATGTAATACACACTAACACTAGTTTGCAGTGGAGAGAAAGGGCACATGGGCTCGCACAATATATTCATTTTTTCTACCTGTCCTTGTTATGTCAATGTCTACTGGTTCATATTGGAGAGGATGAGCATATTATCTGCAGTCTTGCTTTACAAATGTTTAAATGTCTAACCAGGCCAGAATAACAAGTGATTTAGAGGTAGGGGGTAAAGATGTACTATTTGATGCATACATTATACATGTATATCTTTTGTAACTATGACAGAGCTGCCAACATTGAAATTCAACAATCCGGGCTATTTAGGGAAATTTTATTACAAATCGGGGAGATGTCTGTTAAATGCATACAACCTAATGGCAATAATTTTTCCATAATCAGGAAGATTGTTCGATATGAGGCATTTAAAGTGGTTAATAAGTGTCCGATTTGAGGGAGTCTCCCGCGAAATCAGGGAGACTTGGCAGCCCTGCTATGAATACATATTCTGAACACAAGTGTGCTTTACAAATTACACATTAAGGATATTCTAGAAACTAAAAGACAATATCCAGAGACTTCATCAGGGTTTTAGTGGCGACACACTACAAAAATACTGTAAATCCACATGGAGGTATATGGACATAAAATGTACCAAAGTGAACCAGTTAAACCCTGATGACTCCAGGGGATTTTAAGGTAAGAACAATACCAGGTACACCATATGTAGGCTGCGAGTCAATGAATCCATTGTGTCAAGTGCCCATGAACCAAGGTGTTTTATACAAAGAGTAAATAGACACAATGCTACCCAGGTCCAGCACGCTATTGTTCACTTATCCCTTGTCTTTCCTCAACAAACTACAGACACAACAGGGTACTGGCGACATGTAGGTACAACATGAAAATTGACTAAGAACACAAGTAATACTGGACATACGCTATACAATAAGAACACAATGCATGACATAAGAAGGGCAATCTATTAAAAGCTACCAGTAATTTATGTTCATTTTCTAAATAAATTTTCACTTGTTTTTTTTAATGAGAATTAATAGACTATTATACATGTACTTACATGTACTCCTACTTCTCTGTCTATAGTTTACACTTGACCACTGAGGGAATGTAATTATTTCAAAAGAGAAAATAACAGATGAAACGGTTAAAACAAAAATTCACACTATTAGGAGTCAATAAAGTACATACTTACCAAAGTTGAAGTATGATATGGCCAATCCAAGTATAATGTAGAACAGATGCTGGACATTTGATGGAGCATGGTATAGAATGTTTCTGGGTATGAAGGCAAGTGGGTAACCTGGAATGAAGAAAACAGGGATAAAATCAAATGATTAAAATGACAAAAGGTATGTTGATGTTGATGATGATGATGATGATGATGATGATGATGATAAAATAATAAAAATAATAATAAAAATAATAATAATAAAAATAATAAATGTCTTGTTTACCCAGGGTAGCCTCATCAGTATCCTGCAATCATATCATTACCCCGGCTTTAGCCAAGCAACCATGAACATTTTACAAGTCAATTTTGTTCAATTTTGCTCTAGAGTGAGAGTGTAGAACACAGAACAGAAACAATTTTAGGATTTTGGACATCATTAACCCTTTGAATATCAAGCCTCAGAGGTGCATGTACTTACAAAAGAGACTACGAGTGTTAGTTACATCAAAATCAAATTTTGGTATTCTTCTTATGTAACTCTCCATCTCTCTCATTCGCTGTCTTCCACTTTTTCTCTCCCTTTCTATCTCTTATATCCACTCACTGTTTCTCAAGTTCTTCTCCTTTCTAGATACTTCCATCAACAATATCCTTCTCCTCTCCCTGAATTATTCTTTCTGCACAGCTTTACTCTCTCTTACGCTCTCGTGAAATAAACATCATTCAAAAGGATTCTCTTTCCAAAATAACAAGTTTATAATTCCAAAACTACAAACTTCTTGTATCCAACATTTTAACAAAAACATTTATTCTATTCTTCATTCAGCATTTTAAAAAATAATAAAACATTGACGCTTAAGTTCAATGATAAAATTTATACTATTTCAAAATCAGCAGGTGTGATCAGGTTTTCTTACCTGGCATGTGTAACTTGTATATGGGACTACACATGCAAGGAAAGATTTGTGTAGTCCCAGTATACAAGTCCGAGAAACGAAAAAGGTCAGTTGTTTTGTCAGTTTTTGAATGCTTATTTGGTTGTAATGACACATGTTTTGCTAGCTCATGTATCAACTTTATTACTCTACATGTATGTACCAGGTATTATATTCACTGTTGTAAATTTCGCAACGAGAACCCAGTTTTTGACTCTCTCTTATCTTTTAGAGTTTAGAGTTTATTTATTCATTTGTCTTTCTTCCAACAATAAGTAACAAGAAAAATAACATTAACACTTTCTTTCAAACAATGATATAAATAACAACAGTAACACTAGGCTTTACAAGTATACTAAAAAAACATAAATATATGACCGAGTACATGTACCTGTGTAATGATAACTAAGATAACAATATTTTGAGAAAGGCAAACGAGGAGACCTTAATGAAGCATAGCTTGTAAGACAAGGTCCCTCATGAATAAAAAGTACCGTAATATATATATATATTTTGGAAAGAAAATATATATATATATATATATTGAAGAAAACAGAAAATGGTAGCAAGAAATACACAATACGAAAAAAAAAAAAGGATAAACAAGGGTGGCTATATACAATGGGGGCAAGGGAGATTTTTTTTTGTTTTCTTCTTCACAAGACGAGGATAGGAATGAAAGGGAGGGAAGGGAAGATAAAGATATAACAAAGGGTTACATTAGACGAAAAGACATACACAGACACAAGACAGGAAAAAAAAAATGACAAGACAGCTGGCTTTCAAGAATAAAATACATTAATACATTTTCTTAAAATGAAGGTATAAGCATTTGTAATGTATCATACAGGACTTACTACCAGTTACTAACATCAACAATCAACATAATTTAAAGACATCACGAATCAACACAATAATTCGTCAAAAGATGTAACTTAAGACTTCGTTTAAAAGCTGATTTACTCAAAGCATGTTTAATGCTTGGATCAAGCGAGTTCCAATACCTGGGTCCAGTATATACGAGCGTATTAAGAGTAAATTGTGTCCTTGCACGGGGTAGGTGCAATCCTGAAGCCTGTCTCGTGGCATATCTATGAATTTCACTATTTTTCTTAAAACGTTTGGCTAGTGCTAGTGGGAGGTCACCTGCATTAAAATCATACATTAGAGACCCTAACTGCATAAAATAGATATCTTCCACTTTTAGAATTTTATGTTGATGAAAGAGAGCATCAGTGTGAGCACGAAAGTGTGCGTTACAAATTATTCTTATAACTCAGTCCAAACTAACTTTTATAACTTTATAACTTTTATAACTTTTATTCAGTCCAAACATCGATCAGAATATGTCATTGCTTCAAAGAATGGAAAATTGGGTATTCATTTCAAAAAATTTGTTTTCAAGCTGTGAGTTTGAAGGTTAAATATCTTTATCCTGCTGTTCCACTATTCTTTCATTATTAATACTAGACTAGTAGATCTATTGTTTTTATTTGCACATTATTTCAAACTGGTGACCGTTTATTTTTTGAGCCTCTATTCTGTACTTGTGATGTACATGTAGATGTATTTTGTACTTTTGTATAATCAACTTGGTTTTATCCAATAAAAACATTAGAAAAAAAAAGTTACACATGCCAGGTAAAAAAACCTGATCACACCTGCCGGTTTTTGTGTTTTTTTTTTTTTATTCATTCAATTTTTACAGTCTTACACATGTAGTTGATCCTGGATGGTAAGCCCTTTAGCAAACTCCGAGGGTGGTTTCCACGGCTCACAGTATGTGAGAAATGGTGATATTTAGATCTAGTTTTTTTTGTTGATATCTACCTTCACACAAAGTAGACCCTAGATCTATATGGATCCCATGTACAGCTCCGTAGGCCGGCAGTACCAGATTGATAAGCCAAGGAGCTTGTACAGCTAGGATCATGCAGAGTATGATATATGATATTTTTATTCATCTTTCTTCTTTTTAACATGTCACATAGAACATTACATTCAATAAAAATTTTGTCAATTATTATTAATAATTATAATTATTAAAATAGTAGGCCTACAGCTACGCCTACGCATTTATAAACAATGCAAATTTGCATTGCAAACAAAATCATGCAATGATGCATGACAATATCAATAAGAAGTGAATTGATGAAAGAATTGATTAAACAAAGATACAACAAAAGTTACAGCAATTTTCAGAATACGAATTTTATTAAAATGATGAAGATACATTACAACAATATTACACTTAAAGATAAAACAGTTTTCAGAATACCGCCCCTCATGCCCCTGGCTTATCATTCATGCTTTAATATCGCCGCGAGCAGTGCCGTATATACGGCACTGGCCGCGCGATGCCGAGTTCGACCTCAGCACTCCGAGTTAGCCCGATCCACCCGGCCGCAACCCATCATGGCCATGGCAAGTTTCCTGTCTAGTACCGTAAAGACTAAAGTTTCAAATTTTAAAGAGTTTGACTCTCCTTACCAATCAGTACACTTATGAAAAAGCGCATAGTTGAATCCGAAAGTCCCACTACTTCAGCTAATCCATGAATGGTTAGGGCCAAAAAGCCCAATTCGTTGGGAACTCCTTCTTCTTCCATGTCGTCTGTGCTGCTAGGTCCTGGGCCGGATGCCGGATGAAAGTTTAATTCGCACGCGGTACGTACGCGCACTGTAAATAGTATAGTACTACTGCATGCTGCACTGAGCTGCATGCATGCACTGTACTGCACTACTAGCGCACTAGCACTGCCTATGCGCCCAGTCCCACACAGCTCGATCGACGCTCATATCCATCGTAAAACGTAACCGGCCTTCGTGTGCGCCCGGCGCCGGTGGGTATTGGTATAAAAGGGATACTCGCTGTCGATGTCCACCTCCAGCTAGCTCTCGGCACCATTACCCGTAAGACCATATATCAATGGGTCGGCCGCGCGCACGTGCACGGGAGAAAATATTCGTACATTGTATAATCAGGGAAGATTCTTATCAGAAGGGGGGATAATGTGCATTTTAAGCGATGGTGCATTTACTATAAGTTCAGTATGGTAAGACTTCATTTAAACTATAGGTACGGTAAGATCTAGAATCTATATCAAATGAACAAAAGTAAAACAAGCATCTAATTATTTTAAGAATTCAAGGATAATAATAATCATAAAACTATACATGTGCACAAGAAAAAAAAGGAATCATAAAACTACTCACAATTCCAGGATAATATCTATATTAATGTATGCGACCACCAGTTCCAAATGGATATATGATAATTATTCATAATTTCCTTTAAATCCTAGCTGGATAAGAATATATATCACATACATAGTACAAACTAGGACGATAATGACAAACAAATCTAGATGATGATCATTTTCCAATATTCTTCACAGTTCCTCAAATTTCGTACCTATCTGTTTGAGAAAGTGCCCTATTTTTTGTGAGGAATCTATTCATATAAAACAATTCCTTTAATTTTTAAAGTAATTATCAGTGATGTAGCAATTAAGGCCAACCTTGGCAGTTTTTTTTTTTTAAGTCTCGGTCTCGGTCTTATGCCTGAGAATTAAAGGAGCATGAAACTCAACATACATTAGCAGATATAATCGTGTGGAAAATTGTCAGCCTATTCAAAATATCTTGAAAATACTCTGATTTGATTACTCAGTAAGGAGAACAGTCTCTCTAAAGTTTGCAGATTTCTTGCTAGATATTATCCCATGGGGGCTGCCATTTTGAAAAAAACTGTGATGTCATTGCGGTACATGTCCATTTACCTGCCCTGCCCGAAATAAAATAGCCTAAAAATATGGGGAAAATAGTGAAAAAATATATAGGGAAAATATATTTTTTGACTATTTTTTCAATGGAAAAATAGCGTGGAAAAATAGTAAAAAAATATGTTTTTTTCATACATTATTGGAACCAAAATCTTTAGTTTAAAAATACATTTTTTTGACTATTTTTTCAATGGAAAAATAGCAAAAAAATATATTCTTTTCATATTGGAACCGAAATCTCTAGTTGAAAAATACCCAGGTCGAAAATCCTATAGACAGAATTTCTATAGGTATAGGTTTCTATATAGAAATCTAGGATCTAGGGGGGGGGGGGCGCCAGGAATTATTGATCGCCGTCATGGGGGAGGGGGTCTTTGGAAAATTTTTGCTTCTGAAGAAGGGCTGAGATGCAAAATAGTGCTATATGTGACCAATTTTGAAGCCTATTCAATGAACAATATTTTCAATTGGTATGAGGATTTTTTTTTTACGACGGCCAATAGGGGGGGGGCGCCTGTTGCGAGGAGAGGGCTAACACCTATTGCCCGAATATCAATTAACTCTTCCTTTTTCTAAATTTTTAAAACTTTTCGTAGAATATCAATTAACTCTTCCTTTTTCTAAATTTTTAAAACTTTTCGTAGAGGACATGTACAGAAGTTACATACAGAAGTTACTTATCTCGGAACCTGGCTTCCCAAATATGTTGATATTCTTTCTACTCGCTACCTGATTATCGGAACTTTGAAAATCTCCGCCGAAGGGAGACGTCTTTTTCCCGAATATCAACTTTTCATTTTCGCGAGCAAGCGGAGCCAGCAAGCAATATCTTTTTAAAGTAGAACACTGATGATTTTAAATATTGGCTTAATACTTATTATTGCATAGATGGCATAAATTAAACAAGGTTATCCAAATTTAAAGCTTGGAAACATTTGAATTAATGATTATTATCAATTATAAAACGGAAAAATACAGCCCCCGATATAGCAGCTGAAAAGCTCCTTGAACGCTGCTGAGATGTGTGACGACACAAGAGGGGCGAGTCCTGTCTAAGCAGACGATGTCCCATAACATTATACACATTTTTCAGTGCCTGTTTTGTCATCTTCACTTATTTCTCTTACTTGACTAGCGTCAGTCTTAATGTTAGTCTGTTGCCTCACTCTTAACTTCGTGTATGGTATTATTTTGATGAAAAATGCAGCGTTAAAAAAATAAAGGAATCAGTCACTTGTAAACAAAATAAGACGCCATTGTATTTTCAGCTGCTTGCACCGCGGCATGTTCGGCGTTTCAAGAGGGAACGAATACCATCCAGCTATTATTCGCAGGGCTTTTCAATTTGAAAATGGGGTTTATTTCATTGATCATTGACCCTTCTCCTGTGTATTTACAATCAAACGGTTTTAGTTATCAGAATCAGTTCACTTTCCCTTTTAGAATGGTGTGAAATAAGGTCATGTTTAAATGTACCAAACTCTTTATAATTTGATAAATAATTGCATTGCAATTACGTTCATTCATTATAGGACGTCTGCTTAAGCAGGATCGATCCCTCGTATGACGACATCAAAACATCGCTATATTTCTGGCGAATCCTCGAATATTCCACATGCTGAGAAGAGCTTTTATTTATGTTGTTTTTATAATCATCATATACGCAGTTGACATAAAACTTATACGATTGCCATCTGTAAGCTTCCCAATTTCTAGTGATACATTAATTGCCATATTTGTGATTTTCTTGAGTGTTCTACTTTAACTTTTCGTAGAGAACATGAACAGAAGTTACATACAGAAGTTAAGTAATTATCTGGGAACCTCGCTGCCCAAATACGTGGATATTCCGAATATGAAATGGTGGTTGACCGAATATCGGAACTTTGAAAATCCCCGGGGAAGGGGAGGGGGAGGAGAGCTGCAGCCTCCTGCCTAAGGCCTGCCTAAGGGGGACGCCTTATAACTTTAACTTTTTTTGTAGGTTAATTAGGACATTACCCTAAGTGTCTTATAGGACCAATAAGACAATAATTAACTATAAGATTAATATAAGCTGTGGACAGGAACAATCACATGACATTATTAATGCTAATATCTTGTAATTAGCTACTATAGTCCTATAGTACTAATGTCCTATAGCTACTAAGCAATTGTATCACATTCATTATATATAGGGACATAGTTGTAGTGCTATAAAAAATGGTTACTGACTAGATTACACTTTTATTTTTAAAATTAATTTACACTTTTATTAATGAAATATGAAAATGCCTTTTGAAATTGTGTACATTACAATAGTTTAATGTAAGTAAAATTTCTATCACAGTTCAAATCTTAATCCCAAATCTAAATGTATTTATCTATTTCCACTAGTTTTCATATTTACTATAGGTCCTAATCAATCATGAATATTCATGATTGATTAGGACCTACAGTAAAAAAACAGCTTTAAAATAGTTATGTAATTTGCAGTCTAAAAAGTATTAGAAGTACAAAAGATAGCTTAAATATAGTAGTGTAATTTGCAATATTAGAAGTACAAAAAATAGCATGAAAATAGTTAAGTAATTTGCAGTCTGAAAATCTATAGTAGACAATGTTTTAAAAATAGTTTAAAAATAGCCTATCATGTGTGCACAAGAAAAAAAATAGGTTAAAGATAGTTACTTAAAAATAATACTTTGAAAAAATAGCTTTAAAATAGTTATTAATAATAAGCTGGCCGGGAAATAGTGAAAAAAATAGTCTGGACATAGACTATTTTTTTTCTATTTTTCAGCGAAAATATGAAAAAAATAGGAGAAAATAGGGGGAAAATAGGGGGAAAATATATTTCTGTTAGCCGGAAAACGGGCAGGGTGTACACAATGGATAAAATGTTGCATAATGAATAGCTATTGTACTACTAAAGCCACCCATGCAAAATGCCAGCCATCTTGGTACCCCCATTGTCTCGCACAGGTGATGTCTAAGAGCAGTTGTAGGTCTTTGTCACTTCTTTGAAGAATTGACAAGACTTTGTCAGACCAAGCAACTTGTAAAATCAGCACTGATTTTCTTATTTACTATATAAATCTATATACCTACTTATTATGCCAGTAGTCTTGACTACGGGACCCCTTCGAGAATTTAACACACATGAGTCACAATATTGTGCGCACCCCCCGTAATCCTATTGTCCCCTTCGCCACTCACGCGCGTCAACACGCTACGGCCATCTTCCTCTTTTGCGAGCAATCCCAAGTAGAAACATGTTGCTTGCAAGGTGAGGGGAAGGAGGGAGGGTCATAGGTAGGTATATAGATTTATATAGTAAATAAGAAAATCAGTGCTGATTTTACAAATTTACTGCAATAAATCATATATACCTACCTATTATGCCAGACCAGTGCCAACTCAAAGACCGGGAGGCATGTTTCGAGCAGAAGGGAATAGGATTACACCAAAGACTACAAAGAAGACACAGCGGCCTTCAAGGTGGCTGACGCAAACAAAGCTTCACCTGCGGGAACATCCCTAAGGTAGCAAGAAATGAAGGAATTGGGCGAACGCCAATAAGCAGCCTTCAAAATATCAACAAGCGCCACACCTTGAAACAGAGCCCAAGAAGTGCTGACACTACGAGTATCATGAGCACGAGGCTTACTGTCGGATAAAAGAGCCTCTGTGCCAGCGGCCCTAATAGCTTCAACGATCCATCTAGAGATGGAATCAAGAGAGGCAGGAGAAAAAGGCTCTCTAGTGATCAGGAACAACTGATCATCCTTACGATAAGACTTAGTCTTATCAATATACCATTTGAGAGCCCTTTAATACAGGACACCAAACTTTGTCCTCACGCACCGAAGAAAAGTTAGAAAGCGGACAAAGAAAAATCTCAACAGGGCCAGAGGCAGCTGTCTGATTCTTGGCAACAAAAGGCGGCCTAGGAATCAATCTAACGCCTTTTCTCTCCCAGCGAACATGACCAGGAGTAAGACAGAGAGCATGAAGAGTACTGCGCCTCTGCCCAGAGGCAATAGCTACCAAAAAGAGCGTCTTAACCGTAAGATGATGAAGCGAAGCTTCACCTAACGGTTCGAAAGGAGGTTTCGCCAAGGCCTCCAGGACCTTAGGCAGACTCCAAGACGGTACTAACCTAGAAAAAGAAGGTCGTTTCAGAAAGAACGAGCGAATCAAACCACTTAATAGCGGGGAATTGGAAATCCCCGAACCATCTGAGAAACCCGAATGAATGGCCCCGATCGCCAAACGGTAGCCTCGGATAGTAGAGATAGATCTCCCTTTGTCAAATAACGAGATTAAGAAATCCGCAATTGAACCAATAGGAGCCTTAGAAGGGGTTTGATTTCTCTCTTTACACCAAAGGAAAAAGACCGAGAGACGGGAATTGTAAATTTCCCTAGTAGAAACCCTACGACTGGACATTAAAAAGTCCGCGGCTCTATCAGAGAGACCCGACTGTCTTGCAGATTCCCTGACAGGGGCCAAGCAGTCAAATGAAGGGACTCCGGATTGTGGTGAAGAATCCCCGAGAGGGGCTGCAACACCAGATCCGCTCTTAACGGGAGAACGAACGGTTGAGCCCTTAGGAGGCTCATAAGCTCTGGAAACCAATTCCTCCTGGGCCAAAAGGGAGCTATTACAAGCACCCGCGCCCGATCTTCCCTGATTTTCCGCGCCCGCGGAATCAGTTGGAAGGGAGGAAAAGCGAATCCCTGAAGGTTCTCCCAGCTGAGGGAGAAAGCATCGAGAGCCCATGCTCCCTGATCGCGAACACGGGAGCAATACTTCGGCAGCTGGTGGTTTAGCACCGACGCAAATAGATCCACTTCCAGTGGACCTAGGCAACTGCGAATGCGGCAAAAGACCTCCGGATGGAGCATCCATTCCGATGGAAGACACCTGCCCCGAGACAGAAAATCCGCAATGAGGTTTTCCCGACCGGGGATGAAAGAGGCCACGGGTGTGATCGCCATGCGACGACACCACCTCCACAGCTGAGCTGCTAGGGCATTCAGGGCAGCCGAACGAGTGCCTCCCTGCCGATTGATATATGCCGCCACAGTAACATTGTCCGTGAGAATCAGAACCGAACGACTGAGAAGTCGACTTCTGAAATGGAGCATGGTCAACAGAACTGCCATAAACTCCAGGACATTGATATGGGGAAGAGTCCCAAGATGAGACCAATCCCCCGCAACCGTGCTGCCGTTGCAGTGTCCTCCCCACCCCAACCGAGAGGCGTCCGTCGAAACCGAGATCGACGGGAGAGGGGTAGTGAAGGACCTGCCTCGCGCGAGAAACTCCTCGCTCGTCCAACAAGAGAGAAGAGACTTGATCCTTACTGGTACTGGAATCCAGACCAAAAGAGTCTTTTCCCGGCTTGAAGAACCTGAGGAGATGTCTCTGAAAAGGTCTCATGAGGAGCCGGCAGTCCTCTAGAACGTCGACTAGACTGGCTAGATAACCTAGAAATTGAAGCCACTGTCTGGCCGTGACCCTTCTGGCCAGCAAGAGCTTGCGAGCCGCAGAGACAATGGTGAGAATCCTGTCTCGACTGGGCCGAGCCAACTGATTCCGTATGTCTAACACCGCCCCCAGAAAAACTGGGCTGCGAGTAGGAACTAACTCTGACTTTTCCCAATTTATTAGGAAACCTAAGTCTTGAGTAAGAGAGACGAGCAAACGAGTCTCGTCTAACAAACGATCGCGCGACTCCGCAAGGAGAAGCCAATCGTCCAGGTAACAAAACAACCGAAGGCCGCGTCGCCTCAGAGAGGCCGCCAGCACAGCTACAACTTGAGTAAAAACCTGAGGGGCCGGGCGCAGCCCGAAGGGAAGAGCACAAAAACGATAAGTCTCTGAGAGGAAGGAGAACCCCAGAAGATCGCGGGATGCGCGATGAACGGGAATGAGAAAATACGCGTCCTTGAGATCTATCGAGACCGCGTAGTCCTTCCTCTTGATCAACGGAAGAATGGAGGCGAGAGTCTCCATCCGAAAATGAACCGGAGGAATGAATTTGTTTATTCTTTTCAGGTTCAGTATCAAACGAAGTTTTCCCGAGCGCTTGGGAATACAAAAATTGGAGAAAGGGAAAGAGACGGCCTGTCTCTTACCCTTTCTATAGCCCTCTTTTCCAATAGAGACTCGATCTCCTTTGAAGCATGAGATCGAGCCAGGGCAGACATGGGAAGTGACCGAATTCTTATAGCCCCTCCGGGGAGCGAAGCGAAAAGATCTATGAAGAATCCGTCTCGCACGACGGAGAGAACAAACGCGTCCCCGGAGATGGCCTCCCAAGCGGGGAGAAAAGAATGAAGTCGGCCACCTACCAAACTTGGAAGAACAAACGCTCGGGGAAAAACATCAAAACCCAGGCTTGGCCTTATGCGAAGCCGTCGCCTTACCACGAGAACCTCTCGAAAAGCCCCTGCCACGACTCCCTCTCCCGCGAGAAGGAGCTGGCTGCGGCTCAGAAGGCGGGACCCGAGACACACGACTGCGTTGACCCGAAGCGGGACCAGCAGGCCTCCGCCGGACAGGGGCCCGCGTCGACTTAGAGCTAGTGTGAAACTGCTTAGTCATATCCGAGATCTGTTTTCGCGCATCGATCTCTCTCTGAAAAACCGTAGCGAATTTACCACCAAAAAGCGAAGGACCCCGAGACGGGACATCCCGGAGAAGTTGAGCAATGCCCGACTCTCTAACACCCAGTGCCGAGAGAGCCAAGGTCCTGCGACGGAACGTAGCCGAAGCAGCTGCGGTGGAAAGCTGCGACCACTGCAGACAAAAAAGAGTATGCAGCAAGTCGTCAATAACCAGCTTGTCACCATCAGTAACATTCAACTCCTCCGCCCTGGACCTAAGGTCGGAGAGAAACCCTTGAAAAGCCGCCAAACGCATACCTGACCTAAGGCGAAGGCCTTACCCTTAACCGCAGTAGGGCGCTTAACCAACAGCGCAGCCTCAATGCGGTCATACTCCAGCTTGAAATCCTCCTCGAGAGCAATACCCTCGGAGGAATCCTGCTGCTTAAACCAACGCGAAGTCGAACCCTGCGCGCGGGCTGACTGAAATTCAGGGAGATATTTAGACAACAAAGCAATCGCTTCCATCCCACACAGGGCGAGCGATTGAGGCTCCGCCTGCCCAAGCGATTCAGAAACCGAAGCTTGAGAAGCCGCCTCCAAGTCTGGTTCCACCCGAGTGGAATGAGACAAAGGACCGCAAACAAAGGACTCAGCAGGCAGAGCCCCGCATGGTTCAACAAAAGTCTCCTCGCCCGGCGGCGCCCCAAGGGCCGCGGGAATAGGAGGCACATGCGAACCCGACTCAGACAAAGACGAATCAATCACAAAAGGCTGATTAGTCTCAAAGTCAGACCCCTGAATAGGGACAGAAGCCAGGGTTGAAGTAGCCGGTACAAAGGACCAACCCTGATCCTGAGCAAAAAGCCCGCATCATGCTGAACATATCAGCTTGAGGAGCTAGCCGGGTTAGCCAGGCCAGACGGGCAAGAGGCCGGCAAAGCCTTGCCACTTTTTGCCTTCTTCTTGGCCTTCTTCTTGGCTGGCTCGACAAGAGTCGTAGCCGAAACCCTTTTCTTAGAGCGCTTAATCGGATTCGTTCGGATCTCCGAAGCCGCTTCGGAAACACGAACCGAACCCTCCGCGGAGGGACGCTTCAAAAGGATTAGCGCGCTCAGGGTGTAACCCAAAAGTCTCGCACCAATCACCCATATTGGCTAAGCAAGAAGATGCGGTAGCCATGGGTTGGGAGCTAAAAGCACCCAGTGCGGGGGCAGACCGAGATGACTCGGTATGTGCCCGATGACTACTAAAGGCGTGTGAACCCACTATTGGACCGCTAGGAAGCGGCAATAGGGGAGCACTAGTAGTCACGCACGTCCATAACTGTTAGCTCGAGCATTCCCATTAGCTGGCAATGTAGACAGCCCGGGAAGTACTCGTTCCCCCATATGGCATCGGCCGGGGGCTAGGGTTTGAGAACCCAGACCAACATGGACTAAGCCCGTGGGTTGCCCTGCAGTAGTGGGGCGCGTCTCCCCTAACGGATCTAAGCGAGTGAACGCTACCGTACGGGAAACAACCGCCCCCCCCCCTTCTGGTCTTGACGACCGGGGGATTGGATTCGAGATATCCAAACCACTAGAATCTGACGCCCACCCCAAAGCCACGGTTTTCGGAGTTGACAATCCAGACTCATTTAACGCCACCCGTCCCGAAGCCGCAAGCTCCGAGACTGGCAAACTCTGCAAGGAAACACCACTAGGCAACTTACCCGTAGCCCTCCTCCCTCCCCCATGTACCGAAGTACTCGGGAGAGTTCTGGAGGGCCGAGTCGTCTTGCTAGACAACTCTTCGGAAGAAGCAGGTCTCCGTGACCTAACTGCTTCTTCTTCCGAATTCATACCACTGCAATAAAACAGACAATAAAGTATACTTTTCAAAATAAGAAATACTGCAACTGAATGCAGTAAATAAGACTAAAGTTTATTTGGGAGATACGCACAAAAAATTTTCACAGCCAAAACCGTAAGAACAAACACCGAACCCAAAGGCTCGGTGACAAACGGAAACACCCGCAAACACACAGAAATATCTACGTGGGGCTGACCGTGAAAGCGAAAAATAAATGCCAAGGAAAGGAATCAAAAATCCCTTGCAATCGGCAAGAGTGACTACTAAAACACAAAGTACTATAATCTAAGAGAATATAGGTACCTAAAAGTGCTTTAAAGATGCGAAAAAGCGCGCCTAAAAGATACTAAAAGACCTGATTTCAGGAGCGCTGTGACTAGACGTCCTAACTCGTCGGGGGCGAGCAAGAAAGAGGAAGATGGCCGTAGCGTGTTGACGCGCGTGAGTGGCGAAGGGGACAATAGGATTACGGGGGGTGCGCACAATATTGTGACTCATGTGTGTTAAATTCTCGAAGGGGTCCCGTAGTCAAGACTACTGGCATAATAGGTAGGTATATATGATTTATTGCAGTAAATTTACAAGTGCATGCCAAATCCTGAACAGCTGAACCAAATATCTTGTCACAAATAGGTCATTATGACAGGATAAAAGTATCTTCATTTAAATGTACATGACTACAAAATGGTTTATTATGAGAAAATCCAGTGTCATGCATTCTACAGCTGATCATGAGTGGCATGGTAGCTATAGTGTATAGGTCAGTGGGTATCTCACAAATATAACTGCTTCTGACATTACTTTGTAAAGAAAATGGCAGCCCCCATGCGATAATGTCTAGCAAGGAAACTGCAACTTTTGGAGACACTGTTCTCCTTCTTAAATAATCAAATAGGAGTAATTTAAAGATATTTGTAATACGCTGACAATTATCTACATGATTATAGGCTGTTTTTTGCCTTTTATTCCCGTTTAATGCGAGATGAATATATCACAAAAAGATTTTCCCCGCCAGTTTCGGTCGTGTCCTCAGGTCTCAAATCCAACACTGGTATGAACCAGAAATGTACATATCAAGCTGATTAAGAACATGTTTACTAAAGGTAAATAAAGTTAAAATTTGTCATGTATGAGAACAACTCTGTTAATATACTCTACCATATTCCACATCCCCATTTTGCTCCCCCAGTCTCTCTCTAGCACACACAACACACTTGCGCCCAAACACACACACAATAACTATATCCTACTATATTCCTCATACATATACTATCTGATGTATACTGCTTTTGCTCATCTGCCCTCCCCACCCCCTCGCTCCCTATCTCTTTCTTACTCTCTCCCTCTCTTCAAAGATGTAAACACATCACAATCAAAAAATATCAAAACTAGACAAAATGATATATCTACTTGCATTATAGATTTATTACTCTTGAAATCATAACATACACCTTTTTTTTCCATTACACAAAACACAAATACTAAAACTGAACATGATTACACACAGGCTATTACAAGAATCAAGTTATCATGATCTATTTGTTTTTGTTTTTCTCTTATATACATCATACCACAATAAATCAATCATTTTGACAAGTCAATTAAACATCAGCTCTTTCAAGTCTTTTCTTTAAACTAACACTATTAACGCTCCTCTCTAAGTCCTTGCACTTGCTATTTCATGATCAAGATTGTCAAATATCTGTAAAGCCAGAGGACAATCAAGAAAAAAAAAAATTTTAATGTGAAATGTTGCTAAAAACAAATATATAGCTAAGCCAATATCCAGTGCCATCTTTACACACTTCATTGTTTTACAATCCAATAAGAACAAAGGAGAAGAGGCTTAGCTGAACTAACAAGTGTAGTTACACAGAAAACTGCTTCTGCAATGCATAAGAGTCAATTGTTGGTGATGTTGGTAAGTTGTAATCCGGCCAATCTATCAGACTGACAAGTAATCTCTGAATTTTACATATAATTGGGCATAATCAAGGCATACTTCGCATAAATATACACGAGACCTAGACTGTAATATCATGGCCTTTTCAGCAATTAACTTTCATGCACTCTGTAAGCAACTTTCCATCGCACTAAAATTTGCTAAGCTTTCTAATTGTTTTGTCCTGCACTCCTGTACTCCTGTGGGCTGTTACATTAGAAGTTTTCCTGTACTCCCTTTAAAAAATAATGATAAAATATACAAACACTGCTCTTCATCAAGTGGTGTGCAGGTGATATGTGAAATGGGGGGGGGGGGGGAGTTTATATATGTTGGTCAGCTCATAGCCCAAATAACTGGGTTTATATAAATTATAAAACCACAAGAAAAATAAATATTAAAAAATATCCTGGCATTGATACATAATGATGCAAACTAGAAGTGAACAGAAATGTTTTATGGAAAATAACAAATCTGACAATCTCACAAGTTCTTTTCATTACTTCTCTTTTAGATATTCTTGTATTTATCAGCTCACATGATATATTTTTTTCTCTTTCATTCTTTGTACAATGTTCTCTTTCCAAGTCTGTGAAAGTAAAAAAGTACAAGCCTATGATTACAACAATCATTATCAAAGAAATCCCACCAGGAAGTTGTGTTATATACTTTTGAACTCCTTGACCTTATATTTTGAAATATAAATGCACATAAAAAGAAATTGTGCCTCAACTAACTGCCTACTGGTCGAAGAATTTGCTGACAAAGTATGTACATAAATTTACATCAAAAGTCATAAAAAATGGTTAATACATTCTCTGAATACCATGATTCATGAGCTCCAGTCAAATTGTAGAACTAAGCTATAAATATATACAGGCACCTTCTCCATAGGTGTGGCTTAATTTCGTTCAATAGACTATGATTAAAATCTGTACAATAAACATTTACAAAGAATTTATATTATATTTCTTTTACAAATATCTAATTTAGATTATATGCTGGAGAGTTGAGTGCTACATGTACACCAGGAAAGGAGCTGAGGTAAAAGTCCCCCCCCCCCCTTCTCCCCTTATGTCACGAAGTCAGACTCTTCTGAACCCAATCACAAGGAAGTTCCTGTTTTCCACTAAATACTGTATGTACCATATGGAATAGCATCACACTATGTGTTCCTCCAGTTCTCTCTCATTTTTTGACGGACATCCACAGTCCATTAAATGTGGCATATTTCTTTGTAACATCTTACACACTATACAGAGAGTGAAATGTGAAAACATTTCCGTCGATATGGCGTCAGACACCGCAGCGCTTTCAGAAGACTCCACGATGACTAACAATGTGATAGCAAAGGGACTCAAACATGATTATAATCACAGAAAAGTTCTGCATTTTGACAGGGCCAAATATTATTCAATGTGAAGTATCCCATGGCATTCTTGTAGACTGTACAAGAAAAGTCAGCATATTTTTTCACTTCATGGACATTTATGTAGCATATAGTAAAATTCCACATTCTGTTCCTCCTCTACACAGATGGTTCTCAACCTGCATGTCATGAACATACATGTAAACATGACTATTTTACAAAATGTATATTACAGGAAGAGAAATTAATAACACTACCAGGCACAAAGAGTCTTTGACTTTCATTATGTGTAAATCCTGTTTATAAGGGAATCCATTACAGAAAGTGTGCAATTTGTATGGTTATTATTTTAACTTACATTTGCCCATTGATCAGTCTGAAAATAAAGGATGTATTATTTGATAAGCGTTTCTCTAACCAGCTTTCACTACAGCCTCCCTTTGTATACAAATGCCACTTCATCAGTTTTCATGTTTAATCTTGGCAAACAGTAAGTTAAATATGGGGTGGCCTCTCTGACAACATTTGCCTCTGTATCTGCTCCCTATGGAGCTGTTCTGCTACCGGGTCCCCAATGATACCATGGGGTGGGGCAAACATGCGAGTGTGGGGTACAGCACCAGGGGGAGGGGGCACAGGACTCACCATGGAGTGTGGGGGAAGGGGAACCGGGGCTGGTCCAAAGGGAATGTGAGGTTGTACTATGTTAGGGTCACCTGAGGGGGGTATGAGGCCAGAGGGAGGGATGTAGGTATGGTGGATGTGTTCTTGAGGATGGAAATGTAGGTGCGTGTGGGAGTGGGAGTGGGAATGATGATGAGGGGTAGGGATTCGACTGGTAGGGGTAGGGATACCGGGATTTACCCTTGGGTCTAGTCTAGGATCAAGTACATGCTCTGAGCATGGGCTGACTCTAGGATCTAACCTCGGATCTACTCTCGGATCTACTCTTGGATCTACTCTTGGATCTACCCGAGGGTCAATCCTGGGGTCAGCTATCATAGCCATACGCTCTGAATGCAAGCGCTCTGTATTCAATCGCTCTGCATTTGCAAGGTGTTCACTACTTGGAGGAGGGCCCATCAGATGTCTCTCCCTCTCAACTGCATGAAGGTACGCAGCAGCTGCAGGATGCATGACAGGATGGGGAGGTTCAGCAGAGTGGACAGAGCGAGCCTCACGCTCACGGGCTTCCCTAGCTTCTCTCTCATGAGCTTCGCGTGCTGCCTGTGCTTCCCGGGCAGCCTGAGCCTCCCTGGCAGCCTGAGCTTCTCTCGCTGCCTGAGCCTCCCTTGCAGCTTGGGCTTCTCTAGCGGCCTGGGCTTCACGAGCGGCCTGGGCCTCCCTAGCGGCCTGTGCTTCCCTTGCTGCCTGTGCCTCACGTGCAGCCTGGGCTTCCCTTGCAGCTTGTGCTTCACGAGCAGCCTGGGCTTCTCTTGCAGCCTGCGCCTCACGTGCCACTTGCACTTCCCTTGCCGCCTGTACCTCCCTGGCAACTTGCACTTCCCTAGCAGCTTGAACTTCTCTTGCAACAACAGCCTCCCTAACTGCCTGAGCTTCTCTTACTGCATGAACATCCCTAGTTGCTTGAACAAGAGCTGCTTGCGCATGAGCAGCTTGTGCTTGCGCCTCTCTGGCAGCTTGGACGTGGGCAGCTTGGACATGAGCCGACTGCGCCTCCCTGGCTGCTTGCACGTGAGCGGCCTGAGCATGAGTTGCTTGGGCATGAGCGACCTGCGCGGCATGTGCCGCCTGAGTAGCATGGGCCTGCTGCACAGCAGATGCATGAGCAGCCTGGGCTTCCTGCGCCATCAAAGCATTCATGGGCATCCCATCCTGCCGCATCCCATACATCTGCTCGTAACCCATTTTCTGTCGCATCTCCATCTCCCTCATCTCCATCTCTCGCATCCCCTGGTACTCCCTCTCTCTCAGCTCCTGTATCTCCCTCTCCCGGAGTTCCCTTTCCCTCATCTCCCGCTCAACCAAGTCGATCTGTGCATCCCTGTTTCCCATCACGTATGCAGACTCCAGCTGGTACCGTAGGATGGGGTCTGGTCCGATCAGGTTTGGCAGCATACCAGGCGGCAGGTTAGAGTGAGGCCTGGCATATTCACTGAGCGTGCGCAGGGCCGGTGTCTCAGGACCAGGGTAGGGCCCCTGCCTAGATCCTGGTGGATAAGGGTATCCTGGGGTGCTTGGTGCTGGGGTAGCTGTGAAAGAGCTTATAACCTGGGCATCAGCAGTTGTGTTTTCCGGTGGGGTTTCAGGTCGTCTCTGTAAAAAAGTAGGGAAGACAACACATTTAATATGCTGACAATATATACTCAGTAATATTATTAAACTAGAAATGTCCATTGCTGTGCAATGCCAATGTACATGTACCCCCTGGCACTGGCAGAGATTTTTGCGTCATTCTCTTGTTCGAACAAGGAACAAAGAACTTCCCTCAAACAAAAGGATGACGTAGAGATCGCCACCAGCGGCCCGGACTATTGTCAGCACTAGGAGCAGCATCGCCAAAACAATATGTGTGTAGATTAGAGTATAATGCATCTCTATAGAAAATTTGAAAGAAGTCTGTCAAGAAATGTGACCTGCAGAGCTCCCAATATATTAACTAAAATATGTGACCAGGCACCACAAAACCACCAAAAAGCCGTCAGATATGAATTTTTAGTTAAGGTCAGATTCTGAAAGAGGAGATTCTCAGCTTTAAAATGATATATCTCATTAGCATTTCATGTTCCTAACCCACTGTACAAGGAGTAGAATGTCCAGTCCCACAGAATGTTACTTTTGAGAAATAAGGGTTTAAAGTCTGCAGTCTATTGAAGCACTCTGACTTGGGAGGTATTGTGCACAGGTGACAAAAGGAGGATTAGAGCTCAATAGAAATTTCTGTGAAGGGAATATCAGATTGTCCTAAAACTTGGCATACTAATTAAGCACATTGTGTTTATTAAAGTGAACATGTATCAATATAAGAACTTACTCTGATTCAAAGTTATGGGAGATCAAAATGAGACTAGTATTCAGGGTCGTAAAAGAATACTACTACAACAAAATCCAGGGAAGACAAACATAGGTGAAATAAAAAAAGGTCAAATAAAAAAAGGTCAAATAAAAAAAGGTCAAAACTGCCACTTTTAGATTGTTTGGTGCCTGCAAATTATTAAATTACTTAGAAAAAAGTATACTCTTCCAGGAAATACCCAAAACTAGAATTTCACCATGCCAACTAAAAACACCTTTATTGGGCTCTAACTGAAAATCACACAGTGCGACTTTTTGGTGGTTTTGTGGTGCCTGGTCACATATGACCTTTGACCCTATAAAAGACGGAACACTGGGGGCAGCATCACCAAAAACTGTAGAGGTCTAGAAAAACTATGATGGACCTCCATACAAAATCTGAAAGAAATCAGTCGAAAAGTGTGACCGCCAGAGTGCATGCAAGACAGCAACCAAAATATGATATTTGACCCTATAAAAAGCGAAACACTGGGGGCAGCATCACCAAACACTAAAGATGTGTAGATTTTACTAAGAAACACCTCCATACAAAATTTGAAAATAATCCGTCAAGAAATATGGCCTGCAGAGCGCACACACAAGACATCGTCCAAAATATGACCTTTGACTTTATAAAAGACTGAACACTGATGGCAGCATCACCAAAAACTAAGTATGTGTAGATTTTACCTAGATACACCTCCATACAAAATTTGAAAGAAATCCATCAAGGAATGTGGCCTATAGAGCGTACACAAACCATCCACAACAATATGGCCTTTTACCCTATGAAAGACGGAACACAAAATTTGAAAGAAATCCATCAAGAAACGTGACAGTAAGAGCACAAAAGGGACAAATGACCTTTGACCCTAGAAAGGACGGAAAAATGAGGGCAGCATCACCAAAAAGGAAAGATGTGTAGATTGTACCAAAACATCTCTATAGATACAAAATTTGAAAGAAATCCATCAAAATACATGTATGCAGAGTGCACTAACGACATCCTACAAAGTATGACCTTTGACCCATTATAACTAGAAATGTGCATTGCTGGGGCCGCGCAATGCTAAATGTATCCCCCGGCACTGGCAGCAATTTGAAGGAGGGACAAAGACCCTCCCCCATCCCCTCCCTCAAACAAAAGAATGGTGTAGAAATTAGATGTGTAGGTTTCACTAAGACACATCTTCATATAAAATTTGAAAGAAATGTGTTGAGAGATATACCAAGATACATCTCCATACAAAATTTGAAAGAAATCCATCAAGAAATGTGGCCTGCAGAGTGCACTCACGCCATGCCCTGAAGTATGACCTTTGACCCTATAAAAGACGGAACACTGGTGGCAGCATCACCAAAAACTATAGGTTTTTAGATTACACCAAGAGACACCTTCATGCAAAATTTGAACGAAATCCGTCAAGAAATGCAGAAGAGTGCAAGAAATGGAAAAATGACCTTTGACCCTATAAAGGACGGAACAATGAGGGCAGCATCACCAAAAATTAAATATGTGTAGATTATACCAAGATACATCTCCATACAAAATTTGAATGAAATCCGTCAAGAAATGCAGAAGAGTGCACAAAAGGGACAAATGAGCTTTGACCCTATAAAGGACGGAACAATGAGGGCAGCATCACCAAACAGTAAAGATGTGTAGATTATACCAAGATACATCTCCATACAAAATTTGAAAGAAATCCATCAAGAAATGTGGCCTGCAGAGTGCACTCACGCCATGCCCTGAAGTATGACCTTTGACCCTATAAAAGACGGAACACTGGTGGCAGCATCACCAAAAACTACAGGTTTTTAGATTACACCAAGAGACACCTTCATGCAAAATTTGAACGAAATCCGTCAAGAAATGTAGAAGAGTGCAAGAAATGGAAAAATGACCTTTGACCCTATATAAAGGACGGAACAATGAGGGCAGCATCACCAAACAGTAAAGATGTGTAGATTATACCAAGATACATCTCCATACAAAATTTGAAAGAAATCCATCAAGAAATGTGGCCTGCAGAGTGCACTCACGCCATGCCCTGAAGTATGACCTTTGACCCTATAAAAGACGGAACACTGGTGGCAGCATCACCAAAAACTACAGGTTTTTAGATTACACCAAGAGACACCTTCATGCAAAATTTGAACGAAATCCGTCAAGAAATGTAGAAGAGTGCAAGAAATGGAAAAATGACCTTTGACCCTATATAAAGGACGGAACAATGAGGGCAGCATCACCAAAAATTAAATATGTTTAGATTACACCAAGGGACACCTTCATGCAAAATTTGAACGAAATCCGTCGAGAAATGCAGAAGTAAGAGTGCAAGAAATGGAAAAATGACCTTTGACCCTATAAAGGACGGAACAATGAGGGCAGCATCACCAAAAATTAAACATGTGTAGATTATACCAAGATACATCTCCATACAAAATTTGAACAAAATCCGTTGAGAAATGTGGCCTGCAGAGTGCACTTACGCCATGCCCTGAAGTATGACCTTTGACCCTATAAAAGACGGAACACTGGTGGCAGCATCACCAAACACTATAGGTTTTTAAATTACACCAAGAGACACCTTCATGCAAAATTTGAACAAAATCCGTTGAGAAATGTGACCGCTAGAGCGCACACAAACTATCCCCAAAAATATGGCCTTTTACCCTATAAAAGACGGAACACTGGGGGCAGCATCACCAGAAACTATAGGGGTCCAGATTTTACCAAGATACACGTCCACAGGAAGTCTGAAAGAAATTCGTCGAGAAATGTGACCGCTAGAGCGCACACAAGAATGTGACGCGGCGGCGGCGAAACGCTGCTGAATCCAAAGTATCCTCCGGCATACTGCCGGGGGATACAATTAGGACACTGGTGGCAGCATCACCAAAAACTATAGGCTTGCAGATTATACCAAGATACAATTCCATACAAAATTTGAACAAAATCCATCAAGGAATGTGGCCTATAGAGCGTACACAAACCATCCACAACAATATGGCCTTTTACCCTATGAAAGACGGAACACAAAATTTGAAAGAAATCCATCAAGAAACGTGACAGTAAGAGCACAAAAGGGACAAATGACCTTTGACCCTAGAAAGGACGGAAAAATGAGGGCAGCATCACCAAAAAGGAAAGATGTGTAGATTGTACCAAAACATCTCTATAGATACAAAATTTGAAAGAAATCCATCAAAATACATGTATGCAGAGTGCACTAACGACATCCTACAAAGTATGACCTTTGACCCTATATAATTAGGACACTGGTGGCAGCATCACCAAAAACTATAGGCTTGCAGATTATACCATGTTACACCTCCATACAAAATTTGAAAGAAATCCACGAAGGAATGTGGCAGTTAGAGCGCACACGAGAATATGACGCGCAGGCGGCGGCGGACGCGGCACAAGTCCGCTGAATCCAGAGTATCCTCCGGCATTCTGCCAAGGGATACAATTAAATATCTTCTTTACTTGAAATGAAGTTGAAACTGGAAGCAGATATATTCAGAATTTTCATCGTCCAACGACATTTTATCATAAGTAATCCATAATCATACATCTTTATCAAATCCAAACATTCATGTTAATATTATATATATTAATGTAGTCAATAAATCAGATCTTCACGTATAGAACACATTTTGCCTGTGAGCTCTGGCTGAGCAGACATTGTGTACTTAAACAGAGCACTTGAGGCATTCCACTAATATCTGCCTACTCCAAATCTTTTTCACAAGCCTGAGCATACTAACTTGATTATAGACCAGAGGCTTTGTTTTAAATTCCATTACAGTGTTGGATAATATTTTCAATTTTCCAAAATCACAAGCGTTACTTACAGCTACTCTGTCCTTTGCTTCAGCAGAGCAACTCCTTTCCTCGTGGCTGGTTGAAGAGCTCCTCTCTCTCTCTGCATCGTGGCTGCTACTCGAACGTTTCTTCCGTTCCCGATCCCTGCACCGCCTCATCCATTTGGAGTCTTCACGGGGTGAGAACAGGAGATCTGTCCGACTGCATGAGTTGTTCCTTCGGGACCAGTGTCTTATGAATCTGTTTGGAAGAAATGAACAAGCACGGGGCCTTAGAAGCGTGAACCACAGAATCATTGCATCTTTGCAAGGGAGTTTGTATGTTATCATATAATACATGTCCATTTCCTCACAGCATTCATTTACAAAGTGTGTTGAAGAGGTGGCTGACAAGGTAATGGAGCTCACTACATGTTACAATTATTTACATAGTTTAACAAAAGGTAGTGGCATGTAGAACTTTGTACAGTATTCTACAAGTATACTAGTATAGAAACGACTGATCGTGATTGTTCCTTTGTTTGTTAAAAGGCATGTTTCAAAATGAGATTATGTGGATTACCACTAAATGGTCAGATCTTGCAGAACTCTATATATGGCTTACAAATAATAAACAAATTCGAATGTCCCACAACCCTTAATTTGCCAAACAGAATGCACAACAAATTGGGTTTCTGAGACAAATGTTTTTTTCACAGATGGTTCCTTATTTCAAATTTCTGTCTTGATACAGTGTTACATTAAATTTTATAATCAATGTTTGTGATTTCTGAAACATTTCTAAAGCTTAAAAAGCAAGAAAAGTATATGAGATCAAATCTAGTTAGGATTTGCTGCCTAAGGCACCAAAAGGTTGAGAATACAAACGTATGCATACTTAGCAGAAGAACTTGTGTGAAGCAGCCTATCCACAATGAGAGGTTCAGGAGATGGGGAGCGATTGCCAAGATCTTGATAATCCTCTTCATCTTCCTCTTCCTCCACTTCCTCAGTCTTTTCTGCTTCTTTCTTTTCATTATCTTGCTCCTCCTTCTCTTCCTTAATCTCTCTGGGTTTGTTTGTCTCTTCATCAATGCCAGCCTCAGTTTTGACTTTGGCTGTCCCATCAGGGAATCTCAGGGTTGGATGCAGCATGGGATGGACAGGGGGAGGAGCAGATGGTGATCCACTAGGTGCAAGACGGTTTTCAGTGATGACAGATGTCTGTTGCATATGCTTAGGGTCACCCATGATGCTCCTATGCGCAGCCTCAAATTCAGCCTTGACCTTAGAGATATCAAATGATCCCTTGTCAGCAGCAGCTGATGTAGGAGGTTGAGAGAGAGGGAGGGGCTGGTTGGGTGGGTAAGGAGGTCCACCTTTGGCAGGATCAGGATGACCTGGTCGGTGCTCGAAGTGGGGATACGGAGGGTAGCCATAGGTTGGCATCTCTTGCTTGATGCGCATGTTACCCACCATGATCGGTTCTTGAGGGGGGAGGGATCGCGGAGGAAATGCCCCTGGTCTTTCATCCTCCAGCATTTTGCCCGGTTTCCCATCTGCCTCTCGGCAAGGAGAACTTGACCGTCCTCTCTCTTTCTCCAAAGAAGTTTCCATGGCTTTGGGCACAACCTCTTGTTGTTTGTCACGCCCATCAGGATCTCGTCTTGGCGGAGGTGTTAGATTCTCACCTGGTCTTGTTGGACGTTCCTTCCCATAAGGCATGTAGGCAGACTCGCCCCTTGGATACATCTGAGGCATTCCAATGCCATGATGTGGAAATCTTGGTAATCCTTCATGGTAAACCAATGGTGGAGGATCAAGCCTTCCCCTACTACGGTCCATCTCTCTGTCCTTCTCTTTATCCTGTCTTGGATGATCTTTGTTAGCATCGGCCTCACTTTTGCTGCTCCTTTCTGAACCCTTCCCATCAGCAGAGCATGGACGTTCATGATCTCTTCCATGATGATAGGCATCACTTTTTTCTTGACCTTCAGGCCTTCTCCCATCTTCAGACTGCCTTCCATCTGCTGCAGCCTCTCTGACAAGGGACTGCCGATCAGGACTTTCATTTCTTTGGTCCCTGTTCTGGTAATGAGCTTGTAAACCCTTGATGTGAGGCATGGCCATACCAGGAATCAGCGGCATACCTGGAATACCCATCATTCCCGGCATGGGCGGGGCACCAGGGAAACCAATAGGGTACATGGGAGGCGGTGGGGCTAGAGGCGTATCCTTCCTCTCTGTGGGAGTGCTCCTCGCCTTCTCCTCCTCCAGTTCTCGCTTAGGAGAAGGATCCTTGGCTTCTAACTCTGTGCGGATCATGTGATCTACAAAACTTGACTCAAAGCTCCTCTCCCTCCTAGCTTCCTTGTCTCCACTCTCTCCTCGTCTCTGAGCCATGGTCAATGGGGAGAAGAGTCCTGTTGTGGATGTGAAGGGTGGTAGCACCACTGCCGGTCCATGAGGGGTGCTAGCAGCAGACACCTGGTGTACCGATCCATGGGGCAAGGGTGGTGTCTCTCCCTTCTTTTCTCCTGGAGGTAAAATGACAGGCATGATAGGGGTGGGGAGGGTGGCCCTCTGAGGTACAGGCGAGGGGACTGCTTCTGGCATTACAGGTTCAGGTGTTGGCTCTTCTTCCACAGGCTCTTTCTTAATTTCAGGCATCTCTTTTGTTTCTACAGCCTCTGATACAGGTTGCTCAGGCTGGGTTTCCTTCTCCATATCTTTCTGTTGGCTAGCATCTTGGCAGGTGGGTGGTCCTTCAAATGGTTCATCATTCTGCATTTGAAATACAATGGAATAATATTCAATACAATAAATGTATACAGATTGGAGAAATTATGAGAAGCAAAGCTGGAATCTAATAACAGGTCATCTAACAATGATGGCATGAACAGACTTACCTCGTCCGATTCTACACATACAAGTATGACTGAAAAAAACTTACTATGACTTTCTTACATGTGATATACCAATACCACTTTCTATTGCATCACTTTGCCTTGTTCTTGCTTTACCGAGCGTGCATATGTAGTTTTCATACATGGTTACTGAAAGTTATATAACCTTTTCTACTATTTCATCTGTGGTGAAAGTCATGAATGTGGTGTACTCGTGAACATGCCAAACATTTTAGCACAACATACATAGACAAAGTCTAACTTAACCATTTCCTTGGAACATCCCTCATATTGAAATATGTTGAAGAGCATGTTTGTTCATTTCTATTTCATATCATACAGCTTTTATGTCGGTTATTTTCGTTATGCTTTCTTTCTCATTTTGATGCTGCTAGACTTATCTTCCTCTAAGTTATACATGCTACATGATACATTTACATGATGCATACAACTTTCTACCTCACCTGAACATCGGCTTCGACCTCTTGAAAATTCATCTGAATCTCCATCTTCTCCTCCTCGTCCTCCTCTTCTTCCTCTTCCTCTTCCCCATCTAATTCTTCCTCCTCTTCTTCTTCCTCTTCCTCCTCCTCTTCTTCTCCCGGTTCGGCCTCCTGCTCTGCCATGTCCTCCATCTCCTCCAACTCCTCTTCTTCTGGTTCCTCTTGTTTGATCCTTGGTGGAAGGCTGGCTGGGCTATCAGGCCCTTGGTCACTCTCCACCTGTAGTTGAACACATGAAAAACGCTTTCCTTAGTGATAATAGTCCCTTCTGGGTTGCATGACACATGCTCTGACAACCATTTCTCTCCAGTTAATACCCTCCATTAACTGAATTCTAAAATTCAACCCATGACCCAACACTGAACCTAACCCTATTAAACCCAAAACCTAACCTAAAACACAATTGAAACCCTAATTGTATATCTTTGACGAAATAATAGTAATAATAATAACATTCAGTTTTTAAATAGCGCCTAATACATCGATGATGTCTCTAAGCGCTTTACAGATATATTATTACCCCGATCATCGGATTCTGGCATGCCCGCACACGATGTATGCACATTCTCCGCTCCCTGGGGAGTATTCCAGCAATGGGCAATACAGTGACGCTCTCATTGCTAAGCAACGACATTAATTTTCGCATCCTACCGGGTACCCATTTAACACCTGGGTGGAGAGTGGCAAATGTAGATTAACGTCTTGCCAAAGGACGCTAGTGCTGCGGTGGGATTCGAACCCCGGACCTCGTGGAAACAAACTTCATCATACATGAAGACGAAGAGTTGATCAGTTGTCTCACGATGTGCAAACGAGGAAAGCTACGACGTTTCGACCACTACTGCTAGTCTTCGTCAGGCAATGAGCATAGACTTCGCTGCGCGCGTGTTATATAGCAGCGGCGGGGGTCCGGGGAGCCCGGGTGTGTGCTATTGTTTGTCTCTAATCGGTGCGGGGGCGGCCCTGTCTCTAACTGGTTCTAACCGGTTCGTCGAGTGGTGCCGAATGGCTAGTAACCATTCCTCTGGGATGTCAATGCCATTATCCCTATTAATATTGTTCGGATGTAAACGGATCTGAATCGCTTCCGTAACTCGGCGCGTATACCAATGCTTGTCGTGCGCAATGCATTGGTATACACGCAGAGTTAAGGAATTCCCCTGGCAGGACATGCCACCACAGGCAGGGAGATTCTTTTCTAAAAAATGAGATATGATGCTGATTTCTTGCATGTTCCACAAGATTTATCACAAAAATAAGAAAAATAATAAAATTCAGGGTTCATATTGGCCTCCACAGCTACCTCCAAACCCATAAACCCCAATAAATGAAAAATTTCATAGGCCAGCTTCTTTAACGATGGACGACAACACATGAAATTGACTGACCTTGATCTTTTTAGACTTGGTGCTGCCCTCGCTGGAAGTGCTTAGTTCACTCGGTGAGTTGTGGCTGAAGGCACCGCTGCCTCTCCGGTGATTGAGAGGGCTGCTAGGCTCACTGGATACACCATCCAGGTGCTTGTTGCGTCCTGCGCGGGATGAGCTGTTAACCTGTACATAATAAAGTCAGAATACATGACAACTCATGATTATAAAACTTCTGGATAAAATAAGCATCTCTAAGATCAATGAGCAAAAAAAAATCACCTTCGTAATGTTTTTGTTTTTGTTTTGTCCTTAATGTATCTATCTGTTAAAATAGTGGTTGGAATCATTTAAATTCGATAGCTCATAAAAATTCCATTTATTATGTGTAAACCTTGCTAGTACAACAACAACAACAAATCTTTCAAGCCTGAAAGGTATGGAAGACTTCCTTCAATTGAAATCTGTCTAAAACCTTACCAGTTCTCTATGTCTCCTTGTGCGTAGATTCTTTTTGACGTCAAACGACTCTCCTTCCCTGACAGGCTTGAACATGAAGGCAGGGGGCGCACGAGGGTTCTGAATCGGCTTGAGGATACCATACTTCTTGAAGTAGACTCTGCAATCGGTGCACAGGAGCACTCTGTCTCTGCCACCATGGTGCCAGCCCTTGGAACCTGGGGAAAAATAAGGGACAACTTATTACGGAGTGGATTTCAAAATAGGGAGTCTATTTAACATCATCATCATCATATATCTGTAAAGCGCTTAGAGACATCGCCGATGGATTAGGCGCTATATAAAAAGTGGAATATTATTATTATTATCTCCTTTGAGTTTAATTTTTTGCTGATCAAAACCCACTGTGTCTCAATTATACAAATACACAGCAAGGAATAGCATTTTACAATATTTCAGATGTATCAAAGTTGACCAAAATAAAAATAGCTGGGCTACATGTTTATATCACTCATCAATGCAAAAAAGGTGGGAAGATGGAGTGAGGCACTGACAAAGGATGCTTGATAAAAGGCAGCATCGCAAATGAAATACATGTTAGTATTTTGAAAAATGATTTTATTGTTGGCATATGGGCATTTTCAACACTGAAACGTACTCGTCAGACATTGTAAAGTGCCTAAAACTGCTTGGCTACTGCATATAAAGACTATCTATGAAATACCCTTCATGATATGAAAATTCAGTTTCCCATCAACAACAAAAAACAACAATATGATTATGTAAGGAAGAATATAGATCCCATTGTATAAAATAAATTTTATGATGTTCTCTTCAATACTTACTTGTTGTAAAGCAATGTCTGCATGCATAGCCACTGAAATTCTTTTCACTGTCATCACTATCTAAGTCACACTCACTTGCCGAACTCAGATCCACTGCAAAACAGAGAGGAATTCGACATTTTTTTTTTTAATATGAAGTTTTGGGGACTGTTCTGGGAAATCAATAATTTGTAACAATTCTGTAAAGTAAAGTAAAGTACCATTTTTATCAAAGATAATTTTCTTTCTTTAAATATTGCTACAGGTATGTTATACATGCTTATGTGAGGTTCTGCGGACTATGTTGTGGCAGAATTCATCTGTATAATCTTTTGCATTAAATAGTGCTCTCTACAACTGGCATTTCTGTTGATTATCCACTACCATCTGCTTCTTCAACTCCTCCAGGGTCAAAGATTTGACTCAAATGTTGATCAAACAGTCAATGCCCAGTAATGAGAGAACAAATATTTTTTTTCTTTAACCCACTACATGTTCTCAGAAACTTGTGTATACCACAAAATATAAATGTTCAAACACCGGATTGCTTACAGAATTCACTGGAAGGCGGTCGGATGTTGCGTCCATAATTCCTGCGACTGAGCACGCTCTGCCTCCTGTGGCGCCTGTAGATGCGATGATGATTAGCTTCAGGGGTCTTTTTCCAGTAGTAGTAAAATTCAACCAGGTCTCTCTGAAATAAATTGAAAAAAAATTGGAAATACAACTTCGTGCCCTTAACACAAATTTAAGCAATTGTATCCTTTTAATCGATAGGATCTTTGAACCTCTAATATACAATAAAATACCATCAAGAAAAAATGTTTTGGAGAAATTCTAACGCACAAATATTTTCTTTGTTAGATAAAATATAAGGATATATATTTATGTAAATGGTGATCCCAAATACTACAAAGTGAATTATTGATTCAAAATAACATTGTAAAATTCCACAATGCAATGTGTATCTCAAAGTCCACTCGGGATCAAAGGGGAGAAGGTGGTTGGAAGATGTGAAATCCTACCGTATCCTTGTGTTGCAAGAAATCTTTCCTGATCCTGAAGAAATTCTTGCCAAACTGTCGCAGACCCCTGATGAAGAGTTTCTGCATGAAAAATATTAGAACAAAGATTTCAAGTTAAAATATTTCTTCTTCTTCCCATTTCTACAAGCCAATACACAATTTTGCATTTGACCCATCTATTATCTTTATAATCTACATCTTTGTATTACGAAATATCTCTAGTTCAAGACTTGCAGGGACAATACATTTTGCAGGGACAATACATTTTATCATGGCATGACGCATGTAAAAACATCACTACAAAATTAAAATAAAGGTTAGGGTGCCAAAATTCAATTTTGAACACTTTCCACTGACAATTGTAGAATACTGCACCTATTTATTTTTTACTGAATGTTTTCTTTAATATGACAGATTCGAACAAATTCATATGAGAATATGTAAATGCTTGAAACTATCTGCAACGAAACTGTATTTTAATTATTTGATTGTGAGAGGTGCAAGTTTGCTCCTTGAACAAACGCTCTGCTGTCAATTTCATACACTAAACAAAATCCATAACTTCAGCCCTGTACTAATCAATATATATAATCTTAATCCTAACCCTAAACCTAACCCAAAACCCCAGATCTTTGACTCAATAAAGCATGGAGCAAATGTCAGGTCACCATTTTTGCGCCCTACTCTGGTCCCAAAGCCCATTGTTCTTCATTTTGCGAGGTACCCAAAGAGTTAATGAATGCAGCATTTACCGTTTCTTCTTCCGTCCATTTCTTGTCAATAGACCTGGGGACTGGACATTTGACAAGCTCCTGCAAGGCCTTGCCACAGTTGTAGTGGTTCTCGTGAAGCTGCCGAGAGACAAAAGAAAGAGAGGACGATCAAGATACATTTAACAACGGTTAAGCTGTAATGATTGGAAAATTACCCATCGAGGCTCAAATTTCTCATTACCTTTTCCTCCTCTAATCAAGTGTCAATGTGCACTGACATAGACATAAATCAAAATATTGTAACAATGATTATACATACCACAGTGATTGCATTGATAGTGGTTTCATCCTTGGACGCCACCTCACAACCTTCCTCAGGGGAACCCCCATCACACATTCCAACAAAGGCTGCCATACTCCTGCAAGGTTAAAGGTCAATATGATTATGTATTCAAATAAAAGCAACAAAGAACACATAGCGCGTAAAAGAATGGAACATGTTTCGAAGTTGTATACTCCATCCTCAGCCTGTAGTTTTACAACAGAGTTAAACCTTATTCTCTGGTTTCAAAGAATGTCTAAATCATCATGAGTGATTGAATATAGGATATGTCATGAATTGGAAATGACATTATGTATGTTTGCCATGGATTAATACATGTATATGAATAATAATACGAGTAACAATTTATATGGCACATTTTCCACTGGATGCAGGATTTTCCACTGTTTACATGTGCATATCCTCGAAAGCATCCAACAAACACAGGTAGCCTTTCTAAAGAGTTTCTAAAAACATAACCTAGTCCTAATAAGGTCTAGTCTAACCTGGCAGCTTGAAGATACATCTTGAGATCGATATCATTCATGACATCTGGCATCCAGCTGAGATCTTCAAAGTCCAGGTTGGTGCCCTTGGAAGGGCGTAGCTTGGGCCTGATATCCGGTAGCACAGCCTGGTGACTCGGCCCTACCCTGATCTCACCTTGGGTGCCTGCAAGTCGCCTGGATACGGGCACAAAAAGGACAGGGTTTTAAAGAGAAGGTTGAGTTGGAATGGCCATGAGGAGTTTGGGGAGATTTCCCCACAGGCCGGTCAATATTTTAGTTAAAAAGGGCTGGTAAATCTGGAATTTCCCACTCAAATTTTAGCCCCACTCCAACCCTTTGGAGGTGAACAATTTTGGGGCCCCTTTTTGGTCCCATGGGAGGGGCCCAGATCCGACACTGTTAAGTAGCAATGTTGCATGAAAAGATCTGCTCTTGAAATACTCTCATATTCCAAATAAGACTAGCTATAGCTTAAAACTTCGGACAAGATTTTGAAGCCATTTGTGTGTGTAGTCCCAAATACATATATCTGCGTGCAGTGTTTTCACTGTTAGTGATATTCAGCAAGATTTGTTGTTATTTTGATAAGTCCAAAACCTCACTTCATAATACACCCTCCCTAATAGCTTCTAGACAGTTTCTTTAACAATGCAATCACATGGCCAGTACTTAACTTTATATTTTAGGAGAGAAATGGCGGGTGATCTTTGATCCTAACAACAACAAAACTACTTTGGATCACATTATATTCACTTTCCAATTGGGCAAACCCTTCAAAAGAATCCCATATAGCTTAAAATGGATAATATTCTTGTAATTTAGATCATATAAAAGCTTGAATGCCTTTCAACTCCCAATGAAAGACAGTCAAAACTTTGCAGATTAAGCAGGCAATTACACATATATACAAGGAGATATGCCTAGAATTTCAGCAAAAACAAAACAAACAAAAAAGTCTATTATTCATTCATTTGCTTTAATAACAAAATGAGTAAAATGGGAAGCATTAAAATCTTTCATGGAATACAAGTTCTGCTTCAGGAGCAATTCTGGTAAGCAAGAAGCTGTAACAGAATTTCTAAGAGCATTAATGGTTGTTATACCGAGAGATCTATCCATTAACTACATACTACATTCTCATCATTTATATTCATGGACTAAATGAAATGGACAGTACCTTGTTTCTGGGTTGTAGCTTAGAATGTAGAAGAATGTGTTTGCAGTCGCCTCAAAGTCTTTTGCCTCGTGGATGTCCTTGAAGTGGTACACAGTACACTTCCGTCTGTAATAGTTTGACATACGACACATTGTCATCAACAAAGCACCTTTACTGGTCTCTATCTGAACTGATACCCCTGTCATAAACCCCAAATGTGCTTAATAGCAGCACAACAGCAGCATGATATGAGTTTATGAATGCAACCTTGTCAAAATAATGAACATTATTTCAGTGCTGCTAATATGGGACATCCGCATCATCCTCCAATGTGGATTTCATGGAAGGGATCGTCCTCTTTGGTCCATGGAAATGTCACTCCATTTCCTGCACAATGCGAGGTTTGTGAAGGAGTGGTCATAAACATAATTGCTTCCATCACACTACTTTTTCAGTTTGATTTTTATTGCTTAATGTGCATTATTTTAGTCCACCTGAATCTGTAAAAGGGAAATATAACTGTCGACTAGTACTTTGGAAGATACAGGTAGTGCAGGAATAACATACATAAATAAGTGGGATGCGAATCAAAAGTATATTGTTTAACTTCAGGAGGAAACACATAGCAGCAGTATCATAACTAATTTGGGAAAACTGTGGAGTGTCAAAAAACTGAAGTGAACAATCTATTCTAGACATGGCCTCTAACAGTTTTTGTTTGACATACCTCAGAGCAGATACTGGATACGTTTCTATGGTATCAGAAATAAAAAGCTCTCTGTTCTTGGCTATGGGATCTGCAGTCACAAGGTCTTGACCTGAATCTGTACAGATAAAGATATAGACAAAATACAACAATGTGTTATTAAAGTACAAGAACCTGCAGTTGAATAGCATTTCAAGGAATAAGTTATAAAAGTTAAAATGTATTGTTGTAAATAAGTAAATCTATGAGTCAAATAGACTGGGATAATATGAAAGTAAGGAAGCATAAATTGAAACAGGCGTTAGATTCAACATTTTAAGAGTTCATGTACATGTACATTCATTTGCTAAGCTACTTTATGATTCTCACAACATGCAAGAAATTCCTGCTTATTAATAGCCATTTTCATGCCTGTAACATGGATCCAGTGAGACAACTGTAGAATACCATGTATAACACGCCTCTCTTCATGCTCTTACATTGCAGTTCATATTAAAGGTCTCAGCACATTTGCTCAATCCCTGGTTGGGGATTGTAAGTATACGATGGAAAGCTGAAAAGAAATACCTTTCATACTTTGTCAGTTCATAGTTGAGCTCTAATTCAATATTGAAAAGGTCTGGGCATATTTTCTCACCCCCATTTTTTTTTTTTGGGGGGGGGGGGGTGGGGGGTTAAGCATATAATCAAAAATTGTATAGAAGTACCTCTTACACTTCAGTTCATAGTTGATATCTAGTTCAGTATTGTGAAGGTCTCATCATATTTGCTGGTTATAAGCATAAAGATTATATAACAAAAACCTCAATATACTCCAAATACACTGTAGACTTACTGTTTTCCACATGCCTATCCTGCATAAGAAGCTGGTAGACAGAATCAGGTACTTCTGACTGACGGTAATACCATTTGACAACCACATGGACATTGTCTCTCTTGCTCTGAAAAATCAAAGATCAAAGATTTCAGTACGACCTTTATCAAGGCGATGTCTTTAAAGTGTTGCAACTGGTTTGAATCCAACAAAAACCTAATCAATTGCAAGTCAATGGACAAGCCAATGATTAGATGATTCCGATCAATCGTAACTCTCCAAAAGAAAGAAGGGCCATCATGAATGTATTAAATTGACAGCTAGCCCTACTGGATCAGACCGAGTAACCAGAAAAAGTGAAAATCAGTACTCGAGAAGTCAGAGAGAATGGAAACATACTGAGAAGACATTTTGTATAGGCCCATGTCAGGGTCCATTATATTTTCACTCTTTCTTTCTAAGACTGTCTGACTGTGGTTATTTTCCCAACGAATATGTGTAGTATTCTTCACCCCTAAGCAGAGCTGCCAACCTCTGGCCAAGCTTTTCCGTACACGCCAAGCTGAAAAGTCGTATTTTGGCGATGAAATCCGTAATTTTTTGCAAGTCACCAATTACCAAATTTAAATTGTAAAAGTTAGATCTAAAAATGTCCTAAAATTACTCTTTATGACTTTATCTTCAAATCCCTAGTTTAGAGGGGAAATCCGTACTTCCGTATTTGTGTTTGAATTCCGTAACAAGCTCTGCCTATTCTTCCGATGAAACCTGCAGTAGTCTGTACGTGAAAAGCTCACAAGGTACATGTATATAATGCTGATTGTGTAATCAGGATTATTATTCTAATCAGCACTGGAAATAAGATGCACCTCTTCAACGAGTAAACAAATAAACTGTACCCAAGAAGTTTGCACTTACCACTTTGAATTCTTGGACAGCACAGATGAAATATGGCATTTCGGCTCTGGGACTCTCCATGTACACATCATCTTAAAGGGAAAGGCAGAGAAACCAGAATTGGAATTTTGAGCTTTATGTTTAGCAGAAACAGATAATCCAAAAGTAATCGGCATGAGAAAAGATAAATAACATAAATCTGCACTGTACATGTACATGCATCAGATATGCATAAATGAACATTACGCATTGCACACCTGCACTTGTAATCAAACATTAGTACCCGATATCTACTTTCCTGTAAATGCTACACGATAACATCATGTACATGTAAGCTCCACAGTATTTTTTTTTTTAATTGGAAAAATGTATAGAACTGAATACTTTACCATGATGTATACTGTATTTTACAAATATTTATTTTGAACACATCATAAAGGGTTTTCATTTTTATAAAAGAAATGCATGCAGTACAGTATACATATGTTGCATTTGCCTCCAGAACATCTTATCATGCTACATTTACATGCAAGTTGATTTTTTTACCCCTGTGGTTAAGATCGTTCTTTCAAGGAAACTTGGAAAATGCAAGATCTACATGTATCATCTTTCAAACAAAGTCAAAACCTGTAAATCCAATGACCAGGAATATTATTGCTGATATCATGTCCTATTTTTATAAACAATGCAAGAGGTATTTATGACTGACATTAAATTTATGAATTGATATCATACCTCCAACTTCATACTCAGTGCCATCCTTTGACCTGTAAAGCACTACCTCGCCATCGCTGTTGCGTTCTGTTCGCGATTCCAGAGTGCTCTTGCGTGACGGATTGCGCCTCGTCTCATGCTCCCCATCCTCCTGCTTGTCGTTATCGATGGAGCGCTTGCGTCTATGGGTGGGCGTGGATTGGTTGGAGTGGGTATCTCCCTCTCCTTCCTTCTTCTCACCCATGATGGAAGGAGAGGTCAAGTGTCAAAGGTGAGGATATTGTAGGAGTATCAACAAACCAACCTGGGATGTCAACAGGAGAGTAAAATATGATACACCACATTAACAAACTACACTGTAATAATTATTGTTATTTTTGTATTCTGCATATATATGCATTTACTTAGAAAATGAAGGGAGTTCATATTGTTTGGGAGTTTTTTAAAATAAATCTCCCCCCAAAATTAAAGAGTTGCCATGGAAATATTAATATCATTTTACCCAATCTTTGAGCCGGTTCTGGAGCCAGTTTTCAGCAAAGCGGCGGTTTTTTTAACACATGTGCAAACTCAATGAAGAGTTGGTGTTCACACTGAACAAATCCCAGCAGCCCAATTTGGAACTACGTGTACAGCATATTTCTAACACACTGATTATTGATGACTTGCAACATGCAAGTGGGCACTTTTGGGCTTGCAACAAAATAATATATCTACGACTTGGCCTCAGAGACAGCGGATTTCAAACAAATGGCTGAATCGATCATAACACATGCATGAAATTTTTTACAATGCCCACATTATATGCAATATTTACTGACTAGGTAATACTGAAAATTTTGAGAAGTAAAATTCTACAAAACATGAAATCTTGGGCTATTTAGAGCTTGTACTTTAACTTTGGAAACCTTATATTGCCATACGATGCAGAGTTTGCCCTGATGCCGAGTTAGCCCCCTGCATAAGAAAGTAATTTCACCCAATTGTGTCTCTAGATCTACATCTATCATGTGTCTATACTAATAATAATTTTGTATTACCGTACTATAAATTTGATTAAACAATATTCAGCAGAAGATGCGCACAGCCAATATGGAAGACTATTTTCCATTTGTGAGACCTTTTCCATGGTTATGGCCTTTTGTGACTTTTTTTGTCAATAATTTTGGTAGCCTGGTTGGATACCAATTTTCTTTGTTTAGATTTGTTGCACAGGGATCACCCTGGCTCAACTTGAAACTGTGATAGGCAGATTACCCCTAAAAAATTACTCCTTTTGACCATCTACTTTTGTCTTTATTACATTTTTTGTTGTAATCCACATACAAAACAAATTCACCTCTACTGTTTAGCAGGCAGAACCCGTGTCATGCATCAACTACATTGTAGAGTGTGTTTAAATTATGTTTTAAAGTTTTCTAATGCCAATCAAAAAAAAATGTTTGCTCTGTATGTTAGGAGTTCAATGTCCCTATAGTATGAGCTTCAAATATTGATTTTATAAAGTGCTATGGCAAGTTGAAATACACTTCTAATGAACATTACAGCGACTTGTGAGTAGACTAGTCGACGGACCTATACGTACACGCTCGCATAGAATAAGTGCCCGCGCGGAAACGAACTTGAGGGGTTTTTTATGTTTTCCTTCTTATTTTCTTCTTACTCCATAACCATTAACCCACTGAAGGCCAGATAAAGTGTTTTGAGATTGATTTTATACATTCTAGCTGTTCACTAATTATTTTTTTTAGGCAATTGGTACACTTTAAACACTTTAAAATATCATGAATATGCAAACTTTGGTCAACCCAAACAACCTCAACCTCATTGACATGTCATAGTCGCAGTCATGCATCATTCATTGTGATTGTTTTACAAGATAGCCACATCAAAACAAACCAAAGGCACAGCACTCCCAAGTTGAACTTCCAAGTTCACAGACATGATAAAAATTTTAGGCCTCTCAACATGTCCAATAATCTTTACTACGTGTACGCTTGCTGCAAGCACACACTCGCAAACAATCTTGAGATATATACTGTACGTTCGGATTTACATGTATGTACATGTAGGAGATGAGTTTGAAACTCTCGCGATGTGTTGGGCAATACACATGCCTAATTGCCTAGTCTCGATATCGGGTTGCGATCTCTGTACCCCTCAACCCCTCTCTCCATATCCACACGTGACTACCAAAAGCACAAATTTTGTTAATAAATATAACTTTTCTTTTCCACCTTTTTCAGATGCATTGTACTTCAAACAAGTAAGAATTAGAAAAGAACTGATTATTAATATAATTTGGTTACTGTGAATGTATCTTTTGCAAAGATACTCACGAGGATGTACATGTATTTTTTTAAATGTGCAAAATTTGACATGAGTTAGGGAAAATCACAGGCGTACGTCTATAGCATGAACACGTTTTGAGGGTATAATTCACCTTTTTTAAAAACAGAGGTTTGATGGAGAACCTAGGCCTAGGCCTATGCCCTGGTAACAGTATATTGTTATATACTGTTACGTGCCAGAATCCAATGACCGGGGTAATAATATATATCAGCGCTTTGAGCCAGTTTGGGAAAGGCGCTTTATAAATGCCAGGTATTATTATTATTATTATTATATTTTTTTTCCTTTGAATTTTCTATTTACTAAGTTACATGTAGAGTAAAGGTGGGTGTTTTCGGCCGGGATGAGAATTCGACCAGTACGACGTATGCAAGCTAAAAATTACTTTAAAATGCATAACATGATAGCATATCACATATAACACACATACAATGCATACCAAAGTCAAAGGGCAACCGCAGTAGCAATGAAAACAATATCCATAAATATCACATTTTAGCGATGTGATCGGCAGTCCCACTACCCTAATCTGAAAATTTGTGTATCTTACACGTTTCCATTAAAGCAAAATGGGTTCCAAAAACTGAGCTGTATTTCAAGAAATTTTCAGTTTTATATCAGGATTATTTGTATGTCGCAGGCTCAAAAGTGTCAAATTGCACATTGCAGTCAAAGATTAGTCGGTGCACACGCGATATCTCCGTTAGTCTCGAGATTTCAGTTTCTCATACCGGGGAGCAGTTTTCAGCCGGGTCTTACGAGGGGGAACTCTGGCAATGGACGCCGGCTCAGGCCGCTGGGACTTGATCAGCGGGCAAACGCACGGCACGTGCACACACTCCCAACCGACTTTGTACATGCGGCCGAAAGCTGATCTGCTAGGCCGAAAACTGCTTCCGAGACAGCGTAAATGAAAATGAATATTGCCATGGCAATAGAGGATTTTGTCTTAAGTGGCCGAATTCTCCCCCCCCCCCCCACTTACTCTAAGTCTAACACTAACAGTTAGTATACTATTAATACATGGTTGGGAGTGCGTTGGTGCGATCTGGCAACACAAAGGTTTTTATCCTGGTGTACTATACGCACGAGGTGAAGTCTACAAAAATGGTTACGAACCCCATAGAAACGCCAAGAGTCGCAGTCATGGAGGCTGCCATTTGCTTTCCTGGATGACATCACAGAAGCGCAGCCAACAAAAGTCATGCGCGTTTCAGTGCGCGCATGTTCATGTAATCCCTGCGCTAAAATTACAATTAAACTACGCGATTCCATTGCGTTATAAGTTTGCACGTACCAGAGGTACGCGTACGCGCAGCTCAGCCGTGCTTTAGAGCCTTTTTGGCGTGTGTTATCACTTTTTTTTTTGCACGGTCACGTGGTGTTATTTGACCAATCAGGATGGCTACATTCTTGAACCCGTTTTATAATCATTATTATTCCTCACATAAAAGTTTGGAAATTGAATTAATGGAAGCCCCAACAATTTAATCTGGACTGCAACTGCAAGTGGAAGTTAGGGACAGTCAGAGACAAAGTGGATGCCAGCAACTAAACATGATGTAGCAGATGCACCCTAGCTTTACAAGCTCCTTGGCTTATCAATCTGGTACATGCCTACGGAGCATATACTGTGTGTGGAGGGGGATATCAACAAAAAAATCTAGATCTAAATATCACCATTTCCCACATACTGTGAGCCATGCAAACCACTCTCGGAGTTTGCTAAAGGGGTTACCTTCCAGGATCAACTAAAATTGTAAAAATTGAATGAATAAAAAAGAAAAAAAAATAATAATCGGCAGGTGTGATCAGGTTTTTTTTACCTTGCACATGTAACTTATATGGGACTACACATGCAAAATATCCAAGAAATACAATAAATTCAACTCACCGATGTTGGAAAAGATATTTCCAAAAATGAAATCAGTAATTTACTGTTGATTCTCACGAAACGAGCTATCGGAGTCATTGTGTACATTTCCTGGTCGCCGCGGGCGCTGACATCTCCCCAAAAGAGTTTTGTCCTTAAAAATTCGGTCCCTATGGCATACACGGAAAAGTCCCGATTTTCTGTGTGCGCGATCATAAAGATCGATGAGTGCTTGCGATCCCGAGTTTCTTCGTGGACAAAAATTTTATTGGCCGATTTTAGTCTAAGACATCGGCAGTATGTAAACAACACGCGATCACGAAACAAATCGGCGGGGATTTCTCCAGTTTTGGACAAGATTTTGACTTTGGATTTTGCTGAAAATATCAAGTTCTTCCTAACGGCCATTTGAAGTAGGAGTGAGATTTTTAAGGGCTGAATTTGAAAGCAAGTATTTAAAATATTTATCTTATTTCCCCCCCATACCTTTAGTACATGCGACATAAAATACCAACTATTTTACAGTAATGTAGCCATGAGTGACTAAATATAGTGCGCTCATCTTGAATTTTGTAATAATCCAAAATTAATCCAAAATTAACCTCGTTTTGACATGTTGTCAGCGGGGTTATCGCAAATGAATCGAGGCGAACGGAATACTAATATAGTGACGCACGCGCGCGTGCGCGCGTACATAGGTCCCAGCTTAGCTGCGGAGCTCCTGACTCAAATGCAGTCAAAGCTGATAAATTTGTTGTTTCATCGTATTTTGGTTAAAATATTACAAATACCACGTAGGATAATCTCACAAACTTTACTTAAAATGCAATAAAAAATCATAAATTTGCGTGAAGGTGGATGAATTTTACGATTTGAAAATATTTTCCGATGAAAAAAAGGCGAGAATATTACATCGCGGACGATCGCGAACGATCTTTTCTCGCATGTTGAAGCACTACTGCGCGTGCGCAATGGTGATTGACAATTCGAGAGACCAGCACTGAGAAAAGATCGTTTGTGACATTTTTATCGCATTTTTTTGCCAAAGAAATATTGAAAACGTGCGTATAATCACTCCGATTGCAAGTTTTTTTTATTTTCATGTAGGCCTATGCCTAAGTACGAGTAGGCCTAGAGCTGGTGATTTTATGTGATGTGGTAACTGGTATTTTTTATATTTTAATTGAACTTTGGTCAAAGCAAAAGTAATGCACAAGGGTGTATAGCTCGTCCGCGATTTACTGCGGCAGCCCAAACACGTAGTGTTCGGGCTGCGATCAGCAGTCCTTTGATTGCTTGGATGTCTATTAATTACAAGGTCGTTTGTCAAAATGATAGCCATGAAACATGACATTAGTTGATTTGAGGCCACTTTAGGTACTTACAAAACTTTACGATTGACTGTCGTCTTTCTTTTCAATGAGGATGATACAAAAAATGCATATTTATCTCCAAGAGCCTGTACTAAAAACTTCCGTAGGTCGGTGTTTTGCTTGCAATGCGCATGCGTCAGCAGCTCCAATATAATACAGACAAGAAGGGAGGATTATGAATATTCATTAGACGAGTGGGCTCGAGAGATTGGCGGATCACGGTGGATATATGAATATTCATTATTCCTGTGACGAAAACTATGGCGTCATTGTAATAAATATTCATAGGCGCATGCGCAACTGCCTATTTTCGTTTCTGCTTCAACAAGATGGCGAATGGGACTGATTTCGAAAATTGAGAGTAAAAAGTGACATTCATCGATTCTACACATTTTTTAGGAAAATCTGATTTGCGGAAGGTCTGTTTAGGTAAGTGGCATCGTATATATGATACTTGAATTTAAAAAAAAATTATATGGCCATATTTTCAATGGTCATTTGAACATTGGTAAATTGTGAGACCCACCGAATCGTACTGGTTTCACTCAGGACGCTGCCACTTTGTGGCAGCGTCCCGGGGCTACTCCGCGATGAGCCAAATATTTAATTTGTATTTGTAAAAAATTGTAGCACCATAGGCATAGCCATAGCCTAGGAAAGCACATGACATAGCGATCGACCCCAACGGCACATCAGCAAGCAATGGTCATATTGACCATTAGGATCATATACATGTGTGTATACTGGGTATTGGGGATACAGATGTAATTTTGTTTGAAATGGAGGTTTTTGTGGGCAAACTGATACTTAAGTATCACTCTTTAGAGTTTACGTTATAAGTTCGTTAAGATACAAAATGTAGAAAGTTATAAAAACTTACATTTACAGCCTTGTTTTTCGTACTTGTTACCCACACCTCCATACGGATGACGACTGCTCTCAATATGTTGCGCACTAGTGAGGCCGCTCTACATGGTTACGCACCATAGATACGTACGCTTAAATGTTACGCACACAAGCTATTCTACGAAGACCTGGAAGGGCCAAACTGACGACGTAAAAAAATAAAAAATATTACGTACGTACGTAGTAATTATTACGTACGGATTATCTTTTATTTTTTTACGTTGTCAGTTTGGCCCTTCCAGGTCTTCGTAGGAGATCGACGAACCAATCGCGCCGGTACCACTACGAGCGCTGAGGGCTCCCTTCATCATAATCGTGAAAAATACAAACTGGATGCTGACGGGACAGTCTCGATAGGAGTACGGATTATCTTTTATTTTTTTACGTTGTCAGTTTGGCCCTTCCAGGTCTTCGTAGGAGATCGACGAACCAATCGCGCCGGTACCACTACGAGCGCTGAGGGCTCCCTTCATCATAATCGTGAAAAATACAAACTGGATGCTGACGGGACAGTCTCGATAGGAGTTATCGACAAAAAGTACCCAAAATTTCAGGAAACCCTCTTCAAAGGTCACAAAACAAACTGGTAAGTTTTAATCATCTATTATTCAACATAATTCTTTATATTTAAGTAGATTTCAACCGCAGGTATTAACCACTCATAGGTACACGCCATTGCCGACTGTGTAGTAACGCAGCCAACACACATCCCATACCTAAACTGCATTTCTGGCTATATTTAATTGAATATCATCTATTGCAGTTTACTTACATCCAAAGAATTATATTGAATAATAGATGATTAAAACTTACCAGGTTGTTTTGTGACCTTTGAAGAGGGTTTCCTGAAATTTTGGGTCCTTTTTGTCGATAACTGCTATCGAGACTGTCCCGTCAGCATCCAGTTTGTATTTTTCACGATTATGATGAAGGGAGCCCTCAGCGCTCGTAGTAGTACCGGCGCGATGGGTTCGTCGATCTCCTACGAAGACCTGAAAGGGCCAAACTGACGACGTAAAAAAATTAAAAATATTACGTACGTACGTAATAATTACTACGTACGTACGTAATATTTTTTATTTTTTTACGTCGTCAGTTTGGCCCTTTCAAGTCTTCGTAGAATAGCTTGTGTGCGTAACATTCTGCGTACGTATCTACGGTGCGTAACCATGTAGAGCAGCCTCACTAGTGCGCAACATTATTGAGAGCAGTCGTGATCCGTATGGAGATGTGGGTAACAAGTACCAAAAAGAGGGCTGTAAATGTAAGTTTTTATAACTTTCTACATTTTGTATCTTAACGAACTGATAACTTAAAATCTAAAGAATGATACTTAAGTATCAGTTTGCCCACAAAAACATCAATTTCAAACAAAATTACATCTGTATCCCCAATACCCAGTATACACACATGTATATGATTCTAATGGTCAATATGACCATTGCTTGCTGATGTGGTATTAACTTAAATATAGCCAAAAATGCACAGTGATGCATTATTAGCACCGCCTGCATTCTGCCTGCATTCCTACACAGTCGGCAATGGCGTGTACCTGTGAGTATGAGTGCCCAACGGCAACAGGAGTGATTCCGCGAAGCCAGACGTAGTCTCAGCGCACTCATAGGTACACGCCATTGCCAACTGTGTAGTAACGCAGCCAACACACATCCCATACCTAAACTGCATCACTGTGCATTTTTGGCTATAATTAATTGAATCTCATATATTGCAGTTTACTTACATCCAAAGAATTATATTGAATAATAGATGATTAAAACTTACCAGGTTGTTTTGTGACCTTTGAAGAGGGTTTCCTGAAATTTTGGGTCCTTTTTGTCGATAACTGCTATCGAGACTGTCCCGTCAGCATCCAGTTTGTATTTTTCACGATTATGATGAAGGGAGCCCTCAGCGCTCGTAGTAGTACCAGCGCGATGGGTTCGTCGACCTCCTACGAAGACCTGGAAGGGCCAAACTGACGACGAAAAAAAATAAAAAATATTACGTACGTACGTAATAATTACTAGGTGCGTACGTAATTTTTTTTTTTTTTTACGTCATCAGTTTGGCCCTTCCAGGTCTTCGTAGAATAGCTTGTGTGCGTAACATTCTGCGTACGTATCTACGGTGCGTAACCATGTCGAGCGGCCTCACTAGTGCGCAACATTATTGAGAGCAGTCGTCATTCGTATGGAGGTGTGGGTAACAAGTACCAAAAAGAGGGCTGTAAATGTAAGTTTTTATAACTTTCTACATTTTGTATCTTAACGAACTGAACTTAAAATCTAAAGAATGATACTTAAGTATCAGTTTGCCCACAAAAACATCAATTTCAAACAAAATTACATCTGTATCCCCAATACCCAGTATATACACATGTATATGATTCTAGTATTAATGGTCAATATGACCATTGCTTGCAGATGTAGTCTCAGCGGAGCATATCCCCGAACGAAATAGACTTATTTTTCGGTCTACAGATTGATAAGCCAAGGAGCTCGTATAGCCAGATGCACCCTGCCGACTGCACTGCACTGCAGCTGCAGTTCACTGCCAGTCACCATTGCAGTGGGAATTGAACGCCCATTATCATTATAATCCATAGACCATACACAAACGTCCATTGACCACAATCTCACTCATCTCACACTGAGCCACATAAACAGTGCTGTGTACGCAATGATCGGAAACCAGTTATTTTCATCGCATTTTTAACTATCTAAATTCAAAATGAATTAAACGTAATAATTATTTAATATATCTTACACATTTCATGAATAAATAAAAATATAACCAAAGCAGACTTACATTCTGAAAGGCACAGAAAAACAGATTTAACGCTAACGTTACATGTTGATCACACAACGCAAGAACGATGAGTAAATTCCGTCATTGTCTCCTTCTTTCGTTGTATGGTATCGGCAATCAGTCAAATTTGACTATTGTTGCCAATGACATTATACAAAGTCATGTAAGTTCAAATCATATAGTATGTATCTGATTTATCTCTATGGTTCAAATTCAGTATTTCTGTCTGACTCCTTCTCTCTTTTAATTTACATTTAGAATCAAGTAAACTTTTAATACTTTATATACATCTGTATTAAAACTTAGTAAAAAAAAAAAATAACAAAACACCACATGCTTCAGCTCAGTTGTTCCAACTAGCGCTTGCCTAGCCCTTTCATAAATGCAATCTTACCGATATACGGAGCGGTACTTTGCGCCGTTTTTTCGGACATGCCTAGCCTAGGTAACTCATGCATAGACATAGGGGCGCTGTTGTACCTGTGCTTACTGATGGGTTGAACATGTATTTTGGATAATTATCAATTAATGAGATGAAAACACTTGTGGGCTAAGTCAGTAGAAAAGGGGGCTTCTAAATGAACCTAACTGTGTGCATCATTTATACATTAAGACATAACTCTTAATTATAATATACACAAAGGAAGAAAATACATTAATTTAGCGTTGAAACTCAGACCTACATAAAATACACAATGCTAGTATCCCTAGTTCTTCTTTACTGAAAAAGGGAGGGATAAGCCTACCCCCGGGAGCCTATACCTTCCCCGAGAAACGCTTCGTTCGCAGAACGAAACGTGTAATAGCCCTTTGTATTTGGGGATCACTACTTTTCAAATACTCAATTATTTTTCTTTCATTGGTTTCATTCAGTTCAGACAGTCCTGAGCATCGCTCTCTCAATCAGTGGCGGATCCAGGATTTCATGACCGGGGGGAGGGGGATGAATGTTTGTCAGCTTTGGAAACGGTCGGACCCGTATTTTTGGGGTCTCGCCAGCTTCTCGAAAAGTCGCTCAGTGTGTGTGTGGGGGGGGGGGCACGTGCCCCCTGTGCCCCCCCCCCTGGATCCGCCACTGTAAATAATATATTTTGGGCAATCTATAAGGTAATGGCCGACAGTTTCAACCTGTTGACATCTGTCACAGAAACCAGTTGGATGAATCATGGTTGAGCCCTTATCACTCCAACTCGAAGACGATGGAGTATAATTTCTTGTTTTCTACCTAGGTTACAAGTGTAAGTGGATGTAATCGATGACTGCAGCTCTTTTAAACTGGAATTTGATTGATTCCATCTTTCTTGCCAGAGTACTTTGGAACTCTGAACTATAAGTTGTTTTATTTCTGAAAGCGTTATTTTGTTATATATTTCAATATTTTTGGATAGAGCAGTTTTTGCACACGAGTCTACTATTTCATTGCCCGTGATTCCGCAGTGTCCTGGGATCCATTATATATCTATTCCTCAGTGTACTTAAGCCTCGTAGTAATCGTTAGAATTTCATTAATAATTGGTTCATTATTTTGGTTTTGTATGGATAAAAGAGCACTATATGTGCATCACTAAATATAACCACACCCGTTTATATAAATGTCCATATTTTCTACCCATTCGAGGGCTAGAAGAATAGCAATCAATTCAGCCCTGTAAGACGAAGTGAAATTAGTTAATCTTTTCCCTCGATGTATTGAAAAGTATACATAAAAGGCAGATGAACTTACTCCTTTATCAGGTGATTTTGATCCGTCAGTGTATATGTGCAATTGACTTATCCATTTGGTGTGTAGGCTCTGTTGTTGTAATTACATGGGATGGTCTGTTTTCTTTAATTGTAAGTTTAATTCAGAAGATATGATTGGTGGACAGAATAACCGGCATGGGGGGGGGGGGGGGGACAGAAGGACTAAGTTTTTCGATAATTTCTTTTCCCATCTTACACTGTAACCTGTATCCAAAAGGTTTACAAACAAATTTGCCTTTTAGGTATTCAAATTGCCAGCATGGTTCTATATGACTTACCAGTGGGTGATTAAAATTTCTCTCAATACTTTGTCTGTACTTGCTAGATAACAATTGTCTTCTTAGGTCTAGAGGTAGTTCCCCCATTTCACCCTGTAAAGAACTCAAAGAGGTTAACGGGAGACACCCCGCACATATCCTGTAAGAGCTTGATGTTGCACAGAATCTAAGATCTTTTTGGTAGTTTCAGCTGCACTCATATGCTTGGCACCCGTAGTCCAGGAGAGATCTGATAAGTGCTCGATAAACAATTAGAAGGGATTTTGAAGAGCTTCCCCATTTTGTTCCTGTCAAACTACGTAATATGTTTAGTTTTCGTTTAGCACCCCTTTTCTTTCTAATTATTGCTCTTTTCCCTTCTTATGAATATCCCTGTTTATTTCTGTATAATAAGTGTCCTTTTTTCTAATAAGTGCCCATTCCCATTCTGATTAGTGCTCCTTTTCTCCTTTTGATAAGTGCCCCTTTTTAAATCTATTGCATTTTCCTCTTCTGATAATTGCCCCTTTTTTACCTACGGTTTCCCATTGTTTCTTACAAAAGAGCTTCCGGCAAAGCAAAAGATTTCTCATTTCGCTCTCTCGAATGTATCCATAATTAACACAAAGTAAGGGCAATATTTTCTGAAAATTTACCAAAGGCTCGCTCGCTCTTATGATATACCTAAGTGTGAAATCAAGCAGATCGCATGAAGTATCTTGATAAGATGTAATCTTAAAGAAAAACGATATGGTCATGTATGAATTGTAATATCATTCGACATTACCCCCAAATTAATTTGCTGTTGTCATTTTCATCATATCGCCGGAAATAATGCACCGTAACCCAAGGCCTTCAGCATTAGTATACAAAAGTATGAACATTTGTACTCGCTCGCTTCGCTCGCTCGCACGTGAATCATAGACCATTATACACACAACTACTAATAATGGCGAAGCTGATCAAGCAGTATCCAGGACTACCTAAAGATAGAAACAATTAAAAAATTATTAAGATGTATTAATTAGACTGTAGTACCCGGTGTAGTACCTGATACCAATGTCAAAAAATTGTTCTTTTCTGGCTTTTTTTTCACCGTTTGTAGGTATACCCCATTTTTAAGTACCCTTTCTTGCTCATGCCGCCCCCCCCCCCCCCAACACCGATCCTACCGAGGAGTGTTCACAATATCTGTCAATGGCTGTAGAGCGTTTTATAAATAAGGCCCAGGGAGGGTGAACATGCGAAGGAGCATAATATTTTCTTCAACATAAACACTATATGAAACGTGTCTATAATTTTTTGAAATATATCTAAATAGTGGGGGCTTCCATGCCACCCACCCCGGTTTCACGCCCCCTGCACGATCTGTCCCAGGATAATTACCTACTACTGAGCAGAAAAGAGTAAATATTTATGCAATAAACCACCGATTAAATGATGCTTCCAATTGGTTGAATAATTCTATTTATTTTTACCTATATTTCAAGCATTGGCGGATCCAGGTATCAAAATTTTGTCGACACCCCCCCCCCCCACTACTGAGCGAATTTTCGAGAAGCTGGCGAGACCAAAATATACGGGCCTACCTCTAAGTTGACAAACCTTCATTTGTGTGCCCCCTCTTTTACTCAATCCTAGATCCGCCCCTGTTTCAAGGAGGATTTCAGAATACAAACTACATTAAAAATCCATGAAAACAAATGAATAGCTAGACAAGTCCACGAGGCCTGAGGATACTCATGCGTTGCCTTATCCATTATCACCTAAATTGCAAAAACTTGAGAATGATCAGTGCCCCTAAGGGCCGCAGGGCCAGAATTGTAAAGATAATTATGCCTGATGCGGTCACTGGCTCTATAATCAATTTTGCACAATTTAAGTAATTGCCCCCCCCCCAAAAAAAAAAAAAATAAAAAAAAAAATAGTAATAATAAATAAATAAATAAAAATATAAAAGTATTAAAAAAATAAGAAAAATAAATAAATAAAAATAAGTAAATTATACTACTAATAATTAATAATAATAATAATAATAATATAATAATAATAATAATAATAATAATAATAATAATAATAATAATAATAATAATAATAATAATAATAATAATAATAATAATAATAATAATAATAATAATAATAATATAATAATAATAATAATAATAATAATAATAATAATAATAATAATAATAATAATAATAATATAATTCCGGGCCCATTACTCGCCCGAAGCCCCGAAGCTGACCGATAAATTTTCCTTTTTCGGTATGCCGGGGGTGGGGGGGGGGGGGTGTAAACTCTATACTGATATATACTTAGACTGATACTTAGACTGATACTGTCCGGGGTGACTATCGTGATATTTACCTTTTGAGGGGCCCAACATCTCAAATTCCTCCACTAATCTAACATACATTGTTTTTGCCGACGACACTACTCTTTTTTGTTCTCACACTGAACTTGACTCATTAATAAACACAATTAACAATCAACTCCAAAACGTTTCAATTTGGTTTAAAACCAATAAATCTTCCTTAAACATAAAGAAGACAAATTTCATACATTTTAATACAATACATACACAAATCGATTTACAAAACAACATTTTTATCGATGGTCTACCTATATATCTAAAGAAACAAAATCAAAGTTTCTCGGAGTTACCATTGACGAAAACCTAAGTTGGATACATCACATAAAGAATATCAACACCACCATATCACGAGCTGTCGGCATTCTATATTCAAACTTAAATATATTCTACCAAATAATCTTTATGCTTTATAATACATTACTTCTCCCCCACATATCATATTGCAACATGATTTGGGCAAACTGTGCCAAATACAAGATTAATTCAATACTTTTACTGCAAAAGAAAGCACTACGTACGTAGACGATCCGCCATTTTCTCGATTGTGCCCCCCCCCCCTTTTAGAATGAAGACCTATTTTTTTTTTTTTTTTTTTTTTTTTTTTGCTTGTCAGGGAATTATGGAGGGAAACTGGACCCCAACGACTTTTCGAGAAGCTGGCAAGACCAAAACAAATACGGGTCTACCTTTTCCAAAAGTTGACAAACCTTCATTTGTGTGCCCCCTCTTTTACTCAATCCTGGATCCGCCCCTGTGCACAGGCTCACACTAGAGCGAACTCCGACCCGTTATTCCATAAACTCAACACCCTTAAAGTCTCTCCCATAAATACACTCCAAATAGACCTACCTATGTTCAAAGTCTCTATACATCAAGTTCCATCCCCACTTAGTGATGTCATCAATACCCAACCGGTAACGCTAATAATTACCAGCACTTAAAAAATCCTAAAACTTTGTTAAGCACGCAAAACTATTAGACATACCGGTCCCGATATATGGAATTCACTACCAGATGAAGTCAAGTCACACACTATACTCTCTATTCTTTCAAGGCATGCAGCCGCTAAAAGGTACCTCATCAAACAGTATGATGACTCTGGGCGTAAATGACACATTCCATCTTCTTCTCTCCTCTTTCTCCCACTTTCTTTCTTCATCCTCTCCTTCTCCTTTTCTCTCTCTTTATCTGCACGCCCTGCACTTCCCACTATTCACTTCTTCCCTCTGCCTATTAAACTCTTCTCTAATATCTCTTCTACACAGTTCACCTTTCTACTTACCATCCTCTCCTCTTCATATTTTTTTCTCCATACATCTCATCTCATCCCCATCCTTAATTGACTTCAATTACTTTAAATACAGCGGGGGGGGGGGGGGGGAATCTTTTTTTTTTCCTTTTTCTTTTTTTTTTAATATCCCCTTTCTTTCGTATTTCATATTTTTTGTAAAGGATTATCACGCCATCAAGTTTTGCTTATTATGACAATCCTTCTTTATGATTCATAATTACGTTGATTATACAATGTAATTACTCTATTTGATAATGTATTAATATTTCTTTATGTTGTAATCAGTTTGTAAAATATGTTTGAAAAAAAAAGATCATTAAGATAAATAAATAAATATATATTTTTTAAAGTTCATATCCTTGAAGCTGCCACAATGTTTTTTTTATGGGGTGGGGGGGGGGGGGGGGGGGGGGGGTAACTGGCCGACAGCTGGCCCCGACAGCGTGGTTTGGCCCGATTGCGAATTTAAAAAAAATCAGTTATAAAGAAAAGATTATGAGATTAAATGAGAAGCCAGAACTTTATCGTTTCCCTTTGAAAAGTATTTTCTCTACTTTTAGAGATTTTACTCTTAGGGCATATTCGTACGGTAGCCTTCCATCTGTATTTGTAGCCGTTGGTCCATAGGCCCTAAATGAATGATCAGGGTTGATCATTTCCAAAGTGGAAACGGCCGAACGGGGATATGAGGTATTCCTTCTCATGGTATAGTTAGTATTTGATTTTTGATAATTAAAAGTCGGTAATTTTCTTTCTTTAAAAACAATAGAATAAAACATTTGCGAGAGTTATTTTTGATCGATAATATAAGACCATGGCAAAGACTTCTTAAACTCCCCATGGGCCAGTCCGCCCCTACTCTCTCTCCCTCTATCTAACTCTTTCACTTTTTTTCTTTTCTCTTTCATTTTCTCTTTTCTATTCCACTCTCTTTCTTCTCCCTCCCCCCAAGTTTTCACAATTTGTTTTCTTTTCTACAGGCCTCTTTTTTCGGCTACCAACAGGGGCACAGCCCCTTGGGCTCACTGGATCCGAAAATTGGCTCAAGGGTCATTTCCCTCTCTTTTCAAGGGTGGGGGGGGGGGGGGGGGGTATTCTTCATGATGATTTTTTAAAGGAGAATTATCTCTCCACTTTTACAATTAGGTACCCCCCCCCAATAATATAGTCCGCCCATCCCTTCAACACTCGTAATATAAGCGCTTGTATAATTGAAACAAATAACTATTGTTGAAACTAGAGTTTGATATTTATGAAAGATGTCCTTTATGGCTTCACATTTAGCTACGCGACGTGGCTGCCAAATATTTGTGGTGGATATGCCCTATTTTATTTCCATTCGATAAACACGAACATAAAACTATAATTATGTTATTTGCATTTTGTTTTGTTTTGAGTTAAATAAATACTGATATGCTCTATCAAATTCAGATTAGTAGAACAATGCAAGTTTAATTTTTTAATAAAAGTTTATCTGTTGTTGACGATTACCAGTGGTATATCGATGAGGGTAGAATATAATGTTTATCTTTACCCTGGCTTCAAAGTCCACATGTGTTTGTGTATAGTTAAAATAAAGTGGTTCCATTAATAGTGAGTGAAGACGCTTGAATTTCTTTCTTTCTTCCTTCCTTTTTCGTCAATTATCATTTCATATTATTCGGGTTCCCGTTCGCATGGTCTTGGTACTGCAGTTGTTTTTCGGTTGTTCAGGACAAGGACGGTCTACAAAATGGAGTTTAAGAAGATTGCAAGAGTAGCGATATGTCTATGTCTCTTCTCCGCTGTGCTGTCTGTGAATGTACAGCATGAAAAGCACGCTAGAGTCAAGAAATCGTTGGAAATGGAGGAAGCCGTGATGCATCCCCACAAGATCTACAAGCAAGCGTCTACCACCATGAAGGAATCACCTCGTAAAGGTACTGCGGGTGTTGCTGCTGACGATGAAATATCTCAAACCCTTGACGATGAGTTTATGCAGCGAATGGAAATGGATGACTCGGATATGCATGATCCTCCAAAAGTAAAAAAATCGCCAGGACAACGAAAGGTAATGGATTTGGATGGTATGCATCCCAGGCCTGGAGTAGCAGGAGTTCCAGTCGACGATGTAATGCCCGTAGCTGACCCAGACATCAGAGATTCTGATTTATTTTCCGTCTTGGGACATGACATTTTACAGCAGATCGAATTCGACGACAGCGTCATGCATCCTAGATCTAGACGGGTTGCCAAGCAACCGTTTCGTACCTATTATAAGCCGAGAGCTCCCGATGCGGATGAACGCGTTATGCATCCTCATCACTTCGTCATCAGTGGGCAACAGAAAGACATTCCCGTGATGAAACCAATCAACGACGAAGATGTTAACATCCCAACGGAGCTTGAAGAAGATTTCATGCAACAGTTTGAGATTGATGATAGCTTGATGCATCCAGACGATGTCAGCGGCGAAAGGAAGAAGTCAACTTATTACTCTGGCAAGGATGAAGCAGGCATACAAATGCACCCGAAGGTTGCTGTAGCTTTTCGTCAGCAAGGAGCGAAGGATATCGATAAAGACTCTGATGAGGATGTGGAATACGGCGTTGATGAGGTGCTCGGACACGATTTCATGAAGCGTATGGAACTTGATGATTCCGGGATGCATGATCCAAACTGGCAACCTCAGGAACAGAGTAGGGGTAACTCACGTCGTTTACTGTCTCTAGAGAATGATGAGGACATGGATGGGGCCAGAGTTCGGGAGGAAGCCGATGATGTGTCTGAAAGGAGACCACATCAGATGGCAGTGAAAACCAAAGGGAAATTGGGCTTCTTTCGACAAATGAATGCTGGTTTTGGCTTCCCACTTCATGCTTCTTGCAAGCTGAATTGGTACGAATTTGTTTTGAATCTTTACATTATCATTTTTTTTAAATCATGAGAATAATTATGCGTCTTTATCGGTGGAGCCTGGTGTAGACATACAACTCCTCTCCTTTTCCGATTATGATCCATAAAAGAACCAATTAACTGGATATTTTACTTGCACTTGTTCTTTTCCAGACTTTCCCAGACATCCCCAAGTTTACCCCAGCGCTTGCGTATACGTGTCGTTCCGATTTTTGTGGATATGCATCTGTTGAAGCGTATCCCATATCTACATTTTATACCGGCCGGATGGGGGGGGGGGGGGGGGGGGAATGGGGGGAGGTCCACTTTCCATCCTAAAATTCGTAAATCCATAGTATAAAAATTACCATTGTGGGCTGTCGTGAAACCGAAGAGTGGGGTTTCCTTTCCCGAAGAGTAAAATAAGAGTCAAGATTTCATATAGACACAGGCCCCTGGGAACGATTTTTTTCACTGTGGGTGCTGCAGCTGTGAGCATTTTTTTTCTTAAATATTAGTTTTCTTATCTAGAAATTATGGCGCCCGGGGTAAACAATGAAGTTTCGCCCCTACCCCCCCCCCCCCCCCCCCCATCCCTACCTCCCTCAACTTATCGACGTCACTGTACAAGCGAGGGAGCAAAGCGACGAGTGGTAGATTTTTTTTTTGTTGCTTTTTTGCTTTTTTTAACCCCTAAACCAGTAAATTTGCAATTGATTACTGCAATGGGGGGTTTTCTATTCACTCCCTTCGCAAAAGGGGGCAACATTGATGGAAACCATTAAGAAATAGTCGAGGAATTTAGGAAGACAACCGAAAATTAACATTTCTTTTAAATGTTGAACCTTTGCAAAAGCGATTTTTTTACACTTAATCCTATATTGGGGCGCAATATTTAACAAGAGGATGATGAAATACAGAGTGATTGCAATTTTCTTCATTTTCTCCTCATTTTCTTTCTATCTCTCTCTCTCTTACGTTTTTAGTCCCCTTAAAGTGTCGTCCGGGGCACGTACGCCCCTGTCCCTCGTAGATATACTCCACTGATATTATTACAATATTATTGTTTCGCTAATTCCTTGGCAAAGCCAAACTTTGGCAGAGTGGAGAGGGGGTGGGGTGTGCAGACCCTGAAATCAACTTGAAATCGCCATGATATTTTTAAAAGAAAATCACCAATTTTAGTAAAAATCAAAGAAAAACATTAAAATATTAGTTGTTGATTTTGTCGAAGCGACATAACAAAATCACTCAAAAATCGTTGTTTGAGTTTTCTAATTTATTGGCTGAAAAACTCATCCAAAGGTGATGTATTTATTTCATAGTTAAGTTAAAGGGCTATAAATCGATTTAAATCAAATAAATACGATATATTTCTTTCAACCCTGCAATACACACAATTTGCATTATTGTAGTAGGACATATAAGGAAGGAAAATGTGTTGTTCGTGCGAGTGTGCTAAGCGCGAGAAGGGAGCTGAAAATGTGAATATCATTTTTTAGATTTCCAAACTTTAAAGGCACTTTCTGTATAAGTGCTCTCGGCGAAAAGTGAAATTGTCCTCACCCCCGCCCCTTCCCCATGATTACACGAAACTGCGGGGGAGCGAAGCGACCGAGCGGTATTTTTTTGTTGTTGCACTTTTAAGCCTAAACCCCCCCCCCCCCAATTTTTAAAGGGAAAGTCCACCTTGATTACAAATTGGTTTTAAAATCAAAAGCGGAAAACTTAAAGAAACAGATCACTGAAGGTTCGAGAAAAATCTGATGAGAAAAAAGAACGTTATGAATTTTTGAAGTTGAAATCAATCAAACACAAATTGGCAACTCCGTGACATATCCTGCTAACTCTTCTACCATTTGCCCTGTACCCCAAAAAATCATGATTTTCTTAGTTTCTGATGAATGAATAAATTTGTTTTTGTGTAAAAACATTATGAGCAATGGTTATATCTTACGTGCATGTATGCTTGAATATTTTGTTTAGAGAAAATGGAAATTTATGATTTTTTTGGTTCGGGGCAGATGGGAGAGGAGCTCGCAAGATACGTCACGTAGATGCCAACAGTGGCGGATCCGGGGGGGGGGGGACATAGGGGGCACGTGCCCCCCCCCCCCCCGGCCAAAAAAAAAAGCTTTTTCTCCTGAAAAGGAGAGTCTCTGAAACGTTGAGGACCTTTTTTTTTTGCTTCTCAGAAAATTTTCGAGGGAAAAGGCCTTTTTTTTTGGTGTGTGCCCCCCCCCCCCACCCGTTTACTCAATCCTGGATCCGCCACTGGCCAATTTGGGTTTGATTGATTACAACATCAAAAATTCATAACTCTCTTATTTCTTTTTGTATTTTGCTAAAACATTCACTGTTTCTTTAGTTTTTCTGCTTTTATTAAAACCAACTTGTAATCAGGTTGGACTTTCACTGCATCGACCGGTATACAGCTATGTAACAAGTTAAGTTACAATTTCTTTCAAATGGTGAACCTTCAAAAATACTATCTTATATACTTATTATATTTTTGGGGGTGCAATATTTAATGAGAGTAACATATTTTGCTTCAATTTTTAACCTTCTTAAAATGCTGTTTATATAGCCAATATTGGAATGCGAAAATAAGAGATCCTGGAGCAATACATGCGAAGGAACAAAGCCACAGAGCTTTAAATTAAAAAAAAAATCCATTTCTAATGCAATTTACCCTATGGATTTGGGGCGAATAATTAATAGAGCAAACGTTTTTTCCGTTTCTCTCTTTTGCGTTTTGCTCCCCTGCGGACACCCCGGCTCCCAGGAGCCCGTATAGACATCGCCTGTTTGTTTGTTTTGTTGTTTTATTCGTTTTACATTACATATTACATAAGGGCATATGGACATGAGTTTTTTTTTAGGAGGGAAATGGTGTAGTGTCGATGTCCTTATTAGAAAATCTGTCAATCAATCAATCAATCAATCAATCCTTTAAATGTTTTATTCATAATCATATAATGCTTGCCTTTCCTAAAATAAATTGTTTTTAACTCTTTTTTATTAAGCTTTTTTAAGATAGCGACCTGATCATTTCGATTTTATTGTTTCATGAGCAGGCTTGTCATTAAAAAATGCTTTAGAAATCATCAATCGTCAGTCGGTTTCAACAAATTAAAAGCTCTATTTCCCCCTGTATGACCAGGGGTGGACTGGAACTAAAATTCCAGTGGGGAATTCACGGAGCAACTGGCCGTTTTTTTTTTGTTTTTTTTTTCTTGGTCCCCATTTTCCCTTTTTTTGTATGGGGGAAAACTCCCTAAGGCTCCTCATTGCCAGTCCGCCCCTAGTGGCCCTGCCTATGACCCACCCCATCTTTGCATTTCAGTGTTTGCAAACTGAATGCTGCACTTCTATCGTTTTTCCCTATAATAATTATAATTTTGCCACTCTTCCCCTGCGTGTTCAGTCAATGCAGGGGAAATGATAAGTGGATACTGATACTGCGTCCCGGCCCATCTCAGCCCCAAAAGTGATGCGCAAGCACCCCCCCCCCCCCCCCCCCCCCCCCCCCATCCCGTCGTCTTTTTGCATCCACCGATATCGATGCATCCACCCCATGACCTCTTACCTACATTTTAGTCAGCTGGCGAAGGCGAACTCTTAGTCTGTTTCAAGCTTCCTAAAATTAATCATTTGGCTTGGTCATAATTTCATTACACCTAGAAATTTTTATTATGCATTCATAAACATACTTGTAGTTTTATTATCATAATTTAATTTAAATACAATATTTTAGTCCTAAACATAATTTTAATCGCAAATGACTAAGAATTCATACATATTGAAGACTGAATAAAGAATATTTCTCGCTCCCCGTGGCCGTGGATCATTTCTTAACCGGTACTTTTGTAAACAATAACTTGTGTAATCGCTATCACAAACACTGGACTGGTCTCGTGATGGTTAGCACGAAATACTCGAAGCTACAAGAAATAGAATCGGAAGACGACGGTCTGTCAATTTCAGATAAATATTTTGGAAGAGGAGGTTTTGTTGGAAGAATGTTGAAAGGAGGAGCTGTATTTCTGCTTGTTGGCATTTTGCTAGCATTGTGTAGCAGTATATTCGTGGACGGGTTAGGCTACCCGCTGCATGCTTCGTGTAAAATCAACTGGTGAGTAGTAGTAGTACTAGTAGTCCATACCATTTACCAATAATCATGATAATACAATGCATGGATCGAATACCACTGCACACGGACACTGTGCAGTGGTATATTACAGTCCCTTTGGACCATGTTGAAAGAATATCTTTCAGTTTCACTAGAGAGTCAGAGAGGGAAGAAGCAAATGATTATGTTACATAGGTAAAATATCCTGAATACGGACCATCTTCTTTTCACATGTAGGTTAATATGTTTATTGCATTTATTTATTAACATGATGAAAGATTTAACTTAGTTTTTTTTTTCATTCTCATCTTCCTTTCTCTCTCTCTCTCTCTCTCCAATTCTTCCTCCTCTTCTAACTTCGCTTTCTCCTCTTTTTCCTTTTTTTTCTTCCTCTTTCTCTTTTTTACCCTCTCAATCTGACTTTGTATATATATTTATCACTACACTATTATTTTTATGATTTACTTTTCCTTATTTATTATATATAAATATGTTCTAACTCAACGATTATTTTATTCATACATGAGGACCCCACTGGAAATAAGCTTTCGAGCTTTCCTAGCTTATCTTGTTCAAGTTTGCTAATTTGTTATTCTACTAGAAGGCTTGGCAAATAAAATCAATCAATTACATACTAGATCATAGGCCAGTTTTGTAATCTTGTAATGTATTCAAATTTATACCGGTTTGCCTAACTAGTGACAAACTATTACTAGTATACATTCACCTGTAAAAGGATATTCTTTTTCAATTACAATACTATAGTCAGAATGAGAATGTGAATCGCATCATGTACTTCTGTAGACCGAAATTCTGTCTCTCGTTCGTTAGCTCTTCACTTAGAGACAGAACCGTCTTTAATATCACTCTGCTATGCAAACTGACTACTCGACTAAAAGTAGTTGGAAATATCGCAATAATTTGATTTTTCTTTATATATCCAGATCTGCATATTAGTATTGAATTGTTTAGGCCTAGGCTCTACTATGGAATCAGTTCAACTTACCAATTTGACTGAATAATCCATGTAAAGGCAGCTCCTTTTTAGGTAATTCAGGGTCCAAGGTTTTCTCCGTTTGAAAATATTGCAGCCGTATTCAAACTGTTACAGGGTGTAAGTCAAAGTTTATTCGGTTTGCACAGCAGAGTGATACAACAGTTTCTGTCTCTAAGTGAAGAGCTAACGAACGAGAGACAGAATTTTCGGTCTAGTACTTCTGCTGCTGAGTGCTACTAACACTGTACCGGTATGTAATCTGCATTTTGACTACTGAAATACAATGACTTGTAACACTACAGGTGGATGTACTAGGAGTTTGACAAGGAAGTAAGAATTAAATTTGAATGCATTACGAAAATGGAATATTAATTGCACATTGTTGCAGCTCTGCGGCTAGCTCACTACTCGGGAGGGGTGGGTACTTCCATACACTATACGGGGATGTGCCACCCAAATGGGTCGCTTTTTCACAAGAAATCTCTAAACATGGGTCCTGTTTTCTACAAAAAAATCCCTAAACATGGGTGGTATCCCAAAATCCTGTTCCTTGTGTATTTTTTCAATCCATTTCTTGAGGTTTGAGGAAAGAAATGTAAGAAAACTCACAGAAGAATCTGAAATCTCTGTTCAAAATAAAAAGGGTCCAGTTTTTACGACAAATCCCTAAACATGGGTCTACGTTTTGCGAGAAATCCCTAAACATGGGTGCCCATTTTCTTAAAATTTGCCCCTAAAGATGGGATAGGGGTTCAAGGTCCGTGATTCGCACCCCCGTCAAAAAACCCTCCGAGTCTAGCAATGCCTACCAATGCCTACCATGTAGTCTGGTACCCATCCCACCATCCAAAAAGAAGAATAACAAAGAGCAAAGTGTTAATATGTATGGTAAAAGGTGACATTGCCTAGAATTTACCAGACAGAGACTTGGTTTGACTTTGGGAGTCAACTCTTTCCAATGAAGAGAGAGAGAGGGACTGACAGACAGAGACACACAGAGACACCCAGACAGAGAGAGAGAGAGAGAGAGATAATGAGTGTATCCAGACATAACAAGCATATAGTGTGCCAAAATGTATGCAAAAAACGAAACATAATCAAACCAGCATTTGAAGACTGCTCAAGCGACTCGATTCAAGGGAGACAAGAAAATTGATTCTGATACAGATTATGTCGTGCGTGTTTCAGCTGAAGACAATATGAGAGATTCATCAAGGAAAAGAGAAAAAAAATATGGCCTTTTATAATTTTTAGACAGGTGGTCTTTCTGTACAAGGTGGTCAGTAAAGCAGGTTACTATAGTACAAAGATCAATTTGAGACACTTCAAGGGAATGAAAAATGTGGCCTTTATAGACAGGGTGTCTTCCTGTACAAGGTGGTTTGGCATCAAATAAAATTTTGTGACATTTGTAACAAAGTAGCAATTTGAAAGATCACTAAGAGAAGAAAATACTCCTTCTGCAAAGCCTGCAGTTATGAAGTAGATCAGGGGCATTTCATCAAGTGTCTCGTCAGTGATTTTTACCGGCAAATTTACTCTCGGGCAATCAGGTGCAAGGATTTCAGTAGCTTATAAATAACAGTTATTGCAACTTGTCATTGATGACAAGTTTTATGAACAGGGCCCTGGATATTCTTTAATCTGACATTCTGGCCTCTTCAATTTATCAACCCTCTTGATCGATTGGACTTTTGTCTTGTGGCTCACTCCTCTATATCCAGAGGCTGCTGTCAAATGTTCAATTTGATACAAGGCTCACTTATCTAGCATAGCTGGACTAGATTTCAGATCTTCAAGTGTTCCCCCAGACTGAAACCTAGCTATTGGCCTATTTATGATCAACTACAGTGGAACCTCTTTATCACAAACTCCGTAGGACCAAGGAAATTACATCTTTACCTTGTTACATTAGGGCTAAAAAGCAATAGAATACAAAGAAGTATGATCAGCAAAATTACCTTGTTATAACAAGAGTTTGTTTAAGAGTGTTCTTTATAACGAGGTTCCACTGTACCAACCAGTGTCGGGTACCTCGAGATCGATGTTGATCTCGAGACCAGTCTCGAGATTGCATCAGTAACCGCGATCTTGTTCTTGATCTTGAAGGTTTTAGTCTTGATCTGCTTGATCCCGGAGCTTCTGTTCTCGGAATTTTCGCTCGAGATCGCTCGAGATCAACATTGTTATTACGTATATTATCAAACGAAAAAGCTTTTAAAATCGTTCACCAATCGACTCAGTACTGGGTACCTCGAGATCGCATCAGTAACCACGATCTTGTTCTTGATCTTGAAGGTGTTAGTCTTGATCTGCTTGATCCCGGAGCTTCTGTTCTTGGAATTTTCGCTCGAGATCGCTCGAGATCAACATTGTTATTACGTAAATTATCAAACGAAAAAGCTTTTAAAATCGTTCACCAATCGACTCAGTACTGGGTACCTTGAGATTGACCTTGATCTCGAGACCAGTCTTGAGATCGGCATCAGTAACCTTGATCTTGATCTCGGACATATCTGATCTTGATCTTAGATGTTCAAATCTCGATCTTGAGCTGCGGATCTTGATCTCGATCTTGCACTGTCTGCTCTTGATCTTGATCTGGACCTCGGACCCTCTGTTCTTGGACCCAACACTGGTACCAACCCCCTTGAGCAATGACTGTGGAAACTAGTAATGATTTCAAAGCCTTAATTGCATGATCAACAAAAGTGCATTTCATTATGAAAGCTTGTTCACTGGATAATATCACACACGTTTTACGTTTAGTATAATATGTACCAAAGTTCAATATTGAAGTGAAGAAATTTACCTTATCAGAATAATTTTCTCAGTGTTTGTCTCTCTCTCTCTCTTGATTTTACAGGGTATTTGGTGTGAACTGCTCCTCTGTATCTAAGGCTCTCAACCAACAGATTAAGAAATGGAACGGACCAGATAATTGTGAAGGTGGGGGAGAGAAATGCCTCTATGAAGTGAGTTTCTCTTCTTCAGGTTTGTTGTTCTGTTTTTTTATCGTCTTCTAATCTCATTTCCCATTTTTATTCTTCTTAATACGGTACTTGTCTCTTCACCTTTTATTTCTTCTGCGCTGCTTTATCTCACTTAATTTCTCTTTTTCCATATCTTCTATTGCTTCTTTTTTTGAAACGTTTCCTTCCCCTCTTGTCCTCATTTTAGTCTTCATATTCCCTTGGAACTCTTCTTTCTCATCTTCATGTTTTCCCACCTCACTTTTTTTCTTTTAAGAATTTTTTTTTTTTTACTTCCCAGGATGGGTCAGTGCATCATTAGAAGTTTACATGTTATTTCTTGTTTTCCAAATTAAATAGACTGCTTCGGTAATGTATGTAGATTTAATACATATCTTTCAAACAAGCTTGCCGGACATAGCAACAAGTAATGTATGCAAACTGGATTCCAAGCATTGAGGCTCATTTATAAAAAGCAGGTTAATGGAATAGCTCGTCACTAGGTGCTCAGAGAATAAATGTGCATAAATTTGAATACATTACAGAACTGGTCTATTGAGTAGTTTCGATTGTCGCCCTTGCTAGCTTTCTTCAAGCATTAATTACCATTTATACTGCACTCTAGAAAAAAATTTCTTCATAAAGAAAGATAGAAAAATTGCTCCCTTTCTTTCATCTCTCCTATCAATACCTAGTAGCTAGCTGAGCAGTCTCATATACCTCTAAGTCTGCACCATATATTATAGCATGTGCTGACCTTACATCGGGACAGTCCGTTTAAATAGACCGCTTCGGTAATGTATGTAGATTGTATACATACCTTTCAAACAAAGTTTGTTCTTGACAACCTGAAAGATTGCCGGACATAGCAACAAATAATGCATGCAAACTGGATTCCAAGCATTGAGGCTCATTTATAAAAAAAAAAACAGGTTAATATATCTCGTAGCATGTGCTGACCTTACATCAGGACAGTCCGATTACAGTGTCCTGGCTTGAAATTAGCAGTTACTCGCGTGCCACTGACCACCTCAAATCTAACTGGGCAACCTACAGTTTAAGAGGCCTGCTTTTGTTGCCCCAGTGGTAAATAAAAATCTCACTGGCTTACTTTGTTTCAAGTGAATTTTGCGCATTTCACCATAAATGACCACTAAAGATCATTTAAGCAAGCATGCCAGTTAGTGAGAGCCCCCGAGTCTGATGTCGGATGATATCCATGAACCTGCAATATACTTCAATGCCAATATTACCAGTGCCTTTAACGATAATGCTTGAATGCCATTTTATCTTTTTAGCTTGGCTCTTCAAATAGTACCACCCTACTCGCAAAACACAAGACACCCGTCAAACACTACATAGATGACCTCAGCTTCCAGTTCACACCGAAGGGCAGTGAAACATGTGCAGTTATTGTAAGTATAGGTGGAAATAGACAATGTTATTGGCCGGGTTCTCTATGTCACCTCATCACTTGTTTCACTCTGTCAGCAGCACCAATGATACATGTAGCAAAAGAAAAAAGCTTCAACACAGATCGTGCAATATCAAAGAAGCATGTTCTAGTCAACTTCCCCCATCTTTTTGATTCTCCGAGTGCGTAACAATCCAACTCGGCCTAACAATATCGCCCTTATCTCAATAATGAAGAAACATTTGCATTTTAGGCTTTCCATGTGTACCTTTATCTCTTGTGAAAAGAAAGAAGAAGAAAAGAAACAGATAACACTTTGTACACATTGAAATATGTTTGATTCATTTGGTCATAACAAAAAAGAACCTGTCCAACTACAGCAAACAAGTTGTTGAAAAGCCAATATACTACAACAATCTTAACACTGGGAGTAATATGCCGAAAGATTTGTTTACAGATTAAAAATTCCTCCCCAGTCAAGCTTCTTCGTTTACTAACAATCATAAGATTTACATTTTACATGAACCAGCAAATTCTTTTGTATATTTACGAAATGTGAATGATGAATTCAGGGAATTTTATTCACTAGTCTTATGATAGGGCTTGTGAATGACCTTTCATATTTTATGTAGAAAACAGTATTTCTTGCAATATGGGAGAAGGCCCATGATGCCTCATGTTGTTTTTAGGGATGACTGACCAGCATGTCTTTAATCATTGAAATCTTTTACAGGGATTTTCATCATCAGAGACATGGTATGCTGTGCTTGACAAAGGAACCAACTACTGCAATTTGCACAACTTGATCACAGGTATGTTTTTGACCAACAAGTTTTCAAGCCTACTATTTCAAACTAAAGAGTAGAATGTTAAAATCCCAAATTTTTGATGAACTAGAGCACTTGGAGGGGGGACCAGTCCGAGTACATGTATCCCCCGAACCCGTCACCCATCCCCCATTTGAATCAATGTTGTGACTGAAATGGATAAAGTGGCAATTTGGGACCTTGGGTATCACTGCTGACAAAAATGACCTTTTTGTACCTTTGTCATTTTTTAGTTGTTTTGAAATTGAAGGTGATCCAACAAAAACTGCAGCCGGTAGAGCGCTCACAAGAAAGTCTTTAGTATTTCTTGAAAAAATATGGTTACCATGGCAACGATGACTCCACCCACACCAAAAACAATAGGCGTCTTCATCTTACCACAATGCACCTCCATACGAAATATGAAGATGATCCGACAAGAACTGCAGCAGGTAGAGCACTCATAAGAAAATCTTTACCATTTCTTTAAAAAATATGGTTACCATGGCAACGATGACTCCACCCACACCAAAAACAATAGGTATCTTCATCTTACCATAATGCACTTCCATGCGAAATTTGAAGGTGATCTGACAAAAACTGCAGCCGGTAGAGCGCTCATAAGAAAATCTTTACCATTTCTTTAAAAAATATGGTTACCATGCCAACGATGACTCCACCCACACCAAAAACAATAGGCGCCTTCATCTTAATACCATAATGCACCTCCATGCGAAATTTGAAGGTGATTCGACAAAAACTGCAGCCGGTAGAGCGCTCATAAGAAAATCTTTACCATTTCTTTTAAAATTGTGGTTACCATGGGAACAATGTCGACTCCGCCCACACCAAAAACAATAGGCAGCTTCATCTTAATACCATAATGCACCTCCATGCGAAATTTGAAGGTGAATCGACAAGAACTGCAGCCGGTAGAGCGCTCACAAGAAAATCTTTACCATTTCTTTTAAAAATATGGTTATCATGGCAACAATGTCGACTCCGCCCACACCAAAAAGAATAGGCTTCTTCATCTAACCATAATGCACCTCCATGTGAAATTTGAAGGTGATCCAACAAAAACTGCAGCCAGTAGAGCGCTCACAAGAAAATCTCTGCGGCGGACGCGATGATGCCAAATCCATAGTATACAATAACGGGTAAACTTTGTTACCTACATGTACCTTGTGCTATTTTGGTTCAAGTTTTTTTTTTTTTTTTCAAAGTCAGTCTTGTGCTTTGCATGTACAATATCATGTGAGTGATTTAACTCTTTGCTTTTTCTAGATTATGAAAACATTTATCTGACAACACCTTATGAGTTTCCAGTTATCTTTCTAAACAAAAAGTTGATCTGTGCTTATATAAACTAACTTGAAGATGTGTTGTTCTTGAAGGATAATATCTAAACTCTATTTTGACCAATTTTGACCTGGATTTGACCAAGAAGTCGTAGGTTTCGTAATATATTCCAATTAATTCTAAAAAAATTTTGCTAGAATGTTTTGAAAAATCAAAGGAAGATTCCTTATTTATCATACATGTATCTACACACTCCTGAAAAATGCAAAATCAGAGTTTTCAAAGAGAAAACCTGCCAATATAGTTGGAGATATAATCTTGATACACGTATGAATTTTGTACAAGAATAATATGCAATTTCTCCCTTTTAATGAAACTTTACCAAATTTGCTCAAGAGATTTGAATCAAATATTTTGTTGATTACTGTACTGTATGACCTTCTGTTCACTCATTAGTGTTTAAGATGGAAAAAAGCTCTCCTAATATCCTCTGAACACTTTTTAAAGAGGTTGAATTCTGGGAAAGGTGAAAAATAATTTGTGAGCTTTCTCATTCCTTTTATGTCAGTTTGGAAGAACATCATAGTAGAAACGTCCCCTGAAAAGGATTGCTTTTCAAATGCTGTAATACTTGAAATATGACGAGAAATAGCTGAAATGTTCGGGCTGAACATTCATACTACATGAGCGTGCAGTCCAATATACCCATTTCTGTGTGCAGTGCATGTGCTTTCCAGCGAAATTAGGTAAATTTCTTATCATTTTGATGATTCCAAAACCTCAAAGTCTACACCAATTCTTACGTGATCAGCCTTTCCCAATAGACCGCTTCGGTAATGTATGCAAATTTTATACATACCTTTCAAACAAAGGTTTTTCTTGACAACCTGAAGGCTTGCCGGAGGCTTGCTGAACATAGCAACAAATAATGTATGCAAACTGGATTCCAAGCATTTATAAACAGGTTTAATAATGGAATAGCTCGTCACTAGGTGCTCAGAGAATATATGTGCTAGTGGTGGGACTAAAAACCGGGTACCCGCGGGTCCCGCCCAAGAGCATCAGGTCCCGGGTCAAAATATTACATGCCCGTTTCCCGAAAACAAGTATTTAATGATTACTCATGTATGTAACATGACAAGGCGGTAGATAACGTCGACCAGCCATTCAATATCTACATGTAAATATCCATGTAGCGCCCCACTGCAGTGATGCGCTTTCGAGTTTTTCCCAGTGTTAATAGCTTCTTAAGGGTAAATATAAGCTTGTAATTTGTGTTATATGATTTTCGGGTAACCGGGAACCCGCCCGAAAAATCGTCGGGTTCCCGAATTGAAAAAATACCCGAAACTCCCACCCCTAATATGTGCATAAATTTGTATACATTACAGAAGCGGTCTGTTTCTTTGAGACAGTTTCTTTCTCAGTGCAGTCGCATGACCAGAACTCTACTTCATCTTTAAAATGAAAAAAAAAATCCATGTATTTCTGTTTCATTATTTTAGGGAGCGGTCTGGATAAGACAGCGGGGTTCAAAGAATCGACAAGTGACTCTGTCTGTACCGAGTACACTTCTGCAAATTGTGATGTTTACTGAGATGAAGGCCTGTTTCGCAGACAACGTTCACAGCAACTAAATCATAGAGCTCTGACTGATTTATCCCACTGAATCTGAATAGTAGACGTCATCAAATTAAGATATTCACATCTGTCCCGTTATCTTCACAAATGAATTTTATTAAATGAAAGAAGTAGATGCCATATTGTATCGTGTGTGGAAAAGAAACTAGTACTTATCAAAAATGCAAATCATAAGTTTACATCAGAGTGTATGTCTTTAAATATCAGGGAAGTCAGGTCTTTGGAAGAATATTATTGCAAATGGTACACGGTAAAACACTAATGTAGAAGTAGAAGAACAAGAATTGATGGCAAAGTGGTCCTCGGCGTGAACAAAAAATATGATAATCTCTCTGCTTCCGCTTAATGGTTTGATACAAACAATGGGAGGAAGGCAAAGAAACACACTGCCCAGAGCATTAATTTTGTATTCATGATAAATCTGTATACACACATGGCTAATAATGTAAGATCACCCAAATATAATAAACTTTTGTAAAATATGGATGTTTATATTGAACATTTTGAATGTGCTGGGTACTGGTTGAAACTTGATTTAACACCCGCTGTGCATTATGGCGCAAATTAATGCTTTAAAAAAGCTCTTTTATCATGCAATGATACAGTTCTGAATGTCATAAAAGAATGTGATGATTATTTCTTTCGTAGAGATTTATTCCTTGCAGGTTATTTTATGTATGCATTGACTTTAAATAAAAATTCTTTGAAATGCTCGATTTAGTTTAATGTTCAAATTAGAATGCAAACATTTTTTGTTAAAAATGTGTGCAGTGATTCATTACCAATACCCATTTTCAGTACATGCTTAAAATATTTAGCCAGTACCAGCACATATGGACAAATTGCATAACTCAGATCACTTCAGCTGCACCAAAAACCGAATGTATTATACAGGGATCTAGAAGGTGAGCGATGACCTAATCGGCTAGGTATCATATATCATGAAAAAATAAAAGTAGAATAAATCTAGTCCATAGATTCACTCGAGTAGGAATCAATTACAGTGGAAGCTCACTACATGTATAACAAAGACCTTGGGACCATGAAAATTACCTTGTTTATATCAGGAATTTTCCTTATATCCGGGTAGAAAAAAAAGAACATAAGAGCTGGGACCAGCAAAATTACCTTGTTATATCAGGAATCTCGTTATATCAGGGCTCTTTATAGTGAGTGTCCACTGTACATTCATATGCTTATACAAGAAGTAAATTCAGTGGTACTGTGTATGTATACATTTTGTAGGAAGGACTGAGAATATGCAATCTTCAAAAGATAGGTTGAACATCAAAAACCTTGTGCACAAATTATAAATAAAATATGCAACTTGTCGAAAAAAAGGAAGTTCAGCATTAAAATCCTTACATGTAATTGATGGAGATATCTAAGCGTGGTCAAACCTGTCATAGTGACTGACAACCTCTATACGGTATAAAAGCAAATGTCTGATAATTTCTTAATCTCTCTAGAGAGGGGTGTGTGGAGTAGAACCTCTGTAGAAAGGCCACTTGTCTACTGTAGCCACTTCTATTTTCCTTTGGTGGCCTTTATAGACAGGTTTATCTGTATGTTGGGTTTTCAAGTTGAATTATTAATACAGAGAAAAATAGATTTTAGTACTTTAATTTGAATTCTATTACATATGTTACCCGTAATAACTTGTTCTTTTTATACTGAAATGACAAGTCATCTATTAATCTAGTAATCTTGTTTGAGGTATCAGAGATTGTATAGTACATGTACAGTGTACTTAATACATGTAGGTCATAGAAATTTACTTTCTTTTATTTGAAGTGTATAATCAGTTGAAATTTGGGGTCAATAAAATCAACCTTACACAAATGGGTAAAACTTCCAGAACATTTTTTTTTGATAGTTCATCATGCATGAAATGTTTAATAAGCCAATTCTCAGTTTTTCAGTTCATGCAACATCAAGGCATGTACATTCCAATTATAATGTTTTCTTCCTTCTTTTTTTTTTTTTTTTTTTGGGGGGGGGGGGGGGGGGTGTTATAGTATACCAAGAACAACAATCAAATGAACTGGATACAGGCAATTTAACTGTTTTTGTTAGATTGTATATAAGTGTGATATTATTGAGAGGTTGGAATTGAATATGCAATGCAAGTGTAAATGTAAGTGGAATTCATGAATGAAGAATCATTGTTTCTTATAACCTTTGGTACCATTAATAAAAAGATTTAGAATTGCACTTTGTTTTCCTCTTTTCATTTATTTAATGAGTTATACTGCAAATTTACTACAATTTACTACAAATATGAATAATGAACAGGGTCCACATTCATTATTTTAACCAAATTGGCAACTAAAATTGGATTATGTTGCCTACTAGGCACAATAAAATTGGCATTCATTATATCGCCTGGGTTGGAAGGCCAGGTGGCAACTAGCTGTGTATGATTTTATGAATATGGGTCTAGATCAGTATTGTCTTAACCCTCAATAGCCCGGGGCGATAATCTTTTAACGCGAAAAGATCTCGTGCTGAAATTTCATGACTTTTTTTCTTTCACGTCTCGCGCACATTTTAAGACCCTATTTGTGAAAATCAGGGGTACAGTTGCGGAGATATAGCACATATTCATTACCAATGTCACAAAAAATGGCTGTTTCCAATAATTTTGTGTAGACAATGTATGGGCTTTGCAAGAAGTGTTGTCAGAAGAACATATTTGCATAATTAAATAAGAAAAACAATGTATATCATAAATTTTACTATGCAATCTTGCACAATACATGATGAGACACAAACACAAGTGTGGTCGCAATCGGCTGAGATCTGAGGGGGGGTAAATTAGTCCCCCCCCCCCCCCCCCCGGCTATGCAGTTTAAAAATAGCCCGGGCTATAGAGGGTTAATGCATATATTTAGGCAATGGAATCGGGCTAAATAGATTAAAACTGATACAGCTTTAATACCGTAAAACCAGAAATTTTCAAGTGCATGAAACTTTCATGAGTGGTCAAGATAAATTTGCGAAAGTTTCATGCCGCGAAATAATAAAATCACAATTGAAACACGTAAAATTATCGCAATTCACAAAATTTTCTTGCTGCAAAATTGGCTGTCATTAACAATTCGTAAAAGTTTTATGTCACAAAAGTTTCTGGTTTTACAATATTTCAACATTAAACAAATTCAATTATAAACCATTTCAAAGTTCTCGAATAATAATAATAATATGCATTTACCCAGGGTAGCCTCATCAGTAATAAATACTGTTCTCCCTGAGGGCCCTGCATATTATTACCCCGGCTTTAGCATGGCAACCGTAGCGCTCGGTGCATTCAAGGAATAAATCCTACCAGGTACCCACTTACTACACCTGGGTCGAGAGTGGCAAATGTAGATTAATGAGGACAGGGTATCGAATTGCAAAAGAATATGTTTCAACACATGTTCTTTGAATACTCTATACCTATGTATTAGTTTTTGATAAAATTAAATAACATTTTTTCGTAATTTAGGCTAGCTAAATTTCAAATAGGGAAATCCGGAATTTTCCATGCTGGATGATTTAGTGTACATAATATAGCATTTTCTAAATCTACAGGGGTGGTATTCTGAAAACTTAGTTAACTTTCATGTTAGCAAAAAGATGTTACTTGTAATTTAGCAAATCTAAATTAAGACTTGCAGCATAAGTGTGCAGAGAAGAGAGGCATCTGCACAAGCACCAATGATAAGTGCTTATTCCGCCCAATTTTAATTTATGACAATTAACATACTTTTCATGAATGATAATAGTTTTCAGAATACAGCCCCAGGTTTTTATTCAAGGTCATACATTTGGTGAAAATGTTACTTTTTGCATCTAGTCTAGGATCAAATTGATAATGGATTTTTTTTTTCTAACAGCGTTACGATTAGCTAAAAGAAGACCCTTGAAAATGAGGGGTAAATGTCTGGGCACGTAAATATGTTTTGCGTTTAAATCTAGTATTCTCCATAAAAGTCATACGCAACTAATTTCAATATTCATCAAGATGAAAAGAACCTTGGCTTTGCATTTGAAGCTCAGAAAAAAAAAAGAAATACGTACAGATTATCATGAAATTGTTAAAGCTTCCGCTCTCAAAATAGAATCTTCTCTTTTCAAGTAAAAACCAAACCTATTTTTTTTTAAATGATACCCCCTAGATAAACTTCGGGCAAATTCAGTGTGTCTATTATCACAATTTTATATAAAGCTACATTTACAGAGAAATCCCTCAATTTCTATTTTTCTATCATGTTAAAGGTACTTTCAAAAAGTAACTACTACCACAATTTGATGGAAACTGAAAGGGAATCAATATGCAAAATATGCAGTTTTGAAATGTTTAAACTGCTTGATTCATCTTTTAGGAGGGAGCATTATTTGCTTGATCAGAAATTTGTGTTTCTTATCAATTATCACTAATAAATGTGTTTTTTCAATAACACCAATTCCAAATAAAAAAACATATTGCTGAACAAATATTTTAGAGGTTAATAACATAATTTGGGAATTAAAAGAATTATACGTTTTTTAAAATGTGGTTAGACTTTTACAAATGCATTTAATGCAGCATTGTAAATGTTACAGCTATCAAATAAATGCAGAAATAATCCAAGGCCACCTCTTTAATTAGGAATACAGATTTTCTTAAACTCTGTAATATTACATTAAAAAGCAATGTACAAGTTAAAGCAGGCCTGGTTAAAGATAAAGTTGAGTTCTGGTCATGCGATTATACATTGTGAAAGAAACCGTCTCAAACCACTTGGGGAAGGTTGATCATGTCTAAATAAATAACTGGTATATACTGTCAGGTTTTGGAATCATCAAAATGAAAAGAATTTTACCCACTTATTGCTGAAAAGCACATGCACTTCAAATGTGGGACTGCACACACATGTGGTATGAATAATGAATATTCGGCCTGAACACTTCAGCTATTTCTCGTCATATTTCGAATATGAAGGCATTTGAAGAGCACTCATTTTCAGGAAATATTTCTACTATGATGTTCTTCCAAACTGACCTAAAAGGAACGAGAAAGCTCACATTTCCCAGAACTCAACCTTCTCTTTAAGTCATACTTCCGGTCAAAAGACCACATTTTTCAAAGTCTCAGAAAATGGGAACTCCATAACAACGTAGTTGGCAAAGGATCACATAAATTACAATTCATTTTGATATAAATGAAGGTTTAATCTTGGTAGGAAGAGAAGGAGTGGGTAGAGAAAAATCACATCCTGCACAGATGTCAACACATTTCATCTCAGCAAGCAAGGAATCCAAAATCAGATGCACATTCTCTGTTCAAGAGTGGTTCGCATAACTCTAAAATTCACCACCGAAAGTGTGGAGGAATGCATGATCACTAACCCTCAGAATGTTGCATGAATTGCAAATTGCTTTAATAGAGCGCAACCACTCTCCTAATGTGAATAGCACTCATGTCCTCACAGTATACAATGCCATTCCAGGAAAGTTAATGCTAAAAATGTTGAAGTCCTCTTGTTTCTCTTCACTTGATGTGTCGGTGAAGTGTCCATGGGCGGTGAAGAAGTTTGTCCCTATAAGAGGGTGTCCTCGTTCCTGAGGTATTCTCCTATATCAGCTTGGTGGAAGACAATGATGGACATTGGATCCGTGTGTCTGCATTCCTGAGTTGATTTTGCTGCAGCACCAAAACCCTGCATAAAATGGAAATAGAAACAGAAATTGAGAGCATGCAGACAGATATTAGTATCTTACTCCCCGCCTTTCTCTCTACCCCCCCTTCCTGTTTTCTCTCTCTGTCTCTCTCTGTCTCTCTCTTGTTCTGTGTCCTATATTAACTCATTTCCCTCTGCATCCCCAACCACTCGCTCAGTCTTTCTTAAAGGGAAGCTTGAGTTCTGGGAGAGGTAAAAAATAAATTGTGAGCTTTCTCATTCTTTTAATGTTAGTGTGGAAGATAATCATAGTAGATATGTCCTCTGAAAAAGATTGCTCTTCAAATGCTCAATTCAAAATATGACAAGAAACTGCTGAAATGTTCAGGCTGAACATTTGCGTGTACTAGTCCCAGAATACACATTTCTGTGTGCAGTGCATGTGACTCTCAGTAGGATTGAGTCAATTTCTTATCATTTGGGTGATTCCAAAAATCTTACAGCATACACCAATTCTTATGTGCTATATATGTAATCAACCTTTCCCAATTACTTTGAGACAGTTTCTTTCACGATTCAATCTCATGACCAGAACTCTTTATTTTTAAAACACTTTCCTTACATTACAATATCTTTTTTTTTTAAATCCCTAACATATTTGATATATACCAGGTGTATGTGGGTAACGGGAGTACAAAATCAGGATGTCTTGATATAGTAATGTTAGGAAAGCTTGTATCCCAGGGCTTCTTGCCAGTACACCTTGCAGCTAATATCAATTGTGGGGGACCTCAGAAAAAAGAAGGAGAAAAAGCCAAGGCAAATTCTCCCCTTACAAGGGTATCAACGAGGGTATCAATTCATACTTCCAGCCTCCAAAATTGTTGTGCTCCTCCCAAACCACCTCCCTAGGAAGCCACAAGGAGATATTGCATTCAGTTTGGATCAAATGCACGATTTCAATCTGTCAAATTGCTTTGGTCCTCTCAAATCACACCCAAGGCCATATTTCTTTGAATTTGGACAAAGGGTATTACAGCTGTGAATCCTAGGTATCCCTGTAACATAACATAACACGCATAGATCTATCAGAGAAGCTTAGCTACATGTAAATTCCTGCACAAATGTCTATATATGGGACTGACCAGAGGAACATCGCTCATGGAGTAGATGACAACACCCTGGTACTTCTCAGTGCTCTCTGTGATCCTTCCAAGACCCGACTTCAGAACATGGTTACCATAGAGAAAAGACTGCTCTGCACCTGGTTTCACCCAAACCTTGCACTAGATATTAAAGAAAACACAAGCAACTTGTTATTAGCATTTGATTGCCATTATACAGTTGTAGTTTTACCTAGATCTTGACATAATTCATGTTCGAACATGAAAATTGACACAAACAAAAGAAAGAAAGAAAGAAAGAAAAAATTATGTTTAATGTCAAATAGCCAGGCAGCATATAACAAATATTCATGTGGTTGAATAATTCACAACCCCCACAGAGAAAACAATTTGTCATACTTACATCATTGGCAATAAATGACATGAATTGTTATAATATCTAAAAAATTAAATATTATCACAAACCCCTGGTCCCTGACGATTGATATCTTTTATTTTTTAAATCTTTTTTTTTTTCACTTGAATTCAAACAACCAGAAACATAGTAAAAGCAAAACAATGGTAGAGGTTCACCTTAGCATACGGTGCTAAATAATCCAGTGCTGTGATATGAAGCCTAAATTTCCTGGTCTTTGAGAATTTGCCAAAGCAAGTTCCAAAACTGATGAGGTTATCTCTGACAACACTAGCAGCTCGCTTCATAATTTCCTCACTGCAAAAAAAAAAAAGAAAAAGGGCTAAATACATACTATATAGCAAAGTACTTGGGGATAAAATTCTTTCTATCAGAGTAGCTGGAACACTATGGGGATTAATCATACTTGCAATTGCAGGGACAAACTCTGAGTAAATTTGATGAGCCATAACTGGTCTAAAAATAAAAAATATCAAGGAAATCTGAAAGAAAATCAGAAGCACTTGAAGCCAAATAGTAGTTGTTTGTTTGTCAAAAATTAAATTTTCCACAACTCTATCAATGAAAGAATAAATGACTTAAATACGATGATACGAGAGATTTGTTTTGTTTTGTTTTGTTTCATTTTGTGTTATGATTTTTTAAAACAAGAAGGCTACTTCAACATGATTGTATTTAAGGAGATGGTGACCAATTCTCAATATGACCCCCCCCTCCCTTCCTGATCTAAATGAAGTAACATTTGCCCATCAAGCTTGATTTCTTTCTTGCTGCAAAAACAAAGGACCTTGAATAAATTTGTCTTCAACCTAGATCAATCCAGTTATTTTAATCAAAATAGTACTTTCGATGCAAGCAAACCCATCTCATTCCCCTTCCCCTGAATCACCAAACAGAGCTTTGTGATATTTAGTACATACCTGACATAAAACACCCTATCTCTGTGATATCTGAAGCAGTACATTCCATCTGGCCTGTCAATTAAAAGCTTGATGTTTTCGCCAATGCTGTATAAAAGATAAAGAGGTAGTAAAGTACAGGAACATACTAGTGTTCAGTAGAATTTGTGATCTTAATCCTCTTACCTGGTGTTATTTTTTAAAATTTCGACCAAACTTGGGCAGTGTTGACACTCAGTAATAATAATAATAATATATAAGATTTATAAGATGCCGTATCCACTTGATGATCAAATGCTCAAGGCGCAACTTGTGCAAAAGATCGGAAATACATGACAAATAAGCAAAAGTGCAATAGGAGAGGTACGGACATGAAAGGTAATGGTAATCAATTATAGGCCAAATTAAACAGATACTAGATACTTTTTAAGATTATTTTTGAACAACAGAACTGCTATTTCTAATCCCTTGAGGGAGAGTATTCCATATTGGCCCTTCCAGGTCTTCGTAGAATAGCTTGTGTGCGTAACATTCTGCGTACGTATCTACGGTGCGTAACCATGTAGAGCGGCCTCACTTGTGCGCAACATATTGAGAGCAGTCGTCATCCGTATGGAGGTGTTGGTTTTTTTTAATTTTATAAAATCCCCAAAAGTTCTTCCTAACAGTAACACTAAAGTTCTAAACACATGAACAGATGAACAGCCTGTTGCCTGTTGTGTTGAGCAACTTGAGGGAGGAGTGAGATTTTTAAAGGCTGAATTTGAAAGCAAGTTTTTAAAATATTTATCTTATTTTTCCCACATACCTTTAGTACATGCGACAGAAAATACCAACTAATTTTGCATGCATATAATCATAGTGGTCAATATGACCTAATGGTCAATATGACCATTGCTTGCTGATGTGGATCAAACCAATGATAAAAATATAGCTGTTAGAGAGTGTTAGTTCATTACTACTAGTACCGTGAAACTGCGCAGCTCTGCTTTATCAAAGTTTGGGTTTTTTTTTAATTTTATAAAATCCCCAAAAGTTCTTCCTAACAGTAACACTAAAGTTCTAAACACATGAACAGATGAACAGCCTGTTGCCTGTTGTGTTGAGCAACTTGAGGGAGGAGTCACTGATAGCTACATTCCTATACTTCGTGTTAATAATGTAGGCAGTCATACACCTCAACTTTTTAAAACACCACTGCACAAAAGTCACAAACATTCACTCAAGATCGGCATTTAATTTACAAAAACCGACCACTAAATATCCAAGAAATACAATAAATTCAACTCACCGATGTTGGAAAAGATATTTCCAAAAAATCAAATCCGTAATTTACTGTTGATTCTCGCGAAACGAGCTATCGGAGTCATTGTGTACATTTCCTGGTCGCCGCGGGCGCTGACATCTCCCCAAAAGAGTTTTGTCCTTAAAAATTCGGTCCCTATGTGGCATACACGGAAAGTCCCGATTTTATGTGTGCGCGATCGTAAAGATCGATGTGCGCTTGCGATCCCGAGTTTCTTTGTGGACAAAAATTTTATTGGCCGATTTTAGTCTAAGACATCGGCAGTATGTAAACAACACGCGATCGCGAAACAAATCGGCGGTGATTTCTCCGGTTTTGGACAAGATTTTGACTTTGGATTTTGCTGAAAATATCAAAAGTTCTTTCTAACGGCCATTTGAGGTAGGAGTGAGATTTTTAAGGGCTGAATTTGAAAGCAAGTATTTAAAATATTTATCTTATTTTCCCCCCATACCTTTACTACACGCGACAGAAAATACAAACTATTTTTGCATTTTGTATTCGTAGTGGTCAATATGACCACTCATAGGTACACGCCATTGCCGACTGTGTAGTAACGCAGCCAACACACATCCCATACCTAAACTGCATCACTGTGCATTTTTGGCTATATTTAATTGAATATCATATATTGCAGTTTACTTACATCCAAAGAATTATATTGAATAATAGATGATTAAAACTTACCAGGTTGTTTTGTGACCTTTGAAGAGGGTTTCCTGAAATTTTGGGTCCTTTTTGTCGATAACTGCTATCGAGACTGTCCCGTCAGCATCCAGTTTGTATTTTTCACGATTATGATGAAGGGAGCCCTCAGCGCTCGTAGTAGTACCGGCGCGATGGGTTCGTCGATCTCCTACGAAGACCTGAAAGGGCCAAACTGACGACGTAAAAAAATAAAAAATATTACGTACGTACGTAATATTTTTTATTTTTTTACGTCGTCAGTTTAGCCCTTTCAGGTCTTTGTAGAATAGCTTGTGTGCGTAACATTCTGCGTACGTATCTACGGTGCGTAACCATGTAGAGCGGCCTCACTAGTGCGCAACATTATTGAGAGCAGTCGTGATCCGTATGGAGATGTGGGTAACAAGTACCAAAAAGAGGGCTGTAAATGTAAGTTTTTATAACTTTCTACATTTTTTATCTTAACGAACTGATAACTTAAAATCTAAAGAATGATACTTAAGTATCAGTTTGCCCACAAAAACATCAATTTCAAACAAAATTACATCTGTATCCCCAATACCCAGTATACACACATGTATATGATTATAATGGTCAATATGACCACTCATAGCTACATTCCTATACTTCGTGTGTATAATGTAGGCAGTCATACACCTCAACTTTTTAAAACATCACTGCACAAAAGTCACAAACATTCACTCAAAATCGGCATTTATTTTACAAAAACCAACCACTAAATATCCAAGAAATACAATAAATTCAACTCACCGATGTTGGAAAAGATATTTCCAAAAATCAAATCCGTAATTTACTGTTGATTCTCGCGAAACGAGCTATCGGAGTCATTGTGTACATTTCCTGGTCGCCGCAGGCGCTGACATCTCCCCAAAAGAGTTTTGTCCTTAAAAATTCGGTCCCTATGTGGCATACAAGGAAAGTCCCGATTTTCTGTGTGCGCGATCGTAAAGATCGATGTGCGCTTGCGATCCCGAGTTTCTTGGTGGACAAAAATTTTATTGGCCGATATTAGTGTAAGACATCGGCAGTATGTAAACAACACGCGATCGCGAAACAAATCGGCGGGGATTTCTCCGGTTTTGGACAAGATTTTGACTTTGGATTTTGCTGAAAATATCAAAAGTTCTTTCTAACGGCCATTTGAGATAGGAGTGAGATTTTTAAGGGCTGAATTTGAAAGCAAGTATTTAAAAATATTTATCTTATTTTCCCCCCATACCTTTACTACACGCGACAGAAAATACCAACTATTTTTGTATTTTGTATTCGTAGTGGTCAATATGACCACTATTCGTGGTGTGAATATGACCATTGCTTGCTGATGTGAATATGACCACTCACGGGTACATTACTGTAAAATAGTTGGTATTTTCTGTCGCATGTAGTAAAGGTATGGGGGGGAAAATAAGATAAATATTTTAAATACTTGCTTTCAAATTCAGCCCTTAAAAATCTCACTCCTACCTCAAATGGCCGTTAGGAAGAACTTTTGATATTTACAGCAAAATCCAAAGTCAAAATCTTGTCCAAAACCGGAGAAATCCCCGCCGATTTGTTTCGCGATCGCGTGTTGTTTACAAACTGCCGATGTCTTAGACTAAAATCGGCCAATATAATTTTTGTCCACGAAGAAACTCGGGATCGCAAGGGCACATCGATCTTTACGATCGCGCACACAGAAAATCGGAACTTTTCCGTGTACGCCATAGGGACCGAATTTTTGAGGACAAAACTCTTTTGGGGAGATGTCAGCGCCCGCGGCGACCAGGAAATGTACACAATGACTCCGATAGCTCGTTTCGCGAGAATCAACAGTAAATTACGGATTTCATTTTTGTAAATATCTTTTCCAACATTGGTGAGTTGAATTTATTGTATTTCTTGGATATTTTGGGGTCGGTTTTTGAAAATTAAATGCCGATTTTGAGTGAATATTGGTGACTTTTGTGCAGTGGTGTTTTAAAAAGATGAGGTGTATGACTGCCTACATTATACGCGACTGTGTAGGAATGCAGCCAACACACATCCCATAGCTAAACTGCATCACTGTGCATTTTTGGCTATATTTAAGACAAAAAATACCAACTATTTTACAGTAATGTACCCGTGAGTGAATATGACCACTCCCGGGTACATTTCTGTAAAATAGTTGGTATTTTCTGTCGCATGTACTAAAGGTATGGGGGGGAAAATAAGATAAATATTTTAAATACTTGCGAGAATCAACAGTAAATTACGGATTTCATTTTTGGAAATATCTTTTCCGACATTGGTGAGTTGAATTTATTGTATTTCTTGGATATTTTGGGGTCGGTTTTTGAAAATTACATGCCGATTTTGAGTGAATATTGGTGACTTTTGTGCAGTGGTGTTTTAAAAAGATGAGGTGTATGACTGCCTACATTATACACACGAAGTATAGGAATGTAGCTATGAGTGAATATGACCACATCAGCAAGCAATGGTCATATTGACCATTAGAATCATATACATGTGTGTATACTGGGTATTGGGGATACAGATGTAATTTTGTTTCAAATGGATGTTTTTGTGGGCAAACTAATACTTAAGTATCATTCTTTAGAGTTTAAGTTATCAGTTCGTTAAGATACAAAATGTAGAAAGTTATAAAAACTTACATTTACAGCTCTCTTTTTGGAACTTGTTACCCACACCTTCATACGGATCACTCATAGCTACATTCCTATACTTCGTGTGTATAATGTAGGCAGTCATACACCTCAACTTTTTAAAACACCACTGCACAAAAGTTACAAACATTCACTCAAAATCGGCATTTAATTTACAAAAACCGACAACAAAATATCCAAGAAATACAATAAATTCAACTCACCGATGTTGGAAAAGATATTTCCAAAAATCAAATCCGCAATTTACTGTTGATTCTCGCGAAACGAGCTATCGGAGTCAATGTGTACATTTCCTGGTCGCCGCGGGCGCTGACATCTCCCCAAAAGCGTTTTGTCCTTAAAAATTCGGTCCCTGTGGCATACACGGAAAAGTCCCGATTTTCTGCGTGCGCGATCGTAAAGATCGATGTGCGCTTGCGATCCCGAGTTTCTTCGTGGACAAAAATTTTATTGGCCGATTTTAGTCTAAGACATCGGCAGTATGTAAACAACACGCGATCGCGAAACAAATCGGCAGGGATTTCTCCGGTTTTGGACAAGATTTTGACTTTGGATTTTGCTGAAAATATCAAAAGTTCTTCCTAACGGCCATTTGAGGTAGGAGTGAGGTTTTTAAGGCCTGAATTTGAAAGCAAGTATTTAAAATATTTATCTTATTTTCCCCCCATACCTTTACTACACGCGACAGAAAATACGAACTATTTTTGCATATTGTATTCGTAGTGGTCAATATGACCACTATTCGTGGTGTGATACGGATCACGATTGCTCTCAATATGTTGCGCACTAGTGAGGCCGCTCTACATGGTTACGCACCGTTGATACGTACGCAGAATGTTACGCACACAAGCTATTCTACGAAGATCTGAAAGGGCCAAACTGACGACGTAAAAAAATAAAAAATATTACGTACGTAGTAATTATTACGTACGTACGTAATATTTTTTCTTTTTTTACGTCGTCAGTTTGGCCCTTTCAGGTCTTCGTAGGAGATCGACGAACCCATCGCGCCGGTACTACTACGAGCGCTGAGGGCTCCCTTCATCATAATCGTGAAAAATACAAACTGGATGCTGACGGGACAGTCTCGATAGCAGTTATCGACAAAAAGGACCCAAAATTTCAGGAAACCCTCTTCAAAGGTCACAAAACAACCTGGTAAGTTTTAATCATCTATTATTCAATATAATTCTTTGGATATAAGTAAACTGTAATATATTATATTCAATTAAATATAGCCAAAAATGCACAGTGATGCAGTTTAGGTATGGGATGTGTGTTGGCTGCGTTACTACACAGTCGGCAATGGCGTGTACCTATGAGTGAATATGACCACTATTCGTGGTGTGGGAGGAGTCACTCATAGCTACATTCCTATACTTCCTGTGTATAATGTAGGCAGTCATACACCTCATCTTTTTAAAACACCACTGCACAAAAGTCACCAATATTCACTCAAAATCGGCATTTAATTTTCAAAAACCGACCCCAAAATATCCAAGAAATACAATAAATTCAACTCACCAATGTTGGAAAAGATATTTTCAAAAATCAAATCCGTAATTTACTGTTGATTCTCGCGAAACGAGCTATCGGAGTCATTGTGTACATTTCCTGGTCGCCGCGGGCGCTGACATCTCCCCAAAAGAGTTTTGTCCTCAAAAATTCGGTCCCTATGGCGTACACGGAAAAGTTCCGATTTTCTGTGTGCGCGATCGTAAAGATCGATGTGCGCTTGCGATCCCGAGTTTCTTCGTGGACAAAAATTGTATTGGCCGATTTTAGTCTAAGACATCGGCAGTTTGTAAACAACACGCGATCGCGAAACAAATCGGCGGGGATTTCTCCGGTTTTGGACAAGATTTTGACTTTGGATTTTGCTGAAAATATAAAAAGTTCTTCCTAACGGCCATTTGAGGTAGGAGTGAGATTTTTAAGGGCTGAATTTGAAAGCAAGTATTTAAAATATTTATCTTATTTTTTCCCCCATACCTTTAGTACATGCGACAGAAAATACCAACTATTTTACAGAAATGTACCCGGGAGTGAATATGACCACTATTCGTGGTGTGGGAGGAGTGAGATTTTTAAAGGCTGAATTTGAAAGCAAGTTTTTAAAATATTTATCTTATTTTTCCCACATACCTTTAGTACATGCGACAGAAAATACCAACTAACTTTGCATGCATATAATCATAGTGGTCAATATGACCATGAATATCATGACCACTATTCGTGGTGTGCTTCATAATTACAAACATGACAAAATGTTAAACAAATGGGACTGTGTCCATGGTCATCATGGAGACTATCAGACATTACAATCACTCAGTTTTCAAGAATTCCCACACTTCATTGCATGAAAACATACGTAACTTACTATTTTGAAAGTTTTTCGAACAACGCCCTGGTCTCTTCTTCTGTTAAAGGACGCATGATGGCAGAAAATAGAAACAAATTAGGCTGCTTATAATCAAATTCGCACTGCAAAGTCGCACATGTGTAAGAAATATGTGTAGACCTTTGACACACAACCATCACCATTTCCGGTTCCGAGCTAAGCTCGTTGCCGAGCGACGTCTGCTTGTTTCCGGAAGTAAAGAGTGCAGTGCGGGATGGATATCTGCAGCGCAGTTACAGTGTCAGTGATTCATATAGGGCCTATGTGTGAGAGCCGGCTTTTGGGCTTGGCCTCAATGGCTGTAGGTGTAGTCCTGTACGTATGTAAAGCATGATCAGGCCACAAAATGGAGAAAAATCCAAGGAAAGAGCAAACTTGACGTTTCAGATATGATTCCAGTAGGAGGCCAAGTGTCGCAGCAGTACCGCACATTTAGAATTAGATCGGTAAGTTTTCACTTTAAATAAAAGGTGAAAATTTGAATAGAATATTTAAATTTTAATAGGGCCTAACGTTAGGCCTAGGCAGTTAGACATGAATCATGATGAGATTGAGAATGAGAATTGAGAAGAGATCAACAACATAACATTACAATACAAGTGATGAACAGTCTGAGTGAGTGAGACTTGAAGTGAACTTTGAAGTTTGATGAAGTGACAAGTTAGACCTGTTTAATAGGGGAGCCCTATGTCGATCTGCGCACCTTTTGACCTGAAAATGAACAAAAAAGAATTTTGTTAATATTCCAGTAATTCCTATTATTAAAGTATTAAATTCCTGATATTCTAAAGAGTAATTAACTTAAGTAGGGCCTAGTTAAGTTTGCAAAAAATCTCATCAAATTCAAAATTAGAGCAAGAGCCAAGAACAGTGCAATTTTCACAAAAAACGGTGGTGCCCATGTCTGCGCACTCATTCATTTTACACGCAGTTTTGATGTGAAAAACAACATTTTGAGGCTTTGTGAATAAAAAAATGTCTGAAATAAGACCTGTTTTCAATATTTTGACTCGTTTTTTGCATAAATACCTATCGCAGTGATAAAGATGAAATGTCATTAGAGGCGCACGGCCGATATTGGAGACTGTTTCATATTTCATTTGGGAGACTGTCTCTATTCTCAGAGAATTTAATTTTGCCAACAGTTTTGGTAGCCTATTTGGGAGATGGTTTCCCAATTAGGAGACCAATTTTCTTTGTTTACATTTGCTGCAAAGGGATAAGGCCTACATGCAGAATAAATAAATAAATAAATAAATGTTTAAATGTACCTCGGCTCAAAAAGTTGTTATCATGTTTCGGTATCAATTATGTTTGCAACTTAGAATGCTTTGACTTGAAATTTTGAAAAAGAATTATGTTTTTAATCTCCTTTCTGATGATGCTGTAATCATATGGTAGACTTTGATCAGAAGTTAGGATCTGAATGAGCAATAACAGTTTCAGATCTAGTTTGTTAATTTTTTTCATAAATATACCATTTTTAGAAGACAGAAAACGTTTATTGGCAGGGATTTGCCACCGAAAACACGTATTAGTGGTTAATAACTACAACATGTACCGGTATGGGCTTTTCTTTCAAAACCCTCCAGACTACATATCTTATTTTCTTCCTTTTCAGATTGCACTAAGAATGACTGAATAAGTGAAAAAATGTCAGCGACCCTTGTCCATGGGAACACAAATCTTTCCCTGCTCTCAGGGTCTGTGAGCAGTGGTGTCAATGTCATCACCCCAGTCATGGCCGTATCTGTATGCCGTCCACCCGTCAGCAATGGCATGCCATCTCGACAGGGAAGTGCCATCAGTCGTTCCCAGCTTCCAGCGAAAAGCCTTCCAAGTCACACCCACTTCAAGCTTCACGGCCAGGAGAGCATTCCTTCAAAGATAAGCCTGTCGTCTTCGCTCCTGGAGCCTTACCGTCCCGTTGAAAACACCATCTGGGCATCCGACAGCAAGGAGAGCCTGACCCTTCCTAAGATAAGTAGTCCAGCGCAGCTATGCAGTATTTCCAACTCCCAGTCAAGTCTCCTAACCACCATCGATGCTACAAGCGGGAAGGACAGAGTTGGCGATGTGGATCCACACTTTGAAAAACCCAATCCACCAAGCATCTTTCCAAACTTCCGTGCCCTCCAACGTCTGGCTGTCAGCGCAAAGCTGAGGATAAACAGTCTGAAATCGAAAGAGGCTAAAGCTATCACTGCTTTACTGAATCATGAAAATAATAATCAGTCCAGTGAGTCCCATTCTTGCCAGGATAATGTGATTGAAGTGAACAATATCTTTAATTCATCTTGGGAATCTCAAGATGATGATAATCTCCAGCATCCACACATCAAAAACACAGATTCTGATGTACATAGTAACAAAGGTGAGCACATTTTGTTGACTGAAAGTCAACCCTTTTCTGCTATAATTGAGTCATAAAAATATTTTTTTTTAAACTAAGATATCCCCCCAATTATGTTAATTTGCCCTCTTCTAGCTGTTAAGTTCTTACCTTTGCAGTCTTTGAACTGAGCAGATTATTACAAAGATAAATGTGCAGTGCATGGATTATTCTTGATTGGACATACATGTATTTTAAATAAAATGACAAAGAACATAGCCTGAATTTGAAAGTATCATTACCCTTAGTTTTTGTTCACTTTATTTACATCCTATTCCAGGTACGTCCAAATCAAAGACCAAGAAATTCTACAGAAGCAGATCAAGAAGGAGAGGGGGCAAAACTCCCTCAAAAAAGAAAAACTCGCCCGCTCTAAAGAAAAACCACACATCCTTAGGAGATTTCACTCTTGCTTCAACCATGACTCTCAACAATCGCTGGGAAAGAAAAAAGGTGGAAACATTCAGTACTAAGTACAACAAGAACTTCACTTCCCACAAGTCTAAAGCAAAAGACTCGTCCAGTGGAACCTCCTCCCAAGTAACCTTGACAACGGTGGCTTTGGAGAAGAGAAGCAATGCAACCACACCTCGTGCAATCACAAAGCAAAGTAAATCCGAGGCATCCAATATGCCAACATCCAGTATGGTTTTAGAACATCCCGCATCGGTTTATGCAATTGGTAACCAAGTTAGCGTGAGGCTGAGCAACAAATTCAGGGCTAGTGAATCAGAACATTCGGTGAAGAAAGTGTTCTTGTCTGAGAAGCAGTCCAGTATGCTGAAGGATTGTGGAAAAGGTGTACCCTGTGCACCACCCACTTCTCCCACCCCTCAACAGCTTGAGAAGTTTGAATATGTACCATCGTTAACAGATCTAAGAGTGAGTTGATTCTTACTTCTGCCTTAGCGTAATGTATATTATTATACATGTAATCATTCTCTATGTAGGTTAATAGCATATCTTACAAAAAGTTGTTTGTCTTGTTTGTGTCAAGATACTATGAGAGATAGAAAAAGTAATCTTAGGGGGATAGCATGAGGATGATGATAATTAAGGATGCACATATTCAACACCCTGTAATAAAGTTCATGAGATACACGAACCACCCTAAGGCCTCTTGTCTCTTATAATAGCTTAACAGGAAGACAACCATCTCCCCCTACTCCTGGACAGCTTCCCCCCTTAAGGACAACTTCCCCCATACCCTAGATGAAAAATTATTTCCTGATAACTATTCCCATGACAATTACTACTTCAATATATACCCCTTTAGAAGATTACCCCATTTACCCTCTGACAACTACAACTAGGGGTAATTAAATAGGGGTAGTTTTCTTAAGGAGTAGTTTGGTTGGGGGGGGGGGGTATGGAATGGTAGAAAATCTAGGGGTAGATGTCCTAAAATTGTTTGATAATTTAGCTACATGCATACAGAATGAAAGCTGTAGATTAAAACTGATTGTGCTCTTGGTAGAGTATAAGACCAGAGTTTGCACAAGTCTTTAACCGAAATAGTTCAAAATCCAGTATTTCAGTGTTTGATCATTAACTGCAGTTTCCCTAAATGATATGTTGGTATAAAAATACAAGTGAATGAAAGATTACTGGTAAAATAGACGATTACAATTTTCATTTACAGAGCCAGAGAGCACTAAAGGACAGGCTGACTGTGATCGATGCAGAGGTGAAGAAAAGAAGTCAAAAGCTCCGGGAAGAAAAAGCGAAACAGGAAAAGCAAACGTTACGCACCAATGTCAGCATGATGAGGCAGAGACAGAGGCAAGAGATCTATGCTCTCAACAAAGTCATGACAGAACTTGAGAACAGCCAGTTCCAGAAGTTCAGTGAGTCATTGATGAAGAAGGACAAATCCTGAAAGCTATAAAGCACAAAGGACTTGTCCAGGTATCAGGAGGACTTGGCTGGGTATCGGGTGATGCAGGGAATATGGATATAAAAGTGAAGAAGTAGAACTATGGTTCTAGGGTAGGTTATGGCAGGTTTGACAGAAATTTTGTTTGATACTCATTGGAAGGGAAATGAATCATGGTTGGGGAAAATTATTATGGGGAAAAAAGTGTATAGAAAGATGTAACTAAGAACAAAATAAAAAACAAAATGTATATTGCTTTACTCGTGGCAGGTGTGATACCTCTTTTGATACATTATTTTGACATGGAGTGAGATTGAGAATTTGGGGCCATAAAAATTACTTGTCAAAGGCAGGTTAAATGTCCAGGTGGTTTAAAATGTAAGATTCCACCACAATTAATGCATTGCGTATGGTCCAAAACTGCGATTGATCGTGTGCCTAGCTTGCTGCCATAGAGTGATGTCTGAATGCAAGGCCTTTGCAAGCTACTTAACATTTAAACACTAAATGGTTTGCTGCCAGTGGTGATTCTGATTGTACTTGGACTTTGAAAGGGTGAAGACTGCACTGATTAGCTAAATCCATGTCATGAAATTTTCACTGAAATTTTATTTTATGTCACAGTTTAGCTGCGGATTTGTATTTTAAAAAACAGTGCTTTAACTACAGCTGCCCTTTTTCTTTTTCCTTTTCCTTTTTTTTTTGGGGGGGGGGGGTGAATTGGAAAATCATAAAAGCATGATCAACTCTCTCTTTATGATATCTATTTAGTGGAAGATTCAAGTTATGCAGATAGTGTATCTAAGTTTTTTATTACATGCTGTGAATGAAAGATTCACCCTGATGTTATTGGCACAAAAAACAGCATATTTTAAGTCAGTGAATTTGGGTGATACAAACCTATTCAGTTCAGAAACTTTTGTTCAATAAAATAATTATATTACTTTGAAACAGAAATATTATGTGCTTATGAATATTATGAGGTGATTATTTATCATATACATGTATTTTTATGGTTGAAAAAAAAAGAGATTATGAAATTTCTATTTAATGTTATATAAGTAACCATTATCATCATCACCATTGTGATCACACTAGGTTTTGATTTACAGCTATTGATATCGCTGGAAAATCATGCTTATTTGGGGGTTCATTATTATCTTTGAAGAAAAAAAGCACCCAATTTCAAAATGGAAAATATATTTATTCGAAGATCATGGCATACACATGAGACAGGTTTGAAATTTTGTTAGTTTGTAAATACAGTAATTGGGTATTGATCAGTTAAAAATGTTATGGAGACGATTGTTCTGGTATCCATAAGATGGAGAATTGATGTACAATTTGCAATAAGAAATGTGAATACTTTTGAATTTAATTACAAGTGCCAATTGTTTTGTTGTTGGTTGCAAATAAGCTTAAAAAAGGAGGAATGTTTAATTTAGTACTGTCATTGATTTACTTCACATTTTTTTTTTTTGAAAATGCTAAAGCAATAATTTTCTAATTTTAATGAAAAAGCTTTGATTCATAATCATGTAATGGTTCTGTTTCTCGTTTAAAAATTAAGAAATGGCTTACAGATTCCCATGCTTTAATATTTCTTATGTGATGAAGTGTCATAGGTTAGAACCTTTGTGAGTGGCCAAATCCTTATTTTTGTATTTTCTTGGAGAGTACAAGTTTTTTAATCCAAATGTGCAAATCGTCTGTTGAGAGCCAGAAGGGCGTTAACTCTGTGTCAAGGTATATTAGTTAACGCCCTTCTTGCTCCAAACAGACGAAATGACCTTTACAAATAAGTATTACGTCTGTGTGACTAACTGATTATTGTCCTTTCAGTTATTTTTTTGTCAAGTATGAAATTTGGCCAGTACGACCATCTGGCCATATAGTCCGTCCATTTATTTTCAATGAGGGCTTTTATTTCAATTCAAATTATGTACCATGAGTTTTAATATCTGTGCTCGAATTGTATGTGCATTAATACCGACTTATCATTGTATGCGTATCAGGTTGACTACATAGGATAATTAATGTAGGAGTAGTTGTCTGGGGTGTATTAAAGGGGGTAGTCGTCGGTGGGGGGGGGGGGGGGGGGCTAGTTGTTCAGGGTTGGATAGTTATAGGAGTAGATGTCATTTTTTTCATGACATGACCATCGTGTGTGTCGTACATTTTTGTTTAAATATATGAAAATTGATCAATATACATTGTACTATTGTCCGTCCATTTATCTTTCATCAGGGCTTTTTATATCCTTTTAGAAAGGTAGCATGGAAAGTTGGACATGAACTGATTACTCTTCAAATCTATGAAGCTGTGATGCTATATGGAAATCTTGTAGGTAAACCTTTTATATCAATAGTCAAGTCTGTAAAATAATGTCCTCCATAAAACATGTCTTTCAAACAAAGTCGTTAATTTGAGTTTAAATATATATTATAGATATAAATAAATTAATAAAAGTATATTAATATTGAGAACTGATCTTTGTGCACTTTATTTGTGGCTTACTGGGACAACGCAGTCTTTAATGAAAATAATTTTTTTTTTTTTATAAAAATGGAATTTCACTCTCATGACCCCATTTCTGCTGGGAATGGGGAGCGTATGTTTTGTGTGTGTGTGTGTCGTGTGCCCTCTCTTTCTTTTCCTATTTCCTTCATCCATTTTATCCATCTATTGTCCTTCATATTTCAGTCTCAAACACTTTCTTGAATTATACAAATGACAAACAACTTATAACTGTCATATTGTCATTACTCTTTGTTAAAATATAATTATATTTGGCATCATAAAAATATACAATATTCAAAAATCAAAGTAGTCTTAAAAATTGAAATACAGTCCTTTGCAATTAAAAAGAAAACCCTCATTAGCAACCATATGTGTAGCCCGGTAAAGAGGTAAGCTACATGTATGCATGCAACTGGGGCAGTATTCTGAAAACCGTTGACTTTCACTTACACTTCCTTGTTATGTCACAATAGTAACATACCCATTAACAGAAATCGTATTCTGAAAATTATGTCCAGATCATATTTCCTGTTAAGTTACGCCAGACATGTCTATTCCATGAAATTATGAAAAAAACAATGTCAAATATGTGTGTGATGCAATCATAGTTTTCAGAATACCACCCCTTTTCATGGACTCGGGTATTTTAATTGCTAAAATGCAGGTTGCATATTATAATACTGTTGATTGCTATGTTGGGCAAGCTTCTGGCAAGCTTTAAAGTCAATTTGCGCAATTTCTTGAAATTTCAAATACCTTTAGTCTATAATTGTAAACTTTGCGCTATAAAATGAAACCTGACATCAACAATTCCTGATTGATGTATGTCACTTTCTGCAGTATCATAGCTTATTTTTAACATTAAAAGATGAATAAAAAGTTTTTTATATATTGAAATGTAACAATCTCATGATCAATTTTCAGGTTCCATATCCATTAAATAAAGTTAGTCTATTTTCACTTTATAACACATGAATTACTATTATATTGCTCAACATGATATACAACACGGTTCTCCCTGTTTGTGCAGAGGTCCATGCAATGTAAATATTATGTGAAAGTACTGTAGCAAACCTTTGTAAGGGCGCAAATCATAGCACAGAAATATAGCACTGATCACATCTGGACTACATGAAGAGCCCAATTTCCAATGAGGAATTTTCTACACATTTCATTTTGCAAAGAAAAAAATCACTCTGCATTATGTTTCCTTTTACAGTGGAACCTTGTTATAGAGAACACTTATAACTCTCGTTATAACAAGGCCATTTTGCCAGTCCCACTTCTTTGTGTTCTATTGTTTTTTAGCCCTGATATACATGTAACAAGGTTTGGATATAATAAGGTTATTTCCTTGGTCCCAAGGAGTTTGTTATAATGTGGTTCCACTGTACTGCCAAAAGTGCTTTTTTGTGACAAAATTTTGCATCATGTTTTATTGTAAATATAATACACAATTCAAGAATGAATACAGTCACATTTTTAATACTGATATTCAAAGTATATGTTCAGTGCATCAAGCATTTGCATAGATCAGAAATTTGTGACCATAAATTGATATCATAATGGAAGATTTTATCTAATCTAGTGTATACAGTTAGCTACATGTATGATGAGCAGAATTTTAAAAAAGTATCTAAAAACATAACATGGAAATTTTCTTTCATCAAACTTCAGGTAAAATCTGCCATTAATCTACTTTGCAAATACTCCCTGAATTACACAGAGATGGAAAGAGCAGGAACAGTATATGTAAAGCACACAATATGAATTTAACCTCTTCATATACATGTAGTACATATATGTGTATGTATATATATATATATATATATAGGTCATATTACTGAAATTTTCCAGTATTAGTTGTTTCAAGTGGATATTCAGAGTATTCACATCACATTAACATTAAGATATGTGTTCATGCAAAGAATAAAATATGTAATGTACTATCATGGAAAATAATTTTTTCAACACTATGAAGTTCAATTATTAAAGTAGAACAGTATTGATATGAATAAGGTTAAATTTCATATCATTGTAAAGGTTATGGTTCATAGAACCGTCTTAAACTATTGTTCAGTTTGGAAAAGTAGTTGGACGCCATAAATTACTTATACAAATTGATAAAATCTCACCGCGATATTGTATCTGAAACACTAATCTGAAATGCTGTTTGATGATGACATCATCGTTGGGTCGTTCAACAATGTGCTGGCGCGCGCGGGTGGTGAGAAAGCTGTACAAACGCTAGGCATACGCTATTTGGATATACATGTATGTGCTCGATCAGTATCACCACAAATATGGACGAGATTCAGTTAGATTTAGACTTTGAAATCGAAAGCGACCAAGAGGAAGAAGGAGATGTTGATAGTGTATCAGACAGTGACAATGATAGTGGTGAATTAGGCGAGGGCGAGGAGATAGAAGGAGAAGAAGTTGCCGAGCATGAGCGTCATCCCGGAGCCCGACCATATCTCCATGAGCCTGAACCAGCCATATTCCCTTCCCTCTACTTCACCAACGTCCAACAAACTCTTGATTCGATTCACACACTCACAAAATTAAATATATAACTGAAATATGTAAGAATTAGCCACCCTAAATCGCAATTCCAGAGACGAAACAGCAGCACCAGCATTCAGCAATTCCGTCAGTCATGCATGCACGTACGTAAACAACAGGTCATTGCATGCACGCTATCCACGTACGAGCTGAGTGATAGCGAGATCTGCACCTGAGCTGAGACGACATTTATTTTTGTACCGGAAATGTTCACATTTATTTACTATAATTTCACCTTGCGTTCTTTTAAAAATTATATGCAATATAAATATTTTTAAATAGAATCTGACATTGACATTTGCAGTAAATAAGTGCGTTAAAAACACAAATAAATCTCATTTCTGCTGAAATCAAATAAGTTTCTTCGACACTTCATCCAGAGAGAATGTGAGTTATATCAGTTTTCAGAAGAAGCAATTATAGATGACAATATGCCACCATACACGTAGCTTTATCAAATAAGGGGAATTTAGAAGTAAGGCCCAGTATAACAAAATCAAACTAAGTATCGACACGTCTGGAGCTCGGGCCGTGTCTGGAGATGAAGTCTCAGCTCGTGACTTTGGACGTTCTTTTTCTTCAAACAATTACACTCCAAAAGTCCCACAGCCATTTCCATGAGAACTGAATTATATAAGAAATGTGTGAATCGTTTCTTTTAAGTAGTTATGCCATTAGTAGTTTCATAATTAGAGATCTAACAAGCTATCACCCCGATGATCTACACTCTCACGCCCATCCAATATAAGCGCTGGCATGCGCGCCGTCCAAACGACCCAACGATGACGTCATCAATAAACACTCCGTTCGCAAACGCCAATTCGCAATTCGTCGCCGTCTGAGACGGGCTGATAAAATGTGTTTTTACATTGATATAATGATATTTATATTGGCAGTAATGAACACCAACGTATTCAACACACATCCTGCTTTACATTCATATGTAAATCACCATATTTCGAGATCGGCAATACTGTTCTACTTTAATGTACACAATCATGCAAGTTTTTTTCTATCAGTCAAGTTTTTATCTTTACATTTAATTATTATGGTTATCTGGAATATATTATATGATCTGGAAATGTTTTTTTTACTCAAAGATTAGGGAATGATTTCGGAATTACATATCAGCAGATTTTACAACAAACTAGATTGATATTACTTTAATATGCAATGACAAGCCCGAAGCAGAAATTTACAATATATTTCTAAAATGTTTAAAATCATGCAGCATGGAAGTTCAATTTGATGGAATAACATTCATGCTTTTAATTTTCATTGCTCCCTCCCCCCCCCCCAACTAAAAAAAAGAAGATACATGTATAGTGTAATGCATTACAATGAAAAGTAGTAGAGCCTACTACTAAAGCCCGTATTCTGCTAAAAAGATCAACAAGTCCCCGGGTCTAAAGTCTAATTTTAACAAACATGATCTTAGGCAAGGCAGAGCATGATTTTAACTGAATATAAGAATACAGACCTTAGAATTAATTTTTGAGTGTGCAGGATTCACACAGTATTGGAATGACTTTTCAATGACCAGAAGACAGCAGATTAACTGCTACGGTTACCATGCTAAAGCCAGGGTAATAATATGCAGGGCCCTCAGGGAGAACAGTATTTAGTACTGATGAGGCTACCCTGGGTAAACAAGACATATTATTATTATTATTATTACAAGCTTATTTCCTACGTTAGGGGGGATCCTAACAATAGGTTTATTCTGTCACAATAGAAATTCTACGTTACAGGGAAAGAAACCGTGTGTTAAGGGGAATGCTAACAATAGGCTGAGATACAAGGATTCCCCCTAATGCTGGAAGTAGAGTTATTATTATGATTATTATTATTATTATTATTATTATGCTACCCCAAGCTCTCTTCAAGTACTGGATTTCTTGGTGTTCTATGATGAAGTTCTTCTTCCTTTTCCTCCAAGAATTCCTCCGTCAGATTGTGCCTGGTAATGATTCCTAGAATCTGCAACAAACATAAAAACACAAAGTGAAAGGAAATGAGACAAAAAATAATTAAAGTATCAGGCACATTTGTCTGCAGGACGGGAGAACACAATGGTTGGGCTCTATTCTCTAAAAGTTGTGTTTGAGTTTACATGTACTGCACTACATTCGTGTATATATTTCCAACATGTATCAACAGCCGATCACAAACATATATACTCAGAGGCAAAAGAAACGCGAATTTTCCATTATGTAAGTAAAGCATGTAACCATTGCCAATGGTGAATACTATTTACATGCGCTAGTGAGCAAGGGTCTAAACTCACGAGATTGACCTCAATCGAAATTCACAATGCTTGAATTGGTCGCCCACGCAGTAAACAACAAAACATTAAAACAGGTCGCGAGTACTCCCTTGCCGCATTGTTCGAGTTGTAAGTTTGTGTACATGTGGTCACGTAGGCCTGGCCTATAAATGAGAAGCCTCGAACTGTGGGATTCAGTCGCAATTGAAAGCAGTATCAAGATGCCAAGACTTTCGTCAGAAAACCGTGAGAGAGCTATTGGACGGCTGCAGGCTGGTGAGTCCATTCAACGTGTGGCAACAGCTTTAGGCACCCATGTCTCCACCATCTACAGACTGCAGAACCGGTTCCGAGCCACCAACGGCACTAGGGATCTCCCCCGGAGTGGACGACCAAGGGTGACAACTCTGGCCCAGGACCACCTCATCATGCGTCAGAACCGGGTGGATCCATTCCAGACAGCCACGAAGACCGCTCGGAACACCATCGGACGAACGGGGCGGGCCTTGAGTAGCAGAACTGTGCGGCGGAGATTGCAAGCCTCAGGATTCCGGTGTAGACGACCATGCCGTAGGCCAGTTCTGACCCCTCAGCATCGCCATGGCCGACTTCAGTGGGCTCAGGCCCGTGTCAACTGGAGGAACAGACAGTGGAGAAGGGTCCTCTTCACTGATGAGAGCAGATTCTGCATTGATCCGGCAAATGGGCGCATCCGTGTGTGGCGCAGAAACCTGACACGCTATGTCGATGCCAACGTCGTAGAAAGGAACCCTTGGGGCGGCGCAAGCGTCATGATTTGGGGAGCTATCGCCCTAAATCAAAGGATTGGACCAGTCATCTTTCAGAACCTGGGTCCTGGACGAGGAAATGGGGTCACAGCTCAGCGCTGCATCACCCAGGTTCTCCAGCCGCATGTGGTGCCCTTTTTCCAGAGGCATCCCAACTTCCTGTTTCAGCAGGATAATGCAAGGCCCCACACTGCTCGTGCAACCACACAGTTTCTGGGACAGAACAACATCAACGTCATGCCCCACCCAGCTCTCTCGCCTGATCTGAATCCGATCGAGCACGTGTGGGATGCTATGCAGAGAGGGCTCAACGAGCTGAGACCACGACCACGCACAGCTCCTCAATTGGCTGCAGCTATTGGGCAGGTGTGGGCACAGGTTCCAAATGGACAAATAAACACTCTGATAAACTCTATGACCCGAAGATGCAGAGCTGTAATTACAGCTAATGGAGGTCACACGCGGTATTGACTTTATGTTCCAAGGTCAAGGCCATAGGCATTTAGCAGTGACCTTCCACCATAACCAATTATCAGCATAGTCAATAAATTGGTTTTGTTGTTGAAATTTGCACAATAAAATGTCCCTTATTATCCAAATTATCCAATTTCAAGTTCAGCGTCTTCTTTGAATACTTTGTGTTTCGCGTTTCTTTTGCCTCTGAGTATATTATGAAACCATTTAAGAAAGCAATACTTTTTCCAGTTTAAACATGTCCATTTTCCAATATATGTGGTGTAATCATTTGATAATGATGATTTCTCTCTTTTTTTTAAATACCATTTTCGAACATACACGTAAGATAATGATTGCATAAATGCATTCTGTTGGACATCTACATGTATATACACAAAAACATTTTAAACATAACAAAACCAAAAAAATAATAAAGAAATCTACTATGGCTCAATCCAGTCTTAACCTCTTTATAAACAAAATCAAATTTAATGTTTCTACATGTACCTAGTACTGGGTATAGTCTTCATCTCTGTACAAATTGTCAAACCAAGAATTAATCATATCTCCCAGTCTTCCTTGCTATATAGTGAAACCTGCTTTAGTGACCCACCTGTATAGAAAGACCACCTGTCTCTAAAGACTACATTTTTATGTTTCCCTTGCATTGTGTTTCTCATTGCAACACTTCTTAAAAGCGGCCTTATACATGAAGGCCACCTGCTCATAAAGACCACCTTTCTTATTTCCCCTGAGTGGTCTTTACATGCAGGTTTCACTGTATTATTTCTTTCAAATGAATCATAACATCTGATCTCACCTCTCCGAAGCAGTTGACAACAGGCAGGTGTCTTAGTCCCATGGTGCGGAAAAGATTGAAGACCTTAGGTGCGGGTGTGTCAGGGTACACCGTGTAAGGGCATGGCGTCATGTACTTGCTAACATCCTAAATGTGAGAGAGAGAGAGACCAATGTAGAAACTTAGACCAGGGCCCTGTTTCATAATACTTGTCATCAATGACAAGTTGCAATAATTGTTATAAGCTACTGAAATCCTTGCATCTGATTGGCTAAGAGCAAATTTGTCAGTAAAAATCACAGACAAGACACTTGATGAAATGCCCTCCTGTAGTCATAAAAAATACTAAATTTAGTCCAGGGCCCCCGTTTCATAAAACTTGTTATCAATATACAACTGCAACATTTCTATGAAAAATTTGCTGACAGCCAATCAAATGCAGCGATTTCAGTAGCTTATATCAGTTATTGTAACTTGTTATTGGTAACAAGTTTTATGAAACAGGTCCCAGGTTTAAGTGGGTAGAGATACATGTATATAGTCTTACGTCTACTGATTTATGGAGCGCTAAGTGTCACCCTAATGTGTGAAAATTATCACAATTCTGTTAAATTGAACGAACAAATAAAAATCATGTCAATATGAAATCAATTTCTCATGATAATTACATGACCGGTTCACTTTGTTTATACATTTAGTTATGGAATTTCAGTAATTTGTACAGAATAGTGCACCTTTAGGAATACAGGCCTTAGACTAAGGAAGAAGGATCCCCCAAGTCATTTTATATAGATGTAATGCCATTCTTGCTCTTAGTAGACAAAGAGAAAAAGAGGGGATAATATTTCTGCTCACAATGGTTGATTCTATCTTTGAAGTGTATACTTGTTGGCCTTTGTTAGGAAACCGAGTATACATAAGGCAGCGTAAATGTGAGGCAGAAATATTTTCATTTCAAGAATTTTCATTGTATGAATAAAATGTTATGGTTGAATACCTGTTGCTCAAACAATATGCAATGAAGAAATCAACATTCTAACAAATCATCTACCTTTAATACACAATGTCTACCACAAAAGCGAAAATTCAAAGAACCACTACGACAAAACATACAATATCTCTATCCTTTACTGTGTAGAACTTACCACTATCATGTTTGCATTGATGTTAGAGACATCAATGTCGTAGATGTCTAAATATCTTGGGTACCTGGCTACCATATCTTCATAAGTCACATGAGGCTGATATGAACTCTGTGATTGAAAGATAAAATAAATCAGTATGATGAACAATTTCTATAGTACGCACGTACAACACCACAGTGCCATTTGAAGTCACAGGGCTGACATATGGGTTCTGTGTCACTTGCCTTAGCAAGAATTTCTCTGGGTCTATTTCCTACACAAACAAATATCTTAACCTCAACTTTGGACCAGACACTAAACCTAACCCTAACCCTACCCCTTATCCTGACCCTTATCCTTATCCTGATCCTAACCCTAATCCTGACCCTAATCCTAACCCTAATCCTAACCCCAAACTTAACCCCAAACTTAACCCCAAACCTAACCCTAACCCTAACCCTAATCCTGACCCTAATCCTGACCCTAATCCTGACCCTAATCCTAACCCTAATCCTAACCTTAATCCTAACTCTAACACTAACCCTAATCCTGACCCTAATCCTAACCCTAAACCTAACCCTGACCCTAAACCTAACCCTAATCCTGACCCTAACACTAACCCTAATCCTGACCCTAATCCTGACCCTAATCCTAATACTAACCCTAATCCTGACCCCAACCCTAACCTTAACCCTAATCCTAACCCTAACCCTAATCCTGACCTTAGTCCTAACCCTAAACCTAAGCTAACACCCAATTGCAACCCAAAACCCAACCCTATATCTATGATGTGTATATTTGATATACCGATGAAAGCAGAACCTGCTTGTATGACCTCCTAGAGAAATGTTCTAGAACACCTACAGTTTTTGAGAAGTTACATATTAAGAGTTGACTTTATATTTGTTTACTATTCACTGCACATTTTTTTTGTCACACTTTTGGTAGGAAAGCACGGTAGACTCTTTATAGGTACAGACAAGAACACTAATTACGATATACATGTAGCTGAAAAATAACTTTTAAAAATTTAGTTTTCCTCAAAATCATCCAAATACAGCATGGAAGGTTATAGGATCATACAACAAAATAACCTTAAAAGATATACTTACAGACACATTTTCAGGATAGCATGCCCCATGCTGCAGGAGGGTCACCAAGTGGTCTCTATGTAACAGGCCATGGAAGGTCAAAGGTCGATATTCGTCTTGGAAAGCCTGGTCATTCTCATTGGCATATTCAGAATTAGCCGACTCAGTGGGCTGATCAGAAGTAGAGCTGTATGAAAAATGTTTTTAAAAGTCATTATTATACTGAATTTGGGATCAAGCTTTCAATTCTATTAGGCTACCTGTATGATGCTAAAACAATCGAAAGTATGGAAGGTAAGAAAATCTATCAAAGGTTTGAATACTTCGACCAATTAATGAATTTCTAAATAACTATAACAAAAAAATTGTGAACAACTGTTTGCCTATCGGATGAACAAATGAAAGAAAGACATAAGTGAAAGTTTCCTTTAACACGCTAAACACTTACTAGAAATCTACCAATAAATATATTCAATCATTCAAAGATATATTAATGTAAATATCAACAGTCGTCATTTTCACTTGAGAAAAAAATATGCTTAAGATTAAAAAAAAATGTGAATCCATCAATTATTTATTCACCTGGGTGTGCCATGAGCTGTTTCAGATTGACATCGTCGTCTTCCAGAGGTCGCACAGAGTTCATTGGTCTGGTTGACCTCACTCAAAAGCACGGACTGACCCCTGAGCTTCCTCTCTCCTGCCCTCGTCAGAGTGGCATTCTGGGAATAAAAGTAACAATCTGAAGAAAGAAGTCTCAAGTTCCATGCATACAAGGGGTACAATTTTTTTGAATAGGCACTACTTTATATGTATTACAACTATAACTTTTTAACATTCTAGCTTTTCATTATCAAAATATCAGACTGATGCAATATATAATTATATAGTGTGCAAATCTCCCTAATGGCACTCAGAGTGCACAGAAATAGCGAAATAAATCAACATGAAGATACAGAGCTAACAGATATTACAAATCAACAATACAACAGTTTAAGAAATAAACAAGCATTAAATTACAATGAGAATAACTGTATATTTCCTTCATCAATTCCCAAAATATGTGATTCTATGTTTCCTTCTTCACACAATTGATGCTGATGTGCGTTCTCGTTTTATTCTACATGCAAGATATCTATTTATTCAGGAGGAAGCATCTTACAAACTGAAGATCATGGAGTCCCCTTTCATTTTCAAAAGTCTTTATAAAAGGCAGAGCATATGAAGGGCCCTGGCATAATCTATACAGTCACCTACTCTACCTTGAACATCATGTTCCTACTCGTCACTGTATCAGCTGATCTCCTGACCTTTGGCCTGGGTGTCGTTTCCGTGACGACAGGGAAGGCATGATGGGTAGTGGTTCGTAAGATGTTGACCAGCGAGTGGACGCGGGTGTGAGGGTAGATGTAGACCAAGTCCGGCTCCATGACGTCATGGGCACGAAGTCTGTAGGAGGGACAACAGTTATCGTAAAGCAGGGTTAATCAGAAGAATTAGAGGTATTGTGGTCTAGTGGTTATGTAAGTCACCAGACTGTTGGATGAAAGGGTTTGGGATTTGTATTGCTGCCACAGCAACAGAGAGAGAGGGAGAGAGAATGTTCCAACTGCAATTTGAGGGATCGACATTAGCTGTAAGACGGCGCTATATTACTCTTGTTGTGTTGCCTACTTTCGGTAAAGGCACGTGTTAAAAGTTTTCCTATTGATCAGCTGATGTGTCGTAGTCGTTAGTCAAGAACGGGTCTAAAACGCTATCGAAAGGCGACTTAAACATTGATTGAAATCATGAAAAAGTATTTTTGTGGATACAGGGTTCCGTTGCAAAGCAATGATGTGCTGGTCAGAGGAAAATAAGAGTAGGACTGTATCATGGCTGTCGATGCAAGACTGACAAAGCTGCACTCTCCATTTACCTTTGCATGTTACGCGTCTCACTGTTACGAACTTTGTGTAGCTGAAGTAATTTGACGATTGTGCATAGATAGAAGTGTACTGTAAGCGAAAAGACCGGATGTGGACAACACAACCGAAAGCTGGACCCACTGCTACCGTAGCGTGCGTCAGCCAGTCAACAGTAAGCATTAGATTAATATCTGTGGATGCCCTCTAATGGCTAAATAGTTTTATTTATTGTCGATCTCTCAAATTGACCACAGGTATGTTTATCTAGTCAGGAATCAAATTCATCAACCTCTCGTTCAGAAAAGAAACATCCCTATACATTGCTCCCCCATCTGAATGCTGCTTTCTTTTCAAAACATCCTTTTCATAATTGTTCAGTCACTTCTGATGACATTTCGATAGGCTGTACATCTCTGGAAATGAAACGGTACCTTTCAATTTTCCTGTTGGCCTCCCATTCTAGGAGTGGCACCCCTCTAAGCTTGATGTGGATGTCATAGAGACCTTGGTTGAAGAGATCACCTGACCACTTGGCAACCTGTAACACAGTGAAAATATGGGAGATATTATTAAAGAGAAGGTCGAGTTCTGGGAAAGGTGAAAGAGAATTTGTGACCTTTCTCATTCCTTTTATGTCAGTTTGGAAGAACATCATAGTAGAAATGTGACCCGCTGCCTCAAAACCTACAATAAGTCGCACGGACCACAACGTAGCAAACAGCCCAAAATAGTAAATTTGCTTGGATCAGTCGATTTTCTGTTTTTGATAGAAATGGGTAGTTTCATTATCATTCTATCATGTCTCAAGTTTGTGAGTCGTAATTCGACTTAGAAATATGTTTTTGGGGCAATTTAAAATGACTCCTTTTTTTTCACCTGTCGAGCTAATGAATGTTTGGAGAGCTTTTGTAATACTTTCATTCAATGCCAAATTACTACTTTACCTCTAAAGGTATAAGGTCCTCCTTAAGCAGTGTGCCAAAATTCAGCCTAATCTAATAATCCCTTCATACCGATTGCTATGGCCATTTTAATATCCAGTTTTACTTGGGCGCACACAGAGAGCGAAAGTTTAGCACTCTTTTGTTCCGAACTTAAATGGCCATTTTTTCTGAATAGGAGTTATTAATTGCTGGTTACATACTGATTCTAAATGTGATATTTAAAGGTGTTATCATTGAGTAAACTAGGAAAGTGATATACCATTGGAAAGCTGAGAATCTCTACTTTCAGAAAAAGTATAAAACGAAAAAAATAATTTTGACGACTTATTGTAGGTTTTGAGGCGTCGGGTCACAAATGTCCCCTGAAAAAGGATCATTGCCCTTCAAATGCCCTCATATTAAAAATATGACGAGAAATTGCAGTGCATGTGCTTTTCAGTGAGCTTGGGTCTATACCTTATAATTTAATAATTCCAAAACCTCACAACATACACCAATTCTTTATGTAGACATGATCAACCTTTCCCAATCGCTTTGAGACAGTTTCTTTCACAATGTAATCACAAGGCCACATGGGCGCCAATCCTCACAGGAATTCTATTCAAGTGGGGGGGGGGGGGGGACACACCTGGATGCAACAATGGGGTGTCCCCCCACTTGAATAGAATTCCTGTGAGGATTGGCGCCCATGCATGACCAGAACTCAACTTTATCTATTAAATCTTTCAGTGCCGATGTCACGTATATGTAACAGATAGACTTGTCATTTTCATTCACCAATTGCTTGACCACAAAAAAGGTAATATGGTGGTCAATGTATATCAAAATTTTGAGCATAAATCAAGCATTCTTAATATATGATTATAATTATATGCTACCATAGAAATTTTCAGAGAAAATTGCAGATTTTTAAAAAGATATTACCTTATTTCAACATTAAACAATAGTAAACAAATGAGAAACCAAAAAACAATGGACAAAAAAACCCCTCAAATGTTATTTTTCAATAATTCTTATGCATAAAGTTTGGTAAAGTAATAATGTTTTGTATCATAAAAAATGGTAATAAATTTCCTACAAGTTTTGTACACAATATTTTGTGATATAATAGATGGTTAATGAAGTACAGACATTTTAAAAGTAAGCGTTGATCACATTTTGGTAAAATTTTGAAGAGAGCTAAACCCCTTGGCATGGTAAGAGTTTAGCAAGAATTTCCATAACCATCTTTTGTTCCCTACCCATTTGTGACCCGCCGCCTCAAAACCTACAATAAGTCGCATGGACCACAACGTAGCAAACAGCCCAAAATAATAAATTTGCTTGGATCAGTCGATTTTCTGTTTTTGATAGAAATGGGTAGTTTTATTATCATTCTATCATGTCTCAATTTTTTGAGTCGTAATTCAACTTAAAAATATGCTTTTGGGGCATTTTAAAATGACTCTTTTTTTTCACCTGTCGAGCTAATGAATATTTGGAGAGCTTTTGTAATACTTTCATTCAATTCCAAATTACTACTTTACCTCCAAAGGTATTAAATTGATTTTTTGAGTGAGTAATGAATAGGTCCTCCTTGATCAGCGTGCCAAAATTCAGCCTAATCTGATAATCCCTACATACCGGTTGCTATGGCCATTTGAATACCCAGTTTTACTTTTGCGCACACAGAGAGCGAAGGTTTAGCACTCTTTTGTTCCGAACTTAAATGGCCATTTTCTCTGAATAGGAGTTATTGATTGCTGGTTACATACTGATTCTAAATGTGATATTTAAAGGTGTTATCATTGAGTAAACTAGGCAAGTGATATACCATTGGAAAGCTGAGAATCTCTACTCTCAGAAAATGTATAAAACAAAAATAATAATTTTAGCGACTTATTGTAGGTTTTGAGGCGCCGGGTCACATTTAATAGTTTATTCGATTCCTTGAGGCATAACACACCTCAGCAAAACAACCCCTCTGCAGTCAATTTCTCCATTCCTCACTTCCATCCTGGACCAACACTATACCAACCTAACTTTTGGCACCAATTGCCAATTCCAACAAAAAACAAACTTTGACTTCCACAGATGGCTATTAAAAATACATAGTATATACATGTACTGTCTGTAAGAAATCAGAAGGGGGCTAATTCTGTGTTCAAATATTTGAGTGAACACCCTTCTGGGCAGGGATTATTTCAGGGCTGAATTGATCACATTTTGTTCTTCAAATTGGCAACAATATTTTTACTTTTAGTGCTACATGGTTCTAATAAAGTGTAATGTCTATGAAAACAATAAACATGGTTTAAATTAGAAACTTTGTCAAAAAGTTGAAAAAATTGCAAATTCTGAAAAAACCCCAATGATTTTGAACCTTTCAATGTGTTGTCAATTTAAGGATTTTAAGGCGTGCGTGCAGAAATTTTGCACTTTCTTTTCACGCATTTGGTATATTTTTTAGGGCTCAGAATCAAAAGTTATTGAGCCAAACCACAAAATGTGGTCTCTAAAGGGTTAAATTACATTCTTGGAAGTCTGAAGTGAATCAAGCGCTAAAAAACAACACAAAAATAAACTTGACCAGAACATCGGCTCTCACCATGAGGGTAACCATAATTGGCAAACCATAGCTGATCTCATTGGTTGATTCAATCAAGATGACCGTCAGGCTGATCGTCATACGGACCACGCCTCCCAGGAATGCTGCAGCTCCCACCAGTGCAAAGGTCCCAGAATAGATCCTTGTGTAGGATAAGTAACTGCAATGGAAGAAAGATGCACAAATACATTTCAGTGAAGTCGCAAAAATCCAAATGTTCTTGACTGTTTGGGGCACAAAATCATAGGCTGGAGAGGCTTAAATTAAAACATGTATATATGGAGGCCTTTAACACCCAGAAATGCTTCCATCTGCCATGAAAATTCTCTCTCTGTCTCTCTCGGCTTGTCTCGAATGGGTGGGTTGCGGAAGCGGGATGGGAGCGGGAACGGGCACACCCTTTCGAGACAAGCCCCCCCCCCGGTTATCTCGAATGGACGCGTTCCCAGCGAGAAGTTCAATGAACGCGCCACTTCGAGATAACCGGGGGGGGGGGGGGGCTTTCCTCGAATGGGTGTGTTGAGTAGACTTTTGTAACAATTCAATTCTCCTATTTATTTTGCACAAATAATGATTTCCTTGTCAAAAGCTTTTTTTAGATACTGTTTTATTATATTTTCTACATCTTAGACAAAAGAAAAACGATAAAACCAGCAAGAGTACATTTTTCAAAAATTTCTGAAATGTCTGTTACAAAAGTCTACTCAACACACCCATTCGAGGAAAGCCCCCCCGGTTGTCTCGAAGTGGCGCGTTCATTGAACTTCTCGCTGGGAACGCGTCCATTCAAAATAACCGGGGGGGGGCTTGTCTCGAAAGGGTGTGCCCGCTCCCGCTTCCATCCCACTCCCATCCCGCTCCCGCAACCCACCCATTCGAGACAAGGCGTCTGTCTCTCTCTCTCTCTCTCTAAGGACATCATGCCGTAATTTTCTTTGATTTCTTTTCTTGTTCCTTTTCCTTTTTACTTCTTAATTTATCAACTATTCTAAAAAGGATTATATATTGCAGTTCTTAATTATTTTGATTCCTGGCGAAGTGTTTTCTATTTCCTTAAAACAAGGCATTTATCTGTTTCTTAGGAGCCATGTGTAACTAGAGCATTCGGAGGGGGGACCAGTCCGAGTACATGTATCCCCCGAACCCGTCACCCATCCCCCATTTGAATCAATGTTGTGACTGAAATGGATAAAGTGGCAATTTGGGACCTCGGGTATCACTGCTGACAAATTTGACCTTTTTGTACCTTTGTCATTTATGGTTACCATGGCAACCATGACGCCCACACCAAAAACAATAGGCGTCTTCATCTTACCATAATGCACCTCCATGCAAAATTTGAAAGTGATCCGACAAGAACTGCAGCCGGTAGAGCGCTCACAAGAAAATCTTTACCATTTCTTTAAAAAAATATGTTTACCATGGCAACCATGACTCCGCCCACACCAAACACAATAGGCGTCTTCATCTTACCATAATGCACCTCCATGCGAAATTTGAAGGTGATCCGACAAAAACTACAGCCAGTAGAGCGCTCACAAGAAAATCTCTGCGGCGGACGCGACGCAACGATGCCAAATCCATAGTATCCCTGAACACTAGTTCGGGGGATACAAAAAATGGGGACTTGGTATGTTATAGCCAAAGAAATACTGAAGTATCAAGAGCATTACACTATGACAATTAACACACTCAAGTGCTTTCCAAGAAGCGCATAAAAGTACCACTAGTCCAGTGTCATTCGGTTCATTTGTAAACCGGGGATCGACAGCTTTGCTCCAGTCGAACACTGGTGCACCGATATATTAATGGACCAAGAATATTTTACATAAGGTTTTATTAGCACGTCCATTTGATTGGCTGTTTTTAATTGCGGTACGTTGGTTTCAAAGTCTTGCATTTAATTTGAAGATAAACTTGGCCATGTAAAAGTTGGTTAGACAATTCAAAAAATTGGCTTAAATTTCACTTTAACTGTAGCTCAAAGCTGAAAACTCATGCCACAATTCAATCTCCATTAAAAGACATTTGTATTATTTTGTTTTATATTATTTGATTTTTTGTTGGATCCCTGTTTAAAAAAGTTGGTTTTAGTGTCAAAATAATGAATTTCTCAGAATATCCTTCCTTCTCAAACACCTATTCTCAAAGTAACCCTATTGTCACATGACTCACTGGACTCGTGATCGCGATAGCAGATTTTACGATCGCGATCGCGACCATGAAGCATGTGACTACTCTACATGTTTGAGAAGGAAGAATAATCAGAGAAATTCAATAATTTGACACCAAAACTTAAAAATCATTTTAAATGAAAGAATATAAAATCTTTTACTGGAGAATGAATTGAAGCATGAGATTTCAGCTTTGAGCTAGAACAAAAGTGAAATTCAAGCCAAGTTTTGAAATGTCTAACCAAGTGGAATTTATGTACAAAGTGCTAGCAGCTATGATGCTACTTTGCAAGCTAGTTTCCAAGCTAGGACTATATTATAAATAACTGACTAGACAACTTTTACTAACTAGACTAGGCGTAGATAGTCAATCTTGACTGAATGCCAAAAATATAACCAACAACTACCGACAGGACTCGGTAACCTGGCATCTTTAAAAAATAATAATAAAACTTTAAAAAAAAAATATATAACTACCAAAAAAAAAGAGAGGAGTCAATTGTATTATTTTAGATGATTAAAGTCTTTAAAAAAAAATAACGAAAAAAAATTGTTGATGATAATAGTCAAATTGCCATAGAACACTAATCAACAACAACTATGATGAATGAAATGAGGTGATCATTGCAATCTAGCTAAGACCCTGTTTTCTCAGGCTTCACTTTTTCGCGGCACAAATTAGAATCAAGTGGCAATATTTTCGCTAGCTGTTAAATTTGCGTCCCAACATGAACTCGCGAAATTCGCACTGCCTTCGCTTCTTCTTTTCTTTGTATTATATCATTTACATAAATTTTATTGATGCACCGGTTTCGCCAAAACAGCACCGGGGATCGATAGCATCGATTGAGGGCCGGTTTACAAACCGATAGGACTCAGCCTTATGAAATACCTTTTCAATGCATTTCCTACAAAGCGTCCATATGCTGCTCCACACAGCAAGGAAGGTACAAATAGACCACTAGGTACAGCTGATCCATACGTCCAACAGGAGAGGAAGAAGAAATACATGAAGAACAGACCGAGGGACTGTAGGCTGAAGGTACCTAAGAAGAGAGAGAGGGAGAGAGATTTGGTGATTCCACATGGCAATGACGGTATGAACTTACATATGAAGAGACCACTGGGTACAGCTGATCCATACATGTACATGTACGTCCAAAAGGACAGGAAGAAGAAATACATGCAGAAGAGACCAAGGGACTGAAGGCTGATAGTACCTGAGAGGAGAGATAGGAAGAGAGAGGAAAGGGGGGGGGGATAGAAAGAGAAAGAGAGAGAGATTCAGTGATTCCACACAGCAACAAAGAGATCGCTGGGAGAGAATGGGAGATCGAGAGCTAGGTACTCAGCAGAGCCTGCCAAATATCCGCACATTATTACATAATCATTCCTTTATACTGGTCAGTCATTTTTGGATCCTCAAATAGTTTCCTCCCAGAGAGACTGTTTGCGGGAGGGAACTACCTGTATTCGGATCTCCATGACTTACATGTAACCTAACTCACTGTGATCGCAGTATAGACACAGCCTCCTGTGACAATTGCTCAAGCTATGGTAATTGTTCACACTAACCAAATTCTAAACGTAAAGGTAAAGTTCTGGTCATGCCATCTCATTGTGAAAGAAAATAAGGAAAGGTTGGTCACATCTACATAAGAACTGGTGTATACTAGGTGGTTTTGGAATCATCAAAATGATGATAAAATTGACCCGATCATGCTGAACAGCACATGCACTGCACACAGAAATGGGTATATGGGACTGTACACTCCTAGCTGTGGCATGAATGTTCAGCCCGAATATTTCAGCTATTTCTCATCATATTTTGAAGAGCAATCCTTTTTAGGGGACATTTCTACTATGGTGTTCTTCCAAACTGACATAAAAGGAATGAGAAAGCTCACAAATTATTTTTCACCTTTCCCAGAGCTCGATCAGCCTACCCTTGAACCCTGAACCAAACCCCTAACCCTAACGATACACGTAACAGTAACGCTCCTTGAATCTGGCAACCACAAGTTCAGCGACCAATTAGGGTGTCGCCGAAACGTCCAAGAGAAAACAGAAAAATATTTCTAAATTAAAAAGATCATGTAATATCATTCATTTACTAAATTTGGAATCTGTAGAGGGTGAAAATTGATCTAAAAATAGTCTTCGTTGCATCTTAAATAGCATGGGCCAAACTATTAAAATTTCAAACCAATAATTCGGAATTTATTGCTTTCATGAGAGAATTCGGATACCGTTCTTCCGGCGAGGAACATCGCTCAATTCAAAATGAATCAAGCTAGTATTACAAGTGTTACAGATGTTCGCAAGACATTTCATATTCTTAACTGTTTACACCATGAAATAGAGGAGATATTCAGCTTTATCATGGTATAGGTCACTATGCTTAGCAAGTTGTCTGGATCTTACTGTTTAAACTTCAACACGGCACATATTCCCGAAATATTATTACGCTTCGCATGAACAATAGCGCCGGTGCAATATTCTATGCAGCTTCACGTAACTCAATAATGAAGTTCTCCAGAAAAAGTGTTATAAATGTTCGCAAGACATTTCATATTCTTAGCTGTTTACACCATGAAATAGAGGAGATATTCAGCTTTATCATGGTATAGGTCACTTTGCTTAGCAAGTTGTCTGGATCTTACTGTTTAAACTTCAACACGGCATATATTCTCGATATTATTACACTCCGCATTAAGGCGCTCGTATTGTATTATGGAGCTTCGTAACTCAATAATGAAGTTCTGCGGAAAAAGTGTTATAAATGTTCGCAAGACATTTCATATTCTTAGCTGATTACACCATGAAAAAGAGGAGATATTCAGCTTTATCATGGTATAAGTCGCTATGCTTAGCAAGTTGTCTGGATCTTACTGTTTAAACTTCAACACGGCACATATTCTCGATATTATTACACTCCGAATTAAAGCGCTCGCATTGTATTATGGAGCTTTGTAACTCAATAATGAAGTTACGCAGAAAAAGTGTTATAAATGTTCGCAAGACATTTCATATTCTTAGCTGATTACACCATGAAATAGAGGAGATATTCAGCTTTATCATGGTATAGGTCACTATGCTTAGCAAATTGCCTGGGTCTTACTGTTTAAACTTCAACACGGCATATATTCTCGATATTATTACGTTTCGCATGAACAATAGCGCCAGTGCATATTCTATGGAGCTTCACGTAACTCAATAATGAAGTTCTGCAGAAAAAGTGGGTATAAATGTTCGCAAGACATTTCATATTCTTAGATGTTTACACCATGAAAAAGTGGAGATATTCAGCTTTATCATAGTATAGGTCACTATGCTTAGCAAGTTGTTTGGATCTTACTGTTTAAACTTTAACACGGCACATATTCCCGAAATATATACACTTCGTATGAACAATAGCACCAGTGCGGTATTACGGGGCTTCACGTTACTATAATGAAGTTCTGCAGAAAAAGTGTTATAAATGTTCGCAAGACATTTCATATTCTTAGCTGTTTACAGCATGAAAAAGAGGAGATATTCAGCTTTATCATGGTATAGGTCACTATGCTTTATAGCAAGTTGTCTCGATCTTACTGTTTAGACTTCAACACGGTATTTATTCTCGAAATATTACACTCCGTATTAAAGCGCTCGTATTGTATTATGGAGCTTCGTAACTCAATATTGAAGTTCTGCAGAAAAAGTGTTATAAATGTTCGCAAGACATTTCATATTCTTAGCTGTTTACACCATGAAATAGAGGAGATATTCAGCTTTATCATGGTATAGGTCACTATGCTTAGCAAGTTGCCTGGATCTTACTGTTTAAACTTCAACACGGTATATATTCTCGACATATTACACTCCGTATTAAAACGCTCGTATTGTATTATGGAGCTTCGTAACTCAATATTGAAGTTCTGCAGAAAAAGTGTTATAAATGTTCGCAAGACATTTCATTTTCTTAGCTGATTACACCATGAAATAGAGAAGATATTCAGCTTTATCATGGTATAGGTCACTATGCTTAGCAAGTTGTTTCGATCTTACTGTTTAGACTTCAACACGGTATATATTCTCGAAATATTACACTCCTTATTAAAGCGCTCGTATTGTATTATGGAGCTTCGTAACTCAATATTGAAGTTCTGCAGAAAAAGTGTTATAAATGTTCGCAAGACATTTCATATTCTTAGCTGATTACACCATCAAATAGAGGAGATATTCAGCTTTACCATGGTATAGGTCACTATGCTCAGCAAGTTGCCTGAATCTTATTGTTTAAACTTCAACACGGCATATATTCTCGATATTATTACGTTTCGCATGAACAATAGCGCCAGTGCAATATTCTATGCAGCTTCACGTAACTCAATAATGAAGTTCTCCAGAAAAAGTGTTATAAATGTTCGCAAGACATTTCATATTCTTAGCTGTTTACACAATGAAATAGAGGGGATAATCAGCTTTATCATGGTATAGGTCACTATGCTTAGCAAATTGTCTGGATCTTGCTGTTTAAACTTCAACACGGCATATATTCTCGATATTATTACACTCCGCATTAAGGCGCTCGTATTGTATTATGGAGCTTCGTAACTCAATAATGAAGTTCTGCGGAAAAAGTGTTATAAATGTTCGCAAGACATTTCATATTCTTAGCTGATTACACCATGAAATAGAGGAGATATTCAGCTTTATCATGGTATAGGTCACTATGCTTAGCAAATTGCCTGGGTCTTACTGTTTAAACTTCAACACGGCATATATTCTCGATATTATTACGTTTCGCATGAACAATAGCGCCAGTGCATATTCTATGGAGCTTCACGTAACTCAATAATGAAGTTCTGCAGAAAAAGTGGGTATAAATGTCGCAAGACATTTCATATTCTTAGATGTTTACACCATGAAAAAGTGGAGATATTCAGCTTTATCATAGTATAGGTCACTATGCTTAGCAAGTTGTCTGGATCTTACTGTTTAAACTTTAACACGGCACATATTCCCGAAATATATACACTTCGTATGAACAATAGCACCAGTGCGGTATTACGGGGCTTCACGTTACTAAATAATGAAGTTCTGCAGAAAAAGTGTTATAAATGTTCGCAAGACATTTCATATTCTTAGCTGTTTACAGCATGAAAAAGAGGAGATATTCAGCTTTATCATGGTATAGGTCACTATGCTTAGCAAGTTGTCTCGATCTTTAATACTGTTTAGACTTCAACACGGTATTTATTCTCGAAATATTACACTCCGTATTAAAGCGCTCGTATTGTATTATGGAGCTTCGTAACTCAATATTGAAGTTCTGCAGAAAAAGTGTTATAAATGTTCGCAAGACATTTCATATTCTTAGCTGTTTACACCATGAAATAGAGGAGATATTCAGCTTTATCATGGTATAGGTCACTATGCTTAGCAAGTTGTCTCGATCTTACTGTTTAGACTTCAACACGGTATATATTCTCGAAATATTACACTCCGTATTAAAGCGCTCGTATTGTATTATGGAGCTTCGTAACTCAATATTGAAGTTCTGCAGAAAAAGTGTTATAAATGTTCGCAAGACATTTCATATTCTTAGCTGATTACACCATCAAATAGAGGAGATATTCAGCTTTATCATGGTATAGGTCACTATGCTTAGCAAGTTGCCTGAATCTTATTGTTTAAACTTCAACACGGCATATATTCTCGATATTATTACGTTTCGCATGAACAATAGCGCCAGTGCAATATTCTATGCAGCTTCACGTAACTCAATAATGAAGTTCTGCAGAAAAAGTGTTATAAATGTTCGCAAGACATTTCATATTCTTAGATGTTTACACCATGAAATAGAGGAGATATTCAGCTTTATCATGGTATAGGTCGCTATGCTTAGCAAGTTGTGTGGATCTTACTGTTTAAACTTTAACACGGCACATATTCCCGAAATATTACACTTCGTATGAACAATAGCGCCAGTGCGGTATTACGGGGCTTCACGTTACTCAATAATGAGGTTCGGAAGAAAAAGTGTTATAAATGTTTGCAAGACATTTCATATTCTTAGCTGTTTACAGCATGAAAAAGAGGAGATATTCAGCTTTATCATGGTATAGGTCACTATGCTTAGCAAGTTGTCTGGATCTTACTGTTTAAACTTCAACACGGCACATATTCTCGATATTATTACACTCCGCATTAAAGCGCTCGTATTGTATTATGGAGCTTCGTAACTCAATAATGAAGTTCTGCAGAAAAAAGTGTTATAAATGTTCGCAAGACATTTCATATTCTTAAGCAGCTCTCATACATCTGAGAATGTTCATTACGAAAAGGTACGATTCTTTGCGACAATGAACATTCGCAGAGGTTCGTAACGTTCGTAAATGTTCGTAAGAATTCGCAGCCGAGTGCAGGCTTCGCAGAATTTTTTCAACATGTTCAAAAATTTCAGGAAACGTAACTATTCGTAATGTAACGTAACATATTCGTATTTCATTCGTATCTATCGTAACTCATTCGTATATTTCGTAACTCATTCTTAATGACTTGACAGCCAAGAATTTGATACGAATTAATGCGAATATTACGAATATCTGCGAATTATATACAGAAAATATGCTAAACCAGCCCCAGTAAGGCAAGGTTCTGTGCAAAGTCATCCATGGTGAACAGTGTACAATTGGAAAAATGTGGAGAGAATGTCATGAAAAGTTGCTGTAGAATTGTGAAACGCTGTGAAAACGCGCGGAAAATACGTCACTTCCGGTTATATCGCATATAAATCGCAAACATTCGTAACTTTTCCGTAACTTTTCCGTAACCGTTCCGTAAGTATCGCAGTCAATCGCAAACATTCGTGGATTTTCACATCGTTACCATTCGTATCCAAATTCGTAAAATATTCTCGCATGTATGCGAGAGGCTTTAGCTGATTACACCATGAAATAGAGGGGATATTCAGCTTTATCATGGTATAGGTCACTATGCTTAGCAAGACGGAAAACAAGACGGAAAACATCCTCGAAATATATTACACTTCGCATGAACAATAGCACCCATATGGTATTATAGTGAGCTTCGGGTAACTCAATAATGAAGTCCTGAATGAAAAAAGAAGTGCGGAGTCAGGCGCGCTTAAAGTGTTCATTTTTTATTATTTTTTTATTTCTTAATTAAGTAATTTATTTATTATTTATTATTTAATTTATTTATTTTGCTTTTTGGGGGACGCTCTGAGGGCCCCTCCTCAAACAGATAGCCTATAGGGATCCCGACCTCAAACGCTACTCTATAGTATTGCAAGGAAGAGAATTTATATCATTGCGTTTTGCATTTTAAAATTTGCATTTTACGTCACGAGAAAGCTGTTAGTTATTTTTTTGCAAAGGTGTTGGGGGGAGGGGTGAAAAAACAACCCCCTCTCCGTTGATAAAGGGAAAAATCTACCTACACGCTTTCATCGCCACAGGTAGACATGATCTGTACAATCCTGAGATACGTAGCGCCTAACTGCCACTGGCGTAGCCAGGCTTGTTGAAAAAGGGGGGCACAGAGAGGATGACACACAAAATCACAGGATCACATAGTCTAGTTACACCCCCGCACACACAGAAACAGACACACAGTGATTTATTTTGACCTTTGCTTGGGGGGGGGGGCAAAGGCTATCGAACCAATGGTGATATCCAGAAAAAATCGTTTTGCAGGTCCCACTTCGCGTCGGAAGTGTTTTCCCTCTTTGCATTTTGATTGAAAGTGGTAAGACAGGTTAATGCTCCATAGTTCATGCATATTACTATATTGATTTGTATATTTGAAGATATTTCAGATTTTATTTTCATGCATACAAATGCGGCGCAGGGGCATATCCATGATTTCCCAATAGGGGGGACGCCAGGCATTATTGATCGCCGTCCTGGGGGAGGGATGTAAGGAAATTTTTTGCTTCTGAAGAAGGGCTGAGATGCAAAATAATCCTATATGTGACCAATTTTGAAGCCTATTTAATGAACAACTTTTTTTTTTTTTACGACGGCCAATAGGGGGGCGCGCGCCTGTTGCGCCACCCCCTGGATACGCCACTGCGGCGGAACGTCGGGCTCGGACAATGGAAGTGGGGAGGGGCACCTTTTGTTACAAGAAAATTATACGTGCCAATGGTAATGACGCACCCTATACCCCCACATAATGTGTGTCATTTGTCGAATTGAAATCGAACTTAAGGCACTCTTCTGTCACTTTTGTGACTGATAAAACCGCTAAAATTGACCCTCACCACAGTCACAAAAAAATGACGAACATTGTTCATTTTGTTCTGTGTCATTTTTAGAAAGTGTTTTAAAATGAATTTTGTTTGTTTGTTCTGCTGAAAATATATTTACAATCCACACCCCTCGGATTTCGGATTTCGGATGTTACTTTATTTTATTTTATATCATTTCATTTCATTTTATATTTTTATTCCATTTTAATTTCTTTTATTATTTTATACTTGCACCGTATATAGTGTAGTTATGTGTTTTCTTTGATTACCACTACATTGAAGCGATAACATGCAGGTTTCAGGCATTTAATTTTACTGCAACCATTAAATATTTAATCATTAAAAGTCGCGTAAATAAATACCCCCGGACAACTACCCCCGGACAACTTCCCCGGGACAACTACCCCCTTAGGACAATTACCCCAGGACAATTAACCCCAGGACAATTAACCCCAGGACAACTACCCCCAGGACAACTACCCCCGGATTCTGGGGTTGTCCGGGGGGAATAATTGTCCAGGTTGTAGTTGTCCGGGGGGATAACTGTCCAGGGGGTAATTATCGGGGGGGGGGGGGGGGTGGGACTAAAGTATTGTTCGGGGGGGGGGGGGGTATCGGGGTGATTGTCATTTTATGGGGTGTAATTTTTCCTGGGGGTAATTGTCCGGGGGAGGGGGGGGGGGGGTAATTGTCCTGGGGTAGCTGTCCTGGGGGTAGCTGTCCTGGGGGTAGTTGTCCTGGGGATAATTGTTCTATGGGATAGTTGTCCAGGGGGTAGTTGTCCGGGGCAGTGGCCTATCCAGGTCTTCCTGCGCCCGGGGCAAACTGTCAAATCTGTGGACTGTAGTGGACATAACCCGGGGTAGTTAGTTCTTTTTTTTCTTATGTATTTTAACCTTAAAAGTCCAAGGGAATACATCGACCTAACTATAGATTTTTTTTTAAATTTTGAATATTCCTTTTTGGGGGCGCAAAATCAATGAAAATCCTGAAGAAATATGTTTGAGGAATATAGCAAGGCAATAGCAAGGCAAAATTACGATTTCTTTCGAATGTTCTATACTTTGAAAGTGCTTTTTATTCACTTATATCCCATCTGGGGCCCGCAATTTAACAAGCTCCTGCCTTATGCGGCGGGGGGGGGGGGGGGGGGGGGGGGGGGGGGGGGGGGGAGGGGCAAAGCAACTAGAGTCAATTAATGGTTAACACTTTTAAAACGCCATTGGGGGGGGGGGCTTTAAATGGCAGGATCCTGAACATAATTATGCGAGGGAACAAAGGGACCGAGCTTTAGAAAATTTTTGCATTTCAAACCCTATAAAACACCATATCTTACGCATTTTGTTATTGACCGCGGCGCAAATAACCCTCAAAGACCATACTTTTTTGTATTATGTTTTCCCCCATTTCTTTCTCTCTTTTTTTTTTTTTTTTTTGCGCCCCTTCTAGTGCCGCCCGGGTAACGTGCCCCCTCTGCCCCCCGGTAGATATGCCACTGGTGCTGGGTAGTTTTCCAGGGGGTAGTTGTCCTAGAATCAAGAGTAGAAATTACGTTCAAATTTTAGTTATATATGAAGCACCATCTTGAGACTGATAAAATTTTAAAAATTGTTGTTCCATTGCGACTATATGTGATTTTTCCTGCCTTTGAAGTTTATGGTCGGCTCCTCGACCCCACCCCCTCCCCCGCCCCTGTAAAGAGTAAACTGATCATATGAAGGAAAAACAATAGTAAACCACTAAGTTTAATTTTTACATTTGCAGTTGACATGTTTTTACATTTTTGGTAAATTTAGGATCTTTCGATATTTTAGGGATTTTAATGGTCAGGAAACCGAGGTTATTCTTACATTTATGGTAGATTTTTACATTTCTGGGCTCTACACGCCCAGAGTAACGTGAAGCCCCGTAATACTGCACTGGCGCTATTGTTCATGAGAAGCGTAATAATATCGAGAATATGTGCCTTGTTGAAGTTTAAACAATAAGATCCAGTCAACTTGCTAAGCATAGTGACCTATACCATGATAAAGCTGAATATCTCCTCTATTTCATGGTGTAAACAGATAAGAATATGAAATGTCTTGCGAACCTTTATAACACTTTTTCTTCAGAACTTCATTATTGAGTTACGTGAAGCTCCATAATACAATACGAGCGTGTTAAATGTGGAGTGTAATATTTGGAGAATAATTATGTGCCGTGGTGAAGTTTAAACAGTAAGATCCAGACATCTTGCTAAGCATAGTGACCTATACCATGATAAAGCTGAATATCTCCTCTATTTCATGGTGTAATCAGCTAAGAATATGAAATGTCTTGCGAACATTTATAACACTTTTTCTGCAGAACTTCATTATTGAGTTACGTGAAGCTGCACAGAATATTGCACTGGCGCTAATGTTCATGCGAAGAGTAATAATATCGAGAATACGTGCTGTGTTGAAGTTTAAACAATAAGATCCAGTCAACTTGCTATAAAGCATAGTGACCTATACCATGATAAAGCTGAATATCTCCTCTATTTCATGATGTAAACAGATAAGAATATGAAATGTCTTGCGAACCTTTATAACACTTTTTCTTCAGAACTTCATTATTGAGTTACGAAGCTCCATAATACAATACGAGCACTTTAATGCGGAGTGTAATATTTGGAGAATATGTGCCGTGGTGAAGTTTAAACAGTAAGATCCAGACAACTTGCTAAGCATAGTGACCTATACCATGATAAAGCTGAATATCTCCTCTATTTCATGGTGTAAACAGCTAAGAATATGAAATGTCTGGCGAATATTTATAACACTTTTTCTTCCGAACTTCATTATTTAGTAACGTGAAGCCCCGGAATACCGCACTGGCGCTATTGTTCATACGAAGACAGTGTAATATTTTGAGAATATGTGAAGTTTCGAAGTTCAAACAGTAAGATCCAGACAACTTGCTAAGCATAGTGACCTATACCACGATAAAGTTGAATATCTCCTCTATTTCATGGTGTAATCAGCTAAGAATATAAAATGTCTTGCGAACATTTATAACACTTTTTCTTCAGCACTTCATTATTGAGTTACGAAGCTCCATAATACAATACGAGCGTTTTAAATGCGGAGTGTATAATATTTCGAGAATATGTGCCGTGGTGAAGTTTAAACAGTAAGATCCAGACAACTTGCTAAGCATAGTGACCTATACCATGATAAAGCTGAATATCCCCTCTATTTCATGGTGTAATCAGCTAAGAATATGAAATGTCTTGCGAACATATTTTATAACACTTTTTCTTCCGAACCTCATTATTGAGTAACGTGAAGCCCCGTAATACCGCACTGGCGCTATTGTTCATACAAAGTGTAATTTTTTGAGAATATGTGCGGTGTTGAAGTTTAAACAGTATGATCCAGACATCTTGCCCCGGTATGTGGCATATATTACCAGAAAGCTAATCAGCTAAGAATAAAAAATATCGATGGAAATTTGAGAGAGCTTTTATTTAACCACTGTATTTTGCAATCATTATGCCGACTGACTCTTCGTTGGAAGCCGGGTTATTTAGGGGGTGTCTAAAGGACTAAGTTAAAATAGTAAGATCCAGACATCTTGCCCCGGTATGTGGCATTTACCATCATAAAGCTGAATATTTCACACGCTCGTTAATCCTGGAGTACAATTCTGCATCGCCTCACTAAGCCTTCTGCCTGAATTGAAGTTTCCGACCGGTAACGAAACGGATTTACGGTGTCAATATTTTTTTCGTTTTGTTTTATCTCTTTTGAGGACACCGTAGAGCGATTTTCTATTGTTCTCGGCCGCGTCACGCTTCGGTGCCCCCGAGTGGTCGCTGGAGTGGTCGCCAAAGGTAGCTCGATTAACAGTAACTCCTACCATACACCTAACCTAAAACCCAGCTCCAACCCTAACCCTTTGTTTTTGACAAAATAAAGCCCTGGGCCTTGTTTCATAAAAGTTGTTATCAATAACAACTGCCTCATTTCTATGACAAATTCGCTCTCATGCAGCCAATCAGATTCAAGGATTTCAGTAGCTTATTGATTACAAGTTTTATGAAACGGGGCCCAGAGCAATTGTCGCCAGAGCATGAATCAGAGCACCATGCGTGTCACACAACTACATGTACCTCTCTTCATACGCTATGGACCTACCCTCTTGATGGAAGAGTTGTTTGATGGCTTCCTCCTGTGGGTTAAAGAACAACGTGGCCATGTCATTGTAGTAACCTTCAGGACAGAAATAGGTCCTCACTGAGGAGCCGATCTCAGCAGGTGATGTAGAATTCTAAATTCATAAAAATAGTAAAAAAAAACAAACGACAAAAAACCAACCAAAAATGAATGCAACTGCATCTCCTACATGCCTCCGCCTAAATTTAGTTAAGTTCATGGCTCAAACAGTTCTTGAAATATTGTGATAACCAGAATAAAAAAACCTATAATTACATGTTAATTGACCTCTTAATTGACCTTTGGACTATGACGTAACAATCCAAAGGTATGATAACTTTGTCACCTCATAGTCACTATGCATATAGTTGAGATATGGTAACAAACTAACAAATCTTCATCAACTTCATGCTGACCTCTATGACCTTTGACCTTTGACATACTAAACCCAATATCTATTAAATCACTTGGTGTCACTATGGTGATGCATATTAGTACCAAGTTTGAAGTTCCCAGCTGAATAGGCCTACATGTAGTTGAGATATTAAGAAAACTTTGAAACAAGCATTGAAGCTGGGCAATTCCATGAGATGGGTGCCATGGGGTGAAAAAATAAATTCTTATTTTGGAACTTGTCACCCACCTAATTTTGTTCAGTATACTTCTGGGCAAACGGAACAGTAAAATTTGTCAAAAATTTGCATCAAGAATTGCAAATATTGAACTTTGAACTTAGCTTACACTTTTATTGAGAAAAACTGTAAATATTTACCTAAAGATGTCATTTCAATTCATACATAATTAAAGAATGGTAAGCAGTTGTTTAGTTGATTTTTAGAATGTATGGGACATTAGTTTTGAGTTGCCGAAGAGAAAAAAATGGCCTCCATTCCCATGAATGGGTAGAAAGCATGCCATCTGACTGCTCAAACCAATGTAACGTGAGTAACGAAAAAAATGAAAAAGTTTTATTTCTTAATATTCCCTTCCATTCTAAATTTGCCAATGGAAATTCTCTTCATACTCCTTGTACCTAATATGAAAAAAAGGGTAGGAGCTGTATACATGTCATGGTATTACAATAAATGAGGCCCAAAAATTGTAACGTGAGTAACGATGGTGTAACGTGAGTAACAACATAAAATTGTGATATAAATATGTATTTCACAGGCTATGGTACAGAATTCTTTTACTGTGTGACTAAGGGGTAAAAACAAAGAGTTCAGTCCTTTAATGACCTTTCATGACCTTTTGAAGTGGTCAGTGTTGCCATTACATAACATAACGTACCACACCCCCGAGTGGATCTGTTCATTGAGCTTTGTAGCAAGTTGGAGATTGCAACTTGTTCTTTAGCAAGCTCTATTCTCGTCTCCTAATTGTTTCTTTAGAGGCGAGTACAGATTTATTTTTTCATTTATTTTTTTATCTTTACCGGTAACTTTTAGAATAAGCACAACAATCAATTTGTTAACATTAGTAGCCATGTAATCCAGATGAACAAAATAATGCCTAACCTACATGTATTTGCAGATAAGTTGTAAATATTCACAGATGCTGTTAGATTTGCAATGTTTATCTGAAATCTACAGTCTTCTAATTGTGTATTGGAATATAATTTGCCATAATTGTGATATATTTATTTATAGCTTTAATTAATGGTGTGATGTTTAATTGGAATCTTGCATCCAATAAGAATATCAATTTTTCTTATTTGCAATTCTTTGTTTTCAGTAGGAAAGTTTTAATGGTCAGATATCTGTTAATTTAGTTGTAAAATTACATTTCCTTCTGTTAATTGTAAAATTAAATCCTCAACAAATTCTATGTTGTATTAAGGGAGGGTCAGAATGTCACTCACAAATGCTGAGAGACAACGGTGCTTCAAAGCCAAACTGCAAGCTTCGGGAAGTTATGACGAATTTAAAGAGAAACATAACTTGAAACTGCTAAATCCTCTTGATGAAAGTACCATGCCCACATCATCATCAACCATGAGCCATGACACTGTCCATGTGGGCGAGTGGTATGCTGTTGACTATGAAGGGGTCCTTTACCCAGGGGAAGTAAATTGCAGTGGGAAATCTGAGCAACTACCAAGTCTCAGTCATGGAACGAGATGGACAGCACTGGAAGTGGCCGAATCCTAAAGACATTTTCTACCCAAAGAAAAGCTTGATCGTCAAATTAAATAAACCAGATGTAGCTAACATTTCAAGTTTTCTGTTCAGTTTTACGCCTTTCTCAGACTTTTCATCAATGATGATGAATAAAACTATCTTTGGTTATATGAGTCTACATGATTACTGAATATGGCCAAATGTTTAAATACCAATAGGAACTTTTACAATTTTGGTACTACAGTGCATGTACATTGTACATTGCTTTCATGTAGAATTATAAGTTATAAGAATAAATGATTAACCTGAATGAGATTTACAAATGGATAAAAACATGGCAAATAAATGCACAAATCTGCATTTGATTTTAGTTTGGTAAAGGTGGCACTTTCTTTTTTCACAAATTGCTTTTGAATGGGGATGTAATAATTTCTTTCGCGCAGTATAAACGCAATAGAGAAAATGTTTTGGTCAGAATTATTATCTTTGTACCACATAATTCTGTTACCTTTATCTTTGTGGCAAGTAGTTATGATCAGATAATTGCTTGACATTGCTTACAATAACTCATTCATGGTGTTGGAAGAGAAACATATAGTCTTTTAAGTTCATGTGTTAGGTTGGGTCAGATTACACATAGAGTTGAGTCTACTATTTTTTTAAATATTTATTTTGCCAGTTGTAATTTATCTTACTTCATGATTATTAAAATCTTTTAAGGACTGACTAGTGTTAAAATGTAAGTGTCTCCTGAGTGATTCACAGAAACTTGAAAGCAATTTAATTTTAAAGAGAATGGAAGGAGAATATTTTTCACTCTGCATCACTTACAAAGTGCGTGTACTATAAGTAAAATTGACATATATATATGTGTGGCAATTTTGCTTGAATGTTGATGATTAGCCATATAAAATGGGTTATAACACTTGAGAATATTGTTAAATATATGTAAAAGGTTAACAAAACTGTTCCATTTTATGCCTAAATAATTTACACAGTTAAATACATCAAAATATACAGTTTCAAGCTAATTTTCATGGTCTGGAGCATGGCAATGATTGTATGTTAAATATGTAACGTGAGTAACGTGTAACGTGAGTAACGCTAATTTTGGTAAATTTCTCAAACATATGTAATGTTTCTAAAATTCTGAGCATCTACATTGGTCAACCTCTATGTCAGTTATAAAAATCATATACCCACTGCTTTTAATTCCACCCAGTATGAGGACACTTTTTGAATAAAGACATGTGCTTGAATTATGCGGTCCAAAAATGTAACGTGAGTAACGAAAGTTTGCTTGTCTATATTTTCTGGGTAGATTTGTTGAATTGAATTCTAATAACATACCAAGGTGTATTAAGATATCATACACCTTGTACAGAAAAGAGAGATTGTCAAACCCCACAGTAAAAAAATATGGCAATTACAATATGCCAAGGTGCTTAAAATGTGTAACGTGAGTAACGTGGAATTGCCCAGCTCATGTACAGTTTCGGTAGCAAAAAGGAAATTGGAAATGTGTTCAATATAGTCTCATGTTGTTCTCTTTGTCTCAAAAGATGTCTGTATGAGATCATTTGGTATTCCATGCATGATTTCCGGTGTATTTTGGTGTAAATATCTGTGACCTACATACCCCAAAATCTAATCAGATCATCTCCTATGGTGATATACATACTAGCACCGAATTTGTTCACACCTCAAATGATTCTTGATATATCGCGCGAACGAAAAAGCGGGATGGACAGACCTACGGACGGACAGACGGACATGCTCAAATCATAATGCCTCTGGCACAACCCTCGGTGGGTGGAGGCATATAAGGAATAATGGTTAAATGAAGTTTGAATATCTACAAATTTGTCATATTCATATTTCTCCTCCAACAACTCTATTCCTCCTTCATCTCTCTTAATAATTTACTTGTAAAAGTTAGGATGATGATTCAGAAGCCTATAAAAAGTTTCCTGGGCCCTCTTGCATAAAAAAGTTGTGTTTAAGAGCATGATCGATCAGTCCCGGATGGACATTTTACAAATTTTGAGAGTTTGAAGGCCTGTAGAAAATAAATATTCAACTGAAGAGAGCTATTTTATGTTTCTTTGTGAAGGGCATCACCGAAGAGTTGAAATTTGATAAAATTTGGTTGCCATGGTCACCTACTAAAATATATCATTCATAAAATATTCGATGTTACGGACGGACAAAATGCTTACTCTTACTGATCAGGCTCTTAATCGCAACTCAAACTAGATGAATCTTCGACCGCGTGCGGTCGGAATTTATGCCTCCACCATCACCAAATTGGAAATGTATGGCATACATGTACACTCCAAAAAGGATTTGTCCAACAAAATTACAAATCTTTTCACTTAAAAAGCACAGGAACCAGAAAATTTATTTAATTTCATTTTCATCCTGTACAAATAAAAAACTTACCATTGATGAATTACAATCATCAAATACACCAAGGAAATAGATATTTTATAGCAAAGAGACCACTGTCCCCTTGAAATTTCTGAAATAAGTAGGCCTAGACTCATACATCACGAACCATTTTTATGTATATAATGACCTTGAGACCCTAAAATCTAATCCGTTCATCGTCCCTCCCATATGAATACATGTGCCAAGTTAAAGGCTGATCCGCGAAAAACGGTTCCTAAGTTATCACAAGAACGAACCATTTTTATGTACATAATGACGCCTCTGACCTTTGACCTTGAGACCCTAAAATCTAATCAGTTCATCGTCCCTCCAATATGCAAACATGGGCCAGGTTAGAAGCTGATCTGTCAAACAGTTCTTCAGTCATTGCGAGAACGAACCATTTTTATGTACATAATGACACCTCTGACCTTTGACCTTGAGACCCTAAAATCTAATCAGTTCATCGTCCCTCCCATATGCAAACATGGGCCAGGTTAGAAGCTGATCTGTCAAACAGTTCTTCAGTTATTGCGAGAACGAACCATTTTTATGTACATAATGACCTCTGTGACCTTTGACCTTTGACCTTGAGACCCCAAAATCTAATCAGTTCATCGTCCCTCCCATATGCATACATGGGCCAAGTTACAAACTGATAAAAAAAAAACGGTTTTGAAGTTATAGCGAGAACGAAAAGGGGAAGGACGGAAGGACGGACGACCCAAAAACATAATGCCTCCGGCACCACCTATGGTGGGCGGAGCCATAAAAATTAAACGCAAGACCCAAATACACGATCCTGTTTGTTTGAAAATCAAGTTGCGTTCAATTTTTTGACTTGCGTTTAAATACAACTTTCTATGCAAGAGGGCCCTGTCTATCCAGCACTGCATGCTTTTCCGATCATACCCCTGAAAATTATGCACATCCAATATATCTCTTTGCTCTCTCTCTCTTCTCTGTATGCTTCTCCCATTCTTTCTTCAACATCACAATAAATGAATGAATGAATAAATAAACAATAAATACATACTTACATACATTCATGTACATGCATACAGGTACATACACAAATACACCCATACATACATAGGCCTATATACATACAATTGTGCTCAAAATCTTCCATACCCTTGGAAATTGCAGATGTTTGCATTCTCTGTAAAAATGAAAGGGGAACTGGAGTTACCTGCACATCACTTGAATAATCTAGTTATCCTCTACAAATGAATGCTGTTTCTGGTTTCACCCACCTCATTTGCATAACATCAAACAATAGAAAAAGTGACTTATCAAAATTTTGTGATGTTAAAAATTATTCATACCCTTCATGATTCAAAGACTTTGTCAACCAATAAGAATATGATCTTTTATGATATTAAAGTTTGTAACACTTTATTTACACAGGACTTCTGTCTCCAGGGAATGTCTCTCCAGGAAGAGTGCTTTGCCTCATCTTAGATGCAGATTTTTCAGTGAAATTAATGCATGCCGGAAAAATGATTGACAATATCAATAAAATAGTAATCATTATAGTTTATAACCACACCACCCATAGATGCAAAATCTGCTTTAAATCCAAGGAACCTCCTGAAAACAAGGTAAAGGCATGTCTGGACAACATCCTCAAGGAGATTAAGCCATTGCTGACAAGTACGAACCTAATATACCAGGAGAAACCCACAGAAGTCCGGGGACAGTATACATGCACTTTTACAAGGTTTAATCACAAATTAAGGATTGAATTCACATTGATCGACAAAGTCAATGAATCACCAAGAGTATGCATAATTTTGAACATCACAACATTTGGATAAATCCCTTTTTCTATTGTTATGTAAATGAGGTGAAACCAGAAACAACAATCATTTGTAGAGGATAACTATATGTATTCAAGTGATGTGCAAGTAACTGCACGAAATTCCCCTTTTATTTATACATACAATTGTGCTCAAAATCTTCCATACCCTTGGAAATTGCAGATGTTTGCATTCTCTGTAAAAATGAAAGGGGAACTGGAGTTACCTGCACATCACTTGAATAATCTAGTTATCCTCTACAAATGAATGCTGTTTCTGGTTTCACCCACCTCATTTGCATAACATCAAACAATAGAAAAAGTGACTTATCAAAATTTTGTGATGTTAAAAATTATTCATACCCTTCATGATTCAAAGACTTTGTCAACCAATAAGAATATGATCTTTTATGATATTAAAGTTTGTAACACTTTATTTACACAGGACTTCTGTCTCCAGGGAATGTCTCTCCAGGAAGAGTGCTTTGCCTCATCTTAGATGCAGATTTTTCAGTGAAATTAATGCATGCCGGAAAAATGATTGACAATATCAATAAAATAGTAATCATTATAGTTTATAACCACACCACCCATAGATGCAAAATCTGCTTTAAATCCAAGGAACCCCCTGAAAACAAGGTAAAGGCATGTCTGGACAACATCCTCAAGGAGATTAAGCCATTGCTGACAAGTACGAACCTAATATACCAGGAGAAACCCACAGAAGTCCGGGGACAGTATACATGCACTTTTACAAGGTTTAATCACAAATTAAGGATTGAATTCACATTGATCGACAAAGTCAATGAATCACCAAGAGTATGCATAATTTTGAACATCACAACATTTGGATAAATCCCTTTTTCTATTGTTATGTAAATGAGGTGAAACCAGAAACAACAATCATTTGTAGAGGATAACTATATGTATTCAAGTGATGTGCAAGTAACTGCACGAAATTCCCCTTTTATTTATAATTGTAGGAAAAATGCAAAAATCTGTAATTTTGAGCACAACTGCACATACATAAATGCATAAATAAATGCATAAATAAATAAACAAAAACAAAAACAAAAACAAAAAAACAGAAACAAAAAAAAACAAAATAAAATAAATAAATAAATAAATAGATAATTAAATGAATAAATAAATAAAGATAAACGTTTTAACATGAAAAGTATATGAATGCAGTTACAATTTAATTGTCAAGCTCCTTAAAAAACACTGGAAAATTAATTGCACTGCATGTACATACCGATGATGGTAGCTGTTTACATTGTCCCATCGTCATGGCAGCAAGAAAAGCAACAAGAGTGGTAACCATGCCGACAAGGACTGCCTCCAATACCCTGTCACAGGAAGATAGAATATGTTGATGAAACTGGTTGAATTTAAACTGCTTATCATTTAAATTGATTATCATTTGCAGGATCTACATACAAGTCTGGAATAATTTACCTAAAGAAGTCAGGAGAAAATTGCTCTTTCCATTCATTTTACACAGCTAAGACAGATCATTTATTACAGGACTCAGAGGATATTCAACATTCATTGCCATTCACTGCAGAGATTAGTGGCTATATACTCTTTATCACATCATAGTAATTTGTTTCAAGGGATGTAATATATCTGTACGCAAGTTTTTCATCTAACCTCAACGCAAAAAGTAAGTTCCCCCCTTGAGCAACTCCTCATAATTTGTGAACCACAAAATTTTGAACAAATATATCTCGGAGCATGATTTACAGTCATCCTTTTTTTCCGTAACGTTTATAGTTGGTCGATAGCGGCTGGACTGGAGCGCGGTGACCATCACTGCGTGCAAAGGGCCTTTGTGTAAACATTGCCTCAGGCGCAAGGTCGTAAAAGTGCGTAAAGAGAAAGTTAAGCGGACTGATGTGTCTTTGACAGCTAGCTACTAACAGGTGATACTCATCAGTTTAGGGACGATGAATGTCCATCTCTAGTAGGTCCATGCTCGGAGCTACTGCATGCGCCTGTGGTTCTTATGTAACTTTAATATGAAAATGAACTAGTCTCATTACTACAGTTTTATTGTGAAACAGGTTCCATAACCTTAAACATTTGAGTCTTGGTCAGGGTTATCTTTAATGTATGCTCAGTCTACCGTGAAATAATGAATTCAAGGTCAGAAGGGTGTCAGGAGATCATTAACCAGTCCATTTGCATACACACAGTGCCAATTCCAATCAACAGTCATGAATATGACTGTCTCTAAGCTCCTAGAGAAATGACCTTCTTGTGAAGTTTGATATACTGTAGTCACTTATGTAGTGTCTTGGGTTCTTTCCTAGCACTCTAAACACAGAGGCAGCACAACAGACATGTTCACAGGTTCAGATCTACTGGCCAACTCCCAGCTTTTTAATGTACAAGATGCCTTGCTGCATTCTAACATTCCATGCAAATTAGAAGAGGACATCTATATTCATAAATCATATAAATCAACTGGTGGTCACTGCAACCAATCAGGTTGAAAAAGGTTGAAAAAGGGTGAATATAAAATGAGGGATCTATTGGTATGAAAGGGATGAATCATGGAAATAAATGGGAAGGAGTATTAAGTTCAAAATAAGACCCTACAAACCAGTCTTCCTCTCACAAATAAAATGTCCTCATTTTATATATAAACACTTTTCTTTGCTAACCCAAAACATATCAAAGACCAAATAACTATTAAAATTGTAACATTGTTTTCTTAATAACTGTACATCAAGCTATGTCCTTTTCACGTAAAAAAAAAACACATTTACCTTTTACACATTAAGTAAAATCCAACATCACTCATAATTGGATGTTAAATTGTTAACATAACACCTAAAACAATTGTTTTAAAGAGTAAAAATACTTGGTTCATACATCACTACAAAGTATCTTTATGTATAACATGTAGATGTAGTTCACAATAGTGCAAGAAGATGGAATACTACAATCATGTTATACACGTACATGTACCTGTAGTTGCAAGAGTAAATTCAATTCACTTTGAACAATCATTATTAGCTAAATCATTTTTCATATTTCTTTGTGCAATGTAGAGAGCCTATCAATTGAAGACTTTTGCAAGAAATAACTGATAGATTTTAAGACTACTTTCATACCTGGCTATTCAATGAAATTATAATTTTCATTTATTAGAAATAAAAAGAGTAGAACTATAGAACATGATAGTCTAAGTTGTCATAATATAGTGACAGTGAGCATTCATGAGCTTGAATTAGGATGTCATTGACGAAATTAGTGATGTGATCTACATATATCTACAATAGATACATAGAATTAGATGCATCAGTTTGGCAATGTTAATAATAAACAAAGCCAGACTGATGCATGGTGCACATGGAAAGGAAGATCAGGTGATAATAAAAAAATCATCTATGCTGATGATGATGGTGATTATGAGAATGGTAGTGATGATAATGATGAAGACTGATGATGGTTGTAATAACGACTAATTGTAGCTATGTCCGGCAGCCTCCGGCAAGCTTTCAGGTTGTCAAGAACAACCTTTGTTTGAAAGGTATGCATAAAATTTGCATACATTACCGAAGCGGTCTATGGGATAGTAGTGATCATGGTGACTTAGAATTTTTCACATAGTTTGTAAAAACACAAGTGCTGTTGGCTTTGATGATCTATAATTTAAAAAATTGTAAAAACAGTAAGAAAAAAATCATGGTGGCATACAAATTCATGAAAAATCATAACTGCACCCCCGCCCCAAAAAAGTTTATTACATCTTTAGTGTAACCTCACTAATGGACCAGAAGAGCAATAAAATTTTGCACCATGCTTTTTCAAGATGCACATGTATTTGAGTGTCGCTACGAGTATAAGCACAGCACTATACACACGCTGCATTGTTTAATCTGTGGATTTATATTGAATATATTTATATTCCTCAATGGAAAAACCATGGTGACCATTTTCAAAACAAATGCATACATACACACTGTAGATCCGAAATCAGAGTTCTCAAAATAATTTCTGCAAACTGTCTCACAGAAACACGATTATTGTGGTACATGTAAAATACATGTAAGCATGTAATTCACATTACTGTATTAGTCTTCCTTGACCCCTATGATGCGATCAAGTGTATGAACAAGGTTTCAATCATAGTCTTTTTTTTTATAGTTCATCAAGAAAAATATAGTTTTCTTTGGTATTAACCCTTTCGAGATCACATTTTGTAGTTTGGCTCAATAACTTTTGATTCAGAGCCCTAAAAAATATACCAGATGCATGAGTAGAAAGAACAAAAATTTCTGTCAATTTTTGTTGCATGACCACATTGCAGCTGATGCTAGGAGTTTTAAAAATGAAAATAAGCTTTAAAATCCTTACATTGGCAACATATTCAACTTTACGACCAAATTCTTAGCCATGCATGTAACTTGTTTTCAAAGACATTACATTTTTAGAAGTATGTAGCATTTAATGATAAATATTTTTGTTGCCAATTTGAAGAACAAAATGTGATCAATTTAGCACTTAAATAATTCCTGTGATGAAAGGGTTAAACTTCACAATTCATGGGGTTCATTTTTAATTTCTCAACGAAAAACAAGTTTTTTTTCAGTAACGAAATATTGAAAAAATACGAGCATTTTAAGCAGACAGACTCGCCTACGACACTGAAAAGGTTTAATGTACATGTACATATTAAAGCGACCATGCATTGATTCCCCGGGATTGATTCTCAATCGAGTCGAATTTGGTATGCCTGGAAAGGAAATTCCATACTCTTTAGGAATATGCCTACTTAGAGTCTCTGATATCGATGGCGAGAGAGAAAAACTTGACCAAAAGGCCACTATTCACCTGCCTCTCAGACCTGCCTAATGCGACGCATTTATTGTGCATTATATTGGACTGGCTGTGTGACGTTACAATGACTGTTATAAAGTATTTTGCTTTAAAATCGGCTTGCTAAAGTAAAATACTTAGATCTGATCTGAATACGACTTAACACAGTTTTTCTAGCCCAGTCAAATGCTTAATAATTTACTTCCTAAATGTGCATTTTGAACTGAATAACGGCCCTGATTATCTAATTTATCTGCTTATATTTATTAAAATCCATGTAGTATCAGGGTGAACTTCCCCTTTAAAGATACTATTAAACATTTGACCTGGTTGTATATTGATTTCAACCTGAAGTAATTCATTCTCCATTAGATTTCCTCTTCCTTTTTTTTTTCTACGAAAAAATCTGTTGACATGATCTACATGTATACGCACTTCCTTAATAAAGGAATAAAATAAAGGCTATTAATCATGTGGTGGTACTATATAGCAGTTGAGCACCAGTCTGTATTGTCAGTTTGGGACACCACATTGCAGCATAAGCATCCCTCCGCCAAGTGGCCAGCGACACCATACTCTAGATAGGATATTAAGTAAGTTGACATTTTCATTGCTTTCAATTTTAGTGGGCTCCCCATATCAAGTTAGAGGCCTTGGTATTACTGCATACGCAATATAATGACGACAGCTAGCAGACAGGTTTGTTAGTTGGTAGACATGTTTAATCGAACTGCAACCGATAATGATACACAGATATCGCATATAACACCCCGATGTTGCTCTTCTGTTTTAAAAATATTTATTTATTAATTTTTATTTACCATTTGTGGGACTGAACAACCTCGCCAGCAAGAATACTGTTTTTCATAGGGTCGGTCTCTCTCTCCCTCTCTTTCTCTCTCTCACTCTCTCTCTCTCTCTTCCAGTATGGCATTTTTGCAATACTTTGGCATGGCAAGGGCTAGTAAACTAAGTATTAATACATGGTTGGGAGTGCGTTGGTGCGATCTGGCAACACAAAAAGGTTTTTTATCGTGGTGTACTGTACGCACGAGGCGCAAGCAGAGTGTGTTGGACACCACAATAAAAACCTGCGTGTTGCCGGATCGCACTAATGCACGAACTCACAACCATGTATTAAGAGTTTTATAAAACGGGTCAGCAATATGATTATGAAGTCTATAAAAATGGTAACGAACCCCATAGAAACGCCAAGAGTCGCACAGTCATGGAGGCTGCCTTTTGCTTTCCTGGATGACATCACATAAGCGCAGCCAACAAAAGTCATGCGCATTTCAGTGGCGCATGAAATCCCTGCGCTAAAATGACAATTAAACTACGCAGTTTCATTGTGTTTGAAGTTTGCACTCACCAGAGGTACTGGTCAGTAAGTACCTTTTTGCCGTGCGTTAGTACTTTTTTTTTGCACGGTCACGTGGTGTTATTTGACCATCAGGATGGCTACATTCTTGAACCCATTTTATAATAGATTCTATTTTGTTTTTTAAATTATGAAATTATATCAAGTGCTAATATAAAAGTAGTAGGTTTGTATGTTCTGAACATACACGTATAACTCTTTTACAACAGGGATTAATTCAATTTTCACCATGTAGCTGGTAGAATGTTATGAATGGATTCATGGAAACAGAATATACATTTCTAGAAATGAGCAAGTCTAAACTAAGGTATTTACCTTCATTTTAAGTCCATACGTTACCAAGTACATGTATTATGGAGTTCTGAACATGAAGTGATATCAAATGTGTTATTGTTCTTGATATTTGGTGTGATCTCAGCTCTAGAAAGGCCACTAACTTAATGCAATGACCACAAAATACTAAAATCTTTGATGTTGTAACCAAAATTTGTATTTGAGCCATTCTGCTGGGAACAAGACAATACAGATACAGTTAACTTTGCGTTAAAAAGTTGAATCGGTCGGGACCACCAAAAATAGTTTGACTTTAGGAAATGTAAATAACACATATTTTGCATAGTTTGGTTAAAAAAAATTGATTTGACTTCTATAGGGAAAGTTCGACTTATGCGTCTTCAAGTTATGCAAGGTTAACTGTATTTGTAACTACATGAAATCAACCGACAAAGTATCTTATTTGTGTAGATGAATCATTTCGGCTCATTTCATAAATGGATTGGTAGTGGTTATTAAATGCATAAACTGCCAGCATGAAAACATGTCTCTTAAATTTTCATTTCTATCAGAACACTCTCAACCTGTAAGAAATACTGATACAACATTCCTCAAATCTTCAACATCGGACCATGTTACTTTTCGTAGCATCAGTCATCGCCATGCTCACCTGCCCCACCGCAGTACAAGCTGGTTGCTGCTGTCCAACTTTTTGGACAGCTTTTGAAGAACACTGTTACAGGTAAGGATCCTATCCAACCCTATCTCATTGCTGTCTCTCTCTCTCTCTTTCTTCTAATTTATCTTTCTCTATATCTTTCACACACTCTCACTGCCGCTCTCTCTCTCTCTATGTCTCTGTCTCTCTCTATCTCTTTGTCTCTTTTTGCATCCCTTTCAAAGGACAGCTATTGAAGACTGTTACAGGTAAGGCTCCGATTCAACCCCATCTCATCGCTGTCTCTCTCTCTCTCTCTCTCTTTCTTCTAATTTTTCTTTCTCTATATCTTTCACACACTCTCTCACTGCCTCTCTCTATGTCTCTGTCTCTCTCTATGTCCTTTGTCTCTTTTTGCATCCCTTTTCAAAGGACAGTTTTTGAAGAACACTTACAGTTAAGCTAGGCTCCCATCCAACCCCATCTTATCGCTGTCTCTCTCTCTCTCTCTCTCTCTCTCTCTATGTCTCTGTCTGTCTCTCTCTCTTTCTCTTTCTATGTCTTTGTCTCTTTTTGCATCCCTTTGCAAAGGCCCCTTTACATACATGTACCCTATTGCTCATCCCACATCAGTATAATTATTGAAAAGTCTATATTTTTGCATAAATTTGCATAAATTTAACATAATGCTGATATAATTTGAATTCAGTATTAAAAATTCTCATGCAGTTTGCCTTCATGTCATGAAACATGCCATATTTTTAGTTAAAGTTGTACTTAGTTGGTGAAATTAATTGTATTGTGCAACAGTATAATATTTTCCATTTTGTATAAATTTGCATAATTAAGGGGCGATATCATGAAACATTGCAAGTTTACAGCTTGGCAACATTCATATTTGAATTCAGCACAAAAAGTTACCCCAGTCCACCAATTTTCATGTAGGGCGAAAATGTGGACCACGAAAATCAAAAACGGAGGCCTTTTTTCCATGTCATCCCATGGTCTACAACCTGTTGGCTACTGAATTCTCAAATTCTCAAATTCTCAAATTCTCAAATTCTCAAGGTTAATACAGGGACACCTGGGGAGCATTTCATCAAGTGTTTTGTCAGTGATATTTAATGACAGATTTGCTCTCAGCCAATCAGATGCAAGGATTTCAGTAGCTTATAACAGTTGTCGGTAAAAATCACTGACAAAAAAACGCTTGATGAAACGCTCCCCCTGGTTCCCCAAAATAATGGGTTAAGTATACAGCTGTGGCTTGCTAATCAATTAGATGACACAGTCAAACCCTTTGCCTCCAACTTGTCACCACAATGTCAACTACTAATAAAGAGGTGTCAGTGTGTAGACTTTTTTTTATTTTTATCTTTAAAAAATGTTGACAAAAATAGAAAGATTACCATGTTGTTTGTATTCATTTCTTACGTATCTAATTTTTTCACTGTCATATTTTCTGTTGGCAACACCTCCCCCCCCCCCCATTTTTTTTTATACAGTTGGTCAAAAATAAGATAGTTTCCATTGATGGGCCGGATCATTTTTTTCCTTTAAAAAAAATTCTTGATCCCAGATTTCCAGCCCCCAGTAGAGCCCACAAATGTAAAAAGCAACCACAAATGTAAAAATAACCACAAATGTATAAACATTGCACCCGCAAATGTCAAAATAACCACAAATGTCATAACATGTCAACCACAAGTGTAAAAATAACCAAGTGTAAAAAAAAAAAAAAAAAAAAAAAAAAAAAAAATCGCCCACAAATGTAAAAATCGGTTTAACCACAAATGTAAAAAACATTTCGCCTACAAATTACCACATATGTCATAACAACTCGACCGCAAATGTAAAAAATCATTGCTTGCATAATGCACCCATGTGAGATAAGTTACTATGAGATGTATGTTGTGCGCGTGTATGCATGTGTGTGAGGTTTTCCTGACCATTTGAATCCCTAAAATATTGAAACACCCTTAACCACAAATGTGACCCGTCACGTCAAAATGAGACAGAAGTCGCATTTTTTGAAATTGCATTTTATTATTGATTATTATTCTCCGTTTCATAAGCTTTAATTTGGTATATAGTTCAACTCTAGAGAGTGAGTATTAGTGGAGATAATAGCTTTTGAATCTTGAGTAAAGTAGGGCTGTGGCAAAGTATTTCTTCGAGAAAAACGCTTCCAAAGTTTGACTTCCGTTTTGCAGTCATGCAGCATTTTCCGTTTGTAATGTCAACTAGATTTTTATAAAGCCCTTAGCAACCGTTTATTAATTCTAATAAAAACTAGTCCTTATGTTTCTTTAGGATCTCTTCTCATGAAAACATGAATTTTAATTCATTTAAGCCATGAATTCTAACGCTTTAAAGGGTAACAAATCAAGTAGTTTCATGACATTTCTGTCAGTCATCAGGTCATATAAGGTCAAGCTGAAAAATCTTTTTCAAGGTCATCAGGTCATCGTGACGTCATCCAGGCACCATTTTGTGAAATCACATTATCAATCATATCTTCATAACGAGTCATCAAAAATAAACCATATTTGACACACATGAACTTCAGGTCAAGGGTCAACATAAAATGACATCACAATCCGCGCACGCATCATGACGCGCACATCAAAATTTAGAAATGCTCAAAATCACTTTTTAATCAAATTAGAGTACGGTTCAGGACATTTTAAGCATTTAAAAATTTTCCGTCCGTGTGCGCGTTATGCGCTTTGCCTATGAACTCAAAAAAATGATTTTGAAAAAATGACGTCATCATTTTTGTATTCTTTTGATAATATTTCAGTAATAGGTTGTCAATTTTCTTCCAAATTTTGATATGTTATAGCTGAGACAATTCTCTACAACATCAGTCACCACCATTTTTCATTTGGATGATGTCATCACACTGAAATTTTCAACTAAAGACGACATGTCAGAATTTTCCCTATTTGCGTGTTATGTCTATGGAAGATGATCTTTTTTCGAATCATGAATCTACATGACATTGTTCTCTGAGCAGTATCTCAGTTATTTTTGGTCTATTTCCTTCCAGATTTTAATATGTTGTAGCTGAGACTATAAGCTTTTACAAGTGTGGTCTCCAATTTTTGATCAGATGTCGGGATCATGCCCAATTTTAAAGTACAAAATGTGATTTGAGAATCCTGTTTTTCGTACGTGTTATCTCTATGGGAAATATTTTGGTATATCGGTCAAAGCACTTGCCTCCCATTCCGGTGACCCAGGTTCGATCCCCGGTGGGTCCATAACAAATTTTTTTTTTTTTGCTTCATTTTGCCTGTCAGTTTACCATCCTCTTCGACTATTGTAACATAAAAAATCACAAATCATGTAATAAACTGCCTTATTTTCTGTATTATGTCTATTAGAAAGTAGTGTGCAGTAGTTTGTGTACAACCCTACGGAAATTGTGATTTCCTGTCCTGTATTAGAGCTATGGGTTTAATCTGCCAAGTATCCTGTATCATCATCATTATTATCATCACCGTCACGATCATCATCGCTATTATTACATCATCGCCATCATCATTATATCATTATAATCATCATAATCACCATCATCATCATCACCATAATCATTTTACAATGACCGTTACACATTTTGCTACATTCCTGTCCTCAGGAAGCATCTCCATTCATGGCATTCTTGACATGCTATCTTCAGTTTAGTATTTCCCCATTATTATGATCATCCTGATTACAATCATGATCGTACAAATTGAAAGACAGACCACCTAATTCGTCCTCATGACGGATTCAATTCTAGTTTTTTATTTTTTTTTGCTTGTTTTTGCTTGTCATTTTACCATCCTCTTCGACTATTATAACATAAACAATCACAAATCATGTAATAAACTGCCTTATTTTCCATGTTATGTCTATTAGAAAGTAATGTGCAGTAGTTTGTGTACAACCCTATGGAAATTTTGATTCCCTGTCGTGTATTAGAGCTATGGGGTTTATCTCCCAAGTATCCTGTAATATCAAACCATCCTATTTGATATCACACTTTCTCAAAATTGGTTTGGTCAATTATCTTCAAATTTTTTTCAGTCATCAGTCCTAATAAGGTCAAGTTCCCGCATCTTTTTCAAGGTCATCAGATTATTGTGACGTCATCCAGGCGCCATTTTGTAAAAATCAACTAATGATTGTATCTTCTTCACGAAATTTCATCTCTCTTTCATATTTGGCATGGCTAAGGTCAATGTCATTTCAGTCACGGTCATCATGATTATCATCATGATTATCATCAACATCATTATCATCATCACTGTGATGATATTCATGATGATGATGATTATCATCAACATCATTATTATCATCACTGTCATGATATTCATGATGATGATGATTATCAACATCATTATCATCATCACTGTCATGATAATATAATGATCATCATCATGATTATCATCAACATCATTATCATTACTGTCATGATGATATTCATAGTGATGATGATGATGATTATCATCAATATTATCATCACTGTCATGATGATATTCATGATGATGATTATCATCAACATCATTATCATCATCACTGTCATGATGATATAATGATGATCATCATGATTATCATCAAAATCATTATCATTACTGTCATGATGATATTCATAATGATGATGATGATGATTATCATCATTATCATCATCACTGTCATGATATCAACCAATCATCCAAAATTCATTTTCACACACTTTATGCCCCATTGAAACAAAGGGGGCGCTATTTCACTAAGGTAGGTAGTAGAGCCTACGAATTGAAAATGCTAGGAAAAGGCTGAAATCATAAAAATCTTGAATAGAATCATTATAATTAATCTCATCGTGATATCAACCTCATCCTTCACAATATCATTTTGCCACTCGTCTTCGTCAAAAATATTAAGATCAAAAGACAGATCACCTAATTCGTCTCAGTGACGAATTAAATGTCTAGTTATAGCTTGGATTCGATTGTCGCAAAGTCATTCAATTTTGGCAAATTTACTGATTAGACTAGTCTTTACCAAGAATAATATTGACAGAGATCGTTGATGTCTGCATATGAAGCTTACTTTTTTTACTTTTCGTCTTGTGAAAGAGCAATAGAATCGCCGCTTTCTTAAGCTGAAGAATTAACACACGATTATTGATTTTCTCTCTCTCCTTCTACATCACGCACCTGTTTCATAATCTCCACAGTTTTATTTCTTTCTTTTGAAAGCTAACTCTGTTTTCGGTTCGCTCTACCAGATTAAACAACGATGGAATGAAACAGAATCATAATAAAGAAATTGTATCCTGCTCTAGTTAGTTCTACCTTTAAAAAATGTTTATAAAAGCGTCTTTCTTTTCTTTTCGCCATGTCAAAGAGGTATAGAATTTGCCCCTTTCAAAGAACAAGGATTAAGTCACATCCTGCCTTCGCGTCTTGGAAAGTGGAGGGGCTAAGTGGGGGGGGGGGGAGGGGACTGCGTGTATAACCACATTTTTGCACTGCCATACGTTGGCACGTTCCGCGGTCCCTGCTTCTCAATCACGAGCTTGTGTCATAATCTCCACACAGGTCCTTTTCTGTATGGTTAAAAAGCTTCATTTCTTTTATCATCAATTCCCCATGTTCAACAGCAGGATAAAGATAAACTGCTTCTTAGCGCCGCTCTATAGTTAATAGAGCGTTAATTTTTTTTTTAATTAACGCCCGAACAATCTCTCTCTCCTTCTAAATCTTTCACCTGTATCATAATTTCGACTGTTCTTCTTAATTCTATTTTTAAAGCTAACTCTTTCTTGTCTGTTCGCCTTTTTTAACGAATAAGAGATTTGGCCGCTAATTATCATCATGTTGACTGGCGGTATGAACATGACGAAGACAAACTGCATCTTAGCTTGAAAGTTCGTTTCTCCTCGCTCTATAGTTAACTCAAGCTTAAAACAAATCAGATACTTGTTTCACTATCGCAACCGAGGGCCTTTTCATTCTAGTTTTACAAAATAATTTTTTTTTTTTTTCGTCTGATAAAAATAGTTATAGAATTGGCCGCTTTTTATCGTCATGTTCAAAAGCGGGATAGAGATTAAACTGCTTCTTAGCGCCGCTCTAGTTAACTAGAGCTTAAAAAAATAAATAATAATGACAACTGCTTTTTGTAAAAATTGACACCCATACAAGAGACGATTATTGATTTTCTCTCTCTCTCTCTCTTTGTCCTAAATCGCGCCCTTGTTTCATAATCTCTACACAGGTACATGTACTGTTCTTTCTGGTTAAAAGGTTTATTTTCTTTTCGGCTTTTCAAAGGGTTACAGAATTTACCCCTTATTATTATCGTGTATCAATAGTTTCGTTCTTCGTAAGTCATCTTTCCAGTTCTTCTTACTTCTGTTTTGAAAGCCAACTCTTTTCTATTCCCTCTCTCCTTTCAATAGATTAAACAGCGATGGCTTAAACCAGCTTCGTAATGAAGAGATCTTTCATTGACGATTAACAATTCTCTGCGCTAGTCGAGTCTTGCTTTACAAAATCTACCACCTTCTCAATTTCAACTTTTTCTTTTTGCTTTTAATAGAGCTAAATAATTTGTCTATTATTTTCACACGCACCCTCACCAGATGATTAGTGAATTCTTCTCTCTCTCTCATTCTGAACATGTATCACATTCTAACACATTTTCATTCGCTGTCACAATTTCATTTGGTTCACCCCCCCCCCCCCCCCCCCGCCCATTCAAAGGGATCTTGGGACTTATTTCACTTTCAGACTCTCTTTAAAGTGATACTAGGCTGAGCAAAGTAACAGAATAATCAACTTGTAAAGAAAAAGAGACAGAGAGGGGAGGTACTGATAACTGAAACAGAGAAAGAAGAAAAAGATTTTTGTTTAGCCTGCACTCAAAACGAAACAAGAAAGACTCCCAAAAATAAAGACTAATGAAATATTGATAATATTGTACTTTATTATAACGAGACCAAAGTTGTACGAATGCAATGATAACAGAAGCAATATCTGATCTTAATCTTCAGAACAATTCGAGACGGCACGAGCAAGCCAGCGCGATCGAGCATTAAGTACATGTACTTGTTGTAAATTCTTTTACAGAGATCACGTGACTGCGAACGTCCAATGAACAAAGCCACGCGTCGCTAGGGGCGGGGCCTAGCGGATGGCTTTCTTTTCGCTCTGGGACGAGCCAGCTGTCCGAAAAAATAGAAGAGTTGACCGAAAAAAACACTCGTACAAAAACGGCTTTTTCTACCCTTTCCCGTTATATTTAGGACTCAATTTTTTTACAGAGCATTCATGAAACATTGAAGATTCAAATCAGCTAAGAAAAAAAAAATGACGAAATTTGAAGTTTTTTTAAATTTGCCCAATTTTCTCAAGTTCTAGCCCAGCGACTTCTGTCTCATTTTGTCGTGACGGGTCACAAATGTCAAAACATGTCAACCGCAGCTGTAAAAAAAATATAAACTAGTGGTTTACTCATGGTTTCCCTTTTTATGATCAGTTTAAAGAGACGGGGGGGGGGGGGGGGGGTCGAGGAGGTGATCATAAACTAACGCAAATTTCATGAATTATTCATAAGCGACTGAAGTGCGCAAGCGCGTGGACTTTGCCGAAACTGATGGCGCATCTTCAAAGCGGACGGTTGGCCTACATGTATGGGAGCTGGAAGGCCAAAAGCATGCATATACCCGGGGATTTATGGGGGTTTTACTCGACTCATCAAGCCTTAATTATACCTTATCAGAGCTTTAAATTTCATGTAAATCACATTTTTTACATTTTCAAATAAAAACTATGGGAATTATAATCATCCTAAAATTCCTTGTTTTCGGGTGTTAACCTATGGCAGGCGAGACTTTTTTTGTCAAAAGCATCCATATTCCCGGGGATTTATGGGGGGGGGGGGGTTTACTGGGCTCATCAAGCCTTAATTATACCTTTTCAGAGCTTTAAATTTCATGTAAATCACGTTTTTTTATATTTTCAAATAAAAATTATGGGAATTATAATCATCCTAAAATTCCTTGTTTTCGCGTGTAAACCTATGGCAGGAGAGACTTGTTATGATCCAAAATCCACAAAAGATAAGAATCAAACAAAAGATATTAACTTTAGATGATTTATGGTTTAATTTAAATATTTACCAACACCAAATATAACAGAATTACAGATTCTAGTTACAAATACACTACATGTACTTAAACTGGTAAAGACTTACAATTTCTCAGCTGGGAAATTCCTATTAGTCCAGAATGTTCCTGAAGTGTAGAGTAAGCTGGCTGCTAATCCACAAATTATTGAATCCAAACGGTATGTTGTCCAACTGGCAAAAGAAGATTCCAGATCCAGCCGAAGAATGTCCAAAATAATTCAGGAGGTCATCGATGTCGATAATGATGTCGATGACGATGTCCAAGACGATGGCAATCACAATGTCGATAACAGTGTCAACTGCAATCTCGATAATCAATGTCAATGACGAGGTTGACCACAATGTCAATAACGATGTCGAACACGACGTCAAATATGTCAAGGATGAGGTCCAAGATGAATTCCAAGATGAGGTCCAAGATGATCTCCACAGGTTGATATCAATATCAGATGGTGTTAACTGAGAACTTATGCAATATATGCTCCACGATGTATTCAGGGTATAAATTCTGAAATTTCTGTGCAAGCTCCCAGCTTATATACAATCTCAACCCTTAATTAGAATTTTCTAGATTCTACTACAATATTCATGAAGGTTTGGAACTCTCTTGTAAGTTCCATATAGTTCTAGTTGTAACAAACAAAGAAAGGGGATTCCCCTTTTCTATAAATAGACTCACTGCAATGTTACACTCTAAGAGGTTCATGTAAAGGTCAGGATACATGTAATCAACACATTCCAACATGTACATTATACATTGCAATTATCCTATAGTACATCACACACAATGTAAAGATCTAGAATGTTCTCTCTACTGTATGTGCATTCTGATTATTTCACTGCTACACATTATATTCACTTTTCACATATGAATATTACTCTCTTCTGGAAATTTCTATGTTCATAAAATCATACATAACTGGAAAAATAATTCCCTTCCAGAAGATTCCTTAATTATATCACACCTCCCCCACCGGGAAAAAGAAAGCTTTACCGTAGTAAAGGTTTCTTTAAGATTCAACCTGTTTCAAATTATCCAGATAAGCCTTTCATCCTGTACAAAGGCATTACAAGTCATATCACACATGTATTTAAGGACCATCAAAAAAGAAAAATGCAATTATACTATGACAAACTTTGTCACAAAAAAGAGTAATTTCTCTCTTTACATCCTTGAAAGAGCATCAGCAATCACATTATTCTTTCCACGAATATGTACAATTTTCAAGGGGAAAGGTTGGAGCATAAGGCTCCACCTGTACAGTCTTTGGTTCTTTGTTTTGAATTTCTCCAAGAACACAAGAGGGTTATGGTCTGTGTAGACCATGATATCACCATTACTGTTGGTTAGGTACACCTCAAACTGCTGGAGAGCGAGTACGAGACTCAGAGCCTCTTTTTCGATAGTTGAATACTTCTTCTGATATTGGTTGAGTTTCTTTGAGAAGTAACAGACTGATTTTTCAAAGCCTTCTTCATCCTCTTGGAGCAACACTGCTCCCACTCCAACATCACTGGCATCAATAGCCACCTTGAATGGCTTTGTGAAGTTTGGAGCTGCCAAAACAGGCTCATTCACCAAAATGGCCTTTAACTTCTCAAATGATCTCTGACATGCATCAGACCATACATACTTCACTTTTGCTTTCAGCAAGTTTGTCAGTGGACTAACCACAGTACTGTAATTTGGAACGAACTTCCTGTAGAAACCACTCATACCTAGGAATCTGAGCAACTCTTTCTTAGTTGTGGGAATGGGGAAGTCTAAGATTGCCTGAATCTTTGCTTCTCTCGGTAGCACTTGCCCCTGACCAACCACATGACCAAGATAAGTGACCTTTGCCTTGCCAAATTCACTCTTCATCAGATTAACTACTAAGTTGGCTTCATCTAATCTGTCAAACAGTAATCTCAAATGATTGAGATGGTCATTCCATGTATCGCTGTACACTAAGATGTCATCTATGTACACAACACAATTGTCAAGCCCAGCAATCACCTGATTTGTCAATCTTTGAAAGGTTGCTGGTGCATTCTTCATTCCAAACGGCATGACTTTGCATTGAAATAAGCCATCCGGTGTGACAAAGGCTGATATTTCTTTGGCTCGGTCAGTCAGTGGCACCTGCCAATATCCCTTCAACAAGTCTATCTTAGTGACAAAGGCAGAGTTCCCAACCCTATCGATACAATCTTCCAACCTAGGAATTGGATATGAGTCGGTCTTAGTGATTGCATTTACCTTGCGGTAATCTATACAAAATCTCTGAGAGCCATCCGGCTTTGGGACCATTACAATAGGGGAACTCCAACTACTCTGACTTGGTTCAATTATGTCATTATCTAACATGAACTGGATTTCCTCATTCACTTTTTCCAACTTGCTTGGATTAAGTCTATATGGATGTTGTTTGATAGGTTTTACATCACCTACATCTACATCATGTACAGTCAAGGCAGTACGACCTGGTCTATCTTTACACACATGCTTATAATCTTTCAACAAGCCAGATATGTCAATTCTCTGTTCATCAGAGAGATGCTTCAGTGCATCATCCAAATTTTCTAACATTTCTGAGTTAGACAATTTCACTCCACATGGTTCATTTGTAGACACATCTGTGTGAGACAATTCACTCTCTGTCTCTACCTTGCCTTCATTTACATCTTCTAGCTTCTCTTCTTTTACAACATGTGCTACACCTACTGGCTGATTAGCCTCACGTTCAAAGTATTCTTTCAGCATGTTTACATGACATACTCTTTGACTCTTTCTTCTGTCAGGGGTACTGATCACATAGTTGACATCATTCAGTTTCTTTTTGACAGTGTAGGGACCACTAAACCTAGCTTTCAAGGGCTCACCTAGCAAAGGCAACAACACTAACACCCTATCTCCAGGCTTGAAGTTGCGCTCTTTTGCATTTTTGTCTGCCTGTCTTTTCATTTTAGCTTGCGACACTTTCAAGTGTTCTTTGGCTACCTCACAAGCCTTTGAGAGCCTTTCTCGAAACTTTGACACATAGTCAAGAAGGTTTACCTCGTCATTCTGACCCATGAACTTTTCTTTGATCAGCTTAAGGGGACCCCTAACCTCGTGACCATAGACCAGCTCAAATGGACTGAAGCCCGTCGACTCATTTGGGGAATCCCTGGTCGCGAACAGCAAGAATGGGATACCTTTATCCCAGTCATCAGGATACTCTTCACCATAAGCCCTAAGCATGGTCTTCAGGGTCTGGTGATAGCGTTCTAATGCACCTTGGGACTGTGGATGATAAGCAGAGGACTTGATCTGCTTTATCCCTAACTCATGCATCACTTGCTGAAACACTCCTGACATGAAATTCGATCCTTGGTCTGACTGAACTTCCTTGGGCAAACCATACCTAGTGAAAAACTGCACTAGCGCCTGTACTACTGTCTTTGCAGTGATACTTCTCAACGGTATTGCCTCTGGAAAACGTGTAGACAAATCCATAATCGTAAGAAGATACTTGTGACCCGACCTAGTTCTGGGTAAGGGTCCAACACAGTCAACAAGAACCCTAGTAAAAGGTTCATCAAATGCAGGTATCGGTATCAAGGGAGCAGGCTTGATAGAAGGCTGTGCCTTCCCAACCACCTGACATGTATGACATGTCTTACAGAACTGCACAACATCCTTGTGCATCTTCGGCCAATAAAAATGCCTCATGACCCTATCCTCCGTCTTCCGAATACCTAAATGACCTGCCATAGGCAACTCGTGAGCCATCCTCAGAATCTCTGTGCGGTAACAGGGAGGAACAACAACTTGGTGAACTACACACCACTCTTCATTAGCTGGTCTCCGGGGAGGTCTCCACTTCCTCATCAATATGTCACCTTTGACATAATAGCACTCAGGAACCTTATCAGCCTCAGCCTCAGAACATGCCGTCTGTGACAAGCCTTTCAATTCTGGGTCCGCCTGTTGTGCCTGTACAAGGGAAGATTTGCTAAACAACCCATCATTGTCTGCAACAGAGCCTTCAACATTATCCCCATCCAAGTCCTTGAAAAAGGTTTCAGCTAACCAGACATCAGTACTCTCCTCCACATCAATAGATTCCGCATCATCCTGTTCAGCCCTACGAGCCTGAGACCTCGTGACAACACAATCCGGGAAAATTCCAGGAAAATCCTCCTGCAACTGTTCAGTTTCAGCTACCTCAACCGGCTTCTCTAAAACCACTGGAGATGCAACAACTTTCTCTCCAGCCAAGTCGTTACCCAACAAAAAGTCAACCCCGTCCACGGGTAATTCCGGTACGACACCAACAGTTACAGGACCACTAACTAGGTCACACTTTAAGTCGACCTTATGCAAAGGAACCGACACATAATCCGGACCAATGCCTCGAACCAAAACTTTGGCATTCTCTGAACTCTCTGGTGGGAGAGTCACATGCCCTGACATCATCAGGGACTGAGCAGCCCCTGTATCTCGAAGGATAACCACTGGCTTACCTACAGCACCAGTCGAACAGGGGGATACCTCACCATCATGCAAAAAGCTTCTAAAGCTCTCATCAACCTTCTTGACCTTATCGGCAAATACTGGAGAAACACTCTCAACATCTTGGACTGATTCCAACTGGACAGACTCCTTGGGTAGAACACTTGATTGCTTGACTAAGCCCACATCTTTCTTACTTTTGGTTGGTTTCCCAATCAATTCCCAACAGGACTTTTTCAAATGTCCTGGCTTATTACAATGAAAACAAACTTTGGAACTTTGACCAACAGATCTTTCACTTGATTTCGCGCCTCTATCTGCCTGAGACTTGTCAGTGTCATTCTCCTTGCTAGCATGTTTTCCCTCACCAAATTTCTTGTGGGATTCAAATGCCCCTTTTCCCTTCTTATTCTGAAAGTTTTTGAAAGGAAGCCTATCCCCACTACCTCTGTGTGTGACCTCAAATTCATCAGCTACCACAGCTGCCTTACTCAATTGAGTAATTCTTTGGTCATCTAGGTGAGACTTAATGCCAAAAGGAACACCCTTTTTGAATTCCTCTAGGAGGACAACTTCTCTCAGTTGGGCGAAATCTTCGTCAACTTTCAGTGATCTGTACCACTTGTCAAACATCATTTCTTGTTCCCTAGCAAACTCAACATAGGTCTGGCCTGATTGTCTTTGCATATTCCTAAATTTACGTCTGTATGCTTCTGGGACCAACTCATATGCATTAAGAATAGTATTCTTCACTGTAGCATAGTCACATGATTGCTCTTCAGAGAGAGATGAGTAGACTTTTGCAGCCTTTCCCACAAAAACGCTTTGAAGAAGCAGAGTCCAGTATTTCTGAGGCCATTCCAACCTCTTGGCCACTTTTTCAAATGATACAAAATATGCATCAACTCCCTCTTCATCAAATTTTGGCACAAGGCGAATGTTCTTCGCTACGTCAAAACCTTGGGGAGATTTCTCTTTGGTAGAGTTAGTATTTGCATGTGCTAACTCCATTTCTTTCAATTTCAACCGGTACTCCCTTTCTTCTCTTTCCATTTCTCTTTGTTTTTGTTTTTCTTCCATTTCTCTTTGTTTTTGTTTTTCTTCCATTTCTCTTTGTTTTTGTTTTTCTTCTCTCTCAAATTCTAATTTCATTCTCTCCTTTTCCAACTCAAGTTTTGCTAGTTGGAGTTGAACATCACTTGAAACATTAGAAGGAACCTCACTTTCTTTACTGAGCTTCATGTGACTAGCTAGCAGATCAATAATCTCTGCCTTCTTTAACTCAGGAGTAAGAACTACTCCCAAATGCTGACATACAGCTCTCAAGTCATCTTTTCTGAGTGACTTCAACTGACCAAGGGACAAATCTGTCCTCTTAACAAACACTTCAACATCTATTGTCGTCATGATGAAGCATGTAACAAACAATTACAGAATTTAAGACCTTATCTGCAATATGTATTCTAGAAGTTTCCAGAGATTTCCAAAATTCTCTCTAAATTTTGTTGTTTTTGACTTGTTATATTTGGCTACGTTCCCGGACAAGCCCCCAGTTTGTTATGATCCAAAATCCACAAAAGATAAGAATCAAACAAAAGATATTAACTTTAGATGATTTATGGTTTAATTTAAATATTTACCAACACCAAATATAACAGAATTACAGATTCTAGTTACAAATACACTACATGTACTTAAACTGGTAAAGACTTACAATTTCTCAGCTGGGAAATTCCTATTAGTCCAGAATGTTCCTGAAGTGTAGAGTAAGCTGGCTGCTAATCCACAAATTATTGAATCCAAACGGTATGTTGTCCAACTGGCAAAAGAAGATTCCAGATCCAGCCGAAGAATGTCCAAAATAATTCAGGAGGTCATCGATGTCGATAATGATGTCGATGACGATGTCCAAGACGATGGCAATCACAATGTCGATAACAGTGTCAACTGCAATCTCGATAATCAATGTCAATGACGAGGTTGACCACAATGTCAATAACGATGTCGAACACGACGTCAAATATGTCAAGGATGAGGTCCAAGATGAATTCCAAGATGAGGTCCAAGATGATCTCCACAGGTTGATATCAATATCAGATGGTGTTAACTGAGAACTTATGCAATATATGCTCCACGATGTATTCAGGGTATAAATTCTGAAATTTCTGTGCAAGCTCCCAGCTTATATACAATCTCAACCCTTAATTAGAATTTTCTAGATTCTACTACAATATTCATGAAGGTTTGGAACTCTCTTGTAAGTTCCATATAGTTCTAGTTGTAACAAACAAAGAAAGGGGATTCCCCTTTTCTATAAATAGACTCACTGCAATGTTACACTCTAAGAGGTTCATGTAAAGGTCAGGATACATGTAATCAACACATTCCAACATGTACATTATACATTGCAATTATCCTATAGTACATCACACACAATGTAAAGATCTAGAATGTTCTCTCTACTGTATGTGCATTCTGATTATTTCACTGCTACACATTATATTCACTTTTCACATATGAATATTACTCTCTTCTGGAAATTTCTATGTTCATAAAATCATACATAACTGGAAAAATAATTCCCTTCCAGAAGATTCCTTAATTATATCACAGACTGTTTTTTGGGTCAAAAGCATGCATATTCCCGGGGATTTATGAGGGGTCTATTCATCTAGTTGAGTCTTAATTATACATTTTCAGAGCTTTAAATTTTATTCAAGGCACATTTTTCAAAATTTTGATTTAATTCTGCGGGAATTATAATCATTCAAAAATCCCTGTTTTTGCGTGTTAACCTATGGGAGATGGAAGGCCAAAAGCATGCATATCCCCGGGGATTTATGTGGGGTCCCTTGCACCTTTTGAGCCTTCATTAAGCCTTTTCAGAGTCTCAAATTACATGTAAGCCACATTTGCACTAAATTCAAGGTAATACTAGAGGAACTATAATCATTTTTAAAATCCATGTTTTCACGTGTTAACCCTATGGCAGATGACTCTGTCAAAAGCATGCATGATCCAAGGGATTCATAGCGGCATTTATTGACAAAAAAGGTTCAAGAAATGTTTTTTTAACTATCCATCCTTTTTCTCGTGCAAAAATCAGACTTGAAAAAGATAGAGTAAGATATGAAATATCAAGAAAAAGTGAGACATCTTTTCACGTGTTATACCTATGGGGAACGTATTTTTCCGAGTCTGTTTTTAACACAGCAAATTATGCCTCCAAAATGTACTACGGAAGTAGGTGAGAGTAATCTGTCTTGATACATGTACTATTTAAAGTCTTTGATTAAACTAATTATTAGACCAAATGGTTATTAGAGGAAATGTTGCTTAGACGAATTGGTGATGGACGAATAGACCGAATGATGTTAGACTTTTTGGTTATTAGACCAATTGGCATTAGACCAAGTGGCAATTTACCATAATAACTTACATCGGTGCATTATATGCAAGCAATCAGTTTTTACATTTGCGGTCGACATGTTATGACATTTGTGGTAAAAATGGAAATTTTTACATTTGTAGTCGAAATGTTTTTACATATTATTTTTTCATTTGTGGGAGATTTTTATTACATTTGTGGTTATTTATACACTTGTGGTTGACATGTTACGACATTTGTGGTTGTTATTTTTACATTTGTGGGCTCTACCCCCCCCCCCCCCCCAACATTTTAAACCCTGGTTATGCTTCAGATGCAAATGATCATCAATTACCCCAAAGTTTATATTAGAACACAATCATTTATACTTTTCACAAACATTTGTCTCTTCCTGTTCTAATTTGACACTCTCCCCCAGGTTCTTCAGCTACAGCAAGACTTGGAGTGAGGCCGAGCAATTCTGCCAGAGTTACACAGTACCCTCTCTTGGTGATGGAGGTGCAGTCCGAGTCAGTTTGGGTCATCTTATTTCTATTCACTCCCAGGCTGAACAAGACTTCACTTTTACTCTCTTTCAAACCTCAAGAAAGAAGGAGGATGGGGTACATGTAAGTGCATTGTTCTGCAAAACTGGTGGTCGGACCTCACTGAGAATGATGATGACAATGATATTGATCAATAAATTGTTCCCCGGTTGTTTATGAGGGAAATGAATTGGACGTTGTTGTTGTAAGTCAGACCTCAGTGATTTATGGTAATGTTGGTAATATTGTCTCACTGGAATCACTCGGCTAGCGATTTTCGTAGGACAGACCTCAAGGACAATATCTGTGAGCCAATGATTTTACTCCTCCGATGTGACGTTGAAAAGAGTGCATTTTATATAATTTATATGGGCAGTGGGCAGGTCCGTGCTGGATCTGTACGGGTAGAGAAACATCCCCGCCCTCCACGAGACTCCCGTTGCCTTGCGGGCAGGTTTTGGTTAACCAAAGGCTAGGGAGTAAACCTTATCCAAATCCGGAGCGGTGCCCTAAGGCGGTTAGGCAATCAAGTTCATCATCTTTCCGGCAGCGCCTGCAGTCCGGTCGTGGCTAGGACGTGTCGTTTTGCGTCCCTCCTGGCTAGATCGGCTGGACCGAGAGGGGGGTCCTGGGCTCGGGCAAGCCAAGGCCTCCATAGTTCTTTCGCCTAGGATTCAGTGATCCCATTTTCCCACTTTTTAATCTTCTAAGTCCTGAGGTGATGGGCGGGTGGTGACGGTGGCAGGTGCAAGATGGTGCTGGGAGCTGCTAGCCATGGACCTGCACTCGGCAGTCAGGGCAGGATGGTCGTTCTTCAGCATACCGGGGCAAGGGCATAGTTCGGTAGCCACTCTGACGACGGAGCAGCCCTCTTCAGGGATAGCACTGCTCCCCCCTCAGGGGGAAGGGTCTAGAAAAGGTGACCTAATGAAAGCTTGCCTCATCTCATCCTGTCAGCATACCACAGCTGACTGGACATCTAACTTGCGGTCGAAACACAAAGGAAACATCAAAGAAGGATTCAAGATCCTCCCACCAGAAAAGAACTCTATGTGTTGGAGCCTGGAACATCAGGACACTCATGGATAACAAGAACTGCGAAAGACCAGAACGTCGAACAGCACTAGTGGGCCGAGAACTGCAGAGATACAGCATTGATGTTGCTGCCCTCAGTGAGACACGCCTTGCAGACACGGGAGATCACCGAGGTTGGAGCTGGACACACTTTCTTTTGGTCAGGGAAGGCACCGAACGCACGCAGGGAAGCAGGAGTTGGCTTTGCCATTCACACCACCCTCGTAAAGAATCTGGAGTCCCTCCCAAAAGGAATCAGCATGTCCTACACTCTGGAGCAGAAGGAGGTGTTCTATCAGAACTTCACCAACGTGCTGCGCTCAGTTCCTAAAGATGACAAGCTGCTGCTACTTGGGGACTTCAATGCTCGTGTGGGTAGAGATGCCCAGTCTTGGCCAGATGACATTGGGCCACACGGCATCGGCCATGAGAACACCGGCCAACTGCTACTCACCTTCTGTGCTGAACAGGGACTTACCATCACCAACACCCTGTACCAACTGCCTGACATCCACAAGGCTACCTGGATGCACCCAAGATCCACGCACTGGCACCTGATCGACTATGTGATCACCAGGCGCTGTGACATCCAGGATGTTCGCATCATGAGGGCAATGAGAGGAGCTGACTGCTGGACAGACCACCTGCTTTTGAGGTGCAGACTGTCCTTCTCCATCGCCAGCATACGTAGACACCAGAAAGCTGACATTAAGAAGAAACTGGACGTCCAGAAACCCAAGGAACCAGAAACAAAGGAGACCCTCATTACCAGTCTAGCAAACCAGCTTGAACATCTACCAGCAGAGGGAAACTTTGAGAAGGCCTGGGCCAACTTCCGGGATGCAGTGTATGACTCTGCCGAACTTACCCTTGGCCACATAAAACGGAAACACCAAGACTGGTTTGACAACAACGAGGAGATCTCCACTCTCCTTCAGGAGAAGAAAAAAGCCTTAACAGCCTGGCTCAGCGACAAAGACTCCCAAGTCAAGCACGACCGGCTCAAGAACATCAGGGGAATGGTTCAGACTGAGCTGCGACAAATGAAAGACAAGTGGTGGGAAATCAAGGCTGCAGAACTGCAGCAGTACGCAGACGAGCACAACTCCAAGAAATCCTTTGCCGGCTTGAAAGATGTGTATGGCCCTACATCGAACGCAATGGCACCTGTGCGCTCTGCAGACGGAACCCTGCTTACTGAGAAAAGCGACATCATACAGCGCTGGCGTGAACACTTCAGTCAGCTGCTGAACAGACCTCCCGAGATTGATCAGCAGGTCATCCAAGACATGCCACAGCGCCCAGTCCTGCCGTCGCTTGATGACCCCCAACACTGGCAGAGATCCAGAATGCCATCAAACAACTACAGGTGGGGAAAGCACCAGGTCCTGATGGAATACCCCCAGAGATTTTCAAGGAGGGAGGCGAAGCTATCGCCATCAAGCTGACTGGACTGATGCAGCAGTTCTGGGAGGAAGAGTCAGTGCCGCAGGACTTCAAGGATGCCAACATCGTGCATCTGTACAAGAACAAGGGGGACAGAGCTTCATGTGACAATCACAGAGGCATCTCATTGCTGAGCATCGCAGGTAAGATCATGGCCCGTGTCGTTCTGAACCGCATCACACACCACTTGTTGGATGATGTGGTCTCTGAGAGCCAGTGTGGGTTTAGGAGCAACAGGGGGACAATAGACATGGTCTTTGCAGTACGGCAGCTACAAGAGAAGTGCCGAGAACAAAACCAGAACCTATACATCCTCTTTGTGGACCTGACGAAGGCTTTTGATACTGTCAGCCGAAAGGGCCTGTGGGCTATCCTGTCCAAGCTAGGCTGCCCATCAAAGTTCGTCAGGATTATCCAGTCATTCCATGATGGCATGATGGCTCGCATTGTGGACAATGGTGATGTCTCTGATCCATTCCCAGTCTCCAGTGGTGTGAAGCAGGGCTGTTTGATGGCTCCCACACTCTTCAGCCTCATGTTTGCTACCATGTTGTTCTAAGTCAGATGCTGGTGTCACTATTCGCTACAGGTGTGACGGTTGATTCTTCGACCTCAGGCGTCTAAAGGCGTCTAAAGTCCTAGAGGCCCTAGTGAGAGACTTCCTGTTCGCAGACGATTGTGCACTGGCAGCATTAAATGAACCAGACCTGCAAGAACTTGCCACCTGTCTCGCAGAAGCAGCAAAGACCTTTGGACTGACCATCAGCCTGCGAAAAACAGAAGTGATGCTTCAGCCTGCACCTGGCTTGATGCCTCCTGAGCCTCACATTGAGATTGAGGGCACAACACTGAACAACGTGGAGAGCTTTACATACCTTGGAAGCTGCCTGACTTCAAACTGCAGCATGGACAAAGAAGTTTCCAACAGGCTTGCAAAAGCAGGAGCTTCCTTCGGCAGGCTATGGACACGTGTGTGGGGTGAACGAGGCATTTCCACCAAGCTGGCAGTCCACAAGGCAGTTGTCATCACCTCTCTGCTCTACGGATGTGAGACGTGGACGCTGTACAAGAAGCAAGTCCGCACACTTGACCAGTTCCACCTCCGCTGCTTGCGACGACTCATGGGAATTTCCTTGGAGGACAGAGTCGCCAACACTGAAGTGCTTCGCAGAGCCAAAATGCCCGGGATCGAAGCTCTCATCATGAAAGCCCAGCTCCGGTGGGTCGGACATGTAGTGCGAATGGACGACACGCGTCTACCAAAGAAGGTCTTCTTCTCTGAGCTGGCATCTGGAGCAAGAAACCTTGGGAGGCCACTGAAGCGATACAAGGATTGCCTGAAAGCCTCCCTCGAGGCCTGCGGCATTTCAGCCCTTGGATGGGAATCACTTGCCTCTGACCGCAGTGCCTGGCGCCCAGCTGTCCACAAGGGAGCCTGGACCAGAAGCGACAAGCCCGCAAAGAGTGGATCCCCGACCCTACTTCTGCTGTTGCGTGCCCAATATGTGGCCGCGTCTGCGCGTCCGCCTTTGGGCTCCGCTCCCACCTTCGGCGTCACTGACGTCATTGTCGATTCTGACAGACTTCCATTATTATTATTATATCCCTTATCAAAAAAGTACAAACTAAAAATGTATACTATAAAGAAATAAATCTGAAAATAAATATCAACTAACCATCTTTTTCCAAAGCCATACACACAAACAGTAACGCTCGCGGAAAGCGCTGCCAAAGTGACTTCGGTAGTGATATTGAATTAGGCCTATTTATAGCTTCAAACCGTGTCATCAAACGGGGTATATTCAAAATACACTCCGTTTGACATCACATTATAAAAATAAAATACTGGGAAGGGGCGTAGAAAGGTTATCAAGACTTGAGATAAATTATCTCATAATGTTGGGATTGCAAACAAATCAAAAGAAGCTAACTATTATTTGTTCGCCAACTTTGGCCACGAGAAATAACTACTGTTATCTCATCTCTACTAAACAGGAAGACAGGTCAGGGCTTTGGCTTGGCCTGAATGACATTTCTTCTGAGGGCAACTTTGAATGGACAGACAGAACCCAAGTTGACTTCACTAATTGGTTACCTGGTCAACCAGATAATCAAGGTACGAATGAGCACTACAGTGTGATAAGAAACATGGACAACGGAGCATGGCGTGATGCGCCACTTGTCATGGACCCAGATTATCTCATACACTACTTCATCTGCAAACTACCAATATGGTAGAATGATTTGTTACACATCAGGTCCCTGGGAATGATTTTTTTACTTGGGGTGATGTGAACAGAAAAAAGTAATTCAGTGGCGTATCTACATGTAGGAATTATGGTGCCCGGAACAAACAATGAAGTTGCGCCCCCCCCCCCCAAAAAAAAGGAGCTAACGTACAAGCCAGGGAGCAAAGTGACCGAATTGAGCACTGCGATTGAGGGTACAGATCCAAATTATTAACATTGCTAACCAGTATTCTATCTTATTACTTCCTTCTCAAGTGGGGTGCAACATTAATGGAAACCACTGAGAAATAAATGAGGAATTTAGAAAGGCAACATAAAGTTGACATTTCTTTTAAATGTTGAAGCTTTCCAAATGAAATTTTATATGCTTAATCCTATGCTGGGAGCGCATTATTTAACAAGAAGTTGATGAAACTTACATGATAGCAAGCAAAGCAACAAGAATTATTTTTCAAATCTTGAACCCTTCAAAAATGCTTTTTATATACTATATCCTATACTGGGGCACGAAAATGTATAACTTTTAGGTTCCAAACTTTACAGACACTTTCAGCCCAGGGCAAAAAATGAAATTGCCCCCCCCTTCCCATACTTATATGTAACTGCAAGGGAGTAAAGCGACCAAGCTGTAGATTTTTATGTGTGCATTTTTAAGCCTAAAAAAAGCAATTTCTTGATATATATTTTACTAACAGAAAAAAATTGCAAGAGAGCGCTGCATCAAGCGGTAGTTTCGAGTTTTGAACATTGATAGATTGATGGATTGGAGTTTATTATCTCATCAGATTCTTCCTAATCAAGCTATTTTACTTTGAATGATCTGCATGGCAGTCAATATTATATTTTCTACAAGAAAACAGCCAAAGACATGATTGTACAAACCACTTTTTCCCTCGCATTACCAAAGTTGCGTTTTTCTACCGTTAAACATGGTCTACAATGAAAAACATGTTATAAATTATATTTTTCACTACAGTACTCTCTCTCTTTGCATCATAATATAGTTGGTATGCTTGAAGCTGTATTTTTAGAGTGAATGTGTCGTACGTGTAAATATAGAAATTTCCTGCACAGGCTTGAAGTTACGTTTGGGAATGGAAATAATGGGGGAAATAAATGCCAAAAATCTGTACACATGTACTATACTCTTCTCGTGGAGAAGGTTTACGGTTCACCATGTGGTTAGTCCTGAAAAGCACTATTGAGTAAGAAGAAGAAAGTGGAGAAATGTTGAGAGGAGAAGAAAAGGAAAGGCGAGATAGAAATTCAGAGAGTGTAGAAGTAATCTTTCTTGAAAGTGTGAAGTCCTGAAAAGGACTGTAAACCAGATGAGAAGGCTGAGAGTGGAGAAGACTCGACGTTTAGAACAGGTTGACTGTCCGTCATCAGGGGTGAGTAGGTGCCGGGAGGAACAGGGTATAATTAGTAATTAGCGTTAGGTTCCCGCCAATTCGCCTCCCACCGCCGATCGCTCCAGCCCACCTGCTACCCCCACGTCCGCATTACCGCTAATTATACCCCGTTCCTCCCAGCATCTACTCACTCCCGATGACGGACAGTCAACCTGTCCGAAACGTCGAGTCTTCTCCACTCTCAGCCTTCTCATTTGGTTTACAGTCCTTTTCAGGACTTCACACTTTCAAGAAAGATTACATCTACACTCTCTGAATTTCTATCTCGCCTTTCCTTTTCTTCTCCTCTTAACTTCTCTCCACTTTCTTCTTCTTACTCAATAGTCCTTTTCAGGACTAACCACATGGTGAACCGTAAGCCTTCTCCACTTTATCAGCACCACCATGTAAAACTCTACCTTCAAAGATTATCTAAACTGTTCTCATTGCTACTTATTCTCGCTCTTGTTCACCTTCATATAAGAATACTTTTTGGCTTTAATAGGATAGAAAAGAGGGTGAAATTGTTCCATTTACAAGGATTTTATCCCTTTTTTATATAATAACTTTTGTATATCTTAACTTTCTTATTAATATAAAATGTAGATGTAGTTCACAATAGTGCAAGAAGATGGAATACTGTGTTAACAGGAGAAATAAATGTATACACGTACATGTACCTGTAGTTATGCTGCAAGAGTATTATTCAATTCTCTTTAAACAATAATTATTAGCTAAATCATTTTTCTTAGTTCTCTGTGCAATGTAGAGAGCATATCAACTGAAGACTTTTGCACGAAATAACTGATGGATTTTAACCTATAGACTACGGGAACCGGGTGGCTCCTGTATTAAACCTATGAGAGTTAAAGAATTCAGTAGTCAACAGGTTAAGACTACTTTCATACCTGGCTCTTCAATGAAATTCAATTTTCATTTATTAGAAATAAAAAGAATAGGACTATAGAACATGACAGTCTAAGTTGTCGTAATATAACCTAATATAGTGACAGTGAGCATTCATGAAGGTGAATTAGGATGTCAATGATGAAATTAGTGATGTGATCTACATACCGGACCGGTATCTACAATAGATACATAGAATTAGATGCATCAGTTTGGCAATGTTAACAATAAACAAAGCCAGACTGATGCATGGTGGACATGGAAAAGAAGATCAGGTGATAATAAAAAAATCATCTATGCTGATGATGATGGTGATTATGAGAATGGTAGTGGTTGTAATAACGACTGATGACTCGGATGAAATAGACCGCTTCTGTAATGTATACAAATTTATGCACATATTCTCTGAGCACCTATTCCATGAACCTGCTTTTTATAAATGAGCCAGGCAATGCTTGGAATCCAGTTTGCATACATTAATTGTAGCTATGTCTGGCAGCCTCCGGCAAGCTTTCAGGTTGTCAAAAACAACCTTTGTTTGAAAGGTATGCATAAAATTTGCATACATTAATTACCGAAGCGGTCTATGGGATGGTAGTGATCATGGTGACTTAGAATTTTTCACTGTAGTTTGTAAAAACACAAGACTGTTGCAGGGATGTAAGTGGGTAGCAAAAAAAAATCCGGAAAATATTTGACGAGCGCAGTGATTCAGTCAAGTGTAGGTGTCCGAACGTAATCGCTCAAGAATACTCCGTTCGCATCCTTCTCCTCTGTCCATTTCCAATTCCACTTATTCTTGATTCCTATCACAAAGTCGTAAACTTCCAAGTATCTGTGCAGCTGCGTGATATGCATGCGATACGCGACGTCGACAGTACACATACAGCGCAATATCGCTGTGCACGTGTGCTAGAGCTGGCTTCGCAATGCGGTCGTCCTGACAATGTATTCCAGAATGTATAGTCTCATACATCAGTCCACTTTTCGTGTCGCCACATGTTCAAAATACAAAATCATTACGTGGCTGTTACGTAAATTTTAGTAAAGCGCATGGTTTTCCAGTCCATAGCACTTGTCCACACAAACTCGTGCTGTGCGTACGAGAACCACTTCACGCTATATTAACATACTTCATATGAAACGGCCCGTACAAGACTATATTTCATTTGCGAGATTTTTTCTGCCACTAGGTTAATGCAAACGAAAGTACGATAATGCCTTCAACACACAACATGTCACAGAAAAAACCCGGAAATGTTTCTTAAATTTTAAAAAATCCGGAAGTCTTATCCCTGCTATTGGCTTTGATGATCTATAATAAAAAAAAAATCATGGTGGCATACAAATTCATGAAATATCATAACTACACCCCCCGCCCTCAAAAAAGTTTATTACATCTTTAGTGTAACCTCACTATTAATGGACCAGAAGAGCAATAATATTTTGCACCATGCTTTTTCAAGATGCACATGTACTTGAGTGTCGCTACGAGTAAGCACAGAGCACTACACACACACTGCATTGTTTAATCTGTGGATTTATATTGAATATATTTTATATTCCTCCATGGAAAAAACACCATTTTCAAAACAAATGCATACATAGATCCGAAATCAGAGTTAAGTTCTCAAAATAATTTCCGCAAACTGTCTCACAGAAACAAGATTATTAAAGGGATATGCCACCAGACCGCCGTGGGGAAAGTCGGGATTGCGTAAGCCCCATTTACTCGTACACAAACTTTGTGCGTCGAACGCGTCCGTTGGACTATAAAGTGGGATTAAATTTCGACGGCACGAAGCCAACCGAATCTCGCACGAGAGCTCGAGCCTAGGCGGAGCGTGCATGTTGTGCGGCGACCAGTCTGTCCGAAGTGTAAGCCCCGCGAGGCAACGGCATGATCAGGTAACGATCACGGTGCCCTCTCGCGGCATAAAAACGTCCACAATCTGCAGTAGAGTATCCCTTTAAGGTACATGTAAAATGTCATGTAAGCATGTAATTCACATTACTGTATTAGTCTTCCTTGACCCCTACGATGAGATCAAGTGTATAAACAAGGTTTCAATCATAGTCATTTTTATATTTCATCAAGAAAAATATAGTTTTCCTTGGCATTAACCCTTTCGAGACCACATTTTATGGTTTGGCTCAATAACTTTTGATCCAGAGCCCTAAAAAATATACCAGATGCATGAGTAGAAAGAACAAAAATTTCTGCATACATTGGGTCAATTTTTGTTGCATGACCACATTGCAGTTGATGCCAGGAGTTTTTAAAAGGAAAATAAGCTTTAAAATCCTTAAATTGGCAACATATTGAGAGGTTCAAATTGTATGTCGTCAAAATTGGCAACTTTTTCATCTTTACGACCAAATTCTCTTAGCCATGCATTTTAGAACTATGTAGCATTTAATGATAAATATTTTTCTTGTCAATTTGAAGAACAAAATTTGATCATTTTAGCCCTTAAATAATTCCTGTCATGAAAGGGCTAAACTTCACAATTCATGGGGTTCATTTTTAATTTCTTAACGAAAAACAAGTTTTTCTCAGTAACAAAATATTGAAAAAACTATCAGCATTTTTAGCGGACAGAATTGCCTACGGCACTGAAAAGGTTCATGTACATGTACACAAGAAAAGGCAAAAAAGGACATTATACTGATCAAAAAAGAAAAGAAAAAAAAAAAAACATTGCTGACAGCAGTGTTCACTCACCTGGCAGTTTTATGTCTCATCAGTGGATTCTGCAGACGACAAACTGTGATGAAAGTATTGATGGCGTTGAAGAGCGCCCCCAAAAGCCCACCGACAAAGCCCATGGCGATGAAGATGAGCAAATCGAATGCTGTCCACAAGTTGCATTTTCCTGAACCACACTGGAAGAATAGTAATAATAATAATATTTACATAATATTCTAAAAGCAACTGACATATACCATTACCTAAAAGTCATTGAATTCAATTGCTGTTCTATGCTACATTTATACAGAGCACTTTCTCCCCTCCACTTGGAAGTATTGCAGCCAGTTGCCTTGTACAGGGGAACACATGTTATTTATGCACATATAAATTTTACATCCTATCAGATACCCACTTAGACCCTTGGGTAGAGAGAAGCAATGTACAAATAATTGCTTAAGGACATAAATGCCATGGCAGGGATGAAACCCTTTGCATCTCCAGTCCAGTGTTTGAGAACCAGAGCGCATTGAAAGAGGGTCAATCCACGTCAAATCAACGGATGGGTGTCACCCGACCCCCTTTGATTTTCTTTAAACTCGCACCAAATGTTTCCCCAAGTGTCTGACAGAAAACTCCAAAATATTTTGCCCCAAGGTCAAACGGTTACTAAGATTATGGCCTCGCCTAGCAGCCAATGCACAGACAAAGCAATAAGGCTAATTAAATTTATGCATTTTTGATTGACAACTGTAGCCAAAATTCTTCACACAGAGAGCTCATTGTCTGAATATTGAGAGAACTTTATGCCCTTTACAAAAAAAAATAATCATGACACAAATATGATTCTCCATTTTCGTGTACAAGGTCACCGAAAATGGCGTGAACCGTAAAATCTGTGATTTCAAGTGTATGTTTGGAGGTTCATAGCTTCAAAATCAAATAAGCTGAGGACCCAATATTTTGTATATTTAAACACTTTTAGTGATTGAACAAACCTAAAAAAAAAAATCAGAACGTTTGTCCAAGCGGTTTTGCTAAAGAGCGCCCTCAAATTAAGGATATTTTCAAAATAAGCCAAGTTCAAGGTCATGGATCACCCTTAGTCCACTCTCGGAACACCACCAATTCTTATGTATGGATAGGCATTTACCTATATTTTAACGAGTTCCCAAAGAAATTTTGCGTCCGGAACGTTCAATGGCCAATGTACACTGTCGAAAATGGTCATAAACGCATCAAAATCAAAGAAAATTGACATATGGGCTTAAGATCATAGTTCAAATGTTAATTTCTTCAAAATAAAAAATTAATAGTGATATTAATAGTCATGGTAGTATATTATAGGTACTAAAATAATATATACTACTGTAAGTTTGTTTTATAGGGAATGACCTTGAAATCGCTTCTCAATGTCAACAAAGAACAATTATACACCTCTAATTTCTGGTCATGTGTGACTTTTATAGCATACTTCAAACTTGATTTTCTCACAAACCCAATCCTAATCATGATCATATTTACAATATTGATAGGTTTTAATGGGTATTTGAAGAATATGTCACATTTGTCAACTCTTATTTAACTATGAACTTAGCAACGGTGGCCCAAAATGGGGCCGAAATCATTATGCTGAGGCATAGCAAATATTTCTTCATCAGCCTTCAGCTTTCTTTCTTTCGTGGCTGAGTAGTCAGAAACACCAAACTCATCCAGACCTGATTTTGGTACACTCAAACTTGGTGGTGTCATAGTTAACATCTGAAGCTTCTTTTGCTCTAGATCTCATCGAGATCTGCACATTTTGTGCATTTTGTTTCTGATTGATCTAGTGACAAAGATTCCTGGTCCACATTCAGAGTTTTTGCAATCTTCTCTTGCAACTGAGAAGATGCTTCTGACTATCAATCTTGTAAATATCATCATGCTCAGGCATTGCGTTTGTGAGAAAATCTATTTTGAATTATGTTGTATGTGAGCGCGAATTAGCATATTTAACAATTAGGGCCCATTTGGGGGGCACCATTTCAAGGTCATAGTCAAATTAGAGTGTACAAATGTAACATATTCTTCAAGTACTTATTGGAATCTATCAATATTGAAAATATCATCATTATCGGGCTTTGGGTTTGTGAGACAATAAATTTTGAAATATGCTATAAAAGTCATATGTGAGTGCGAATTAGCATATTTTAACAATTTAGGCCCCTTTTGGGGGCACCATTTCAAGGTAATAGTCAAATTAGAGTGTACAAATGTAACATATTCCTCAAGTACTCATTGAAAGCTATCAATATTGAAAATATCATCATTATCAGGCTTTAGGTTTGTGAGACAATAAATTAGAGTGTATAAAATTCACACGTGGGGGCAAATTAGCATTATTTAATGATTTTGGACCTTTTGGGGGAACCATTTCAAGGTCATAGTCAAATTAGAGTGTACAAATGTGATATATTCTGCAATTACTCATTTGAAACTATCAATATTGTAAATAGCACTATGATCAGGCTTTTGCATTTGTGAGAAAATCAATTATGGAATATGCTCTAAAGGTCCCATATGACCAGGTTGAATGAGAATATTTTAAGTGTATAATTGTTATTTGTTGACTTTGAGAAGCAATTTCAAGGTCATTCTCCTATAAAACAAACTTACAGTAGTATATATTCTTTTAGTACCTATAATATACTACCATAACTATTAATATAACTATGCTTGGCCTTTTTATCTTGAAGAAACTAACATTTGAAATATGATCTTAAGCCCATATGTCAATTTTCTTTGATTTTGATGCGTTTATGACCATTTTCGACAGTGTACATTGGCCATTGAACGTTCCGGACGCAAAATTTCTTTGGGAACTCGTTAAAATATAGGTAAATGCCTATCCATACACAAGCATTGGTGGTGTTCCGAGATTGGACTAAGGGTGATCCATGACCTTGAACTTGGCTAATTTTGAAAATATCCCAAATTTGAGGGCGCTCTTTAGCAACACCGCTCGGACAAACGTTCTGATTTTTATTTAGGTTTGTTCAATTACTAAAAGTGTTTAAATATACAAAATATTGGGTCCTAAGCTTATTTACTTTTGAAGCTATGAACCTCCAAACATACACTTGAAATCACAGATTTTACAGTTCACGCCATTTTCGGTGACCTTGTACGCGAAAACGGAGAATTGTATTTGTGTCATGATTATTTTTTTTTGCAAAGGGCATAAAGTTCTCACAATATCCAGACAATGAGTTCTCTGTGTGAAGAATTTTGGCTACAGTTGTCAATCAAAAATGCATAAATTGAATTAGCCTAATTGCTTTATCTGTGCATTGGTTGCTAGGCGAGGCCATATCTTAGCAACCGTTTAACCTTGGGGCAAAATATTTCGGGGTTTTTCGTCAGACACTTGGGGGAACATTTGGTGCAAGTTTAAAGAAAATCAAAGGGGGTCAGGTGACAACTTGTCTGAAAATCTGTTGATTTGATGTGGATTGACCCAAGAGAGAGTTGTGACATGCGCATAATATGCTTACGCGTAGTTATGGACATGCCGGATCATGGAGCTCCTAATAGTTCCCTCTCACATAATTCTCTATGGGAGGGAACTATTTGAAGCTCCAAGAAATGACTGACCAATCAGAAGTGACCTCCAGTGTCGTGACTCTCTGTATGTATAGCTCAGGAGGGCATTTCATCAAGTGTCTTGTCTGTGATTTTTACTGACAAATTTGCTCTCAGCCAATCAGATGCAAGGATTTCAGTAGCTTATAACAGTTATTGCAACTTGTCATTTATGACATGTTTTATGAAACAGGGCCACCCAACTTTGACACCCCTACAATACCAACAAATGTATAAATCGATTACTTGAAACATGAAAATCTTCTTTTCCTGGCATTTCATAACAGATTATACACAATGCATGATAATAATATTGAATATTTAAGAGCGCTAAAAAAAAAAAGTACCATAGCGCTTGAAAGTAAAAGACAACAGCAAAAGCAAAAATACGTACAGACTCAAAAATTAAGAGATCACATTAGAACATTATATTACTGGGGAAAGGAAGTTTTTTTTTTTAAAGTGACAAGACAGGTTATTTCTCTGATGCAGAGTGGAACGTTGTTCCACGTTTTTGATGCGGCCACTGAGAAATGTTTTTCAGTTGACGAGAGTCTGCATTTGGGATTAATGAGCTTACATAATTTGTCAGTTGTTAAGCAAAGATTGCAATACAATTCACGAAACCACAGACATTTACGTTAAAAAAAATCTTGAATACAGGTATTACACACTTTGTTGATCTTCATCACGATTTAAAAGTCAATACTCCATCGATATCTTTATCCATAACTTATCTGCTAACTCTAATTATTATCATTCTCATGAATAATACTATTATTCTCATTTCTAACTTCCATTACCTTGAATAATCCAAAGTCGATAAGTCCAGGCTGGCTAAGTCCACCCCACTCCCCAAAGTTGATTCCCGACATAAGGAAGTTGAGCGCAAAAGTTGCACACATGGCACAGAAAAACTTGGAGAGAAAGATGTATGCAGGGAAACGGGATCTTTAACATATTTTGCAATAGGGTATGAGTGAACCAAGCATGTTTTCTACATTTTCCTGTTAAAGTGGAAGAGGAAATCTATTAGTGATAGTTTAAAGGGCAATCCTACCTTTTTTTGTAATATGTTGATTGTGTCAGAGAAAGCAGAAATAGAAGAGAAACATTATGGTAAAAGTTTGAAAGAAATCAGTCAAATAAAAATTTTTGTTTGAATGTTAGAAATTTGAGATCAATATAAAATAAATGTGAATCTCAAATTAGCAATTTGCTCAGTTGATTGTGCTGTATTCATGGACCACTCACCCATTCGTTGTACACTAAAATATCATTGGTTTCCGGTCTTCTCCTAAGCACCTTTTTCTTCCCGGGGCAGTACTCAAAGTATATAATGGATTCATAGCATCTTTATATAGGTCATCAAAAAAGATACTACTGAATAATACAGCATGAAAGATTTACATTTCAGTCATTTTGTGTTTTTTAATAAATGGGAGAGTTGTCCACCCTAGGCATCACAGTGACATTATTGATTCGATCGACTTCAAATTCCCATATATGTATTGTAAATACCACTTTAAGAAAATCAATTACTTCCTAATCGTTTTTCCAATTTCTTTCAAAAGTTTACCAATCAGCTTTCCTGATTTTTCTACTTTCTTTCTGAGCAACTTCCTATTGAGGTTGGATTTCCCTTCTCTTTAAGAATGTCTAAAATGGACTATATCACTATAGCAGGTACAATTTACCAGAGCCTTCCAGTCAAAATATAGCCTCCTCCGCCCCTGGCTTTAAGATAATAAAATATGAATTCTAACAGAATCCGACAAAGTTATCACTACATATTTATGTATAAATAATATCACCTGGCAAAAGTTTTCGAAAGAAGATGTTTTACTGCCGAGTAATACGTAAAATAAACAAGGCAATCCATGAAAAGTCAGGACTAAGTCCAGGCCACAAGCTATGTCTACCTCCAAAGTTTTGCTCATGTGTACATATCAGCGTTGGCAAATTTCAGGGTCTGCGGTTTTCAAAAGAGGGTACTAGGAGCTCTACTTACTGTTCTCCATGTCAACGCTTGGTTCCAGAAAGATGAGCCTTCCTCCAAGCTGAATAGAACGCCCCCAATAGGTGACCCAAAGGCAGCTGAAAGAAAACGATATTCATGGTTGGTTCTTGACTCTTCTCTAGGGGTAGAGAGTAAAGGTGAAAATTCATTTTTGAGCTTTTGCTTCTTTTTATTTACACGTGGAAGAGTACCTGGAAGCAATATCCCTTAGTCCCATGAAAAGGATTGCTCTTCAAATGCTCTCATAATTCAAATATGTCTTAGAAATCATCAACAAACTTGGACCAAAGTCTGATGCTACATGTATGTGTAGTCCCACATCTGTGTCCAGTGCTATAGGCAGCAACATTTTTAGTGCTGGAGTGGCATTTGATGAAGATTTATATACTTTGTGGTTATCTGTCATACGATTTCAATTTTAGGATAAATTTGATATAAAAGATATGAACTTTGGACTCGCGAGTGGTAGGTTCTGTGCTGCCCAGTGTAGCTTTAACTCTGGTCTAGTTCTTTTCATAATTTGTAATTTTCAGCAAGATCTAGTGAATTCGTTTTGATTTTGAATTCCAAAATTTCAATATATACACAAATGTTCCCATATACTACTCAACCAACCATACAGAATCAGCCAATCCGCAGGTTCCCTAAAAGCGCGCTATTTTATTTCCAGTTCTGCCTGAATATGAATACATAATGAGCAAAAACAGCCAGGAACATCTCATTTGCACACTATTGAATAGACTACTTATCATTCACCAATTGTCATGAGTTATACATCAAATAAAAGAAGAGGGATCAGAGATTTGTGACATGCTTTTATTGTGTTCAAAATAAAAGACGAAATTAGTAAAAACTGGTGTTCCTTTTATGACAAAAAATGGAAATGAAATGAAATATAAATCTGGCCAAATCTACCATAGTTTTATTGTGAGCCAGGGCAAATTTGACATGAGCGTAAAGGGCATTTTCTGTACTTTCCAAAGATTGAAATAACATTAATGTGCACTTCATGACAGGGTCAGGATCCAGCAATATGTAACCAATGTACACACTTTGTCTTTAAAAAAGTCAATTCCAGCATTCCGATTGGTCACCACCACGCAAGATGTTTTCTCACAGCCAGGCAACATGTTTGCGCAAGGATGAAGCAACAGGTTGCGCATTGTTTTATTCAAAGCGCACTTGGTTACAGATGGCTTGCTTGCCAATCACAGGGCTAAGATTCTATGGTCTTGACCATGGTCTTGACAACGGATAATCTGCGGCTGAATATTGCTGGATCCTGACTCTGTCATAAATCTATGGATGTTTTGAATGTAACGATGAAAAAGATGAGATTTCAGCGCTTCCATACATATGTGTCTTGATGGCGGCTCATATACTTTTTATATGTCTTTTAACAACTTGAAATCTTGTGAAAAAAGGCTTTTGTATGACTATTTCATCAGTTATTTCAAACATTTTATTTCTAAAATTCTGACTGAAACAAAATATCCCTGTGTTGGTAAACTATTCATTTATTTTTGCAGAAAGTCTCATGAGCACAGCATTAATATTTATTGAAGAACATAACTTTAAATATGACCATGCGATACAGCCAACTGGGTGCAGGGAGAGAGTCCATTTCGGGCACTGGAAATAAAATGCGCGATTTTTGCTCATTTGCATACGACCTGCGGTCTGACTGGAATAAACCTCCGGAACATCGGGCACCTTCTCCTCCTTTCATCTGGTCACTAGTCCATATCAGGGGATTGTTTCATCAAGCATTTTGTCAGTGATTTTTACCGACAACTGTTATAAGCTACTGAAATCCTTGCATCTGATTGGCTGAGAGCAAATTTGTCAGTAAGAATTTTGTCAGTGATTTTTACTGACAAATTTGCTCTCAGCCAATCAGATGCAAGGATTTCAGTAGCTTATAACAGTTGTCAATAAAAATCATTGACAAAACGCTTGATTTAACACTCCCCAGGACTTCATCTTTTCAAGAAAGATACTCTGTACTATTCTCCCACTCTCTCTTTCATATCTCCTCTTCTCTCTTTGTTCCACTATCCTTCTCTAACCCAACTGTCCTTTTCAAGACTTGCTCCCATGGTGAACTGTAAACCTCATCAACATTAAAGGGCAATCCAACCTTGGTAATAAGATGATTTGTGTGAAAGCAGAAAAATAAGAAAAATAGGATGTTGAAAGTTTGAAAGAAATCGGACAAGGACTAAGAAAGATATGGATGTTTGAAAAATGAGATCACTACATCTATGCGAATCTTGAATTGGCAATTTAGTGAGTCGATTGAGACATTTTTGTGGACAACTCTCCCGTTTGTCATACACAAAAATATCATTAATTTGCAGTTTTCTTTGAGGCGCTTTTATCCTCGGGGCATTACTCAAAATATATTGGAGATAGCATATTGTTATACATGTAGGTCCTCATGAAAGAAAAAGAACCTACTGAGTAATACATTTTGGAAAAAGTGACATTTTAGTCATTTTGTGTGTTGGAGCAAATGGGGGAGTTGTCCACAGCTACATCACAGTGACATTACCTATTCAGCCAATTTGAAATTCCCATATGTATAGTGATTACAACATTCAGAAATTCATAACTTTCTTATTGCTTGTCCGATTTCGTTCAAACTTTCCCCAATCTGCTTCTCTGATTTTTCCTCTTTCTTTTAAAGCCACTTTGCTATTAAGGTTGGGTTTCCCTTTGCATGACTGGTACTCAATATTATCATGTGCATATAAATACTTAGGTGCATATGGTTTAAGAAGATCTTATTGATAGTTCATTGACTAACCTGCTACACCTGCAGCTGCCCCTCCTGAAACAAAGTCTCTTTTATCTCTGAGAAAGGAAGATTAAGCAAATCAGAAAAAAATAAAGTCTTTGATCGAATATCATGGAGTGCTTGTCTGTTATATTTGATGTTTCAGAATACATGTAGTTTTTCTTTACTCTATTCTTGTCGTGTACAAGTTATTTAGAACAATTTGCTAGACGGAAAATGTTACTTTTAGTATAAATAAAGCAAACTCGTTTGATGCCTTTTACCTCTGTAAATACCCAGTTTTGATATAATGAGAATCAGTTGAAAATGAATTTCATCCTGTACTCTATCACAATTATCATCATGATGTAAATGAAGATATCTTGATAAAAATCAGAGTGCATGCACTAGTACATTAGATCATTTGTTGTACATTTCCATTCCTTGAAATTCATTCATCATTCATGAATTATTCATAATTTCAAAAGGGTTTTAACTAGATCATTCTAAATCTTGGTCTCTGATGGAAATAATACAAGCATGAACAAAACTTACATTATTGATTTATTATACACTTATTTTAAATCTTTTATTGTACAGTAAAGTAACATCATATAACAATTGTAAGTAAATTTATGTTCACATAAAATATTTGTAAGTGCAAGTATGTTCACATCTAGTCACATAACTCCAGACTTACCTATCAGTTCGAAAATATGGGAAGTTAAAGTTGAGCTTGCGGAATGTGATGCTCTGGAATTGTGGGATACCCGCTCCTACGATTGCACCACTGTGAATCATCGGCCCTTCTTTTCCAACAAACAAACCTGAGAGGAGGAGATTCAAGATTCAAGATTCAAGAACTTTATTGTCTGATTAAAAATACAGAAATTTGTCCTCCACTGGCAAGAAAGTTAACAAGACAAGCATAAAAAGTTACATCCTTAAATAAATAAATAAATGAATGATACAAGAAATATACAAGAGAGAATCAAATAGTAACAGACTATAGAAACCAAGACATATGAAACATTGATTTTAAAAAGAAAATAAGCGACACAATATGTTGAATCTTTATAAACTGAGTGCTGGCCATGCAAAAAGTATCACTGTCTAAACTAATGAACTATCACCCTTACCAGACCAGTTATACTAGCACGGTTTAATATGAGAGATTATGCATAATTCTTGAGACCAGAAAAGGAACTTAGTTTGCATGATTGAAATCAATTTCCATCAAATAACAGACATCCATGAGCCAATAGCTATGTTTATACGGAACTGTCATAGTTCTAAATTTTAAGTTAGCAAAACCAACGACGTGGGTCCACACGGCAGCAAAACAATAACTACTGGTACTCACGGTTTTAAACTGCAAGCTGACCAAGCAGTCATTAATGTTGAAACCTCAAAGTTGACTACAGTACGTAACTTTTAGTGAGGACCGCCATATGTCTTGTATATTGCTCTAACCATATGATTGCTTGTAATTTAAAATTTTGAGTAAACGTTAAGTTTCCAAAACCATGATTGCGTCCACACGGTCCTTACAAGATAACCACAAAGATTAACAAAAGATACAACAGAAGGCTGGAGTACCGGCTGGTAATCACAACATTTTGCGTGCAAAATTTACGCCCCCTGACCTTACAAAGCCGCTGTGATTTACTCCTCTCACTCCTTGTTCATGGAGCATTATCAAACAAAGCTGCCAAACTCTAGAAATCAGCGTGCAGTTGAAATCATTGTCTTAAATCTGCTTGTATTTTTTTCTTCTTTTTTTTCCTCAGGATTTTTTTTTTGTCCTGGATTTTTTTTTTCCTCTGGATTTTTTTTTTCTCAATCAAGTGTCAAAAGTTGGGGGTTCGGTTTATAATCGGCCGCGGTTTATAATGCGGAAAATACGGTAATTGACCTCTGACTATAAAGCAATATAATCTGTTGTTCTTGAGATATCGTGGAAATGTAGCCAAAAACTGTATTAATATCATGTAAATTGGCCGCTGAGACCTGCAACCTGTGACCTTTGACCGACCTACCCCAAAATCTAATAAGTTCCTCTTTCTGTGGGGATACATACTGGTACCAAATTTGAAGTTCTCACCTCAGATAGTTCTTCAAAAATCGCGGTAACGGTGCTAAAAACCAAGAATTTCATGTAATTTCATGTAAATTGACCTCTGTGACCTCTGACCTTTGACCTACTTACCCCAAAATCTAATCAGTTCATCTTTCTATGGGGATACATACTGGTACCAAATTTGAAGTTCTCACCTCAGATAGTTCTTGAGATATCGCGGTAACGGTGCTAAAAACCAGTAATTCCATGTAAATTTCATGTAAATTGACCTCTGTGACCTCTGAACTTTGACCTACCTACCCCAAAATCTAATCAGTTCCTCTTTCTATGGGGATACATACTGGTACCATGTTTAAAGTTCTAACCTCAAACAGTTCTTCAAAAATCGCAGTAACGGTGCTAAAAACCAAGAATTTCATGTAATTTCATGTAAATTGACCTCTGTGACCTCTGACCTTTGACCTCCTTACTCCAAAATCTAATCAGTTTATCTTCGTATAGGGATACATACTAGTACCAAGTTTGAAGTTCTTACCTCAAACAATTCTTGAGATATCACGGTAACGGTGCTAAAAACCAGTAATTTCATATAATTTCATGTAAATTGACCTCTGTGACCTCTGACCTTTGACCTACTTACCCCAAAATCTAATCAGTTCATCTTCGTATGGGGATACATACTAGTACCAAGTATGAGGTTCCTACCTCAAATGATTCTTCAGATATCGCGGTAACGAGAAGTGGGACGGACGGACGGACAGACGGACAAACGGACGGACGGACGGACAACCCGCAAACATAATGCCTCCGGCACCCACCTTCGGTGGGCGGAGGCATAAAAATGTATATAATTTTTACAATTTTGGACAAGAGTCTGACGCCATTCGCGTGTGCAGTCCCATTTTTTTTCAGTAAGATTTACATTGTTTTGATCGTTTCAATATGATCGATTCCAAATTCCTCACCTCCTGCCACGCTGAAGAGTACACCAATAGCCTTGGACACCAGTGTCTTCAGTCGGACTACATGAGGTACCTTCACACCGTTCAGGTAACACTTGATTTCTGGTATGCCAGAGCCACCAGCAATGGGCTAAAACATGAAAATAACATATTAATAATATTCCGTACTTGTATAGAGAGCAGATCACATTATGATATTACTTCTCTTTGTGCTTTCAACCCCTGGCCTGCTTTAGCTCCAGCATATGTAGCACTCAGGGCATTCAAGGACTAAATCATACCGGTACCCACTTACTACACATAGGTTGAGTGTGGCAAATGCAGATTAATGTCTTGCCAAAGGACATTACTCGAGCGGCACGGATTCAAATCCCGTATATTGTGGTTTACACTCTGAAGACTATATCCACTTGACCACAACACCTCTTTGCTATGTTATGTTATGAATGTGTTATGTGCATTCGATGAATATTTATGATAACGTAATACACGTTTTGTTTGAGGTGTAAATAGTTTTGCATGGCAATTTTTCCAATACTGTGCGAGGAAAATAGAACTCACCTCCAGGGCAACCAACAGGCTGGCTATGAGAACAAACGTAATATTGAAAGCTAGAAGAATCAGCAGGGGAACCCCAAGACAGCTGTACTGGGAACAGTCATCAAGGTCTGGGTAGTCTTCAAGTCAAGATTATAAACATAAATTAAACTAGAAATGTGCATTCCTCGTGCCGCGCAATGCGAAATGTATCCCCCGGCGCTGGCAGCGATTTGAAGGAGGGACAAAGACCCTCCCCCATCCCCTCCCTCAAACAAAAGGATGGTGTAGAAATTGCCGCCAGTGGCCCGGAATATTGTCAACACCAGGAGCAGCATTACCAAAACGATTTGTGTAGATTAGAGTATAATGCATTTTTATAGAAAATTCGGAAGAAATATGACCTCAGAGCGCACATAAGACATCCACTAAAATATGACCTTTGATCCTATGAAAGACGGAACACTAGAGGCAGCATCACCAAAAACTGTAGAGGTGTAATCTATAATGGACCTACATACAAAATTTGAATGAAATCCGTCAAGAAATGCAGAAGTAAGAGTGCACAAAAGGGACAAATGAGCTTTGACCCTATAAAGGACGGAACAATGAGGGCAGCATCACCAAACAGTAAAGATGTGTAGATTATACCAAGATACATCTCCATACAAAATTTGAAAGAAATCCATCAAGAAATGTGGCCTGCAGAGTGAACTCACGCCATCCCTTGAAGTATGACCTTTGACCCTATAAAAGACGGGACACTGGTGGCAGCATCACCAAAAACTACAGGTTTTTAGATTACACCAAGGGACACCTTCATGCAAAATTTGAACGCAATCCGTCAAGAAATGCAGAAGTAAGAGTGCAAGAAATGGAAAAATGACCTTTGACCCTATAAAGGACGGAACAATGAGGGCAGCATCACCAAAAATTAAATATGCGTAGATTATACCAAGATACATCTCCATACAAAATTTGAATGAAATCCGTCAAGAAATGCAGAAGTAAGAGTGCACAAAAGGGACAAATGAGCTTTGACCCTATAAAGGACGGAACAATGAGGGCAGCATCACCAAACAGTAAAGATGTGTAGATTATACCAAGATACATCTCCATACAAAATTTGAAAGAAATCCATCAAGAAATGTGGCCTGCAGAGTGAACTCACGCCATCCCTTGAAGTATGACCTTTGACCCTATAAAAGACGGGACACTGGTGGCAGCATCACCAAAAACTACAGGTTTTTAGATTACACCAAGGGACACCTTCATGCAAAATTTGTACGAAATCCGTCAAGAAATGCAGAAGTAAGAGTGCAAGAAATGGAAAAATGACTTTTGACCCTATAAAGGACGGAACAATGAGGGCAGCATCACCAAAAATTAAACATGTGTAGATTATACCAAGATACATCTCCATACAAAATTTGAACAAAATCCATTGAGAAATGTGGCCTGCAGAGTGCACTCACGACATGTCCTGAAGTATGACCTTTGACCCTATAAAAGACGGGACACTGGGGGCAGCATCACCAAACACTATAGGTTTTTAAATTACACCAAGAGACACCTTCATGTAAAATTTGAACAAAATCCGTTGAGAAATGTGACCGCCAGAGCGCACACAAGAGTACACACAAGACATCTATCAAAATATGACCTTTGACCCTATAAAAGACGGAACACTGGGGGCAGCATCACCAAAATCTATAGGGTTCCAGATTTTACCAAGAGACACCTTCATACAAAATTTGAACAAAATCCGTTGAGAAATGTGACCGCTAGAGCGCACACAAACTTTCCCCAAAAATATGGCCTTTTACCCTATAAAAGACGGAACACTGGGGGCAGCATCACCAGAAACTATAGGGGTCCAGATTTTACCAAGAATACACGTCCATAGGAAGTCTGAAAGAAATTCGTCGAGAAATGTGACCGCTAGAGCGCACACAAGAATGTGACGCGGCGGCGGCGGCGGCAGCGAAACGCTGCTGAATCCAAAGTATCCTCCGGCATACTGCCGGGGGATACAATAAAATGATGTACTTTTTTTTAATATCAATAATGTTAGGCCCACGGCATAAAACACTTGGATAGGCAATGGTTGGGTTTTCATCCTGAAAGGAAGCCAATTCACCAAAATAATGCTTTGATTTGTATGTTTGCAATCCCATGGCAGTATACTTTTTTCAAATGATTAGCTTCAAACATTATTCAGTAAAGGAAGATTGCAAGTTTAAATACCATACTAAAATGACACCATAGATAAAGGTCAAGGTGACTTTCAGATCAGACTCGTTGATACAATCTTTCACACATACACATGCACAGAAGTATAAAACTCTTGAGTTAGCTTCTGCGCAGGCCGGAATGGATACAAAATATTTTTTTCCCCCTTATCCTCTTTAACCCTTAACCATTTGAAGGTCTCATATAGTATTGGGGTTCACATGTACGTTTTCTATCAAGATACAAATAAATTTTTGGAATGATTGGTCGACTTTAAGCTTTCTATCCTGAAATTCCCTGCTACATAAGTCTGTCTTTATTAGTATGTAAATAGAGCACATCCCAATTTAATACTATCTGGAAAGTAAGTACTAGCAACACTGAACTGAAGATTACACTTTTCAGGGCTATGTACATGCAAATTAAAGTCTATTTTTAAAGAAGGATACAATTATCAACTGTTCCCAGTTTCCAGCTGCTCAGCAATCCAACAAAGTAGTTGATAAACACAGCCACCTTCAGATGCAGGAATATAAAAACATTAAAAAAATGATAGATAAAAGTTGTAAATATGTGTTCACATTTGATAACACACATACACACAACAAGAAGAAATAATATATTCATAGAAGACATATTACTCCTTTTCATGACTATCTTCTTCTATTGCCTCATCATTTTGACAAAGGCAATGAGTGTTTGCCAATCATTTTTGTGCATATCAGTATTTTTGTGCATATCAGTGTTTTTATCCCACTCCTTTCTTCAATATTTTGTTGTCCTTGGCCTCTTCACGGCAATGTAAAATAACGGTCTTTGTTATTCTGGTTCATATTTAATAAGCCTTCAGCATATAACCTAGACCTTAAATTAAAGAAAGGGAAAAGGAAATATATGGCAGAAAGGGAAGAAGAAGAAGAATTGTTATTTGGTATTAATTTCAAAACTTCATTGACATATTCAGAAAAAAGGTTTGCGGTACAACCATGTGAGTTGGAATAACTCCACGTTCCGGTCAGAATGCTCTGGCCGTCGTCAGGAGAATGAGAAGAGCGAATAAATCAGCAGAATTTATATATGAAGTAGCAATTCACTTATTAAAATAGTAGACATAGTAAACGAAGAAGCTTGACTGGGGAGGAATTTTTAATTTGTAAACAAATCTTTAGGCATTTTACATTTTTCATTGACATAGTACATCAATGTTTTGTTTTACAATACAAAGCATTAGTATAAAGGACATTAACAATCATATGAGAAATATATGCACACAATTTGTGATGACACTGCTTCAACAATATACAAAATACCATGAGATTGAAATTGCTTCAATAACATCATACACGTCCAAAATATGGAAAATCATATGTACAGATGCAATGTGTGGCAAATCATTTTATATTGAATATTATATCAAATTGAATTGTACATCTCCTCACCAATCCCGTCAAAATGCCAATAGCTGCCGTCATGATCCAACGGAACACTTCAAGATGTCGGCTTGCCCATGATGTCTTGGCCTCCAACATCTCAGAGTGGATTTGACTATAGCAGGTATCGTAATCAAGACTCTGCATGGACAGAAATCATTCACAATGATATATTCATTTGTCCATATGAGTAATTCAGAAGCAGGGGGTACATAATCATTATGTAAATGACATGAAAGAAATAACAATTCTCTGATATATAAATAAAGAAATGAGAGAAAAATTCAGAGGAACATCCATAATGCCAAAATGTGCCTCAAAGAGAGTACTTAGCACTATAAGGAGGCTTTGTTGAAGAGCTCTCCTCGGTGAATTGTCCTTGGAGACCTATATGAAACACAATTTGGTTATTTTTTTTCCCCTTCAGTCTAATTATAAACAACATGAAGCACAATAGTCACATATCACATTATATATATATATAGAGAGAGAGAGAGAGATACAATGAATATATATATATATATATATATATATATATATATATATCAATGGTGTACCTGCTCAATCCGACCTTAGGTTTCGTGCCTCTCTCAAGACACTCTTCAGGGATAATTAGGTTTATCCCTGAGGAGTGTCTTGAGAGAGGCACGAAACCTAAGGTCGGATTGAGCAGGTACACCATTGATTAATATGCTCTGCTGTAAGGCATAGAGCACTCTTTGGAAGTACTCAATATTTCAACTTTCGTATATATATATATATATATATATATATATATATGATGAGATGGTTATCCACAAAGTGTGATGGGTTATTCATTGCAGGGTGCATGGCATCAGCCTAAAAAGCATATCAATTGACCAGTACATGTATATTACTTCTTATTCCATTCTAAGGGCATTCCACCTAAGGTGTACTATTGTACTGCTCCTTGAGTGGCAAGTATCAACATTGGGTTTTAAAAAGGGCTACAGGCTACATACATGTATATTGACATATTGATATCATTGAAAACAAAAAGGGAGGGGGATGGAGATACGATCTACAAATTTCAAAATATTATTGAGATATCTTACAGATTTCACAACACAACTTGCTTACATCATAGTCTTTCCTGGGTAGTTGTAGCTGATGCCCATGCTGACTAGACACCATAGACTCCTAGATGAAAATACATTGAAAGAAAGATGAAAATAAATTTAGAGATTCAAGAAAAAACGGCTAGCTCAGATGCTGCTTAGTTTCATTGATAATTTTCAATTTTGATATTTAACCTCAGCAGTTTTACAAGTGCACATATACTTCAACATAAAGGAAACAACTCAGTAGGACTTGGAAAAAGTGTTCTTAATATTTTTGAATGTACAGAATAAAGTATCACATTTGCAGAACTTTTCTTCAAAAAAACAGTGGCTATCATTTTACAATGTACAGAAAAATGGAAATGACATTTTTGCAGACAAGTATTTGGTGCAGATTTACAATTTTAGATCTTAATCAAATCCCCCTTCTCTTTTTTTCATTCTTCTTCTTCTCCTCGTCTTCGCCTTCTTCATATTCTTCATTTTCTTCTTCTCCTTCTCCTCTTCCTTCTTTCCCCTCCTTCACTTTTTTCTTCATCTCCTTCTAGTTCTATTCTTTTTCTGATTCTTCTGTCATTCATCTCCATTTTTCCTTTTCTTCTTTCCTCTTTTTCTTCTCCTCCTACTTCTTTTCTTCTTTCCTCCTTTTCTCCTCCTCCTTCTTTTCTTTTTTCTTCTTTCCTCCTATTTCTTCTTTTTCTTTTCTTCTTTCCTAGTGTACTCCTTTTCTTCTCCTCCTCCTCTCCTTCTCCTTATCCTTCTCCTTCTCCTTCTTCTTCCTCGAAGTCACATGGTGATGAGTGATGAGTGATGACTGATGTTATTATTTATTAAGATAGATAAGTATGACATCTAAATTATATCAATAAATAAATAAATAAAATAAATCTACAAAGTATGGCAGCGTGTCCAAACTTCGTGGATGTCCATACTTCGCGTATCAGTACTAAATACGCGATAAAAGGTACATTATACGCGCTACTGTATGTGGGACTGCGGAAAATCGTTCTACAATACGGAAAGAACCCAAAAGAGGCAAAATGCGACGAAAAAATGTAAGTAAATGTATAATTTAGTCAATATATTGATGACAATCTTGTCAATTTTAGTAAAATCAAGCTTAAAATTATAATTTTGTATTTAAAATTCCCCTAAATTATCAAATTCTTACCCCCAAATTAGCGTCGGCTCTACGCTGTCGGGTTCCGTAGACGAGTGTATTCTGACGTCTTATTTATTATTTTTCGTAATTAATCTGCACAAATAGGGCCAAAAGAGGGCACCAAACATAATCCGCGAAGTATGGACTCGTCTGTGGTGAGCGAAAGCTGATGGTAAGCGATTGGATTTGGCCTTAAAATGAGAGTTTATAAGGTAAAATTTTCAAACATTTTTGTATGACATTATTTGACGGTATATTCTGCTTCATTTGATATTACATTTTTAATGTATATCTATCAAATTGTGTTGTAACATCATAAAAGGCGAAAATGTCCGCGAAGTTTGGACACCCCACTCACGGGTACATTACTGTAAAATAGTTGGTATTTTCTGTCGCATGTACTAAAGGTATGGGGGGGAAATAAGATAAATATTTTAAATACTTGCTTTCAAATTCAGCCCTTAAAAATCTCACTCCTACCTCAAATGGCCGTTAGGAAGAACTTTTGATATTTACAGCAAAATCCAAAGTCAAAATCTTGTCCAAAACCGGAGAAATCCGCGCCGATTTGTTTCGCGATCGCGTGTTGTTTACAAACTGCCGATGGCGATGTCTTAGACTAAAACCGGCCAATATAATTTTTGTCCACGAAGAAACTCGGGATCGCAAGGGCACATCGATCTTTACGATCGCGCACACAGAAAATCTGAACTTTTCCGTGTACGCCATAGGGACCGAATTTTTGAGGACAAAACTCTTTTGGGGAGATGTCAGAATCAACACTAACAGTAAATTACGGATTTCATTTTTGTAAATATCTTTTCCAACATTGGTGAGTTGAATTTATTGTATTTCTTGGATATTTTGGGGTCGGTTTTTGAAAATTAAATGCCGATTTTGAGTGAATATTGGTGACTTTTGTGCAGTGGTGTTTTAAAAAGATGAGGTGTATGACTGCCTACATTATACACACGAAGTATAGGAATGTAGCTATGAGTGGGACACCCCATCATACAGTCTACAGATGTAAAAATATTACAGCATAAATAGCGACATGTGGGACCAGGCGGAGGGATCGAGTCGAATCACCAGTGACCATATCAATCAAAATGTAAACTCACTAGTTCCTCATCTCTTGCTGTTCTTGGTGTGTAGCAACATCTGAAACATGATGTAAGGCAACAATTATGAGGTCTACGAGACATTTCATATAAGTTTATAATAACTTTTATTCACTTCTTGGTGGTAGAAGCCACGATCCGACCCTCAATACGGTAGCCGAGACAAGACAAATAAGAGAGGAAAAAACATCACGCGGCAAGCAACAGTAAGTAATTTGGCGCTCCGCTTTATCATGTTTATCAGCTTTATGATTACTTTTTGTGTCTGAAGACTCTGAACTAAGCCTTAAGAGCCACCAATATGTCTGTTGGAATCACTACAATGAAATCTAAAATCCCCACGGAATATGGTCCAGATTCTGGTGGCCGTATAAAGGTGAGTTGTCCTTCTCTTCTGTCTCTCCGTAGCTCCGACTAACTTTTTACTAGTCACAAGGGCCAGGGCCAAGCCAAGGCAAGGACCCCGATGCCGGCCGTGCGAAGCACGGGCATGACGGGGGTCTTCCAGGGGGTCGTTTCATCAAATCAACTACGTGACAGTCACACTCAGAATTTCTAGATAACCTCACACTTTGTACCTTCGTCCCTCGATGAACTGCCTCTCATAGCATTTAGCAGCCTGAAAATTTCACTTGATCAAGATGATAAACATGATGATAAACTATAAAGATCCTATCTGCCTAGGGCCTATTCACCATCTAAAAAAGTAAAAACTAAAAACTAAAAGTAAATTAATCATGTTAATACACAGCGCTGTTGCGAAGCGACAGCGCTGTGTCATGGCTGTACGAGTTGGCCATTCTCTAGGGGTCCGGACAACCCGACCACCGGACAGCCCGACCCAAGACAACTCGACCCAATACCCTGAAGGCCGTTTAACGAAAGCGTCATAACTCCAGCACGGCGACAACTCATGTGCTATCCCTTAACTTGTCCGCGAGGTGTTTCACAACACCGTCTTTGCCACACCACGAATAGTGGTCATATTGACCACTACGAATACAAAATGCAAAAATAGTTCGTATTTTCTGTCGCGTGTAGTAAAGGTATGGGGGGAAAAATAAGATAAATATTTTAAATACTTGCTTTCAAATTCAGGCATTAAAAATCTCACTCCTACCTCAAATGGCCGTTAGGAAGAACTTTTGATATTTTCAGCAAAATCCAAAGTCAAAATCTTGTCCAAAACCGGAGAAATCCCCGCCGATTTGTTTCGCGATCGCGTGTTGTTTACATACTGCCGATGTCTTAGACTAAAATCGGCCAATAAAATTTTTGTCCACGAAGAAACTCGGGATCGCAAGCGCACATCGATCTTTACGATCGCGCAAACAGAAAATCGGGACTTTCCGTGTATGCCACATAGGGACCGAATTTTTAAGGACAAAACTCTTTTGGGGAGATGTCAGCGCCCGCGGCGACCAGGAAATGTACACAATGACTCCGATAGCTCATTTCGCGAGAATCAACAGTAAATTACGGATTTGATTTTTGTAAATATCTTTTCCAACATCGGTGAGTTGAATTTATTGTATTTCTTGGATATTTAGTTGTCGGTTTTTGTAAATTAAATGCCGATTTTGAGTGAATGTTTGTGACTTTTGTGCAGTGGTGTTTTAAAAAGTTGAGGTGTATGACTGCCTACATTATACACACGAAGTATAGGAATGTAGCTATGAGTGGTCTTTGCCAAGACATGCAAGATGAGCGACAAGCTCGCCGAAAAGAGAGTTGTCGCTGCTCTGGAGTTGTCTTATCTTTTTTATTCGTTGGAAAGCGCCTCCACAGTTCATTAGTGGCGATTCTACATGTTCTATGAGATCCGAAAGGTGTAGTTTCAAGTAATAATATTAATTCTTAGCTCATCGTTTACTCGTATGTACACTAGTTAAGGTTCGATCTAAACCTTTTTTCAAAAATCACTTGAATATATTTTGATCAGTTACGAGGGTGGGGCATGATTAGTATCATTTAAACATTCACTGCAGTCTGTCTCTCTCTCTGCTTCTCTTCCCCTATATATATTCCCTCTCGATCTGTTTATCTTCTCCATTCCTTTCAGCTCTTAGCTTTTCTCAGTCTTTCATACATCTCTGCTCACCGGCATCCTCTTATTCTTCTCTTTCAGCTTACTATCTCCCCTCTCCGTCCCCCTCCGGCCCCTCTCTCTCTCTCTCTCTTCACCTCTTTAATTTTTGTGTATAATGAAATGAAATTCTATAAAATAGAATTTGAAAGGTTCCATTCATTGTCTTTATACAAAACTAAATATTCAACAAAGGATTTTACTCGTTGTATCACAAAGATTCCAAACTTTAACCTTTTTGCGCTATGATAATTCAATTTTGTTCTTTTATCCGTATATTCTTTTATGTATTTAATTTATCATTTCGTTCATGCACTCATTTGTTAATTCCTTCAAAAATTTACTCATTCACACTGGTTCATTCGTTCAGTATTATTTTCATCTAAAGTTAAATGATGAAACAAACAATATACATGTAGTCAATGAAACATAATAATGCATAATGATTAAAATCACAGACATGGTTGTCACTGTCATATATTAGGCCTACCCATCTATCTATCTCTCTCTCTCTATCTATCAATCTAAATTTCAGGGGAAAATATATTTTGAAAAGATTAAACCAAATTGCGGGAATGATATTGATGGATGCACCTCCCTCTGGGGTATGAAATGAATGAAATCACAATTTTATAAATATAGCGAGATAAATATCAGTTTGAAAGTTGCCACACATCGTTCTCCATAGCATATTAATAGTCTTTGACTTCCAAACCCATCTTACGTTTCATGAACGTAATAGAAATTACTATAGTTACAACTTTAGTATAAATATGCTTATCGAAATAATCATAACAAATATTCTATTAATAATTACTTTAATAATTTGCATGATTATTCCAATAACAAGCTATTTGGAGTAATATTCTTGTAAAAACTCAATGTCAATTTATTAAAATGAGTTCTTAGCGCTAAAATATCACATTATGGTGTCCTTCAACCAACGTTCAATTTACCGGTAGCAAAAATATGAATACTGCGATTTTCTTTTATTCAATTTTTCTAAAAAACTAAAAGCGGAAAAGATGACGTATAATTGGTCTATTAAATTTGTAGAACATTTTAATGGGAAATTTATGCATGTTTCAATCATAACCAACCATTTAAGCCCCAAAGCGTAAATTTAAATTTTCTGGAATAAGCCGAGAGGATCATGAGAAAGACTATATTCTCGAACTTGCGGTATCGATAGCTTGTCTGTCATTGCTTTGTGAAACAGTTTGTCGGCAAGCGGACATCTCCGGTGAGGCGCCGACAGAGATATGACTGTCATGGAGCTGGCGTCGTGAAACGGCCCCCTGGGCATCGTTTCATCAAACCGTCATAAGTACAAGTTCGCCGACATCCCATTGAAACACATGTTAATTTCAATGGGATGTTGGTGAACTTGTACTTATGACCGTTTGATGAAACGCTGCCCTGGACAACTCGACCTGGTCGAGTTGTCCAGGGTGGGCTGCGTTTTCGGACAACTCGACCTACTTTTTTTCTTCTAACAAATTTTATGAACAGAGTTTCACAGGATGGCTACAATAGGGTTAGGGTTAGGGTTAGGGTTAGGGTAAAATGAACTCCAATAAATAGTAAGTTACTCCGTAGAGTCGGTTGCTTCTCATTGATCGGTGCGTGGGGCCCGATCACGGGGAACACCGTTATTCTCACTGCAAGAAAAATCATGTTTTATAGAAAAGCTTAAAATTCCTTGTTTCATGTCATGAATGTATCATATCAACATAGATCTACTTGATGCAGAAAATGTCTTTTGTAGCTATGCTGTGAAACTCTGTTCATGAAATTTGTTAGAAGAAAAAAAGTAGGTTGAGTTGTCCGAAAACGCAGCCCACCCTGGACAACTCGACCAGGTATTGGGTCGAGTTGTCTTGGGTCGAGCTGTCCGGTGGTCGGGTTGTCCCGGATTCATTCTCTAGCGTTGCTAACTGGGACTACAAAAGCGCGCTACATGCTTTTTGGTAAAATCACAAAATTATACTAAATCGTAATAATTATACTAAATCAAATTTAAACTGTTTTTTTATTGCGATCCCTAACTTAAATTTAGCTAACCAACTTAAACTTACCAAAAACGATCATTTATTGCGGCGTCTGCCCACCATTTCCCACATACTGTGAGCCATGCAAACCACCCTCAGAGTTTACTAACTGGCCCAGGTTACCTTCCAGGATCAACTAAGATTGTAAAAATTGAATGAACAAAAAAGAAAAAAAGACAATTATTTTACCTCGACATGTAACTTGTATATGGGACTACACATGCAAGGTAAAAAAACCTGCCAATTTTTTTTTTTTTTTTTTTTTTTTTATTCATTCAATTTTTACAATCTTAGTTGATCCTGGAAGGTAACCCTGTTAGTAAACTCTGAGGGTGGTTTGCATGGCTCACAGTATGTGGGAAATGGTGATATTTAGATTTATTTTTTTTTTGTTGATAGCTCTCTCCACACACAGTATATGGATCCCATGTACAGCTCCGTAGGCCAGTACCAGATTGATAAGCCAAGGAGCTCGTACAGCTATACATTTCCTGGTCGCTGCGAGCGCTGACACCTCCCCAAAAGAATTTTGTTGTTAAAAAATTTGGTCCCTATCAAGTACACAGAAAATCAGGACTTTTCTGTGTGCGCGATCGTAGTGATCAATGTGCGCTTGCGATCCTGCGTTTCTTTGACTTTGTGGAAAAAATTTTATTAGCCGATTTTAGTCTAAGACATCGGCGGTATGTAATCAACATGCGATCGCGTAACAAATCAGCGGGAATATCATCAGTTTTGGACATGATTTTGACTTTGGATTTTGCTGGAAATATCAAAAGTTCTTCCTAATGGCCATTTAAGGTAGGAGTGAGATTTTTAGGAGCTGAATTTGAAAGGAAGTATTTAAAATATTTATCTTATTTTCCCCCATACCTTTAATAGCACATGCGACAGAAAATACCAACTATTTTTGCATTCATATCACGTAGTGGTCAATTTGACCACTATTCGTGGTGTGCTCCACAATAACTTTTACGGGTGAATAAGCTTCAATAGCTTTTGTGTGTATCAACGGGCCTTTTGCCAGTCTAGATCATTCATACATGAGAGGAAAATAATTATTTAAAATTTCACTTTCAACTATGAATCCCCAAATTTTATGGCACAGTTGGAGTTGAAGAGTACAGGTCTGAATCAGGTAATCCAGCAAATGTAAGAAAATTAAATCTTGCTTAGAGCAATTTTGTTGTCTGTTTTTGACTGCTACAACAGTCCCACATAGGCAAGGGCCTATGAGTGCATGCTATGGGCATTGGATTTATAGTCAATTGAATTGCCCAAAGTCCAAACAGATTTTGGGGGTTAGTTTTTCCCAAAGTGTCAAACTGTTCCAAAATGTCGAAAATGGCAGCGAATATTGATATTGATGATAGTCTACAATTATTACATTAAAAAATGTAAAAGGAATTAAATTTCTATTTTCTCACAAATTTGCCGATTATACTGGTGTTTTTACCTCTTCAACTTTAATAGTGGTTGGCCGCCGCCAAAATTGAGACAGCGGCAATGGTTTGGCGAGTGGCCTATAACTAACTTAGACCAAAAAGTCAAGTCTATTTCGTTAAGATTTTGGTGGCAACATTGCTCCCCGCTCATTTGTTTTTTACAAGATCTTTACATACATACACACATGTATGATACAACCTTATGAAGATGAAGGCCTGTTGTGGTAGAATAGATGAAGGTTGCATTGAAATAGATGCCATGATAATGAAGATCTGAGTCAGTACTTACATTTCTTTGCAGTATTATTCATCATTTACTTTTTCTCCAGGGCATTACAATAATCAAGCCCATTGTATATGGGAATATCTCCCGCTATTTTGGAAAGAAACGAGAGGAAGATGGACATACTCACCAGTGGACCATTTATGTCAAGCCATACAAAAATGAGGTAAAACATAGTATTGATGATAATTTTTCTTTTCTCAGAACACGAAAACTGACGGCTTTACAGGGCTGCCAAGTCTTCCTGATTTCGAAGGAGACTCCCTGAAATCGGGCACTTATTAACCAGTTTACCTGCATCCTATCGAACAATTTCCAGATTATGGAAAAATTATTGCCATTAGGTTGTATGCATTTAATAGACATCTCCCTGATTTCTAATAAAATTTCCCTAAATTTCCCTGATTGTTGAATTGTAATGTTGGCAGCTCTGTTTTTATGAAAAATTATAGAATTGAATCCGTGCTCATCAAATATTTCTAGCAAACACTAAATGCAGAGAAATGAGGTAAAACTGCAGTATTTGAATAAAGCAAAATGGAACAGGAAGGGTAAGGTGGGGTATAGTTTTATGATTGAAATGCTATTCATGTACACGTTTTGAATATATTGGACATAATGTAGACTGTATAAATGACTGGCTGTCAAAGGGCCAGAGTAAACTGAATTTTTAAGATTTTAATGTGTCCATGTGTTAATGATGGAAAAACCTCCATGCTTACCCTTAAACTGAAAATTTTCTGTCTTGGGTGAACAAATTAACAACATGAATCTTTAAATACCAGGGGTAGCTTTCACTTGTGTTCTCAGAAACTTGACAGGTGATTAATTGTCAAGTTTAATGATGTCAAACTGAAATGCATGATTGTTGTTGACTTTTAACATCAAGACTTTTCTTTTTCTGTAAGGACTTATCAACATACGTCAAGAAGATTCAGTTCAAACTGCATGAGAGTTACGCCAATCCTCTGCGGGGTAAGTTTCAGAAGAAATGGATTTATATTCCCATGTTGACTTCTGTACTTATTCCTCCCATACATGTCAAGCACATACAAATTATGCTGAGAAAATAATTTATTTATAACTTCCAAGGCCAAACAAAATTAATCTCTAGTTTTTAGTGCCCTCCTTCCTTTTTTGCCTGCCTCAATTCTTTTTTTTTTAATTTGATATGTTTGTTCTGAAATGGAATGTCTAAGACTCTGAGGATATCTAGACAATGAGGACACAAAAATCATTAATGTAAAACAATGTCATCTTCTTTTGAACCTCTGAAGTGCATGTAAAAATAAAATTGAGTGAAGAACATTTTTGTGGAATTTGACCCAATAACATATTTATGTACAGGAAAAATATTAAATTTTAAATAATATGGAATCCCCCCTCCTCAATTTAAAAAAAAAATCAGACGAGAAACTAGGTAACAATTTTACTTCGCAGATATCTTTTGCCAACATTTTCCTATATCATGCTCAGTATGAACAGGAGTAAATCTCCAAACTTTATTGATGGTACCTGTTAAAGGTTTCTCTTTTTATCTCAGAGGAACTTTTATTTGATATTATCACTCTTTCATTGTCACCGTTCAGTGAGGTTTTTGAAATATTTTTTGATCCAGAATGTTATGAATTACACATAATACATGAGCACAAAGAGCATAAATCACAGAAAATTTTTAGTCCATTTCTGTTGCAGTCCATTTTGCAGTTTATGAATAAGAACTATTTAATTCAGTGTAAGTCTCTAAATTGGCAATGTGTAGCGGGTTTCATGGTGACTGTTTTTTTAGGTTTTTTTCACATAGGCTCATTTCATGAACATTTTTATTTGTCTTAACCCTTTCATGACAAGAATTATTTATGGGCTGAATTGATCACATTTTGTTCTTCAAATTGGCAACAATATTTTTCTTTTGATGCTACATGGTTCTAATAAAATGTAATGTCTTTAAAAACAACATACATGGTAAGGAACTTTGTTGAAACAATTGCCAATTTTGATGAAAAAACAATGAATTTGAAATTCTCAAAGTGTTGCCAATTTAAGGATTTTAAAGCATATTCTTTAAAAACTCATGGCATCAAGCACAATATGGTCGTGGAACAAAATGGACACAGTGTGTGGAGAAATTTTTGCTCTTTCTACTCATGCATCTCGTAAATTTGTTATGGCCCTAAATCAAAAGTTATTGAGCCAAACCACAAAATGTGGTCAATTGTCTCGAAAGGGTTAAAGATCTGTGTAAGAGTGAAAGATAAGAATAATTTGTGCCAATTTGAGGAGGCAAAGCTGATTCATTTAGACCCTTTGGAAAATTCTGTGCCTCTAAGGTTTCAGAGCACCGCCATATTACGTTTGACTTGTATCTTGTTGGTTCATTGTCCATCAGTTGTCAGCAAGCCACCTTATGAAGTGACAGAAACTGGTTGGGGAGAATTTGAGATCACCATTAAAATCTTCTTTGTTGATCCCAACGAGAGACCCGTAAGTATAACATTGACAGTACTTGTCTTTTTGTGCAATGCATATGGGTATTTCCATAAATAAGGGTCCCGATTTGTGACATTCTTGGTGTCCCGCCTACATAAGGAACACACTGTTTATTTGTGTCTCTGAGTAGAGGCAAATAGTGGAGTAAGATTGAGTACTAATCTAACAGTGAAGATGCAATATGTTATGCTCAGAATCACTTTGCATCCTTACTCCATGGTTGGCATCTTACACTCAGAGACACAAAAACCTGTGTGTTCCTTACCGTACATGTATGTAAGCAGGACACCGAGATTGTCACAAATTGGGACCCCATTCTTATCCTTTGTTTAGATAAGAAAGGTTGAAAGTAAATGAATGTATATATTGACACATTTATTACCCTAGTTGGTATTATTGTTGAGAAGAATTTACTATTCTTTTGGTATCTTTTTTTATGGAAGTCCCCTCCTCCTCCCCCCCCCCCCCAAATGCTTGATATGAGCAACAGCTGGGCCCTGTTTCATAAAACTTGCTTTCGATAACAAGTTACAATCATTGATATAAGCTACTGAAATCCTTGCATTTGATTGGCTGAAAGCAAATTTGTCATAGAAATGTGGCAGTTGTTACTCATAAGTTTTATGAAACGGGGCCTAGATGCGTTATGCATTGGCAAGAATCCTGCACCTACATGTACAGTACTCCTGCTATAAAATTACAATATAATATCATTCTCTTTATTATGTTGTAGGTAACAGTGTACCACTTTCTCAAGTTGTTCCAGTCCAGCGCAGGTCTCGTTCTTGGAAAGAAGACTCTCTTCTCAGAGCATTATGATGAATTGGTAAGCATATTATGTAGCAACCTGTAGATGTTGCTACATAATGATTTCAAGTATGTTACTGATATCACCCCATTTGTTGTGAAAAGCAATGTTTAACTGAATAGAAGTGGCATCATTTAAAATATGAAATATGAAATGGTAAAAAAAAAATACATACATTTCAGGGCTTTATTTTTAAGCCAAATGGGACTTGGCTATCACATTGTCTTTTCTTGAGTGTAATGGGTCTTTGTTCGTTCACTCCAGACTCAATGGATCTTCAATTTGATGTGTGTACAACATAAGAAATGCTGCGGGAAAATCTCAAAATCTCACCCTACTTGTTATAAGTCTTGATTAAGTTATCATGAACAAAAACACATTTTTTACACGGCCTCTCTTTTCAGATATTTCAAGACCCTACAGCGATGATGCAACAACTGCTAACAGGAACAAGAGCACTGACTCTGGGATCCTACAAACATGAAACAGACTGTAAGTCAATCAGGGGAGCGTTTCATCAAGCGTTTTGTCAGTGATTTTTACCAACTGTTATAAGCTACTGAAATCCTTGCATCTGATTGGCTTAGAGCAAATTTGTCAGTAAAAATCACTGACAAAATGATTTGATGAAACGCTCCCCAGGTTGAATACATGTGCATGGTAATGGAAGTCAATATCAAAAGAATGATTAATTCAACTCATCTACTTGTGCAGTCGGTGGATTTTTAGACCAGCAAAATATTAACAATGCAACCAAAGCATACTGGAGATCACATTCACTGACAATCACAACTCTAGTTCTCAACAAGTTCGCAACTTAAAACATTGGTGAATTGTTAATGACAGCCAATTTTGCAGCAAGAAACCTTCTTCGCGAATTGCAATAACTTTATGTTGTTTCAATTGTGGTTTCTGGTTTGACAGTATATATATGTTTATGCAGGTGTGTGTTGAGACAAGTACATGTAGCTCAATTTTCATACCTTTTTATACCCCCGCCAAACGAAGTTTGAAGGGGGTATATATATATAGGAATCAGTCAACGGTTGGGCGGGCGGTCGGTCGGTCCGTTGCAAATCTTGCAGATCGAACTACTTTCTCAGTTTTCGACCACAGCTCATGATATTTGGTACACACATTGGTCAAGAAAGTCAAGAAAGGCTGTTGTCACGGGGCGGGGGTATTAATCATCATATTCAGTGATATTTCTAGTTTTGTTTGTTACTCAGCTATTATGTATTTTCTGTTAAAACTGTCTGGCAGACACCATTTAATTGTAGTTTGGAGCATTCATTGTACAGTGCATGTAAGTTCTGTGAGAATTTATTCTCCGTAATTACGAGAACTCAAGAGTACATTTAACAAATTATCCCGGATACGAATTACACAAATCTGGTACGTTTATTACCCTTTTAATTATTTTTTGTTTGGCATCACTACACTCTTGTTAAATCACTTGATTGCTAGACAGAAAATATTTCAAGACCCTACAGCGATGATGCAACAATTTATTCTCCGTAATTACGAGAACTCAAGAGTACATTTAACAAATTATCCCGGATACGAATTACACAAATCTGGTACGTTTATTATACCCTTTTAATTATTTTTTGTTTGGCATCACTACACTCTTGTTAAATCACTTGATTGCTAGACAGAAAATAGAATTGCAATTTTTGACCTTGCCCCCCCCCCCCCCATTGGTCAAAATTTTATAAAAGTGGTATAAGACCCTAGGCTATGAAGTCATGAAAGCTCACGGCGCCCCCCAAAAAAATCCTCGAAGATATCACAGCACGCATCCAGGAGGGAGTAAATTCTGCCCCCCCCCCACCCCCGGCCCTTTTACGGCTGATCCAAGTGTATTGGGCCTGGTCATATATAACCAAGTTTATTGTGTTTTGACTGGTTTTAACATCTTGCTTAGATGCCATCACCAATGTTGAATTTTGTATGTTTCCATCTTTAGTTGAGGAGATGGAGGGGAAGACAGTGACGTCCTTGCAGTCAGCACGGAAGAAGATCCGTCTTGAGATCCAGGACCTCAACGAGAGGCTGAAACAGAGCAAGGAGGCCATCGTACACTTCAAAGAGGAGATCAGGAAACTGGAGGAATCTGAGATGAACAAGGAGAAAGATTGACCCAAGGTGGAATGCATCACTGGAATAAGATTGGAAGATAAATTCTATTAGACTGAGAGGACGATTACTTGACTTTGAAGGCCACTCGAGGGAAACATAACAATTTGGACACTATACACAAGTGGCCTTTCTAGACACGTTCTGCAATACATTACTTCTAAGCTGAAGACAATATCGGTAACCACTGTAAACAGTTGGCCTTTATTTATAGGTGGCCAGTATGACAAGTGTAACTGTATAGCAATGACAGCAGTGTGAACATGAATGTATGGCTGGATCAGTCAGGATGGAGACACGGTTATTAACGCTGCAGACAGAAGGCTACTGTAAAACAAAAACTTTCACGCACGTGAAATTTTTCGCGAACTTCGCAAGTGGTTCAGATTCACAAAAGTTTTCATGCCGTGAAATGATTTGATTTTATCACAGGTGACACAACATTGAATTTTTTGGCAGTTCATGAAAGTTTCTCGCTGTGCAAATTTCTGTCGTTTGCAATGTGCGAAAGTTGTATGTCGCAAACGTTTCTGGTTTTTAGGTATTAGAGGTAGCACCATCTTACTATGCTGATGATATACAGTATAGTCGCGTGTATACGGCGCACTTTTTTTCATGGCAGAGAATGTCAAAAGTCGGGGTGCGCCATATAAACGAGTACAAGGAAATGACGACGAAATGCAGCTGTTACTGTGTCTTGCCCGCCAGCGCTACCCGCCGCCCCAGGCCCCCGGCGCGGCCGGACATATCACATGTAACACTAGGCCTATGTCATTGCACTGTATCGGGGTAGTGTGCAGTTGAACGACAATTGTCCGATTTTTATATTAAAAACTCTGATTTATAAAACAATTATCGAAATTCTACATACATGGCCAGTATAATCCTAGTCTAAGCTTCACTTTCATAACTGTAATGACGAAAACCAGATTGAATTCGCGGCTATAATGATGAAAATAGATCGTCTTTTTCATTTGTTCGCAAGGTGGCTGTAGATGACTGTACGTGGTATGACCAAGAGGTGGCGCGCGCGCGATAAACGGCATGAGCTAGCTACAGAGAGTATCTACACTGATCCGCCATGTTTTACACAAAGACAGCATACGTGCAAGATTATTATGCGCGTGTTACAGCTCTCTTTATAAACGGCCTCTGGCATCTTCCTTTTTCTATTTTACATGTGACCTACGGGCGCCATTTTTTTTTCTTCGATTCTAACGAACAATAATTTTTCTTCCGATTGGTAGCCTAGTTTGAATTATTATTTTGTACAGTCACTGTGGTATGAATAATATTTGTTTCTTCAAATTTTGGAGGGGTTTTCCTTTATAGTTCTTCATTGTCTTATATTTTTAAGTGAGGGGCAGGCTTAATTGTTGACCATTGCTTTTGATATTTGATCTAGGTTTTTTCTTCGTAAATTCCCTCTTTCGGTAGGCCTACTTTTAAAGAAAATTATTACTATTCCTTATCTTAATATTTCTTAATTCTGATGTACTCTAACAATGAATAAATTTGTGCCTCGAATTTTTCTAAAGACCTGAAAGCTATCTTTTCATTTTATATTTTCTTCTCAGACTTTTTCTTTTTCCGTGATTTATTTATTTTTTATTTTTTGGTGTGTTTGTGTGTGTGGTGTTGTTAGTTCTTCAAACGCCGAGTTTCCATTCCGGAGTAAATTTCGTTGATTTGTTTCATTAATTTTTATATCATTACACCGGATTTAGATATGCAAACCAGCAATGATATATTATGTTCTGTCCCTAGCCCTGCCCCCTAAATATTCATCTCGCTCCCTCGCTCACGCTCTCTCTCTTCCAAGCTCTCCCGCGTGAGTTTCCCTGACAATGAAGTGTGCGCTATTAACGGCGTTGTACACACACATACCCCTACGTATACACACACTGTATACATATGTACCGGTACTGATAGATTTTTGCAGAGCTAAGTAGCGGCGCTGATATGACTGGAAGTTCAAACTTTCACTCATTCTGGGGCCGATTCCGAGCCTCGTATGTATTATCACGCGATAGAATCGCGCCATGTGCAAAGACGGCAATATTTATTATTTTTTTAATACAGAGGGTCGAAAGTATGGGTGCGCCTTATATACATGTGCGCCGTGTACACGCGACTATACGGTACATGTGACTGTGTGGTATCTTGGGAGAGGAATACACCATCGATTATAGTGAAAACAAAAAAGAAGGAGATACATGAGGATTGAAGAGCCACAGAGTGAAGACTACAGCTCTGATGAAGGCCTGAAGAAGATTGTAGAAAGAACGCATTAGTCACATCAGGGGAGCATTTCATCAAGCGTTTAGTCAGTGAATTTTACTGACAACTGTTATAAGCTAGTAGTGCTGGGACTAAAAACCGGGTACCCGAGTCCCGCCCGAGAGCATCGGGTCCCGGGTCAAAATATTACATGCCCGTTTCCCGAAAATAAGTATTTAATGATTACTCATGTATGTAACATGACAAGGCGGTAGATAACGTCGACCAGCCATTCAATATATACATGTAAAAATCCATGTAGCGCCCCACTGCAGTGATGCGCTTTTGAGTTTTTCCCAGTGTTAATAGCTTCTTAGGGGTAAATATAAGCTTGTAATTTGTGTTATATGATTTTCGGGTAACCGGGAACCCGCCCGAAAAATCGTCGGGTTCCCGAATTGAAAAAATACCCGAAACTCCCACCCCTATAAGCTACTGAAATCCTTTCATCTGATTGGCTGAGAGCAACTTTGTCGGATAAAATATCTGACAAGTCCTTTCATGAAACACCCCCCAGGGATACATACACTCAGAAGAAATCTAAGAGACAATCCTTGAGGTTTTTCATATTCAATTCTGTTTCATTATATAAAATCCAGATATACACATGATTGTCATAAAGAAACATAATAAGAGGCTTTTTAAGCATGGAAGGGAAATTGATAAGGAAATTGATTTGGAAATACACATATAAGGAAGAAATACAAAGTGAAAAATAAATCCACAAGCACAATTTGCTCTTTAGTGATGTGATATTATCGAAAAGATAACTAACACAATATAGGGTTGCCAGTTTTCAGGCTGTTGAATGATTTCAGACTCTGTCAACTCTCTCTTGTTTTGTTTTTGTGTTGATTTTTTTCAGGCTAAATAAGGAAACTTGAATGGCATCCTTGACCGTTATATTCCTAACATGTACATTTACATTGTACTCCATGTTGATTCATTATGATCCTTTTCAATCAGATGAAGAATTATTCATGTATAACTTCCAGAAATTATGTGAAATCACTTATCAGCCATATACGTGTAGTTAATGCTGTGTGTATTGATTTCAAATATTTTGAAAGAAGTGTATCCAGTCCAGATACATATTGAGGAATTTATAACAAATAATGACGGTTACTGTACTCTTAAGCCCTTCGCACACTATACAATTAGCCTGCAAGCCTAATTCGGAAGAAAATGTAATAGCATTTGATATTAACATTTAAGCACATAAAATATTTATTATGACTGAGGTTCTGAATAGTCATAAAGGCCTGTTGCAAGCTTTAATTCGGAGGAAAGGCGAAATCGGCTCCAAGTCGTAATGACATCAGAGCAATTCTATGATTACCTACGATTTGAAACCGATTCAGCTCTTATTCCGGGTATAAACGCACTAAAACCATATGTTTAGTACATGTATTCATATTATTGTTCGGAACCTGAATCATGTAGATTTTGTTTTTAAAATGCCCGTATTTAATGCTATTGCGATTAATTTCCAAAATCGGATCGCAGTCGATCGTATAGTGTGCGGTGGGCTTTACTTGTAGAGTTGGAAGTTAGAGCATGACAATGATACAAGATTAGGGATAAAGACAGGCAAGGTTTATTGATTTCAGTCATAAATGTATGATAATGATTTGACAGAAAAAACAGTCTATTTTGTTCGGGTATATGCTCCACTGTTGCAACATCTGGCTTCACAAAATACCTCCCCTGCTTGAGGCTCTCCTCTGTCTTGGAGGAGAGCCTCAAGTCTATTCATAAGGACCACTATCCATAACGCGTGACTAAATGAATAGTGGTTTTGTATGAATAGCGGTCCTTCTAAATAGCGAGCAAACCATAGACAAATTACCTTGTTATTCATATTAGGACTTCAATTCATAAGGACCACTATTCAGAACTATACATAAGGACCACTATTCATAACGCGTGTTAAATGAATAGCGGTTTTCTATGAGTAGGGGTCCTTGCGAATAGCGAGCGGACCCCGAAATAGTGTATATCATTTCATTTTATATCAATTATGTTCCTTTGTTTACAAGAAGAAAGTTTCAATCTCGCTCGTAATATGATCGCGAAAGTAGGCTCCTAAAAATTTCTGATTGGTGGGAATTTATCAACTTATTTTTTAACGTTTGATGGTAAATTGTTGTCACCAGCATGATATCCCCGCCCCCCCCCCCCCCCCCCCCCCCCCACTCGGAGGTCGAAGGGACCACATGCGTGTTCCCAAAATCTCCGGTAAAGGGGTATTTTTTGGGCGACACAATCCGGCCCGTGAATTGTAAAAAAAGGGGGTGTTTTTTATCTTTCACCCGGAGATTTCATTAAAAAAGGGGGTTGTTTTTCTTTCTCTCTCTCTCTCTCTCTCTCTCTCTCTCTTCGACACCTGAGAAATTAAAAAAGGGGGGTTATGAAATATCTTGAAAACTTGATCAAATCCCAGGATCAAATTCCTGAAATTCCTGCTAGTTTTGATAGCTCATTCAGCCAGGATTGTACCATTTTGAACATTAAAAAAATCTCTTCCAAGGTATTGTAATGACAGCTTACTTGGGAGGGGGGTTAGTGTCTGTCCTAAGATATGGGGTTGGAATGAGAGCTCACCTGAGATAGGGGGGTACATTGAGCAGTGTTCTAAATTTAGGGGGGTCTCCAAGGCAGGAAAAGCCCGCGCAAAGCCCACGATAGGGGGGTTCAGAAATTTTGGCAGCCCTGAGATAGGGGGGTGCTTTCAAAGGGAGGGAACAAGCATACGCGTACCCTAAATAATACTGAGTGGGGGGGGCCGGGCATGATATCATGTATTTTCTTGTTTTCTTTGTCATGGAGTGTTCAGTTCAATGGGAATAGCTAATCAGAATTATACTCCATGTGTTGTATATTGATGTAAATATCTCTTTTCTAAAATAAACCTTATAAAAGTTTATCTGAAACCTGGTTATATACATGTAGTGAAATTACGTTATATACATAATTCTAGCAGCCGAAAAGGAGCTGAGTTTCAAGACTACAGAAAACAGAGTGTGAGAGAGATGGGGGGGGGGGGGGGGATGAAGAAGACAGAGAGGAGGGATAGAGGGTGATTAGAAAGATGGAAAGGGAGAGAGAGGAGTATAAGGGAGACACAAAGAGAGAGAGAGGAGAGGTATTAGGAAGACAAAAAGAGGGAGAAGGGGTGATGAGGGAAAGAGAGAATGGGGAGTGGTATTGCAAAGACAGAGAAAGGGGGAGAGAGAGAGCGAGGGACATATAAAGTGGGAGAGTGGGATGAGGGAGGCCCAAAAAGAAGGAGCGATCAAGGGAAATAGAGGCATGTGCCCCCTCCCCTGTGCCCCTGTATATACGCCACTACCTCAAGGCCTGAATGGTAGGGTTACCAGATTTTTCCAAAAGAATATTACAATTTTTTAGCCTAAAAAGGGCAGTGTACCTGAAAATCAACAAATTATGTTTCTGTTTTCAGACCTAAACAATGTGCGCAGATTTGTGAACGACACAAAACTTGAAATGTAGGATTTTTAGCTCTAATGTAGGCCTATATGATTGTAAGTGATTTGTGAATAGGAACGACAAAATTTCTGTTTTAGCCAAATTCTGGAATTACCGTTTTGTAATTTAAACCCTATTCGTTTTGTAATTTTTTTAAATGTTTTGCAATGAATTATTCTCTATATTTTCTCGCCAGGCATTCAATATATAGGATATTTAAAAAAGGGTATAAGCTACAATAAGCCACTTCGGAGATGCAATCTGAGCATGAGCAGATAAAGGTCATCTGTACCAAATTCTAAAACCCACTGACACTAATATTCGATATGTGCTCATGAATGTCATGTAATCATTATTCAATTATGCACTAATGGTGCATTCCATGATATCCAGGTGGAAGTATTCTTTTTAAAGGGGGAAACAAAAGCTATTCATGAGGCACCTCTATCACTCCCAGAGTTATTTTTCTGAAGTGCACATAAAGGGACCCTCCATGTCTAAAATATCTGTGGATATTTGGGGTCATTTGTACCATGCGCTAACCCCGAACTGGCTTATTGTGTTTGGCGGTATAAGCTACAATTGTGTGATCCTTATTTAATATTGTTTTTTATGCCTCCGCCCACCTTAGGTGGTGCCGGAGGCATTATGTTTTCGGGTTGTCCGTCCGTCCGTCCGTCCTCTTTTCGTTCTCGCGATAACTTCAAAACCGTTTGGCGGATCAGTTTGTAACTTGGCCCATGTATGCATATGGGAGGGACGATGAACTGATTAGATTTTGGGGTCAAAGGTCAAAGGTCATATAGGTCATTATATACATAAAAATGGTTCGTTCTTGTGATAACTTAGGAACCGTTTGGCGGATCAACTTCTAACTTGGCCCAGGTATTCTTATGGGAGGGACGATGAACTGATTAGATTTTGGGGTCTCAAGGTCAAAGGTCAAAGGTCACAGAGGTAATTATGTACATAGAAATGGATAGTTCTCGCAATAACTGAAGAACTGTTTGACAGATCAGCTTATAACCTGGCCCATGTTTGCATATGGGAGGGACGATGAACTGATTAGATTTTAGGGTCTCAAGGTCAAAGGTCACAGGTCAGAGGCGTCATTATGTACATAAAAATGGTTCGTGATGTATGGAGTCTAGGACTACCTATTTTAGAAATTTCAAGGGGACAATGGTCTATTTGCTATAAAATATCTATATCTATTTGATGATTGTAAGTCATCAATGGTAATTAAGTTTTTTATTTGAAAATAAAATGAAATAAATTTTCTGTCTCCTGTGCTTTTGAAGTGAAAAGATTTGTAATTTTGATGGACCAATCCTTTTTGAAGTGTACATGTATGCCATATATTGCCAATCTGGTGATGGCGGAGGCATAAATTCCGACCGCGCGTGGTCGGAGATTCATCTAGTCTTTTCTTTAGGTTAATGTTACCAAACTAATGACCCTATAAATCATTATTCAACATGCAATCAGTAATAATACATTAATAATCCTTTAAAAATTACAAATTGTCACAGGATCGAAAGGAACTAATTACCAAATAATGTTAATTACACAATTTGAAAGAATATTATTAGAAACTTGCACAATGCACAAGGGTTTTAAATTTTTTGATACACCGATGAGAAGCGTCAATTTTATAGTGTTGTGTTATAAAAAATATAAAAAAGTTTCCATGGTGTACGACAACTGACTATTATTCATGAGTGCTTTAATGAAAATAAACTAATTGACAATATCAGGTATACCGCCCCTTAAAATTAAAAACCTTTTTGTCAAAATTGAGCATAAATATTAACGTCAAAGGAACAATCCCCGACTATATCAAACACGATAAGAACTACTTTCGAAAAATAAACTCAAGGGCAATTTCAAAGGCCTATTGTAATGCCCATAGAAATCAGGTTCGGATTACGGAATACACAATTGTAATGTTCGCACATTTCTAAAGGTGATAGACAGGGCTATTGAAATTGTCTTGAGTTTATCTTTCGAAAGTAGTTTTTATCGTGTTATCATCCTTTTCTCCTAGACTGAAATTGATTTATCTATCCGTTATCAGACCAATCTAGAATAGATACACAGAAACACATTTTCATTAAATCCAATAAATGTAACACCTTTATCAACTATAATAACACATGTGAAGAGCCAGCCATCTATTATTTACGTCCTCTCCATTATGAAAAGGTGAACTGGGAAGGTGCCTGCTCCACTCAGCATAAACAAAGACGCACTATAGTAATATACATGTAGGCCTTATAACCATATCCATTAGTTTAATTGGCATGAATGAATAAATAGCCTCCCATACATGGCACAATATAAGTCAATGAGTAGAGACACGTCTGAGATATTTTATTCATCAGATGCGACAATGCAAAAAAACCCAAAACATTCAAGATTCGGATTCATTTTCTCTTTGCCTAAGTGCTATTTCAAATAGCAATCCATCCATCTTTTTTCTCTATCTCTTTATTTCAGTAGGAAGTAGTATAACTTAATATTACAAACACAAAACACGCAACAACAAAAACTTACAAAAATGTACTTCAGGATGGGTTGTCAGACGCCCCTGAAAAATGTAGGCTTCATTTTTCCTTTAAAGCCCATGGACTAATTTTTGTCAGATGGAAGAGGAGTGACTGAACAATATAAAACATTAAAAAACTGACAAAATATTCCATCAGGAAGGGGGTGTTAGACCCCTGAAAAAAGTGCAATTTGACAAAGCTTTGCCCCCTCCCCCACAGAAAAAAAAATACTCTGAATGTAAAGGAAAAAAACATATTACCTTCCAACTATAACACCTCAAAGGTATTTCTTATTCAATTCAGTTTAAATGTACATAATGTTATTTCGAGTATTGTAATTTTCTTGAGGCACATACCCCCCCCCCCCCCCCAAAAAAAAAAAAAAAATCGAATAGCCAAAGAAAATAAAATAATAGTTTGTTTGTTTGTTTGTTTGCTTTTATTTCTGCGTTCTAATAACATACAATAAATGGAATTTTTACATAAGTATTACATAAGTAAAAAATCATGTACAATAATACTATACAATAAACATAAGACAAAGCATACAAACAAGATTAAGGAATATAATAGACCTATGTAAATATTTTTCTCCAATAAACTAGGGAGGTAATTTAGAACGCAGGAGACCGCCATCGTGAGCGGTTAGGCTGGAAATGGATGGCGGCCTCGTAAAAAAGATTAGGCGACATAACTCTCTTGGTAAAACTGAGTGATCAAGTGGGTGCAGTGCAATTGCAGGTGCGGGTGCGGGTGCAAATAGTAAATACTAATTTAAAGCGTGGGCACGTATGATTGTAGTATCTTTCGTTTAAGTGTAGCTTTTAAGGAGTAGATGGTTGAACAAGATTTTATGTTATCGGGAAAATTATTCCAAATGTCCGGACCAGGATGTCTTACAGATTTGTGTGTTATTGATAATTTGGGATTTGTAAGATGGAAATTTCCAGAAATGCGAGTAGGGTAGGAATGAACAGAACTATTAAACTTAAACATGTTATCAAAGGATGGTGGAAGTTGATTATTAATGTACTTGAACATTATGACTGCTACTTGGATAGTATTCAAGTTGAAAATTTTTAGCGTTTTAAGTTTATGGAATAAGGGGTCAGTGTGAGTTAAGAAATGCGATCCGGTACAAATACGTATTGCTCTCTTTTGTAGTTTAAAAATAGAGTTGATTTTTGTCGAACCACAATTAGCCCATACAATGTTACAATATGTTATATACGGGAGACCTAGCGTATTATATAACAGGAATAAGGTTGCATAGGGTAGAAGAAACTTTAGCTTGGAAATTATACCAATGCTTTTAGAAATGCACATTATTACGTGATGTAGGCCTAAATGGTCATTCCAAGTCAAAGTTTCATCTATAATTACTCCCAAAAATTTGGACTTAGTTTTCTTTTCTAATGGCATATCATCGATTTTAATGTATATTGGTGTGTCTGTATTATGAGAATGATGTTTAAAGTACATGAAGTGAGTCTTTTTTTATATTAAGAGAAAGTTTATTGCACTTAAACCAGTTTGAAACTTTGTTAATTTCATAGTTCAAAGTATTGGTTAAGGAATTAAGGTCTTTGTGAGAACAAAAGATATTTGTGTCGTCGGCAAATAAGACAAATGAAAGAACAGAGGATGTATTAATAATATCATTGACATAAAGAAGAAATAGTAGTGGGCCTAAGATGGAGCCTTGGGGGACACCGCATTGAACTAAAAGGGGATCAGAATCATATCCATTGAATGAAACATATTGTCTTCTGTTTGTTAATCTTTAAACCATTAGAGTGGTTGACCCCGAATTCCATAATGACTGAGTTTGGAAAGGAGGATAGCGTGATTCAGCGTATCGAATGCTTTACTTAAATCACAGAATATACCAACAACATGTTCTTTGTTAGCTATGGCATTTGTAATTTTGTCATAAATTTGAATTAATGCTAGGTCAGTTGAGTAATTTTTCCTGAAACCATATTGATTTGAACTGAGTATTGTTTATTGATAAATGTATGTAACCTATGTCGGTCTCTCTGTCTCTGCCTGTCTGTCTCTCTCTCTCTCTCTCTCTCTCTCTCTCTCTCTCTCTCTCTCGATCGTTGGATATATATATCTCTCTCTCTCCAACTCTCTACCATTTTGTTGCACCGTGTCTCTTTCTGTTTGTATGTGTTTCTCTGTGTGTTTAATATACAGAAAATATCTATAAACCTCTTCGGGAGTACTCTTTTTTCCGATCGAAGGATCGTTTTTCCGAAGGTTCATAATTCCGAAGGTTCATAATTCCGACGGTTCGTAATTCCGAAACACCAATTGCCCATAGCAGGGTGTTCATATGTCCGAAAATGAAATAGAATTCGTAATTCCGAACATCTGATGCATTACTCCGAAGGTACGTTATTCCGAATGTTCGTAATTCCGAAAACAAAATAGGGTTCGCCAATGCAGTAGAGCCCTACATAACTTTTCGGAATTACGAACCTTCTGAAATATGAACCCTCTTTTCATTTTCGGAATTATGAACCCTGTTCATTTTCGGAATAACGAACCGTGACGACAGGAACCTTCGAAAATACGAAACTTCCGAAATATGAACCCTTTTTACATTTTCGGAATTACGAACCGTCACGACAGGAACCTTCGAAAAAACGAAACTTCGGAAATATGAACCCTTTTTTCATTTTCGGAATAATGAAACCTATTCATTTTCGGAATTACGAACCTTCGCGAAAGGAACCATACAACGTATCCCCCCCCCCCCCCTTTACCCAGATCACCGCCCCCGGCCCCCTCTCTCTCTCCCTCTCTTCTAGCCCCATTAGCTATGCCTATCCCCTTACACACTGTATTTGTTCCATTAATTGTAGGGCTGCATAATGAATTGCTATGGGAACATCATGCAAAATTACATGATTTTATTACACGCGCCCGACCATAATTACTTGCACAGTCATTTATGTCGGTGATGTAAAGTGAAGTAGGCCTACATATTGGATTCATGTGACTTCAATTTCATTATATTTCTTCCTGGTGGTCCGGCATTTGCTCTGACATTTTGATCCCACTATAATTATGTCGTCGTAGATTGGATTGCGATTGGGTGCTATGAGTGTGAGTGTGGGTTTACATAGATTCATTTGTGGGGTACAGAGAACAATAGAGCACAATGATGGCCTTTATTCCGTCATGCTTGTGGGGTACAAAATACAACAGGAGAAAACAATAAAGTTCCCCACAAATCAATGTGTGTAGAGGTGGGTGTGTGTGTGTAGGGTTAGGGTTATGTCCAGAGATAAAGCAAGGTGTTTTGCAAAGGCCACTGCAACCTTAATTAACACATACTGCATTGGCGGATCCTTTTGGAAGAGAAGAATGCATTTTGACCATAGACGATCCGCCATTTTCTCGATTGTGCCCCCCCCCCCCCCCTTTTTAGAATGAAGACTTTTTTTTTTTTTTTTTTTTTTGGCTTGTCAGGGAATTATAGAGGGAAACTTCTATTTTGAAGGTTTGGCGAAAAAAAAAATTGTCTCCAACCCCCCCTCCACTGAGCGACTTTTCGAGAAGCTGGCGAGACCAAAAAAATACTGGGTCTACCTTTTGAGAAACTTTCATTTTTGTGCCCCCTCTTTTACTCAATCCTGGATCCGCCCCTGCATACTGTGCCATTGTACCATTGGCACAGGCTCCATGTCACACAAATCACACCGAAGAGTATTTATGTGGCAAACAAAGAGTTAAGGAAGGTTTGTTTTTTAAGAAATTACGATATAGGATTAGGCCTGCATATTAAATTGTTACGCGTGTAATTTTTTTCTCAATTGAGGTCCCGAATGGTAATGAATATTAAGATCATCGGCGGGATTATTCTAAGCCTTCTTGTCGGTAAAAATACCGAATCGGCTGCGTGTCATTACGTCAGATTGCCAAAAGATTGCATTACTGATTTGGTCCTTTTGCATGTATCTGGAATACTTATCATGCTTATAATTAACGGCCGCAATTTCGATATATAGGCCTAATAATAATAATAATAATAATAATATCCTTGGTTTATATAGCGCATAATATATACGATGTCTCTAAGCGCTTTACAGACATATTATTACCCCGGTCACCGGATGCACCTTCTCTCCGGCTCCCCTGAGGGGGGGGGGGGGGGGTATTCTAGCCAGGCGCCTTTTTGCAGACGCTCACAATTAATGTTGATCACTCCACATTGCCTTTCGCGTCCTACCTGGTACCCATTTAATACCTGGGTGGAGAGGAGCAATGTAGATAAAATGCCTTGCTCAAGGACATAGCATGCCGTGCCAAGGAACTTCGTATCTCCAGTCAAGTATTTAAACCACTCGACGACGACACCTCTACATAATTATGTTAGAGGCCCAGTATACATACTATGACCATAACGAGGAAGAAATTATAATTATATTGCAATTTCATTGAAAATAGTCAGAGTGGTGTCGCTTATAAAGCTTAAGGTGTTCAGTGGCCTATATATATACCACGCGGAGGAATATTTGCCGGAGATATAAATGGAGCATAATAATAAGGACTATACGCGAGCGTTTTCTTGACAAAATAATTATATATCCCAATCCCATATATTACTCTCAGTTCATATCATCTCTATCTCTCTCTCTCCCCCCCCCCCCCCCCTCTTTCTCTTTCGTTTTATCTCTTTTTCATTTATTTTCTTAATAATGATGTCTTTCTTTTGCATCTTTATCTCCCTCCCGGATCTCTCATATTATTCTTTATCCCAATTCTGCCTTCTCTACGTCACCGCTTGATGAAAGCAACATAATTTAGACGCATTTAATTTAAAATACCAATTTAACAAATAGACGTCCGAGGGATAGGCCAGATTTAATAGATTCACATAATTATATTCCTGTATGTTCTTATTTATTTATTTATTTATTTATTTATTTATTTATTTATTTATTTATATATTCATTTATTTTTTTATTTATCTGTCTTCATTGGTATATTCGATTATTCAGTTTTTATTTGTCTCGTCATTTGGTTAGAACCCTGTTTTACAATAATATATTTAAAATATAGGCCTTTTTAAAAAATCTATTGTATTCATTTAATTATGATGCGCATACTCATCAATGTACCACTAGACACTGTCAAATTATATTGTATAATCTGATATTTCCCATTTAATCCCAATTTGTTTAGATGATTCTTATTATGGTATTCATTTTGTGCTGTAGGGCTGTGGCCTTTTTTCAACCGAATGCAAACTGTATATAGTACAAAGTGTCGACCTTGATCTTCAATTTACAATGTGTATCTACTGTATTCCAGTAAAAGCTATATGTGATGAATATGGCGTTTTTTTATGTCCGTCCTTGAGACAGGTCGCTTAGAAGAAGCGAGTATATATAGGTATACTGGCCTCCAACAATTATTCTGAGAGTGTACGAAGAGTAAATTATTGAACGTATGTAAGCTCCATGTGACCGTGAATGCATGACATTTTTTTTTTCTAACGCTTAAATCCGTTTACCCCTTCATTATTTCCCCTTTCATTTATCACATATCTATCTCTCTCTATTAAGATCAATAAATAGGAAAAATAATCTTTATTTGAAATATAAAGCGAATCCCACTGAAAGTTCTAAATCGAAATATTTGAATTATAAAAATACATTGACAGGGTTGCTACGTAGAGAAAAAAAGATATATTTTTCACGTCAATTTATGAACTGTAACAAAGATGCTAAAAACACATGGAAATTAATCAATGAAGTTCTGAATAAGGAGAAAAAGAAAAGTACTATTTCTAATATACAAATTGATGAAAAAACTATTGATGAGTTACAAGATATTGTTGATCACTTTAATGATTATTTTGTTGAAATTGGTCCAAATTTAGCAAGTAAGATACCAAACTGTGATAGAAAATTTTATGATTACTTACAAAACCCTAACCCTAATTCTATGTTCTTTACTCCTGTAAATGAAGGTGAAGTCCTTGACATTGTGAACAATTTTATAAGTAAACGCAGTTGTGGACATGATGATCTGGATAATTTTATAATTAAGAAAATAATAGCAAGTATTGTTGAACCATTCACTTATATATGTAATCTATCTCTGAGCACAGGTGTTGTTCCAAACAAAATGAAATTAGCTAAAATAATCCCTATTTTTAAAAAGGGTAATCCGTTATCGCGATCAAATTACAGGCCAATATCTTTGTTAACCACTTTCTCCAAAATACTTGAAAAAGTAGTTTTTACTCGCACAATGATGTTTTTGAATAATAACGATATTTTACATGAATCTCAATTCGGATTTAGAAAACACCATAATACAACACATGCTCTCCTCTCTCTAATCAATAATATTACAAGTTCTATTGATAACGGTACCCACACAATAGGAATGTTCTTAGATTTCTCTAAGGCATTCGACACTATAGATCATGAAATTCTCTTAAGCAAACTTTCACATTATGGCATAAGGGGCATTGTTTCAGACTGGTTTCGAAATTATTTATACGAACGTCAGCAATATGTCTGTATTGAGAACTGCATGTCACAATTAAGAAATATTAATTGTGGTGTTCCACAGGGTTCTATCCTAGGCCCTTTACTTTTTATCTTGTATATAAATGACTTTCATAGATCATCAAATTTATTGACTTTTATCATGTATGCAGATGACACTAATCTATTTTTCTGGCATCATCTTACCTAAAAAGCCTAGAAACTATATGTAATGTGATTAATTCTGAACTGGATTCAGTTGCAAAATGGATTAAGGCTAACAAGTTATCACTAAATCTAGAAAAAACAAATTACATGTTATTTAGTAATACTTTTAACGAACTTCCTCATCCAATTCTCATAGATAATATACAAATACAGAAGGTGATTGAAACAAAATTTCTAGGCACTATAATAGATAATAAGCTATCATGGAAGCATCATATTGATAATGTATGTAAATTGATATCCAGAAACATAGGTATGATTAACAAACTCAAATGGTCTTTTCCGCCAAACATACTTCTGTCACTATACTCCACACTAGTTTTACCATATCTTAATTATGGAATATTAGCCTGGGGAAACAGTGCGGCATGCCTGTTAGACAGAGTTTTTTTATTACAGAAAAAAGCTATGCGAATTATAAGTAATGTTAATTATCGCCACCACACTGATGGTCTTTTTCACTCTAATAATGTACTAAAAATTTATGATATTTACCGCCTCAATCTTGCTGTACTTATGTTTCAGTATCATAATCATGAATTGCCAACTGTCTTCAATAATATATTTACAGCAAATAATGAGATCCATCATTACCCCACCAGACAAATCAATCTATATCACTTGCCAAGAACTCGTACAGCATTAACCCAGAATACTTTTTCATATACAGCTCCTAAATTTTGGAATTCACTCCCTTTAAATATACGAGACAGTATAAGTTTAAGTACACTCAAACGTAAATTGAGAAAATCACTTATTGCTTTTTATGAACTTTGATCCATCAATGGTGATTCTTGTTTACCTGTGTAGCAAAATCTATAGATTAAATGAAACCTTCCAGATCCTGCCCCTCCATCCCACCCCCCCCCCCCCCTTCCTCGCCCCCAGTCACTTTGTCCTTCTTCTGTCTTTTGTAAAATTTACTCCTTTCCATTGTTACTATTCCCAGCTGTATTATTTCTCAATGCTTTCTCTTCGATGGAAAGTGTGTTATGATTATGATTTTGTTTGCTTTCCATGGCCATGTATCTGTCTTCTTCTTTTTCCCTTTTATTGGGCATTTTATGCATGGTTGCCCAGACTAGTTTTTTATGTGCTGTATTCATGATTTATCTTTTGCCAGGGACCAGCGCTTCTACAAGCTATGCTTCTATGCTGGTCTCTGTTTTCATTATCATTTTCATAAAATTAATCTAATGTAGTCTTCATTACTGTTACTTTTTTCTTACAACTCAAACTTTAATGCACATTATTTTGCTTGTAATGATCAAAAACGTTTCTGCACTAAGTTGTATTGTCAATATTGTTGATTGCATAATACATATTGTTATATACATGTACTTTGAAAAATGAAAGTGTAATGAAATAAAAAATCTGAATCTGAATCTGAATCTGAATCTCTCTCTCTTTCTTCTTCTTCCTTTCCTTTTTCTTTCTCCTTATTGTTTAATTGATTGAAATCATACTGCAACGGGTAATTAAAGGAGGTAAATTTAATAATTCGTCATAAATATTATTGGAAGCATTTGAAGGGAAATTCAGTGACATATTCTTTTGAAGTTGAGACCCATAAAGATGTGGGGTTTTTCTGATTGGCCACTCGTAAGAGTGTCGAAAAGACGGGGGATGGGGGGGGGGGGGGGGGGTCGTCAAAGCATTTCCAAGGCATTTTCCTTTACCATACAATGCACTGAAATGCCTATTTTAAAATCTCAAATTTAAAAGTCTTATATGTGCCAGCCGGGAACCACACCCGTGTGTGCGCGGGCATGTGTGTATCGCTTGTGTGTGGCGTGTCTGTTTTGATGTGCGAGGGTGCGCGTTTCCGGGTGCGTGCATGTACGTATGTGAACATGAAAGGGACCCATAAAAATAAAATTTATCCACATCATAATCTGAAAGCTACTTAAAATGATGTTTTACAACCACATTTTAAAGATGAGACTGCATGAGGTAGCCCTATCAATTCTATGTCATTACCTTGATATAGACCAGGGCGGTCCAAGTACCGGTAACCTAACGAGATTAGCCTATATATCAGACATTTTGGATAATTATTTTCTCACCCATAACGATTTTGACCACCATTTACTTTGGAGTCTTAAGAGTGTGGAAAATATGGCTCCCATCTGCAAGAGAGAAACGATAAATCAATCGAAAGTCCTATAATCAGTTGCCAGTCTATAGTCTAGTTATTTGCGATAATTTAGTGGCATTAATGGTCTTAATTAGACGTAGTGGCGATAAACAAACTGATCATCATCTTTCATCCACTGCTGTGGCATATGACTTTTGGTTCTGACCCATCTATAATACGTCTATGATTCCACCAATCATCAAAACTTACCTGAGCACCTTATCAAACGAACATCAATCAATTAAACATACATGTAATAGAAATGTGTCACATAAAAAAATGCGATAAGAAAAATAGATATTCCGCTTAGAATGTCGGTTGCACACGACTGCAAGATCAAGACAGTCAAACTGTGCAAGTTCAAGTTTTATTTTCCACATTCCAATTGAAAAGTAACAACAACAAAACATTACAAACTGTTACAAATTGCAAATATATATGAAAAAATAACATTACAGTACTTGTACAGCATAGGGGAGAGCGGGGTGAAGTGGGACAAGAATCGTGATTTGGCACTCTTTGCTTTGTAACTTCTAAAATATTCATTGTAGCCTCTCCACTTTTACATGGTAATAGTATCAATATAGTAGGCTACAAAACAACATATTTGACACAATCCCTATATTTTAGTTTTTATGCAAATAATCATTCAAAATGAGGTACTTGAACGGGGTGAAGTGGTACACCATGGAGGTGAACTGGGACAGTAATAAGGGTGAAGTGGGACAGTCGGGGAGAAATGGGACAAAAGTCTTGACAATTCTAAAATCATCTTTTTTCTGGTATATGTTAGTTGTCTAAAATAAGTGCTGGGAATATTAAAGATAATATATCACTTTAAAAAATACTTACTTGAAAGTCACTTGTAAAGTTGACTTACAGATTCATGACCTTTAAAAAATATTGTATGAAATGATGAGCGTTTTGTAAATTTTAAACTATATTTCGACGGTTTTGGGCAAAAATAAATAGTTGTTCATAATACTTTTTCTTTTTTATTTTTTTGATACACACAAGTTTGTGTCAAGTAGTATGAATGAACTGTAAAAAGGAATTGACCGAAATGACTGATAAAAGCTAATTTTCCTTACATAGGCCTACACAAAACAAGTTCACCTCGATAGTAAAAAACAACAACAAATGCCTGCAAAATATTAGTGTTGGTATTTATCGCTAAAACTATTATTGCAAGTTATAGGGTCATATAAGACATATATGCTGTATGCGGGGTGTTCAGTATAGCCAAGTAGTATAATACTTATAAAATATTTGACAATGAGTGATGAAAAATAGAAAAAAACTGGTCAAAAAAAGAAGTGAAAATTAAACCTACAAGTAAAATCGCAGTATGGCTGTGGATGTATTTGTTGACATTGATAGTTAAGGCCTTTCGTAGGATTCAAACTAATTTATAAAAGGTTAATTATTTTTTGAGTTAGGGATGGTGTCCCAGTTCATCCCGCTGTCCCCTACTCCCCCGATTTTATTTTTTTTTAGAAAAGATGAAAATAATTATGAAAATATGAAAATTTGGAGAGGAATCGCTAAGGCAATAGACATTTCGCGACAGAACCCTGTCAGATTACAAATGATTAAACAGGATATACTGTGCAGAAAATAACCAAATGAGGCAACAAACAAAGTATATATATATACAATCAGAGAAATTATACACTAAGAGCAACAAACATTACAAAAGGAAGAAGGTAATCAATGACCACAGCAGGATGTAGGCCTACTGACATGACTGATAAGATTTTGTTTAAATTTGTTTGCTTTTAATAGAATTTAGCGATGGACAAGTGTTGAGTTCAGCAAGTAAGTAATGTTTGCACTGATATTATTCTAAAGTAAATTTGTATAAAGATGTCACTCTCACGTGGCGAGTAAAAGACCGTACCGTAAAGCCCAGCTCACACGAGGCGTCAATAGTCAATTTTAAATTACAGAAATTCAATAAAGTGGAACATCACGAAGTGTATCAACAAAAATACTGTTATTATACTCCTTGCTCGGAATTTTCATTACTCAAACCTTTATTTCTTGCTTATGTATCATTTCTTTGTAATTTACATTTTCTAGTTTTACTAATGAGATACGCTCAAATGATAAAACCAGCGAACTTTAGATTAAGACAAATCAAAGCTATTCTGTCTCTTTCTTCTGTTTTACCATTTTTTTCAACACTACTGAACCGTATGTAAATTCTAATAATATACTTTGTTTTCTGTCACTGGAATGTCACTTTATAACAACTTTGCCGGCCGTAATAGCGTAAGCGTAATAACACTATCTATACTGACTATTTTGTACTGTTAGTAATTAGTATGCATTAATGAATTGTATTTTGTTTTGTTGTTCTTTTTATTTATGTATGTTAATATGGAAATTCAAATATATTAGCTTTTAGCTGCAATCTTGAATATTCTTTAATAAACCTACACGGCTACACCTAAACCTAACCCTAGGCATCATTTGCTGATGTAAGGGTCACCCAGGGGTCACCGCGTCGGTGACTTGTATGGTCTTTTGCTCTTCATTAAAGAGTGATATAGTGAAAAGTGATTGCAAAATGAATAGTGCAAATGATACTTGAATAACTGGCGTATGGGTTGATTGCCTTCACAGGCTCGATTAGCGCATGTACTGACGCGAGCCTAACGTCAGGAAATGACGCTTCATGTGAGCCAGGCTTTAAAACTGTCGCTGACAAAGTCCTGCGCTACGTCAGCGAATAACGCTCGCGGCCACCGTCCCATAATACAGAAATAACTCCGACAGCCGTATTATCAGCTCATGTTTCGAGAGGAAATAATAAATCCTACCAGGGGAGCGTTTCATCATGTCAGTGATTTTATCGACACTCTGTTATAAGCTACTGAAATCCTTGCATCTGATTGGCTGAGAGCAAATTTGTCGGTAAAAATCACTGACAAAACACTTGATGAAACGCTCCCCAGGTATAGGTATAGGTATTCGTGATAAAGATAATGTTATTTGAAAGAGAATTAAGGGCCTACTTTCTGCTTGTTTTTCACTTTTCTTACGTTCCTTACTATCTTGGCGGCCGCAGATTGAAAATTTTTGTTGCTCCACAAGAAAACGTAAGGCATTGTAGCTGAATAAACGGGAATTAAAAGCGCAAATAGACCCAGCCCTACGAAGACTTTCTTCCCAGCGACGGGTGTGAAAGATACGATAGACGGCACAAACGATATGATTAGAACAGTATACATTAAGAGCATCATCTTAATCAGTCGTACTTCACTCTCGGCCAGGACATGTTTCCTTAGGTCTGCTCCCTTTTGGACATTCTGTCCCGGACGTAACGTTGAAAAGCAACATAATGAAGAAGGTTGCTCCTCTGACTTTCCTGACTCGCTATCATCGTTACGAGTGTGCATTTCGTGTATGTTGGATTCCTCCTCATGTTCTACGCTGTCTTCTTTAATCATGTGTCTAGGTACAATTTCATTCTGTTCGTCCATGGCACAAGATGGTCCTGGGATGGTAATCGACTTGGTGCATGGGCTAAGAGCTACTGATCGGTCTTGTCGACTGATTGCAGATACATTTATTCCTTTTTGTTCTTTGATGTCAGCATTAAATGGAGAAGCTTGCCTTTCAAATCTCTTCCTGTGTATTTTGATGGCGCGAAGGGTGAAGAAGTGCATGATGGGAACGATAGCGATAGGCAGGAACCAAAAGGCTACAAGTGCATTGCTCACGATGATGATTCTTTCAGCGGTGCGGTTGCCATCATCGTGATATACTTCGTACAAATATAAAGACGTCCAATAAAGTAAAGCTGTCACAATAGCTGCCAACCAAAGGCATAGGAGGACACAAGCGATTCTTTTGCGGGGAACACACCAAGTACGGAAAGTGGTCTTTGGACGCGTAATTAGCAGATATCGATTAGTGGCTACTGCACAGAGGCTGTACATCGATAGAACATTGGCTACCTGCATTACGGCCACAATAGCAATGTCAACTGCAATAAATGTTTCAAAGTCATCAATGTAAATGAAGGTGACAGTGACATACATTGGGTTGACGAGAGCGCATGTGACTAGGTTGACGACCGATGCGTGGACCATGTAGACATTGATCGAATGTGCTCGTAAAGGAGGGTGCATGCAGAAAACCAGAACAACCAAACCATTTCCAATTGTTCCAAAGATGATCATAATAGCAAAGAATAGTATTGCGCAGATACTCAAAGGGTCGTTTATATCATAATAATCTGGTTCAGAGGAATCCGATGGAGAATCAAAATGATCCCCCATTGTCACTTCAATTATGTATCATGTCTTGTATCATGTTCGTGAAGATCGACATTTGACTATGAATGATACTTAATTCTAGCTTGCAGTTAAGTCACAGGATCTGCAGTGAGCTTGAGTAATGCATAGTTCCGTCGCTGAGCGATTCATTGTAATTTTCGTCAATATAGTTTGTCATTGATCAACCTTCAATACATTGTCAGTCTTCATTTGTATACTCGTCATCTTCTTTTCAGTAGATTTCGTACCATTGGTGTCCCTGAACATGCTGAATATTAGAAAGAACAGATTTTAAAGGAAAATGATGAAAAGTCAACACGATCCTTTTGAAGTAAATATGATACCCCAAGATATGCGTGGAGGCTCTGGAAACCGAACTCGTCAGGGCAGGGGCGGTCCAGGATTTTGTCAAGCGGGGGGACACAAATCTCCGAAAATTTCTGACAAGCAAAAAAAAAAATCTGTTTTTTCACTTTTCCTGCAGAATTCTCTGACAAGCAACATAAAACGTTATCAGTTCTAAAAGAGGGGGGGCACAATGTACGTTTTTATTTCAAGGGAGCACGGACCGTAATCCCCCCCCCCCCCCCCCCTCCAATCCGCCACTGCGTCAGGGATGTATTCCACATTAGGGACCCCGAAATGAAGTGATTATATATAGGATCACAACATTGCATTCCCTTTCTCTGCCTTTCCTGTTATGTATGTAAATATATATCAACAATGGGGAGTGTTAATTAGCATTAACGATGTGGACATGCATGAATAAGGCCATTACAAAAATAAAAAAGCAGCGATATAAGCATAATGGTATATAGGTATAATACACTATGAACATGGCGAACAAAGAAGCGGACAAAATATACAGCTCCTCATTGTACCTTCCACAATTGCCCTGGTAGACAAAAGAACATCCCTTCATTGCTATTATGTAAAAATATGTAGAACAGGTGTCACATGCATATTCACCTGTTCTGCTTATTTTACATAATAGTAATGAAGGGATGTTTTTTTGTCTACAAGAGCAATTGTGGAGAGTACAATGAGGAGCTGTATATTTTGTCCGCTCTCTTTGTCATCGTGTTCATAGTGTTACTGGGCCTTGCCTTTACAGTCAGTGGAATAGAAACTGACGTGAATGGTCTTTTCACAAAATTCCCCTTTATATCATCAAGAATAAAAAGAAAATTTCACCACTGGCATCAAAATGTCACCATTCTGGTGGCAGCGGTGGGATTGACTTTTTTCTTTTTCTCATAAAAATTCATCGTAATTTCGGCGTAGTAAACTATCCATTTACACCCAAATAGTGAATTATTACGCCATAGTACATTTTGTCAAGTTTGTCTAATGAGGAGACTGCTGGAGCTGAGAGAGAAGATAAATGAGAGAGAGAGAGAGAGAGAGAGAGGGTGGAAGAAAAATAAGGGGATAGAGTCAGAAGGGGGGGGGGGGAGAAATGGAGGAAGATAAATATGAGGAGAGAGAGGAGAGAAAGAATGCAAGTAAAAAAAAATAGACTTTCCAAATTCAGAAAAAGAGGCTGTTGAAAACAGAACACAAAATGGAAGAGGTGAAGGCGAAAATGAGAAAAGCTGAATGTCAAAACGGTATTGTTCATGATCGAAAAACTCACTTACCTATCACATCAGTGGATCACCATAACGCATCATCGACAATTCACAGACGATAATAAACATCATTTGACTCACTTTCATACTCGATCTGTTACAACGCTTTGGCATGTAACCGTCCGTCAGTTAATGAAAGATCAATCACATTGGCTCGTGTACATGATCATTGTCTCGTCGTAACCACGCCTACCAGTTTTTGATGAAGTCTCATAGATCATTCATTCTTTCTTTATCTCTCTCTCTCTCTCTCTCTCTCTCCCTCTCTCTTGCTCTGTCACTTTCTTCCTCCCTCTCCTTCTATCTCTGTCGTTTACATCTTTTAGCACATATAGAAAAAAAAGTGATGAAAAAGTGATGAAACTGCATGTTAATAATACGAACACGTACACAAAAGGATGAAGCGGAGGGCCGGGTGAGGCGAGCAGATTCCACGTCTTCTTTTGTGTGTCTATCATATAGATCAAGCGATGACATGCGTAAACAGCTAAATGGTTTCCCTTCTTCATGCGCTATGAATTTCTTTAATTCGGTATTTCTCCGTTTCAGTTATTATTATTATTATTATTAATATTATTATTGTTGTTGTTGTTATTATTATCAATATTATTATTGTTATTGTTGTTATGATTGCTATTATTATGATGATCATAATTATATCATCATTATTATTTGTATGATTATTATTATAATTATTATTATTGTTATTATTATATTATTATTATTGTTATTATCTCCACTTTCATCAGTTTTTCTTTATCTATCTCTCTCTCTATCTCCCTCTCCGCCTCTCTCTCTCGCGTCTATTCTTAAACTGAATCTGTCCACTTATCCATTCTCTCCTCATATGAGATCGGCACTACATGTATTTTCATCAAATTATTTTTGCGGTGTAAGGCTTAACCATCTATTGCTTTGAATTCCATTCCCATAAATATTATGTACAACACATGCTCCGGGGATCGACAATTGCTCCGGGGATCGACAATTGCTCCGCGGTCAATAAATTGAATTCTTGATTTCAACCCTGGACCAAACACTACCTTATGTACCTACCCCAAACCCTAAACCAAATTGCAACCCTAAACCTTATCCTATACCCAGGGTCGGATCCACGATTTTGTTTTTAAAAAAATAGGGGGCGCACGAATCTGAAACATGAAATATGAAAAGATATGGTGTCCTGCACTCGAGGCGTTCAGACCTGCGTCCTGCGTCAACGACTGGCTCTATCTTTGAAGCGCCATAAGAGAGTGACATCGTACCCAATGCATAAAGCCCGGCTCGCACGATTCGTCATTTCGATAAGCCTGTGACGGCAATCAATCCGTACTTCAGTAATTAAAAATATTTATTTCACGTTTCATTTTACAATCACTTTTCGCGATATCACTCTTTAATGGTGAGCAAAAGACCGTACAAATCACTGTCGCGGTCTTTATACGTCAGCAAATGACGCCTCGTGTGAGCTGGACATTACGATGCGGTTTTTTCATCGCCATAATTATGAGTGTGACATATTATACAAATTGAATTTAAATAATATCAATGCAAATATCATTTACCTGTTATTCTATTAAAATATCATATCAGCCATGTCAGAAGGCCTACATCCTGCCATGGTCATTGATTAACTTCTTCCTTTTGTAATGTTTATTGCTCTTAGTGTGTAATTTCTCTGATTATATTTATACTTTGTTGCCATATTTGGTTATTTTCTGTACAGTACATCCGGTTTAATCATTGGTAATCTGATAGGGTTCTGCCTCCGAAATGCCAATTGCCTTAGCGATTCCCATCCAAATTTTCATGATTATTTTCATCTTTTCTACCAAGAAAAATCGGGGGAGTATGCTGTACTAGTACTGTAATGTTATTCTTTTAGATTTATTTGCTATAACAGTTATAATGTTTCGTTGTTACTTTTCAATTGGAATGTGGAAAATAAAACATGAACTTGCTAAGCGGAATATCTGACTATTTTTCTTTTCGCTTCTTTAATGGGACACATTTCTATTAAGTTTATTTGATTGATGTTCGTTCAATATAAGATGCTCAAGTAAGTTTTGATGATTGGTGGAACAAATGGGCCAAAAGTCATATACTAGAGCAATGGGATGAAAAATGATTACTTTATCAGCACAACGTCTAATGAAGACCTGGGGTATTAAAGACTTATTGTTTCTCGCCTGTCCTGAAGATGGGAACCAGATTCCATATTAATAAGACTCCAAAGTAAATGGTGATCAAAATCATTAGGCCTATGGGTGAGAAAATATCCAAAATGTCTGATAAATAATATCGTACGGTTACTTGGACCGTCCTAGTCCGTATAAAGGTAATAACATAGAATTGATGGGGCTAGATCTCATGCAAAACATTATCAAGTAGATTTCGGAATGTTTTGCTTTTATGGGTCCATTCATGATTTTCTTATTCACACATGCACGCACGCAAAAAACGCGCACCATCGCACAAACAGACGCGCACACACAAGCACACACACACGTGCCTGCGCTTAGGTGTGGTACGTTCCCAGCTGGGGTTTTAAAAATAGGCCTTTCAATGCATTGTATGGTAAAGGAAAAGAGCGGAGTATGCTTTGACGACCGCCCCCCCCCCCCCCCTGTCTTTTTCGACATCCTTACGAGTGGCCAATCAGAAAACCCCCACATCTTAAGCAATCTCAACTTCAAAACAATATGTCGCTGAATTTCCCTTCAACTTCTTCCAATGTTTATGACGAATGATTAAATTTTGCCTTGTTTAATTACCTGTTGCAGTATGATTTCAAAATTTTCATTCAATTAAACAATTAGGTTAAAGAAAAAGAAGAGAGAGAGAGAGAAAGATGGATATGAGATAAATGAAACTGGAAATAATGATAAGAAGGGGTAAACGGATAAAATATGAAGTGTAAGAAAAAATGTGCATCCACATGTAGCTTAGTTACCTGTGCCGGCCGCACAGAAACGTTGTTAGCGCTAACAGCGCACTAACAGTACCGATAGCGATGATTTGGCCGCACAGAAGAGTAATGTTAGTCAAATTCACTAACAGCGCTGTTAGCCTAACATTTCAAGGCCGCACAGAAGCTAACAGTAGTGGTAATGTTTTAACAACTCACTAACGGTGCCAGGGGCACCAATAGTGACAATGTTAGTGAATAATTTCTTGTGTGCGCTATAACTTGCCTCTCCTTTTTTTTAATACCAAGTACTTAAACATAGACCTAGACTAATTAAGAATGTGGTGGGTAACGGGTGACATAGATTTTGCTGATAACGGCACAAACTTGTTGTATGTTATTTAGTAATTCAATCTCATCTCTGGATGGTAATGTATTACTTAAAAACACCACAATTAAAATGGTCGAGTAGTTAAAGTTTCTTGGTTTACTTATTGATAATAAGTTATCTTGGAAACCACAGACTCTGTATCTAAACAATCTCTAGAAATGTTGGTATTATAAACTGAAAGAAATAAATTGAAATATTTGTTTCCCTCTCATGTATTACTCTTGTTGTATTCCACCTTGGTTCTACCCTACATAAGTTATGGCATTCTTGCTTGGGGCAACTGTACTAAGTCTCAGTTGGATAGACTCTCAGTTATACAAAAACGGGTGATGAGAATAATTTTGAAAAAGCCTACACTAGCTCCGTCTAAAATATTATTCTTTGAAAATAAATCGTTGAGACTAAACGATTTGTTTTATTACCAGTTAGGCAGTTTAATCAAGTACAAATTCATGAATTGCCTCAGGTTTTACAATCAATGCTTAAAACGAATGATGGAATACATAGGCATTCTACACGACAATCATCTTTCTTTCATTTACCACTTCTTCGTTCTCAGTTTGCCCAGAAAACATTAATCTAAACTATGCCCTTCTATTGAAATCATCTTGATTCAAATCTAAAGCAAGCTTCCTCTCTTAAATCTTTTAGAAGAAATCTTAAACATTATCAAATTAGCTCTTACAGTGTAAGTCCATAACAGGGGCGTATCCAGGATTTCCCAATAGGGGGGGGGGGCGCCAGGCATTATTGATCGCCGTCCCGGGGGAGGGGTCTAATGGGAGGGGGTGCCCCCTCCCCTTTGGAAAATTTTTGCTTCTGAAGAAGGGCTGAGATGCAAAATAATCCTATATGTGACCAATTTGAAGCCTATTTAATGAACAACTTTTTTTTCCCTAGTTTTTTTTTTACGACGGCCAATAGGGGGGGGGGGGCCTGTTGCGCCACCCCTGGATACGCCACTGCATCTGTACAGTATTTGGTTTTCTGCCTGTGTCTAAACAGAACATAAACAAAACATTTATTCAGACATCTTTTTATTCATACTTAATACACATACATGTATTATGTGTATCTGGTTTTTCTACTACTATATAAACGCGATAGGCTGACATTAACTGCTAGTATAATACTAGTTCATAGTATGCTTATTTTATTTTGATGTTATAGTGATGTTGTGTGTGCATTTATTTTTTCCCCTTTTACACACGTCTTGTCTCGTCTCTTTATTGCTATATATGTATATGTATACATAATTACATACATATATTTCTTAGTTCTCTCTGTTATTGGGGAACCTAGTTTTAACAAACTGTGCTTTTCCTTAGGTTCTCCCATGATACTGCTTTTTGGAATTGTTATTAATGTATCTGTATTCGAAATTTTGAACGATGTATGCTCACCAATAATGTTCATGGCAGATTTCTGCAGTAATATGAAAAAAATTAATTCATTCATTCATTCATTCATTAAAGTATAGGTTTTCCAAAGCAGTGTTTGAAGACCTTTTTAACATTGTAGGCCCTGCTTTGGAAAAAAGAACATTACGGTGAGTAACCATGTACCATACCTTAAGTACAGTCAATGTAACTTAATAGTGTAATAGGCTACATACGCATCAGCTACTGATGATGAGAAGCATCATGATGAAAATCATCATTGGCAAATAAGCCTACTCCCATGAGTGAAGAGCTAAAAACTAAACAATAAATAAATAAATAAATGAGAAGTGGGCTTGCATTTTTTTTGTGGTACAGTATCTTAATCTAAAAGCTAAATGCTAGTAGTTGCAGCAAGCAATAATTTCACGCGAAAGTCTTTGGAATCAAAGTTAACTGTTCATATATTGTCGTAGCTAATCTAGTAAGTTTATGCAATCAGAAACTTGAATAACCTTTGTTAAAGAATGAAACATAGGCTGAAAACCAAGCACACAGTAAACCACCAACATAGATAAGCATATAGTGGGAACGTGTAGTATTATTGATTAGAAAAAGCCCCGTCACCCGGCAGGAATGTCATGTTTATTTTTGTCATTTGTCAGCAAATATACATTTTAAAACGTGAATACACAACGCATGCACGCGCACTGTGCTATGCTGCATCAACAAGATTCATCAATCTATACATAGATCACTACGCACAAATCATAGATTTTGCCTAACTCTATGCTCAAATCCATTAACAGCGCTGTAACAGCGCGAGTGTCTAACAGCGCCCTAACAGCGCTTTCTGTGCGGTCATCTTACCCGTGTTGTTAGTGGCTGATTAGTTTGTGACTTGTTAGCGCTAACAAAGCCGCTACTAACAGCGTTTCTGTGCGGCCGGCACTGGTCAATAATTTGAACAATATTTTTTTTTTTTTTTTGAGGGGGGGGGGGGGGGGTCAATTTGACCCCCTGTAGTAATTTAGCGACTACTCCGGAACCGCGGTAGATATCAAGTTATCCTTTCATGACTTTTTTCTTTGAAGTCTTGCGCAACTTTTGGTACTTAAATTTGCGAAGATCGGACTAAGCATTAGAAGGTTACATGACAATTAAGTGTCAAAAGGTCATCCCGAAACCGTGACTTTTCCATACATGTGTGTATAATAGAATGGACATGTTCTAACTTGTGAAATTCAATCCATTTTTCCCATAGGCCTATAATTGTTCTTTTTTTCCTTGCCTTTATGGTTGTCATATCTAATATCATTGTCAAAACATAGAAAAAATGAACAATAGAATACAAAAGAAATGAAAAACAAAGGAATACATAAGCAATATATGCAAATTTCATGCATTCTTATGTAAATATGTAGACAAAACCATAATAAACAAAGTAAATACTTAAATCTCAAATTTATCCATGTCTGTAATTCATTTTGAGTCAATATAATAACTTTTATTATGTTTTTCTTTAAAAATTAGGAAAATTAGCAACATTTAATAATGGATCGAAAACATAAACACGTCGCTAATAATGTACCTCCATGCAAAATTTCGCGTGAATAGGACATTCGGTCTCCGAGACCCCCCCCCCCCCCCCCCCCGAGTATAAACCTGGTCTGAAATAGCCCAGTTAAAATAGGGTGAAGGACGGAGAGATACATTAATAATAGCCCAGTTAAAATAGGGTTAAGGACGGAGAGATACATTAATACTCAGACATAAAGCACGTCATATTCAGCTTGTACAGGAATACATAATAGTATACACATTGTACAACACACGTTAAACATTTAATTGAAGATCAAGGCCGACACTTTGTACCCACAACTTGCATTCGTTTGAAAGAAGGCCACAGGCCTACAGTGCAAAATGAAAGCCATAAGAACAAATCTAAGAAAATTAGGGATCAAGCGGGAAATATCAGATTATGCAATATAAATTGACAGTGTCTAGTGGTACATTGATGATCATGTGCATCACATCAAATAAATACAGTTGATTATATAAATAGGCTTATATTGATGAATATCTATATACCTACATAATCTATATATATATTACGCTAAGGAGTTTGAATAGGCGCCTCCCTGGCCCTTTCGGTCCCCGCCTTTGGTACCCACGGGCGGGAATGGTTCTTAGAGTGGTGGGAGGCACTTCTTAAGGGCTAAAGTGCCGTCCATATTTCATAAATTCATTTTTAAACATTGAATTTCCGCAGGGAGTAATTAGAACAGCGAAACGTGCGTACACTCCAAGCATAGAATCCAAGGCCATATCCGTATGTATGGCTTCAATTTATACGACGCAACACACGTGTTATTCGTTCGCACAACGCACAAGCACAATCATGTACAGCTACGGTATACTATGTTTCACGCATAGAGTTATACATACACAGTTTATAGTCTATGGGCCAACGTAGACCCCCCCCCCCCCCCCCCCCCCCTTAGGCACAATTTTTTGTGATGTTTTCCTGGTAGCTAGGACCCTAGGCTATCAGAATCTGCCTGTTTGCCAAAAAGTTAGTGGTGGGTGTGGCCACCAGGGCCGTTACCATGGCAACGCATCAAGGAAATATAGGAATTTACTGAAATACCTAATATTTCTAATTCAGAAATTTGAAAAATGACTGGTAACCATCTAAATATATGTATTTTGAGTTTCCTGATTGATTGAAACCAAAATCTAGGTCATTTAAAGTCACGGTCATGTCAAAAAATGGCCGTTACTATGGAAACGGCAACATAAAAAGTTTATATTTTGGAAAAATATCTAAACTTATCAGTATAAAATAGATAGAGAGGTGTCTACACAATCTTAGATTATATTTTTCTGTTAGCTAGGACCCTCAGCTCTCATAATCTGCCTGTTTTCCATAGAGTTCATGGTGGACGTGGCCACTAGGGCCGTTACCATGGCAACACATAACGAAATACTGGAAATTAGAAAATACCGTATATTTGTAATTTAACAGCATAAAATATATGGTAAAGCCTCTGATATATGTATTTCAACCTGCCCCACTGACTCCAACTACAATCTGAGCCATTTGAAGTCATGGGAGTGTAAAAAAGGGCCGTTGCTATGGAAACGGTCCCACAAAATGCTTATATTTGTGTAAAATATCTATGATTTATCAATGCAAAATAGAAAACAACTGTCTGCACAATCTTAAATCATGTTTTTCTGTGAGCTAGGACCCTCAGCTCTCATAATCTGCCTGTTTTCCAAAGATTTCATGATGGGCGTGGCCGCTAGGGCCGTTACCATGGTAACATAACGAAATAATGGAATTTAGAAAATACCGTATATTTGTCATTTAGCAGCATGAAATATACATGGTAAGGACTCTAATATATGTATTTTAAGCTGCCCCACTGATTCCAACCACAATCTGAGTCATTTGAAGTCATGGGCGTGTTAAAAAAGGGCCGTTGCTATGGAAACGGTCCCACAAAATGCTGCTATTTGTGGAAAATATCTATGATTTATCAATACAAAAAAGAAAACAACTGTCTGCACAATCTTAAATCATGTTTTTCTGTTAGCTAGGACCCTCAGCTCTCATATTCTTCCTATTTTACATAAAGTTGGTCGTGGGCGTGACCACTAGGGTTGTTACCATGGTAACACACCAAGGAATTGAATTTTAGAAAATACTATATATCTATAATTCAACATCACAAAAACAAATTGTAACCATCTAACTATATGTACTTTGGGGTGCTTGTTTGATTGCAAGCAGAATCAGAGACATTGGAAGGCACCGTCATGTCAAAACATGGCTGTTGCTATAGAAACAGTATGATAAAAATTGAATATTTCTGTAACTAATCAACACAAAACAAAGAACAGGTGTATGTACACCCTAAAATGGTGTTTATGTATCAGCTAAATCTGAGTCATTGGAAGTCACCGTCATGTCAAAACGTGGTTGTTGCTATAGAAATGTCATGGTGAATTAATAAATATTAGTGAAAAAATATGTAACTATCCAATGCATTTTATAAAGTAAGGGTATCCACAACCTGAAATGATGTTTTTCCCCTGTACGTTAGCTAGGACCCTGGATATCATATCCTCCCTGACTGCCACAAAGGTGGATACTGGGCGACCACTCGGGCTGTTACCATGGTAATAAGATAGGAAATAACGTAAATGTGTAATTCAACAACGTGAAAATATTTAGTAGGCATTACATCTATTTCAAGCAGCTCTTTTGAGTGCAATTTTGTTGTGTGCTTTCAAGGTCACAATCAGGTACACGATTATAATTCTTATTATCCGTTTGGTCTCAAACTGACGCCGATGGTGGGTGTGAGCACCAGCCCCATTACTATGGCAACGCACCATCAAAATATTGGAAATTGTTTGAAAATTACATATACATGTATATATACATTCTGTTTCAACAATAGAAAACACAAAATATTGGTCTGGATATACATATCATAAACTTCCAGAGTTATGACACTAAATTACAGTCATAATCCGAATCACTTAAGGCCATAATAATGTCAAAACATGGTTGTTGCCATGGTAGTATTATTATGAAAACTGAGCAATTAAAAAAAAAAGTGACAGATTTTTGTTATTACACATCAGCAATTATGTTGCAAAGACGTTTTTAATCCCCCCATGTGCGGGACCGTTGCAGTAACAACAGCTGATCCTAACTGGTTAGCTGTACTTGAGTAGTTATGCTTCCACCTCTATGCCTAATTGGCGTTGGGAGGGAGGCAATGGAGGCTTTAAATGGATTCACCTCAGTCACAGAACCTAATGTATTCGTAAGATGATAAACTTGTCGGTCTGTAGCTAAACCTGTCTACTTGAAATAAATCTGAGAAGATTGGAATAGAATTTAGCATACTTTCCCCTAATCCTACCCATAAGAAATCTGCGTGTTCATTAAGGATTAACAGCATGGCCAAGGTGGTCTAGAATTTGGACTTCATCAGAAACAGGGCCAAAGAATTGAATTTTTGGGTGCCACATCATATATCAAGTCCAGGACTAAAGTGTTGATACCTGCCTGGAGTTTTATATTTGCTAGAAGGTATTCAAAAGAGTCATTGAGAAGGCCTGTGGTGCAATTGCAGCTCAGCATTCCCATGACTTGCATGATTGGGGTACATGTATATTAGCCATGGACTTGATGTGTTGGGGACCATGAGACCTAAAAGTTTACATATTGGTTGCCCTTACAGTTAAGCTGCAGTTCTTTTGGCTTTAGAGGAGATATTGCGTATAGTTTGTGAGATTGTTCCTCTAATACTATCTTGCCTTAAGCATGGTTGGATAAAGGATGGGGTATATTTTTGGCGGAGTTTAGTGGCTAAGTCCATAATATTTTGAAATTAGTGAACACCAGCGGGTTTGTCTATCTATTTTTTACAGCTTTAAGGCGTTCTGCAGCCTTACTTGAACTGCGTATTCTCTTATTAAAACTTGGTTGACTTTCTTACAAGTCTGATATGGTGAGGCACTCTTATCTGGCTTGAATCACAGGCTAAGAAGGTCATGGTGAGGAGATTATCCAACCCTCCTCCGGTTTGGTTTGGCAGAATAAAGTCAGAACTCAGGATGGAGATATAGGTGTCATCTATACCTCCACCACTATGTTAGAAGAGAATACATTTTTTGCAATACTTGAGTAATGTCTCTATGGTTAGGATGAAGATGATGAGTGAATTCTCACTTCACCCTAGAGGGAATTCAAATTTACTTAGTATAGTTTGGTATGTAATTCTGAAGTCTGTCAATGCCTTATTGTATCTGTTCTTCATGATAACTCTGATGGGTAATCCTCAACCTCATCCAAAGTAGCGGGTGTTGCTGCAAGAGGAATTCTGCTGAAAATGTTCCGTACCTCTATCCCAAGGATGCTCTCTAACTTCTGATTCCTAATGGCATCCATTTATAGAAGTCCTTGAAGGGGCAAAGTGGAATACAAGTAGCTCTCACTCATGTCAACTGGGTGTGGACACTTATGTACCTCAGTTATCATTTCACAGATGACTGTAAACTCAAAACCGACACATTAATTGCAGTTAGCAGTACAGTCAGAAATTAACTTTATAAAAATATATCATTACTAACATTATCTTTCGTGTTGTGACATCACAGAAATATGCCACTATTTTCTAAATATAGATTTCTTGATCATAATCTGCCTTAGCAGCGACCATATTTGGATATGATCATTGGGAATAAATGATTAACATTTTCAATGCAATCATTCAGGCTGCTTGCAATGGAGATATCTAGCATGTCTATACTGTTATTGTTTTAAAATAATGTTCAACTAAAACAATGCCACTTTCTGAAATGCCAATATTTTAAAGATGCTTTTGGTGCTCACAGCCACAGTACAACACCTACCAAGTGGTCAAAGTTAATACTGTAATACAACAGCACGGTAGATGAGAGTATCTCTAAGTACAGTGGTACCTTTTTAATATGAATTGGCTTATAAAATACAATGAATTTTCAGAAGCCTTGCATATCTATTTGAACATTTGCATCCTCGTTTGTCATAGCAAGTGTCCTCCCAGGCATGAACTTGAGGCCTCCAACCTGGAAAATATTGTTGATCTGGATTTGAACCAATAGGACAGTTGCACTTGTTTATAATTCATTATTTAGATACATAAATATCCCTTTCTTAAAAATCAATATTAGCTTTCTTATCATTCTTTTCCTTTAGCAACGGCATATTTTTATATGACTGACCTAAACTAATCCGGCTTTTGATTGCAATTAAAGGCGCAGCTTCAATTGTGTAAAATTAGATGCCTACATTGTACTTCGTTACATTACAAATACATGGTGAAAGCACTGTGGTATATTGGTGAAGACCTTTCACTCTCATACGAGAGCTCTTGGATTCGATCCTTGATCGGTGCTTACATCCCTGGGCAAGTTGTTTTGCCCACATTCGTTTTGCTTGACCCAGATGTATGAAATATGTACAAGGCAATGATAGTTGCAGGGCAGTAATATTACTGATGTGGTTATCCTGGGTAAGTAAGATCAATATTATATTATTATCTATTATTCTAAAACTCTTGTTTTTTGGTGCCTTACCATGGTAGCTACCTTGACAGTCTCACCCACAACCAACTTTGTGCCTACTAGGAAGCTTTCGATTATGATAGCTGAGGGTCCTAGCTGACAGATAAACACCATTTTAAGCTGTATATACCACTTGTTCTTTGTTTTGTGTTGAAATATTCAATTTTTATCATATTGTTTCCATAGCAACAGCCATGTTTTGACATGACGGTGACTTCCAATGACTCTGATTCTACTTGCAATCAAACGGGCACCCCAAAATACATATAGTTATATGGGTACAATTTGTTTTTGTGATGTTGAATTACAGATATATAGTATTTTCTAAAATTCAATTCCTTGGTGTGTTACCATGGTAACAACCCTAGTGGTCACACCCACTACCAACTTTATGTAAAATAGGAAGAATATGAGGGCTGAAGGTCCTAGCTAACAGAAAAACATGATTTAAGATTGTGCAGACAGTTGTTTCTTTCTTGTATTGATAAATCATAGATATTTTCCACAAATAGCAGCATTTTGTGGGACCGTTTCCATAGCAACGGCCCTTTTTTACACGCCCATGACTTCAAATGACTCAGATTGTGGTTGGAATCAGTGGGACAGCTTGAAATACATATATTAGAGGCCTTACCATATATTTTATGCTGCTAAATGACAAATATACGGTATTTTTTAAATTCCAGTATTTCGCTATGTGTTACCATGGTAACAGCCCTAGCGGCCACACCCACCACCACTTTGATGTCAAACAAGCAAATTATGATAGCTGAGGGTCATAACTAATATAAAAACATTATCAAAGACTGTGCAGACATTTTTTTCTTTCTATTTTGTAATGGTTAGTTATAGATTTTTTCACAAATATCAGCTTTTTGTTGGACCGTTTCCATAGCAACGGCCTTTTTTGACACGCCAATGACTTTAAATGGCTCAGATTGTGATTCCAATCTATCAGCCAGCTTGAAATACACATAATGGGATACTTACCATATATTTTATAGCTATTGAATTACAAAGATGCAGTATTTTCTAAAAATCCAGTATTTTTGGTGTGTTACCATAGTAACGGTCCTACAGGCCACACCCACCACCAACTGTACATGAAATAGGCAGATTATGATAGCTGAGGGTCCTAGCTAATAGAAAAACATACTTTAGGCTTGTGCATACACCTTTTTGGCTATTTCATATTTATAAGTTTGGAAAGTTGTCAAAAAACCCGCTTTTTATGGTACCGTTTCCATAGTAACGGCCATTTTTTGACACGCCCATGACTTTAAATGGCTCTGATTATGGTTGCAATCGATTGGGCACCTTAAAATACATATATTAGGATGCTTACCAAGTATTCTTAGATTCGTAAATTGGAATTATATGACTTTTCCTAAAATTCATATTTTTCTTGATCCGTTACCATGGTAACGGCCCTGGTGGCCACACCCACCACCAACTTTATGGCAAACAAGCAGATTCTGATAGCTGAGGGTCCTAGCTAACAGAAAAACATCATTTAAAATTGTGCCTAAGGGGGGGGGGGACCTTTTCGGTTTCTGGCCCATGGACTATTAGTGTGTAATATGCTTTTCACACTATGCTTTTCACACTTACTTTTCTTAACCCCGTACTATCCTTAACTCCGGACTATCCTTAACCCCGGACTATCGTTTTTGCTTTTCACACTTGTTTTTTTAATCCCATATTAAGTGCTTAGCCGGGGTTGAGAGATTTTCCGCTTTTCACACTTGCGCTTGCTTAACCCCGGACTATCCGATAGCTCATGAATATTGATATCTTCATTGACAGGATGGCTGACTTATCAAGCCCAAAGGACGCACAAATCAACTGGCTTACTAAGCATCAACAATTAGCCTGATGTATAACACTACTACCTCATACGAAAGAAGAAGAGCTATCTTCACTACCGCGCATGCCTCGTAAAATACTAGTCGTCAAGATCAAGCATGTACTACATGTACATGTATATGTACATGTACTTGCAACGCATGAAGCCTAGCCGAGGTAAACAGGTACATTGAGGCCGGTACATCATCCACTTGCAAACGGATAAAAAGGGTACCTTTTCAGCAATAAGCGCATAACCCGGGTAACGCGTTTAGGGTATAAAAAAGCAAAATCAAGAGGGTATCAAATTCAGAGACTGATAAGAAGAAGATCCGCGGAAGGAGGGGGGGGGGGGGGTATAGTTCGGTAATGTGCTCCAAATTAGGTTACATTTCTTTTACGGTTCCTTTTTGGCTAAAAAGAGGTCTATGATGATGATGTAGGCCTAATCCTCAAATATAGGATGTAAAATACCAAGCAAGATATAAAATCGCCATTAATGGTATAAAAATCAGAGATAGACGGGTTTCCCTGTTTAGGGAATCAAAATCTGCCCCTACTTCAATCTGCTTTTTAATTCAGCAAGTGATTTAAGCGGATAATGTACAGGTCTCAATGAGACATCCCCTGGGGCGGTCGTCGCGATCGATTCGGATCGATTCAGAAGCCCGTAAACTTTTCTGCCCTTTATTTGTGAAAATTCGGCTCCTTTGGAACTTTCATTTATGTAAGCATTCCATTACTTTCTAAATTGAACTTTCAACAGTTTAAAAAAAAAAAATTTTATTCATTTATCTTTGGGGGTGAAGGGGTGAAGGGCAGGGACATAATTATAACTGTTAGATTTAAAAAAAAAAAAAAGAGGAGGGGGATTTCGGCCACTTCATATTTTAGGACTCTTTATAATCAATTTGATTTATTTCTACTTTTTACTTATATCATGGAAGCATATACTAGGGTAAACTTCCTTTTACGACAGCCACCCAACATGAAAACAATGTATAGGGTTAGGGTTGGGGTGAGGGTTTAGGGTTTAGGGTTAGGGTTTAGTGTTTACGTAACCGCACATTTGGGTGTCTGTCGCATAAGTCATTATATTATCAACAACGACAGTGACATGAAAGGGGAAAATGGCCCTCATACCAGTGGCGTATCTAGGTATTCTGGTGCCCGGGGCAAACTATCAAATCTGCGCCCCCCCCCCCCCCCCCACCATGCCCAAACTCAGATTAATGAGCGTTTTAAATTTAGAAATGATGACACTACGTGAAAGTGAGTTTTGATGCACATAACCCGGGGTTATTATATAAGCGAGGGAGCAACGCGACCGAGCAGCAGATTCCCCCCCCCCCCTAATTTTCACCCCTCAAATTGAAATTTCTTATGTATTCTAAAAATATCCAAGGGAATACAGCGACCTAGCAATATATTTTTTGTTGAAATTTTGAACATTCCTATTTTGGGGGCGCAAAATAAATGAAATCCCTGAAGAAATACATTTGAGGAATTTAGGCAATTGCAAGGCAAATTTATGATTTCTTTCGAATGTTCTATAGGCCTACCTTGAAAGTGCTTTTTATGCACTTATATCCCATCTGGGGGCGCAAAATTTAACAAGCTCCTGCCTAATGCGGGGAAGGGGGTGGGGGCAAAGAAACTAGAGTCAATTGGAATTTGAACGTAATTATGCGAGGGAGCGAAGCGACCGAGTTTTAAAAAGTTTCCGCATTACAAACCCTATAAAACACAATTTCTTACGCATTTTGTCCTTGACTGGGGCGCAAATAACCCTAAAAGACCATAACATTTATTTTATTTCTCGCCCTTTTCTTTCTCTCTTTTGCGTTTTTTGCGCCCCCCCCCCCCATTCAAGTGCCGCCCGGGACACGTGCCCCCTCTGCCCCCATAAATACGCCACTGCCTCATACCGTTGGAAACATGTTATTGTATATATCGCCTCAAATATATTATTCATTCCCTTATGACAGACTAAACCGATCTGTAGACATCATTCGGGGAGGGGAGGTGTAGGAGACCACGTCACTTAGGAATATCGGTTGCCACGGTGTAAAGAAGGAGACCCCCCCCCCCCCCCACACCAAAATTTTCTTCGAAAATATTTCTACTATGATATGAATACGATGGGGGGGGGGGGGGGGGGGGGGGTAGTAGGGAAAAGTCAATCCGTCGGTCCTCCCAAGACCCATATAAGGGGGCAGTAATCTCCCTGAAAAGAAAATGACAATAAATTCATTTTTTTCCTCATTTTTGTATCCTTTAAAAGGGACGTACCGCGAATTATGCATGTTATGTTTTCATGGCCTTAATTTCTCTTGAGTATTAAACACCAGAAACATGGCAAGATCAAATCGCTCCCTCTAGCTCTATGCATGGATATACTCACTGGCGTAGACAGGGGGCACAGGGGAGCCATGGCCCCTCCTATTCAGCCACTAAAAAAAGAAGGAAAAAAAAAGCGAGAGCGAAAAAGCGGGGGAAGAGGGAAACTCCCCCCTTCCCTGCACCCATCCCTGTTACAGTGCAGTATTACGTCCAAATAACTAAAAAGCAGTCCGGACGTTGAAATAACTTTCCTCCTAAAAAAAAGTGCTACGAGCCGTTATCTTTCTCTAAAATTTGCTATAAAACGTCAGAGCTTTCGCATATGGGAGGGGGAAAACTTCCCCCTCCCTGCACCGACCCCCTGGGGAGCACGCTTTGCGTGCTCACCACCAATTTCGCACTCTTTGCGTGCTCACAACCGCCCCCTAAAATGAAATCCTGGCTATGCTGTTGGATCCTTCACGTCTGCCCCCCCCCCCCCCCACTATTGAAAAATCCTGGCTACGCCTGTGGGCTATACTATGGATATACTATTTTAATTATATCCATGCTCTATGTGCGAGAATCCCGCCCGGGTGTAAATGAGATCGTGTGTCATCCACAGGCCACTGGGCCGACGTAACATAAATAAAATCATTATTAAGTTATTCATAAAGTAAAACAATCGTCATTTAGTCTTCATCAAAATGAAAATGTATTTTCTTCAGACCTGTAAGATTTGGATAAGTAACACATAATATTAAATACTTCTTGGTAAAAAAATATCACTTTACCCGATTTTCTTTTTATTCACTTTATTGTTGTGACAAATATGGGGTACGGTGATTAATCATTAACACAGCTAGCGCCCGTGGATGTCCACGGGCTGCTTCTGCCAGTATTATTGTAAAACAATATCATTCTTTCATGACGAGCAAATGACCGCTCAAGTCACTGACGCGGTCAGCAAAATGACGCCTCGTGTGAGTTAGGCTTAATGAATAATGCAAAAAATTGCTACGAATTATTGGCGCATTCAACAAAATAATTGCCTTCATATAGGAATGTCTTTTGAGCAGCTAACTAGGACAGCTGCAGACGGAAAGTTATGGAGAACCTGTGACTCAAGATCCATCACATTGTTGACCCAACGGCCTCCAGGCTATGCATGGGACATAGAAGAGGCTTGTGCAAGTCAGACTGTTTTGTTTTATTTTGTTTATTTTGTTCACTGTTTTCACACAATTTCACACGAATGTCCCAGTTTGTCTGTAAATGTGTGTTCCCAGTACAGTATATTGTCCCCACCCAGAGTGAGGGAAGGGCCGTACACTTTTTTGTTAGGCAAATTTTGGTCAGGGTACTTGCTTCTACTTTTGCTTCTACGTTGATTCTTGGTAGACCGTCTGGTATCTCGCTAACGTCATATCCGGTGTAAGGTGAACATCTTTTCACATTATTTTGTCGGCTCTGCACACCCCCCCCCCCCCCCCCCGTCACTCTCTAGATACACCACTGAAAGTGATATGCTGTATCAGATCTGTGTGACTTGTGCTTAATAAATCGTGAAAGTTCAGCTTCTTGTCATGAAATCTTCATAAATTCCCTTTTTAGCTTTTGATCACACCTAATCATGCTGATGGAGACCCGCTAAGCAGGGGCGGATCCAGGATTCAGTATAAGGGGGGGGGGGGGTGGGCACACAAATGCAGGTTTGTCAACTATTGGAAAAGGCAGACCCGTATTTTTTTGGTCTTGCCAGCTTCTCGAAAAATAAAAAAATAAAAAAAATAAAGTTTTCATTCTAAAAGGGGGGGTGGGGGTACAATCGACAAAAGGTCCGGAAGTGCCCCCCCCCCCGGATCCGCCAATGCCGCTAAGGACCTTATTTTATAATGAACATTATCATATGTTTTTAAACTAGTTACCTTGATTGCAGTTAGTGAAAGTGCTATCCATATTATATCTAGCTTTTTATAACGGCCTAGCAAATATAGGCCTATTCGTTTCCCCTGGTCGTTTCCCGCTTGCACAGCTGCACACAAAAGAAACAAGGTCTAACCTTGACTGTGCATCAATCTGCTAATTACTCAACGCGATGCCATATTTATTATTTCTTTTAAATTCGAAGTTGATAAGTGGTACCGGGTTTCATGTGGACAAAATAAAAGAGAGTGGAACAATCGAGGGGCGGGGACTGTAAAGGGGTAACCCAGTCAATTAAATTTACTGAGTTGAGCTACGATCCCTATAATCCTCCCTTTTCCCCTTCATAATTCTCTCTCACCCTCCCCCCCCCCCCCCATCTCTCTCTCTCTCTCTCTCTCTCTCTCTCTCTCTCTCTCTCTCTCTATCTTTCTCCCATCCCCTCTCTCTCTCTCCCTCCACCTACCCCCCCCCCCCCCCTCTTTCTCTCTCTCTGTTTCGGATATTGTGGGGCAAGTACAGTACTCTATCGATCCCTCTCCGTTTCCCCCTTCCAATTAAGTGCAACGCCACTAGGCATTATATTTTATTTGCTATTTAGCATTTACCTAATTAACTCAGCACACACTAGCGTACCCAATTGGGGGGGGGGGGGGGGGGGGAGGGCAGGGCAAAGGGGCAGACTGCCCCCTGACAACTTTTTACTCAATTTTTTGTTTGTTTGCTTATGAGAGAATTGGACACCATAAAATCTTGCATCCCCCCACTGAGCGACTTTTCAAGGGCTGGCGAGAAGAAAAAAAATATGGATCTCCCTCCAAACAGTTTCCGCTCATCATTTCCTCGCAACTTTTGCCCCTCTTGACGCCAAGGTCCCGGTAAGCCACTGTCACCACAATTATTTAAACCTGGCCTGCTTTCAAATCGACGTCTATGGCCAGTACATTTATACTTTTAGATTCTATACTAAAAGGAAGGTTATAAACTATTAAGGCATTGACGTGTTTTTCCTCTAATATGCAAAGTTTGTATGAATAACCTTTTCATGATTTTTTAATCCCCAATCTAGCTAACGACAGTCTTACACAAGGTACTTTTATTTCATACGCCAAAGCATGCTTCCTGTCAGTTGAAATCTTCTTTTGGGGGTCACCCCATCATTGCCTTTATCACCATCACCATCTTCATCATCACCTTCATATCTAATATTAACATCACATACTTATATCGCGCAAATCATATGTACCTATGCATTGGCGGATCCAGGGGGGCACAGCCGGCCCGTGCCCCCCCCCCCCCCCTTTTGGAAGAGAAGTATGAATTTTGACCATAGAGGACCCGCCATTTTCTCGATTGTGCCCCCCTTTAGAGTGAAGACCTTTTTTTTTTTTTGCTTGTCAGGGAATTATGGAGGGAAACTGTACCCCCATAACCCCTTAATGAGCGATTTTTGAAGGTTTGGCAACCCCCCCCCCCCCCTTGGGGAAGAAAGGAGAGACTTTTGGAAAGGTGTAAGGTTTCTGTTTGGTAAGTATTGGGTAAGTAGTAATTCAGTCAAATAAGTAGCTAGAGCCAATTGTTTGAGGTACTTAAAAACGTAAGACAAGGATTGTTACTCGATTCCAGCACAAACGGGTAACCAGTGTAGTTTCTTCCATATAAGAAAGATAGATTCACTTGAACGGGACCTCGTAAGATGCTGCGCAGCAGAATTTTGTTTTATTCGGTTCAGTTGGGGCATAGGTAGATTGCAGAGGAGAGCATTACAATTATCAATATTGTGACACATAACGAGGCTATGAAACTAGTCTTTCTGTCAATTCCTCATCTAATAATGTCCGATTGTGCTTTTCTATATAAGGAGAAGGAGGCTGCATGGCAAACCGTACTTACTTGATTGACCATCATCAAACACTAATGGTCAAGGCTCATGGCCCTCGGTTTGACAAAATGAGGATGCATGAATAACCAATTTTGTTCATTCAAGACACCACACAACTAATTGTATAGGATGTAGGACGCTTTTGTGTATAACGTTAATACATCAAAGCCCTCAGTTATGTTACTACACTTTGAAATATTTGTTACTGTATTCATCACAAACATATTTTAACAAACCTAATGACCAAGGGCATACAGGCAAATTTTCAAGGTGGGGGGTGGGGGGAGGGGGTTGGCGGAGGCTTTGTGCCGAATACCAACTTTTGTGTTTTCTAAGAAAAAAATTTCAAGCGAACAAAAATTTTGAAACTCTTTGTAGTGAAAATAAATGTATACAGATGACATACACTGTACATGTATTCTGGCATCTCCCTGCCCAAATATGAGTGGTGCTTGCCCAAATATCGGAACTTTAAAAATCCTCTAGGTGCCGCAGCCCCCCCCCCCCCCCCCCCCCCCTTGACTATGACTGTGGAACTATGTTCAATTATCCATCTGTCTTTGCTTATTACTCACATATTTCACACTTCTGTCAATAGACTGCTTTGGTAATGTATGCAAATTGTATGCAAATTTTATGCATACCTTTCAAACAAAGGTGTTCTTGACAACCTGAAAGCTTGCCGGGCATAGCAACAAATGTATGCAAACTGGATTCCAAGCATTGAGGCTCATTTATAAAAGGCATGTTCATGGATAGCTCGTCACTCCGTGCTCAGAGAATATATGTGCATAAATTTGTATACATTACAGAAGCAGTCTATTCCATTCAGATGTCATTTCATTGAAGGGTTAAAATATTCACTGTGCATTTTACATATTCTCTAAAACTCAATTTTTCTTATGACCACAACTCAAAACTAATACAAATGTTCACGAGCACAAAATCAATTAACAAACAGTCATCAGCGTTCATTCTTAAGAAGCAAATATTTACAAACGATTACATTCACCAGTTTATTGTATAAGAAAATTGTCTTACAATTTATTTACAAGGAAATACAAAGAACTTTACCACAAAATACATTTGTTTGACAAGAGAGTCAAGCAGCAGAAACTAGTGAACAATGTCAGGTGACCCAGAAAAATGGCTAAACTCAACCCATCTTAACATAGATACAAAATTTCATTGAAACTTTTATTAATGTCAATAATGATTTACCCAGACTACTGATAGAAAACAGATATATGCTTATCAGAAGCAACATAAACATTTGGGAAAAATAAACATTGTATCTCACATACCATTATATTTTGTACTTTGTAAACTCATTTAGTTATAAAGTTTGTACCAGTCAAAAGCAAATTTCCCAATGGGCAATACATCCTCAATTTCAATTTCATGAATCTAGCAACAGGATTGGCAAAAATAAGGTCACATGACGAAGGATAGATTGCCTATCCTAGCCATTGTAGGTATGGTAAATACATACTATTCCACATGAAAAAAGGTCTCTTTTTTGGTGTTGCCACATAAACATACACTCTAATATACACTAAGGTTTTGCAAAATATCAGTGTTTTTATATCAATGTTTTACATGCCCCATAACATATGCATAGGCCACTGTGGCATAGGTTTATACAAAAAACGGTACGTCGATCGGAAAGTGCTGCTTGAGAATTCAACAATTCTGTGCATGCTCAGATCGTGCCGAATAAATATCTAGGTCAGCGTAACTTTTCTAAAACCATTGTCACTGAGGAATACATAGCAAAGAATCATCGCCTTTAATACTTGGGTGGATGGGTGAACAAACTATGCTTGCCTTGGCCTCAGTGATCTTGAGGGTCTTACTTGGCACACTATCTTCCCTTGTGGCAAGTGGCTTAAGAAGCTGGAACCCCAGGGATTTGCTTGATACATGGCCATCATTTTTTGCTAAAATGACACTGTGTTTGCTCAAGTTTTGAAGAGATATATGGCATACTTTGTGTCAGAAATGATACAAGATTAATCAGTAAAAGGAATTCTTGTTTAATTTTAAGTAAAAGTTTTGTGTACATTAGTGTGTATGTTTATGCTGCTTGAGAATTCAACAAGAATTCAACAAGAATTCAACAAGAATTCAACAAGAATTCAATTCGACATTTGGCTCTCCATCACATTACAAATATCACAGGCATTAGCACCTATAAAACAAATGTGAAAACTCAGAAACAGGTGACAGGGTCATTCATCATGAATGAAAGAAACATACCCAGCTGTGTCAATATTGTCCATCTTTTAAAATTAGGCAAACTGTCTGGACAGAGTGCTCAAGGACGAAGCTCTAGTAGAGATGTCAACTTGATAAAACATTCAGCAGGTACTCTAAAAAAAATCTGATACGTCAGTAAGATACGGGACATAATACCTTGGAATTACCCAATACAATAAGTTTACAAGTCCGGACATTTCCGACAGAAAGATGTTGCTCAGTTGGAGTCAGTTCGATGATACCAGAATCTTGCTCTGAAGTCATCACTACACGTCACAAAGCCTGGCCCAGTCGGGGAATGGATGATGCAACTTACAACATTGTTGTGACCTGGGAATGAAAACAAAATGACAGGAATAAACCCATTGCCTATGGGAACCACATCATCCCTATATTAAGCCTATGGAAATTAATTTGGTAGTCAAGGGGTTAAAATAATTTGAGCTTTACCCTACAAATTTCAGAAAACACAAAAAAGAGACCACTGGATGTTACTCTGAGGCAACTCTTAAAGGAGAATGAAACTCTGGGGAAATATCCATTTTAATGAAAAGAGAGGATAGACAAATCCTGACATAATAGGATTATCATCAACACAAAACGAAGCATGATAGCAGCATATCTGATAGAAAAAGCAACCTTGACAACTCGTAAGAAATTATATAGGAACCAATTGGCATATGGGATTATACTCTACAATAATTAATGTTGCTATCCTTAGAAAAAAAAAATAAAAAAATAACAGAATGATTATATATTTGTGTACAGTTACATGCTGTCAATAGACAATGGCTTGCATTTTAATTAGCTAATTATTCAAAAAAATTGCATAATTGATTAAAATTAATCACACCATCAGATTCAGCATGTGAAGATCTATCGACATGCAAATTTTCAAGTTCATTGGACATTGCGTTTCCGAGATCAATGGGGGGGGGGGGGACTCCCAGGCCCCCCCCCCCCCCCAGTATTTTCATGGAGCAAAATAGCCCAGTTCAGTAAGGGTTAACTTAAACCATGGTTTAAAGCTGTGGTTTAACTATGGGCAGCCAAAAATGTCAAAACTTTGTTTACACGGTATGTTCCTTAGGTTTACTGGATTCTGGTCTCATGCTTTAATGGTCAAGAAAACTATTGTACTTATCATTCCCAGACAGTTTTTAAAAGTTTGAGTACCAAAAATGCTGATAAATTGAATATCTACTGTTAGAGATTTGTGTCACATTTGGCTGCCCATAGATAAACAACACATTTAGACCATGGTTTAAGTTAAACCGGAGTTTAGAATACGGGCCTGTGAAGCTACCATAACCCTATTCCAACTGGGCTATTTGACCCCCTGTTTTTACTGGGGGGGGTCAATCTGACCCCCCCTTCAGATCTCGGCCGCTGATCGCGCGATTGCCGCGAAATTTTGCCTGAACATAGAGCCGGATGTAAGCTACAAGATTATAAAGTTAAATTTAAGAAAATTATTGATTTTCTAGTTTTAATTAATTAATTATGCAAATTTATGCATGAATTTATGTTTTTGCCTGTAACTCCATAAAAAAGGCTGAAAGAACGCTAATTTTTTGTGTCAGTATTCCTCAAGACACATTGAACAATTTCCTTGCAAAAAAAATCCACAATCAAAATTAATTTCTTATGTTTTTTATTGTTTTGCTAATTTCTTATGTATTTTATTGTTTTTTCGATCTTTTGTTTTCTATTGTTTTTTTGCCGAAATTTGTTGGGGACAGTTTTTCAAGCTTATTTACATTAGAATAAATTAATTTCAATGATTTAAATTTGAAATAATCTAATTAATATCAATTTAACCCCAAAACAGAATTTGCATTGGATTTGCACACAAAATCACAAATTTGAGCTGTTTTGGGGCCGGCGTGCATGTACAAAACATTATGTAATTTCGGAACGGTCTACCCGGACATCGCAAATTTGGTCTCAAAATATGCGGGAGACTTCAAAGAAAAAAGTCATGAAATGGCGCGGAAAAATCTTTGCGCGTTGCAGAATTATCGCGAAAAAAGTCGAGGGGGGGGGTCAAATTGACCCCCCCCCCCAGTAGGAATAGGGTTAAGGTAAATTATATTCTTAAAAAATTGTATGTATCGTGTTACTTACTCTACTGACAGAAATTTTGTTAGCATTTTGAACAAACAGACAAAGAAGTCATAGAAGTCATAGAATAATAAAAACAGATTTATAAGTGCAGGATAAGTTAGGATATTCTTCAAGTCAAGTTGGCCACCCATAGTAAATTGGAAGTTCACACCACAGTTTGAGTTTAAACCATCTTTGTGAATTCAGGCCAATGTCCCTATGGTTGGAGGCAAATCTTACCTAATGATAGCAACTTGTTTCTCTCTGCATTCCTGGAATCCCAGCAACATAAACTCAAAGTCTTCTCATCTGGGAAGAATACTACACAGAAAAAAAATGACACAAAAAACAAATACAATATGGCAAGTCTTGTTTTTCATTATACAGTAAGAAATGCACTTCATCATGCAACCCATGTAGGCTATAGATCACGACCTTAACCCTTTCAATCCCAAATTATGGTGAAATGTTCAGATATATTTTGTGATTTTTTTTCTGCACTATTTTCATACTAAATATGACAAAATTTTTTTAAAAAGTGGAAAAAATGTAGTGTTAATTAAATCACTGAATAGGGACTCAAAAGTCCCATCAGACAGGAAAGGGGTGAAGAATGCATGCCATTTTTTTTACAAACAAGCTTAGTCTGATCTGGGACTGAAAAGTCCCGTCGGCCTTGAAAGGGTTAAATCAACCCTTCCAATTCTGCTGCTTCCCCTCTTTCTCGCTCTCTCTCTCTCCTGGACAGAGCTCTCCCTCACCCTCTCTCCCCCCCCCCATCTCTGTCTGTCTGTCGTCTGCCTGTCTCTCTCTCCTCCCTCTCTCTTACTTTCAGTCTTCTTTTATCTTCCCCTACAAACACATATAGTAAGCCACCGCTCTTTGCCTTTACCATATATGTATGAATGATCAAAGCCTGTTCTCTACCCTTGCCCCCACACACCATACAGATACCCATCCTTCTCTCTCTTCACCTGATGTTGATCTTCACCATCTGTAAAAAAAAATGCCAATTGTTCTTTATCCTCCTCACATACAAATAAAGCAAACAAACTCCTGCATCATAATCCTTTATATGACTGAGAATTATTCTCTCCCTGCCTCTTCCACCACCCCTTAAAGATCACATTGCAAGAAAATTCCATCAAAATAAATATTGGCTTTAATACTTATTATTGCATAGATGGCATAAATTATACAAGGTTATCCAAATTCAACGCTTGGAAACATTTGAATTAATGATTATTATCAATTATAAAACGGTAAAATACAGCCCCCGATATAGCAGCTGAAGAGCTCCTTGAACGCTGCTGAGATGTGTGACGACACACGAAGGACCAGTCCTGTCTAAGCAGACGATGTCCCATAACATCTTACACATTTTTCAGTGCCTGTTTTTTCATCTCCTCTTCACTTATTTCTCTTACTTGACTAGCGTCAGTCTTAATGTTAGTCTGTTGCCTCACTCTTAACCTCGTGTATGGTATTATTTTGATGAAAAATGCAGCGTTAAAAAAATAAAGGAATCAGTCACTTGTAAACAAAATAAGACGCCATTGTATTTTCAGCTGCTTGCACCGGGGCATGTTCGGCGTTTCAAGAGGGAACGAATACAATCTGTGATATTATTCGGAGGGCTTTTCAATTTGAAAATGGGGTTTATTTCATTGATCATTGACCCTTCTCCTGTGTATTTACAATCAAACGGTTTTAGTTATCAGAATCAGTTTCACTTTCCCTTTTAGAATGGTGTGAAATAAGGTCATGTTAAATATACCAAACTCTTTATAATTTGATAAATAATTGCATTGCCATTACGTTCATTCATTATAGGACGTCGTCTGCTTAAGCAGGATCGATCCCTAGTGTGACGACATCAAAACATCGCTATATTTCTGGCGAATCCTCGGATATTCCAGATGCTTAGAAGAGCTTTTATTTATGTTGTTTTTATAATCATCAGATACGCAGTTGACATAAAACTTATACGATTGCCATCTGTAAGCTTCCCAGTTTCTAGTGATACATTAATTGCCATATTTGTGATTTTCTTGCAATGTGATCTTTAAACACCGAGCAACCTCTCCCTTACCGTAATCCTCTGTATGATTGAACACAGCCTGTGTAGTAGTCTTCTGTTGATCAGACCCAGCTCCTGTGTACGTGATGAGTGTCCTACTGGTGGAGATCTCCCAGAGTTTCACCAAGGAGTCCTTCCCACTGGATAGAACATACTGTTGAAAGGGGTAAAATGGTAAACAATCAGATCTTATTCTATGCAAAACAATTTGCACTACATCAATATTTCCCCATTCAAACAGGACTTTGTGATGAGGCAGTGACCTATCGGTGAGCAAAGTGAAGTGAACATGCATAACCAAGACTTTAATTCATGCCAACAGTCGGTGGTGATGCATTATGTACCCATCTTTAACATGTATCAAAACAGAACCACTCAACTGCTTCTTGTTTTTGTTTTTGTTTTTTGATCCATATGGTGGGCCAAATACACCCATATGGCTAACATTTAAGAAACCCAGAAGAGTGCCGCCTGGATCCTTCTTACCTTTCCATTCCTTGAGAACCTCACAGAGCAAACGGGGCTACCCCCATGGGCCTCTGTGAGGGTGTTGATACACCTGTTACTAACACCATCCCAGAGTTTGATGGTTCCATCTTTACTGCAAGATGCATACATGTTGGCAAGTGGACTGTATTCCATCTGTAAATGTTTAAAAGAAACATTGCTTTATCAATCAGATCTCCTTTTATTAGAAACATGTGAAATAGTTCTCTATTTAAATTGGTACATTGGCCATAACTCAACTGTACCTTTGATAATTTGTCAGAGGTTATAAAGAGAGAATTTGAGAAAGGAAGAGAGGGAGGGAAGAGTAAGTGAGAAACAAGAGTCAGAGAGATAGAAGAAATAAGAAGGGAGGAAAAGGGAGATGTGGATGATGGATGAGAGGGCATAGAAAAGGTGAGAACAGCTGAAATAGAGACAGAGAATGGTAGAAGGAAAGTAATAAAGCAATGGAACATTCAAACTTGCTATGCTGATATGAAATTAAGTATCAAACCTCAATAATTAATGATGTATTTATACTTACCATATTGATCATAGCTTTATGTTGGTCATTGGGATTGCAAGACACAAAGCACTGTGCAGTGTTCACATCGTACAGTCTCACTGTAAAAAGAAATTAATCAATAAATTTGCGGCATTAACCATACAGTCTTCTAAACATATTTGAGTGCAAAGTGGAAAATTGAGAACATTTCTTTTTTTCTTAAACACCTGGCATTCAGAATCTTTTTATTTTTTATTTTTTTTTGCAAAACAATGAAAAATTCAGAATCTCAGGTATGAATAAGAAGTCAAAAGTAAGAGGGAGAATAACACTGTCATGATTTAATGGTTAATCTTACTGCTATGGCTGGGACTAAAATCTGGGAATTCTGATCGGGCCTGAGAGCTGCGGGTCCCGGGTCAAAATACTGGAAGCTCGTTACAAACTTTGAAAGTCGAAAACCTGGAATTACATTCTATCATTCTTGTAAGGATTTGAATTTATTATTTATTTTACTGTAGTTTACCACTTGTAGTACTTGTCTAGTGATGTATTTGAACTCATTTTGTTGACATTTTAATGATAATTCTTACTCTTAAGAAAAAAACTGCAATCAGACCCATGTGTTTAAAATCATGTCATGTTTTTTTTTACGGCTACAGGAAACCATCAATCGTAGACTTTTTGTCCACTTTATATACCTTTTAGCGGTTAAAAATTTGTGTACTGATTTTCGGGTAACCGGGTTCCCGCCCGAAAATTAGGTCGGGTTCCCGAAAATTAAAATACACAAAATTCCCACGCCTACTTACTGCCATTAGAAGAAGATAGAAAAGTACTGCTCATCAGTCTTGGTAGTATAGCCAGGCTATACATTGCTTTAAACTTTTTTCCATTTCACACACTTATAGCCAACTAATGCATGAGGCATTAAACAAATTTGAATAAACACAGCATATCTGCCAACCTTCCACAGGAAAATATAGAAATATCACAGTAAAATAAGGAATACAGTGTATTTTGGATACTTTCACACATAAGTTTTCATAAAAAGAGGGGAAATCTATAGCTCATAACATTAGTTTGAAAGCTGAAAAAGATGAATCATTCCTCCAAAATAGGAATGGTTGGCAGGTATGATCATTGATGCAGGTATGATCATTGATGCAGTAGTAAAATAACATAAGGGTACAGTGCACATTATGACTCCGTATACTGTAGCATAGAGATCAGTTTCTCTGGCCATCCATTTGCACGTAACGTGGATCTTGTTTGGCAATGGCAGTTTCTTCATTGTGGTTCACTGTGTCATAACAACAATAATATTTAGCTATATTTAGTGGATGCTTAAAGGGGTACTCCACCCCAAAATCACATTGACTTGAATAAATAGAGTAAAATTAAACAAGCAAAACAGTGAAGATTTTATCAAAATCAGATGAAAAATAACAAAGTTATGGAATTTTTAAGTTTTGCATTATTTTGTGAAACAGTGATATGCATTATGCAAATGAGTAAGCTGATGATGTCATTTTTTGATAGATATACATAAAGAATCTCTCCCTTGTATCAAAATAAGTTACAGTAAGGCTGATTTTACACATTCCATGAGAAGCCAAACCATGTTTTACATTCTTGGAGCAGAAAATTGAAATATTCGTAATTTCATATAATAAAATACGAAAGAAAAAGTGGGCTTGTGACGTCATCACCCCACTCATTTTGAGCCTCGTTCACTGTTTTGGGAAACAATGCAAACTTCAAAATGCTGTAACTTTGTTATTTTTCATTTGCTTGTTTAAGTTTACTCTTTTTATTCAAATCAACTTGATCTCAGGTTGGAGTACCCCTTTAAGGTTCCCTACAAAATACAACGGGTACATTTGTGAGAAATTCCAGGCAAGGATTTCTTGTCACCGTGGGGGGGGGGGGGGGGGGGCATTTCACCAAGTGTCTTGTCAGTGATTTTTACCGACAAATTTGCTCTCAGCCAATCAGATGCAAGGATTTCAGTAGCTTATAACAGTTATTACAACTTGTCACTGATAACAAGTTTTATGGAACAGGCACCTGGTAATCATTGATCAACCAAGCAACAAGAACTCACAAGTAGGGTGTTCCGTTGCAACCAGTAAGAAGTCTCCACAAGGATGGAATGTCGTAAATCGGATGGGAGACACCTCCTGAATGGACTTGGCTGATTTCTTCACGGTGGACTTTGAGAAATCAAAGAGCTTGACGGTGCAGTCTTTACCTCCTGATACCAGGATGGGCCAAGATGGATGAAAGTCAAGAGCTGTGATATCCTGTGAATTGAAACAATGAATTGAATGAAATGACTGTCACAAATGTGCTTCCACCTAACTGCATTATATCGTCATCGGGGGATGTCACCTTGTATCAAATTCTATATCAAGCATTTTCTTTTATAATTTGCAGCTAAGAACCAATTTGATGTTAAGATAAACCAATGTTTCACATATCTGCAAAAGCAAAGCCACAAGCAACCTGTATAAGGAAAGTTGTCATTGCTCTTAATGTATTAAACATGAACATTTTTTCGGTCTCCATTGATGCAACACTGTTACATGGCATAACTAAGAGAAAACGTTAGTTTACTCATAATAATATATAAGTAATCAACTTGAAATTACTTACATCAACATGATCATAGAGTGTCCGAATGACAGGATGGCTCTCCACTGTATCTGTTGTAGGGGCTGAGGCAGCACTCTTGGCTAACATACGCTCCACATCCAGGATCTAATAGTCAGAAGAATACAACATTTCTATTACAAATCATCAAGGAGTTACAAACCCAATTACCTACTTTCCCAGAGCAACAGAGGTGTGCCAAAATGCAAGCAAATGAAAATCATATTGATTTCCTAGTGGTACACACACTCTTAGCTGAAAACAGTTTTATGCAAAATTATATTCCATCCAGTTACTCATGGGTATATATTTAAACAATCCGAAGTAAATCATGAATGGAGGTAAGACCCTAAAATCCTGTCATGTCAATGATGTAAAATTGTTAAGAATATTATTTTTAAGTGCTTCTTTATTGACATTTACAAGGAAATATCAGACGTCAACTTCGTCGTCAAGCGTTTTGTGAGGTGAATAATGAGAATATTTTTTTCTTCACAATTCCTCAAAATACTTTTCCAAGTTCAGACTCATTCTTTCATAACCCAAACCCTTGTTAGAACTCACTCACTAACTTTCAGCATATAGTTGAAGCACAACTACAATGCAATATAATTATAATCTCTTTTATTTGAAGTATGAAACAATATCCCAACAGTAGTTACTAAAAATTGGAAAGCAATAGTCATTTCATTTTAATGAAAATACCTTGATTGAAGCATCACTTGATCCTGTTGCAATCAGCTGACCTATACAAAAAACATGAAGAATAAATTGAATCTCTTAAATTTCAAATTTCAGCTCAAACAAATCAAGAATATTCTCCCAAAATCTGGTGCAATGCAAGAAACTAATTACCCCATTGAAAATGTAAACATTTTCATAATTACACTATTTGAATAACTTCAAACACTCACATTTTCAAATCTAAAAAAAGATGGTAGATGAAAATTACATGTGGTCAAATCTGACTTGTTATTCCACACTCTTCATCTTTAATTTATACGTATTACCAAGGACTTCATCACTGTTTAACCTGGCTTATATTCAATAATTTAAAATATTATGCCAAAATATAAAATACTTTATAATTCATTCCATTAAAAAATAATATAAACAAGAGTTAGTGCCTACTAAGGGGTACCAAACACGAAACAAAATTTTGCTGTGTGTGTTAGGGGTTCTATGTCATTATACTACATGTATATTCAAAATATGAGGTTTCAAATAGTACTGCTTTGAAGAGATATTGCAAGTTCAAATACACTCTCAATGAACACAAAAGCAATTTCGGAGTAGACTAGGCAAAGAATAGGATAGGGGTGCTCACGGAACCCAAATCTGACTTGGGTTTCATATGCAGGATTTTATGTTATCCTTTATTTTCTTCATAATTTTTAGCAATGAACCCATAGAATGCCAGGTCCAGTTTCTGAGGATTATTTTTTTTTTACATTCTATTGGTACACAAAAGATTTTGTAAGTGATTGGGATACCCTTTAATAAGGTGAAATGAACTTTATACCATCCTTGCTCCATGCAGCAATACGACAGGGACCCTTGTGAGCAGTTACATAACATGTCTCATACTGGGCTGCTTCTGGTGCTTGAGTTTGGACTGCAGGGAAATGGCAAATCATCATTAATCATTAAATATATATACAGGATTTTAGCAGTTTTACAAATATATACCAAAAATAAGACAAGCGTGTGACATGAAAGTTCATACATAAAATTAGCTATGTTATTTTCCATTAAGATTATGAATTCATATTACCCTGTAATTTTGGAAAAGGTTTGTCTTGGGGATATGTTACCTTTCTTGAAGGTTCAAAGCACAATTTTAAATATCAAGCTGTCTCATAAATGGTTAACACAAGCTTTAGAGCTCATCTCAAATTCTGAAAGGAAGGAAGTGTTTATAATGAATTACATAGAGAGATGGAATGGGTTGTCTGCACCAGCAAAAACGGCAAAATGTTTGTTTTCTTCAAGATTACCTTTACGGAGGTAAGAGCAACAAAAAATATATTTATCTTACCTTCTGTATCAAAGTCCAGATCAATTGATGTGGCTGGAGCAACTGTGTCAGATATTGATAGAGTTGGATGTCCTGTGGAAAAAAGCGGTTATTATAATCCTTTCAGGTTTAGAGGCATTAAACAACTTTTTCCCTGTCAACAAAAAATTCAATATAAGTGCTTTAACTGTATAAAAGATCTGATTAAATGCAAAGCAATTATTCCTGATATACTTCAACAAAATGTAAGACTTAAACCTTTTGACATGACCTATTCGAAATTATAAAAATTAAGAACAGACTACAGGTACTTCATTGCATACAGTCAGGCCTGACTTAGTTGCAACCTCTCCATGAAGACAACCTGTCTATAATGGTCACCTCTTCAAGAACCAGTGTAGAAAAGCCATCTGTCTACAGAAGCCATGTTTATATTTCCCTTGGGTGTCCTGAATAGACAGGTTTGACTTTAAATTTTTATGGTTTGTCTGTGTTTTTTTACTACCTCTACAACAAAGGGATATGATTAAATTTTAAAAAAAATCATTAGGAAGTTATGGAACATAATCAATGCAGTTTAAAAGCTATTTGTATCCATTATTTGAGTAGAAATTTGATGTTTTTGTCTACAACAAAGGGATGTGCGAAAATTATTTTAAAAACATTATCAGTCAGTTTACGGAACATAACAAATGCAGTTTAAAAACTATCAAAAAAGTATTTGAGTAGGTATAGGTTGACTAACTATCAGGTTCTGCTCTGAGACCAAGCTGTACTACTTTCTGAAGACGGTCAGATGGAGGGCAGTCAGGGACAGGGCAAACAATCTTACTCAGCTGTTGGGCAACCTCATGGTAACCGTCATGGAGAAGTTGACTACAATGGAAGAAACAATAAAAAAAAAAAAAAAGAGTTTATGGTATTGGTGGCTGACAAAATTCTGTCACGGAGATACGAGCGTTCGCCCTCTCGCGGTGACCAAGAAATGTACACAATGAATACGATACACCGCTTCGCCAGAACTGACAGTAAAAAATTACAGATTTCATTCTAGGGATTATGTTTCCAACATTGGTGAGTTGAATTTAGTGTATTTCGCTGACATATTGGTGTTTCATTAGATCTATTTGTAAATCAAATGCTGATTTTGAGTGAATGTTGGTGACTTTCGTCAAGTGGTGTTTGAAAGTGTTGAGATGTATGACTGTGTCAGAGTGCACACATGAAGTATACTAATGTTGCTATGATTAGGCCGTCCAACGCGTCATAAAAAGATGGCTATGCTTTTAGCCACTCATTCTACCTCGGCCGAGCTCGGCTGACCCAAAATTTACGTTCAGATTTATGTAGGGGATGAGACTGAAAATTGCGCGATTTGATTGCGCAATGCACTTGCCTAGACTTGATTGGGTTGTAGCTGAATGAAACTATTCAAAAGATAACACACACGTACACATAGCACGAACGTTAACACAAAGCAATCTCTCTATTATACATGCGACCACCAAAAGCACATGTTGTGTTCATAAAAACAAGCAGCTTCAACCCTTAAATCTCTTTCTCCCTATCCCCAAACTCATAAGTCCATTCAGTCATGACCATGTCCAATGCACACATAGTGTATCATTCATTTCTCTTTCTTGCACTCTTTCAATCTCTCAAGCTTTCCCAAGCCTCTCTGATCATATTTTGTCCATGTGATCAATTCGTAACATGACAGAAGAGAGACATCTAACTTGATTTGTTGAGAAAAAAAAATCCACCTGTAGAATATAACCTAGTCATTTTTACTAAATAATCTCCAAATGGTTGGAACCAGTTTGCATTACCATGTGGGTGCATAGTGTGTCCGCGGCTGTGTGCAGAAATTTGTAAAAACGATTGCGCAACACCTCTAGCTGCACGGTGATGACGCTCTCGTCCTATTATACATGTACATGTACTATATATTCATGAGCCACGAAGAGAAATTACATCATTTTGGTATTTTTTTTAATGCCGAGACGAGGCCTGGTTAAGGATTAGGGCCAAACCAAGGTTTAAATATTTATAAAATGATGTTTTACCTACGTATGCTTGTCAAAGAATATATATTTTGAAATAAAAAATATATTAATTTCTTTTTTAATATTTTTTTTCCAAAAGAAGTACCCATGATGAAATCCAATAAAACATTCTCTATGGATCAAAATGTCTATGGATGAACATAGTCGACAGATTTTAGCACACCAGTTGCCAAATTGGAAGAATTTTAACGATCGAACCTGCGCCCTCTCGATCTTTCCGAGTATGTTTTTCCAGCGCGAAAATGTTGGCTGCTCCCTGGATTTTTTTTATTGAAATGCATTGTGCTTCAAACAAGTTTGGATAAGAAATGTGATTATTGGTTACATTTTTTTAATGTGAATATATTTTTTGAAAAGATAATTGCGAGAATGTATTTTTTTTTAATGTGCACAATTGGATGCCAGGGAAAATCAAAGCGTAGCTGATTCTCATGTTTTTAAATAATGGAATACTTCACCTTTTTGCAAAAGAGATCTGTGACAGAGATATTGGTATGCCTTTGACAATGTTTGATTTGTCTGTTTTTATATCGTATTTTCTTTTATTTGGCTATTATTAATCCTGACATGTACATCTGAAAATCGAATTTTGACACGGTGGTCGCCCCACTATGCCATGGTGCTTGTAACTCCAGGGAGCTCCAATGCGCAGCGTTGGAGCTCCAGGTACAAATAACCAAAGTCGACCTCGCCCATTAGTATGGCTAGTCGCATCGCTTAATTTCGGCAGGTAAGATAGAAATTTGTACTTACATTTCAAGAGAATTACTGTAACTATCTAGGAGGCTCTTTGATTTTACGATTTAACGATTACTTTGATGAAAAAACAAGAGCCCCAGGGGGCACGACGCTCACCTGAGGTGGATCAATTGACATCTGGTGCAGGGGCCCCTATATAAGGCCACCCAGAAAAATTTCATGAACAACTTTCATTCTTCATCTATAGAGGTATCTCTAGACACAATACCAAGTCTGAGCTTCCGACCAAGTTTGGTTGAATTCCAATCATGGGTTTTGGAGAAGAAGCTGAAAATTTTAAAAGTTTATGGATGGCGGACAACTTGCCCCACCTCCCCCTCCAGTATGTTACCCCCACAGACCCCCTCCCCTATAGGGCCACCCAGAAAAAATTAATGAACAACTTTTATTTTTCGTCTATAGAGGCATCTCCATACACAATACCAAGTCTGAGCTATTCCTAGTTCTGGAGAAGAAGATGTTTGCAATTTACATAGCTTTTACACTTGGGGGCCCTCCCTCTGGGCCCCCTGGGGGCCACATGTACCATTTTAGCAACTTTGGATCCCCTACCCCTAAGGATGATTCCTACCAAGTTTGGTTGAATTCCGATCATGTGTTTTGGAGAAGAAGATCAGAATGTACATTTTGCCTGGCAGCGCCCCCATCCAGTATGTTACCCCCACAGGGCCCCTATAGAGCCACTCAGAGAAATTTCATGAACAACATTCATTCTTCATCTATAGAGGTATCTCCATACACAATACCAAGTCTGAGCTATGCCTGGTTCTGGAGAAGAAGATGTTTGAAATTTACATAGCTTTTACAATTGGGGGCCCTCCCCCTGGGCCCCCCTGGGGGCCACATGTACCATTTTAGCAACTTTGGGTCTCCTACCCCTAAAGATGATTCCTACCAAATTTAGTTGAATTCCGATCATGGGTTCTGGAGAAAAAGATGAAAATGTAAAAAGTTAACGGACGACGGACGACGCACAACGGACGACGGACGACGGAATAATTTCCATCGCAATAGCTCACTCGAGCCTTAGGCTCAGGTGAGCTAAAAATGGAATTTCCTCGCCGAGCCGATCTTTTCCCGTACTGTACCATCGATTCAAATGACTCGATCGCACGGTGCATAATGTGTACCGTATACCGTCGCTGACTCAATCACACAGTACGATCGAATCATTTTTTATCATCGAAATAATCGTTAAATCGTAAAATCAATGAGCCTCCTAGATAGTTACAGTAATTCCCTTGAAATGTATGTACAAATTTCTATCTTACCTGCCAAAATTAAGCAATGCGACTAGCCATACTAATGGGCGAGGTCGACTTTGGTTATTTGTGGCCTGGAGCTCCAACGCTGCGTGTTGGAGCTCCCTGGTCTGGAGTTATGGTGCTTGTTGCTGAAGACCGAAAGTTGTCCTTGTGAAACACTTGGCCGACAGGTCGAGAGACAGAGTCAAGACATTGCTGTTCTTGTAATTATGACAATTTCGTGAAACAACCCCCAGCCCTGTAATAGATTTCATCCAGAATTAATGACATCAAGATAGAGTACGTGTGACACATGGCACCCCATAGACTTCTAAATCTAGCATAATTTTTTTTTTTTTTTCATTTAGCATGAAAAGGGACCTACGACTAACGGATTTGATATACATGATATACCGGTACATTATTCATGTTAATTGTTATTATTATTATTATGATATAATGCTAATGCTGAAAAAAATTTCGCAAATGGTTTAACTTTCAGACTTTAACTTTATAATAATAGTTCGCTCTTGCTCTCCGACTCCGGTCTCTGGAGAGTCTGGTTGAGCTGGGTTGAGCTGAGCTGAGCTCCGAGCTGAGCTCCGAGCAGAGCTTGAGCGCTGCGGCATCGTGGAGCTGACAGCAGGCATAAGTCCAGGCGTATTGTGACACTCGATCTCTGCCCTAGGCCATATGCCCACAGAGAATTTACGCACACGCACATAATGCCATCGAAATTGTCACTGCATTGTTAGCTATCTGGTGAAATACATGAAAGAACATCTATCATACCTAATTATCAGTCTATACATCTGATCCTTCTCTCTTATAGTCATTGTTGCCAGAGACATGATGAATTCGAAGTTTTCGGAGCTGATATTTCACATATAAAATGACCGGAAAACTCGCCTCTGTTTTTTTCAATAGCTAGCTAGCTGCACGCGCACGCACGTACGTACCATGTACGTACGTGCCGTTCGCGTCCGTCCCATAGGTCCGTCCAGGTTTGTTTTATGAAGTGCCGTGCCACGGGGGTAACCTCGCTAGTCATAAGGACCGCTAGTCATAAGGATCAGTGGCTCATAAGGACCGCTAGTCATAACGTGTAATTTCCTATACCTGTAGGGTCGCTATTCATAAAGCGAAAAGGGGGTCACTATTCATAAACTCATAAGGAGCATTATTCATAAGGATTGCTATTCATAATATGAGAAGAGGGTCGCTATTCATAATCGAAGAAAAGTGTCATTACTCATAAGGGCCGCTATTCATAATAAGTCATAAGGGTCGCTATACATAATACAGATACAGGGTCGCTATTCATAATACCGAATCGGGGTCGTTAATCATAAGGGTCGCTATTCATAAAGGTCAATATTCATAAGGTTCGCTATTCATAAAGGTCAATATTCATAAGGGTCGCTATTCATAATCGGAGAAGAGGGTCGCTATTCATAATCACAGAAGAGGGTCGCTATTCATAATCAAAGAAGAGGGTCGCTATTCATAATCACAGAAGAGGGTCGCTATTCATAATCGAAGAAGAGGGTCGCTATTCATAATCACAGAAGAGGGTCGCTATTCATAATCAAAGAAGAGGGTCGCTATTCATAATCAGAGAAGAGGTTCGCTATTCATAATCGAAGTAGAGGGTCGCTATTCATAATCACAGAAGAGGGTCGCTATTCATAATCACAGAAGAGGGCCGCTATTCATAATCGAAGATGAGGGTCGTTAATCATAATCAAAGAAGAGGGTCGCTATTCATAATCACGAAAGAGGGGCGCTGTTCATAATCGAAGAATAGGTTAGGGTTAGGATTATTTGTCAAATATTATAATATGATTTTCATTGTTCAATGAACAATCAAATATGAAAGAACAAAAATAATAATATTGGATGGGATCTAGACACCCCACGGCTGTGTCGAGCCAATATGGGGACGGGGCGATGAAACAAATACACCCCTTAAAAACAGGCGAGAGCGAAAAAGCGTGAGGAAGCGGAGGAAGAGAACGATAAAAGCTACGAAATTTGCGTCAGTATTCGCGCTTCCCGTGGGGAGGGGGAACTAATTCCCCATCCATGCATCCACCCCTGATACATGCAGTGCAGCATTGCGTGGGTGTCGAACTAACTTTCCGCCTAAAAGGAGGTGCTAAATGTACGAGCCTTTATCTTTCTCTCAAATTTGCTACAATACGTCTGAGCTTTCGCACGGGAGGGGGAAAACCATATAGTTACATACCCCTGTTACATACTGTGCAGTATTGCGACGAGCCATTATCTTTATCTCAGATTTGCTATAAAACGTCAGAGCTTTCGCACGGGAGGGGGAAAACCATATAGTTACATACCCCTAACAACTCTATGGGGGAATCTCCCCCTCCCTGCATCCACCCCCCCCCCCCCCCCCCCCTGGGGAGCACGCAAAGAGTGCTCATCACCAGATTGGCACGCTTGGCACCATATTGAAAAATCCTGGCTACGCCTGTGTCACCCCCCCCCCCCCCCCCCCATCAGTCCGATCACGTTGCGCTATTCTACCCATCTTGTTTCGGTACAAACACATAGTACTGACAATTTTCGTCAAAGCAATTCATAAATGGCATAGTCTGTGTGCGGGTGGCGGGGGGGGGGGGGGTGCTGTAGTAGGTGTTGTTCTATACCATGTCCATAATCATCAGAGATAGGCGAGATAGCTCAGAGGTCGAACAGTGGCTTTGTAACTGAAGGATGCGTGTTTGAAACCAGGATGGACTCATGTCATTTGGTAAGGCATTAACCTCAAGTCCCTCGGAGAGGACTTAACCCTAATAGGCCCGGGGGCGGATTCCCCCCCCCCTCGACGTTTCCCGTAATATGTTCGCATTGCGAAAAGCAGTCACCACGCCGCTTCACTACATTTTTCTTTCAAGTCTTGCGCAACTTTTGAGACCAAATTTGTGATGTCCGCGCGTGCGGTTCCGGAGTTACCCAACATTTCGTAAGTGCATGTCAGACCCCAAATTGTTCAAAAACGTGATTTCGTGTACAAATCCAATCCAAATTGTGTTTCCAGCTAAAATTCATAAATGTTTCATTATTTTTACTTTTACTGTTTAAAAAGAATTAATTTTATGTTGTTTAGGATTAAAATAGTGTCGCCGACAAATTCCATCGAAAAAACAATAAAAAACATAAGAAAAAAAGGATTTTTACCGGTTTATTTGATCAGAATCTGACAAAGAGTCTCTATACCAGAAATTAGCAGTTTTGGGGCTTTAATTAATTAATTAGAGCAAATTAATTTTATGAATAAATTAGCGTAATTAATTAGTTATTAAATTTTTCGGAGAAATTGACTATACAGGTTTGTAGATTACGTGGTCGGCGACGTGTGTGCCGATTTTCGTTGCGAATGCGCGGTGGACGGCCGAGATCTTAGGGGGCGGAATCAGCCCCCCACCCCGGCTGTGAGATTGGTCTAAAATAACCCGGCTCTGTTAGGGTTAAAGCCGTTGGTCCTGTGGTTGTTTACATACAACCAATATGCTTTACAGTATAAAGAAATGGGAATAAATTTGATAGAATTGAATTAAGATCAAACAAACATAGAAAATACATGATGCGCATGCCCTTGTAATGGGGGGGGGGGGGGGGGGGGGGGGGCCTGTAGGATTGGCTTGTATCATCCCCCGCAATAATTCACCTTCAATAAATGACATGATCAAATAATATGATCAGGAGGAGGAGGAGGATGACCATGATGATTATTATTCATAGGATCACGATCGATCAACATGGTGATAATTTTTGTCATGATTTTTGTTAAGATTATGATAAGGAAGACCGAAATAAAGATTTCAAAGAATATAATGAAATAAATAAGTTAGTAATTACCATGAAAGAACATGCACTCAAATGCTCTGAGAGGTGATTTTTAACTCGGGGAAATTTGAAAGTCCCAACCGTGGGAGGGCATACTTCATTCCCATCCATGCCCATAAACAGGGGCACACTGTAAAAACGTTAGATGCCAATGAATTGTACGTTACTAAAATCACGTATTATGAAAATATTACTATCCCACCCCAAAATAAAAACGAAAGCAAATTTTTCGCGGCAATTTCTAAGCCCGTATCCGGACAATTACCCCTACAACTAATCTCCAGGACAAATACCCCCTACGAGAATCCCACCCCCCCCCCTCCTCCCCGCCCAACTTTCCCCTCATCTCCCCCCAAATGGACGATTGCTGGAACTTGAGATAAAGGCTAAGGATTAGGTCTTCACAGGAGTTGAGAAACGGGAGGATCTGGATGATTCAGTGATTCATTTATTGTCATGGAACAAGGATACAAATTGTGTTACAATCTGATTTCCCAATTTCAAGCATAAAAAATTGCACGTGATGGATAAGAATGAATACAGAAAAATATATTAATGCACATGTATTATTATTATTATGTATTATTCCATGATAAATCTACGTAAACAGTATACAAAAGGAAATAAGAGTACAAGCAAGAGGTCCATGTCTTGCAGAAAACCATGCAGAAACAAAGAAACAAGAAGCTGGAAAAGGAAGGAAAGAGGAAGAGAGAGAGAGAGAGAGAGGAGGAAAAAGAAAAAAGAAAGAACGAAAAGGGTACATAAATAGACAACCAGTACTTCCCCTAACTCTAAAATAGGTGTGGCAATGACACTCCAATATTAAAAAAAGCACATGTCTGCGTGTATGTGGGTGTGTGGATGGGGGGGGGGGGGGGTCCTCTCCTCCCACGTAGATGTATGGATTAGACATCGTTTTTTTAATTATTAAGGCACTGGCAAAGCGCCTTTCAAAGTGTGGGGAGTATTGATAAATATAGTTCACTTTTTTAGAAAATAGGGATATATTTGACAAAAACCGGCAATGCATTGTATAGAGCTTTCTTAAATACAATACCGTTGGGCCTTGGGTTGTCCTTCCTCCATATCCCTTTCTTATTTGATTTAAATGACAACCCTCTTCTTTGATTATGAATAGCGACCCTCTTCTGTGATTATGAACAGCGACCCTCTTTAGTGATTATGAATAGCGACCCTCTTCTCCGATTATGAATAGCGACCCTCTTCTGTGATTATGAATAGCGACCCTCTTTTGTGATTATGAATAGCGACCCTCTTCTCCGATTATGAATAGCGACCCTCTTATGTGATTATGAATAGCGACCCTCTTTTGTGATTATGAATAGCGATCCTCTTATCCGATTATGAATAGCGACCCTCTTCTCCGATTATGAATAGCGACCCTCTTCTTCGATTATGAATAGCGACCCTTATGAATATTGACCTTTATGAATAGCGACCTTTATGAATAGCGACCTTTATGAATAGCGACCCTATTTTCGTATTATGAATAGGGACCCTTATGATTAACGACCCTGATTTGGTATTATGAATAGCGACCCTCTTTCCATATTATGAATAGCGATCCTTATGTCTTATTATGAATGGCGGTCCTTATGAATAATTACCCTTATGAATGGCAACCCTTATGTCTTATTATGAATAGCGGTCCTTATGAATAATTTTTTTTTATGAATAGCGGTCCTTATGACTAGCGAGCAGACCCCGTGCCACGGCCTGATATACTAACTATATTAAATTTGACGTCGAAAATATGAATTAGGCCTGTACTCGAGTCGTGAAATTAGCATTTCATCTACTTATAGTCACCCTATTTTACCCATAAGATTTGACCCCGTAAAGTTACTTGCAGGGTTTAGCCCCCAGAGACCCCAAAATAGACCCCAAAGTAGGGTCGATTTCACCCCATTTCCCCCAGGCCCAGCATGCACCAAACTTTGTCAGTAGCTAGGAAGTTGTATGACTGGACATTATAAAACAAAACAAACAAAAAACACCAAAAAATATAAAAACTGACATAATTGTCCATTGGGAAAGGGGTGTCAGACCCCCAAACGAAAACCCCAAAGTGCCCTTTGACAATGATTTGCCCCTCAAAATGCTCTGTATGTAAAGAAAAAACATTTTTTTAATTTCTGACTATAACTCAAAAGTGATTTATTTAATTCAATTTTCGAGTAAATTATTTTCTTGAGGTGCAATTTGGAGTTAATTGTTCTTTTGACTAATCAGTCATTAAATAGTGAAAAATGTATTGCTTAATTCCTCAAAGACGGTAGCCCCCAAATATTAAGATTATGTGTAAACACACCCATTGTCCATCGATCTTCACCTGTTTGACGAGGATATAGAAGAGCTTTTCAGGTATGTGGCTGCCAGGCTGAAATGTACTATTCAGTGGCGGATTTCGGGGGGGGGGGGGGCAGTCCTATCAATTTTTATTTTTAACTTCTAGAGGCCTGTTATAACACTACTTTTCGAGCCTTTATGCATTTTTTCTTTCTTTTTAATTGTGTTGCTTTTAAAGGAAACCAACGCTATCGCTGTGATTGCTGTGCCCCCCTTTCGAACTCACGAAAAACCTTTTTTTTTTTGGTTGCTTGTCAGAGAATTATGGAGGAATACTGGACCCCCCCCCCCCCCCCAATAAGCGACTTTTGGACAGCTGGGCAAAAAAAAAATTGTCGACACCCCCCCCCCCCCCCAAGGGCACTTTGTGGTTTTCATTTCAGGGAGTCTGACAACCACTTCCCGATGGACAATGTTGTCAGTTTTTATATTTTTGGAATGTGCATCCATAGTTCTGATGACAAAATATGGTCCCTGGGCTTCAAGGGGAAATAATTTACCCCAATTTTTAGGGGCCGTCTGACACCCTGTATCCCGAGGGAAATTTTTGTCAGCTTTTTCTGTGTTTTGTAATGTCCAGACATACTACTTTCTACTGACAGGTGCACGGGGGAGGTGGGGTGAAATCGACCCGACTTTGGGGTCCTTTTTTTTGGGGGGGGGGGGGGGGGGCTCTGGGGCTAAACCTGGTGGCTCTGGGGCTCCGGTCAGGCTGATAACTTTTTTTGCCAATGACTTACAGATGGTCTATATGTAACTTTACGGGGTCAAATCTTACGGATAAAATGGGGTACTGTTTCGGGACAGGCTCCCGGACTATTAGGCCAGGAGCCTGTCCCGAAACAGTACCCCATTTTATCCGTAAGATTTGACCCCTCAAAGTGACTTAGACCATCTAAGTTATCAACAACAAGGTTTTCAGCCTGACCGCAGCCCTCGGGATTAGCCCCTGCGCCCCCAAAATATACCCAAAGTCGGGTCGATTTCACCCCCTTGCACCAAAATTTGTCAGTATGAAGTAGTATGACTGGACATTTTATTTAAAAAAGTACCGCTACCCTTGCACCAAAATTTGTCAGTATGAAGCAGTATGACTGGACATTTTATTTAAAAAAGTACCGTCGGGATGGGGTGTCAGACGGCCCCTAAAAATTGGGGTAAATTTTCCCCCTTGAAGTCCTGGGCCCCGTCTTATAAAGAGTTGCGATTGATTCGAATCAATCGCAACTCCTATCTCTTAAATACACAGTTGCGATTAATTTTAAGTTACGATCGATTTGAATCAATAGCAAATGTTTATAAGACGGAGCCCGATGTACATTCCAAAAATATAAAAACTGACAAAATTGTCCATCGGGAATGGGGGTCAAAAACAGAGGCGGCGCTCCCGGGGGAGGGGGCACAGTACCCCCCCCCCACTTTTTCAAGTACCTCAAAAGTGCCCCTTTTCAGAGCTGATAAATGACCCTTTTTCTCTCTAATAAGTGCCCCTTTTACCTTCTGATAAGTGCCTCCTTTTACCTCAGATATTACTGCCCCTTATGAAATCTTATAACTGCCCCTTTTTCGTCTAATTAGTGCCCATTTCCCGTTCTAATAGTACAATTTCCCTTCTGATAAGTGCCCTTTTCCTTGTTATAACTGCACCCCTTCTTCTTTCTGATAAATGCCCTTTTCACCTTCTGATAAGTGCCCCTTTAACCTCAGATATTACTGCCCCTTTTGAAATCTGTGCCTTTGTTTTTCGTCTGATTAGTGCCCATTTTCTGTTCTAATAGTACAATTTTCCCTTCTTATAAGTGCCCCTTTTCACCTCTGATAAGTGACCCTATTTCTTCGTACGACTGCACCTTCTTCTTTCTAATAAGTGCCCTTTTCACCTTGTGATAAGTGCCCTTTTAAGCTCTGATAAATGCCTCTCTTTAAGTGCCCCTTTTACTTCTGATCAGTGCTCCTTTTCTTCTCATAGTATTATTTTCCCTTTTGATAAGTGCCACCTTTGTCTTCTGATAAAAGCCCTACCTATATCCCTTATACATGAATATATATTTACTCCGATGTCGCTTACAAACTGTGCCCTAAAGTCCACAAAAGAGCCATATACCTAGCTCCAAATAATCAGAGAGGCTTCATAATCAGTGAAATTGAGTGAAATCAATATCTAGCGGAGTACCCCAAGGATCACTCCTTGGCCCCTTACTTTTTATTCTTTATATTAATGATTTTAAAAATTCTTCCAATATTTTGTCATTTATTTTGTTTGCTGATGATTCTAATCTTTTTCTATCTCACCGTGACCCACATACACTACTTAATCTTTTGAATAAAGAACTTCGTTCAGTTCAGTCTTGGATAAGAGCTAACAAGTTATCACTTAATGTTAAGAAAACCAATTTTATGATATTTAGCAATTCTCTTAAAAGTTTACCTGGTCAAGTAGTTATGGATAATGTCAATTTATTACAGGTTGAATCTACCAAATTTCTTGGACTCTATATCGATCATGATTTGTCTTGGAAGTGTCACATCAATTACTTATGTAAATTGATTTCTAGAAATATCGGTATTCTAAACAAACTAAAATTCTTTTTTCCTGATTATATTCTGTTAAACTTATATATGACTCTCATTTCATCACGATTAAATTATGGTATATTGACTTGGGGCAACACAAACAAGACCCTATTAGACAAGTTATTTAAATTGCAAAAGCGGGCTATTAGGTTGATTAACCAATCTGACTTTTATGCTCACACAAATCCATTATTTCTAAAAAATAAAATCCTAAAAATCCATGATCTATACGAATTTCACTTGGGTATATTTATGTTTCAACTCTCAAAAGACGATCTACCGGAAATTTTTTCATCTTTATTTGAAAGAAACAACCTCATCCATTCTTATCCTACCCGCCAAAGGGACTCATTCCACCTTCCACGTACTCGTACATTATTTGCTCAAAGAACAATTGTATTCGAAGGACCCAGGTTTTGGAATCATCTTCCTAACGAAATAATCAACTGTTTATCCTTAAATACGTTTAAATGTAAATTAAAATGCTCTCTTTTGTCCAGTTATGGACCCAGTTAAGACGCACTGGCTGAACAAATATGAATGATTTATTTGCCTTGTTTTCTACCCTTGTATCTTTTTTTAAAGTACGTTACTGCGTTAGTATTGAATTTTCTCTCTCTTTTCTTACCCCCCCCCCTCTCTCTCTCTTATTCTTATAGCTTCTCCATTTTTCTTCTCATTCTTTACCCCACAATTTCTTTTCACTTATACCTTTGGCTCTTCCAATGTAGTCTGATTTTTTGTGTTCCGTCTCCTTGATTGCTGATTTCATATTTTAAAGGAACCTGCAGACTTTACAAGCTCTGCTTTTTATGCAGGTTCCTTCATATTTCGAACTCATTTATTGTCATTGTTACAATCTACTGCCATTTTTTGCTATACTGAAATTACTTTGCCACACTGTATTGTTATAATCAAATGTATTGTCTTATATTGTGTTGATATTTTACTTATTTTGTGAAATATGAGAATAAATTCAAATCAAATCAAAAATAATAGATTCCCCTACTGATATCAGCACAATGAGAGGCAGCCTGAGCAGGGGGCAGGAGAGGTACTATTCCCTAAATTATACAAGAATGAGCAGTGCCCCTAAATCATAACAGGAAGGAGGACAATTTTTTTTTTACATTTTCCAAAGCTCGCTCGCTATACTCGCTCACATTTGCCTTCTTATCATATTAGGAAAATCGCTGCAATTCAAAATCTTCAATATTTTGCTCGCTCGCTTCGCTCGCTCGCAAATGAATAATCAGACCATTACACTCAACTGCAAAGTAGTTTTTATCTAGAACCATTGTTAAGACATAAACAATAATGTTTCGAAAATGATCCTCGATAGTGTATTAATCAGAATGTAGCGGTATACTAATGTCTCACAGTGGCATTTCCCGCCTTTGTAGATGCCCTTTTTTCCCCAAAAAAGTGCCCCTTTTTGTTGGTGCATGCCCCCACCACTTTGAAATACTCTCCGCCACCCCTGATCAGAAACAAGAACAACAAAGTGCTTTTTGACAACGCTTTGCCGCCCAAAATGTGTATGTAAAGAAAAAAACCCCAACAATTTCTTACCTTCTGACTATGATAATTCAAAAGTGCTTTACTAAAATGCAATTAAAAATATACATGAATGTGATTTTGAGTATAATGATTTTCTTGAGATGTAATTTGGGGTCAATTGGTCATTTTATTAATAAGTTATTAAATTGTGAAAAATGTGTTTTCCCAAAAGTATCCCCCAAATATAGTCAGGATTATATAAACACACCCACTGACCATCTGACAAGGCATAATAAAGGAGCTTGCCTGTATACTATGTGTAATTAATAAATGAATAGTATATTCCAGCCTAGCTGGTAGGCACATGACAAGACCTTTTATTATGTCTCGTCAAACAGTTGCAGACTGATAATAATGGGTGTGTTTACATAATCTTGACAACATTTTATTTTTACTACTTTTGAGAAAGCAATAATTTTTTTTACTATACTTTTGAGAAAGCAATAATCTAATTTAATTCAATTAATTAATCTAATAACTTATTAATCAAAAGGCCAATTAACACCAAATTGCAACTCAACAAAAAGATACCCTAATTATACTCAAAATTGTGTTATGTAAATTCGATTTGAATTGAATAAAATACTTTTGAGTTATCATAGTAAGAAGGGAAGAAGATATTTTTCTATACATACGGAGCAAAGTGTTGTCAAAGTGCACTTTGGTGTTTCTGTTTCAGGGGGTCTGACACCTCCTTCCCGATAGACAATCTTATCAGTTTTTATAGTTTTGGAATGTAAATTCATAATTCTTCCTTCTGACGTAGTCAGGGTAATTATCTGTCCGACCCAAACCAAACATCTGCATGGGGAGCGTTTCATCAAGCGTTTTGTCAGTGATTTTTACCGACAGCTGTTATAAGCTACTGAAATCCTTGCATCTGATTGGCTGATATTTTTCGATCGTTGTTTATGAGATTTATCACGCAACTTATCTGTATGGATATCGGAAGTATATCCATGGCATAAGCAAGGAGTTATAACTCATTGGTATAATTAAAAGTTTATGTCAGGTGTATAGGCCTATAAATATATGTATAATGCGGCTATTTATGGAGCGACTAGACCTGAGCAGGGATTGCGCAGTCTTGGGGTCAGACTATTCAACTACACGTGTGCTTGTAATTGTACCGATGACGTAGCGGTAGAAGAGTCTATAAATAGTAGTAACGCGTACTAGGCCTAGTATAGGGGAAGCTGCATTGTTATTGTTGGCGCCACATAATTATAATACATACAGCAATTGCAATTGCATCAGCTAACTAGGCTAAGGGCCTTTGCAAACGTGTATTTGTGAATCATTATAATTTTGAAACTTGAGCTGAGTGGATCAATCGAACTGCACTAGTGAGTACTAAGTTAGTGTGACAAGTCAGGTAAGTTAGAACACTCCGAACAGCATGAACAGTGAGTTTGTCAGTAACTTGTCTATTTTACTTTTAGTTTTACTAAGGTAAGGGAGTTATCAGTATATGATATCACTGCAACTTGCAATAATGCAAGCACAGGCATGATGATTGACAGGCACAGCACTCAGCAGTCAGCATCACTCATCCAATGTAACTTTACTAAAAATTTATACTAGTTAGACTTAGACTGAGTAAATAAAGCTAATTCCATCTGTTGCTTCTTTAGACTATGGGGACAGGCTTCGTGCAATAAGATTACCTTCTCTGCTGTACAGAATGAAATTGAAGAGGGGAGATATGATCCAGACTTATAAGATAGTTCAAGGTATCGACAAGGTGAACAGGGACATGTTTTTCACAGACGTCACTATTGAGGCAACACGTGGTCACCCTTTCAAACTATTCCAGAAGAGGAGCAGACTGGAACTTGGAAGTGCATGAAGTGAGAGCAAATGCTTTTGGAATTAGAGTTGTGAGTGACTGGAATTCTTTACCAACTGAGGTCGTCACTGCTAAATCAGTCAACTCTTTCAAGGCAAGACTGGATAAGTTCTGGACTGATAAGCAGTATGCACATCCCTGGTCGGAATAAATTAAACTTTCCTGATATTGCAAATGTAGCTTCGATACACTGACACTGCCACACTGCCTATTTACGGCATGAATTTGTGACACAAAAAGTTAGAAATGAACTGGATGATAGATAGATCTGGAAACCCGACTGCAGACTCTGCATTTTTCCAGTACATCCGGTAATAAAGGGTAATAAAAAGGTAATAAATGCACTAAGTTATGTACTAGTAGTAGTCCTGGGGGGGGGGGCCACTCAGATATATGGGTGTACACAAGCGCGTCCAAGAAAACGCGTAAAATGGGGTCTTTTTTTCAGGTGGAACGCGTAACACGCGTTACGCGTTAAGGGGTCCAAAAACGCTGATTTTCAACAAAAAGGGGTGCTTTTTACTAATCTGGCCGAACGTGTTTAGGGAGTATATTTTTCACTTTGGCATCAATATGTAAATGGGACATTTTCTGATATTTTCAGGGATTTTCACGGGGATTTACAGCCCGATTTCAGTTCAGGGGGTGGCGCGCAACAGTGCATGCAGATGTATGCAAAAAAAGAGAGGAGAATCGGGAGCGGAGAGTTCTACCGACGCAGCCATAGTGCACTGAAATGGTGGATCAATCAAACTGCACTAGTGTCATTACAAATACAATGTCAAGTAAGTTAGAACAGTTAGTTTAGAGCAAGTTGTCTATTTTAATTTTAGACTGTAGACAGGGAGTTATCACTGCACAGCACAGGCACAGCACCACTCATCCAATGTAACTTTAGTTAGACTGAATGCACTATGTATTAGTGAAGGCAAGATACGATCCCACAAAATTCACGGTCAGCGAACTATACTAGCAGGGGTGGCAGAGCGTCTTTCAAAGTTGGGGGGGGGGCACCAACAAAAATGGGCAATTTTTTTTTTTGGGGGGGGGGGAAGGTCACCTACAAAACTAGGTCAGTGGAAAATGCCACTTTGACTTCGAGACATTAGTATACCGCTACAGTATAGCGCTACAGTATTGATGATCATTTTCATGTTATATTGTTTATGTCTTAACATCATGGTTCTAGATAAAAACTACTTTACAGTTGAGTGTAATGGTCTGAATATTCATTTGCGAGCGAATGAATATTAAAAATATTTTGAATAGCATCGATTTTCCTAATAAAGTACATGTAATAATGCATATGATAAGAAGGCAATGGTAAATGCGAGTGAGCGTAGCAAGTGAGCTTTGGAAAAAAAATTAAAGATCACATTGCAAGAAAATCACAAATATGGCAATTAATGTATCACTAGAAACTGGGAAGCTTACAGATGGCAATCGTATAAGTTTTATGTCAACTGCGTATCTGATGATTATAAAAACAACATAAATAAAAGCTCTTCTAAGCATCTGGAATATCCGAGGATTCGCTAGAAATATAGCGATGTTTTGATGTCGTCACACTAGGGATCAATCCTGCTTAAGCAGACAACGTCCTATAATGAATGAACGTAATTGCAATGCAATTATTTATCAAATTATAAAGAGTTTGGTATATTTAACATGGCCTTATTTCACACCATTCTAAAAGGGAAAGTGAAACTGATTTTGATAACTAAAACCGTTTGATTGTAAATACACAGGAGAAGGGTCAATGATCAATGAAATAAACCCCATTTTCAAATTGAAAAGCCCTCCGAATAATATCACAGATTGTATTCGTTCCCTCTTGAAACGCCGAACATGCCCGGTGCAAGCAGCTGAAAATACAATGGCGTCTTATTTTGTTTACAAGTGACTGATTCCTTTATTTTTTTAACGCTGCATTTTTCATCAAAATAATACCATACACAAAGTTAAGAGTGAGGCAACAGACTAACATTAAGACTGACGCTAGTCAAGTAAGAGAAATAGGTGAAGAGGAGATGACAAAACAGGCACTCAATGTGTAAGATGTTATGGGACATCGTCTGCTTAGACAGGACTGGTCCTTCGTGTGTCGTCACACATCTCAGCAGCGTTCAAGGAGCTCTTCAGCTGCTATATCGGGGGCTGTATTTTACCGTTTTATAATTGATAATAATCATTAATTCAAATGTTTCCAAGCGTTGAATTTGGATAATCTTGTATAATTTATGCCATCTATGCAATAATAAGTATTAAGCCAATATTTATTTTGATGGAATTTTCTTGCAATGTGATCTTTAATTTTAAATTGTGCCCCTCCTGCCCCCTGCTCCACTGCCTCTCATTGTGCTGATATCAGTAGGGGAATCTATTATTATGAAGTCTCTCTGATTATGTAGAGCTACGTATACGGCTCTTTTGTGGACTTTAGGGCACAGTTTGTAAACGACATTGGAGTATATGGGTACAATATATACATGTAGGTATATAGATAGGGCACTTATCAGAAGACAAAAGGGACACTTATCATAAGGGAAAATAATAGGCCTACTATTACAAAGAAAAATGGGCACTTAAAAAGATGCATTTTTCAGAGGTGAAAAGGGCACTTATCATAAGGAAAAAATGCACTAAGGAAAGAAAATGGGCACCAATCAAAGGAAAACAGGTCAGGGACACTTGTCAGATTTCAAAGTGGACACTTATCTGAGCTCAAATGAGGCACTTAATAGAAGGTGAAAAGGGCACTTATTAGAAAGAAGAAGTGGCAGTCATACAAAGAAAAAGGGTCACTTAGCAGAGGTTAAAAGGGGCACTTATAACAAGGATATTGTACTATTAGAACGGAAAATGGGCACTAATCATACGAAAAAAAAAGCAATCAATAGCAAATCTTTATAAGACGTAGCCTGATGTACATTCCAAAAATATAAAAACTGACAAAATTGTCCATCGGGAATGGGGGTCAGAAACAGAGGCGGCGCTCCCGGGGGAGGGGGGCACAGTACCCCCCCCCCCACTTTTTCAAGTACCTCAAAAGTGCCCCTTTTTCTTAGTATAGTGTCCCTTTTTCTCATTAATAAGAGGCACTTATTAGAAGGTGAAAAGGGCACTTATTAGAAAGAAGAAGTGGCAGTCATACAAAGAAAAAGGGTCACTTAGCAGAGGTTAAAAGGGGCACTTATAAGAAGGATATTGTACTATTAGAACGGAAAATGGGCACTAATCATACGAAAAACAAAGGCACAGATTTCAAAAGGGGCAGTAATGTCTGAAGTTAAAGGATGGCACTTATCAGAAGGTTAAAAGGGGCACTTATAAGAAGGAAAATTGTAATATTAGAACGGAAAATGGGCACTAATCAGACGAAAAAACAAAGGAACAGATTTCAAAAGGGGCAGTTATGTCTGAAGTTAAAGTGTTGAAAGTGTATGGGGGGGGGGGGGGGTGATTTGATTTCTCTCACTGTAATGACAATACGTGTAGTTTTCAAACCTTTTCCCCCGAGATTTTATGCAATGTGTATACTCAAAAAAGTGTGTTTGTGTGTGTGGGGGGGGGGGGGGGGGCTGCATCCCACAGCCCCCTGGTTTCGAGGCCCATGGGGGTGACTATTTCGTGACAGATCCTGGGGGCCTACCATATGTATGGCCATGCATGCAATCCGTCCCTGCATGAAAGCCCGCATGAAAGTAAATAATGATGTCAAACTAGGCCTATACCGCCTATACAATGCTGAGTAGGTCGCTAAATTTTTTTTCCCACAAACTTTTTGTCCCTGTCCTCCCTGGCGCATGCGCACCTGATCCTTTCCGATCTAAATCAATTTCGCAATCATAGGGTTTATTCCGTAAGCGATATAATGACGGTTGCTGCCAGCGTCTTGCTGTGGCGAGATGCGTTAGCCCTCGGACATTTAACCTGAGGTATGTGGGTTCGACTCTCAGTTTCGACATTACAAAAATAACGTCTTGTATTTTTATTTTTACTAAAAGTAGGATGAAACTTTGAAACCCCATCCAACTCCAAGCATTGTAGGGCTATTTCAAAGTTGCGCATGCGTCAAGGACGATAGTGACAAAAAGTTCGTGGGAAAAAAAAGTTCGCGAGCAGGTCGTCCCATACAGTGATCTTGAAATTTAATTTGAATGCCGGTGCGAATTTCTGAGATTGCGATAATATGAAAATGATTCTTCCATGAACATCAACAGATAAGTGTATAAATTATGCAAAATGCTTGTTGAGTTTAATATGAAGAGGGAGAAAGAGAGTGAGTGAGAGAGAGAGAGAGAGAGGTAGGGGTGGGGGTGGGGGGCGACGTAGTCAGGGTAATTATCTGTCCGACTCAAACATCTGTTTTCCCCTTTGGCATTGTTTCTAGGGAAAGTTCCATATTTTTTTATCGTTGTTTATGAGATTGATCACGCAACTTATCTGTATGGATATCAGTAGTACATGTATATATGGCATAAGCAAGGAGTTATAACTCATTGGTATAAGTTAAAGTTTTATGTCAGGTGTATAGGCCTATAACTATATGTATAAGTATATGCGGCTATTTATGGAGCCACTAGACCTGAGCAGGCATTGCGCAGTCTTGGGGTCAGACTATTCAACTACACGTGTGCTTGTACTTGTACCGATGACGTAGAGAGTCTATAATTAGTAGTAACGCGTACGTAGGGGAAGCTGCATTGTTATTGTTGGCTTATACTAAGTATACACAGCAATTGCAATTGCATCAGCTACTCATGAGCTAGGTCTAGGCTAAACTAAGGCTAGATCTTGCGCTTTGCAATTTTGCAAACGTGTATTTGTGAATCATTATAATTTTGAAACTTGAGCCGAGTGGATCAATCGAACTGCACTAGTGCCATTACAAATACAAAGTCAGGTAAGTTAGAACAGTTACTGAGTTAGTTAGAGTAAAGTACCGTCAAGTACCACTAACTTAGGCTAGGCGTCACCCTCCAGCAGCACATGGGCTGGGATTACCATGTCCACAACATCTACACCATCTACATCAAGGCCAGTAGGGCTTCCTCCGGAGAAATCTGAAGATTAGCTCACAGAAAGTCAAGGAGAGAGCATACATGTACAACGCATTTGTAAGACCTGTGCTCGAGTATTCATCCAGCGTATGGGATCCTGCACCGCAGAAACACATCATCAGTAAGCTAGAGTTGATACAGAGACGAGCTGCTCGCTTTGTCTTAGGCAGGTATAACACTTCACGTGTCACCAAGATGATCGACTCCCTTCCCTTGGCTGGACATCCCTGGAGCAGCGTAGAAAGATCTCGCGTCTATCCATGTTCTACAGGATCAACAATGACCAAGCCCACTGCCCAACAATCAAATCCAAACTAGTCTGGTAGTTGCATTGCCACCTCGTCAAAGACGCTCCCACAGCAGGCAACTCCAACTCATCACCTGCAGGACGCAGTACAGAGCAGCATCATTCCTACCACGAACTATAAAAGACTGGAATGGGCTCCCAGAGAAGGCGGTAGCGGCAATGACTCTTGACACATTTGTGTCGAGAGTCAGCATGTAAAAACCTTCAACAACACCTTTTTAGCTCACCTGAGCCTAAGGCTCGAGTGAGCTATTGCGATGGAAATTTGTCCGTCGTGCGTCGTGCGTCGTCCGTTAACTTTTTACATTTTCATCTTCTTCTCCAAAACCCATGATCGGAATTCAACCAAACTTGGTAGGAATCATCCTTAGGGGTAGGGGACCCAAAGTTGCTAAAATGGTACATGTGGCCCCCAGGGGGGCCTAGGGGGAGGGCCCCAATTGTAAAAGCTATTTAAATTTCAAACATCTTCTTCTCCAGAACCAGGCATAGCTCAGACTTGGTATTGTGTATGGAGATACCTCTATAGATGAAGAATGAATGTTGTTCATGAAATTTCTCTGAGTGGCCCTATAGGGGCCCTGTGGGGGTAACATATTGGAGGGGGGGGGGGGCGCTGCCAGGCAAAATGTACATTCTGATCTTCTTCTCCAAAACACATGATCGGAATTCAACCTGGTAGGAATCATCCTTAGGGGTAGGGGACCCAAAATTGCTAAAATGGTACATGTGGCCCCCAGGGGGGCCCAGGGGGAAGGCCCCCAATTGTAAAAGCTATGTAAATTTCAAACATCTTCTTCTCCAGAACCAGGCATAGCTCAGACTTGGTATTGTGTATGGAGATACCTCTATAGATGAAGAATGAATGTTGTTCATGAAATTTCTCTGAGTGGCCCTATAGGGGCCCTGTGGGGGTAACATACTGGAGGGGGGGGGGGGGGGGGGGGGGGGGGGCGCTGCCAGGCAAAATGTACATTCTGATCTTCTCCAAAACACATGATCGGAATTCAACCAAACTTGGTAGGAATCATCCTTAGGGGTAGGGGATCCAAAGTTGCTAAAATGGTACATGTGGCCCCCAGGGGGGCCCAGGGGGGCCCAGGGGGAGGGCCCCCAATTGTAAAAGCTATGTAAATTTCAAACATCTTCTTCTCCAGAACCAGGAATAGCTCAGACTTGGTATTGTGTATGGAGATACCTCTATAGACAAAAAATGAAAGTTGTTCATGAATTTTTTCTTGGTGGCCCTATAGGGGGTCTGTGGGGGTAACATACTGGAGGGGGGGTGCGGCAAGTTGTCCACCATCCATAAACTTTTTACATTTTCAGCTTCTTCTCCAAAACCCATGATTGGAATTTAACCGAACTTGGTAGGAAGCTCAGACTTGGTATTGTGTATAGAGATACCTCTATAGATGAAGAATGAAAGTTGTTCATGTGCTAGAGAGAACATGCACCAGATGTGAATTGATCCACCTCAGGTGAGCGTCGTGCCCCCTGGGGCTCTTGTTATCATAAAGAACAAAAAATATGCTCAAAAAAAAAAAAGTCATTACCGGATGGGACAATGCAGGACGGGACAAGTTTGGTCTAGATCTACACCTAAAATGCCATAATAATCAACTCATTGATTGTGGGCGTCAACGGAAAGACAAGACAAGACAAGACAAGTAACTTGTCTATTTTAAATTTAGACTGTCTGTACTGTAGTGTAGACAGGGAGTTATCACTGCAAGCACAGGCACAGCACCATGCACTCATCCAATGTAACTTTACTACTAGTCTGCTACTAGTTAGACTGAGTAAATGCACTATTTTATGTACTACACTACTAGTAGTAGTGAAGGCAAAATACGATCCCGCAAAATTGAATCACGGTCAGCAAATATACTAGCAGGGGCTAGCTAATATATGCCCAGTAATCCTCAAATTGGCAAGAATCCTACCTAGGATATCAAAAAAACAGCAGAACGGAGGTATAGATAGGATTTGTATGGAGCGGAGGTATATAGTGCAGCAAGATCAGATTCGCTGTCATTGTCAATTGCTCGTGGTCTAGTGGTAAAGGCGTCTGGTCAGACTGTCAGAGTATTCTCTTTTTACACTACACTCGCGTTAAAGGTCCCGGGTTCGAATCCCGCTCTTTCTTGCTGATAATTTTTTAACTTGACAAATTATTCACTTGTTCACACAGATTTAATCGATTTTCCTAATAAAGTAATATGCATATGATAAGAAGGCAATGGTAAATGCGAGTGAGCGTAGCAAGCGAGCTTTGGAAAAAAATTAATTTTAAATTGTGCCCCTCCTGCCCCCTGCTCCCTGCTCCACTGCCTCTCATTGTGCTGATATCAGTAGGGGAATCTATTATTATGAAGTCTCTCTGATTATTTAGAGCTACGTATATGGCTCTTTTGTGGATTTAGGGCGAAGTTTGTAAACGACATAGGAGTACATGTATATCAGAGGAAAACAGGTCAGGGACACTTGTCAGATTTCAAAGTGGACACTTATCTGAGCTTAAATGAGGCACTTATTAGAAGGTGAAAAGGGCACTTATTAGAAAGAAGAAGTGGCAGTCATACAAAGAAAAAGGGTCACTTAGCAGAGGTTAAAAGGGGCAGTTATAAGAAGGATATTGTACTATTAGAACGCAAAATGGGCACTAATCATACGAAAAACAAAGGCACAGATTTCAAAAGGGGCAGTAATGTCTGAAGTTAAAGGGGCACTTATCAGAAGGTGAAAAGGGCATTTATCAGAAAGAGGAAGGGGTGCAGTTATACGAAGGAAAAGGGGCACTTATCAGAAGTGAAAAAAGTCACTTATCATAAGGAAAAATTGCACTATTAGAACAGGAATGGGGACTAATTACACGAAAAAAGGGCAGTTATTTGATTTCATAAGGGGTAGTAATGTCTGAGGTTAAAGGGGGCACTTATCAGAAGGTAAAAATGGCACTTATTAGAAAGAAAAAGGGGCACTTTACGAAGAAAAGGAGGCACATATCGGCTATGAAAAGGGGCACATTTGGGGTACTTGAAAAAGTGGGTGGGGGGCACTGTGCCCCTGTTCCCTTGTAAACCTTGTAATAGTTATGAAGTGCACTCGTAATCCTAAAATATCGTTATTTCTTTGAGGTGTTATGGATACCCTTACTATTGTGTGCTGAAGCAGAGTATTGTTTCACTGTAATTTTTTTTTTTTTTTTGTCGCTTACTTGGTATTTTTAGTTGTTTTCAAGCTTACTTTGACATGATCACGTCAGTTATATTCGACCCTCATCTGTGTGTATTACGGTCCAAGGCTGTATTCGAGCGCACTGAGCACCAAACAGTGACTCACATTCTGACTTCATTTCTGAACGTACACGGTACCTCACAGCTCTTATTTTTTTCGTCGTCTGAAATAATTTCCGCTTATTACTGCAGCAAATATAATTGGATTACAATGAAATTCAGTTTGTGAATTGCATGTTTGAAGGTCTAAATTGCAATATATTAGTGTTAAAATTAGTTTGGAAATACCCGAAATCCAAAAATGCAAACCCAGGTCTCAGCGTGACAGGCGGGGAACCATTTCGACTCAGGCCTAATAGAAAGATCTAATTAGTTCACTTAAAGGGAAATCCTACCTTAATGACAAGTTGCTCTGAATGAAAGAGGAAAAATCAGAGAAGCAGATTAGAAAGTTAGGAATTTTTGAAAGTTGTAATCACTATACAGTACATATGGGAATTTCAAATTGGCCGAATAGGTAATGTCACTGTGATGTATTTGCGGACAACTCCCCCATTCGTTCCAACACACAAAATGACTAAAATGTCATTTTTTTCAAAATGTATTACTCAGTAGGATCTTTTACTTTCATGACGGCCTATAACAATATGCTATCTCCAATATATTTTGAGTACTGCCCCGAGAGTTAAGGCGCTTTGGAGAAAACCGCAAATTAATGATATGTTTGTGTACGACAAACAGGAAAATTATGTATGTCACAATCGACTCATCAAATTGCCAATTTGAGATTCGCAAAGATGTAGTGATCTCATTTTTCAAACATCAATAACTTTCTCATTCCCAGGGCTTGCCCTTAACTTTTTTTTAAGGTGGCCAGCAGGGCCACTTGAGCATGAAATCCAGGTGGCCAAATGGATTTTCAGGTGGCCCAGATGCATTGCTGCATTTTATTCAATTGAAAAATAATGTATCCTACGCTCTGCGAGTTAATAAAACACTTTTGTTACGTAATGTGTTTTGGAATCAGTTAATATATTTAAAGTTTTGAATTCCAATCGTTTACAATAAATCCATTATTTCAAAAAACCCGAGTGCAACACAGAACAGACTGATTGGGCATTCCAGTAAAGTGCTCACCGTAGCTGCCAACTTTTGAGGACCAAAAATATTTATCTGTGTGGTGGGGGGGGGGGGGGGGGGGCGGGGGAGAGACAGAATGTGCGTTTGCGCACATGACGAGCGCGAAGTCCCTTCCGGCCGGAGTTCTAGATGCTCCCAGATGCAATCTCAGCCTTATTTTGAAACCATTTACCATGTTTTTGAACCCTAATATTATTATTACAAAAATAATTGTTCATTTTTTTTGTTAGATATGAAAAAGCTAGAATGGTAGGGAATATTTTGCAGGTCTGAATGAAGACCCTATTTCCTTTACTTTAAAAACAGTTTTTGACACTTATTTGATCCCCAAAAGGGCCCCTGATGCCGTCAAGGGGCAAAGCCCTTTTAAGGGTAACTTCAGGCACGAAGCCCCCAGAAGCTGGTACGTTTTCTTGTTCTTCAGAGGGCTAAAATCATAAATCTACAGTACATTATAAAGAAATATTGACATGATTAACTTAATATTTTAGCCAATTGATCTGCTTTTTAGCACACCACATGCAAATCACCTTGCCCAGTTGCCTTATCTTCTGAGTAAGATCTAAACTCAAAACCAGGAACCAGATTTTTTTTTCGAAGGAAAATTACTTTTATCTTAATTCTATAACATTCCAGGAATTCCCTGATCGTATGTAGTCAACCACAGCTAAATTCAAACACCCCAAGATAAAGTTAGAGAGTAGAAAACAAACCACAAAAGCCTGGTCATGAAGAACGATTCACGATGTGCACGCAGCGTACCCACACACGACTAATAATCTAGGCCGCTGGTGCTGGGGAAGAACATCTCCCATTCCTGCTGGAAAGTAAATTCCAGCAGGGATTTTTCAAGAGAATATATCAACAATTTAACCAACAAGTTAGACATTCTCTCTCACCTGAATCATGAAAAATAGCGATGATATTCCATTTGGACTCATTTGTGAAATTCAGAATCATTTCTCAGAGGACAAATGACGGTTATTAGGGACTGTGATTTCCCTATCTCGCGATAGCACAATCGTGCACTGCCATCATGCATAAACATGGACTCACTGCACAGTACGTTATCTTGTCAACGTACACTGTTTGTTCTCACGCAATGCTTCGTATACATTGTACATGTAAGCACAAACAGTGCACATAGACAAGATAAGGTAGTTGTAGGGTATCTACGTAGTTCAAAACGCATTACTTGCTTATTTTTTCGGTGGCCAGCCGGGCCACCAATCTGGCAGTTTTGGGTGGCCCGACGCCGTTTCAGGTGGCATTTGGCACCGGGCCACCGCTAAAGTCGAGCCCTGCATTCCTTTTCCGATTTCTTTCAAACTTTCACCATCCTGTTTTTCTTATTTTTCTGCTTTCAGACAAATCATCTTATCACCAAGGTTGGATTGCCCTTTAAGATATAAATCGTTTTCAAAATCATTAAAAAAAAAAGATATATTTACTTCTTTTTCATTGAGTTCTGTTAATTGAAATTAGTTCCGTCAGACGTATCAATTGTACTCATACGTATGGTGCAGCGTTGTAATAAAGAGAGACCACCAGTGCCCCTGGAGCTAGCCCCAGAGATCTCCCTTGAACTCTCTAATGTTAAAGCACTCCACTTTTGCTGGGGGAGGTACTACGTGGGATATTTTAAAAAAACAACAGAGTACCACAAATCCTCCAAACCAACATTCTTCCAGTGATTATCAGAAATTTTTTAGTCCTTTTGCAGAGTTAGATAACTTTTTAGAAGCCCTGTGGGAGTATAGACTGTGCTGTTGACTGTCATAATAAATTCAAACTTTTATCCCCTTTTGATTTCTTTGCACAGGTGTCTTGTTGGAAAAATCTTAGAAGTCCTAGCAAACTTGTGAGAATTATTTATTTCAAGTAGGCCTACTTTCAAGGAATCAACACATCATGGGTCACAGCACACCAGGAGATCTTGACACTCTTGTCACTCAAATGGACAACATTACACTCTTTGTCATGAAAATTATTTTTGTTGTGATAGTCATCACCGTCACCCATAACATCTACACTTGGTGTACCCAAGGAAACAAGTCAAGCAGGACTGCGTCATCAAAGAGCTCATCAAAGACTGCACCTAAGGATTCAAGCACTGCATCCGCATGTCAAACCTCTGGTCCCCCAAATAGAGATCCGCCATCCTATGATAGCATCTACCCAGACCTGAGCGAAGAATTGAATGCAGCCAAGAAAGGAGGAGGTGGAGGAGGATTGTTCTCTTGGCTTCTTGGATCGGGAGGTGATGGGGCTCGGGATGCTGTGTTCCAGAGGATTGCAGACCAGTTCTATTCTGTGGATGAAGTCAGTAATGCCATTCGACAATCAGGCCTAGAATCAAGTAACCTGATCTTTGGTAAGCATGCAATTGACAACACATAGTAGTAGTAGTAGTAGTAGACTTTATTGGATATCTTGTTTAGCATAGGGCTAATCTGCCACAAGGTCCATAAAGCCATCCCGACGCTGAGAATACTATGCATTATCATGATTACTAGTAGTAGTAGTATTATTAGACAGAATGATGGATGAGATTTCCAAATATACTATATTTCATGAGAAGATAAAACAATCAAAATAGAAGGAGAATATTAGATGGATGAGGAAGAACATAGAAGTGAGTGAGTGAGAGAAAGCTTTATAATGAGAGGAAAGGGGAGGTGCAAAACATGAGATATTAGGGTGATGAAGAGAGAAAGAGAGAGAGAGGGAGGGATAGAGAAAGATACTCAAAGGTCCTCTCTTTTTACATGTTACTGTCATTATCAAATGTTCACTGACCTTTAATGCCTGGAGATGTTCTCCCATGGCAACGCATAATGATATGATTCCCCAATAATTGTTTTCAGGTGTTGATTTTACCAAGAGTAACTTGCATACTGGAATGCAGACATATGGAGGAAGAAGTCTGCATTGCATCCAGCCAGGAGACATGAATCCCTATCAGCAGGTTTGTAAGAATCTATCGCAATGTTGAAATCTGCTAACGAAAACGTATTCTTATACAGAAGATGTCTGCAATGGCATTCACAGTGTTTGAATGTCGTAAATATGAATCTTTGGGTATCATGGGTCATTAGGACTAGCAAAGGGTGACTCACTTTTGTACCTTGGATTGATCAGAGTCAGTTTGTAGGCAAAGACAGAGAGCTGACCGTTTACTGCTGACACTGAGAGTACTAATAGACCAACTTATATCCAATTTCCGCCTTTCTTTTTTGACAGGTGATATCCATCATTGGTCGTTCCTTAGCTCCCTTTGATGATGATGGTCTTATTCCTGTCTTTGGTTTTGGAGATATATCAACTCAGGATAAGGGAGTATTTCCATTTAGGTAAGTAGTCTTACATTATCAACTTCCAAATTCACTTGCGCTCATTGATCAAAAGACATATTCTTCTTCAAAGTGATTATGCAGTTATTAAAATGAAACAAATGACAAAAATATTACCTGTGTTTTCTTTTTTTCTCTTTTTCTTTTTTTTTGTTGCCAGTAATTGACTATTTGAAGCAGCGATTATTTTCCCTCGGGGCATTGTGTACACTACAGTAATAGGCATAATATTGAACATGCATATATGTAGGTGGACTGACGGAAGACGGAAGGTCTACTCTGATACTTGGCAGTGATAATTAGCTTCTGGTCATTTTATACACCCATTTTATCAAGAATATTGCTCCCTGCCTATATGGTAGTGACAAAGATTAGAATAGGTGTACTCCATTAACCTTTGTGCCTAGTGTTCCTCAGTCATGAATACAAAAAAAAAGTGTATATTTTTATACAAAATTTAACTCCTCACCCCTCCATTTCAAAATTTAAAGAGGGGCCTCCTGTACATAGACCCTTTAAATTTCAATCTGTACCCCTGTGAAAAAGGTTGGCTTGGAACCACGCTTATTTTTTTTGTTTTTATCTCTCCTTTCTAAACTTTCTTCAAACAGGCAAGATGGTATCTGTCATGGTTTCCAAGATGCGTTAGATTGTTACACAAGGATTGCAGCCAGTATTCAGATGAGTGGACCAACTAACTTTGCCCCCGTCATCAGAGAGGCTATTAAAATTGTGAAGAAGACACGAGCTGTAAGATTTGATTTATTATTCATACTTAATACAGGGGTGTGGGTAGAACAGTGTTTATTGGGTGTAGGGGGGGGGGGGGGGGGGGTGATGTCAGACAAGGTTTTTCAGACAATATATGGGAATCTTGTCTAGCAAGCACTATTAAAAGCACTCCTTTGTCAATGTTTTAATTTGCAGTCTTTGCAGACCGGTGTTGTGAAATATTTTTAATAAGGGAAATATATGAGGATATTTTCAAATTTGATAAGGTTACAAAGGGCCTTCATTATCCATCAACAATTGCAGACTGGCTGATAGAAATTTTGAATGGGATGTAATGTTGCCTGCTATACCTACACCCCTGCAAATTCCTTTGAAATTCTGTTTCATGGGATACAATATTATCTCCTGTAAAAATTGGTCCAACGTTGTTAACAATACTAGAACCACAAACAAATTACTGCAGTGTTTCTGTGATTTTGATTCCCTTTTCACTTTGTAGCTTTATTTCTTCATCCTCCAGTTCATACTACCAATTCTTATCACCCCTTCTCCCTCTTTTTTTATGTAATAGAGAACCCAAGCTGGCAGTAGGCCATACTTTTTTTCTTTGTAACTCAGTAGTTCTCTTCCGACTTTCCTTTGCTCAAAGTCCATTTGTGCATGAACAGTAAAACCTCGTTATATCACACTCTTTGGAACAAGAGATTTTATTCATTGAAATCTTGTTTTATTCGGGCTTAAAACATAGAAACCAAAGACCAGCAAATATTTTTGTCTTAGCAATGTCCTTTATATATATCCTCTGATAAAATTTAATTGCATTAATAGCCAATTCCTTTTTCCTCTCCCCTCTCTTTCTCATTTAGCAGTACCACATTCTCATCATCATAGCTGATGGACAGGTGAACAGTGAGAGACAGACAAGAGAAGCGATCGTAGAAGCATCTCAATACCCACTATCTATCATCATGGTAGGTGTAGGAGATGGACCTTGGGACATGATGAAGGAGTTTGATGACAAACTGCCCAGGAGGAAGTTTGATAACTTTCAGTTTGTGGATTTCTTCCGGGTCATAGCCGGGCGCGAGAACGCAGAGGCAGCGTTTGCTTTGAATGCTCTCATGGAAATACCGGATCAGTACAAGCTCATTCGGAAATTGGGACTGCTGGATTTCTAGAATAAGAGAATCAAACTGCTTGAATAAACGCTGAGAGGTGTAAGGCAAAACATGTACGCAAATTACAAATATATAATTATATTTGGATTGATTTATCATTCCAGTTATGTGTGAATAATCACTTTTGTACTTTGAAACTGAATTTGTTCAAGCTATCCTTCCATTTTAATTTTGTTGGACGCACTTGAATACGGGTGAAATACGAAATGAACCGCCTTTACAAAACCGCCTTCATATAATTGTGGAAAATATATCATGGCAAAGAGATTTAATGGTACTCATCCCTTTTGCAGTCCAAAATTTTGAAGTTGTGTGAGTATGTGATAAATTACAAAAGAGTTATTACTGGAAAAGTTGTGCGGATGTGAATAGGGTTATAATTTGCTTTTAAGTAAGTAATAGAAACAATTTGGTAACACTTTGTTTTCTACTAAAAAAAAATTGCATAATTTTTGAAAAATTATTTTTTGACCCTTACTAGTACATGTAATTTATCTTGCAAGTTCTCTGCGACAAAAGCAAGATTTTTATGCCTCCGCTGGAGGCATTATGTTTTCGGGTTGTCCGTCCGTGCGTGCGTCCGTCCGTCCGTCCCATTTCTCGTTACCGCGATATCTGAAGAATCATTTGAGGTAAGAACCTCAAACTTGGTACTAGTATGTATCCCCATACGAAGATGAACTGATTAGATTTTGGGGTAAGTAGGTCAAAGGTCAGAGGTCACAGAGGTCAATTTACATGAAATTATATGAAATTACTGGTTTTTAGCACCGTTACCTTGATATCTCAAGAACTGTTTGAGGTAAGAACTTCAAACTTGGTACTAGTATGTATCCCTATACGAAGATGAATTGATTAGATTTTGGGGTAAGGAGGTCAAAGGTCAGAGGTCACAGCGGTCAATTTACATGAAATTACATGAAATTCTTGGTTTTTAGCACCGTTACCGCGATTTTTGAAGAACTATTTGAGGTAAGAACTTCAAACTTGGTACCAGTATGTATCCCCATAGAAAGAGGAACTGATTAGATTTTGGGGTAGGTAGGTCAAAGTTCAGAGGTCACAGAGGTCAATTTACATGAAAATTACATGGAATTACTGGTTTTTAGCACTGTTACCGCGATATCTCAAGAACTATCTGAGGTGAGAACTTCAAACTTGGTACCAGTATGTATCCCCATAGAAAGATGAACTGATTAGATTTTGGGGTAAGTAGGTCAAAGGTCAGAGGTCACAGAGGTCAATTTACATGAAATTACTGGTTTTTAGCCTCGTTACTGCGATATCTCAAGAACCGTTTGAGGTAAGAACTTCAAACTTGGTACTAGTATGTATCCCTATACGAAGATGAACTGATTAGATTTTGGGATAAGGAGGTCACAGAGGTCAATTTACATGAAATTACATGAAATTCTTGGTTTTTAGCACAGTTACCGCGATTTCTGAAGAACTGTTTGAGGTAAGAACTTCAAACTTGGTACCAGTATGTATCCCCATAGAAAGAGGAACTGATTAGATTTTGGGGTAGTTTTACATTGTTATGACCATATCTCAACTAATTTGTATTCATGACTAGGAGGAGATAAGTTGGGTTATAAGGTGTAAGGTCAAATGTCAAAGAGGTCAGTTAACATGTAATTAGAGGCTTTTATTCTGGTTATCACAATATTTCAAGAGCAGTTTGAGCCATCAACTGAATTTAGGCGGAGGCATATAGGAGACGCAGTCGCATTCATCTTGTTATTCATTACAAAGGAGTTGTAGAACCTGTGACCTTGAAATTTCATAGACAGTATCTACAGGATGTCTACTAAACCTGTGTGAAGTTTCGCAGAATTTTGTGTCAGTCTGCAAAAGGGGTATAACATACCAGTATGGCACGAGCCAAAAGAAGTTATGTGATGTTCAAATATCCAAGATCAAACTTTAAACTCCTTTTGTTTTTATTATTATTATTATTATTATTATTATTATTTATTCAACCATTGCATGGTATACATCACTATTTATTGGGATTTACAAAGTTTTCATGGCACATTGTCTCAAGATAATGGCACTCCCATAATTTACTAATAACAATAATTTTCTCATTGTTATACAGTATAATAATGATAATAATAGTTAACATTTATGTAGCACTGATATTCGTATAGCTTCTATAATTCTAAGCGCTTTACAAAACATGAAATGAACAACATTATGCTTAATTTAAACAGTAACTCAAACAAAAACTTAAACAATTATAAAAAAATGAAAAATACAAAAATACAATGTATATATGCACTTCTTAAAAAAAAAGGGCAGAAAACTTCTAATTGATGATGGGGTGAAAAAAAGTAGAGAAATAATTATGTAAATTGACATTTTAACAGGTTCCAATTACCAAAAATATTTTACCTTGTATGAGGAGTTCCAAATCACTAAACTATGTTCAAAATATGAGCTTCAAATTTAACTTATATAAAGAGATAATGCAAGTTAGAATACACTCTCAAGAAATGTAAAACGTACTTGTGTGTGGACTAGTCGATGCACCTGTACGCGTGTACAGAACCCAAGTTCCAGGAGTTTCATGTTATTCTTTATTTTTGTAATAACCTTTTATGCATGACAGGAATTATATAAGGGCTAATTTGATGACATTTTATTCTTGAAATTGGCAATATTAATCTTTCTCTTTTAACGCTACATGGTTCTAATAAATTGAAATGTCTTTAAAAGCAACATACATGGTTAGGAACTTTGTCAAAAAGTTGAAAAAATTGCCAATTTTGATGAAAAACAATGATTTTGAACCACTCAATTTGTTGCCAATTTCAGGATTTTAAAGCTTATGCTCCTTTTTGAAATTCCTGGCATCAAACGCATTATGGTCATGCAACGAAAATGACACAGTGTGTGCAGAAATTTTTGCTCTTTCTACTCGTGTATCTGGTATATTTCTTAGGGCTCTGAATCCAAAGTTATTGAGCCAAACCACAAAATGTGGTCAATTGTCTCGTAATGGTTAACCATTAACGCTTGGAATGCCAGGTTAAGTTTTTTGAGGTTGATTTGTATCATTTAGTACACAAAATATTTTGCAATTACACTTTTTTAGTTTTGTTATCATATTTTTCTATTCGTATCATAATTTTCTATTCCTTTCATAATTTTCTATTCCTTTCATAATTTTCATGCGAGAATAGAGAAGTTTGCATTTTTTTCACAAAATTTTTTAGGTTCAGATGGAATGGAGTAATACTAAAGTTTAAAAGTTTTCTATTTCATTAAAATATATTTTATAAGGAATATATTAAATAATAATAATAACTAGAAAGGCCGTCAAAGGCGGCAGACCCACGCCTTAGCGGCGCTAAAGATCGAGTAGTTACATTCTTTCCCTAATCGATTCTTTCCTGTCACTATATTTGATATATTATATTTTTCTCTTTCTTTATCGCAATAAAGACTTCTAGATTTGGCATAATCTACTATTTAATACATGCATGTAAAATATTATGGTTACTAATTATTATTATGTAATTTGGCACAATGATACTGCATGTGAATATATTTGTTCGTGTATTTTAACTTGATTATTGTGAAAAATGTTATTTTTAAAAAGGAAGTGATAAAATATTCTTAAAAAAAAAAAAAACTATCCGAAATGAAGTTCCTATAACCGATCATGACCAAAATCTAATCAATTCTTTTCCTAATCGATTCTTTCCTGTCACTATCCGAACTGAAGTTTGGGTCAAAACTTCAAGGTCACACAGAATTTGCAGGCGTCAACCGATCATCACCAAAATCTAATCGATTCTTGCCTGTCACTATCTGAACATTCCCTGAAAATTTGGTGCAAATCCGTTCACCCGTTCTCTAGTTATCTTGTACACGAACAAACAAAAAAACAAACAAACATACGGAGCCCTTTACATAACCCTGCCGATTTTATCGGCGTGGGTAATAATAGACATTTATAACGCGCCATCTAACTAGGTAACCTATTCCGAGGCGCAGAAGTACTACTACCAGGTACCCATTTACTACACCTGGGTGGAGAGTGGCAAATGTAGATTAATATCTTGCCAAAGGACATTAGTGCCGCGGCGGGACTTGAACCGCGAACCATGTGATCCACAGTCTTGTGACGTATCCACTAGACCACGACACCTCTATAAAGAAATGCACACTAACATTGCAAAACCCATATGAAAGAAGCCCAAGTTAAATCTGCCTTACAAAACTTACAAAAGTAAAAAAACAAATTTAGTAATGAAATTTTTATTACGAATTAAGTTCATGATGATTTGAGTTTTGAACATTTATTTTCATCAGGGGCAGTTTTCTGAAAACTCTTATCTTTTATGTTAAGGAAAACTATGTTAATTGTCATAACAAATTGAAATTGTGCGAATTTAAACACTAATCATTGGTGCTTGCGCAGATGTCTCTATTAACTTTACGCGGGCACAGCTATCTTTGCACAATCATTTAACCAATGACTTGTCCTGATTTTTATTTGTTATGACAATTAACATTGTTTACTAACGTAAAAGTTAACATAGTTTTCAGAATACAGCCCCTGGTTGCAGAATTTTGGTCATTTGAACCTGATGAAGAGATCAAAAGTGGCCAGTGTATAAGGTTTAATATTTTAGTTAATCATGTGCATGTGACTCCTGTCTTTCTTTCTTGCTGAATACTTTTTATTTTGCTTGTATCCCAGTTGATTTGATGAAAAAACATTTTGATGTGTTTAATCAAATTTGTATATATTTTCACTTTTGAGAAAGTTATGATATATATTTGGATGCTACCAAACAAATAACATGAAATGTAATACATTTATACGTGTACTGGATTACTACTACTGTATTACTTTTTTAAAATAAATAATATGAATTTTGAATCAATCTTATGAATATGCTACAGAGACAAGAGAGATCAAATAGTTACAAATGATAAGATGTATTTATCTAGAACAAGTTTTAATGTATAAAAAAGTTAATGCACTAGGAACTTCTTAACAAGAACATGTACATGCGATCGGCACCATATTAAATTATTTCTTCTCAATTTTAGATCAAACTTCAAAGGTTCGCAATCAGCTACTTGTTAGCATAATGTGAACATATTCTAAGAGTTTTTTTCCTACTATTCCACCTGAAATTATTGTGTATAAAAAATATTGCATTAAAAGCTAACAATACATTCCTGTTGGCCTACCGATACTATGTATATTGTTCATTGATTGGCATGGTAGAATAACTTGCTTTCCAATGTTCATATCTGCTCTTGTCTAATATCACACCAGTGTGATAATTTCATTTTGTCTTTACGATTGCATTATTGCTTGTCTTTGTTTGTGTTGGTGCTTTGGTACCTTTGGCCTCAAGGTTTGGTCTGTTACGATGATAATTTTTTTCTAGCCTTCTATCAAGCGATGGAATACTGGCCACTTTCTCTGCTCTGTCCAATGATCCTCTCCACAACGGTCTATGGAACACCAACCCATCGTTGCCACCCTGACATGTAGGTGGCAAGAATAGTTCTCCAGATGCCTTCTGAGTTTTATTCTTCTTCTCGGTCGTTGGAAGACCATCATACACTGGCCTTCGGAAGATCAAAGGTAGCTTCAAATTCTGCAGGACAGTCTCAGCGTTGTAGTTTCCGAATTCTTTCATGCGGCATCGCTGCGTGACGTTGAAGCGTAGATGCCGATCATGGAGAGGCACTGACAGCGAGCTTTCAACCGTAGATGACCTCTGGTTCCATTCCGCGTCGGCATTCTGCGCTCTGTGGATCTGGGCATCTCCCTTGGGGATGCGGGGATGGATCGTGAGCGGATCGAGGCGGACGGTGAGAAGTTTACCGCTGGATACCTGTTTACTGCTTTGGTCAGCGTCTTGGCAAGGTGTCTTCCAGTGAGTAAGCCCCATGCGCCTAGGCCTGGGCCTGGACCTTGGCCTGGGCCTGGATTGCATGATGCGGTAATCTCCACCAATGATGGGTATGCTGATGCTGTTGAACTTAGGATGCATGATGTAATGCAAGCCTTGATCTGTCAATACGACAAACAAAATCACAGAATAATTCGATTTAAACAAGGAAGACGAGTGTCAAACCATGCAAAAAGCATATACCTTTCCAACTTGCAGCATGAAGTTGGCTTAATCCGAAAGTGAGAGACTCTTGGTCAATGGAATTCCCATTAAATGTCTATCTAAAGTGAAAGCCGCATGATGTTGGTGGTGGTGGTAATGAAGATGATGATGATGACGCAATTGGTGATGGTGATAATTGTGATGAAGATGATGGTAATAATTGGTGATGATGATGGTGGTGGAGGAAGGCTAAACATCACTTAGAGGGAGATGATGAAGTGGACGATTGTTGATTACCACGATGATAATGTACATAAGATTGAAAATGACAATGACAATAGCGTTTGTGATGGAGAAGGCTATAATGATTAAGATTATAATGACAATTTATAAGTTTTATGGTAAAAATAAGTTTTAACCTTTGAAGCATATTCACTATACTCAGAGACGAGCGCATATAAGTTTTTCTTATTAAAAACAAGTTTCAGAATGAAACTTCAAAGTTTAAGTTTATTTTCCACATTTATATGGGAAATAAATGTAAACTGTGAATACACAAAACTTATTACTTCAAAAGAGCAGGTATAGGCTAATTTTTTTTAACAAGCTGCCTGTTACCGAGTATATAGGTCATTGCAAAATCGAGGGCAATTAGCCCATCGCCGGGAGATAAGAGGAAAATACATCTACATGTACGGTAGGTCTACATCTATATCCGAAGAATGTTTGATATGCCTTTCCAGGCAAATACATGATATACACAGAGGGCTTTATCTTCTCCTCCTTTTTCGACTCTTCTTAATTCATGTTTTTCGTTATTTCCTCCTGTAGGATGTTAGCACCTCCTACTTTTCCGTCTTCGTCTTCCTCCTCGTATTTAGGCTTTCTTGCTGGAAGTCGTATAATTTTCACATTCTCCATCTTATCATTTTCCCAATTATTTATCTGTTCCATCTTTTAAAGATCACATTACAAGAAAATTCCATCAAAGTAAATATTGGCTTAATAGTTTTTATTGCATATATGGCATAAATTAAACAAGGTTATCAAAATTCAACGCTTGGAAACATTTGAAGTAATGATTATTATCAATTATAAAACGGTAAAATACAGCCCCCGATATAGCAGCTGATATGAAGAGCTCCTCGAACGCTGCTGAGATGTGTGACGACACACCAGGGGCCAGTCTTGTCTAATTAAGCAGACGATTTCCCATAACATCTTACACATTTTTCAGTGCCTGTTTTGTCATCTCCTCTTCACTTATTTCTCTTACTTGACTAGCGTCAGTCTTAATGTTAGTCTGTTGCCTCACTCTTACACTATGAACACGATGATAAAGAGAGCGGACAAAATATACAGCTCCTCATTGTACCCTCCACAATTGCTCTGGTAGACAAAATAACATCCCTTCATTGCTATTATGTAAAATAAGTAGAACAGGTGAATATGCATGTGACACCTGTTCTACATATTTTTACATAATAGCAATGAAGCGATGTTCTTTTGTCTACTAGGGCAATTGTGGAAGGTACAATGAGGAGCTGTATATTTTGTCCGCTTCTTTGATCGCCATGTTCATAGTGTTAACTTCGTGTATGGTATTATTTTGATGAAAAATGCAGCGTTAAAAAAATAAAGGAATCAGTCACTTGTAAACAAAATAAGACGCCATTGTATTTTCAGCTGCTTGCACCGGAGCATGTTCGGCGTTTCAAGAGGGAACGAATACCATCCGTGCTATTATTCGGAGGGCTTTTCAATTTGAAAATGGGGTTTATTTCATTGATCATTGCCCCTTCTCCTGTGTATTTACAATCAAACGGTTTTAGTTATCAGTTTCACTGTCCCTTTTTGAATGGTGTGAAATAAGGTCATGTATAAATATACCAAACTCTTTATAATTTGATAAATAATTGCCTTGCAATTACGTTCATTCATTATAGGACGTCGTCTGCTTAAGCAGGATCGATCCCTATGTGACGACATCAAAACATCGCTATATTTCTGGCGAATCCTCGGATATTCCAGATGCTTAGAAGAGCTTATATTTATGTTGTTTTTATAATCCTCAGATACGCAGTTGACATAAAACTTATACGATTGCCACGGTAAGCTTCCCAGTTTCTAGTGATACATTAATTGCCATATTGTGATTTTCTTGTAATTTGATCTTTAAACGAATTATGAAAAGAAATACATGGCCAAACAATAGTTACTCCGGAGAATGTGACAGAAAATACTTGTATACCGCTGCATTTCTGTTTATGAAGTTTCATAATTCTAAGAATCATAACACCAGGGGGGCGTTTCATGAAAGGACTTGTCTGATATTTTATCCGACAAATTTGCTCTCAGCCAATCAGATGCAAGGATTTCAGTAGCTTATAACAGTTGTCGGATAAAATATCTGACAACTTCTTCTATGAAACGCTCCCATGTATACAAATTCAAAGAGAATCGTGATACATGTACTTGTATACAGAACTTAAATTAATGAACTTCAGAATTGTTTTTGTTTTTACAATACAATTATTAAAATTATATAGATGAAAAAGGGTAATAATAGTACGTAAGACTCATTTTAAATTGAGATACATTCTTGTTTTACATACCTCTGAACGTTTCACTGTGCCGGGTCACTACCAAAGAAAAGTAGCGTGGAACTTAATTCTCGAATACATTCCGTTTCAGGTGAATTAGGAAAATATACTTTATACACTAATTTGCTATCATTCATGGAAGTGAAGCGTACACAATGCAGTCTGGCTAATGTATATCCTATCAATAATATTTTTTAAATATATAAATAGATACCATGTCACTACGGAGAGCCAGATAATAATGTTTATGTTTAACAATATTGTGACGTCAACAAAGGAGCCTACGCGCAACAATCACGTTTACGCATATGGATGCACATCGAGTCAAAAATAGGTTGAGTTCATGACCTCGAAATGAAAACATAATTATATGCTATCCGCTAGTATTATCAAGCTACCCCATTATTGCAATTTCTAGCAGATAATGCCTTGATATTTTTGTCAACTATCAATTTCCGAATAACCTCTTTTCACTATTTTCCTCCTTCGTATCAAGGAAAATAAATGTATTTTCGGATAAATTAAAGCTTTCTCAAAGAAATGGGTCGCATTAATATATAACAATAGTAAATTAGTCATTAATTAAAGAAATAAAACAACGAAGAACATATACGGTATATGGTATTATGTAAATCCAGACATTTAACAAAAATTAACCTGTCATTTTTGCAGTCGGATTTAACGAAAAATCTGGATCAAGTAACACTAAAATCAGTGAATATATTTGCCATACAAATTATTGTCAACCTATCTTGTCAAAAAAGATTATGACAATTTGCAGGGGCGGATACAGGATTTTCAGAAGGGGGGCGCACACTGAGGAACCCTCCGTTTGACGAAGCCAAACGGCCATCTAGGGGCTCTGGGGCATACTTTGTCAGACAAAACGGGGGGGGGGGGCGCACGCCCCTTGCGACCCCCCCCCCCGTTTTGCCTGATTTGCATGAAAAGTTGTTCAATTTACGGTTTAAAAGTGAGATTTCCCGTCAAGACTATAGTCGGCATGAATATTTATGAAAAACAAATTGTAGGAGTATATAACGAGCGAACCTGACTTGCAGTTGCTTGTATGGCGCATTTGGATAAACGATGCGCTTGTCATGACTCGAGTTCGAGTCTCGTCAGGGTCAGATTGGATATTCAGTATTGACAAAATTTTCTTTTGCTGAAATAAAACTAGGGTGATACTTTCGGAAAATATTCTTAAACATGTAGTCTCTCTCAAAGTCTTCAAAACGGGGCCTCTTGACCGGAGCCCTACATAAATGGCGCAAGTCCTGCCAGAGCAAAAAATACGCCCCCGGCCGGTATATTCAAAGAAAATCACAAATATGGCAAATACTGTATCACTAGAAACTGGGAAGCTTACAGATGGCAATCGTATAAGTTTTACGTCAACTGCGTATCTGATGATTATCAAAATAACGATAAAAGCTCTTCTCAGCATCTGGAATATCCGAGCGATTCGCCAGAAATATAGCAATGTTTTGATGACGTCACACCGGAGACCGATCCTGAATTATGGAGTTATGGATTTTTAAAGTTTTGATTTTGTGACGTCACATGCGAGCAGCTCCCCCATGTGTCATGTGATATAAATTCCAGAAAATGACATTTTCTCAGAAAAATGGAAATGGTGTTACTTGTGCATTCAATATAACATCTTAAACATCATTTCATACCCGCTCCTCTAAGAAAAATATCTTCAGTCATCATGAACCATTGAAAAATGGGAATTTATATTACATGGCGTATGGGTAGCTGCTCGCATATGACGTCACAAATTTAAACCTTAAAACACCCATAACTCTCTTATTCCTTGATGGATTTTTGTCAAACCTTCACCAATATTTTTCCCTTATTTTTCTGCTTTTATTAAAACCAACTTATTGTCAGGGTGAACGACGTCCTATAACGAATTAACGTAATTGCAATGCAATTATTTATCAAATTATAAAGAGTTGCATCATCTTTAGGAAAGGTGTGCAGACTGACACCATCGCTGGTGCCTTTGCTGCACCCAGCAACAACACATCTCCTCGGCATTTTCTTGAGATATGCACTCCTATCCAAAATTCCCTGCACTGGATATACACAGACAAGCGTCGTCCGCTAGCTAGATGTTCCCGATGGTACGTCACAGGTCACCTGACAAGGCACGTGACTGGCCCTACTTTTTCGAGGGGCGTGACAGACCAGCTGATAAACGTGAGATTTAGGCAATTTCAACGAAGCTTAGAGAAGTACACAGATCTTTTTAATAAAAAGTATATGCTCTTTCTAGCAATATTGTCACAATACTTTGATATTATAATGAAATGTAATTCTAATTGACTCGCCCTTTAAACATGACCCTATTTCACACCATTCTAAAAGGGAAGTGAAAGTGATTCTGATAACTAAAAACGTTTGATTTTAAATATACAGGATAAGGGTCAATATGAAATAAACCCCACTTTCAAATTGAAAAGCCCGTCCGAATAATAGCACGGATGGTATTCGTTCCGATCCCTCTTGAAACGCCGAACATGCATATGCCCCGGTGCAAGCAGCTGAAAATACAAGTCAATGGCGTCTTATTATTTTGTTTACAAGTGACTGATTCCTTTATTTTTTTAACGCTGCATTTTCATCAAAATAATACCATACACGAAGTTAAAGAGCTCATTATGTTGAATTTTTCCGACCCCCAATTGCAAGAATATGGTTTGTAAATGAATAATAAACATATTGAAATAAAGCTAGGTTTCATTAATTTTAGCAAATAAAATAGATTTTTTTGCATAAAATGTACCCTTGATTATTGCCCTTATTGAGCCAGATTGAGGCAACAGACTAACATTAAGACTGACGCTAGTCAAGTAAGAGAAATAAGTGAAGAGGAGATGACAAAACAGGCACTGAAAAATGTGTAAGATGTTATGGGACATCGTTTGCTTAATTAGACAGGACTGGTCCCCTGTGTGACGTCACACATCTCAGCAGCGTTCGCGATCGAGGAGTGCTATATCGGGGCTGTATTTAACCGTTTTATAATTGATAATATTCATAACTGCAAATGTTTCCAAGCGTTGAATTTTGATAACCTTGTTTAATTTATGCCATCTATGCAATAAGATGTATTAATTAAGCCAATATAAAGTTCTACTTTAAAGGCGCGTTCACATTGTGCCGCTATAAACCGCCGCTTAATTTGTCGATATGACATGGTACAAGCGCAGCCTAGCCTAGCCTAATTAGCGCCTAGCCGGCTATAGCTATAGCGCCTAGCATAACCATAGTTGCCATCTAGCATAATTTTGCTTTTTAGCATAATTTTGCTTTTTAGCATAATTTTGACCCTCTTAGCATTTAGCATTATTCCTAGCATAATTTGGCCAAATCTAGCCTAATTTCACTAGAATCTAGCATAATTCTGAATTTCGGACTTTAAATAGAGAATTTCCTTCTATTCAACAGATATCTAAGAAACTAAGGCTTTTCAGAGAATTTTGGACTGAAAAGGATAGACTAAAATGTTGAGAACCTTTTTTTTTTTGGCTTGTCAGAAAATTTTGGACTGAAAAGGAGAGACAAAACCTTTTTTTTTTTTTTGGCTTGTCAGAGAATTTTGGACTGAAAAGGAGACACTAAAATGGTGAGGACCTTTTTTTTTTTTTTTTTTTGCTTGCCAGAGAATTTTGGACTGAAAATCCTTCCCAGGCGCCTGAGTTACGCTTCAAATGGATCTAGCATAATTTTTCTCAATTTAGCATAATTTGGGACAAGACTTGGCATAATTCCGATTTTTAGCTGTGGCAACACTGAGCATAATATATATAGCGCCAGCAGCGATTTTGTTGACACCGGTTTCCATGGTTCGGCAGCCGGTATTGGAGAATAATTGTGAGTAATACGGTATTTTGATAACAATGCTGTTTTATAATCACAATATGTAATCCCAAACACGTGATAAGGGTATTTCATGATATTTTGAACATTGACTATCATAATTTGTAGAGAATTCACAGGCATTTGTCTTGGCCCATGACAAGTTTTACATTGGCCAATCCCACATATTCAAATTTGTGTTAGTGCTTAGCCATAGATGTATGATGGGGAGCCCCACTCATAGGCACTCATAGCTACATTCCTATACTTCGTGTGTATAATGTAGGCAGTCATACACCTCATCTTTTTAAAACACCACTGCACAAAAGTCACCAATATTCACTCAAAATCGGCATTTAATTTTCAAAAACCGACCCCAAAATATCCAAGAAATACAATAAATTCAACTCACCAATGTTGGAAAAGATATTTTCAAAAATCAAATCCGTAATTTACTGTTGATTCTCGCGAAACGAGCTATCGGAGTCATTGTGTACATTACCTGGTCGCCGCGGGCGCTGACATCTCCCCAAAAGAGTTTTGTCCTCAAAAATTCGGTCCCTATGGCATACACGGAAAAGTTCCGATTTTCTGTGTGCGCGATCGTAAAGATCGATGTGCGCTTGCGATCCCGAGTTTCTTCGTGGACAAAAATTGTATTGGCCGATTTTAGTCTAAGACATCGGCAGTTTGTAAACAACACGCGATCGCGAAACAAATCGGCGGGGATTTCTCCGGTTTTGGACAAGATTTTGACTTTGGATTTTGCTGAAAATATCAAAAGTTCTTCCTAACGGCCATTTGAGGTAGGAGTGAGATTTTTAAGGGCTGAATTTGAAAGCAAGTATTTAAAATATTTATCTTATTTTTTCCCCCATACCTTTACTACATGCGACAGAAAATACCAACTATTTTACAGAAATGTACCCGGGAGTGCTCATAGGTACACGCCATTGCCGACTGTGTAGTAACGCAGCCAACACACATCCCATACCTAAACTGCATCACTGTGCATTTTTGGCTATATTTAATTGAATATAATATATTACAGTTTACTTATATCCAAAGAATTATATTGAATAATAGATGATTAAAACTTACCAGGTTGTTTTGTGACCTTTGAAGAGGGTTTCCTGAAATTTTGGGTCCTTTTTGTCGATAACTGCTATCGAGACTGTCCCGTCAGCATCCAGTTTGTATTTTTCACGATTATGATGAAGGGAGCCCTCAGCGCTCGTAGTAGTACCGGCGCGATGGGTTCGTCGATCTCCTACGAAGACCTGAAAGGGCCAAACTGACGACGTAAAAAAAGAAAAAATATTACGTACGTACGTAATAATTACTACGTACGTACGTAATATTTTTTATTTTTTTACGTCGTCAGTTTGGCCCTTTCAGGTCTTCGTAGAATAGCTTGTGTGCGTAACATTCTGCATACGTATCAACGGTGCGTAACCATGTAGAGCGGCCTCACTAGTGCGCAACATATTGAGAGCAATCGTGATCCGTATGCAGGTGTGGGTAACAAGTTCCAAAAAGAGAGCTGTAAATGTAAGTTTTTATAACTTTCTACATTTTGTATCTTAACGAACTGATAACTTAAACTCTAAAGAATGATACTTAAGTATTAGTTTGCCCACAAAAACATCCATTTGAAACAAAATTACATCTGTATCCCCAATACCCAGTATACACACATGTATATGATTCTAATGGTCAATATGACCATTGCTTGCTGATGTGGGGAGCCCTATGTCTGCGCACCTAAGGTTTTGACCTGAAATTCACAAGAATTTCTTTAATATTCCTCTAAAGCTTGATTTTATATTATTCCTGATATTCTAAAAAGTAAGTTTGCAAAAATTCTCGTCAAAATTAGAACAAGAACAATGGCATTTACACAAGAAACGGCGGCCGTGTCATTTCAACATTGAAAAAAACAATGGTGCCCATGTCTGCGCACTCATTCATTTTACACGCAGTTCGGGAGTTTTTACGTGAACGACAACATTTTGAGGCTTGTGAATAAAATGCATGAAATAAGACCTTTTTTCAATATTTTGACCCGTTTTTTGCATGAATACCTATCGCTATGATAAAGATGAAATGTTTGTGTTCGTTGCGTGTTTTGTTTTATTAGAATCGCGCAGTTACGCGTGTGCGCAGACTTGGGCACTCTAGCCATATGGCTAACAAAGTTAGAGTGCCCAACACTTATGATACATGTACACACTCATAGGTACACGCCATTGCCGACTGTGTAGTAACGCAACACATCCAACACACATCCCATACCTTAGCCCCGGGACGCTGCCACGAAGTGGCAGCGTCCTGAGTGAAACCAGTACGATTCGGTGGGTCTCACAATCTACCAATGTTCAAATGACCATTTAAAAAATGGCCATGTAATTATTATTTTTTAATTAAAGTATCATATATACGATGCCACTTACCTAAACAGACAAGTTTACGCAAATCAGCTTTTCCTAAAAAATGTGTAGAATCGAATGTCACTTTTTACTCTCAATTTTCGAAACCAGTCCCATTCGCCATGTTGTTAAAGCCAAATTGAAAATAGGCACTTGCGCATGCGCCTATGAATGTTTATTACAATGACGGCATAGTTTTCGTCAATGGAATAATGAATATTCATATACCCACTGTAATCCGCCGATCGCTAGCGTGTATAGATCTAGCGCTCTCGCTCAAGCTCGTCTTAATGAATATTCATAATCCTCCCTTCTTGTCTGTATTATAATTGGAGCTGCTGACGCATGCGCATTGCAAGCAAAACACCGACCTTCGGAAGTTTTTACTACAGGCTCTTGGAGATAAATATGCCTTTTTTGTATCATCCTCATTGAAAAGAAAGACGACAGTCAATCGTAAAGTATTGTAAGTACCTAAAATAGCCTAAAATCAACTGATTTCATGTTTCATGGCTATCATTTTGACAAACGACCTTGTAATTATGTGACATCCATGCGATCAAAGGACTGCGAAGCGCAGCCCGAACACTACGTGTTCGGGCTGCCGCAGTAACCCATACCTAAACTGCATCACTGTGCATTTTTGGCTATATTTAATTGAATCTCATATATTGCAGTTTACTTACATCCAAATACTTATGTTGAATAATAGATGATTAAAACTTACCAGGTTGTTTTGTGACCTTTGAAGAGGGTTTCCTGAAATTTTGGGTCCTTTTTGTCGATAACTGCTATCGAGACTGTCCCGTCAGCATCCAGTTTGTATTTTTCACGATTATGATGAAGGGAGCCCTCAGCGCTCGTAGTGGTACCGGCGCGATCGGTTCGTCGATCTCCTACGAAGACCTGGAAGGGCCAAACTGACGACGTAAAAAAATAAAAAATATTACGTACGTACGTAATAATTACTACGTACGTACGTAATATCTTTTATTTTTTTACGTCGTCAGTTTGGCCCTTCCAGATCTTCGTAGAATAGCTTGTGTGCGTAACATTCTGCGTACGTATCTATGGTGCGTAACCATGTAGAGCGGCCTCACTAGTGCGCAACATATTGAGAGCAGTCGTCATCCGTATGGAGGTGTGGGTAACAAGTACCAAAAAGAGGGCTGTAAATGTAAGTTTTTATAACTTTCTACATTTTGTATCTTAACGAACTGATAACTTAAAATCTAAAGAATGATACATAAGTATCAGTTTGCCCACAAAAACCTCCATTTCAAACAAAATTACATCTGTATCCCCAATACCCAGTATACACACATGTATATGATCCTAATGGTCAATATGACCATTGCTTGCTGATGTGCATGTACACGCTTATCTGAAGGTAACCTTGTACTCCAGACTAGCTTTTACGGGTGAATAGGCTTCAATAGCTTTTGTGTGTATCAGCAGGCCCTTTTCCAGGCTAGATCATTCATACAGGAGAGGAAAATAATTATTTAAAATTTCACTTTCAAGTCTGAATCCCTACATTTGCGGCAAAGTAAGACTGAGTTGAAGTCACTCATAGGTACACGCCATTGCCGACTGTGTAGGAATGCAGCCAACACACATCCCATACCTAAACTGCATCACTGTGCATTTTTGGCTATATTTAAGTGAAACTCATATAGGCCTAGGCCTAGCCTATTGCAGTTTACTTGAATCTAAATACTTATGTTGAATAATAGATGATTAAAACTTACCAGTTTGTTTTGTGACCTTTGAAGAGGGTTTCCTGAAATTTTGGGTACTTTTTGTCGATAACTCCTATCGAGACTGTCCCGTCAGCATCCATTTTGTATTTTTCACGATTATGATGAAGGGAGCCCTCAGCGCTCGTAGTGGTACCGGCGCGATCGGTTCGTCGATCTCCTACGAAGACCTGGAAGGGCCAAACTGACGACGTAAAAAAATAAAAAATATTACGTACGTACGTAATAATTACTACGTACGTACGTAATATTTTTTATTTTTTTACGTCGTCAGTTTGGCCCTTCCAGGTCTTCGTAGAATAGCTTGTGTGCGTAACATTCTGCGTACGTTTCTATGGTGCGTAACCATGTAGAGCGGCCTCACTAGTGCGCAACATATTGAGAGCAGTCGTCATCCGTATGGATCGAGGTGTGGGTAACAAGTACGAAAAACAAGGCTGTAAATGTAAGTTTTTATAACTTTCTACATTTTGTATCTTAACGAACTTATAACGTAAACTTAAGATATCAGTTTGCCCACAAAAACCTCCATTTCAAACAAAATTACATCTGTATCCCCAATACCCAGTATACACACATGTATATGATCCTAATGGTCAATATGACCATTGCTTGCTGATGTGGTTGAAGTCAAGAGTCCCTGAATCAAGTAATCTAGCAAATTTAAGAAAATTAAATCTTGTTTACAGGAATTTTGTTGTCTGCTTTTGACTGCTGCAACAGTGAATGTTGGACACAGTCCCACATGAGTGCCCAAGTCTGCTTTTCATCTTTATCATAGCGATAGGTATTCATGCAAAAAAACGAGTAAAAATAATGAAAAAAGGTCTTATTTCAAATTTTTTTAGTTTTATTCACAAGCCTCAAAATGTCTTTCAGTCAAAACAAAAAGTCAAGACAAAAATCCTGAACTCCATGTAAATTGAATGAGTGCACAGACATGGGGTGGTATTTCTGAGATTTATGTTATCTTGATTTTAGTGAAAAAATTTTAATTGTCATAACAAATTTCATTGGTGTTTGCGCAGATGAATTCCGCGTACGCAGCCACTTTTGCGCAGGTATTAACCAATGTCAAATGCGCCATAAATGATGCCAATAATACTACGTTTTTTCTATCGCATGTACTTAATGTATGGGGGTAAAAATAATGAAATAAATATTTAAAATACTTCCTTTCAAATTGAGCTCTAAAAAATCTAAATCTTGCTATCTGGACACCTACTTTTGGGAGATGCAACATAGATTGCCCTCACTAGATCCATATTGCTCTCATCTATGACTCGGGCAATTGAATCTAGTTCTGGGAATATATGTCATATCACCCTCAAGGCCAGTCAATATTATTTAATTATTAGCATTGTTTGTTCATAGTAGTCAATATGACCATTATTTCTTGGTGTGCATGATTTCATGTGAAATCCAATCAATGAGCAGAGTGCCAGTTAAACAGAAAGCTATGACTTTTGTTTGATATTTTCTTTAAAGTGCATATATCTAGATTCTAGTTGAGCAGGGTTTGCAGAATGCAGACAATGTTGTTTGCTGATTTGGTAAGGTGCTTTTGCTGTTTTTACTGACAAGTATCTTTAATCTTAATTTTTATATGGACTGAGAAATTGAAATGGGTCTATACATTAGAAGTCGAGATCTAAAAGGATGATATTCTCAAGTCAAATGCCAATTATAAAATGTCAACCATATTAAAATACAAATCCCTTGTGATATGTACTGTACATGTAAGTGGATAAAATCTCCATGTTTATCAAAAGTATCAATAATCTTCATTTATTGGGTTTATTATTGTTGAATTTTTAATTTGTCTGTTAGTTGCTCTATTTCTTGTTTTCCCCTAGATTCATTCTAATAACTTCATTAAGGTAATAAATGTCTTCCTGCTGATAATGTGAGTGTGCGGGAGACCCCAAATGACCAAATATGTCCGATACTCCGTCCAGCATTGAGCGTCTTCCGTTGGAGCATCCCCTCCCAAACGAGATTCAGGAGATGACTCGGGATGACACCATCTGTAAATTCTGTGGTGTTAGCTACCTTATCCATCATGAAGTCAAGAGACTGGAGAAAAAGGTAAACCCTTTTGAGATAACTGACCACAATTTGTGGTTTGGCTCAATAACTTTTAATTCAGAGCTCTAAAGATATACCAGATGAGTAGAAAGAGCAAAATTTTCTGCACACACTATATATCCATTTTTGTTGCATGACCATATTGCATTTGATGCCAGGAATTAAAAAAAACAAGAATAAGCTTTGAAATTCGTAAATTGGCAACACATTGACAGGTTTAAAATCATTGTTTTTTTTCATCAAAATTGGGTCTATATATATAAAATTGGCAATTTTTTCAACTTTGACATATCTCTAACCATATATATTGTTTTCAAACACATTACACCTTATTAGAACCATGTAGTACTAAAAGAAAATATTTTTAATGTTGCCAATTTGAAGAATAAAGTGTGATCAGTTTATATGTAGCCCTTAAATAATTCCTGTCCTGAAAGTGTTAAAGCATTTCTGGTTAGAATCTGATAGCTTTGTCCTGATTTTAACCTGTTGAATACTGAACCTGCAGGGCCTGGCTATATACGCCATTTTGAATGGGGGGGGGGGGGATATTCCTGCAAATGGATCGGTCAAAAAAGAATGATCATCAGATATTCAAATTTGCCGTGAGCCTGATACAAAGCATTTGGATAATTGTGTTTGTAATGAATGTGAAACTGTATCCAATGGGTTGCTTAGCAATATCATTGCCAGAGCAAACATATGGATAATATGATTTTGACGGCATTGAAATATCAAAATCACTAAGAAACAAAATGTCTATCTTATTTTTGTTTATTACACAACAAAATATTTAGAAAATAGGTGAATGAGGCATTGTCCCTGACAATTATAAAACAAAACAAATTCTTTTTAGTAATTCAGATAATTTTATTTTAAGAATATCTTTTCAACTTTTTCAGCTTGAGAAAGTGCAAGCAGAGCTAGAGAAGTACAAGGGATGTGAAGAGCGAGAGAGGGTGCTCAAGATTGAAGTAGAGAAACTCAAAACAAGCTTGTCAGAAAAAGATAAGATACTACATGACAGAGATGCAAGGTAAGTATTTTTGTCTTATGGTCAGGTATTTCTGTTGAAAGTAGATCCAAGATATTTCCCCCAAAATAGGAGGGGAATGTTTTGGAGTGTTGGCCTGCTCTGGAATTTCAATGTTTCTTTTGAGAATTGTGCGTGAAAGCTTTGCAAAATGAAGTGCCACATAAAAATGTGCCAGTTGGAATTCAGAAGACATAGGTTTTCAGCAATGTTGGTTAAAGTGTAATCAGACTTATCTGAATAGTAGTAGTTTTGGCCCGTATTCTCGAAAGTTAAGCCTGGCTTAACTTAGGCCACTGATTTATGGAAGGCCATTCGTCAACCCCTAAGTCCTGTATAAATTACTATATTTATGTAACAAAATAAAGAAACTAAATTATTTTCTGGCATGAAATGAGCATCAGAAATCAATTCCACCGTGTCGGTTTTTGTATTTGCATTTAGTCCCAGAACTATTGTGATTTTGTAAGATTAAAAGAGGGTGACATTTGGCTCTCCTTAATTCGGTGGCCTAGAACTGCACACTTAAGTTAAGTGTGCAGATCTAAGTTAAGTTAAGCACAGAGGGGCTTAAGTTAGCCACCTTTCGAGAATGCAGGCCTTTGGTATTTCTTACAAGAAAGATGACTCTTATATTATACCTTCTCCAACATTCTGGTTACATGTTTCACTTTTGTTGATGGAAGGCTTGTTGATGATTACACTGAAAACCATATTGTGTTGTATTTGTATATATAGCATTGAGCACCTGAAATCTAACATCAAAGTAAAGGAGGATGAGCTATGGAAAGCCATACAGCAAGCTGAGGCTGCACAAAGACAATTAGAAGCTGAGAAAGCTGCAAGCAACAAACACAGGTTTGTATTATATCCATAATTAAATTACTATGCCCACAATATTTTGTGTATCCATTGGGTAGTGTATATATTGGGAGAAGCTGTAATAAGAGTGGACAAAAATTAGTAAAACTAAGGAATAATAGAGAGAAAGAAGGAGAGTGCATAGGATGAGAAGAAGGTATAATAGGAGGATGAAAAGAAATGGATGAAATATGCAAAGGGGAGGAAAGTTAATGAAGAGAAATATTAAGAGGGAAAGAAGCAAGAGAAAATAAAAAAGAAAGAAGAAACAATCAAAGCAATTATCACAGGGAAAGTATGTCATGACTAAATAGAGTCAACCTGTCTATAGCGGCCACCGAAGGGAAACAGCATAAGTGGCCACTATAGACAGGTCGGCGGCCATTTTTAATTTTTGCACATACACGCAACAACATCACTTGTAGTGTACATGCATCCATATCACTTTTGAAAATAAGCTATAGATCTACAGATTTGTATAACATTTCATATGAAATATATAATGTCAAAATAATGTGCTTTGTAGTCAATAAATGAGAAAAACAATAGATTTACGAGCAATCTGTGTAAAATGAATTTTCCCTCACGTACGTACCGCCCGCGGTAGACTGCTGTTCTTGATTTTTATAGTCTAAAAACGATGTCTAATCATGCTTTTGCTTCCTGTCAAAAAATCACAATGATAAGTTTATCTTTTGAATAAAATCATGCAATCAATTTTCATTCAATAAATATTTGCCCTTCGAATGGTTTAAAAGAAGTTTAAACTTTTTTTGAGAACAGACGATAGAAGGTGCTCCCTTGATTCTTCGAAAGTGCGAACGTCGACAATGGATCGCCAGTGGACGAGTTTTCCCGCCGTTTTTTAGCAGGACAGGCTCGTACATGAAATCGTTATTATTGATCCTTAAAAAAATAATAGTTGGGTAGTATTTTATTATTTTCACTTTCTAAAAAATTCACTCCTTAAAACCTTTTTTTTTCGAAAGCTTTAACCCTTTAAATTCTTTTTTGATAAATCTTTTAAATAATAAAATTGAAGTGTACGAGCCTGTGGTATTGCGCATGTGCGATTGATATCAATGCCGACCGTGATACCGGTTGTTTCGTTTGTATGGAGGTAGCTAAGCTTAAGAGAACAATACAGGTGCAGGGGATCGCGGCTGGATGGTGCGAAGATTACGTAAACGAACAATACTAGTGCTTAATTCTTACTCAAAAGACTTTTAATCTCTAATTAGTCAAGACGTATGTGTGAGAGTGACTGAGCTAGGACTCGGTAAACACATTGCGGCTTTATTATGGCAAAAGCTATATTTTGTGCATGAACCTACGGCTCGACTCGATATTGGTGGCCGCTATACGCGGTCAGATATTGACCGCGGGATACATAATGGGTGGCCGCTGGCCGCGTTAGGCAGGTGACCGCTATATGCAGGGTCTACAACACAGTAATTTCCTGCGGGGGATTTTTTGGTGGCCGCTATAAGCAGGTGGCCACTATATACAGGTGGCCGCTAAGACAGGTTTGACTGTATGATGTCTTAGAAATTGTGTTCTTTTGTAAAGGTGTTTTGGTTGTTGTTCCTTCATGCAGGGTATGGAGAAAAGACATTCTGCAGAGACTGCCTATGATCAAAGCTACTCTCTCAGATGAGAAAAAGACCCTAGGGAGTGTGAAGACTGAATTTGATGACTATCAAAACAAGATGGCTGCCATCAATAAGAAAATCACAGGGGTCATACAGAAAGTGTGCAAGAAAGAGAAACAAGGTGTGTTTTCCTTCAATTCCTCTATCAGATTTGTATCATAAGAAAAGCAAGCTTTTAATAGAGTCAAAGCTTGTAGTTGCTACCTCTACATACAAAGGCAAGCTGGGTATATTGGCTGTTAATGTATCATTCTTAATTATGATAAAGTCAAACCTGTATATAAAGAATGCTGAGGGGGTGAGAAAAAGAAAAAAAGGCCTTTATAGGTGTTCATGTCAAGGTCACTTTTGTTAAGGTCTTAATTACAAACACAGTTCAGAATTTTGATTAACATACAGGTGGTAAGTAAATGAAGCAGGTTTTACTGACCTTTGTAGTAAGACCACTTATGCACCCAATGATTCTTTGATGTATTCTCTTTACCCAAAGCTGTATGATCCTTAGATCTTCATGATTATTACCTTTGTAGGCAGGTGGCCTTTGTGTACAGGTTCCTATACATTTCAGTGAGAAGTACTGCTCAGGGGAAAGAGTGAATGTGGTTTTTAGAGACAGGGGGTGTGGAAAGCGAATTTTATTGCTATTCATATATTTTCATATATAAAGCTTTTGTATTCCATAATTTCTGTAATATTTATGATGTAATTGTTTATTTAGGGCTCTGTTGTAAAGCAGTGTTTTCACCACTATTAGGCCTCTCTAGCAAGCCAAATATGACTGAATGATTATTAGAATTAAAAATTTCTCTTAATAAATGAAATCATCCAGTGGTAGAAGGCATCTTATCAAGAGCTACTGAAGCAGAGAAACTCTCCTCCTCACTCCAATCTCAACTCACTGAGACTCAGCAGCAGATGGCAGCAAACAGTACACAGGGTCAAAGGTTACAAGAAGCTGAAGATCGCATGAGGCAGATGACAGGTCGCTGTGCTGAGCTGGAGGCAAGAGAACAGAGTAAGAACAGGTTCACATTGTTCAAGCTGTAATCAGATGCAGCTCTCTTAGGCACGCACACAAGTGGCATCAAGATTTAATAATATTGACTATTTCTTATATAGCACTTTAGCAGTTACAATGTAACCGACCGAAGCACTTTTAATAGTATCACATATCGTCTGTTGAGACACAGAAGGGCGTTAACTCTGCAAAAAGAAATGAGTTAACACCCTTCTGGCTCTCAGCAGATGATATATTTCTGATTGATTAAAGGTTCACTAAATTAGAGTAAAAATGGGTGCTGTTTCCATGTATTTTTGCCTTCTAATCACGATTCTGGCAATCGATTGTCCAAATTATGTCTCGTTTTGGCGAAAAAGGGGGAAAAGTAGAGGTTTTGGAACCGTTCCTTAAAACTCGTGAGCTGATTGGCTAATTGAGGTCACACCTCCAAGTGACGTATGAAGAGTAAGAGGCACAAGATCTCCAGGCTGCAGCATATAACATTGTACACACAATGCGGTATTTGACCCCTCTGTTCAACGGACAATTTATGAAAAAAGGAAATTAATCAATATAGTATTCAGAGTGAATAATCATTATCGATATATTTTCTACAAGATCAGCAAACACTTTTGCCCAAATATACAGCTCTTGTTTTGTTTTTTAACTTTTATTTCAACAATGTTCTCATCTATCTGAGCTTGCCGAACGAAAGTTTTGCATTGGTCTTAAACGCGTGCACAGCCGTTTTATGCGTCAGAATGTACTACACATCTTTAGTACGGCAGTTACTATGTTCCCCTCGTACTTAGCGACTGGTGAACGTTTTTGTTTTGTTTATTTCACTTTCGGCTTTTTTCCCCCTTTGCTTTACATACTACGGTAGTACTGACTTAGATTTTGGCTGAATTCGAGTAACTGAAATAGAGAGATGCAAAGTGACTGGTTTCCGAGTTGGAGGACTTTTTTTGGCCAGATACTAACTCTGATTTATCAGATGATTTATCAGATCCCGAAGGCAAAGAAGCTCAAGTGACAAGGGTAATTCGACCATATTAATTTGAACCCTTGCAGAAGACGCGCCGGGGCCTGGTGAAGGGGCCGTGGGTGAAGTAACTCAAGGGAGCTCCAACGCGTTGGAGCTCCCTGGTGTTACGGGTGAAGTAGACCGAAAATTCTGTCTCTCGTTCATGCTCTTCACTTAATAGCTAACCAACGAGAGACAGAATTTTCGGTCTATGGGTGAAGCTGCTGCAGCTGCTGGAGATGATGTCGTTGAAAAAAAGATTGGAAGACTTGACTCCAAGTCTGATCGTTGGAATAGCTGAATCTTTTAGCTTGCTTCTCCTTTTCATCATGCCAAATTCGGAATACAGGCCAGGATCCTCAAAATCATCTTCGGCAAAGTGATCACTGCAACTTGTACTCCACTCACTTTGCCGGCCTAGCTTGCCACTCTCCCCGCGTGAGCTTTACCTTTGCGACCCACAATTTCCGTAGATTTTCATCTTTAGGAAAAAGATGTAGGCTTACATAATCTTTAGGGGTCTCGCTACAGCCCGCAACTAACACCGATTCGGCATTATTGATGAAACTGTGCCCCCAAATCAACGTTATTTGTGAGGAATTAAACACAAAAATATGCAATGCAAATGGTCGATGCGGTGAATATCTGCTCGCGCTCGGCACCGTACTGGGCTGGGCCTGCCAGGCCTGCGGGCGTGCACGGTATACAGGTGGGTGGAATATTTTCCTTTACTTCTCGTACGTCACAGATCAAGTGATCACGATGTCGCTGCGATGGGGTTTTTTAGGGGCGGGCTTATGACTGTGTAAATCAGCAAAAATGTACTTTTCAAATGATTATGAAATTCGACTGAATGCATAAAAAAGTGTGTGGTAGATATTTTTTGGCTCCTGATGAATCCTTCTTACGAAAAATGGGCAATTAATTTTCTATTTTAGTGACCCTTTAAGTGGAAGGAAAGCAGTAATTGTTTTTCACTTTCATTTAAAAGTAAATCTTTGTGGGAAGTTCTGACAACTGGCTGTGGAATGTGTAATATATTGCGCCTGTCAGGTATTTGTATCATCATGACATAGGTACGTAAATGACCCTTTGAACTTAAGAGGTTTTAATATGTATTGTGGGGTCATATCTGCTCCCTTTTAATTTTTACGTAAGAATGGAACCATTTTTTGTTTTGTTTAAACTCCACAGAATTACAGGACGAGCTTCAAAAAGCTTCAGCCGAGGTTAGATCTGCAAAGTCAGAAACTGCTCAGTTCAAGGAACTTTTGAGGTAAGGATTCTTCATTATGGTATACTGTAAACGTGGAATATTTCGCGGTGTGGAAATTTTCGCGCATTTTGCGCAGCATGAAATGTGCACGAAAATATAAACACGCAAATATTTTTGTTTATGTATTCTTTTGCCCATGAGCCTAGCGCGTCGATGAAATTAAAAACACGCGAAATTCACTTTACTTAGCCGAGCGCGAAAAATTAATCACTTGAAAATTCCACTTTTACAGTATGAACAAATAGGGGGTAAAGAAGCAACACATTCGCTGTAACATAGAAGAATACAAAGCTACTGATGCACAGGAGGACAGGTTCCTCAGTTTCATGTATGGGTATTGTACTTATTTGTAAGAGAGCAATGTCCATAAAATACAAAAGAAATGGAATGCTCTGACTTACAACTCACTAATTTTCACTTCTGCTGTGAGTTATCGCTGTGTCACATTGAGAAAGAGAGGGTTATACGACTTGATTTGGTTGGTGTTGTTAGTGATTTATTAAGCTTATAAATGCAAAGAAATCAAGCTTTAGATATAAGTCCTATTTTAGATACCCGATATATGAACAAAATTTAACTGATGTCTTACCCAAGGGCACAAGCACATACATTGACTTTGTTTTAATAAATACTAGATCCAAGACCACTTGTCTAATAGCCCTTAATATGATTTCTTTCCCCTGTAATTTAAAGTGTGCAGATACTCATTGTTTTGATTGTATTACTAAACAGGTAAATATTAGTATTCTCTCCATCTTGTGTTTATTATAGAAATAAAACCCTTGAAGTGGAGGATAGTCAACGGTCAAGGGCAAAACATGAACAGTTCCTTAGCAACAGCATCAACAAGTTACAGGAGGAGCTGCGTTCCCGGGTGGAGGAGGCCCAAGATTACCAGAGAGAGCTTGGTGAGCTGAAGGAGAGAGAGATAGAGAGGAAGAGAAGGGTAGAGAGCAATCTGAATACCAAGATGGCGGCATCAGCACGAGAGATGAGACAGCTACAAGAGGCTTTAGATAATGCGAGGAGAGACTGCTCCGCTCTCAGAGATGAAAGGTACAGTTAGAGATGAGGTAGTGACCACTTAAAGGCGGTCAGTCGCCGGTTTTAATGGGGAAAAATCTGTGTTTGCTGATGCTGCAAAATAGTTCTTGCGCATACGAAATTAGTTCTAGTCGAAAGTATATTGAGGATCAGCGCAATGACTTTCTCCTCGGCAAAAATCCGCATAGATCGCTGTGATATTGTAAGTTGTACTGAATAGCGAACGAATACATGTTTTGCGCTATGTGTATCCTGCAATCTGCTGTCTGACGCCGTACCATTATATTTATACTATAGAACAAAGCAATTTCATCTTTATTATGGATGACACTTTCAGTATTTCGGAGTTAGCGACAGATATCTCAATTCTAAACGTGGAGGGAGATTTGGAGCCGACTGCCTGTAAATGTTCAGGAAGCTAGCTGCTGCAGTGCTGATACAAAACGGGCAGACGGATGTGCCCTTGCAAGAGTGAAGGCCATCCCTGCACACTGCGGTGTTCCTGCGGGAAACGTCGCCCGTGCATCAACCGGGAACCCGATGGCGATGACGATGAATCAACTTCAAATGTGAGTACGGTAGATCATTATCTCAGCCTATTTATCCGAACCAAGGTCTATGCAACAAATTAGATCATTTTTCTTGCGATTTGTCATTGTGTAATAACTAAATTAAGACTCAAGAGAAATATAATTTAATTATAGTGTGAACATGGTGAATGTGAGATGTCACACTCACAGCCAGGGCCTAGGTCTGAGATAGTGTGTTTGTAAGAATCTTCATTCAAAATGAAACTGAAGAAGGAAGAATGAGAAGAAGAAGAAGGAATCTATTTATAAATGAAGATGTAATTAGAATCAACACCAGACATGTCAATTGGTGATTGGCGAACTGGCTTCACCTGTGTGAGCTGTGACGAAGTACCTCCCCCCCCCCCTGTAAAGATACCAACAGAAATTGATTTGAAGGGGGGAAGTCTAGTACAGGCTTAAATGCAAGTCAGAGTCACAGTAATGTTTGAATGTATACACACATGTATGTATGTATATCTAATTGTGACTCCAAAGATTCAAATACACCTAGTGGTACCAAATATATCAATACAATGGAACCTATTAATATTTTCCACTACAAATTTAATAATTTTATGATTTTTTCACCAAAACAGTATAAATTTTTCCATACTTGAACTTTGAACAGGGTGGAATGTGCACTTTACATTATTTACATTTATTTTTTCCTTACTTTATTCACTGTTGTTTTTCTTTTTTCTTACTCAATGTAGAAATTTGTGATGGATCGAGAGAGAGCTGATCTAGAACGCGTCACCATCCAGTTCCTCTGCAGATTCACAGATGTTTACTTGGATGCCATAGCAGCTGTAGAGCCTACCCAACCTGCTGAAGAAAGGCCTGGACCGAGCAGCCGGCCTGCATCATGGTGGAAGATATGTGCCCATGCCAAAGGAGGTAGAGAATGTGTGTGTTGCCATGTCCGCACCTGCGTCATGACTGCTCAATACTTCACTGATGCATTTCTAAATGGCAATGTCTTGGTTGCATGCATGGCAGCAAGCAACAATGAATTTCCAAGGGACATTCCGAGGTTGAATGAATCGTACCGGCATTATGCCTACAAACAATTCACGTATATATATTCACTAGGTCTAATATTCACCATGGATACTTGGGAGCAGGAAACAGGAGAGTTGTTCCATCATGTGCTACACTGCGGATAAGGTATGCCTGATCTATTCCCCACGAGGCTTACAAGGGCTTCGTCAATGGAGTACAAGATTGAAATCCATCTAACATCAATACTGGTCTTGATCTTTTTTATGTCTCCTTTTATTGTTGAAATTTAGATCTGCTGGACATAGAACTGTTATCCTTCTTTAAAAAAATTGTTTATTATAGTTCCTGTTTATATTCACCTTTTTCTTGGTGATTGTAGTATGTATGTACAAAAGAAAGCATTTTCTGTGTGTAATCATTTAACATAATATTTACGTTAACATTTATCAGAGAGGAAATATATTCATGTCATTTGAAACAAACCAAAAATCTTATCTGATGAAGGGTTTCCGTTATGACATTGTATAAACTTCATTTAATCTATTTTTCCCTGTGTATTTCAACGCATTCCATGACCATGAATATGCATGTCTTCTGTGATGTTTTTCTATTTATGGTGAATATTTAGTCTGATTTGTCATGCTGTTTTTAGCTGAACTAGCAGTCCATTGGGTTTGCTACATGATGTACATTGTGTGAAGTGAGATGCACATGAATTACATGTACATAAACTTCAATAAGAGTTTGCCATTTGGTGATCATAAGAAGTGGTTGATCAAAAATGATTGTAATATATTGTATCAATGCATGTAATTACAACCAAACAATACCACTTGCCAGCGTATAAGTGATTGTGTGTGACGTACATTTAACAACATATCTTTTGTACCTACATGTATCTGTGTTCCTGACTGTAATCATTTTATTTAGGTATTTATGGTATTATAAACTGCAATATGTCAATGTTGCAATATTCAATGAAAATATCCTTGCCAGCATATTCCTGTGTGAATGTCCATAATATAATGCAATATGAAAACTATACATACATGTATGTCCAAAATAAATCTGCCAGTGAACGTTGCCATTTTCAGTTAAATGTTGGGTAGCCTTTGATAAGGTGATCACACTAAATAGTGAAGTTGTTTTCCTTCCAAGATTTACATGTACTTTTATTGTGATCTGTATACACTTTTAGAATTTGCTTATGCAATATGCATAGATCCACAAACCTTTCCTGAAGTATGCCTACATGTATACTGTTGAAAGTATAGTTTTACACTTCTCAGCTGATTTTTGTATTTTATTTATTACAATTTGATATACATGTATTATAGATCCACAAACTTGCCTTGAAACATGCACATTTGGTGTTGAAATAATAGTTTTGCAATATGAAGTTGATTTCTTCTCATACTAGTTGTATAGATTTATCAGCAGTTATATAATTTTTAAGAAACGTATGTATTAAGCATACAGGGACATTTCTGTTAATTTTTTTATATGCCATTTGCTATTCCATATGGTATGCCTATATACTGTTGAAAGTATAGTTTTATACTACCGAGCTGATTTTTGTATATATTTTAGTGTTGACAATATAGTTTCAATGTTCAGTTGATTTTTACTCTCACTTGGGTAGTTTTATTTCAAGTTATACATGTATTATTTTAAAGAAACTTAAAAGTATTACATACAGGAACACCTTTTCTACTTTTCTTTTTCCTTGTGATTTGCCATTTGCAATGGCACTGCATGTAACATGTAAGGAAGTAAAGGAAGACAGCATGAAAAAGTACTCTTCATTGTGTGTACGTGTCACAAGTTTTGAAGTATTGTAATCTACATACCTTTTATTTCATTTTGTTTTTGTACAGTGGAGCATCATTAATGAACTTCTTGGAACCAAGGAAATTCCCTCTTTATATCAAAACCTTGTTATACAATAGAATACAAAAAAGTGGGGACTGGCAAAAATACTGCCTTATAATGAGTTTGTTATACCATTGTTCTTTATAAGGAGGTTCCACTGTACAATGTATATACGTGGAGGAAGGCATATGGAGTGAGATAGGAGAGAAGAGAAACAGGAGGGAAATAGAGAGAGAGAGAGAGAGAACAAGGGAGAAAAATTATCAAGGTCATGAGAGAAAGAGAGAGTGAAAGATAAGATAGAGAAACGGAACGAGCTAGAATCAGGGCTGTCAAGTAAAGTTTTCCTCAAGTTTATCAATACAAAATTAAGATTAATCTATAATTCTATTATCAGGCCCCCTTTTTTTTCTTATTTTAAAAATAATTCCTGTCAACTCTTTGCACGATGGCCATTCACTTAGTGTCCAGTTATTAAAGATTGATTCCCCTCTTTCGAAATCAGCCAGAGAAGAGAAAGAGAAGAGAAAGAGGAGGGAGAGAGGGAGACAGAGAGAGAACAAGGGAGATAAATTATCAAGGTCATGCGAGAGAGAGAGAGAGAGAGAGTGAAAGATGAGATAGAGAAACGGAACGTAAGTGAGAATAAAAGAGAAGAGTGGAAGGGAATATTAGTGGGTGTAAGGCCATCGCCAGGGTTCACCTCCGGGGCGCACCCGGCGCTGGCGACCGTAGCCCGTGGAGGTACACTGTACGCTTTGCAAATGGTGTGCAGCTCAAGCAGATAAAACACGAACTTTTTATTCAAACTTTCCTTGGAGGAAACAAGCAGCCGACGTCCAAATTTATTTCTTTGTGTTCAATCCACAAATTGTACGCGCTGTGGATCATCTCGTCTGACTGTCTCTCCTCTCGACCTCCATTTCGTTCGAAAACCGCTATTATTTTCGTGCCTCTAGCCTAGGCATAGACCATAGCATGGAGTATCCCCGAAACTGAAACATAGCGTATTGCTGGCAAGCTCAGCTCTCGCCCCTATTTACAAATTGTCCGAGCGATTCCGGAAATCTCCGAACTTGCCTTAGGTGGGACAGCATAGAAATACACAGGCACCGACGACTGACCGCCTTTAAGTGAAAAATCAATAGTCATGTGTGCTCTAGTTTGTTCATTAAGCATTAAGATACAGATCAAATCTCCTTTATTGGCAGTGTATAAATAGAAATCCAATTCCAGTTAATAATCTTTATACACCATTTTGTAAAAGGAAATATCCATTAAGGGATTTAAGGGTTTTTTATGATATATAGAAAGGAAAATTACTTCACAATCATACAAGTATTATTGCATGTGTATGCATATGGATATGATCTCATAAACAAAATATCAAGAGAGACCTTACTCAAACATTCTGTACTTCCCCCTCTTCTCCATTGTAAGTGTTCTTCAAAGTCTTATAAAATGCAAATCAACATCTTAAATGCTAAGTACATTTGGAAGTTGTACAGTGCTATTTAAAAGCCATATAGATATTTTTGTTTGCGTTGTTATGCTGGATAGCGTATTTCTACAAATGCATTGAAAATAGAGACAATCTTGTACGTTTTGTTCGCTGAGAACATTAAGCTGAGGCTCCACTCAGTTGTTTTATTTTGTAATGCAGGGAAGCTATGGTAGCCTCACATCAGCATCGCATTGAACAACTCAAACAGAGCTTTGCTCAGCGTATACAAGAAGCTGATGGGTGGCCAGAAAGGGTGAGATTTTATCAGATTTTAACCCCTTCAAGATTTTGTTTTCTAAGACAAAATATTGATGTACAATGAACTTTCAAAATGAAATTACAGCCATCTTTTCATTCCCTTTATAAAAATGAAGCATAGAACAGAATACTCAATTGAAAAATGCAAAAGGCCTTCATTTTAAAAACTTTTATTTTCGAAATTTAGTTAAAACTGTTCTTTTTTTATATTGTTGTGTTTTGACTTATAGAAGAGGGAGAAATTTTTCCCTAAATCCTCCATGTGCTTACATGGGGAAGGAGAAAGGGCTTGTGAACTTGAGTCTGAAAATCAGTCAGAGGATATACCAGGTTTTGAAGGTTCTGAATATGACATAACCATAACAATTATACATCCAATATTAAACATGTTTTTTTTTTTTGCCATGTTAATTGCCATTTTTACTGTTTTAACCAATATTGCAAACTGCAACTTTGTCTGGATATCATGGTGATATATTACAAATGACCTTCACTGACCTATGAATATGATTGTTGATTCAGATATTACTATGTTAAAATCCAAAGTTACGACAAAAGGTTTATTACCATGAGTGTTATTTTCTCGTTGTTCACAGTTGAATGAAAGTCTGACCAAGGAGAGAGAGAAATATGCACAAGAGATGGCCAGTCTGGAAGAGAAACTACAGAAATCATTCCAAGTGGTGAGTCCTTGTTGATGGGATGTTGAGCAGTAAGATCTTGATTTGTAAAGAAGTTGGAAGTTCTCTCTGAGAGATCACTGCTCGCTTTGCAATCAGTGTTAGTTTTTATCCTTGCAAAAGTTATCATACCCTTTATCAAACCCATTGCCCATTGCCCATTGCCCATTACCCTTTATCAAACCAATTGCCCATTGCCCATTACCTTTTATCAAACCCATTGCCTTTGTCAAACCCATTGCCTTTTCTTATAGGGAAGACAATTCAGTATTCAAGGGAATTGAAAAGGAGTAATGCTATTCTTTTGTACATATTTTGTAAAGTCAAACCTGGCCATTGATGCCCATTTAGGATGGACTGACGGATGGATTGAGAAAGACGTTTGATGTCAAAGATTAAAGTTCATGGAGGGCTTGACAATGGCGACTTATGGCTTGAAAGCATACAGATATTACTGGTTTCAGATCTATGGTCACCAGCACCATTCTCTTTCAAGGCACTTGAAGGAGAAGAAGAAGAAAATCCAAAAATCCCAAATAAGTATTGCAGTATTGTTACCTTTGAAGATGTTTGCCAGTTATTGTGATGAAATGTTATAAAACGGGTTCAAGAATGTAGCCATCCTGATTGGACAAATAACCCCATGTGACCGGCAAACAAAAAGTTTGCCCGCAAAAAGGCTCTAAAGCACGGCTGAGCTGCGGGTACGTGTACCTCTGGTGCGTGCAAACTTAAAACGCAATGAAATCACTTAGTTTAATTGTCATTTTAGCGCATGGATTACATGCGCGCACTGAAACACGCATGACTTTTGTTGGCTGCGCTTCTGTGATGTCATCCAGGAAAGCAAATGGCAGCCTGCATGACTGTGCGACTCTTGGCGTTTCTATGGGGTTCGTAACCCTTTTTATAGACTTCATAATCATATTGCCGACCCGTTTTATAAAACTATTAATACATGGTTGTGAGTTCGTGCATTAGTGCGATCTGGCAACACGCAGGTTTTTATCGTGGTGTCAAACACACTCGGCTTGAGCCTCATGCGTATAGTACACCACGATAAAAACCTTTTTGTTGCCAGATCGCACCAACGCACTACCAACCATGTATTAATAGTATATTATGTTATTCTTCTGTTTAAATCACATTTCCTAGGACCTTGAGATCCAGAAGCAGAGGAATGATGAATTGATCTTAAAATACAAGCAGGAACTGAGCAGTGCTGAAGCTAAGGTGAGACTTCATTTAGCAGGGATCACATCTTTCAGTAAAAGCACAGGACAACCGCTTACTAAAATATGTTATTCTTATGATTTTTGCAACAGTTTCCTGGGTTTTAGGACCTAGCATGAACAGTAAACTTAGACAAATATCTGTGATTTTGATGAACATTTGTGAAATGTAGTACAACCAAGATCTATGTATTCTAGTATTTTTATTCATACGCTGTGAACAAAAAAACAATTGAAAAAGGCGAACACTAATATTGCACCCTTAATGAGTAATTGGATAGCAACTTTGTCAAAAAACTTGAATAAAAACAAAGAGACTCCAAAAATTAAAATATCTTTTCAAAACAGTCTTGACTTATATTTGAGTATGATAGATTTATTTCCATTTTTGTTAGATGAAAGGCAGCATCCAACGCGAGAGGGATTCACTGAAGGCTCGATTAGACAGCCTAGAGAGGGAGCTCTCTGATTCTAAGAAATTGTCAAGTGATCATGAGAAAGGCTTGAGGGAAGAGATAGAGAGTCTGCAGAGGATTGTTGCTGAGCTCAGGAAACAACTTGGTAAGGAGAGTTCTTGCTCTGTTATACAATGTACACGTACCCTGAGATGACTAGGTTCACCTGCTCGCACTTGTATTGGAGATTGTCACAAAATACTAACATTTTATTATCATAATGCATTGTTAGAGATGAAGATTGATACGTTCGCATCGAGCAAAATATATCTAAGTAACAAACGGAAGAATTCAGTTGTCTATCAGTAATTTGAGATGAAATATTTTGCTAATTTGTAGCATACGTGCCTGGATCACGCAAATAACATTAGAGCTCGGACTGAGTTATCCTGGTTTAATTGTATAGACAGCGGGTGAGCTGACCTCAAGACCGCTGCGCATTTATTCAATCTATAAGAAAGAAGAAAATATAGAAAGGCATCTCAGTAATATCGAATTCACGAAATATGATTACTTGTCATACATATAAGTCTGAATAATCAGCTTTTGCTAATAGGATAACTAACAAAATCATTTTCCAAAATATCCATAAATTTACCTTCAAGCCAAAAGCCTATTTGCTAATTTGTTGTTGATTATCACACAAATAACTAGCACAAAATTGTGTCCATTTGTCATCAGACACTTTTACCTCTACATCAGGCTTTCATTGATTTTGTACATCCAAATTAGTGCACACGTTTTGATGGTTTAAAACATAGTGTTCAATTTATGGAGTACATCAAATAAATATCTTGCCCACACAAAATGATCATAAATTCAGCATCGATCGCCTATTCACCCGTTAAATTTGTATCCCAAATTTAACAACCAAATGTATATAGATTTCCAATATGCAAATTTCCTCGGAAACACAAGAAGTAATCATGTTCCGATTGTTACTCAAAATCTCATTTTTATGCAGAAAAAACTAAGTGTGCAATACTGCATACATAAACTTCATACAATCCACCAAGAAGGCTTAACATTTCTCGACAATTTTTCCCTTTATCATCTTCTATTTTTCCAGACATCTCAACCGAACCCATTGCTGTTTTCATACACATTAATTTATCAAACCAATTTTACTAAATCAATTTCCTGATATAGTCATATATCTTTGACATATTATAAATCCAAATATCTAAATACCTCAATTAATACATAGGTGTTCTTTAAACACCCTCGTGTTAATCCTACACTTAGTGTTCATTTTACACCATCCATTGCATATGTGGAATATCATCCAAATTTATAACTTCTACTTAACTTCACAATCTGTATCACAGTACCTCAAAATGAGTTTAATTTTGCACCCACAATTGATCCAAACCAAAGAAAGAATCTCTACTATTTTAGGAACATGATTCAGTGCTCCAAAACCTGAACATATTCATACGTATTTAAACACACACAAATACCAAAACGCATGCGTAATTTGACGCACACAAATACGCCCCTCTTATAATCCCATAACCAATGCACGTGTGTGAATCGTACAAATCAACGATAATGTTCTTCCCAAATTTCATGATTATACAAATATACAAATCTTTCAATATAGCACATAAAAAATGTTGACTCACTTCTTGACAGGATAAATCAGCTAACTAAGGTGAAAATGACCCCTCACGGCGACATTTTCCTGAAACTTTACTAGCTTGATGAGAACACCTTCCACCGACTAACACGTTAGGAAGGTGAACTGAAGTCAGCCCGCTATATTCAAAATAGAATACCCAAACTATGAAGTTTTCCCTAAATAAAACGGCACAAACTATGGTATTCGTAAAGAATACAATTCGAACGAAACATCCACCCCCCCAATGGGGAATTTGTTCCCATTTACTTTAATGAAAGCAAAATGTAAAACTTCAAAGTTACTCTGTAAACTTCAACTCATTTAGCCTGTCAATAGTCAATTAAAATTAACAATTATAAATTCAATCATCATAACCCTCTGCTGGATAGATGACCACAATTTTGGTCACAGGTCTACGATACTCATTGTCTTTAGTCTTTACGACAACGTTTCTGATTTTTGAATCCGATCCTGGGTACACATGAATTATTCGTCCAAGGGTCCATTTCCCACGTACCGCATTTGGATCAGACAACATGACTACATCGTTTATGCGTACATTACGCCTCTCCACGTTCCACTTTGCTCGGGGAACAAGCAATGGAAAAACATCACGATTCCAAACTTTCCAGAAGGAGTCTGCAATCTTCTGTACAAATTCAACACGGTGCCTCGGATTCTGTGTTTCGCGAAATGGACCTTGCGAGATAGTGCTCGATGCGCGTCCCAGTAACATGTCATTTGGCGACAGATAATGTCCATCATCTGGGTCATTCGGAAGCCTTCCAATGGGACGTTGATTCACAAGGTTCGCGACTTCTGACAGACATGTCAACAATTCAAACGGCGAAAGAATCTGCTCACCAATGGCTTTGCGTAGAGCGAACTTACAACTCTTGACTAACGACTCTGCGCACCCATTCTGATGTGGTGCAGATGGTGTAACAAACTTCCATTGGATCCCCTTCTCTGCGCAGAAATCGCTCAATTCCTGCTTACTCCAACCTTGTACCATGGCTCTAAGCTCCTTCTCGGCACCGACAAACTGAGTACCATTATCGCTGTACATTATCGCGGGCTGACCTCTCAAAGCAAGAAATCTGCGTAGAACTTGGATGAATCCCATCGTTGAGCAATCCACCGCTACATCTAAATGAACTGCTCTCGTGTTCATGCATGTGAAGATCACACCATAATGCTTCACGGTTTTATTTCGGCCCACTCTTGTGTGGTATGGACCAAAATAGTCACATGCCGTGATGTAAAATGGTGGCGTGAATGGTGCCACGCGATGACTCGGCAGGTCAGCCATGAACTGTGACTCAAGTTTGTGTTCCATACGCTTGCATACAGCACATCTATGTTTAACAGTTTTAGCAAGCCTATGGACTCCTACAATCCAATACTGTTTTCTCACTTTGGCTGCTGTAGTCGCCACCCCTTCATGTCCTTGCTCGTGAATGTGGCGAACTATAAGTGATGAAATGCGATGATCTTGTGGTAGTAACACAGGATGACTTTGCTCATAGGAAATCGCACCTTCTCCTACTCTGCCACCTACTCTGATGATTCCATCCTTAACAAAAGGACTGAGAGTCTTGAACTCCCCCCTTTTCAGTCGATCATGTAGTGGACTCTGGGCCTCCTGAATCCAATACCCCTCTGCATCATTTAGTTCTGATGGTGAAAGTTGTATGTTCTCAGGTTCACACTCATCAGACTCTGCTGCCTTGCTGCACCTGGACTTCAACGCTCTGATGAATTTCAGCACATATGCTGTTACACGAACCAGCTTTCTCCACTTAGAGAATTTCTCACATTTGATGCAGCTTTCAACTTCAGCGAGTGACACCTGATGAACTTTACGTTTTTCTTTGTCCATTTCACTTACATCAGGTGTCAGATCGTGACAAGGCCACCTTTCCTCTGGCGTATGAAGGAATTCTGGGCCTGTTTTCCATTGTTCCATCAGCTTCTCAGGTGGGATTCCTCTGGATATGTCATCTGCTGGGTTGACATCACCAGGCACATGATGCCATGACAACGGGTCCGTCTTGGTCTGGATCTCTCCAACCCTCGCAGACACGAATGGCTTATAACTTCTGGCTTGACTGTGTATCCAACCGAGTACTATCATGCTGTCAGTCATGAAGGTAACTCTCTCAAGCTTGAGGGTCGTCTCTTCTTTAATGGCTGTGTACAGTCTTGCAGCCATTACTGCAGCTTGTAACTCGAGACGTGGTAAGGTGAGCTTCTTAAGTGGGGCCACTCTAGATTTCGCAGCGACAAATCTCACATCGTATTCGCCATTACCAAGCTCCCATCTGAGGTATATGCATGTTCCAAATGCCATTTCAGATGCATCACAAAACACACAAACTAGAAGATCACTGGTAGGCTGTGGTGGTGAAATACTTCTTGAGAACTTGACTTCATTCAAAATCTCCATTTCCTGAAAGAACTTCTCCCATTCCGAAGTTGTCTCTTCTGATAACTGCTCATCCCAGTCCACTCCTAACTCCCATAGGCGTTGCATTCCTATCTTGGCTTTCATCAGGAATGCTGATGCAAACCCAATGGGATCGAATATCCTCGCTATCTGACTGAGAATAGTTCTTTTAGTCCATTTTCGTTTGTTCTCTTTGTCCTCTGACTGGTGGCTGTTAACTCCTTTAACTCTGTAAGAAAAGGAGTCTTCTTGTTGATTCCAAACAGTCCCAAGTACCTTTTCTTCAGTTTGGCTTTCAGGTATATCTTTCTCTGTTTGTTTCTCATTTCTTTCACCTTCTTTCAGTGACACATTCGACATCCAACCTTTGACCTTGAAGCCTCCATTGTCTAATACGGTGTCCATATCTGCTGTGAGCTTACGGGCTTCTTCGATGGTCTCAACAGAGGAACAGATGTCATCCATGTAAGTATCCCGCTCTAGTACCCTGCTGGCTTCGGGATATTCAGACCTTCCTTCTTCTGCTGTACGTCTTAACGCTATCTGAGCCATAGCCGCTGCTGGCCTGTCTCCGAAAGTAACAACCGTTTTGACGTACACTTCTGGCTCCTTTTCAGTTTGAGTATCCCTCCAAAGGTATCGATGGACATGCTGGTCAGCTTCAGGAATACGTACACGATGGTACATCTTGGATATGTCGCCACAGATAGCGACTGGTTTTTCTCGAAAACGAAGGAGAACTCCGAACAAGTCCTTCAGTAGATCTGGACCCTTCATCCAGTAATCGTTTAGGCAGTGTCCTTGGAAAATGGAGGAAGAATTAAAAACGATTCTTAGCGGTGTACTCTTCTTTTCTGGACGGATTACTGCGTGGTGCCCAATGTAGTGTACTGGACCTTGGTGACTCTTCATTTCATCAGTGGTGAGCTTTCTAGCAAAACCCATATCTGTCATTTCCTTCATTTGCTTACGGTAGGCTTCTGCATGTGCTGGATTTCGGGCTAGCTTCCTTTCAGTTCCAAGTAACATCCGCTGTGCCTGCATCTGATTGTTAGGAAGAAGGGCTGGATCTCTCTTCCACGGATAGGATACCATCCACTGACCATCTACTTTCCTACAAGACTGTCTTATCACTTCATATTCCTCCTTCTCGATCTTGGTCATTGTGGAAGGCTCGCAGTTGCAACCACTCGCTTGTACCCCCTCGCCTCTGTGCTCCAGAAATCTGAGAGGTCGGTGTTTCCAGCTATTTGCACATGAAGCACCTTCTTTACGGTAGATGCACGACTGCTGCCAGGACCGAACACGACCCATCCGAGCGGCGACTGTCGGGCAACACATGTCTGACCTTGTATTGTCTTCCCGGTGTGCATCCTAAACTGGTCGATGCCTAGAAGTAGGTCGACTTGACCCCCTTCTCTGTGTAGATCCTGAACATCTAGACCAAGCTGCTTGGCTTCTACTGATAGCGGATTATTTGGAATGTCCTCACTGATACATGACAATCCAATAGCAGGGATGGTGAATTTCTTCCGTGTATCAATGGCACGAACAGGTACTTTGTACGCAAGGGTGCTGATCTTTTCTTCATCACCTCCTACTTTCGTGATGATAACTGAAATGCTCTTCCCTTTCAGACCCATACTTTCTGCTACAGCATTCCGAATGATGCTAGTCTGGGAGCCGGTGTCCAAAAGCACGTTGCCTTTAGTTGTCTGATTGGATGCTCCCATAAATTCTGCTCTTAGTACTGGTAAGAGTGCTTCTCGGCCAGTCATTACTGCTATCTTACTGCCAGTGTTCAATGGTAGGTCTTCAAAATGTAGAAGTGGATGGTGATGGTACTTACACTGAACCCCATCTTTGGTCTCGATGCACCGCTTGCGTCGTTTGCAATTTGACATCCTATGCTCTCGACTAGCGATCTTGAGACAGCTAAAACATGCCTTGTGTTTTTTCATCAGTGTAAGTCTTTCTGAAGGCTGCATGCTGATAAGCTTGCGGCATTGATCAATCCAATGATCATCGGTTTCGCACAGCCAACATCTAGGAGGGAATTTCTTGGGCAGTGGTGGAAATTGTTCTTGTGATGGGTTCAATGCGGCAGTAGTCATGTGATGTATTTGATGACTGGGCTTAGATGATGATCTGACAGGTGCTGACGCTCTGATCCGCGTAGACATCTCCCCTGTCATCCACTCTATCAGCATCATCACCGTAGGTTCCACGCCCTTTATGTATCGAAACCACAGTTTCTTGTCCTCTACATGAAACTTCTTCTCTATTAATGAGAGCATTTGCGGGTTGTCGATATCTGAGGCACGTCCTACATCCTTCAACGTGTTGTAGCTTCTGAGGACTAACTGAGTGAACTCACAAAATCGAGAGTCTTCGCCTTCTCTCAACGCTCGAAATGTGCTAATATCATTAACCACAGAGTCGCTCAAAAAACGATGGTCTCCAAATACAGTATCCAACAGTGTCCAAGCTGCTGTGTGGTCGCTAATGCCTCTAAGTAACTCTGCCGGTTTTCCCTCTAGACAGCTTCGTAGCAAGGTGATTGAGTCTCTGTCCGAGTAGGAACCGGTTATACTAAGCAAATCATTCTTGAAAATATTGTACTCCCTCACGTCTCCTTTAAACCTGGGCATCCTCAGCTTCTCGACTTTAAATGATGAAGCGCGAGGTGACGGTGAATCACTAGAGTGCGATGCGTTACTCGTGGATGCCGGGCTGAGAGGAGCCGATTGTGATATTGGCTATTGTGGCTTAGTCTGTAAATAATCACCATGCACAATCTGTAGCTTAATGAATTCGTTATGAACTTCCTGCATCCATTTCTCTTCGGCTTCATACTCGGTGTCGTCAAGGATGTGCTCTGTATATTCGTCATGTGCTGATTCTACCTGCTGAAATGCTGACTGAAGAACTTGAAATGCATTGGTAACTTCACTTGCTGGTCTGCCACCGTCGATAAGGGAAACTAATGCGTTACAGTTCCTTGTGAACCTCCCCTTCGCACCTCGACGTTTGAGCTTCAGAGATTGCTCTGCCATCTTGACTTTCGTAATGTACTTCTAGGAGTTGACTGACTGGAATCTGACTTCTAGAACCCTCAGTAGTGTCCCCTTGTACTCTGGAACACTCACTGGTGACCCTCGGAACTCTCAGAAATTGAATTGATGGATCACGCAAATAACACTAGAGCTCGGACTGAGTTATCCTGGTTTAATTGTATAGACAGCGGGTGAGCTGACCTCAAGACCGCTGCGCATTTATTCAATCTATAAGAAAGAAGAAAATATAGAAAGGCATCTCAGTAATATCGAATTCAGGAAATATGATTACTTGTCATACATATAAGTCTGAATAATCAGCTTTTGCTAATAGGATAACTAACAAAATCATTTTCCAAAATATCCATAAATTTACCTTCAAGCCAAAAGCCTATTTGCTAATTTGTTGTTGATTACCACACAAATAACTAGCACAAAATTGTGTCCATTTGTCATCAGACACTTTTACCTCTACATCAGGCTTTCATTGATTTTGTACATCCAAATTAGTGCACACGTTTTGATGGTTTAAAACAAAGTGTTCAATTTATGGAGTACATCAAATAAATATCTTGCCCGCACAAAATGATCATAAATTCAGCATCGATCGCCTATTCACCCGTTAAATTTGTATCCCAAATTTAACAACCAAATGTATATAGATTTCCAATATGCAAATTTCCTCGGAAACACAAGAAGTAATCATGTTCCGATTGTTACTCAAAATCTCATTTTTATGCAGAAAAAACTAAGTGTGCAATACTGCATACATAAACTTCATACAATCCACCAAGAAGGCTTAACATTTCTCGACAATTTTTCCCTTTATCATCTTCTATTTTTCCAGACATCTCAACCGAACCCATTGCTGTTTTCATACACATTAATTTATCAAACCAATTTTACTAAATCAATTTCCTGATATAGTCATATATCTTTGACATATTATAAATCCAAATATCTAAATACCTCAATTAATACATAGGTGTTCTTTAAACACCCTCGTGTTAATCCTACACTTAGTGTTCATTTTACACCATCCATTGCATATGTGGAATATCATCCAAATTTATAACTTCTACTTAACTTCACAATCTGTATCACAGTACCTCAAAATGAGTTTAATTTTGCACCCACAATTGATCCAAACCAAAGAAAGAATCTCTACTATTTTAGGAACATGATTCAGTGCTCCAAAACCTGAACATATTCATACGTATTTAAACACACACAAATACCAAAACGCATGCGTAATTTGTATGCGTCAAATTACGCACACAAATACGCCCCTCTTATAATCCCATAACCAATGCACGTGTGTGAATCGTACAAATCAACGATAATGTTCTTCCCAAATTTCATGATTATACAAATATACAAATCTTTCAATATAGCACATAAAAAATGTTGACTCACTTCTTGACAGGATAAATCAGCTAACTAAGGTGAAAATGACCCCTCACGGCGACATTTTCCTGAAACTTTACTAGCTTGATGAGAACACCTTCCACCGACTAACACGTTAGGAAGGTGAACTGAAGTCAGCCCGCTATATTCAAAATAGAATACCCAAACTATGAAGTTTTCCCTAAATAAAACGGCACAAACTATGGTATTCGTAAAGAATACAATTCGAACGAAACAGTGCCCTTCATTATTTTGTGTTATAAAAGAAAATATCCTGTAATTCTGCAATGCTTAGGTGTATTCTCTCTGACCACTGCCTTTTTGTCTCGCCCACCGGAGGTGAAGGCGAGACTAAGGGATCCAAATGGCGTCCGTCCGTCGTCCGTCCGTCCGTCGTTGTCCGTCCGTCCGTCACAAACGTTAAAGTTTACCTGCAAGACTCTCTTATGATGCATTACTTGGCAACTGTTACTGCATTGGCAGCCACACTTGGGTGATAGAAACACTAGGGGCATCTCCATGTTATTGTGTTGTCGGAGGTCACATGATGATGTCAAAGGTCATTTGAGGTCAGACATTATAGTTTACCCGCAAGACTCTCTTATGAAATAACTTTGTAAACGTCACTCACTTTTCAACCAAACTTGGGTTTTAGAAGCACTTGGGGGACCTGCATGTTATGCTGCCATCAGAGGTCACATGGTAAGGTCAAAGGTCATTTCAGGTCAAACATTATAGTTTACCCGCAAGACTCTCTTATGACATAACTTTGTAAACGTCACTCACTTTTCAACCAAACTTGGGTTGTAGATGCACTAAGGGGACCTGCATGTTATGGTGCCGTTGGAGGTCACATGATAAGGTCAAAGGTCATACGTTAAAGTTTACCTGCAAGACTCTCTTATGACAGATAACTTTGCAACCATCACTCACTTTTCAACCAAACTTGGGTTTTAGAAGCACTTGGGGGACCTGCATGTTATGCTGCCATCAGAGGTCACATGGTAAGGTCAAAGGTCATTTCAGGTCAAACATTATAGTTTACCCGCAAGACTCTCTTATGACATAACTTTGTAAACGTCACTTTCCAAACATTAGTAATGTAGATATATGCAAGCATAACTTATGCAGATTTATGCACTTGGGGGACCTGTTGCATGGCAACAGAGATCACGATATTTCTAGTTATCGCATGTGGGCGAGACACATTATCGCTAATGCCTTGTTTGTTTTATTGCTGATGTATAGTATCTTTATTCCTCATCACATACCAGTAGATTATCACCTAAAATTCTACCAAGCTGTAGATAGTAGGAATATATTTGTTTATTCATGTTCTACATGCAGTTGTCATTTAGGCTATGCTGTACTCCTTCACTCTCTCTCTCCCTCCCTCTCTCCCCCTCTCTCTCTCTCCCTTGTCCTTTCCAGCCCAAGGTGATAGTCGCAGTGCGGATGAGGTTCAAGCAATGAGAGCAGAACTACAGGAGGCAGAACAGGATTTAGTATCATCACAGAGAGATAAACTAGAGCTACAGAAGAAACTAGATCAGAGCAAGGAAGAGGTATGGTCCTACTTAATAGTTTCTCTCCTAATTTGTTGAGACTTAAACATAAGTCATAGTTGGTCTTTTTGCCTCTGGCGAAGATTCTGCTAGGATCAAAAGCCCAGGCCCCTTTTGACTCCACTTAAACATTTGAATATAAAAGTTGTTAGAGAAAAACATTTGTAAATGTTATACAGAAACATTTAATTATAAAAAAAGTTGCTATAGGGAGATAGGTAAATATAAAAATTGTAAAAGAAATACATTTTACATACAACAGTCTTTTTAGAAATTCATATGAAATGAAAGTTTGTATAAGAAGATATCTATATATATATATATATTCATGGATGTTGATAAACTACAAGTACAGATAACTGGTTTGTTCCACTTTTAGAATACAGGTATCAGATTTATTAAATAATTGATTGGGATAAGAGTTTGCCGAGTTCTATCAGACCCATATGACTTCCACATTTCATTTGAACACTTGCTTGTGTCATCATGTCAAAGGTCATATTGTCTTTCCTTTATGACATGATTTTATAATATGGTGGAAAACTAGACTTATGAATCTGCCAGCAATGATTTCTTTTAGCTATTTAGGTATTCGATAAATAATTACAAGATATTTTGATTAATTGATAACTCTATATCCTTGCCTTGATTTTTGGCTAGGTTGCTTTCCTGCAAGAGACTGTACATAGAGAGTGTGAGGAACGTTTAGAATTAACAGAAGCTCTAAGCAAAGCCAGAGAACAGCTTCTAGTTCATCAACGAGGCACGTCCATCGCCAACAGCGGCAGCAGTTCTGGACGGTCACACTCTCAGCTGAGTCTAGGGGGTAGCTCATCATCGCCACTCCAGCCGGCAAGTCCCAAGGGGAATCCCCCAAGTGGGTTTACGAGTAGCTTGAGGAGGGGTAGCGGTGGAGGGGGGCAGTCAGGGGGGCAGATGGGGAGTAAGGGTGCAAGGCAAGCAGGGTCAGGGGGTGGAGGAAGTTTGAATGATAGTAGGAATAGAATAGCAACCGTTCTAGGAAAGAAAGAACTGAAGATTCAGATAAATCCATGACACTGAAGGATGTAGAGGGATGCAGATCTACCAGGGGGGCACTCTTGGAGTAAGGCAGAGAGGGCAAGGTGATGAGTGAAGTGTGAATGATAGTATGAATAGAATAGCGACAGTTCTAGGAAAGAAAGAAGTGAAAATTCAGATCAATCCAGAACAGTGAGTGGTAGCAGGGGAGGGGTGCAGACTGGTCTATCAGAAGGGCACTCTGTGTGAAAGACAAAGATGTTCTGACAGTGTTGGAAATTTGAATGATAGTAGGATTAGAATTGCCACGTTTCCAGGGAAGGAAGAACTGAAGATTCAGTGATAGTCATGATCATGAAGAGATTGTGTAAGCAGATGATGAGGAGTTGGAGCTAGGTAGCTTGAATTTATTTTTTTTGTGCTAAAAATATCCTTGTATGTAAGCATGCAGGGGGTCTTTGGTCATAACTTCTATCTGAAGGAATAAGTAAATGAGGATTGTTGCTTTACCAAAGGCCACTGGCCCATTGACTTGATCTCCAACCCAGCATACAATGTAAGATAATTCCTGTATCCACTAAGCCAGCTTAGAGAAGGATGTTGCTGTATATAGAGCAAAATGGGGATTTAGTGTCCTCAAAGATACGTTAGAAGAAGAAAAAATATTACTGAAGGACTAGAATTATATAATTGGTTACTAATTAGTAAGATAGGATTTTAATGAATTGATTGTAATTATTTATTCACATGTTTATTGTGTGTGAAAGCTTTGGCCATAGTGAACTAAGCATTGAAGTGGGAACAATTTTCCTTCGTAATGATGGGTGAAAAAGTTAAACTGATATTCCACACTGGCATATATATATGACCAGTTTTTCAAGATCAGCAATGCTATTTGTAAAATCTTATAACCACTCCTCAAAACATTTAATTGCTCAGACAGGTATAACGTATCTTTACAGCCTTCAAGCAGCTGGGCTAAAGCAAGGTTTATAATAATAGTACTTTGTAGGGCCTTGAGCATCCCCTGTTATGGATGTGTGCACGGTATGAATGTGGCTATTATTATTATTATTATGATAAAACTGTGCTTGTTATAAGCAGGCTTACTGTGTTTATTTTTTGGACCGAGTGAATTGCCTCAACCAAGCTGATATCAGGAGCGGTCTTTTATATTCCTTCTCATAAACCACCGTTACAAATTGAGGGATTGCATAATACCAAAAATATAAGTGCTTCACAATGATTTAACCAAATATGTGAATTGATTTGAAAATTATGTTGAAGAGGTGATATCAATTTACTATAAAATGTGGTGCCATTTTTGCTTCACTCTTCACTGATGCAAAAATGAATGATAAACTGAGAATCCGTCCAATATATGAATTACCCACCAAATATGTGATGGAATCGATTTAAACTTATAAATCTATTGAATATATATTTATTATTTTGTACACCAGATTAAGAATGAATCTTTTTCAAGTGGTTAGTCTGCTCTGAAAAGATGAACAAGTGTAGTATGATCAACAAGCTGTGATTTTTTGTAATATCTGTTGTAATTTTTTTTTTTTTTTTTTTTTGGGGGGGGCAGGATGATGATAATGATGATGAAACATGGAATTTTATATGGCTAATGCTGTGATTTTAAATGAGACTTTATATACATGTATAATATGTATAGAAAATTGTGTATGTGTAAATGGTGTATACATGTATTTCAATTGTATTCTTTTGTCATCAAGTCAATACAACAAATAAATAAACCAAATGAACAATATAGATTCATACATTACATTTCTTGGTCGTTTTTCAGTAATTACTATATCGCCAAATACATTATTAGTCTAAAGGTTGTTCTGCACTGTTAGTAAAAGTAAAGGGTTGATTTTAAAATATTTTCTCATTTTTATGCACCTTGAAGGAACCCCTAAAATGATAAAAGGCCTGTACTAGTTTTAAAGTGATTTGGTAACTTTGTAGAGGCTTGATAAAATCTGAGCTGCCTGGCCTTACATGCTATCAGTATATGTAATGTGTAAAAATGAAGCCGAGGGGGGGGGGGGGGGAAAGCATTTCAAAATCATCATATCCTTCACAAAAGTAAACATATGCAAGTGACCGGAAATGCCAGACTCATTTTCCCCCATTAACTCAGTGTTAGACTAAGTGTATGGCCTTACGCTTTCGTAAATGGGAGTATTCAGTCAAAGATATCTTAATAATAGCATTATATATTTGAAAACCTTTCTATCTATGCCTGGCTATTTATTTATCCTTCTGAACATAATTATACAAGACAGATATCAAAATTCAACAATTTATTAAATCAAGACTCCACAAAGTTACTGAATCCCTTTAAGAAATCATGTGTAGTCTAATTGGTTTGCGACTGACACATCTCCCTGCCAGACCTTCTCATTATCTCTCCATTAATTTCATTATCTCTCTATTTATCATCCTTCCTCTCTTCATCTCTTTTGAAACTTCTTTCTCATTCTCCATTAATTTTATTATCTTGCTATTTATCATCCTTCCTCGCTTCATTTCTTTTGAACCTTCTTTCTCATTCTCTCTCCATTAATTTCATTATCTCTCTATTTATCATCCTTCCTCTCTTCATCTCTTTTGAACCTTCTTTCTCATTCTCCATTAATTTTATTATCTTGCTATTTATCATCCTTCCTCTCTTCATCTCTTTTGAACCTGCTTTCTCATTCTCTCCCTTATTCTTTCTTTCAATCCATCTCTCACCATTTTCTCAATCTCTCTCGTCGGCTCTGTTGGATCTTCTTTATCTTTTCTTCAGAACTCAAACCCTTCCTTACTCTCCATTTACCATCACTCCATCTCTCTCTCCAGCTTTTTAACCTTTCAGTCTCTTTCTTCTTTCTTATTCCTTATGCACAAGATGTACTTACACCGACCAATACATTGCCTATATCTCACAACCGTACCTACATAAAAAGGGTAGGCAATATTAAACGCTATGAACACGATGACAAAGAGAGTGGACAAAATATACAGCTCATTGTACCCTCCACAATTGCTCTGGTAGACAAAAGAACATCCCTTCATCGCTGTTATGTAAAATAAGTAGAACAAGTGAATATGCATGTGACACCTGTTCTACATATTTTTACATAATAGCAATGAAGGGATGTTCTTTTGTCTACCAGAGCAATTGTGGAAGGTACAATGAGGAGCTGTATATTTTGTCCACTTCTTTGTTCACCATGTTCATAGTGTAAGCCAGTTCATAATTACAATTTGTGCAGATGAAGGTCATTTGTACACAGTACAATTGACATTTATATGCTTTCACAGTGTGTGCACCAGTAATATGTGACCCTCCACCACAAAATGACCAATAAGTCGGAAATTTGGCTTTTTAAAATTTCAAGAGTCTAAAAACTTAGATTCTAAGCTTTAAAATGATATATAACTTGTCTTGTATGGACTAAGCAAACCCTTGTAAATTACAATGAGAATGTCAACGTGTCAGACAGGCTAATGACCAAAACAATGAAAAAAACGGGCTCTAAAGGAAGAGTGACCATGTAAGAGTGCCTTATCCGTGTCCTATTGTTTGTCGCACAAAATGTCAAGTCAAAACTCCGTAGCAAACACTGTGAAGTACTAATTGGATTGGGTGAAAACTTTACATACCTTTAGCAGAGATATATTTCTTTGTTTCTTTAGATTTTGAATATCAGACCGTGCATATTTTTAAGCTATACCAGAAAAGTGATGTGAAGTACAATCCCAGCAAGTTGACACACAAAGTTTGAATGTCCAGGAAAACATGGTCATTTTGAATGAGAGTAAAAACATTTCAATATAATATTTTACCCTGAAATTTTGTCAGATGGTAGATTAATAAATATGTTTTCAGCAAATACAGAAAACTTAAAAATAAAAATTTCTACCCCAAACCACCTTTTTCACCTGTTTACTCTAAAACTCCCATTGCGACTTATTGGTCGTTTTGTGGTGGTTGGTCACATGATGATTTTACATGTTAAACAAGTTGTACATCCACAGAAACAGATGCACGCATACATACAGATTGGGGTCATTTCACTAATTATGAACTGGCTTATTGCCATCTGTCCTTCCATACTTGTGAATTTACTCGTATAGAAAGCTTAAACCCCATGGCTGTAGTAGGGTGATTATAATTTTCCTTTTAATTGAGAAAAGTCAATGTACACTGCATCTGCATACCCTCATTATCAGTCATTCATTCCAATTGAGTAAGCTTTTACCCCCACCCGAAATCAATAAGAGAAATCAGACAAAAGGAAGCACATTCTACTTTGACAAATTTACTTGCAAAAAATGCTCTAATATAATGAAAAAAAATGAGCACAAACTATTTACATTACAATACATTCATTGTATAAATGATAAATTGATAATCTACCGCTAATGCTAAATGATGTTTAGAATTTTAGTATGCTACAGAATCTATAAACCCAACTGAGACAGACAAAAGACTATGTATATACATGGTGTCTTTTACTAATGTATAATTACATGTAACACTGCTGTTTGCCAGAAAGTAAATATTTCAGCATTTTTTTCATGTAGGTATCTGTAGTAGCACTTTGAAATAAATGGGTACACATTGGATGAAGTTGCTATCAGAGAAAAACATAATTCAAAGCGAGTGATAATACAGCGCCTTTCCAATTAAGTAACTGATCAAAGCGCTTTAATTACAGTGTATTATTACCCTGGTCATTGCATTCCATTGCGATTCTGCACTCAGAGTGCACATTCTCAACTCCACTTGGGAGCATTCCAGCTTGGGGAGCATTCCAGCTTGGCAACCATTTACAGGCATACACATGCTATCTCAGCCACAACAGTGAATGATTTTGGAGGAAACTTTTTTTTTTCTTTTCTGAGATGACATAATCCACAAAAATATAAAATGATGGCCCGTCAAACATCCAGAAGATATAAACAGAATCATTTAAAGGTTCCATTACGAGTTCAAGTTTTACACCAGCCCAATGTTAATGGTTACATGGGAGGATTCAACAAAAAACAGTAAAATTCCCTCATACTTTGGATATCATATTCTCAGGGACATGTATATTCTTAAACATTACGTCTGATACTAACCACAAGTCAGTGATGAGACCCTTTTTATGAACTTTAAAAATAGTCCATTCATGAGATAAAAGAAAGATAAGGAAGGAATTCTGACTATAACACCATGGGTACTGCATTGTTGAATACATAGAAAAGTGGTTAAAGGCAAGTCACCCATGGATACATTCTACCTACTTACCAGCCATTCTCTCACATTAATACTGTCGGACATATTGAACATTTGTTTCTGCACACATGACACCGAGTTAAAGATAAAGTTGGGTTCTGGGGAGCGTTTCATCAAGCGTTTTGTCAGTGATTGTTACTGACAAATTTGCTCTCAGCCAATCAGAGGCAAGGATTTCAGTAGCTTATAACAGTTGTCGGTAAATATTAATGACAAAACACTTGATGAAACGCTCCCCTGGTCATGCGATTAAATTGTGAGTGAAACTGCCTCAAAGCAATTAGAAAAGGTTGATAATTTCTATATAATAGGTGTATAAATATACTATGACAATTTTGGATTATCAAAATGATAAGAAATTGACCCAATCTTGCTGTGAAGCACATGGACTGCACACATAAATGGGTATATAGGACTGCACACACGTTTTTTTCTTCATCATATTTCAAATGTGAGGGCATTTGAAGAGCAATCCTTTTCAGGGGACCTTTCTTCCATGATAATCTTCCAAACGGATATACAAAGAATGAGAAAGCTCACAAGTTACTTTTCACCATTCCCAGAATTCAAATTTCTCTTATAATACTTCTTTTACTCACTTCCTGATCTAAGCAGACAATGTAACAAGTACTACACATGTATTTCATTGTTCCATACCTTATAATGCATTCGATACCCATTCCAAGCTATGTACCGGTACATGTATTCTTCAACATGACCCTAGATCTTCCTGATGCTGCTTCTATTAAAGCTTTGTTCTAAGTGCTTCCCTGAGGTGTCCAGAATGAGAGCATGGCTTTGGTCACTCATAGGCCCTTGCCTATGTGGGACTGTGTCCAACATTCACTGTTGCAGCAGTCCAAAGCAGACAACAAAATTGCTCTAAACAAGATTTAATTTTCTTAAATTTGCTAGATTACCTGATTCAGGGACTCTTCAACTCTTGCTTTGCCACAAATGTAGGGATTCAGACTTGAAAGTGAAATTCTAAATAATTATTTTCCTCTCCTGTATGAATGATCTAGCCTGGAAAAGGGCCTGCTGATACACACAAAAGCTATTGAAGCCTATTCACCCGTAAAAGCTAGTCTGGAGTACAAGGTTATCTTCAGATAAGCTTGTACATGTATAAGTAGGCTTTGGTAGTACTGTACAGCCAGAGACTTTGGTGACATTAAACTTTCATGAATTAATAATTCACAACAATTAACGGTTTCACACTACCAGAATTTATCCTCTCAGCTTGGTGGATGGATGAATTTTGTTGCTGTCAATTTAGCCCCTACATTCCAAAATACAGAATGTGCCAGCCCTAGACTAATAATACAGTGGAAAATCGCTATAAAGAGCTCAGATATAATGAATTTTTTTTATATAACAAGGTAATTTCCATGGTCCCAAGGTCCTCGTTACAGTAAATTTCCACTGTACAAAACTACATTAGGCTAGGTAATTGGCAGATCACAGGTATTTATATTGGCTTATGTATACCCAAGACTGTAATAGGACTAGCTAGGAATGTTGGGGCCAACATGAACAATGATTTGATTTGTCACGGCCACTTTAGCCAGATAAGCAGGTCAGCAGGGACTGCCGCCAACGACTCTCCATCCTAAGAAGATACTATCTCACGTCATTTGGATTCATATATTGACATTTTGTCCATCTGAGCTGATATGAAACAATCTCTATTCATCGTCATCTTCGCTATCGCTAATGCATTTGTTTCTCTTGAAACTCTTTGATGGTGCAGGTTTCCCTTCTTCCTCTTCTTCACTTTCCTCCTCAACTTGCTCCTCCCCTTGCTCCTCCCCTTGCTCCTCCGCTTCCATCTGCTCAGGTTTTTGTTCTTGAGATGACGAGCTTCCTCCAGCCTCTTCTTCTGTCCTGTAAAAATGTATGAACAGAAAATAAACCAAAGTTTGTGGGCAGTGAAAAAATACACAGAAGCAGTGACTGGTTTAGCCCTGCAAAGCAATGAGAGAGCTTTGGTACACGAGAGCTTTGGTGGATAGACATAACTATACACTGTTTTAAAGTCACAATGCTGAGCTCTACACCATTAAGAACCATACTGCATAATATTTAACAAGAGGATCAAATTTTAAAAAAATAATACAAGTGCCAAAAATACATAATGGCTTGGGGCAATTTTGCTGACGAAGCTATTGAAGCGGCCTCTGCGGACCTTAAAGGAACCCTTTTAAGAACATGTCATCTGGTGAGAGCCGGAATGGTGTTAAGTCTGTGTAAAAGGCTATGAAGAAATAACCTACTTGGCTCTCGGCAGATGTACTTCCTTAGACACCCTATTTTGTTAAAATTATGAAAAGAGCACCCAGAGAAAGTAATATTTGACGACTGTACAAGCCATTCATAAAAAAAATTAGCCCAGTACATGTATGTCAAACTTGCTTGACAATTTAAGTCAGCAGACAAATATTATGTTTAAAATTTTACACAGTTCAGTGTAGCAAACTGCTATGCTACACAGCTGTTCATTTGTGTAGCAATCATACCTAAAATGCGTAGCTAATGGCTATGCTATACCCAATAAATTATTCCCTACACAAAATGATAGAACTTACATGTACTCCCAAAGTATACTCTTCAATTATACAATGCACAAATTTGATACAATAGGATTTGCTACTTTTTGAGTACGGTAGTTACACTATGAACACGGTGACAAAGAGAGCGGACAATTTATGCAGCTCCTCATTGTACCCTCCACAATAGCTCTAGTAGACAAAAGGACATCCCTTCACTGCTATTATGTGACACCTGTTCTACATATTTTTATAGGATAGCAATGAATGGATGTTTTTTTGTTAACCAGTGCAATTGTGAAGGGTACAATGAGGAGCAGCATAAATTGTCCGCTTCTTTGTTCGTCATGTTCATAGTGTTATCAATCATAAGTGTCCAAATGTACAGACCTTTCTACATCTTTGCTGCTGCAGGGTCCATGTTCTGGGTCTTCATTCTCTTTCCCTGATGACGATGGTGATGTTATTGTGAAGAACTTACTGATTGACTTTTGCCATTCTGGTGTGGGCTGTGGATTTACAGGATTCCCACCGCTGTATTTGTCCCTCTTTCCTCCTGGTTTCAATTAAACACAAAAACAGAACATCGATCTAGTCCAGGCTGATCTAGGCCACCAGGTTTTGGGGCAATTGTCATTAATGAACTTTCAAGAGTGAATACTGGACTTACAATGCTTGTTTTTTCCTATCTTCCATGGATATAAACTTCACAAAAATATGTTTTTTGATAGTTTTTATGTTTGTATGAAAAAAGTAGACACTCTTGGCTTGGTTTAAACAAATTGTTAAGACTCATATTCATGGGTAATTTTTATCGCCAACAGCATGGACAGGGTTTGAACATTCAATCTTTTTTTATTGGTGAACAGCTGAAACAGCTGAAAGTTTACGTTTTGGTTCAACTGCAGTGACACTTAATACATGTATATTATATATGCCTCTGTATATTCAATACTACCTAAATGCACTTTGATTTTGATGTTGTTTTTGTAATTGTTTTGACTAGTGCAGCAGTGATTGTTCACCATAGCTCCACTTATACATATGTACAAACTTATCTGAAGATAAGCTTGTACTCCACAATAATTTCTACGGGTGAATAGGCTTCAATAGCTTTTGTTTGTGTTAGCAGGCTCTGATCCATTCTAGATCATTCATACATGATAGGAAAATAATTATTTAAAATTTCACTTTCAACTCTGAAACCTCAAATTTGTTACACAACGTTACACACAGCAAGAGTTGAACTTGAAGAGTCCCTGAATCAGGTAATGTAGCAAATTTAAGAAAATTAAATCTGACTAAGAGCAATTTTGTTGTCTATTTTGTGGAACAAATTGCCAGAACAACTCAAAATTATAGGAACCTATGATACCTTCATCAGTACATTGAAAACATTTTTTTTACCACTTATCAGTAGTCAGAAACATGAGCCCAGTGCATTTTTCCTTTTCTTGTACAAACTTCTCGTTTTCTATTCTTAAAGTGCAATTCTTAAAGGCAATTTTGCCTATGTGTTATGCACTATATAAAAATGTTTAATTATTATTATTTTTGAATACTGCAACAGTGAATGTTTGACACAGACGGTCCCACAGAGGCAAGGGTATTAGGCAAGGGCTTATGGCTATGAATGCCATAGCTCTACATATGAGTGGTATCAGGTAGCTATTAGGATTCATATCTTTCATTGTTACTGGTCCTGGATTAACACTGCCTTAACCTTACCTGATGAGGGAGACATCACAGCTGCACCACGCGTGGGAGCTAGAGCCTTCCTTGGAGCTTTCGCTGCAACAGCTGTTAGGAGGAGAAATGAAAATTAAGGCCGAGTCATATTGGTTGGTAAACTGGTCCTCGAACGAGGCTATCGATCTCCGGTGCTGTTTTGGCGAAACTGGTGCATCAAAGAAATTTATGTAAATTATATAAGTCTAGACCTCTACTAGACTAGATCTAATAATTTTAGTTACAAAGAAAAGAAATCTAAGTTAGCAAACGTGAATTTTGCATGCTGATATTGGGACGCAAATTTAACATTTAGTTTTTCTTACCTTGCACATGTAGTTCGTATATGGCTATATCGTGGTTGAGGAAACCACTCGTTCGTTAGCACGCAAAAATAAAGTGCAGAGTCTATGGACGGGGAATGAGAAAACTAGTGCGTGTAACGCAATGAAGCGCTTCTGTGCGGATAGTCCGACCAGTCTGACAAGGACACATTGACTTTCATTGCAAGTTTTGCAACACCCCTCAATGTCACTAAAAACAATGTACAAAATTGATTTAAAATGTATGTTAAACTTCCAATTTCAAGTCCACAGGGTATAAAATTTCAACTTTTGACTGCCAAAACCTGTACATCGCGGTACCGCTTCGCGACAGCGCTGTGTATAGTTACGAAAGGGTGTGACCTTTCGAAAAAATGCAGTGCGATTACATTCTGCATGTATGTAGTTGCGGTTCGCAATGCTAGAGAATGGGCAGCTCGTACAGCCATGACAGCGCTGTGTATAATATAGACTATAGTTACTGTGCGGAGTGAATGGTGGTTTTCCTCAGCCACGATAATCAGTTTTTTGTTGATATCCTTCTCCACACACAGTAATATAGGTATGTGCAAATGCAACGGTACCACGAGGGCTTGTTCACATTCTGTTCGCAAGTGACATCGCCTCTGCATACATCCCAATTGAAAATCAGCTCTCTCGAGCGTGCACACATCGGCGCAACTTTCTCGATGCCGTATTTGAGCAGCCCAGACTCTGCACTTTCGATACATGTAAGTTTCAATGTGGACATCCACCATCCAGAAATTGATATCATCGCTTGAAATTTTAGAAAAGTTTTGGCCGTTTCCATCATCGAATTTCATCAGTAAAATGAGTAAAATATTTATTAAAACAGTGAACATAATTTTTGTTAATTATCAAAGTATGAAATGATTCATTTTGACTAGATTCTAGACATGCGCCAGCTTTCAAATAGGTCACGCAGGAAACTCTTGCACAGCGGGTCTGTCAGAAGCCAGGCCGCCGGGTGCGCCGGGCCAAGAGCTGGCACTCGGTCGATGATACCCCGCCAGTGGTCTGGCAGAGATGGCGCATCTGACACTGGTCAAATGTTTTTGTCGTGAATTATGATTTATGAATCAAACATATCCGCATTTCTATGAATTTGACTGTCATTATACTTTCTTTTCAAATATGATTATGTAATTCTTGGGGGAAAAATAAATTTCAACTTTCTCTTCAATCTGAATTCGATTGATTAAAAATCAAATTGATGAATATTTTTATTAATTATTCTAATTTAAAATTAAAAAACAAAAATGTTTTTATTATTTTCAGCTTTTATTTTGTGTTTGTTAAATCATTATAAATTAAAAGGCACCCTGAATCATATTACAATTCCTGCCTTTCTTTTTTTAACAGGAATTGCTTAGTTTAGTCCATTTCTCAATTTCATGAATTTTTATTCTTCAAATTGTTTGCTTTGATTTTTTTTTACGTCGTTATGGTTTCCATTTGAAATGACTTCTCGACGGGTTTATTTTATTGGGAGGGGCTGGGGTGTACATGTACAATGTATGTCTGAACTGGTGACTGTAAATTGTATGTAGTGAAAGTTTAAAAATAAACCACCACACATGTAGATCTAGGCCTACACACATTTATTGATTTTTATTAATTATTTTTTTCACATTTTTTATGTACAATAATCAAAGAACTTCCAGCTACCAACATGAAGAAGAAGCGGGTAGGAAAGGGGTAGGAAAGTAGTAGGAACTTGTACCTTGATTCTTTCATGTTATTCTGCATAAATTGGTAAGACTAAATCGATCTCTTTTCTTTTGTTTTGTTGATGTGATCTGTTTGAGAGGTTTGTTCATTAGCTACAGTACTGTAGTAAAAACGGGCTAATGCACTTCCCAGTATCTGTGCATCACGGCACCCACAGGTGCCGTGCATAGCCAGCTGAAAAGAGCTAGTTATGCGGTGCCAGTATCTGTGCATCACGGCACCCACAGGTGCCGTTCATAGCTAGTTATGTGATGCCAGATGTCCGGCGTGCTTACGGTATTGTCTAGATGATGAATATTCATGGCTGGATATTTAGTGAGCACGTACATTGTACGGGTGCCCGTTATCCCTCCGTCATCTGCACCCGCGGGAGTTGACGTGAGGGCAAGATCTCCACCAAGAAACAGAAGCTGAAGAACTGGAACTCAAGATCAACATGGACATCTCTCGCGTCGACGACTACTGTGCCCCTGTTACTTCGTGTATCCTCTTCATCAGCTATCTTTCTGCCGTTCCCGCTGGCTAGCTTTGGCAACGTATGCTCTACTATATGTAAGTCTCTGTGACTGTGTGTTACCGTCTTCATCTCATTGGTACTGTCTGTGTGTTTGTTTTGTCTTGTCTTATCTCGTATTACTCTAAAGTGAAACTGTTTGGTATCTAACCACTCGTCGTCCATCACATCATTCATACATCATAAGTTATCAGTATTAGAAGCAGTTTTACTTTATTTGGCGCCGCGAGCAGTTTTACTTTAGTACTTACAATTCATTCAAACTCTATTTTAATGTGTTTTTTTATACATAATATTCTTCGTTTTCTACAATTGTAACAAATATTTTCCATATTTCGCATAATTTATTAAAGTTAATTAGGCCTAACTGTTAGCATAAATCAATATAGGCCTAATTACTGTTAAGAAAGTAACTAATTATTAGCTGCTCCAGGCTCAATTTCAGCTTTCCATTGATACCTAGATCACTTCAAAAGTCTCAGAAATAGAGAAGTTATGCGTGTGTTAGTGTGACATGAAATTCCCTCCATCAGTAGGCGATATTGGTCACACATTTTTTCATGGTCACACATTTTTTCATGCCCTCTGTCACTTTTACATTTTGATTAAGACAGTGGCCGGAAATATGGTTGAAATGACAGGACTTAAATTATCACAACTTTCTTAGTTACTTGACCAATTTGAAAGTTGTTAGTGTCATTGGAAAGGTCTCTAAAAAGAGCTTTCCTATGATACTATTTGTATCAAGATGGATGCAGTTCAATTTTTTTTGTCACATAGCTAAGTAATAATGCATCCCATGACTTGTCTGCATGTACGGCTCCGTCATGTCCGTGTGCTACGCAAGTAGTAGTCAGTAGTACTTGATCTTTGTAGTTTGTAGTAAAAACTAGTAGTAGTAGTAAGCCAAGCGCACAGCTCACGCAACTCGTACAGCTAAGCAGGCGGGAAGCTAGCAGTATAGTAGCAGGCGCCAGTAAGGGGCGGGCCGGCGGTAGCCAGGATTGGCTTCGTGAATGTAAAAAAAAAAAAAAAATGGCTATACGCCTTCTACATCACGAAGCCAGGCGTTCTTACCCAGCAATCTAACTGCGCACGGGTTAGCAGGACTGGAAAATGCCCTGAAATATCACTTTTCTGATAACTCCCGCGACCGATAGCTCCTTCACCACAGCGTATCCTCCTAGGAAAACGTTTAGAATTAGAATGTCTTTTTGATCGTACGTATTTTTAACAAAAAATCCAAAAAAGATCGTAAGAAATTTCCGAAAACTCACCAATGTTTGTGTGTATCCATTGTCATGCCTTATCTGCATGACAAGAGGAGGCATGGATACACACAAACACTGGCGAGTTTTCGGAAATTTCTTACGATCTTTTTTGGATTTTTTGGTAAAAATACGTACGATCAAAAAGACATTCTAATTCTAAACGTTTTCCTAGGAGGATACGCTGTGGTGAAGGAGCTATCGGTCGCGGGAGTTATCAGAAAAGTGATATTTCAGGGCATTTTCCAGTCCTGCTAACCCGTGCGCAGTTAGATTGCTGGGTAAGAACGCCTGGCTTCGTGATGTAGAAGGCGTATAGCCATTTTTTTTTTTTTTACATTCACGAAGCCAATCCTGGCTAGCCGGCGGGCCGGGCGACTGTATATGTCTCAGACCCAGACATCTCTCAGTCTCAGTGAGTCTCACTCTACTCAGTCTCAGGATAAAAAATGGAATATATTCTTACCTTTCCTGGCTGAGTTGTCTGCCTTTGTCCTGACCATGATGAGAGTTGACAAAACAAGTCAAATTTCACAATTATCAAACGAGATAGAAGTGCCAATCTAGACAATGTAGCAGTACCCGCGCCGCGTAGCCACTCACGTATTGAAATTTTCCCGCGTTTTGGGTCAAAGGTCAGTCAGAATCGCCCGCGTGCACGATGATCGTCCCACAGATGTTTTCTATGAATCGGCCAAGCAAAAAACTCGCCTTGGAATTTTAGAACAGTTTGCCTGGGGGATAAAAAAAAAGAAACAAGAAAAAAGGGTAGGTTATAAAAATGCAGAGGCGAGGTTTTTCCTCTTCTCAATCGATACCTCAGCGACAACACCATCTTTTTCTCTCTTCCCCTCTCTCAAAAAACCCTTCGGCAGTATTCTCCATTTAGTTACAGGCTTTTAATAATGCTTTCTTTGATATCTCCTTTTCCCTTAATCTTTTTTTAATTTTTCTTTCTTCACTCCCTTTTCAGACACTCATTTTTCTCCTCATTTGTGTACCACCGGGGTGGGGGCCGGGGGGGGGGGGGGCCGGACCCGCAGTTTCGGGCCTATATATACTCAGGCATTTTGTCCTCCCAAAATAAGGCCCAACGGCTCACCTTGATTCGATCAGTAGATTTTATTCGTCAAGTAGAGTAGGTGACTCGAAAGGAATTTTACAATAGAAATAGAATAGAAATTAAAATAGAATAGACTGGTTCTGTAATATATGCACGTTTCTTCTCTGGGCACGTTGACGAGCCATTGTTGTTGTTGTTGTTGTACTCAGTGGCACCTTTGACACAAAAAGGTCCTGTGTGCCAGTCACTGTAAAAACAGACGTCACATTGGTCGTAAGGTGTGGTCAAAAGATAGTTCTTTATGAACCTACATGTATATTTAAAGCAATCTTCACTGAACCACAACAAGAGATTGAAGTTACCAGTGTTGAACATTGAATTATTCACGAAACTTTACATGCATTGCATTATGTCCGGCCTGGTTTGCAGTTTGTGCGTGTGGTCTCCAAATGATATTTGGTTTTTGAGTGAAAATAAGATATGTCAGATTGTCTATGAATGTAAGGTATGCTAGGGAAGTCATTATTAAATGTGATAGTTTGGATGAGATATGAATTAAGATCGATACAGGATCTTAATGTAGAGCAGGCAAGAGTCGAGTATTAATAGGGTACTGAGTTAAGATCAGCACAGGGTCTTATATTCAGAGTGAGTGTGAAGGAGTAGGATTCGAAGTTGGTTCACGATTCAGTGCAAAAGTTCCCTTGTGGGTAGGTTACTCCAGGGCCTTCACAAGGGTAGATTAGTTAATAGAAACACTATTGATTCCCATTTGTTAGTCATCTGGATTTAATTTAATAACTGAAATTGTCAAAGATTACTTGATTTTTGTAAACGAAGATATTATCCACTTATTGAAGGTGACTGTAATAAATTCATGAAGTGGAATGGTAAATGGCATGTGTCTATTTTGTTTTATGTTATCCATGTGACACTGATACAATAACAATATTTACAAATTCTGGTAATTATTCACTAGTATTTCCTACTAATTAATGCTACTATCTTTAATAAATGATATTATGTGTGAAAGATTGTGTTTATCTCTAAATATGTTTGTAAGTGTCATCTGTTCTGCTGTAAATTTTAATCTATTCAGAAAAGTAGGCCTACTCCTATAACTGTACTTATATTTACACTCGAAGGGGTTGCCCGAAGATCAATGACAAAGTTGTTGTTGTTGTCGAAGGAAAAAGCACTTATGCTGACCTAATACAAATACATGTGTTTAATATAAAAAGTATTTTCCATGTTGAGCGGTATATAGAGAAGCTCGATTTTAATACATTGATAAACGGTTTTTCTATTCACTCACTTCTACAATCGGGATCAGAGCGAAAACCCTATATGCTTGAGAAAGAGTCGAGAAAATCAGCAAGGCGACCTGAAGTTGAGGTTTCTTTCAAAAGTTGAACCTTAATTTGCAAATGCTGCTCTATACACTTTATCCTATATTGGGAGCGCAATATTTAGCAGGAGTCATAATTATGAAAGCAATTACATCTTTATTTGTTTTCAAACTTTTTGAACCCTTTAAGCTATTAAAGAACTATATACTGGGGGAGCGAAATTACGAGATCCTGAAAGAAAATAATTATGCGAGGGAGCAAAGCGACCGAGCTTTGGGAAATTTTCGCATTTCAAACCTTCAAAAACTAAATTTCTAGTGCATAGGCCTATACCCTGTGGATTTGGGGGTGCGTGCATGATCCGTAAATTTTATGATTTTTCTTCATTTCCCCCTATTTTTCTTTCTCTCCTTTGCGTTTTTTCGCCCCCTGTAAGTGCTGCCCGGGGTACGTGGCCCTGGCTTCCCTAGATACACCACTGAGAGAAGAGACCTGTCTATAAAACTTGCATTATAGAGCATCCCAAAATGGTTTTAAATGAAAACAAATAATGCACGGAACCCCTTAATTGAGAATAACAATGATATTTTCGCATTGAAATAATGGCATTTCCTTACTTCTAATCATTAAAGAATGTGATGGTATTTCAAGATCAAACATCATGAGTTTGGGTAAGTATTAGTTTTAAGTAAATGTATCATAATTCTTATCTTACCGACACCCACTGGGTAACAGGGGTGATCACCCGCGTGATCACCCGGGTGATCTCTCGGGTGACCAGCGTGAAAGGGGTATAAGGTAGATGTTAGCGTATTGTATAGCTAGACATGCAATACACGCGGCCACCGCAAATAAAGTACCGATGTCATTTGCCGGTATATATAACGCCACATACGGTTCTCCGGCAGATACGTATCCGCCGGCGGGTATCGTTCTACCTCGGAACCATAATATGCCGGATTTGTACGAGACACTCTCGTATCGTGTCTAATTGGTGGCACTGGCGAAAATGAACGCCCAGTTGTGCAGGGGATATACAGTTAACAACAAAATTATTCATACCCCTTGGAAAATACTAGTTTTTTGCATTTTTCCTAAAAATGAGTGGTTAAATGAAGTTACTTGCACATCACTTGAATACATTTTAGTTATCATCTGCAAATGAATGCCGTTTCCGGTTTCACCTCATTTGCATAACAATAGAAAAGGTGAGTTATTCAAACTGGGCGATGTTCAAAATTATTCATACCCTTGGTGATTTATTGACTTTGTCAATCAGTATGAATCCGATCCTTGTTATTAATGCTTGTAATTCACTTTATTTTAATACACCGTCACAAGGCTTGCGGAGGGGTCTCTGCTGGGATATCAGGCCAGTACCTGTTCTCCAATGGCTCAATCTCCTTGAGGATGTGTCCACACATGCCTTCACCTGACCTTCAGGGAGTTCATTAGATTTCGTGTCCTACAGGTGATGCAGTTATCGACTTCATGATGACAGGACTATGATATTGAAATTTTCGGTCATTTATTCCATGCATTTTAATGAAAATTCTGTATCTACTTATGAAGCAAAGCACCATTCCTGAAGAGCCCTTCCCTTTTGCACTGCCTGTGGGAGGGTTCACCTTTATTCATTGGCCCCATTCTTAATCAGAGTGCTCAGGAAGGCCATGTTGGTGATATTAAAGTCATTGCATGACTCTAACGTCAGGTCACCATGAATAACAGTATGTAACCTTCGAGTACCATACACATCCCACATTGAGTGTTACTGTATATCAATCTTCATATGGTATATTCTTTGTATCTTTGGTATGAAAGCTACAATCCTTGATATCACAATGAATGTAAACCAAATTTATACCATATGCCCTTCATGTTACCAGCTGCATTGCACAAAATGCTACCACTTTGACAGTGCACTGGAACATAAAGATCAGTATTTTAAGCTTTACTAGAGTACCCATTTGCAGGTGTCCATATCAAAATGTGTCAATCAGTGTAACTGAATAAACTGATAAAATTGGCACCATCCAACCTTTAGACAACTACCATGGCCTCCCTAAACATTCTTAATAATAATGGAACAAAAGTATCAGGAAATACCTTCCCTTGACAGTGCAACAGTGAATGCCTCTAGGGAAGTCTCTCCAGGAAGAGTGCTAAATGTTTCAACTTAGATACAGAATTGTCATTAAAATGTAAGGAATATTAACGAAAATATCAATATCATAGTCCTATCCTCATGACGTCTAAAACTACACCACCTGCAAACACAAAATCTGCTTTAAATCCATCGAATCCCCTGAAGACCAGGTGATGGCATGTGTGGACAACATCCTCAAGGAGATTGGGCCATTGGAGACCAGGTATTGGCCTGATATCTCAGTAGAGACCTCCAGAAGCATTGTGACAGTGTGAAGAAAGTGTTACGAGCATTAATCACAAGGACTGGATTCATACTGCTTGACAAAGTCAATAGATCACCAAGGGTATGAATAATTTTGAACATCACCCAGTTTGGATAATTCACCTTTTCTATTGTTATGCAAATGAGGTGAAACCAGAAACAGCATTCATTTGCAGATGATAACTAAATGTATTCAAGTTATGTGCAAATTAAATTCAGTTAACCATTCATTTTTAGGAAAAATGCAAAAAACTAGAATTTTCCAAGGGGTATGAATAATTTTGTTGTTAACTGTATATACGGACGGACCCATTATTGTCATTTTTAACTAAGGGTGGATCCAGCTTCCCCCAATTGGGGGGGGGGGGGGGGTACACATTTCCTTTCATTCGATGTGTAACTAAGATAATTATGTCAGATTTGGTTTTGGCTGGCACGTAGGGGCACGTGCATTCCTGGATACGCTACCAATAAAAACTAAGATAATCTGGGATACGCCACTCTTAATTCAATCTTTATATTTAAATAAGGAATTGCTCGCACACAATCTAATTTTATTAAAGCCTTTTCTGTCTTGACTGTTAATAGAAGAAGGCTAAAAAAATTACATTACATGTCTATAATCCATAATAATTTCCATAAATCATATCAAATGAAATATTCCGATTTAATAGAAAAATAAAGATAGCATTTTATTATTTTTAAAATAACTTTTCTCGACATTCCCGTCGGATATCGCAGTGTTTGCTCATATAGAGTTTAATATCACGGAACATGCTTGGACCCCCCCCCCCCTCTATCACATAAACATTAATAGAAATTTCACAGCAAATAACTTTAACAAAAATACAAACATCTAGTCCTAGCCCCCCCCCCCCCCCCCCCCCTCCCAACTCTCTCCCCTCTCCCCCTGGTGCAGTTGCAGGTGATTTCTATCTGTTTTGGGACATAAGTTTGTATTTGAAGGGACAATATCAAGATTATGCCCTTTAGTTACAGCTTTACCAAAAGCGATGTCCAGAAAAAGAAGAAAAAAAAATAAAGAAAATAAAAAATACAAACATCTTGATTAAGACTATAACCTCTCCCTCTGAGATGGACATGTACCACAATATAACGCGTGCTTTATTTCGGGACTGAGCACTCTTCGTATTTAAACTCTTTGGTACTACGTATATAGGTACTACGTACAGAGAAACGATAGCAAGAACGATATCTGCCGCAGAGAAATAGGTAGGTATCTGCCGGGGTTGGAACACGATCCGCCGGCAGATAGTGTTCTTGGCCGTTTTTAGAACGGTACCTGCCGATCCCCGTATCTGCCGCTACACCGGCATCGAGTCGTACGCCTACGCAGGCCTACGTATTTTATCCATGACGATACAATCGCCATCTCCAAAAGCCATTTTTTCCTCCCTTTTTTACACTAGTTCTTATATGAATTAACGTAAGAAATATATATATTGTAACGGCCACAGTTCGCCACTCCGGCTGACACGGCAATCTTGTCAGGATGCCTCCGGGCCGCGCGTTTACGTTTTACAACCTTGCCTAGGCAGATTTTTCCAAAATCGCAACGAAACGGCTTGAGCTCAACCCTACGCATTGTAGCAACCCTACACATACATAGCGAGCGCATTATACGTAACGTAGAGAGATCGAGACGCGGGTTCTTTGAATGAATTAATGTGCACGTTTTGTCGTTCATATCATTCGACGTCGGGTGTGTTAGCTAGATCAATTTGCGACGCTCGGTCGAATACGAAGTAGATATCGACATGATGGAGGTGGGTGATGATGAAGTCTCAAGCTCAGCCTCAGGTTCAGGGTTAATCGCTGAAGGCTCCGAGTCTGACTCTGAGTCTGACTGCAGTGTTGTTAGCTCTGCCTCTGCCTCTGTCTCTGAGTTTGCCCATATCCATGTCCATGATGATGGTGTAGAGGAAATTCCAGCAATGTTCCTTAATTCCTTAATGGCTGGGCTAGACTATGCCACTGTTTTCTTGTCAGCCCCCCCCCCCCCCATATGCCCCCTTAATGGCTGGTCTAGACCATGCCATTGTTTTCTTGTCAACCCCCCCCCCCCCCCCATATGCCCCCTTAATGGCTGGACTAGACCATGCCACTGTTTTCTTGTCAGCCCTCCCCCCCCCCCCCCCATATGCCCCCTTAATGGCTGGACTAGACCATGCCACTGTTTTCTTGTCAGCCCCCCTCCCATATGCCCCCTTAATGGCTGGGCTAGACTATGCCACTGTTTTCTGTCAGCCCCCCCCCCCCCCCCATATGCCCCCTTAATGGCTGGACTAGACTGTGCCACTGTTTTCTTGTCAGCCCCCCCCCCCATATGCCCCCTTAATGGCTGGACTAGACCATGCACTGTTTTCTTGTCAGCCCCCCCCCCCATATGCCCCCTTAATGGCTGGACTAGACCATGCCACTGTTTTCTTGTCAGCCCCCCTCCCATATGCCCCCTTAATGGCTGGGCTAGACTATGCCACTGTTTTCTTGTCAGCCCCCCCCCCCCCCCCCCCCCACATATGCCCCCTTAATGGCTGGACTAGACTATGGCATTGTTTTCTTGTCAGCCCCCCCCCCCCCAATATGCCCCTTAATGGCTGGACTAGACCATGCCACTGTTTTCTTGTCAACCCCCCCCCCCCTTCCCCCTGCATAAATGTGAATGTGCCCTTGTTCGTTTATCTCATCCCCTCATCACGCTTCCTTTGTCAAATACACACGTCTGTCAAATACACACGTCTGTGCTTCAATGCGTAGCTGCCTACATCAGTGTATGGAGTGTACAGGTGACAAAACGGAATATATACGCATAATGCATTCGATCCAACGCCACAGTCAGTCCTTAGAGTGAGCTCGAGCCGTTTCGTTGCAATATTTGGAAAATATGCCTAGGCTAGGTTGTAAAACGTAAACGCGCCTCCGGGCCTTACCGAGCTCCCCGTCCGTTTGGTCAAAATATATGACCGCTGCTGATGGCTGGAGTTACCGGCAATAAAACCATCACCAACTGTCTACCAGCAATCACCCATCCGTCGATTTCACTTGATCACCGTTCTCGCCTCGGCACAGCAGCAGACAATTGATCATCCTTCGAACAATCAGTCACTCAATTGAAGATCATTCATCAGCATTCATTGTCTTTCGAAGCCCTAACGTTAATTAATCAACTGAATTAAATATGCAAAGGAATTAGTCTGGAACCATAATTTTCAGTTGAAAAGCAAGTTTAATCATTACCTTTAAGCAACACAAGAATACAGGTTACAGAGTGGAAGCCAAGAGCAAATCTCGGTGAGACTCAGGGGGCGGATACAATGTGATGGCTAGTCTTATGCACATAATCCTCCCACACACAATTTGTATCCCAATATTTACCCATATGACAAATCATTGTGAAAACAGTTAGTAAAAACAACTTTACGGCTGATCCTTTGCGGGTTAATGATAATATCCGACCTGTTTCGGAGCGAGGAGAGAGCTTGGCGTTCTTCTCGAGGAAGGTTATCATGGGTTCTGCTGGTGGGAGTATCTGTGGAGAGAACTTGGGATGAGACGGCTTGAATGTAAGTTTCAAGGGAAGAAACTCTGTTCTTGGGGGATCCATGTGCTTTTCGGGTGGAAGTGCTTTTCGGGTGGAAGGGCTCAGGATCAGAAGGGGGTTCATCTAGAAAAAACTCTTTGAGGCGTATCCTGCGATAGAAAATAGAGAGGTCTTGGCTGAGTTCTATCTGGTCGACTTCCGGTGGAGTGGGTCAAAACGTGAGGCCTTTTGAGAGAAGAGAGGTTTCTGCTTGATAGAGGTGAGAAGACGAGAGGTTAACAACTGAATGAGGTGATACATCATTGTTGTTGGTATGTCGTTTGAATCTGTTGCACTACTGTCGCTTCTTCGTGAGGTTGCCTATTTTCTTATTCCTACGTTCAGTGAGGTCAGACCTGTGTTTAGAGAGACAGGATTCAATTTCATCATTATATTTAAGCCATTGGGTGTGGGTGGTGCAGGAACGTAGTTTATCGTCCAATTCGTTGATATCAGCTGAAAAGGAGTTAAGTAAGGCTGCACATTGTTCGGAGAGGATGTTAATTAATCGAATGGATGCTGCATGTAAAGTCTGGTTCCAGCGTTTCCGTAGGTCAGGTGTGAGTGTTCCAAGAGCGGGAGTGCATTGGAGTTGGAGGTCTCAACTGCACCCTCCTACATCCATGACACACCAGACTTTCTCAGGAAACTCAATAACATCAAGGACCAGATTCCCGAGACTGCAATCATCGGCACTTTTGACGTTTCATCCCTCTACACTAACATCCCCCATGACGAAGGTATTTCAGCCTCATGTGAAGCATTGGCTAACAGCGGTCACTCGAGTCCCCCAGTATCCGACATCAAATCTCTCATGTCACATGTACTAACAAAAAACAACTTCACTTTCATGGACAAACACTACCTACAGGCATTCGGCACAGCGATGGGCACACGGATGGCCCCTTCCTACGCCTGTCTCTTCATGACCAAGCTGGAGCAACAGCAGCTAGATTCAGCCCCCTGTCGCCCATGGATCTGGTGGCGCTACATCGACGACATATTCTTCATCTGGACCAGGGAGGAAGACAGCCTCCAAACATTCATTGCCCACATCAATTCCTTCCACAGGACCATCAAATTCACTTCTGATTTCTCCCCACAGAAAACCAACTTCCTCGACGTCACAGTCAAGAAGGAGTCTAACCGTCTCACCACCACTCTCTACACCAAACCCACTGATACCCACCAGTACCTCCACTCATCCAGCTGCCACCCCCGTCACTGCAAAACCGGCATCCCCTACAGTCAAGCCCTCAGACTTCGCCGTATCTGCTCTGAGGATTCCGACTTTTCCTTCCATGCCAGGAACTTGAAGAGACATCTCGTAGCCAGGGGCCATAGCGCCAGGACAGCCCAACAAGCCATCAACAAAGTTCTTTCCATCCCCAGATCTGAAGTTCTCAAACAGAAAACTGACAGCCAGGATACCAATGACAGAATACCTCTCGTGACCACCTTCCACCCTAATCTCCCTCCTCTCCGCAATATCCTTCATGACAACCACCGTATTCTCAACACTTCTGATCGTCTCCTACAGGCTGTTCCCAGTACCCCAATCCTGTCTTACCGACGCCCCCGCAACCTCAAGGATCTCATCGTTCGTGCTGAAGTCCCCCCTCTCTCTCGCCATTCTTCTCCCATTCAGCACGGCACCTTCAAATGTACAGCCAACAAATGTGCTATACACATCCATGAGGGTGAAACTTTCACCAGCAACTCTACCAACCTCCCTCACCAAACCAAGGGTAATATCACTTGCACCACCACTAATGTTGTATATCTCATCACTTGCAGAGTCTGCAGGACCCAGTACGTAGGGGAAACCAAGACCACACTCAAGAGACGCTTCTATGGGCACAGATCCACTGTCAACACAGCCAAGCTCGACACTCCAGTGGGCCACCATTTTAACCTTCCTAACCATTCCATCACCGATATTTAGGTACCCGTCCGGACACAGTCCGAACCAGCAGGGAGAAGTACTGGATGAGACGTCTTCGCACCATCCAACCTCATGGCCTCAACATCCAGGAGGGAAATGATTAATACATCTTTTTACTCCCCTTCCCTACATTTTCATATTTATTTTATATGTGTATATGTATATATATATATATATATCTATATACATATAATACACACACACATACATATACACATACATATGTGTATATATATATATATATATATATATCAAAATAAAGGATGACTGAAATGCATTGATTGCCAATTACAGAAATTTTATTCTCCAAATTTTCGGGGGTCCTCCCCCTTCGTCAGGGAAAACGTGAAGTGATTTCGACTGATAACAAACAATAATAAAATAAAAGCAAACGCAGTCTAAGCGTATATTGCAAATGCATTATGCGCTAGTGTTGCTGGGGTTAAAATTAGGCATTATGACGTAAAAAACGTCACAATGAAAAAGACGTCATAATTAATATGAAGACGTTTAGACTGCGAAAGCTGTACAGAGACAGAGACAAAGCACTTCGCATAAAGAAGAATGGTCATACCATAACAAAATAATATAAATTAGAATCAAGTCTGAAAGCACTGTAAAGAAGGACGCAGAAGCAACAGGATTAACGGAAAAATGTGTAGGGGCTGAGCCACGCGAGGTCCTTGTTAAGGCCGTTCTCAAAGCTCCTAGATTCGACTATGTAGCGCAATTCTGCCCATTTCCTTTCGTCAGCCGATTTGTAGTTACCCCGAAGATGCAGACCCTGAGGTCATCAATTGAATGGTTGGGTAGATTGACGTGATTAGCCACTGGGAAATCTTTTCTCATCTTTATTGTACTCTTATGGTTATTAAACCTTGTCCGGAATCGCGTGCTTGTTTCGCCAATGTAGGATATATCTGAACATTTAGCGCACCTGATGCAATAGAGAGCATTGTCAGCGTCGCAGCTATGGTTAGGAGGTCGGATAGTAAACGATGGTGAAATTTTAACAACAGGGTCGGTGATCAAATGTCGGCAAACCTGGCAGCGAGGTTTGCCGCACATCCTGTTACCGCTAGGGAGTCTAGGCTTGGGCAGCGAACTACTCACTAAAAGTCGCTTAAGATTGGCAGGCTGGCGCTCGTTGACAGAGTGTTGTCGAGATTTATGTTCGCAGCCCACTCCCTCTTGACAGTGCTCACAAACTTAGTAGTGTCAGGATTATAGGTAGTAACAAGAGGGATTCTGTCGTTGGACCTATCCTTCGGTGCCGTGGCCAAGAGATCTTCTCTGGATTTTTGCCTAACCCGTTTGAGGGCATCTTGAACCAGACGAGTGGGGTAACCACGTCTAAGAAACTGATTAGCTAGATTCATGACATCAGTCTCGAACACTTGAGGGTCAGATGTGATCCGTTTGTACCTGAGCATCTGACTGTACACGATAGATTGTTTCATGTGGTAGGGGTGAAATGAACCATACTCAGGGTAGGAAAATGAATCATTAAGCCCACTGATTCATTCATTCAAGGTAGGAAAATGAATCAGTGGGCTTAATGATTCATTTTCCTACCATGCCTAATTTTAACCCCAGCAACACTAGCGCATAATGCATTTGCAATATACGCTTAGACTGCGTTTGCTTTTATTTTATTATTGTTTGTTATCAGTCGAAATCACTTCACGTTTTCCCTGACGAAGGGGGAGGACCCCCGAAAATTTGGAGAATAAAATTTCTGTAATTGGCAATCAATGCATTTCAGTCATCCTTTATTTTGATATCATCATAGCCTATGCCAATACGTGGAACATTATGTATATATATATATATATGTATATGTGTATGTACACATATATTTTATTTGCATTTTACTTTATATGCTATATTTTGCACTTGTTGTCTAACAACTCGACTCCCTCTTTATTTGCTGCCCTACCACTCCACTAAACTGAACTTGTACAGTGCTTATTCCTTTCTCTTGTCTTTGCATTGTTCCTTATCCTGTTTGATGTTACCTCCCCACTTATCCTTTGCTTTCACAGGTTACCCACCCCTAAGCTTGGGGCTCCTCACTTATTACTCTCCTTTGATCTCCACGCCTTTGTATTTGTTTTAATCCCCCTCCACACCCACTTGACTCATGGGGTTTGACTCCCAACACTCCCCTTTTGTTCCCATTGTTTTGTGTCCACAGCTCCTTCCTTACAGTTTCTGTTACATGTAATCTGTTTTGTGCCTGTAGTCTATATATATGCTTGTCTTGGTCTTTATGTTCGTCTTTTTGCCTCTGACGAAGATCCTGCTAGGATCGAAAGCTCCGGCCCCTTTTGACTCCACTATATATTATTTAACACATTCACCATTTTCAAAACTTAGAAAAGTCAATTTAAATAGAGCAGCAAAAACAACAATAAATAAAAAAAAATATATAACAATGGTATTTTATTGATTGAAAACTCAAAGAGCAAGGTTACAATAGCAAATATACATTCTTTACAAAGGAATATTAATCATAGTACAAAATGAATGATAAAACAGTTTAATAGATCACATTATCACATTTGCAATGGATATCTGTAATTGTAGACCACTGTGTGCAGTATTCAGTGTTCATAAAAAATAAAGTTCCGGAGTTGGGTAATAAGGTACTTACTGTTTCGTTGAGAAAATTTCTGAGTAAACATACCACATACTTTAAAACACACGCAAACTTAAAACCTGCACAATGAGTTCATATAATATATACAATGAATTCATATAATATACATGTATATCGCGATTCTTAAATTCGTATTTAAAAAAAAAATCCACAATTGAGGAAGGGTCATTCCGAATGATTATGTTTTACAAAGTATCGTCGGTTTAATTCATCTTTTTTCATTAAGGATTGACACGAGAAACGGAATTGGACTAGATTTGTATCAGTGCGACATTTTACTGGAATCAACATGTTTGCGTTTACACTTCTTTACTTCCATCTAGTTTCACCTCTTTCTTCGGGGAGCCAATGTCGGAAATTGTCAGACTTCAAGAGGGATTTGCCGAATTTGAGACATGTATGATTGCGCCTGGTCTCTAAGGTGTCTATGTTTGCTGAAGTGCACTTTCGTATGATTGATAAGATTGACCCAGGATCGACTTCAACACTCTTTTTTGGACTCTTTCGATAGCAGAAGTGTCCGACTTCGTTAGGCTTGGGTGCCAAACCGGCACTCCGTATTCCAGCAAAGGACGTATGTATCCTTTATAGATCAGGACAAGGTCTTTTAATGGGAGTTTGAATGGAATCAGGGACCGAAGGATGTACATCCGTCTATTAGCTTTGTTAATTACACTGTTTACCTGGCCATCCCACTTCATGTCTGACTGGATGAGGATACCTAGGATTTTCATAAGAGATACCTCAACCAACATTTGGTTAGCAAGAGAAACCCACATTGGAATATGTACATATTTTCCAAAGTCTACACGCATGACAAAACATTTGCCGGGATTGAGTTTCATGTTATTGCTCGTGCACCAACTGGATAGTGAATCTAATGTAGACTGGACTTCACTGGCCGCACCCCGCTTTCTTGATTCTGCTAACGTCATGTCGTCCACATATTTACAGTACATGAGGCTGCTGTCTGAGAAGGCGTCATTTGCCAGCACTAAAAATAATATGGGGCCAAGTTTTGTGCCCTGAGGCACGCCGGCCTTCAATGCTACCTCCTCAGAGTTATAATAGTGTACATGCCTAAATGCTTGGTACAATAATAAATGTGAAAGAAGTAAAAAACACAGAGTATGAATAAATACTCAAAAGGATGGGGGAGCGTTTTCTTGCAGTGCAATTAAGTTCAACGGAAAGGAAAACTGAGAGCGATGAAGGAGGCATATTAATTTTGTTTTCTACATAGTATAAGAACACCTGCTGAAATCGGACAAAATTCTGTGATTCGATGCACTTTGATTATTTAATTATGTTACGGGGTATATAACGAAACTATATATTTTAGATTCGAGTACTAACTGTTGAAATTCACAACACCCACAATGTTTGATGTCCTCATAAATTATTTTGCCCCCTTCTACCACATACAGCTTGACATCTCTCTGACCTTGTGCTGTGCCTCATTATACACGAGCTCATTAAGTCTGTCAATTTACAATGATTTATATCCATGAATCCAAAAATGTGAGTGACCGAATTTGCAAGTTTCACAATGTACGTGATTTTGTTTGCCTGCAGTTGGATTTAAATATTCATATTCTTAATTTGACTGACCAATTTCGTCTGAAAGAAACATTCCCGTCATTTTGAATGCACGTATGAATTTATGAACTCTTTGAACCATAATGTTTGCCTATACATTTGTCTCAGAATTGATGGCTGGAACTGGATCAGAGGCAACCGTGGTCCCGTGTTCAGGTTCTGTAGAAAGGAGGGTGTCTGAAGAGTAGAAGAGAAAATCACAGAATAATACAAGAAACATTGAACAGAGAAGATAAAGTGTCATTTGCAACCCACATACTGCATATAATAGAGAAACAAAATCAGTTCAGATTGTTATGGGATGCAATAAAGTAACCTCTAATAAGCAAAACAATTTCTTGGAGAAAATGAAAATGAATATAAAAAGGGAATCAAGTCACAATTCAGTTTAGTCTTGTTTTCAAGATAATAGTCTTGTAGAGTAATCTCTCGTAACAAGAATGAAAAGAAACTACTGTATTTAATTAAAACAAAATAAAACATTGACGCACTATACAAAAACTATTTCTTACCTGACAACACTCTGGGCGTAAACAAGTCCTATCAATAATCAATGTGTATGTTGTTGTTGTTTGTTGTTTGGGGGAAGGGGCACTTTGCAAAGGAGAGTTTTGGAGCGGGCTGGATGTTCCTTGCAAGGTACAGTAAAATACATCAATGATGCCCATATAACTTTTGAAGACAGGGGGAGACTAACGTTCCCCTTCTGTTGATGCCCTTGACAGCACTAACTTATTTTTGTCTGCCAATATTTTTCGTTCAATAGAAATCTGTGTGTATCTCTCTTTTTGCTCTTATTGTCCACATTTAAATTCATGATTAGAGCAGGGAAACCGGCGTTTATTTTACAGCGTTCAGTACAAAAAAACAAAAACAAAAAAAAAAACACGAAAAAACGAAAGAAAAAAAGGAGAAAAGGAAAGATAAAGGAGGAGGGGATGATGTATTCTACACCTACCATGTAATCCCTTGTCATCATTGGAATTGGCAGACTCTTGAAAGACTGTGGCAACGGGGGTTTGTGGTGTACTATAGGCGGCACGTCTCTCTCTTCTTTTCCTCCATCTAAATAATACAGAAAAATAAAATGGGCGAACAAACACAACAGTTACAATATATACAGGTAGTGTTAAGTCCATTGTCTATGGAACTAGGAAAATGATTAACAGCTAATTCATTATTAATAGACTATACTCCCCATTACAATTACCTTTGTGACAATTACCCCTGACAATTACCCCTAGGACAACCAGAGCAAGGACAAACTGCCTGGACAAATTTCCTCAGAAATCCACCCCTTTTCCTATTACGAAAGATTTTTGACCATACGCCAGACTAGTAAAATAATGAGGTAATTACCAGACGAGTTTAAGGTTGTGAGCGGTGGTTTATTAACATCGCGGCCAAGAGGCCGATCACTTGCAGATATCGATGACACTTCCGATAACGTAAACATATCATTTACAACAGTAATAACACAACACATTGGCGATATAATAGACAATAAATGTCTGAGAGGATGAATTTCGTGTGTTACTTGTCTTGGTTGGTTTGAGCACTATGGCCTGCTTATGATTCTACTGAGAACATTTGAAGTGACATAAAAATTTAAGACAATAGTCGAAAAAGAAAAGATTCTAGCTACATGAATGAGCTGCTGTGAAGAAAAAATGCAACCCATTATGGACAGCATGCCACAAGGCATGGCTGCTATGATCAAATGTACATGTAGCAATTTTCCACCAAGAACTGAACAAGCTGCCTCGAGAGAAGTGAACATAATGGCTTAAGCAGACAATCCTGGACGATTATCCCAGAGACCATTACTGTCGGAACATTTTTGTTCAAAACCTTCCTACCCCTGGACAACTATCCTCTCGGATATTTTCATTCTGTTAGTTAATCTCAAGTATCCATCCTTTGGGGGTGCATGCCTTTTAGATCTAATTGTCCCTTTTACCATTTTCCTACCGTGTGATCTCCTCTTTCTTGCTTGCTTTCTCTATTCTTTTATTCTGTCTTTTATTCTCCTTTTACTTTTGTCTCCTGTCTTCTTTTTTATGATCCTTTTCTAGTTCTCATTCTCCCTCCTTATCTCTCTCACTCTCTTCCTTTCTCTCTTTCTCTCTCTCTCTTTCTCTCTCTTTCCCTCTCCCTCCTTTCTCCTTTTTTTTTGCACTTTTTCTTTGTTGCGCTTTGTTGCCCTTATCCTTTCGGGCACTGCGCTGTCGTGCACGGTGCATGCTTTTGAATAAAGTTCACGATGAAGCCTTATGGGCGAAAATTCATCTCTCCAACGGTTTTATTTGTTAACTTTTATAAATATGCTTGGTCATTGACAGTGCCGACCAAGTTTTACAGTACTGCTATTGGGTTGTATAGCAAACCATTATCATGTGACGATGGCCCACCAACGTTGGACTAATGCTGACGCACTGACTGAGACGGTGCCGACCATAATACTGCAGACGTTGGACCAATGTCGCAAAGGCAACAAATACCCAACTTGAATCATTGACCATGGCCCAACGTTGAGCCAACGTTGTCTCACTGACTGCGATGGTGCAGACCATAATTATTGCAGACGTTGGCCCAAAGTCGCATAGCCAGCCAGTACCACAATATGCAATGGCCCAACGTTCGGCGGACGTTGGCTTGCTGGCTGCATAGGCGAGACAGTGCCGATCATATTGCAGATGTTGATCCAACGCCGCATATAGCCAACCGATACCTACCACGATTCTGTGACCATGGCCCAACGTCATGCCAGCGTTGGCTCACTGACTGCCGACGGAGCCAACGATTGCCGACGTTGGCTCAACGTATAACTTTTGTGTCTAACGGAGTGCTTTATTCTGTTTTATGTCTCTCTTTTTGTGATCTCATCCGCAGAACTTTTTAACTATTATAATGTCCCCCTAACCATCGATTCAAGAGAAAAATATTTGAATTCCTTTGTGACCAGGATCGCCCTATAGCCTTCATCAAACTATTCATTTCACCGACCAAATACTTAAACCGCTCAGACAATAATCTATCCAAGCTAGCTCATTATAGAATTGGCGACAAAATCATTGAAAATTGTTTATTCAGTATTGTGATATAGAGAAAAGTAAGATACTACTTGGGTGAACGATTATAATGTGGTACGTAATAGGCCTACAAACAAAAAATCATGGATTGTACATATAACTTCAACTCTTTGTTTATAATAATGAATGAAACTTACTGTAGTTAAAGGGAGTGACAAGTCGTAATCCATGGGCCTGACCAGTTGGCCTGACTCGGGGAAATTCAATCAGGTCCAATCGTGCGCTACCGAAGGAATGTTATTGCCGGATTCCTCGCGCGATCGTTAACTCGAATCCCTCCATACGCAACCGACCAATGAGATTCAAATACTGGAATAAAGAACGCGCGATCTTGTTTACTCAAATTTGGGTCGATGTGCGAACTTTTATTAGCTGCGCACGATAAATTGAAGTCGCTTTGAACTTTGATCCAGAGAAAGGAGCAGCCAACTGTAAAAGCGCCCATGGATTGCGACCTGTCCCATCTCTGAATTAAAGTATCTACAATGTACATGTATATCAGTTTGATTGATTTCTAAAATGTTTTGATTTTAATGATCCTCTATATTAACAGCCGGAGGGGGGCTAAAAAATGAAGGAAAAAAAATAATGGGCAGGGACCAGGGACATAAAATCTCGGCATAATTACTGGAGTGTAACAGGGGCCGCGGAACCTGCTGTGTGTGTGTGTGTGTGTGTGTGTGTGTGAATGTGGGGAGGGATGGGGGCTAGTTTGCAGGCACAAACCCTGGTCAGTCGTAAAAGAGTGTCTGCAATGTATGACTACCATAGGCCATGTACTATAGCTGCTCCTGACACAGGACCAGAAGGTAGCTGAATCAGGGTCCGCTCGCTATTCATAAGGACTGGTATTAATTTAACACTCGTTATGAATAGCGGTCCTTATGAATAGTTATGAACAGTGGTCCTTAATATGAATGTAGGTCCTTATGTATAGCGAGGTAATTTGTCTCCGGTTTGCTCGCTATTTAGAAGGACCGCTATACATACAAAACCGCGATTCATTCAGTCACGCGTTATGGATAGCGGCCCTTGAGCATAAGTGGTCCTTACGATTAGCGGTCCTTACGACTAGGGAGGTTACCCCGCTGAATCAGGCTGCTCTCAAGACAATGATTTTCTAATAAAGTGTCAAATTGGGGTCTTGCAGACTAGTGGGGATTTCAGCATCCTGTTCTTTTTAATAGAAACATTAACAATGTTAATAGACTCGGAAATACTCGTTCGCATGCTCAACCCCCCCCCCCCCCCGATTTTTTTATTCTGTCAGGAGTTGCGCCACGGACAAGAGAGGGCAGTTTTTGAGTGTCAAGAGGCCCCATTTTGAAGACTTTGAGAGAAACTACAAATTTAAGACTTGTATTTTCTCAAAGTTTCACCCTACTTTTATTTCAGCAAAAGAAAGTTTTGTCAATACTGAATATCCAATCTGACCCTCAAGAGACACGAACTCGAGTCACCTACATGACAAGCGCATCGTAGATCCAAATGCGCCACACAAGCAACTGCAAGTTAGGTTCGCTCGTTTTATTATATCCCTACAATTTGCTTTCATAAATATTAATGCAGACTAGTCTTGACGGAATAAACTGTATTGTCATGTAAATTTGACCAGAGCCCTGAATTTGGCCCTCTCTTGTCGGTGGCGCAAGTCCTGACATATGAAAAAATAGCTTCCCTGCGTGTCCTCTTCTTTCCGCGCGGCCCCTGCATAAATATTGTTTTGATGGCCTTTTCTGTCACTGTCACTTGACGAGTTGTAACTTCACGGCACACCTAACAATCCGATTGTGACCATAATTATTTGGTAAGAAATTGCTTACATTAAAATCCCCTATATAGTCAATCCTCAGTGTTCTCCTTTTAAAAGTCAACTTTCAAAATGCAGTCCATGCAGAATATAAGCATGGAAAGTAAAATCATTCATCATAATAAATACTATCCATATAATGATTGTTACTTTTCAATTTTGAAACGAAAACGAAACCACTTCTTGTCTTCAGATAAAAAACTGCCTTCAGCTTGAAGAAGTAAAAACAGTTAGAAAAACAAACAAATAAACTGCAATATGCCCAGAGAGTTTTGATTACAATCTTCTAAAAACCTTTGGTTTGCTGCATATATCAGTCTTCCTATCTTCATTTTCCTTCTTCCACTTGAAACATTTTAAATGTCCTAATTGAGGTGAACACTTTCCTCATTTTACAATTTTCTAATTGCAGCAGTTTTCTTGACTATTAAAGTCCTCATTTCCACTTCCATGTTATCTATATCATCATTGATAAATTCTCTGAACTGCTTATTATCATTAAAGTTTAAAAAATAATATCACACATCTAGGAGTATAAATTTTGTCTCTTTGTGGCATCTTGATATTAAATATGCGATAACCAATTTTATTCATTTAAACTTTCAATTTCGAAATTATATTGCGAACAGACCCCTCTTTCATCATTTTCTGTACTAATAGAAAAGACCAGTAATATGGAAGTAAGCTTACAAATGTAATATTTTCAACAATACAGTCTTCAAAGTATTTAGCAGCACCTGAATTGGATCTGGAATCTAGTAATCATAATGTTACGTTTCTTGGTAATCCATACAAAGTATCTTAGCCACTACAGATTATTTTTTCGTTCATAATAATTGCTTTGGTACATTTTGATTTTATAAAAACCCAAGTCAAAGTACTGCTCGAGCATTATGCCTAGTTTACATTTGCTACGGTCATCGTACGATGGATTAGTCTACGATTTTCCTTGCGATTTGGGGGACATCGTAGGTGGCTACGGGCTACGATTTTTAAATGTACATTATTTACGGTCATCGTGCGATTTCATGTACTGGGCATCGTAGAGGGGCCAAAGACAAAGCCGTACAGAGGCTGTACGGAGATCGTACAGAGATTGTACGGAGGTCGTAGGGAGATCGTGCGATTTCCTTACGATGCTTTTTTGCTCCCCTGTTGAAAAAAAAATCGTACGCTCTCTGCATGATCAGCGCAAGGCCTCCGCACAATGACCCTGCGCTGATCGTACGATGTTTTTAAAAATGTTTTTTGAAAATTGGTATAACTCCGCGCTAAACAAAATCGAAGAGGCTACGGAGACCGTGAATCCGTACGAAAATCGTACGATCGTCGTATGCCACCCCAGGGAGATCGTGCAATTAGAGGGATACGATCAGTTTATGGTCACCCTACGATGATCGTAGACCAAATGTAAATGGGGCATTAATGCTAAAGGTGCTTCGAAGATATATGAACAAAACAGTTCCATATATACATGTAGGTCTATTCACCTGCATTCGTTTCTCGTGGGTTCTAACAAACTATTACAATTCAATCTGATCCTGTATATTGTTCTTGTTCTATGTTGAAGACAATATATACCTTTGAAATTTTCCAGTATGCCAATTGCAGAGATTCTATTCAAACTTATTTGAGGTCAATTATGCATGCGGCTTGTAATCAACAATAAACTATAAAACAAAATCATTTTTTTTCTACCGGTTGTGTACCCAGTAGCATGGCGACACTATGATCACGATGACAAAGACTATGGCTGGCAGGATCTCTGCAAGAAAAAGAAGAAGAAGAAGAAGAAGAAGAAGAGGAGGAGGAGGAGGAGGAGGAGAAAGAAGAAAAAGAAGAAGAAAAGAAGAAGAAGAAAGAAAAAAAACAGATAGTTGATGATGATAAATTAAAGTAATTAAAATATTGAATAATCATTGATTGCGGTCCTATACCATTCTTATAATTATAACGGGATATTCAAATCACGAAATAAGCTTCTTTGACGAAATTTATCATGTTTAACTAAAGATGTTACTAAAAGTGTGTCGGCCTATAGAACATGGATAATGGATACTGTCTATCTTTAATGTTGTCCATTTGGTATAAATAGAGTTGAGAATACTTTTCTTTTCTTTTTTAGAAAGAAATTGTATAAAGTGACAACGCAAGTACACAATACCAAAGCAATGGCAATACAAATGACATCCACCTATATGGATTGCAATAGTAGTCATTGTGGAGACATAACCGCCATTTCTTGATCACAAGGGGACAGCTAGACACAGACAATAAAGTGGTGGGTATAAACTATAACGAATAACTTAGAAATCGAATTTCGGTTAATACCTCAGGCAACCTGCCAAACCGACCGATTCCTTGGCCATCGGGCCGAGTAATGTATTTTTTTGTTCGGTCTGCTGTCGGTCTTCTGTCGGCCCTCTCTACAAAGGCCACATCCCCACTGTAGCTTTTGTGAGCTTTTAGTTCATTTTCTGTATGCCTTTTGTTACTGAAAGTGAAGATTGCATACGAAATCATCTTCATTATAATCATAAGATTATTATTATTGCTCTAATTGCAGAGAGCAAACTTTGTCGATTAATATTTGCTGTAGAATGAAAGGCCATATATTATCATTACAAATACTACATACTACGCAATGGGAGTTTGATCCTGATCGATCTGCCACCATGATCAGGCTTCTCAGGCTTGTAAGGAGCGTCATTATCGTATACTTTATCGCAGGTTGGTATAGATCCCACCCATGAGTATGTCGAGTTGTTCTTTAAGCAATCGAGGGTAAAATCGCCACTGATCTTGTATCCACCATTGCAGTAGAACGTCAAAAAGCAATCCGAACTCCAAAAATGACAAATGGTACGCTCATCACTTTTCAATAGTGTAATACCTCCGTTAGGGATGGGCATGGTGGGTTCTTCGCAGTGGCCGAAGAAGACAGGGTGATCTAGAGCTAAAAGAAGAGGAATCAGAAGAAGAAGAGGAAGAAGAAGAAGAAGAAGAAGAAGAAAGAAGAAGGAAAGAGGAGGACGGTGGAAGAGAAGGAGGAGGAGGAGATTATCATCGTATATTCATATTTTATTTAGGGGAAAAAAAATCGTCATCTTCAGAATCAGAATCAGATAAAGAAGTTGTTGTTGTTTTTATTTCCGAAATCATAAACATACAAAATCTGTACATAATAAGAGGCTAACATATTACACGAATGAAATACGGTTGAATAGCCCATTTCAGAGCTGTTTACAAAACAGCTCTGTTCTTCCATGGGGTCCAAATATTATACATTATAATAATACACAATAATAGACATAAACAACAATATAGAGTGACGGCATTAAACTACATGTACAAAGCGAAAACTTTGTACTCCCTCACGGATGAGTATGAACCCACCCCACCCCTTCCCTCTCCCAGCTAATTATTCATTTAATTAAGTAAAAAACATTCTGCAACCCCGCCCCCCTCCCCCAGAATTTAGTCTGAATAATTACATTAAATAAAGTTTATAACAAGGCTAAAACTTGTAAGGATTGCGGGATTCATATATCAAACTGAGCAAAGTGTTCTTGAACATACTTATTAAACAAGTTTAATGTGCCAATCTGACGAATGTGAAAAGGAAGTTCATTGTATAACACAGATCCACGGTATAAAAATGTACGTTTACATTGGTTCGTTCTTGGTTTAGGAAGCATTAGATTTTGATTAGATCTTAGCTTATAACACTTTTCGTTAAATACAAATTTATCAGTCATATAACTAGGTGTTAGCCCATGAAATGTTTTAAATAACAACGAGTACATATGTCTCCTACGACGAGATTTTATAGTTTCCCACTTCAAGGTTTCGTGAATTTGATGAATGGATTTATGATCATAAGGCTTAACTCGAAGAATAATTCTTCCTGCCCGATTCTGGAGCTTCTGAAGTTGACCAAGATAATTATTATTTGCACTTTGCCAAACAGTATCCGCATAGTCAATATGAGGTAATATTACAGAAGTATAAATTAATTTCAGATTTGACTCATTAATAAAATATCTCAGTCTCCTTAAGAAACCAATCATTTTACCAATTTTCTTGTTTAGTTTCTCAATATGAATATCACACTTAAGTTTACAATCTACATTCACCCCAAGCTATTTGAAACAAGTTACTTGATTAAGTCTAGTGGTATTAATCTCAAGATCAAGAGTGTGATGTTTAGAAAGCATAGCCTTCGTTCCTAAAAGCATGCAAACTGTTTTACTGGAGTTCACCATGAGTCTATTCACATTCATCCAAGATTGGAGATTCTCTAACTCTTTATTTAGGACTGATTGAATCACATTAACGTCGTTGTATGAGTCGGCATAAAATTGCAAATTGCACTTTGTGAAAAATTTTGGTAAATCGTTAATAAATATCGGAAATAACAGCGGGCCAAGTATTGAGCCCTGAGGCACTCCATAGTCAAGGGTCAATTCATCAGATAACGTTTGCCCGATCGAAGTTTTAATACGTCTGTTTAATAAATAATCTTGAAACCATTTCAGCGAGGTTCCTTGAACTCCAATAAGAGATAGTTTGTTAATAAGCACATGATGATCGACAGTATCAAATGCCTTATGCAAATCTACAAAGACACATCCAGTATACTTTCCTTGATGTAATGCTTTAAGCCATTCATCAGTTACTTTAATTAGGGCAGTAGTTGTAGAATGTTTCGACCTAAAGCCCGATTGTTCATTTACTAATATATCATTGTCATGCAAGTAATGGAGTAGTTGTTTTTGAACAACCTTTTCTAAAACCTTCGAGACACAAGGCAATAATGATATGGGCCTATAATTATCCGGCTGACATTTGTCGCCTTTCTTGTGCAAAGGTATAATTTTGGCAATTTTCCATTGGGAGGGAACTACCCCATCCGATATGGACTTATTTATGAGGTAAATTATTATTTTGAAAACTTCCTTTGCACAAGTTTTTAACACGAAGGAACTTATTGCATCCAAACTAACCGATTTTTTATTCTTAAGGCCGTAAATTTCCTTCCATACATCTGTTTCAGAAACTGAAGAAAATTTAAATTTTACTTCCGTACGAGTAGGAAGTAGGTTTCGTATATTATTATTTATATTTGCATCATTACAAATTTGTGGGAAGTTAACATCATTGCATACATGTAAGACATTAGCAACATTGGCAAAATGATTATTAAAATGATTTGCAGTTTCAAAAGTATTATGAGACAAAGTTGATAAAGATGCTTGAGAGGTTTTGTTGGGTAGGAGAGACTTGAGAATAGGCCATGTTTGATTTCTGTCTTTAGTCACCGTTAATTTCTCGCAAAAATATTTTCTTTTAAGTTTTCTGTTTTCAAATGTAACTATATTTTTCAATTTTCTGTAGTTTTTCCAATAAAGATCACTGTTGTTGTTTTTTGCCTTCTGTTTCATTTTATCACGTTTCTTCATTAATTAAAAAATGTGTTCGTTCAACCATGGAGAGTGTTTCTTCCTCACTCGTTTAGTTTTGAGTGGCATGTACTTATCAACAACACCCAACAAAAGTTCCTGCCATCTATCAACCGCGTCATCAATACTGCTCATAGCCTTCACATCAGACCAATCAAGTTCATCAATTTCTCTTTTAAAAGCATTCAAATCTACACCATTTGACTTGCGAAATGTCACAAATTTTGGATTAGAGCTTGTATCATTTATACGATTAATGTCCCAAATTAAAACGCTCATAAAGTGATCGCTAATACCATTATGAATTACTCCAAAAGAATTTACATTATCACAACGGTTTGTGATAATATGATGAACAAGTGTTGAGGATTCTTTGCAAATTCTTTTGTATTCCAATCTATTGACTTGTTTCATACCATAAATAGCATTAATTTGGTTATAACGTTTGCATCCACTAGTAAGAGGTTGTTTTGAAATGTCAAAATTGATATCTCCCACACTGTTAAAACATGTATTAAAAAACTACGGATTAAAAAAATGTTGATTAAAAATCGCTCAACATTGGTTATAAAATGAATGTTGGTTAAAAATAACTTTTAATCTTGCGTGGGTTAAAAATATTGTTGATTAAAATTATTGTTTTTATTCTTGTTGGTTACTTTGTAACCAACATTGATTAAAAACAGTGTTCTCTGCTTTCCCGCCAAACTGATAGTGTTAACTGTCAAGACACTTTATCTTTTTGTTGGTTAAAAGTTTGATCAAAGTTGATTAAAATACCAATCGCGTGACCGAACAGCGCATGCGCATATGGATTTGGAACAAATTCGCTGCGCACAAATCTATCACAGAAATTGTTTGCGATAAAAATGGAAGGCATTGTCATTCAAGTCGCTGAATGAGTGGGGACTTTCAAAGAGTTTGTCGGCGTGTTTGAAGGTGAGAAACTATTATTCATATATGTGATTGTTGTCCAGCTTAATCTTGGGAAGAAATAGATCTACAGTGTGCTCTTTCTTTCTAATTTAAACGGCTTGGGAGCAAGTTCGACCTGCTTGATCTGGACTAGACCTGGCTAAGCTAGGCCCACCGGTAGATTTACCGACTGCGCCTATGGTAGCGAGGAGGCGACGCCTGCGGTATGGCGGTGTGTTCAACTTCGCGCATGTCCGTATTTCGCGGACAGGGCAATATGACAAACACTGAAACTAGAACAGTTTTTTGAGAAAAAGATATAAGCACCAATGTAGGCGTAGGCGTAGTCTACCGGTGGGCCTGCCTTAGTCAAGTCTAGTCCAGGTCTGAGAAGGTCGAACTTACCAAACCGCTGAAAGTAGATCACTGAGTAGATCTATTTCGTTATAAGGCTAGCTAGACAACAATTACAGATATGAAAAGAGTTTCTCCGGGGAGTTTCTCATCAAAGAAATCTAACCAACAAATGGTTAAACATTTAACCAACAATTTGTTTAAGTTTAATCAACACCATTATAACCAATGTTGAGCAAAATATGATTAACCAACAAATGGTTAAACATTTAACAAACAAAATAAAACTAACCAACAAATGGTTAAACATTTAACCAACAATATGTTTTAGTTTAATCAACACCAATTTAACCAACGTTGAGCAAAATACGATTAACCAACAAATGATTAAAACTTTTAATCGACCACAGGTTAAACTTTAATCAACAGGCCGTTGATTAAAGTTTTAACCTACAAATGTGTGGTTCACCTGGTAACCCTCGGTTGATTAAAATTTTAACCAACAAGATTAAAAATTTTAATCAACGTTCTAACAGTGCATAAGGATAATAGGATTGTTAAATCCTTCCAAAAATGTCAACATAGTTTCATAGTAATCAAGAATATCACATTTCGAATTTGGAGGACGATACCATGTTACAAGCATGAAAGGTTTATCTTTTTTAAATCAATCACTAATGATAAAGCTTCCAAATTGTCGGTGGCAACAGACTTTAATTCATGAAAGATCAAACTGTTGTGAATATATATAGCTACCCCTCATCCCTTTCTGTCACGATCATTTCGAATAACAGAATATTCAGGTACGGAGATTTCCGCATCATTTATGCAATGGTCTAATCTGGTTTCATTCAATGCTAACAAATGTATATCATTACTACACAAAATTGACTTAATTTCGTCAAAATGCTTTAAGAGACTGACAACGTTAAGATGTAGACATTTTAATCCAATCTGAGAAAGCTGATCGTATTTCAACCCAGAATGATTAACATTATGCTTATCTAATATTTTAATTGGACTATGTTGTACATTGGTAGAAGTGACATTTTCTCCATAAAATGGTAAATGCTTCATTATACACTGTGGGCATTCCCAATTTAAGAACATTTCTGTGCTGTCATCATATACTTTGAAGGGCACGAGAGCACATGATAAGTGAATCCAATTTTTACATTGCGTACATAAAAGGCCTTTTTGGTTGGATTTTACAGACTTACTACATAAACCCGCATGGGTATTTTCTTACCATTACAACCCTGTTTCAAATTAGCTTTAAAAAAAATGATATGCATTAAATTTAAACAACAACAAAAGAACCCAAATTAAAGTAGTAAAGCAGGTTAAACAATTAAATGTCCAACATTCAAATTTAAAAGATTAAGAAACTACGTTATACATTGCATATAAATTACAAAAACAAAAACAAAGAAAACAATGGGATTGTTGTTTATTGAAACAATACACCAAACAGGATGGCTTAACAATTCACTAGTCATTTATTTCAGAAATGTTGCTTAAATCAGGAGAATCGAACAAAATATTTCCATCAAAAACAAATCCCAATCGTCAGTGTTTTAAAACCACCTGAAATAGCTAAGGGGGTACTACCCCTGATCATATTTAAATAAACTTTTTGAAGAGATTTTGTGAAAGCATTTAACATTCTGCATGTCCTTCTATCAACTTTGATGCATGAGGCAGCGCAAAAAAGGGGGAAATGAAATAAATGCCCACACGGTGCGTTAGATTTAACATCACTCCGATATTTTTTTTTGTCTCAACACATGAGATGAGGATGAGAAGAGGAAATTTATTATTTTGTCAAAAATGAATATAATTTCAATTTATAATAAAATTCATAACAAATTGTTGTAGATGAAATTCTAGAACAATAAAGTGTACGTCAAATCGCAAAAATAAGAAAAACAAAAGTATATGTGTTATTGTGTGTGTGTGTGTGTGTGTGTGTGCAGTGACGGATCGGGGGGGGGGGGCAAAAAGCGGGCCCAGAAATGATGAAGACCTTTTTTTCTTTCTGTGCTTGTCAGAGATTTTTTTAGTTAAAAAGGGGCCCCAAAATGCTGAGGACCCTTTTGTGAATAATGAGCCCCCTTCCTCAAGAAATCCTGGATCCACCACTCTGTGTGTGTGTGTGTACTCTTACATACATGCAGTTGTGAGGTACAGAGAACAAAAGAGCACAATGATGGCCTTTATTCCGTCATGCTTGTGGGGTACAAAATACAATAGGAGAAAAAAATACAGTTCCCCACAAATCCATGTATGTATGTGTGCGTTTGTTTAGCATTATGTCCGAGGACATTTTCGGACAGAGAACAAAAAAAAATCATGACAACAATGGTCCTCGGAAGCCGGACAATAGTCCTCGAACGTCGAACAATGAATTTATGCCTTATTCCGTCGACTGTCCGAGGACGAGTAACAATAGAGGAACAATAGTTGTCCTCGGAAGTAAAGCCATGTAAACGTGTGTGTGCGCGCGCGTGTGTGTGTGTGTGCGTGCGGGAGAACAGAAGCGAAAATGATATACATCAAAGGCTTTTCCCTGAATTATGCTGGGCGTTTCCAAAAACAGGAAACCCAAATTTGAAAAATTCCTGTAAATAAATGATATGTTTACTGACAATGAAATTCATATACCATATGAAAGAGTAGTTCATATTCTTTCCAATGGAAACCTGTTTAGGTTTCCAGGGTCATGCATCACTGAACACCATTGTCTTCAAAATTTTGTGCAAACTTCTAGTTTGTTCACTTTCTTGTAAAACACAATGGCATGATGATAAGGAAATGGCTTTTGTGAAATTTGAAAAAGACAGTTATCCACAAGAGAGCTCCAATTCTCATGTGGATAATTGTCTTTTTCAAATTTGTGTTAATGAGATGTTATTCACCCATAATTCATGATTTTTGCTTATTAAACCCTTTTCAAATATCATTTGAAAATCATTTTGCAAAGAAGACAGTCTCGGTGAATTTTAACAAGGTTGCATGCCAAAAAACCAGTGCGAACCAAAGGGAGTGCAATATCACAAAGAATTACAAATTAAAGACAAAACGCATAAAGAAGGGAAATCAAAAACCCATACGTGTAATTCCAAATTTTACTTTGCTGATTTTACAAATGTCAGCTTTTCGTTGAAAATCGGCGGAAGATGCAGCACTCGAGACAAACGAACATGACTTGTTCCCTTTGCTCTCTGAAGATCTCACTTCTTCTTGGTCAAAGTTTATGACTAACAACTCGGTCCATGCTTTGTGAAGTTCATAAGACTATTGGTTAAGGCGTAAAATGAATCATTGTGAGATTTGCTTACAAACGGATGGCCATGAAGCGCAACCAATCTAGTTGACAAAGCCATTCAACCCAAACTATGCCTATTGTGTTTTATAAGAAAGTGAACCAACTGAAATTTTGCACAAAATTCTGAAGACAATGGTGTTCATTGATTCGTGACCCTGGAAACCTAAACAAGTTACCATTGGAAAGCAAATTAAATCACTCTTTCATATGACATGAAATTAAACGCTGGTAAACATAGAGTCTATCTTGTAGGAAATTTTCAAACTTGGGTTTCCTTTTTTTTTAAACGCCCAGTAGAATAGAAGATAATTATATCCATGCATGATAATGGCAAACGTTATAACACAAAAGAACATTGACAAAAAGATAAAACCTTACATGGATATTGCCAATCAAATTGTCTCTTGTCTCTGATAAAGGCTGGGTAAGTAACTGTCAAGTAGACCGCCACCAGAACTAAAGTCGAAATAAACTGAACCATGTTCTCAAGATGAAATCAAAGAGTTTAGGTCAAAATTTAACGCCGTTGTGCTACCTCCTGGCTTATTCTTAAATGTAGAGCGAGTTTATAGGCCCAGTTAATCAATCTGCAATGAAAGTTAGAAATCAGAGAAGTCGGATATGTTCAAGAGAAAAAATATATCATCAAGGACTACACAAGATATTTTCATTTTCAGATTTTACGAACAAAGAAATCTCATTCAAGAGTCAACTTAGTTTCTAAGATCGGGTATGCGTGCGGAATCAATTGCAAGGCCCTTTCTGCTCTCTTTCATTTTGTACTTTCGCATTCTATTCTATTTTGCATCACTTCGTGTTGTTTGGTCATGCGTATTTCTAAAGCGAAATTATAGGAGTCTGAAGAGGTTGGTTATTAATTATAAGGCGAGATGGGAATAATAACAATATTGCACAATTTCCAGAAATATAGGTACACAAAATCAGGCGCGGATCCAGGATTTCTTAGGGGGGGGGGCCCAAATTTTAAATCATGTGAGCTACATATTGCTACAATAATGGTGACAAATGGCGTATCTGACGCTCGATCTCGATCTGCTATTTTGAACCCCCGTAAGTGATGTCTTCCTGGCATCTACTAACGCAATGGAGACCATAAAAAGCCGCGAAGCGGCGATGTCCGCGAGCCGCGTAGCGGCGAGCCGATTTTTTGTGCTATTTTGAACCCCTGTAAGTGATGTTTTCCTGGCCTCTACTAACCCAGTGGAGACCATAAAAAGCAGTCCATGATAACGTGTGGTTCTGGACATATTATAATGGCGTTTTTCTATGCACATTAAATTTTTACTTGGCAGCCCAAGGGGGGGGGGGGGGGGGGGTTAAACCCCCTAACCCGCCCCCCGTAGATCCGCTACTGTCGTGAATCCTAATTAGCATGCGTCGGCTCTTGCAGGAAGCCAGGAGCCGTACTAAGGGCTCATTACTGTGGCAAATCATTACTCCTCAACAGTCGGCGAAGATATCAAACAGTTATGTATCTGAAAAGAAATGGCATATACTATAAATCAAATTTCAAAAGGAACAGCACTAATATTTTTGGTGCAAACCAGTCATTAATTGTCGCACGAGATAATAAAGACAATATCGGACACGGTAATGGTATGATTAAAAAAATAGACTTTATTGATATGCTCTATATGCATGATATGTATTAAGGAAATCGCACCTGAAATTGCATCATGTGCACTATAAGTTCCAAACGCTTTCTTTCATACAGTAAAAGTACGAAAAAGTTCCACAAGCTGGTATGCATACTATTACACAAGATGTAATAAAACAATAAGTGTAATTATAATGATACACTTAGGCCTACATGCCAAAGCATGATCATTATTGCGTTTCTTTGTGCCTGTAAAAGAATAACACTAATATAATATCCATGCAAAATTTTACTGTTAACATGAATATTTTGAAGAAATGTTAAAATTTGATTTTCTACTATATTGTTGAAAATAGGTGGAAATATCATCAACAGTATCTAAACGTCTTAAGGATAACCGTTGACATGATTAAAACCAAAAGTGGTTGGCTTGTACATATTTGTATTACTGTATAAAAGGTTAAACAAATGTTTAAAAAAAGAAGAGAGTATTCCAGTATTCCACAAGAATGGCAAGGCGTTTCACTAAGAGAAATCGCACCTGAAATGGCATCATGTGCACTATAAGTTCCAAACACTTTCTTTCATACAAGTACAAAAAAGTTCCACTGGCTAGTATGGTGTATGCATACTATTTCATAAGAGATATGACGTTCACACTTGATTTGATACGCTTTTATTGAACGATGTTCAAGATGAAAGCTAATAGCTGATACATGATGAATTATAAAAGTATAATTCAAATATACATAGGACAAGAATGATAAAAGATAGACAGCAAAAGCGATAGGCCTTGTAATCCAGCCAAAAGTGGGAGTTATAAACTGAGGCAGACTCAGAGAACCCTAGATCGAGTCTGAGTCACGTCTTTTAGATGGTGATATTAAAGGTCGGTCCCAGACGTAAATAATCATATCTGATTGATATTCTGTAAAAAAAACAATTCAACATTTCAAAATAGATAAATAAACAATGTGAGGTCATTCAACTGCATCAAACGACTAGGAAGACAATGTGATTAAATTTTGAAGTAGGTCAAAACTGAAGGGTAACAGAGGCCAAGTTATTATGAAATTACAAAAATTAAAAGAAAACAGAAAAAAGGCGGAGGCATAATAGGCAGTCGCATTTATCTTGTTGATATAGAGATACAAAGAACTAGGCGTTGTGGCGTGCGCCTGTAATCCAGCAAATAGTGAAGGTTATAAACCGATTCGACCTAAAGGCAATTCACCCCCCCCCCCCCAAATGTAAACAAAGAAATAGCCCTTGCAAGTTGCAAAAGAGCCCCCATAAATTGCTATTAGGTTCAATACAAAATGGAATTTGGAATGAAAAGAAAAGGTCCCTTTCCCCCCTCTCTCTAAAGGCCCGATTTTCTCCCCTTATAGAAATATCTTTATTAAATATTGCTTTTGACTTTGCAATACATGTACTTTATAAACACATTAATAACAACAAAAATACTGCACATAATAGAATTAACAAACCATTTTAATTATACAGCACATATAGCAAAACGATTTTACAGCAAAATTATGTTCACCCATCTGTTATCAAATGAGATGAAATTGTTATTCTTAAATTTTAACATATAGATATTCAGAATGGTTATGCCTTTGATAAGCATTTAAATTACTTTATTGATAGTAAGCTTTTTTTTCATTTCCAGGAAACTTACATCCATTCTGTTCTTTTCTTTTCTAATTCCTCCGCGTTTTCATTCCCTTTATAGGGTAGGTGCAGGTAATATGGGGCTGCAGGTAATATGGGACCCTGAGCTGAGGTTCACAGTAAAAGCCACAGCAACCATACATATTTTGTCAATTTCACTGAGCTGGAAGCCTAAGGCATTGCATTATTCTTGGCATAGGACTGGTCTGCAGGTTTACTTTTCTTCAGACGATCTATAAATTATATAATTTTAAGTCAACATATTCATTAAAGGTTCTTAAAATGTGAAATCATCTTACAGTTAATGACTTTTATACATTTTAAAGTAAATACCAGACATAATAGAGTCGTTTTAATGTGAACCTAATGTCTTTAATTAATGGTCCCATATTACCTGCACATGCAGGTAATATGGGACTATTGGTGATGATGTCATAATTTGCATATAATGGACAGGGGGCTGGTGATAATTTTGTTTTCTTTACATTAAAAGTTAGACTAGTCGTTACTGATTCATGGGAACAAAGTATATTCTGTGTGTCTTTATTTGTCTTTATGCAAATTATGCAAATGAGCTTAAGGGTCCCATATTACCTGCACCTACCCTATCTTCTTTTTTCTTTCCCTTCCACCCTGCTCTGTTTTTTTCTTTTTTTTTCTTGGAGATGGGGAGATGAGACAACGTGGGAGCAAGGCCCTTTCGGCCTCCGGCCTCCTTTCCCCTTTTCCTTTTTCTTCTCCCTCTTTTTTCCCCTTTCTCTCATCTACCTTTTCCTTCCTTCTCCCTTTTTTATGGAGGGGGGGGGGGGGGGGGGGGGTGGAACCGTGGAAGGCCCATTTGGCGCCCGGCATCCTTCTTCCCATTTTCATTTTGTCTTCCTATTTTTTTCCTTTTCTCTCCTCTCCCCCTTTCCCTTCTTTTCCTTCTCTCTTTCCCTCTTTGTTCTTTCTAATTTCCTTCCTGTTCGCTCTCTTCCTCTCTCTCTCTCTCTTTGCGAGGGGGGGGGGGGGGGGGGAGCAAGGCCCTTTCGGTCCCTGGACTCTCCCCCCTTTTTCTTCCTCTTTCATTTCATTTTTTTTCTTTTCCCATTCTCTCCTCTTCCCCTTCCCCTTCCTTCCCTCTTTTTGGCCGGGGAGGGGGAGGGGGAGGGAGAGCGGAGAGGCAAGGTCCTTTCGGTCCCCCCGGCCTCCGCGCTTCTTCCTCTTTTAATTATTTCTTCCTTTTTCACTTTTCTCTCCTCCCTCCCTTTCTCTTCTTTTCCTTCTCTCTATCCCTCTTTTTTCTTCTTTCTACTTTCCTTCCTGCTCTCTCTCTTTTTATGGGGGGGGGGGGGGGGGAGGCAACAGGCAACACTACACCCTGGGAGGTACGGCCCTTTCGGCCCGGGACTCCTTCCACTTTTTTGCCTTCTTTTTTCTCTCCCCCCCCCCCCCCCTCTTTCACTCTTTTTGGGCCCAGGGGGAGGCAAGGCCCTTTCGGCCCCGGCCTCTTTCTTCCCCTTTTCAAAATTTCTTCTTCTTCTTCTTCTTCTTTTTCTTCTTCTTCTTCTTTTCCTTTTCTCTCTTCTCTCCCTTTCCCTTCTTTTCCTTCTCTCTTTCTCTCTTTCCCTTTTTTTTGGCCGGGGGGGGGGGGGAGGGTCCGGGCTGCCCCCTCCCCCTGGATCCGCGCCTGCACAAAATATCACCACAGAAATTATCACAAAACTACCTGGCTAGCTCAAGAGAGATTTTGGATTGATCTCTGAGTGAATTGCAGAGATAAGGATTGCAAATTAAAATACAATTTCTCCAGGTGAGATGTAGGAATAAATTGTAGGGTAGTCGGATGTAGAATTAATTGTAGGCCTATAGATCTGGGTTCCAAATGAAATGCAGGAACAAGATGAGATGTAGTTACCACACAACCCCTTGGTTGTAGGGAATGTATCACGCGGTGGGTGAACGATGTGACCCAGGCATACTTCTTTCCTCTTGGGCCTTGCAACTTAAACAATGGGAGTATTAAGCTAAGGTAAACTGCACTATGAACATGGCGAACAAAGAAGCGGACAAAATATACAGCTCCTCATTGTACCTTCCGCAATTGCCCTGGTAGACAAAAGAACATCCCTTCATTGCAATTATGTAAAAGTATGTAGAACAGGTGTCACATGCTTATTCACCTGTTCTGCTTATTTTACATAATAGTATTAAGGGATGTTCTTTTGTCTACCAGAGCAATTGTTCATCGTGTTCATAGTGCTGGTATCTCAACTGAATTAACATTTCTCTATCAATTCACTCATAATAATCCCACAAAAGACAGTCATGAACCAGAAAATGTCACTGGATGGTACATCTCATGATCTCAGGCTATATATGTACTTTTAAATTAATAAACAATACCAAAGAGAAAATGGAATTTAGAAAGAAATGATAAGATATATTGCAGCTTACCTTTAAAGTAGAACACTCAAGAAAATCACAAATATGGCAATTAATGTATCACTAGAAATTGGGAAGCTTACAGATGGCAATCGTATAAGTTTTATGTCAACTGCGTATATGATGATTATAAAAACAACATAAATAAAAGCTCTTCTCAGCATGTGGAATATCCGAGGATTCGCCAGAAATATAGCGATGTTTTGATGTCGTCATACGAGGGATCGATCCTGCTTAAGCAGACGACGTCCTATAATGAATGAACGTAATTGCAATGCAATTATTTATCAAATTATAAAGAGTTTGGTACATTTAAACATGACCTTATTTCACACCATTCGAAAAGGGAAAGTGAACTGATTCTGATAACTAAAACCGTTTGATTGTAAATACACAGGAGAAGGGTCAATGATCAATGAAATAAACCCCATTTTCAAATTGAAAAGCCCTGCCAATAATAGCTGGATGGTATTCGTTCCCTCTTGAAACGCCGAACATGCCGCGGTGCAAGCAGCTGAAAATACAATGGCGTCTTATTTTGTTTACAAGTGACTGATTCCTTTATTTTTTTAACGCTGCATTTTTCATCAAAATAATACCATACACGAAGTTAAGAGTGAGGCAACAGACTAACATTAAGACTGCCGCTAGTCAAGTAAGAGAAATAAGTGAAGAGGAGATGACAAAACAGGCACTGAAAAATGTGTATAATGTTATGGGACATCGTCTGCTTAGACAGGACTCGCCCCTCTTGTGTCGTCACACATCTCAGCAGCGTTCAAGGAGCTTTTCAGCTGCTATATCGGGGGCTGTATTTTACCGTTTTATAATTGATAATAATCATTAATTCAAATGTTTCCAAGCTTTAAATTTGGATAACCTTGTTTAATTTATGCCATCTATGCAATAATAAGTATTAAGCCAATATTTAAAATCATCAGTGTTCTACTTTAAAGAGTAGGAGGGTGGATTATGTAGTGCTTCCTTCGTAAGTAGTATGCAATGGAATGCCGTTTCCTCAAAAGGTGGCGCAGGTTTGAAAAGTGGACTCAACCATTTGTACTAGGGGTCAAAGCACATGGGGTTGGGAGGTGCTTTCATTTTCTCTTAATCACTTCTCACATTCTTTAGGTCTCCATAGATTAATAGAGTACCGAAGTACTGACGTCATATTCGCTCGTCGTCCAGGTTACTGGTTCTAAACAACAAAGCCCGCGCTTGAAGTTCACCGCGAAATCAGTCAAGCAACGGGCTGGAGCAGGGCAAATTCAGTGTTTGGTGCTGGTGTGATCACCACGCCATTATTCAGCACAAAATTGATTAGAACCAGCCACCTTGACAACTTGGGCGGTATGACGTCACACTTCGGTACTCTATTACCGTTTGATAAGTTAGAGCCAGTATAATGACAACAAAATATGAATTCAGTTTGCAAATGTGTACAATGTAGATCTTTAATAGTATGCTGATAATTTTTTGTCAGAAGTATGTACCCCTCAAGAATATGGGTTTACCAGCTTATTATTTACACATCTTACCCACATGGGATACGCCCAGATCATTCCAATAATGATACCCACATTGGGGTTTACATATTTTAACATATGGGTTTGCCAAGTCATTTCAAAATGACACCTATTTGGACTTTGGAATATCATACTCATATGGACTTGCCCAGCTTACTTCCATATGAAACCCATATGGGTATTGACATATATATCCCATTTGGGTTTGCCCTGCTTATTCCCATGTAATACCCATGTGGACATTTGCATGTCTTTCCAATATGGCTTGTCTCGAATGGGTGGGTTGCGGGAGCGGGATGGGAACGGGAACGGGCACACCCTTTCGAGACAACCCCCCCCCCCCGGTTATCTCGAATGGACGCGTTCCCAGCGAGAAGTTCAATGAACGCGCCACTTCGAGACAACCGGGGGGGGGGGGGGGTGCTTTCCTCGAATGGGTCTATAATATAATAAAACAGTATCTAAAAAAAGCTTTTGACAAGGAAATCATTATTTGTGCAAAATAAATAGGAGAACTGAATAATTATGCATTAAAACACACGGGAACGAAAGGGCAAGTTCCGTAGCTAGGATTTTTTATTTATTTATTTTTATTTTTTTGGCGTGACCTGTTAAATATTGTGAAATTGTGTTACAGACATGTGCTGACATAAGCCAAGGTGTGTTTATCATCTTTCCAAAGTTAGAAACACCTTTTAATGCCACTATCATTCTATCAATACCCACTATCAAAAGTCAAAACGCATATCAGAAGGTCGTTTGTATCCGGCCCCCCAACTCCCAATACAAGGGGTAGGCCTATGCTCGTACCTCCTTTTCAAAAGTGACCCCCTATCCCGGAGAAGTTGGAATTTGTTTTACCCCCCCTATCCAGGCAATTTAGGAAATTAACCTCCCCCCCCCCCCCTTCCTATCCCCGGGAGAGGAAACCACCAGAGTCAGGGAAAATTGACCCCTATTTACATTTTCCCGGGAATATTTTTTCATCTTCCTCACTCATCTTCCTATTTTCTTACTCGCCCACCAATAAGGGGTGGGGCATGGCCATCTTGTGCCCCCCGTAAAAAAATACGCCGCAGTGAATTAACATTCTATTCTGGACTGTCTACCCGACCAGACCTTTGAATTTCAAATAAACATTCCATTATGAATTCATGCAACCTCATACTCATTTGATTCTAACCAAAAACGAAGACTAACAAGATATTTGCTAATGTATTTTGTGAATGTCCTGTTGAGTACAGGTACAACGACAGACAAAACAATGGGAAACATTTGTCCATGTTTTATTCAGAAACAGCTTTAGGGTGTATGTATGCAAAAATTTATAACGATCGATCGCTATGAATCAAGCTCTAATAGCGTTTGATTGAACACTCTTTATGTTACGGGGCCCAGGTCACGCCAAACAAAAATAATAATAAATAAATAAATATAAAAATCCTAGCTACGCCACTTGCCCTTTAGTCCCTGTGTGTTTAATTGCATAATTATTCAATTCTCCTAGTTATTTCGCACAAATAATGATTTCCTTGTCAAAAGCTTATTTTAGATACTGTTTTATTATATTTTCTACATCTTAGACAAAAGAAACACGAAAAAATCAGCAAGAGTACATTTTTCAAAAATTTCTAAAACGTCTGTTACAAAAGTCTACTCAACACACCCATTCCAAGAAAGCCCCCCCCCCCCCCCCCCTCCCCCCCGGTTGTCTCGAAGTGGCGCGTTCATTGAACTTCTCGCTGGGAACGCGTCCATTCGAGATAACCGGGGGGGGGGGGGGGGGCTTGTCTCGAAAGGGTGTGCCCGTTCCCGCTCCCATCCCGCTCCCGCAACCCACCCATTCGAGACAAGCCTTGCAATATTGGTTTGCCCAGTTTATTCCCATGTAATTCCCATATGGGCATGCGCATATGTCATTCCCATATCGGTTTGCCCAGTTTATTCCCATCTGATTCCCATTCGGGCATTTACATATGTTACCCACATGGGTTTGCCCAGCTTACTCCCATGTGATAACCATATGGGCATTTACATGTCTTTCCCATTTGAGTTTGTCCAGCATATTCCCGTATGATTCCCATGTGGACATTTGCATGTCATTCCCATATCGGTTTGTCCAGTTTATTTTCATGTCATACCCATATGTGCATTTACATGTCATTCCCATATCTGTTCGCCAATTTTATTCCCATATGATACCCATTTGGGCAAATATATATGTTTCCCAGATGGGTTTGCCCAGCTTACTCCCATGTGATACCCATATAGGCATTTACATGTCTTTCCCATTTGGGTTTGCCCAGCATATTCCCATGTGGACATTTGCATGTCTTTCCCATATTGGTTTGCCCAGTTTATTCCCATGTAATACCCATATGGGCATTTACATGCCATTCCCATATCGGTTTGCCCATTTTATTCCCATATGATACCCATTTGGGCAGATATATATGTTTCCCAGATGGGTTTGCCCAGCTTATTCCCATTTGATACCCATTTGGGCATTTACATGTCTTTCTCATATGGTTTTGCCCAGCTTATTCCCATATGATACCCATATGGGCATTTACAAATGTTTCCCATATGGGTCTGCCCATTTTATTCCCATATGATTCCCATTTGGGTAAATGTTTCCCAGATGGGTTTGCCCAGCTTATTCCCATATGATACCCATTTGGGTATAAATATATATATGTTTCCCAGATGGGTTTGCCCAGCTTATTCCCGTATGATTCCCATGTGGACATTTGCATGTCATTCCCATATCGGTTTGTCCAGTTTATTTTCATGTCATACCCATATGTGCATTTACATGTCATTCCCATATCTGTTCGCTAATTTTATTCCCATATGATACCCATTTGGGCAAATATATATGTTTCCCAGATGGGTTTGCCCAGCTTACTCCCATGTGATACCCATATAGGCATTTACATGTCTTTCCCATTTGGGTTTGCCCAGCATATTCCCATGTGGACATTTGCATGTCTTTCCCATATTGGTTTGCCCAGTTTATTCCCATGTAATACCCATATGGGCATTTACATGCCATTCCCATATCGGTTTGCCCATTTTATTCCCATATGATACCCATTTGGGCAGATATATATGTTTCCCAGATGGGTTTGCCCAGCTTATTCCCATTTGATACCCATTTGGGCATTTACATGTCTTTCTCATATGGTTTTGCCCAGCTTATTCCCATATGATACCCATATGGGCATTTACAAATGTTTCCCATATGGGTCTGCCCATTTTATTCCCATATGATTCCCATTTGGGTAAATGTTTCCCAGATGGGTTTGCCCAGCTTATTCCCATATGATACCCATTTGGGTATAAATATATATATGTTTCCCAGATGGGTTTGCCCAGCTTATTCCCATATGATACACATTTGGGTAAATATATATGTTTCCCAGATGGGTTTGCCCAGCTTATTCCCATATGATACCCATATAGGCATTTACAAATGTTTTCCCATATGGGTTTGCCCATGTTATTCCCAAATGATACCCATATGGGCATTTACATATGTTTCCCACATGTTTTGCCCAGCTTATACCCATATGATACCATATGGGCATTTGAATATGTTTCACAGATGGGTTTGCCCAGCTTATTCCCATATGATAACCATATGGGCATTTACAGATGTTTCCCAGATGGGTTTGCCCATCTTATTCCCATATGATACCCATATGGGCATTTAAATGTTATTCCCATATGGGTTTTCCTAGTCTTTTCCCATATGGTTCCCATCTCAAAATGGGTTAACCCATATGGGTCCCACAAGGGATACATATGGGATTTATATTTCATCCGCAGCAAAATTTTGAGATTTTCAAACTTCCCGCTGCGGATCTGCGTATGTCTGCGGATCTTGCAGATTAGGTTACGGATGGATGCTTACGGATGATACGGATCCTTTCGGATGCTTACGGATTTTTATCTGTAAGCATCCGCAGCTACCGTAAGTGGTCGTGTGACTGTAGCATAAGATATTCGTGCGGATTCACGGGCTCTGCAGCCTTTACGATTTGTTATCGAGAGGAGTTTGACAATTTTTTAAAAATCGTAAGACCGTAGCCCGTAGACATGTCGTAGGTTACATCGCACAATCCTCGCACGGGCACCCTGCAATGGCCAGGCGTGATCGTGCAGCAAACGCACGATTTTTGGTGGACATGGGGGCACTAAACAAATCGTAAGGAGATTGTACATTCGCACGGCCCTCGCACAATGCAAATATACGATCTAAATGTAGGATAACCGCTTTACGGGAAGTAGATTTGAGAATTTCCACTACTGGGAATCTGCTGTAGTAATCGATGATTACAAGAAGGTGCTCTCCGGTTGGAAGATCTGAGAAGTCTATACTGACTTCTTTACAAGGATGTGTTGGAAGTGCTGACATTTGGATGGGTTCAGGCGTAGTTGAATTGCTTGTTGCTTGGCATGGAATACATTGACTGATCTTTTCTTCCACACGCGTATCGGTACCAGGAAACTATTGCAAATTTTCCGTCTTTTGCTACACTGAGCTCGTTCTTTACATTTTTGCCAGCTATTCTCCTCGACCGCTTTCATGCACGGTAGCAGAGCATGATCAGATGTGGTTACAGTAGTGATCTATAAAAGTGGAGTATTATTATGATTGGCGGATCCAGGGGGGGCACAGCCGGCCCGTGCCCCCCCCCCCCCCTTTTGGAAGAGAAGTATGAATTTTTACCATAGACGATCCGCAAGTTTCTCGATTGTGCCCCCCTTTTAGAGTGAAGACCTTTTTTTTTTTTTTTTTTTTTTGCTTGTTAAGGAATTATGGAGGGAAACTTGACCCCATAACCCCTTACTGAGCGATTATCGAAGGTTTTTGTCGAAGGTTACATCGCACAATCCTCGCACGGGCACCCTGCAATGGCCAGGCGTGATCGTGCAGCAAACGCACGATTTTTGGTGGACATGGGGGCACTAAACAAATCGTAAGGAGATTGTACATTCGCACGGCCCTCGCACAGCTATCACAAGGTTGCCGCTTGCTGCCCGTGCAGCTAGTACCCGTAAAATATGAAATAGGTACACATAATCCCTACTGCTGGGGATTGGGATCCTCAAACAGCATGGCGACTGCACAGTCACCGCACCACCTCCGTGAAGCCTCGCCGCGGGAGCCGTGAGGTTTCTGTACGATTTCCTCATGGAAGTTGTGGAGACTGTATATACGGCAACTGCATTGACATCGCACAATGCCCGTACGGAATTTAGACGGGTTGCCCCCGAGGCCCCGAAGAACAAATTGCACGATGCCCGTAGACAATGTGAAGACAAGTAGCCGTTAGCGACGTACGATGCCCGCAAAATCGCACAGAAAATCGTAGACACTTTGCGTCCGCGGCAAATGTGAACTAGGCATTAGCGATTTCGAATAGGCAGTTTCGACTTCTAGTATTTTCCTCATCTCATCCTTCTTAATTTCTCATTTCTAATTCTAGTTACTGCATTTTAAGAATAATTAGATACTTTCTTTTGTACAAACCTAGACAGGAAATTACTTTCTTTTGTAACCCTCTGGTAGGAATGTTGGCCCTATAAGCTTACCAGTGAGCTGCTGACCACTTCCTTGCTAATGGCAGTTTATTTATTTGCTAAAGACTTTGGTCAACAGTAAACAGACCACACAAGCTCATGGGTCATACACCATTCTTTGTTCTCTGGTTCTCTCTAATGCCTTAGTCACAATTGGGGCCGGCGGCCGTCCGATAATGGCCTCTGGAGGTCACCGCCCGATTTTCAAAATCGTTGGGTCACCGGCGAGTTTTGCCGATGTTTGGAAGACGTCGGTCTAGCAGTCACAATAAATTGCTCCCAGTGCAGTCACCGGACCCAATGCCGGGCAACACTTATGAGAGAAAAACTGACGGACATCAGACGGAGATCGGCAGATCGGCAGGTAAGCCCTATAAGCTTACCAGTGAGCTGCTGACCACTTCCTTGCTAATGGCAGTTTATTTATTTGCTAAAGACTTTGGTCAACAGTAAACAGACAACACAACTTCATGGGTCATACACCTTTCTTTGTTCTCCGGTTCTCCCTACTTCGTCTGAACCATTTTCATCCTCACTTCAGACACTTCTCAAAGTTATCTCATAGAGGCAACACGTGAATTTGAAAACGTCAACTCTATGCATGGTTAGCTGTACTTGAGTAGTTATGCTTCCACCTCATATGCCTTGGGAGGGAGGCAATGGAGGCTTAATAGATGGATTCGCCTCAGTCACAGAACCTAATGTATTCATAAGATGATAAACTTGTCGGTATGTAGTTAAACCTGTCTACTTGAAATAAATCTGAGGAGATTGGAATAGAATTTAGCATTTTTTCCCTAATCCTACCCATAAGAAATCTGCATGTTCATTAAGGATTAACAGCATGACCAAGGTGGTCTAGGAATTGGACTTCATCAGAAACAGGGCCAAAGAATTGAACTTTTGGGTGCCTCATCATAGATCAAGTCCAGGACTAAAGTGCTGATACCTGCCTGGAGTTTTTTTTAAATTTGCTAGAAGGTATTCAAAAGAGTCACTAAGACTGCTTGCAATGGAGATATCTAGCATGTCTAGAATGTTTTAAAGATGCTTTTGGTGCTCACAGCCACAGTACAACACCTACCAAGCAGTCAAAGTTAATACTGTAATACGACAACACAGTAGATGAGAGTATCTCTAAGTACAATAGTACCTTTTCAATATGAATTGGCTTATGCAATGAATTTTCAGAAGCCTTGCATATCTATTTGAACATATGCATCTTCGTTTGTCATAGCAAGTGCCCTACCAGGCATGAACTTGAGGCCTCCAATCTGGAAAATATTCTTGATATGGATTTGAACCAATAAGACAGTTACAAATTTATGAACTCAGGCACATGTTTACAATTCATTATTTAGATACATAAATATCACTTTCTTAAAAATCAATATTAGCTTTCTTATCATTGTTTTCCTTTAGCAACGGCATATTTTTAAATGACTGACCTAAATTCATCAGGCTTTTGGTTGCAATTAAAGGCGCAGCTTCAATTGTGTATAATTAGATGCCTACATTGTACTTCGTTACACTACAAATACTTGGTGGAAGCACTGTGGTATATTGGTGAAGGCCTTTCACTCTCATACGAGAGCTCTTGGATTCGATCCTTGATCGGTGCTTACATCCCTGGGCAAGGTGTTTTGCCCACATTTGTTTTGCTTGACCCAGATGTATGAAATGTGTACAAGGCAATGATAGTTGCAGGGCAGTAATATTACTGATCTGGTTATCCTGGGTAAGATAAATTTATTATTATCTATTATTCTAAAACTTGGTGCCTTACCATGGTAACAACCTTAGTGGTCACGCCCACTACCAACTTTATGTAAAATAGGAAGAATATGAGAGCTGAAGGTCCTAGCTAACATGCAGAAAAACATGATTTAAGATTGTGCAGACAGTTGTTTTCTATTTTGTATTGATAAATCATAGATATTTTCAACATATATCAGCATTTTGTGGAACCGTTTCAATAGCAACGGCCCTTTTTTTACACGCCCATGACTTCAAATGACTCAGATTGTGGTTGGAATCAGTGGGGCAGCTTGAAATACATAGATTAGAGGGCTTACCATATATTTTATGCTGCTAAATGAAAAATCTACGGTATTTTCTAAATTCCAGTATTTCGTTATGTGTTACCATAGTAAGGGCCCTAGCGGCCACGCCCACCACCACCTTGATGTCAAACAAGCAAATTATGATAGCTGAGGGTCATAACTAATATAAAAACATTATCAAAGACTGTGGAGACACTTTTTTGTTTCTATTTTGTAATGGTTATAGATTTTTTCACAAATAAGATTTTTGTTGGACCGTTTCCATAGCAACGGCCTTTTTTTGACACGCCTACGATTTTAAATGGCTCAGATTGTGATTGCAATCTAAAAGGCAGCTTGAAATACACATAATGGGATGCCTAACATATATTTTATAGCTATATATTTACAAAGATGCAGTATTTTCTAAGAATCCAGTATTTTTTATGTGTATTAACTGTCCTACAGGCCACACCCACCACCAACTGTACATCAAATAGGCAGATTATGATAGCTGAGGGTCCTAGCTAATAGAAAAACATATGATTTAGGCTTGTGCATACACCTTTTTGGCGTTTCCATAGTAACGCCCATTTTTTACACGCCCATGACTGATTATGGTTGCAATCAATTGGGCACCTTAAAATAAATTTGGAGGGGGTTTGCGATTTGTGCCAAAGATGTGTCATCATCGTAGTCATTTGTTGCAGCGTGAATGTCATGCTGACCTTTCAAGACTTTGAAGTGTGATGAGTTTCGCGTTATGCGGTAGAAGCCACGAGATGAAACAATTTGCGACTGAACCCTTTATCGCTATGACCTTCAGAGGTCTGGTGTCGAAAGGAGTGGTGTATTTACCGATATGCGCATCATGCTTCACAAGGACATCGTTACCAACTTCTATTCGCGATTTTCTGATTCTTTGATGCTTTTCCGCGTTTACCTTCTGCTTCTGCTTCGAGATCATGGACGTATCGCGATTGCGAATTTCGCCGTCATTTTCAGCGTGCGATTGACGCTCAGGTAAGCGAGTGCGGATTGGACTCTGGAACATTACTCCAGATGTGCTATGTGGAGTAGCTCGGTAATTTCTCAGGAATGTGTATAGCTTTTGTTTCCATGACTTACGCTAGGCGGATGCTGTGCGGACAACTTTCTTTAGAACGCGCATGACTTCACCATTGGCCTGTGACTATCGCGGCGTGACTCTCGATGTCGGAATCCCAGTATTGCGAGATTTTCATGAAGTATTCACTACTGAACGGTGGTCCGTTATCTGTACGGACAACTTCTGGTTCACCAAACAATGCAAATATACGATCTAAATGTAGGATAACCGCTTTACGGGAAGTAGATTTGAGAATTTCCACTACTGGGAATCTGCTGTAGTAATCGATGATTACAAGAAGGTGCTCTCCGGTTGGAAGATCTGAGAAGTCTATACTGACTTCTTTACAAGGATGTGTTGGAAGTGCTGACATTTGGATGGGTTCAGGCGTAGTTGAATTGCTTGTTGCTTGGCATGGAATACATTGACTGATCTTTTCTTCCACACGCTTATCGGTACCAGGAAACTATTGCAAATTTTCCGTCTTTTGCTACACTGAGCTCGTTCTTTACATTTTTTAAACGCTGCAGCTCTGGTGCTATCGAGTGCCAGCTATTCTCCTCGACCGCTTTCATGCACGGTAGCAGAGCATGATCAGATGTGGTTACAGTAGTGATCTATAAAAGTGGAGTATTATTATGATTGGCGGATCCAGGGGGGGCACAGCCGGCCCGTGCCCCCCCCCCCCCTTTTGGAAGAGAAGTATGAATTTTTACCATAGACGATCCGCCAGTTTCTCGATTGTGCCCCCCTTTTAGAGTGAAGACCTTTTTTTTTTTTTTTTTTTTTGCTTGTTAAGGAATTATGGATGGAAACTTGACCCCATAACCCCTTACTGAGCGATTATCGAAGGTTTTTGAAGGTTTGGGGAAATATTTTTTTTTGTCCATAAACCCCCCCCCCACCGCCGCTGCTCAGGAGGATGGCGAGGAACTCAAACAACTCACTGCAACCTTGCTCAAACTCCAACCTCTACCACTCCTTACTCCTGACGGCTTTTGCTAAACAGTCGGGTAACGTCGCGTCGCGTTGGTAGAAATTTTCGAACATTTTTCAGGAAGGTGTCTTCAAGGGGACAAATTGAAAAAGAGTCCATCTCAGTATGATTTTTCCCGTTTTCAGGCTAAAAACGACTAACAAGGGAATAAAGAAAACAATAGAAGGATAATGCAAAGAAAAACATGAACTATAAAGAGAGAATTCCCAAAACGAACGCATCTACACTATATACAAATTGTTCTCATATTTTGGGTTAATGTATGCCGACATCTTTGACTCGTGTCTTGAAGATGTCGATCGATGGTAGTCAGTAGACGTAAGTAAAGGTAACAAAACTAGATTAAAACTAGAATTTAATTCGTCATGAGGACGAATTAGGTGGTCTGTCTTTCAATTTGTACGATCATGATTGTAATCAGGATGATCATAATAATGGGGAAATACTAAACTGAAGATAGGATGTCAAGAATGCCATGAATGGAGATGCTTCTTGAGTACAGGAATGTAACAAAATGTGTAACGGTCATTGTAAAATGATTATGGTGATGATGATTATGATGATTATAATGATATAATGATGGCGATGATATAATAATAGCGATGATGATCATGACGGTGATGATAATAATGATGATGATACAGGATACTTGGGAGATTAGCCCCATAGCTCTAATACAGGACAAGAAATCACAATTTCCATAGGGTTGTACACAAACTACTGCACACTACTTTCTAATAGACATAATACGGAAAATAAGGCAGTTTCTTACATTATTTGTGATTTTTTATGTTATACTAGTCGAAGAGGATGGTAAAATGACAGGCAAAAAGAAGCAAAAAAAAAAATTGTTATGGACCCACCGGGGATCGAACCTGGGTCACCGGAATGGGAGGCAAGTGCTTTGACCAGTAGACCAAAATATTTCCCATAGAGATAACACGTAAACCAAAACGGGATTCTCAAATCACATTTTGTACTGAAAAATTGGGCATGATCCCGACATCTGATCAAAATTGGAGGGCTTACTAATGAAAGCTTATAGTCTCAGCTACAACATATTAAAATCTGGAAGAAAATAGACCAAAAATAACTGAGATACTGCTCAGAGAACGATGTCATGTAGATTCATGATTCGAAAAAAAATCATCTTCCATAGACATAACACGCAAATAGGGAAAATTATGACATGGCATCTTGCATTGAAAATTTCAGTGTGATGACGTCATCAAAATGAAAAATGGTGGCAACTGATCTGGTAGAGAATTGTCTCAGCTATAACATATCAAAATTTGGAAGAAAATCGATCACCTATTACTGAAATATTAGCAAATGAATACAAAAATGATGACGTCATTTTTTCAAAATCATTTTTTTGAGTTCATATGCAAATATGATGACGTTAGAACATGAGATCGGCAAAAATTCTACATGATTTCAAATCTACAACTCACAGGCTTTCAGAATATGTAAAGAAATTGGGGGGTTTCCGTATATTCTGAGGAGCTATGGCGAATTCTAGATGGGCATGTTTTTACCACTTTTTACATTAGAATGCCCATTGACGTGCGCACGAATTTGAAAGTTTGACGCGCGCGTACGACATTATGGAAGGTCGAGATTGACTGTAAATAGTTGGAAATTGTCAAGAATAGTGTCAGGAAGACAAAATATGCGAAAAAATGGCGTTTTTACGTTCTCTACGCGCTGTGTGCGCGCATAACGCGCGCACGGACGCGCACGGACAGAAAAAATTAAAATGCTTAAAATGTCCTGAACAATACTCTAATTTGATTAAAAAGAGATTTTGAGCATTTTTAAATTTTGACTCGCGCGTACGTGCGCGTCATGATGTGCGCGCAAATTTTGATGACATTTTATGTTGACCCTTGACCTGAAGTTAATGTATGTCAAATATGGTTCATTTTTGATGACTCGTTATGAAGATATGATTGATAATGTGATATCACAAAATGGCGCCTGGATGACGTCACGATGACCTGATGACCTTGAAATAGATACCCGAGCTTGATCTGATATGTCCTCATGACTGTAGAGATTTTGATAAAATTTGACTCTGCCGATATTGAGGAATCATGGCAACAAGAAAGTGGTGGAAAAATAAAAATAAATAATAAATAAATAAATAAATAAATAAAGAAAGAAAATTCTGACGAAATTAAGAGGTGGTCTGTCGACTACGACAGACCACCTAATAATTGAAGCTACTAACAGACTAATATAATGCTTACCTGTCACCATCTTCCCTTTTAGCAAAAGCCTGATGGCAGCATGAATGCCTATACACGATTGTTGGATTAATTAATTAATTATTCAATTAATCACTGTTTTATTGAACTTTGGATTGAAAACACAGAGATGTTTAATCATTTTAATAATTTTAGCTGTGTTTACGTTTTCCGGATTCGTGGGATGGCCTGAGCTGCGCATGGCCTAGCCTAGCCTAGCCTAGTTTGCAGGCACAAACCCTGGTCAGTCGTAAAAGAGTGCATGCACTGTAAGACTACTATAGGCCATGTACTATAGCTGCTCCTTCCGACCAGAAGGTAGCTGAATTAGGCTTCTGTCAAGACACAATGATTTTCTGATAAATTGTCAAATTAGGGTCTGTGCTTGCAGACTAGGCCTAGCCTGCCTATACACGTACGGTACGTGTAGGCTAGTCATGCTCTGGTCTACGCTGTATATCTTTTCATGCGTAAAGTGCTTTGCACTGTGTCACGATCATCGTCATCATCATCATCAGACATCATCCGTGAAAGTACAGGCCACCGGGATGGTGTATCATCGCACGATGGCTTCAAGTTCAAGCTCAGCCTCAGGGTGAGGGGAAGATGGTGACAGGTAAGCATTATATTAGTCTGTTAGTAGCTTCAATTATTTTAATCTAGTTTTGTTACTTTTACTTACGTCTACTGACTACCATCGATCGACATCTTCAAGACACGAGTCAAAAAGATGTCGGCATACATTAACCCAAAATATGAGAACAATTTGTATATAGTGTAGATGCGTTCGTTTTGGGAATTCTCTCTTTATAGTTCATGTTTTTCTTTGCATTATCCTTCTATTGTTTTCTTTATTCCCCTTGTTTGTCGTTTTTAGCCTGAAAACGGGAAAAATCATACTGAGATGGACTCTTTTTCAATTTGTCCCCTTGAAGACACCTTCCTGAAAAATGTTCGAAAATTTCTACAAACGCGACGCGACGTTACCCGACTGTTTAGCAAAAGCCGTCAGGAGTAAGGAGTGGTAGAGGTTGGAGTTTGAGCAAGGTTGCAGTGAGTTGTTTGAGTTCCTCGCCATCCTCCTGAGCAGCGGCGGTGGCATTGAAATCAATGGTGGAAGACATGGGCGCCAATCCTCACAGGAATTCTATTCAAGTGGGGGGGACACACCTGGATGCAACAATGGGGTGCCCCCCCCCCCCCCCCCCCCACTTGAATAGAATTCCTGTGAGGATTGGCGCCCATGGTGGAAGATGATTTGAGAGAGTTGATTTCCATGCGGGAGTGTGTCTGCCACTACATTGTGTTTGCCACTAATATGCCTTATGTCAGTTGTGAACCGAGATATGTAATCTAGGTGCCGGACTTCTCGTGGTGAATACCTGTCGGGTCTAGAGTTGTAGGCATGTATTAATGGTTTGTGATCTGTGTAGACACAGAATTGCCGTCCTTCTAGTGCATGCCTGAAGTGACGAATGGTGAGGTACATAGCAAGAAGTTCACGTCCGAAAATGCTATATCCCTGCATGGTCTCCGCGGACTGCAGGCGTTTGGAGAAGAAGGCGATGGGGTGCCAGTCACCTTTACTTGTTGCTGCAACACCCCACCGACAGCAACATCTGATGCATCAACCATAATGAAGAGTGGGGCATTAGGCTTAGGGTGTGACAGAAGTGTAGCGTTAGCTAATGCTGTCTTGACTTAATTGAATGCATGGAGGGCTGCTTCGTCGAGATCAGTGGGTGGTTGTGTGGTAGCTGCACAATCGGGAATGAAGCGTCCATAGAAGTTGATGAGTCCGAGAATCAGTGACAGGGAAGTCGTTGATGACTTTGACTTTCTCGGGAAAAGGGTGGATGCCGTTCTCATCAACGATATGGCCTAGAAAGGTGAGGGAAGATGGCCCAAATTCACACTTGGCTGGGTTGGTAACAACCCCATATAAGCCCATATAAGTAAAGAGAAGTTGCAGGTGTTGTACATGCTCCTCTGGTGTTTCACTCGCGATCAGGAGGTCGTCTATGTAGGCGTAAACAAAGGGAAGACCACGGGTTACCTCACCCATGAATCGTTGAAACGTTTGCGTAGCCCAAAAGGCATGCGCACAAACTCATATAACCCAAAGGGTGTGGTTATGGCTGTTTTGTGTACGTCAGATTGATGGATTGGGATTTGATGATAGGCTCTCTAGTTGAGTGCACGATAGTCTCCACATGGTCTCCAGTCTCCGGGTGTTTGCTTGGGCACCTTGGCCCAGTTGCTCCTTGATGGTTGGATTATCCCTAGTTCCAGCATGTGGTCAAATTCAGCACTAGCATCGCTGTACCTGTCGGTCGTTAGGCGAAGAGGACGGGCTGAAACGGGAGGGCCTCTCGTCACAATGTGATGGGTGACGGAGTGTTTGATTGTTGCCTCCTTGTAGACAGGACGTGTGGTGTCGGGGAAATTAACTGAGAAGAGATTTGTAAGCAGCTTGACTGTCTGGCTTTACAAACATTTGACTGATAGAAGGAGAAGGAGAAGAAGAAAGGATGCCTTTTACTGATAGATCAGTAGTAGAATCGATGAGTCGAAGATTGCGAACATCAACCAGCAAGCCAAAGTGGTGTAGGAAGTCTGCCTCTAGGATAGGCGTGTAAATATCAGCAATGATGAAAATCCATCTGCAAGCTCGACGTAAGCCGACGTCGAGAATCAGTAAGTAGTAATACTTACGCGATTTACTGCTTGCAGATGAAATTTCGAAGAAGAGTGATTTTTCTCGGATTTCGAAGGAGGAAGAACGCTCACTTCAGCTCCAGTGTCTACGAGAAGAAGCGAATATTTTGTGTGGTACGTGAAAGGGGAACTTGTCGCCGCTAGTTGCTGGCTTGGTCATTTCCCTGGTTGGTAGAATGAGATTTGAAGAAGCAGGGAGGAAAACATTTCTTGGCCTCATTTCCGAATCGCCAGTGACAATACCAGTCCCCTCCAGCATGGCGTTGTGAGCTGGGGCTTCTCGATTTCTGGTATTGTTTTTGACGAGAGCCTCGATCATGGCTGCGACTTCGGCCTCGGTTAGATTGAGAAGAAAAGGCTTGGACTTGCCATGAAAGCTGTGAAATTTGAGCCTTGAGCTCTTGCATGTCAGAAGAAGAAGTAGGATGAGATGTAGAAGAAGGCAGCTTTGAAATAGGGTGATAGTTGGATGGAGTTCTCTCAACGATTTTGTCCGCTAAATCGGCGAGCTTTTCGACCTCCATTGAGTCCCTAGTTGACGCCAGTATAAGGTGGACATTTGTGGGGAGCCTTTGGAGAAATAGCTGTTTGAGAATATTCTCCTCCACTTGTTTGTGCCTAAAAGTTGCTTCATTTTTCGGAGCAACTGGGAGGGTTTAGGATCTCCCAACTCCTCTGCGATGAGCAGCTGATGTGGTAGATTTTGCTCTGATGCAGATGTCCTCAGGATGAGCTGAGCTTTAAGTTTTTCGTACGGCTTGTACGTCCTTGAGAGGCGAGATCAGAAGATCGCGGATCTCTTGGGCAATTCTGGCTGAAGAGAAGATGCCTGCAGCACTCAAGACAAACGAACATGACTTGTTCTCTGTGCTCTCTGAAGATCTCACCTCTTTTTGGTCAAAGTTTATGACTAACAACTCGTTCCATTGTATATGAGATTTGCTTACAAACGGATGGCTATGAAGCGCAACCAAGCTAGTTAACAAAGCCATTCAACCCAAACCATGCCTATTGTGTTTTACAATAAAGTGAACCAACTGGAATTTTGAAGACCATGGTGTTCATTGATGCGTGACCCTGGAAACCTAAACAGGTTACCATTGGAAAGCAAATTAATTACTCTTTCATATGACATGAAATTAAACGCCGGTAAACATATAGTCTACTTGTAGGAAATTGTCAAAGTTGGGTTTCCTTTTTTTAAACGCCCAGTGGAATAGAAGATAATTATATTCATGCATGAGAAGTGCAAACGTTATAACACAAAGAAACATTGAAAAAAAGTTAAACCTTACATGACTATGGCCAATCAATTTGTCTCTTGTCTCTGATAAGGGCTGGGTAAGTAACTGTCAAGTTCACCGCCACCAGGACTAAAGTCGAAATAAACTGAACCATGTTTTCAAGATGAAATTAAAGAGTTTAGGTAAAAATTTAACGCCGTTGTGCTACCTTGCTGGCGTATTCTTAAATGTAGAGCGAGTTTATAAGCCTATAGCTAGTTAATCAATCTGCAATGACAGTTCGAAATCAGTAGAGAAGGCGGATATGTTCAAGAGAGAAAATATATCATCACGGACACCACAAGATATTGGTCCTTTTTCATTTTCATATATTACGTAACTTGACAAGGAAATCTCCTTCAACTTAGTTTCTAATCGTCTATATGCGTGCGGAATCCAAGGCAATTAAACCCTTTCTGCTCTCTTTCATTTTGTACTTTTGCATTCTATTTCTATTTTGCCTCACTTCGTGTTGTTTAGGTCATGCGTATTTCTGTAAAGCGAAACTATAAGAGTCTGAAGAGGTTGGTTACTAATTATAAGGCGGGATGGGAATAAGAAGTATTCACCACTGACCGACTTTATGCGTGCAGGCGTTTCGAGGACATGAATCCTCCAATAATAACAATATTGCACAATTTCCCGAAATATAGACATCAAATGTCACCACAGAAATTATCACAAAACTACCTGGCTAGCTCAAGCGAGATTTTGGATTGATCTCTGAGTGAAATGCAGAGATAAGGATTGCAAATTAAAATACAATTTCTCCAGGTGAGATGTATATAGGAAGAAATTGTTGGGTAGTCGGATGTAGAATTAATTGTAGAGATGGGTTCCAAGTGAAATGCAGGAACAAGTAGAGATGACGTTCTCAAATTCACGTGTTGCCTCTATGAGATAACATTTCAGAAGTGTCTTAAGTAAGGAAGAAATTGTTCAGACGACTAATGCCTCAGTCACAATAGGCTCCGATGCCATGTACGGGCCCCGTTCGATGAGGTTTTTTTTGTCTAAAATTGGGTGGTCATCGGAGCATTCGTGCGGTGACCGGCAGACAACCGGACGCTAATTGGGGTCATCGTTTTTTGGCATCGTTGGAGGCATCGTCAACTTTTAGCCCGGAGTTAAAAGCTAGCGATGGATTTCAGACATCGGCAGTGTCAACACATCGTTGACATAGCCGGCAGGTGGCCGCCCGGTGACCGTCAGATATTCTGGGGGTCCTGACAGGTGCCGCCAGGGCGTCTGGCATCTCACCCGGTTCCCGTCAGATTGTTCCCACGATAAAAACTTCCCAGGCTCCTCCAAAAACAAACTTTTCCCGTCAGGGCGCCGCCCGGTCTGCCAGATACCTGTCACATACCCGGCAGGCCATCGTCCGATAACCAAACGGCGCCCTGTGGGCGGCCCTCCGATTGTTTAAAATCGGACAGGCGCCTGTCGGTCTACGCCCGACGTTTGAACGATGTCTGGCGGCACACTGCAGACTAGGTGAAGGCGACCTGCCGGCGCCTGTCCGATGAACGGGCGGGGATCTAAGGTCGTCCGCCCGGGGAGTGTAAATACCACGGGTGATAATCATCGGTAACTCGTCGGGAACACTAAAGGCGGATTCACACCGAACACGACAAACGACAAACGACACGACACCACTATATGGACGATTTTCTGAAAAATCGCTCTAATGCAAACCCTATGGCACCGTGCACACTGCCACGACAGCTTTCGAAACGTCGTGCACGACGTTTTTAGGGGTTTTTAGTCGTTTCAGAAAATCGCTCAGCGAGCGATTTTCCCAGCACGACAAAACGACATTTTGGCCACCAACCAATTAGCGTGGAGGATTCGAAATGACGTCACATTTATCCCCAGCTAGTTGATTGATGGCAGAAACTTTTCATTTCTCTAGATCAAATCTCTATAGGGTTTTACGTGTAAATTAGTTTATCGCACCGCACAAAAAGTACATGTATGTAGGCCTATTAGTCTTCCTTACCGTAGATAAAAAAAATTTTCAGCAACCTTTCAACCATGCAAAGCCAAAGATTAATCATGCAGGCAAGGAAGACTAATAGGCCTACATACACAAAATTGCCTGCATGATTAATATTTGGCTTTGCATGGTTGAAAGGTTGCTGAAATTTTTTTTTATCTACGGTAAGGAAGACTAATACTATTAATTAGATGAGAGGTTCTATAGATTTAATGTTTGACCAACTTAACAAAGGCCAATGTTTGACCAACTTGACAAAGTCAAGACCAAAACTAACGTTAACATAATATAATAACTGTACTGCGGAATGAATGATGGCTAAACCTAACTTTTATACTTAGCCCTAGCCTAGGCTACGGTTATGAGCAACTTAAATATGACTTAGTAGAGCTAGATCCCTGACTCATTTTATTGTTCAGACGGGGGTGTGGCGCAGCCGCCCTCGAAACGGGTGTCTGTTAAGTATTAAGGAACGGACTTAAAGACTTAAACTTAAAGGGCAAAATACAGTGTGGCCAGCGAAAAAAATACTATTCAGCTAGGCCTAGGGAAAAGCGAAAATTCTGCAAAATCAAAAAATTTTACTCAAAAATTTTAGGGGTGTATTCTTACTCAAACATTCTCTGACAAGCAAAAAAACACACAAATACAACAAAACACCAGAATTATGCTAGATTTTTTAAAATTATGCCTAGCATAAAATGCTAGATCTATGCTTAAGCTTTTAAAATTCTGCCAGAAAGCAGAACTCTGCTAACTATACACGGCGCTGTCGCACGGCGTCTGGTCGGGCTAAATTCTGCCACTCTGGCAACCTTGAAAATACAGAGTCTTAGGAACTACGGAACCAGGTCCAGGCCCACTAACTTTGTTAGACCGAACATTTTGTCTCTCGTTCGTTAGCTCTCGAAGAACGAGAGACAGAATTTTTTGGTATATATATTTTATCTCTATTTTCCCCCTATTTTCTATCTATTTTCTTGAAAACATGGCTATTTTTTTACTATTTGTCCTGATAAAATAGGGGGAAAATGGAATATTTTTACTCTATTTTTTCTTGAAAGCTATTTCCCCCCTATTTCCTACAAACAAGTAAAACCCTTGGACTATTTTTCTACTATTTTTTACACACTCGTAAATCAGAAGACTATTTTCTTTCTATTTTTTCAACTTGTCCTGATAAAAAAGGGGGAAAATAGAATATTTTTACTCTATTTTTTCTTGAAAGCTATTTTTCCCCTATTTCCTACAAACAAGTAAAACCCTTGGACTATTTTTCTGCTATTTTTTACACACTCGTAAATCAGAAGACTATTTTCCTTCTATTTTTTTTCAACTTGTTCTTTTCGCCATATTCGAAGCTGAAGAAGATATAAAAATAGAGAAAATATAGAAGAAAATTAGTGAAAAAATGAATTTTCACGCAATTTGTGTAGTCTCAGAAACTATATCGAATTCAAGCTTGGGAAATTTTGAATTTAATCATCCTCCTGTGAAAATGATAGAATAAGTAATTTTAATGACCTGATCTGTTTATTTCTTACTGAATCAACCTGTCTAACCTCACACTAGAATAATATCCATATGTGAAAAACATTAACGGGATAGTAAAGTCTGAAGCTGGACTAATTCATACATGAGCCAATCAGGTTGCAGGGCTGAATATTTCAAATTCATTTGGAGGCTGTGTAGAGATAGTGTACATGCTGTTGACAGCTATGGATATTTTACTCTAAATTTCTTACAAGTTAGTGTAAGTGTGCAGACATCACTTTCTTTCATGTTCTCTATATTCATCTTCCTTTAGTGTGAAGCGTGTGAAAGTGAAAAGAATGTGTGAAAATGAGGCATTTCTTAATATTCAAAATGAGAGCATAATTATGGTTGCAGTCCAATGTACTAGTTCTTGTGTGTGGTACGTATTCTGGACCACATGTGCATAGCCTACAGCCTAGTTCCCATCATTCTTTGAAAATAGCATTCAAATCTTATTCAAAGGCCAATTTATCTTTTGGGAAAAGTATTTTTGTTTCTTCTCAGGTGTTTATTAAATGTATTTCAAAAAAAAAAATATGTAAATTTTGACAGAACATACATGTATGATAAAAATAGTCAAAAAATATATTTTAAGAAATATGTCATTTTTCTTGGTCTATTTTTCAACTATTTTTCATCTCTATTTTTTGTCTATTTTTTGTTCCAAAACATATAGGGTAAAAATATATTTTAAACCTATTTTTATCACTATTTCCATTATATTCCTGAAATATTTTCTCACTATTTTTTAAAGCAAAGAAATAGTAAGAAAATATATTTTCTGGGTCTATTTTCTTTCTATTTCCCATCTAATTTTAAACTATTTTATTTCGACTGGGGGGGGGGGGGGGCCGGCTTGTAAGCTGGCAATATGATTCTGATACGACTCTGACCCCAAATCTTGAATTACAATCCAGAGATCAGACAAGAGGACATAGTAGAAAATTGTTTCCTGGTGCAGGCGATTCGTAATCGTACTTAAAATGGGCTCATTTTTCCAGCACCTATCCAAAGCTAGGCATACTTCAAAACTGTGCACACTTGGGGCAGTAATGGTGTCGTTGGAAAGATTATTCCATGGTTTACGTATTCGTACATAGAAAGAATTTTTGTATCTCTGAGTTTTGGTCCTAGGAATAAACAATTTTCTACTATATGTCTACGCCTAGCTTTGGATAGGTGCTGGATAAATGAGCCTATTAAGTACGATTACGAATCGCCTGCACCAGGAAACGATCCAGCCATCTTGAAGAGGAAAAAGAACTTGGAACTGAATATAGAGGCGTAGACGTGCCTGTGTTCAGTATCTTCCCTAGGTATCCCTAGGTAATACAGAGTCCAGATCTAGAGCCTAGACCATATAATATTGGTCTAGATTCTAAGTTATAGGCAAGAGTCTAGTCTCTAGACTGTAAATTCAACATATTTACTTCAATTATTGTCACTAACATTAGATCTATGTAGATCTAGTTCTAGGTTAAACTTAGAGACATTTCTCTTATTTGTACTACCTAGGGATACCTAGCCCTAGGGAAGATACTGAACATTTTCCAAAGCATGTATATGTTTCTTAAGGTGGGGGCTCCACACAGCATGAGCGTACTCTATTTGGGGACGAACAAGCGATTTGTACAAGAGTGAAAAATTATCCTTATCTAAATAAACAAAGGTTCGTCTGATTAAATTCATTAGTCTGTTTGCCTTATTGATCTTTGTATGTAAATGTTCTTCAAAGTTTAGCTTATCATCAATCACCACTCCCAAATCTCTGTCAGATGACACTTGCTTAAGGGCACTTTGCGAATTATCACTGGTCATATTATACACATATGGACTTGCCAGGGCAGACTTGGGGTTACCAATGGTGAGAACACTACATTTCTTAGGGTTGAATCTAAGCAGCCATTTGTCAGACCAGCATTTGAGCCTATCAAGATCCCTCTGAAGGGCAATACAATTATTCTCATCTGTTGTGGACTTGAAAATCTTTGTGTCATCAGCAAATAGATATGCACTACTCTCAGAAATCGTGTCAGCTAGATAATTTATATACAACACAAACAACACTGGCCCAAGAACACTACCTTGTGGAATTCCACTTGCAACAAGACCCCAACTGGAATATTCTCCATTCACACATACCAACTAGAAATGCTTCAATTCAATTAACCACCAACTAACTTATGCCATAGCTTCTAATCTTGGCAAGCAGCCGACGGTGGGGCACCTTATCGAAGGCCTTCATGAAATGTAAATAAATCACATCAATTGAACCATTTTCCTCCAGAGTGTTAGACCATTCATCAACTACGTTTATCAGCTGGAGCATTGTTGAACGACCAGGCAAGAAACCATACTGCTTGACACTAAACAATTTGTTTATATAGTCATATGATCCAGAATCTCATCACGAATTATTGATCTAGATCTAACTGGGTTTTTTTCTTTGTCATTGTTGAGTGACGGAATGATGGGGGTCCGCTCGATAGTCATAAGGACCGCTAATCGCTATTCATAAAAAAATATAAGGACCACTATTCATGATAAGACATAAGGTCGCTATTTACAAGGTCATTATTCATAAGGACCGCCATTCATAATAAGACATGAGGGTCGCTATTCACAATACGGAAAGAGGGTCGCTAGTCATAATACCACATCAGGGTTGTTAATCATAAGGGTCCTTATTCATACGAAAAGAGGGTCGCTATTCATAAATGTCAATATTCATAAGGGTCGCTATTCATAATCGAAGAAGAGGGTCACAATCCATGAAGAAGAGGGTCGCTGATCATAATCAGAGAAAAAGGTCGCTATTCATAATTGAAGAAGAGGGTCACTATTCATAATCAAAGAAGAGGGTCCCCAATCATAATCTAAGAAGAGTGTCGCTATTCATAATCGAAGAAAAGGGTCGCTATTCATAATCAAAGAAGTGGGTCGCTATTCATAATCGAAGAAGAGGGTCGCTATTCAAAATCGGAGAAAAGGGTCGCTATTCATAATCGAAGAAGAAGGTCGCAATTCATAATCGAAAAAGAGGGTCGCTATTCATAATCGAAGAAGTGGGTTGCTATTCATAATTGAAGAAGAGAGTTGCTATTCATAATCGAAGCAGGTCGCTATTCATAATTGAAGAAGAGGGTCGCTATTCATAATCGGAGAAGAGGGTCACTATTCATAATCGAAGAAGAGGGTCGCTATTCATAATCGAAGAGGGTCACTATTCATAATCGAAGAAGAGGGTCGCTATTCAGATTTGAAAAAGGGAGAATTGTCAATAGGGGAAAAGGGCAAGGGGGAGACATTTGTCAGACGTAAAAAACAAAAACAAAAGGGCATCCATAAGGTTTGAAAAAGGGCACTTGTCAAAATGGGAAATGGGCATTTCTAAGAAAGGGAAAATGTCACTTATTCAGAAGGAAAGAAGGGGCGCTCATCAGATTTGAAAAAGGGCACTTAAAAAGTGGCAAAAGGGGGACTTAATTGAAAGGAAAAGGGGAAATTATCAGAAGTAAATATAAGCACTCATCAGATTTGAACAGGAGAACTTGATAGGATGGGGAAAGGGTGTTCTTATGGAAAGAAAAAAAAGACACATATCAGAGGGGGAAAAGAGCACTTTATGGGTGCTTGGAAATTGGGTGGAGGTGCTGTGCCCCCCCCCCCCCTCCAGGGTCGACTCTGGGGAAAAGGGGCATGTTTGTATCAGTACATATTGTTAGGCTGTCCTATGTTTCATCATTTCCTACCCGTGGGTCGTCGGTCTCATAAGATTATCCCAGCATATTGTTCTATAATAGGTACGAAGCTATATTTGAGAAGTAACAATGGTTTTGGGGTACAATTCATTTATAGACGGGAACTTCTCCAAACTTAGTGACTTTTTTACATTTATTAGGATATTTATCATATATGTATTGTTTTATGACATTTATGACCATACATTTCTGTGTTGATACATTTATGGCAACTGCCGTTTGAAGTAACAAGGAACAATGTCGATTAAAAAGTACAGTGAACTCATGCCTGCGTGGAAGAGGGATTTCGAAAAAACACATTCCAGTTCCTGGTTGTTTTTTTTTTCAACATTGAAATGTTGGATTTTACATTGTTGATGTTTGACCTCCAAATTCACAATATAGTACAGGTATAAATCAATAGATGATTCTATAAAGAGAATGTATTTTCACTAATAATCATGGTATTTGAAGAACTGTTGTTTGAAGTAACAAAGAAATACGATGTTTAAAAAGTACACGCAAAATATATCTGTGTGGGAGGTACTTCGAAAAAGAAATGTCACTGCCTGCATGGTTTGCTTGCTTTCAACATTGAAATGTTGAATAGAACAATGTTTTTTTTTATTTCTAATATTAAAAAAAAGAATACAATGAAGCCATATCTGTGGGGGAATTCGAAAAAAAAATGTTTCTGGTTCTTTTTTTAACAACATTGAATGTTGGATTTTGCATTGTTGCAAAATTCACGGTATGTCAGGTATAATCAAAGGATGTTTTTAAAAAGGCAGTGTATCTTGACTCATGATCAGATGATCCTGGTATTGAATATATTGTTCTGATAATGAATGGATTTAATGAAACATGCAGTCTAGACATATTCAATACAAGCGTCCATTGACAATGAACATGATCTTTCTGAATAAGCCAGTTCGGGGTTAGCGCATGGTACTGAGATTGTACAAATGACCCCAAATATCCACAGATATTTTAGACATGGAGGGTCCCTTTATGTGCACTTCAGAAAAATAACTCTGGGAGTGATAGAGGTGCCTCATGAATAGCTTTTGTTTCCCCATTTAAAAAGAATACTTCCACCTGGATATCATGGAATGCACCATTAGTGCATAATTGAATAATGATTACATGACATTCATGAGCACATATCGAATATTAGTGTCAGTGGGTTTTAGAATTTGGTACAGATGACCTTTGTCTGCTCATGCTCAGATTGCAACCCCGAACTGGCTTATTGTTCGTATCCCTTTGGAAGAAAAGTATGCATTTTGACCATAAAGGACCCCCCCCCCCCCATCCCCCACCCCACCCCGCTGAGCGACTTTTCGAGAAGCTAGCCCAAAAACTACGGGTCTACCTTTTCCAAAAGTTGACAAACCTGCATAAGTATGCCCCCTCCCCCTCTCATACTAATTGCTGGATCCGCCTCTGGTACGTATGATTTTTGTTGTAAAATGATACCAAAGACGTACTCAGCATAACCCTGACAGACCCCAACTGCTTTCCACAACAGCCCTGTCAGCATTTATTATGCACATTAATCTATTTTTAAAGATTGACATGCAGATAAAAGAATACAATCCTTTGTAGAAAATACTAACAAAGAATTAAATTATATTACGTATACACAAAATCCAGATTTGAAGACAACTAAGAATTAGATTGAAGAAAAGTGTGTTTTCCAAACTTTAATTTAAAGTCTTTAGATCAACTATTAATTAGGGTTATTCAGTGACAACTTAAAAGCATTCAACGACCGACTATTTCTTTGATTCACACTAAGGCTGTTCCATCGTGTACATCCCATGTATTCAAAAGTAAGGGGGAGAACAAGATAAAATCATACAGAAAGAAGGACTCGCTAAAGAGAGAGAAGAAAGCTTGAGAGTGAAGTGAATTACTTTGTAAAAGTGCCTCTTCCCCTTTTGATCTCTGATAAGCGCCCTGTTCATTTTGTGACGTGCCCATTTTCAGTCGACAGTTTCCCAACTTCCTTTGAATTAAGTGTCCATTTCTCTTATAAAGTGCCCTGTTTTCTTGGCGCCCCTCCCCCATTTTGGAAGTCACTCAGTCGCCCCTGAAGACAAGACTAGACTACAAGCAAACCACCTCAGCCCCCCAGAAAAGAAATAATATAAATGTCTGACATGTTAATGTCAGAGTCGTCACTCAATATTAGTAGGCCAGGGAAGGGAAGTGGCAATTCATATATATAATGCTGTATTTTTCTTCTCTAATATGTATATTGTTTCATAACAATTCACGTCAGGCTTGCCCCTCGTTTGTTTCGTTCCCTTCATTGTATTTAAAAAAAAAATTGCTTCGGCTAAAGTCGGCCAAGTCTACTTTATTATTTATCATTCGTGCGTGAACCTACATATCCCGCATCCAAAAGTAAAAATACAAATTTCTCACGGAATTAGTGTCACTTTTAGTTTATTGCACTATAGGCCTTATCACACCACCCCCCCCCCCCCCCCGCCTATACCCATCACCACCACCACCACCTGAACCTCCAACAAAAAAAGAGTAATTGTTTGGTTCACGGGGCCCGGGGGCTGCAGACCCCACAATTTCGCCCAACAACCTCCCCCCCCCCTAGTAAAAAAAAATATGTATATAATTGTTAGTTGCTCATTTCACAGGCTTGCAAAACCATAAATTTACAATTAGAAAGAAAGGAGAAAATTGGAGGGTATTCGGTTGTGACTGACATATTATAGCAGGTCTATTGGTATTGAAGTAAGTATACTTGATAGATAGATTGTGAAGTATAAGACCAGTTAGAAGGAGAGGGTGCGTGAGGGGTCCTATCATTTCACAACTTTCCCCTTGGCCATTTATTTCAACCCCGTTCACCCCCCCCCCCCCCCTTCAGTGGCTGCACCAAATCGTAGAGAGAATACTTTTTTTTTTTAGGTTTCGGAAAATGTGCATATAATGTCACAGGGGTCAGATTTAATGCCGGGGAGACCACCATCGGTTGTGTCATGGACAATCAGTGGCGTAGCCAGGATTTTTTCAGTTGGGGAGGGGGGGGGGGGGCAGACGTGATGGATCCAACCGCGTAAACAGGATTTAATTTAAGGGCGGTTTTAGGGGGTGGTGTAGGGGGAAATTTTTGAGAAAGATAACGGCTTGTAGCACCTTTTTTTTTTAGCGGAAAGTTATTTCGACTCCCGGACTGCTGCAATGTATGTAACAGGGGGGATGCAGGGAGGGGGAGTTTTTCCCCCTCCCACGCGAAGTGCGAAAGCTCTGACCACAGGCGTAGCCAGGATTTTCAATAGGGGGGCAGACGTCAAGGATCCAACCGCATAGCCAATTGGTGATGAGCACGCAAAGCTGGGGATTGGTGCAGGGAGGGGGGAGTTTCCCCCTTTCCGTGCGAAGCGCGAAAGCTCTGACGTTTTATAACAAATTTGATAGAAAGATAACGGCTCGCAACAGCCTTTTTAAGGCGGAATGTTATTTCGACGTTCGGACTGCTTTTCAGTTTATTTGGTCGTAATACTGCACTGTATGTAACAGGGGTGGGTGCAGGGAGGGGGAGTTTCCCCCCTTCCGGCGCGAAGCACGAAAGCTCTGACGTTTTAGCACCTTTTTTTTAGGCGGAATGTGAGTCCGGCGCCCTGGCTGTTTTTCAATTATTTGGACGCAATACTGCACTGTATGTAACAGGGGTTGGTGGGGTGGGGATTTTCTCCCTTCCCGCGCGAAGTGCGAAAGCTCTGACGTTTTAGCAGATTTGAGAGAAACATAACGGCTCGTAGCAAACAATTTTTTAAGGCGGAAAGTTATAGTTCGACGCCCGGACTGCTTTTCAATTATTTGGACTCAACATTTCACCGTACGTAACAGCTAGGTAGGGTGCAGGGAGGGGGAGTTTTCCCCTTCCCGTGCAAAGCGCGAAAGCTCTGATGTTTCAGCCCTTTTTTTAGGCGGAATGTTAGTTCGACGCCCTGGCTGCTTTTCAGTTATTTTGGACGCAATACTGCACTGTACGCAAACAGATGTGTATAACAGGGGGTATATAACAGGGGTACGTGCTGGGGGGGGGGGGGGGGGGGGGTTCCACATGAGCATAATTATGAAGAAATAAAACCTCAGTAGTGATTGTTCCGAATATACAACACCAAATATCACTTTTGTAATTTTTCAACATAGTCACATGAACAATTTAACAACTTTTAGAAAATACAAATCAAGAATAAATGATTTCAAAATTTAAAAATATAAACTTCCGTCTCATCTTTGTAATTATTTTGATGACTACAATGATGAATTTCAAATAAATTCTATCACGACATTCTCATCATCAAAGACGACATCACCCTCTCTCCAGCACGACTTTTTAGCGAATGTCGTGTGCGGTGTGCACTGATTTTTTGCCGTTTGTAGTGTAGCATGTCATGTTGTCGTGTCGTGTGTCGTGTGTCGTGTTCGGTGTGAATCCGCCTTAACGGTTACCCCCTGGAGACCGCAGGCCTCTCGCCAGGACACCGCAGGGCCACCTCCAGATGATCGCACGATGACCTACTATCGGCAGATGGCCGCAAGGTGACCGTCTTGCTTCCCTGCGGTCTCCTGCCGGCGCCCGGAAGATATCCTGCCGATCTCCGTCTGATGTCCGTCAGTTTTTCTCTCATAAGTGTTGCCCGGCATTGGGTCCGGTGACTGCACTGGGAGCAATTTATTGTGACTGCTAGACCGACGTCTTTCAAACATCGGCAAAACTCGCCGGTAACCCAGCGATTTTGAAAATCGGGCGGTGACCTCCAGAGGCCATTATCGGACGGCTGCCGGCCCCAATTGTGACTGAGGCATTAGGGAGAACCAAAGAACAAAGAATGGTTTATGACCCATGAGCTTGTGTGGTCTGTTTACGGTTGACCAAAGTCTTTAGCAAATAAATAAACTTTCATTAGCAAGGAAGTGGTCAGCAGCTCACTGGTAAGCTTATACATTCCTACCAGAGGGTTAATGAAAGAAAGTAATATAATATCCTGTCTAGTTTTGTACAAAAGAAAGCATCTAATTTTTCTTGGGATGCAGTAACTAGAATGAGAAATGAGAAATGAAGAAGGGTGAAATGAGGAAAATACTACAAGTCGAAACTGCCTATTCGAAGTCGATGACTGCTTAAATATTATTTTCATTTTACAGGGGCGACAGAACTTGTTTTAAAGCTTCGGGGGTGGGGTGGGGAGCTTCGTCAAAGGGCACTGTTTAGGATAGGGGTCATTTACAAAAGACTTGGTGGAAAAATACCATCATTGACATTATTGGAAAACCCCTTTAATGGTGCATTATGCCCTTTATATGACTTGCTGCTTTCTATTAATCATGGGTGTAGACCTACAAGTATCATGATATTCCTGGACACAATTAAGTCGCTGAAAAAGACTGTAGGTTAGACATTTTCGAGTGAGGGCGGAAGCGAGCTAGTAAAAACAGGAAGAAGCGACCTTAGCTTGTAAACAACATTGTTGCATTCTGTATCAATCCGATGTTTTTACCTTTAGAATATAATAAAGCTGATCAAGCTTACATTTCAATTTGTTCATATGAAGTCTATTGATTTGTTCCTCATTGTTTGTATTACGGACGTTATATTCGGCTCCAGATTTTATTCCTCAAGTATAATTCAAAAGGATTTTTTTGCAATTACGGGATAAACTAATCCTGAAAGCCTTGCCTCCTTTCTTTCAAACGGGGTCAAAGTTACTTTCCATACGTACCGACTTGCCGACAAAGCCCAAACAGTGGAGTGGCGTAGGCAAACCTATTGAGGGCGGGCCACTGGCATCGTCGGGGGTGGACACCTCGGTGAGGCTACAGAACTTCCACTCTCCTTTCATTTCTCTCTCTCCTTTCAGTCTCAGTTTCCGCCGTCCGATCCCAGTGCCCTGGCCCCCTTAGGTGAAGGAAGTCTGAAGACTTCCATTGATTGGGTCGAATCAACATTTCAACTTTTGCAAGTAGGCCTACATTCATAAATATTGTAACTCATGCCCCCCCCCCAACAAAAAAAAAAAGAGAGACAGAAAGAAAAGATTAAAATGATAGCAATATACAAACCTGGAAGAATAATTGGAAGAACAATAATTTCGTCATGAAAGAAAAATGTACACTGTCTCCCCTTTTTTGTAACTTTCAGAGGGGGCACGTGCCGGAAGTGTCACCCCCCCCCCCCCTTGCAAGAAAGGTGTTTATTGTCTATCCTTTTTTTGTAACTTCAGAGGGGATACGGGCCGGAAGTGCCCCCACCCCTTTGAAAGAAAAGTATACATTGTCTCTCTTTTTTTATCACGTATGCCCCCCTTTTAGAACTGATAACCTTTTTTTTTTGTCAAAGAATTTGGAAGGACATAAAGACCCAAAAATGTGTGCTGATCCTTTTTTTGGTTGTCAGAGAATCTTAGAGGAAATGGGATCTATATAAACTGATGAAAATTTTTTTTTTTTTTTTTGCTTGTCAGAAAATTTCTGAGATTTCGGCAACCCCCCTTCCACCCCTGATGTTACTACTACTAGTAAATATACATTAGAGCTCATATACAGTAAAATTTACATAGACTTAGATACAATGAATAATTCAAAACGAAACATACTTGGATTTCTATTACTTGTATAATTATTAGCTGCTGCGATCGGAATTACTTTACGAATAATTAATTTCACAATACTGAAAATAACGATTAATATAAGTGATAATTCATGACATACAATCTGTTCATAATTGTTACACTACATCATTCAATACATTCATTACTTTTAAAACTTAGAATATTCAATTTAAATATACTGACCCACAATAAAAAGTACCCACGACTTTATAACGGTATATCATATTTATATTGACAGACACAAAATGACAATGAACCAGGGTGGAAAGATTGACCTTTTATTGAAACATTTCAATCATTTCAGATCACCCCTGGTGTTTGTGGATGGCAACATCACTGCACAGCGCTATGTGGACGATATCCTGAGACCACACCTGGTGCCATTCCTGCAGAACAACCGAGGACTGCGCATCTTTCAGCATGATAATGTCCGACCTCATACTGCACGGTTAACCACTGCATTCCTGAGGGGTGAGAACATTAACACCATGCAGTGGCCGGCGATGTCCCTTGACCTCAATCCCATTGGGCATCTGTGGGATGAGCTTGGGAGGCGCATTGCTGGCAGGGTCAGGACTCGTGCACAACTGATCCAGACTTTGCAAGATGAATGGAACAGGATTCCACAAGATTTCATTCAAAGACTGGTGCGCAGTATGCGTCGCAGATGCAATGCCTGTCTGCAAACAAATGGTGGCCACACACACTATTGATCTGTGACTTTCATTTTTCAACTTGTTGTGTTCTGCGTTGTAAAGCGCACTGACAAGTGACAGCATTGTCTTGCGAAATTAGTGAAATGTTTCAATAAAAGGTCAATCTTTCCACCCTGGTCCATTGTCATTCTGTGTCTGTGAATATAAATATGATATACCATTATAAAGTCGTGGGTACTTTTTATTGTGGGTCAGTATATATCAGCAAAAACAACAACAAACTTAAATATATGAGAGTTATAATGAAAAGACTCAAAATGAAGGGGAGCGTTTTTTCTGCAGTGCAATTAAGTTCAACGGAAAGGAAAAACTGAGAGCGATGAAAAAGGCATATAATTTCTTTATTTGAAATCGTCAATTGTTTTTTGTTCTAAATAGTATAAGAACACCTGCTAAAATTGAACAGAATTTATAGCATTTATCAATATTTGGTTCTGTGATTCGATGCACGGTTGGTTGTTTAATTATGTGATGGGCAGGTGCGGTCGCTAGAACATTTTGAATGGGGGTTGTGACACCCAAATTTGCCGACAAAAATGCACCATAATCTCCCTCCCCCCCCCAAATAATAATAAAAGAAAATCACATATGTAGAGATCTTGATCATACGGGCTCATTTTCGCCAGGAGGGGGCTGGCGCCTTTTCAATTTCTAAATTTTTAAAAACTCTTCCGTTACGGTAGTGAAATGTACAGAAGTTACATACAGAAGTTACATAATTAACTCGGAACCTCGCTGCCCAAATATGTGGATATTCTTTCTCCTCCCTGCCCGAATATCGGAACTTTGAAAAACTTCGGGGGAGGGGGGCTACAGCCTATTGTCGAAGTGGGACACCTTTCTCCTCGCTGCCCGAATATGAGGTGGTGATTGCCTGAATTTTCCGTTTTCTTTTTTCTTTCCCTCCCCCCCCCCCCCTCCTTTCTCTTTTCTTTTCCCTTTCCTCTTGCCTTTCCCTTTTCCCCTCCTTTTTTTTTTCCGACAGAGGTGGCGAATCTGCCGACGGCAATCTTTGAGTGGGGGGGGGGGATGTCACCTCCCCCCTATAGCGACGCCCCTGGTAATGGGATATATATAACAAAACTGTTTATAGATTAGAGCACTAAACTGTTGCAATTCACAACACCCACAACTTTTGATGTCCACATATTTTGCCCTCTCTCCCCCACACTCATTATAAACGAGCTCATCAAGCCTATCGGATTAATTTGTATGCATGAATCTAAAAATGAGTGACAGAACTTGCACGTTTCAGAATGTACGTCTGAAGTTATGGTCGCCCAAAGTTGAATTTGAATATTCAGAATCGCGATCATTTGAACAGTTTGCTTATATATTTCTCTCCAAATTGATGACATCCGCGGTCCCCTGTTCGAATTCTGTACAAAGATAATGCGAGAGAGAGAGAGAGAGAGAGAGAGAGAGAGAGAGAGAGCAGGGGGGGGGGGAGAGGGAGAGAGAGAAATGGAGAGAGAGAGATGAGCATTATTCGATACAGTCATCATGGTCACATTGAACAGAGAAAATAGTGTCAGTCATTATTTGCAAATAATGAATAGAGAAACGAAATCGGTTCAGATTGTTATGGGATGCAATATTAGTCCGAAAGAGTTAGTAATCTCCAATAAGCAAAATATTTCTAGAAGAAAATGAAAATGAATATTAAAAAGGAAGAAACAGATCCGAGTTTAGTCTTGTTTTCAATATGATAAAGTGCCCTTTACAATATTTCAAAAAGGTCTTGCATAGTAATTATTTTCTCCTAACGATGACTCGGTTAATGTGAACTATAATTGCTTTCATGAGGAGAATCTACTTGTATTTGGTTTTAAAATGAAAACTGTTAAAAACCGTATCGACGCACTATAGCAAAACACTATTTTCTTTTTCTTTTTCTTTTTTTTCTTTCTTTCTTCCTTTTTTTTTCTTTCTTTCTTTCTTTTCTTTCTTTTTTTTTTTTGGGGGGGGGGGGGGGAATTGGCGAGCGAAGCGCCGGAGCAAGGAACATTTTTGGTTGCATCTTGCAAGGTAGAGTAAAATGCATTAATGATGCTGCTCTATATACTTTTGAAAGTATACATGAAGGGAGTGGGGGTGACCACCCCTGCTGGAAAGAACACACTCATTCACAATGTGAAACACAGTGTGAATCATAGTCTCCTCCACAATGTTAAATTGGGGCGTTTTCATATTGTGGCCACACAGTGAACCACACTGTGGTTCACAGTGTGAATAACCGGAGATTCACACTGTGAACCGGAGATTCACATTGTGGCCACACTGTGAACCACAGTGAAACCCATCACACTGTGAAACCCATCACACTGTGAAACACCAATCACACTGTGAAACCCATCACACTCTGAAACACCAATCACACTGTGAAACCCATCACACTCTGAAACACCAATCACACTGTGAAACCTATCACACTGTGAAACACCAATCACACTGTGAAACCCATCACACTGTGAAACAACAATTAGACTGTGAAACGTCCACCTCACTTTGAAAGTTTTCACTGTGTGGACTTTCAGTGTGACACATTTTATTGTGTGAAATTGCCACACTGTGAAATAAGTTTAGTTTTTTAATTCTACCATTTGAAATCTTTCAAATTATGAAAATGAAGTCTTCTAAAGCTTATTATGTAATATAAAGGAGAAAAGGTTTATAATCAGTCTTACTTATAAACTCAACTTTAATAGATATATATAAAAAAACACATCTGAAACTAAAACAACAATTTCAACATATTTACATTTTATAGCCTTTATGAGGTAGGTAAGTTAACGTGTTTTTCAAAAGCTGATCGTACTGTTCACTAAAAGGGCTTGTGAACATACATCCCTATAATTATACAAAGATTGCAGTAAAACTATACTTACAGATAAACAAATTTCACCCTGTGAATGCTGACATAATGTACAACGGAACAAAAACAGCACATATCTTCAATATAAAATGTATGTTAACTGTGTAAAGACACTCATAAAACATAATAAAAGCCTGTTAGCATGTTACGGCAGTAAAAAAAAAATAGTTTTAGAGCATCACATTTTCCCAGTATAGAATATCCACACACGATATGTAACTTTGGCGATGAATTAATGGTTGACAAGTTTTATGGCAAAATAAACTCTAGGGCTTTTCTACAAATGTTTGGCCAAAACTGGAAAAAATGAAGTGTCTCTCTTTCCTACATGGTTTCCTGTGACTGATTTTATTTGGAATATTAAACTACTTCTTGAAAAGGGCTACAAATTTAATTGAATATTAATAATGCTCAGCATTCTTGAAATAATGCAGCCAACAGTAAAAAGCACACGTGGGACTGGCTGATTATTTTTGGACAAAATTGTCATTTGCGGATATTGTGTGCGCACTCAGAATCTGAAATTTACAACACATAATAATTTTCTTGTCTACTATTGAGAAATGCATGGCTTCTTTCATATTCATCAAGGGAATCAGATATATCACAGCTCAAACTTTCTGTAACGTGAGTGACGTAACGCGGGTGACGTCCTTTTTCCAGAAGTTTTCAATTTATTTTAAAATTAATCACATACTTCATGTCAAAATCATATCACAGTAAACTTGAGAGTATTGCAAACTGAAACTATATGAATAGAAACTGATGTACAAACATCTTCAGAGCTGGCTCACATTTACCTCAAAATATGGGTAAATTTTACAGGGGAAATTGTCTGTAACATGAGTGACGCTCCTAAAATGATCCGCAAAATATCAAAGCTTGTTCAATCAGAATTAATTCTACACTTTTTCATTAGGACGTATCAATGTCGTGTCATGAGAGGTATAATCATTGCCTCCGTTTTTAACCTTGTCGAAGGAGGGTCCTCTGACTGATTTGAAAAATGACAAAATGTAATGTGAATTTACAGTAGTCCTTCTCAGGATGAAGCAAGAAAGAATACCTCTCTCTCTCTCTTTACTCAACTATTTCTGTCCCTTTTTAACCCAACAGTCCTTCTCAGGACTAACCACATAGTGATCCGTAAACCTAACCAGTGTAGACTATGCTGTTATATTACTAGGCAAGGAAGATGCACATTGCATATGCAACTATGCAAGTAGGTATTTTTGCATATTTAATGAGCTATGACCTTTGACTTACATATTCCAAAATCAAACGCAGGCTGTATTTTGATACCATCTACCTTCATATCAAATTTGATTAAATCCGTCATAATAAAAGTACATTAGCATGTTACGGCAGTAAAAAAACATAGAGCATCTCTGGCAATATCTCTCGAACATAGGCATACATAGGTATAGGTATATACATTTTATGGGTAGTCCCATTTTCCCAGTATAAAATATCCACACACGATATGTAACTTTGGCAATGAATGAATGGTTGACAAGTTTTATGGCAAAATATACTCTACAGCAAAAGGCAAAGGTATCCTCAAAATCTTTGGCACATACAGGTCCGTCATAAACCCATCAAGGTAAGAAAGTTTCAAAATATCTCTGGCAATAAATCTTGAAAACATCTCTATTTTAGGCACACACGTTTTATGGTTACATAAATCTCTACAACTATTTTACAAATAAATACCTGAAGATGAGCACAAAAAATAGACTTTGCCGGGAATCAAACCCCAGACCTCCTGATTGCTCAACCGGTGCTAAACCATCGAGCCAAAAAGAGTAAGACCCTTGAATGGGGGATGTTTCCATGCAACCCTTTTCATTTTTTGTGTTGTCTGAAGCTAAACAAGTCAACGCAAAACGTAGCATCCCCTCGCCGGGTACAAATAGCCTATATACCTCAGAACAAGTTACCTCCATTTATTTATTTATTTATTTTTCAGTAGGGTAGCTCCATCAGTGATTAAACACTGTTTCCCCTGGAGGTCCTACAACAAAAATAAATATAATACAATCATACAGATATAAACAATACTTCAACAGACAAGGTAATTACATACACTTTTGGTAATTTTACAAAAACCATCTGAAGAATTTGAACGAACATGGCGCCAAAACAAAATAGAAAACAAAGAACTTGTTGAAGCATTCCTAACATAATGTGGCAAACTGTTCCAAATTACTGCTCCTTCGTATGAAAAACTCCGTTTCCCCATTTCTGTTTTAAGTTTGGGTAAAATTAAGCCTGTTTGCACACTACGGGTCCCATAATTGTGTACATTTTTTTTAACATTTTAAAAATATAAATTAGGGTTTGACTATCTAAAACGGAAAAAATCATCTTACTTTAAAAAACATTTCATCTGCTCTGAATATTGACCCACTTGAGTGCATTAAAATTACCTTGGGTTGGGGTTCTTACAGTAGTCCCTACGATTACTCTCGCCATTTTCTTATGTTGCTTGATAATCATATCTCTAATATTTTGTGGGCAGTTGGACCAAGCATTGTTATAATATTCAAAAAGAGGCAAAATTAAAGCGTTAGCGAGAAGATTTAGTCTTTTTAAAGGTAAGTATCTTTTCAAACGACCAATCAGTGCTATTCTTGAGCCTATTTTTTACTTGCTTTTGTGACGTGTTCTTTCCATGATAATGTCGGGTCTAGCCACACTCCTAGAAATTTGAAAATGTAGACCTGCGAAATCTGGTGTTGGTCTAGTTGAATAGATATAGGTTTTTCAAGATTAGCCAGTTTTCTTTGAGAACCAAATAACATAAAATTAGTTTTTGTGGGGTTTAACGCCAAATTATTTTCTTCAATCCATTCGCAAACTCGTTTCAAATCAAAGTTCAAGGCATTTTCTATTTCCTCACTTCTTTGACTACTAAAAAACAATACAGCATCGTCTGCATATAACATCACTTGGCATTTGGACACCACCTTCGGGAGATCATTCACCATGACAGTAAACAGAAGCGGTCCCAAATTGGCACCTTGCGGTACACCTGACACTGTCGTACCCCAATCTGATTCGTTTTCTTCCTAACACAACTTTTTGTTTCCGCTCACTTAAATAGTCCGCAAACCAGTTCAATTCTTGACCAACTATACCATATTTACATAGTTTCTTTAGTAGTACATTACGATCTACTGAGTCGAATGCCTTGCGCAAGTTTATAAAGACAGCGCCAGTCATATAACCTGTATCCATTTGTTTATAAATGTGGTCAGAAAAGTAGGTTAAAACAGTATGAGTGCTATGACCCTTTCGAAAACCCGATTGATGGGGTGAAAGAACATTATTTTCTGTTAAGTATTCTTGCAATTGATTATGTATTGCCCTTTCCATGATTTTCATAACAACAGGTATTATGGAAATAGGCCTATAGCTATTCAAATCGGTTTTTTCACCTCCCTTAAATAATGGAATAACCTTAGCTTCTTTCCATTCCAGCGGCAACTTGCCTAGTTGCAATGACAAATTGAAGAATCTTGTAAGATGCTTATAAATAACTGGTGTAGCTATTAATAATTGAGAACTTATCATGTCAAGACCAGGTGATTTATTGATAAGCAATCTCTTCAACTCATTGAACACAAACTCATCACATATTTCATCGAAAACGAATCTAGTAGCCAGTGATTCAAAATAACTGCAAGCATCACCGTGATCATTACAGCATTCATTCGAAGTTACACCAATAGATACAAAATGATTGCTCAGTTCGTTTACAATAACTGATTTATCAGCTTTAACAACTCCATTAACTTTCAAACCCTGTATATCATTTGTAGTATTATCAGCACTGAATGATTTTCAGAGTTTCCATAGTTGCCTAGGGTTTCTTCTATTTTCTTGAACACCATTTTGATAATAATTCCTCTTTAGTGTAATTCTCAGATTATTAAGGTGATTTCGAACTCCTCTATATCGTTTCCAATCCAATAGTCTTTTGCTTTTATCAGCTTTTCTTTTTAATCTATCCCGTAATCGAGTGAGGTATACATATTTCTCAGTGGCCCACTTAGTCTTATAGCCCCTTACCCTATGCGTTACAAGTGGGGCATGTCTATCACAAGCTTCACTGAATTTACTTTTCCAGATAGACCAACTGAAATATCATTTTCAATAAAACAGTTTAACCAGTCAGTGTGATCTAAATCTCTCAAGAACAAATTTTTAACTAAATTTCTTATATAATCTATATGTTACTACTCTGGGCTGTACTTTGGGTCTGTACAACTTACGAACAATGTATACAAGATTATGATCCCTTAGGTCAAGAGAGAGCACATCACTTTGCTTGACATTCTTGGGAAAATTGGTTAAAATTATATCAATCAACGTACTTGTGGTTTCAGTTATTCTGGTAGAAGATTTTATCATTTGCTTCATTCTGCCGACAAATACCATTTATGAACTTTGATTCACTTGTAGAATGCAGATTAAAATTAAAATCTCCGAGTATGATAACTTCACAGTTCATTTCAGAAACTTTTGTTATTGACTCTTCAATTTTGAATTGATATTGAACATTTGTGCTTGGAGGTCGGTAGAATGTTCCAACCATAATGGGTTTAGTCTCAAATAATTTGACTTCAATCCAGAGAGATTCTAATTCCATTTCTTCGAAATCTCTTCTATGATTATACATCAAATTATTTGAAACAAATACACCTACACCCCCTCCTCTTCTATTCCTATCTTTTCTTTCAAATGTATAACCATTAATACCGATTTCAGACTCAAGCACAGTTTCATCTAGATGAGTCTCAGATATTGTAAATAAATCAACAGTTCCATGTTTGAGCAAATCCCTCAAATAGTCAATTTTACCTAACTTCAAATATTGAGGTGTGCTATATTAAGCCCCCTTTGTTTTGTAAAAAAATAATCAACTTCACTACCTGAATCAGTTTCATCTATTACTTCAAATGATTCTTGAACAGATTTGGTACCCCTCCGAGTCTTTTTTTACCTTCGCTATTCCCAAGTCCATTATCGCTTTCCAAGTATTAATAGGCAGGCGTTGGTACTTCGTAACGTGCTAGGGGGAGTTCAGTCCATGAAGAGCAATGGGGGTGTAACAAATTCGATTGAAAGTGGGGTGTAAAGTATCAGGTATCTCATCTGTGTCCCGCATACTGTTGCCATGGCGATAAGTGACGGACGAACTCCGAGGTCCTGGATTGGGGTGAACGTCTCCTGCACGTAGAAGTAGCTGAAAAGTAGCTTCCGAGTTCTGGATCCATATTTACAAGCATATCGACTGAGGTACCTGCAACTATTTCTGAACTGGAATATTAATGATGGCTGCAAGAATGCATGAGTTGATCCCAAGAAAAGAAGTAGTACCACAACAAAAGGGAAAGTTGGAGTGTATTCCATACTTGATGACAGAGCCTAATTTCCAAGACAAAAGGCCGGTTAACATCTGCACAAAGATCCAATAAACAGAATCCAAGTGTGAAAGAAATCTCCATACCACTGTGTCGTAAGCATAGTAAAACACGTTGCACACAACATATAGGGCCGGTGAAAATGGTCTTCATTTTGTAGAAGGTTCAGTAATCAATCCAAATCGAGAATCTCCATCTTCTGAGATAATCTTAACTCATCTAAAGTTATACAGGTATCCATGTTGTTCCAGGAAACAAATACTTCAGTTGGTTGTAAAAAATAACACCAAAAGTTCAGAATAAACAACAAAAAATACAAAAGAAATTCGGGAGCACACTGAGGAGCTGTCTTGACGCTCACTCGGCTCACCAAAAAAAAAAAAAAAAAAAATAGACTATACTGTTATATTACTAGGCAAGGAAGTTCCAGATTGCATACGCAATTAGGTATTTCTGCTTATTTAATGAGCTATAACTTTTGACGTACATATTCTGAAATTGAAATTAGGCTATGTTAAAATTTTGATATTTTATAGTTCACACTGTGAAATATTTTCCACAGAGTGGCCACACTGTGAATTATTTCATAGTTCACACTGTGAAAAGTATGTCGTAAGGTATTCACACTGTGAAAATCTGTTTATCACAGTGTGGAATATTTTTCACGGTTTGGCCACACTGTGAACGGGTACATTCACACTGTGAAATCGATTTTCACAATGTGAACAATGTGTGGTTTTCCACATTGTGGCGGTGTCCACACTGTGAAAACATCCTGTTCACAGTGTGGCCTGTGTTTTCACACTGTGTTCACAGTGTGAATGAGTGTGTTCTTTCCAGCAGAAAACCACCGTCTGTTGATGCCCTTGTCAACACTAACTTATTTTTGTCCGCCAATGTTTTTCGTTCAATAGAAATTGTATCTCTCTCTTCTCTCTCTCTCTGTCTGAGAAAGAGAAAAAAGGATGAGGGGGTGATGTATTCTACACCTACCTTGTAATCTCTTGTCACCATTGATCTTGAAAGAATCTTGAAAGACTGTGGCAACGGGGGTTTGTGGTGTCCGAGCGGCACGTCTTCTCCTCCTCCGTCTAAAATTTGGGCAAACGAATAAACTAATTATATATTATACATACAATCATTTTGACTCCTGAAAAGAAAAGATGGGGGCGTATCAGATGCTAATAAAGCATGTGTATGCTTGTAAGTAAGCAACCAGGGGACCGACGGCTTTAAGTCCTCTCCGAGGGACTTGGTAATGAGGATTAATGCCTTATATACCAAAGGGCATTATATAGCGCATTCACTTGGTTTCGAACCCGGGTCTTCCCAGTGATGAGCACTGAGCCATGGCGCTTCCAATATTATTATTATTATTAATTGTCATCATTATTATTATTAGTAGTAGTATTAGTATCATTATTATTATTATTATTATTATTATTATTATTATTATTATTATTATTATTCTCATTCTCATTTCAAAAGTCAATCCCTGCAGAATAATCATGGAAATTATAATATTCATCATAAAATAAACCCGGTACTATCCATATGAAATAAATAATGACAATTACTTTTCTGGTCCCTGCATTGGACTATTATCGCGTGCAAGTTTATTTTAAAACCGAAAACGAAACTTGAAATAAAATAAAAGCTGTTTATACGACAGACAAATGACATCAGAAATATTACAAGAGAGTTATCATTAAATTCTTTCACAAGACCTTTTACGGGAATCTTTATCATGTTTGTCAGCCTATATATCGTGTTTTCCTTTTTTCCAATCGGCAGATTAGAAGCACTTAAACGTACAGGCCAACATTTTCCTTGTTTTATTATTAATGTATTCATTTTTAACCAGTACCTTGCAGTATAACAACTAAATCAAAGCTGGAAATCCTGGAAATTCTGAAATAACCGCAATGTTACTAAACGTTTCTTGGTAATTATACAAAGTACATCTTAGCCACTACAGATGACATTTGATTTTATCGATAAGTCAAAGTACTGCATGAGCATAACGGTGCTTCGAAGCTATGAATATGTTTTCGTAAATCTATTGATTAATAAATTAATTGATTAATAATGAAAATAATGATATCGATGATAATAATAATAATAATAATAATAAAAATAATAATAATGATAATGATAATGAAAATAATAATGATGATGCTGCTGATAATTAGAACAATACTACAACAACTACTACTACTACTACTAATGATAATAATAATAACAGTAATAATAATAATAATAATAATAATAATAATAATGATTGTAATAATATAAGTTTTCCCGGCTATTTTCGCACTTTTGTCAGTCAATTTAATTAAACTTTTATTCAATTTAGCAAAAAACATCGTTTACCGAATCTTCTGTCATTCAAAAGTGTATTTAAGTCATTCAATTTAGCGTTTTGCGCAAGGGATTCCGCTTTTGTATCATTCAAATTCACGCATACAAATTAGCATGTAAGAATTATTCAAATTCAAAGCTTTACTGCTAGGAATCATTGCCCTATTTTTGTTCTTTGTTTAGGAATGCTAATGTTTCTTTGATTTATTCAAATATGCAAATTGGTAGAGATTCTATTCAAACTTATGTACATATTATGAGGTCAATGAGTATGAGCTTATAAATGACGTTCAACCATTTAATTAAAAAATAAAACCGTATACCGGTATACTTACATCACTACACAGCATGTCAAGAAGAGGGAAACGAAACCAAGTATAACTGACAGGATCGCTACAAGAAAAAATAACAGAAGAAGAAGAAGAAGAAAGGAATATAGAAAAATAAAATTAATGGAAAATTTGATTAATTTCTTCATAATAAAATGAGAAAGATGAAGAAAATTGGGAGTGTATACCTAGGTTCAAGATTCGGTGCGGATATATAGTAATAGGTAACTATATTACAATGTTAGGCAGTGGAACTGGAGGCAAGAGGGACACAATGCCCCTCCCCCCCCAAAAAAAAAAAAAAAAAAAAATGCCCAAAAATGCCTATAATCTAAACCAAGTACAATATTTTCTGAAAGTATACCCCCAAATCGCTCCCTACGCTCGCTCTTATAGTATCAAGCCGATGGCATTATTATGTTGATATCGATGTACATGTAATCATAAAGAAAAACGACAGGGTTAAATGTACGAATTCAAATATCATTCGACATTCCCCCCCGAAATTAAGTTGTCATTTTTCATTATATCGTTGTTGATAAATGCACATCCAAGAACTTCAGCATTAGAAAAAACGTCTTTAAAATTCTTTGCTCGCTCCCCTGATAGCAGAAAGTGTTAAAAATGACGTGATATTTACGTCGTGGTTTTCGTCTTTTTTACGTCCTGTAATTACGTCAATAAGACGACAACTTGCACCAACGCAAGACGTCAAGAGCACGTCTTATTTTGACGTCATCTCTACGTCTTGTACACTGTAAAAACTAAAGTGCTACTTTTAGGGGCATGTATAGTGACTGCACCTGAAATGCTGTTTATAGCACTTGTAGTGTGCTAATTTACCAGCAAAAAAAAAAATGTGACCGTGGCGAGCCTCGAACCAGGTTCCGCTGATTGAGAGGCGCTGACGTTACCGATGGACTAACGAATGCTTCTTGCAATCCAGTTTAGTCATGGGAGTCAAGTAGATAACATGAACTATGTGGTGTCGTAAATTCACTATGTAACAATATGATCTGCTCTAAATCGTACAATGTGAGTTATAGTCTAGCGGTAATGCCAGCAATTCTCGATCAGCGGACCCTGGTTCGAAGCTCGCCCAAATCATTTTTTTTATGAATGTTTAGCAGTTTAAAGGAGAATTACGCTCAAAAATAAAGACGATAGTATTCAAAGGTGTTATTTATTCCTACTTGTTAGACTATATGGCTTCGCGTCAAAATATACGAGATCGATACGAATCAAATTTTTCTGAGCAAAATTTACCATCTGCTAGCAATATGTATCGTCTGCTAGCAGCACATGGGGGCTGCCATTTTGTTTATGTGTACAAGAAGATTTTCTTAATCCAAATGCTCAATTGCCTTTTTCAAAATTAAAAACCCATTTGAGATTAAAAATATAGAATAGATATGTCAATTTATTTTTAAACTGAAGATTTCCTTATATATTTCTGTTGAAAATCGATATTCGCTTAATAGAAATCTATTTTCTCGATACTGGACGTATGGGACGGAGCAAATTAATTCAAATTTTATGGATGCTTCTTCCCTGAGCATCTATAGCGGCAAACTATGCATTCACCTGCTTTCGGATAATGGACTTGAAAAGTCAGAATGCATGCTGCATATATTATGTTCTGCTCTGTTTGGCAAACCCAAGAAAATAGATTTTTGTTAAGCAAAACCAGGCAATTTAAAAGTATCATTATAAAGATTTATTTTTTATAATACATGTAAACACCCACTTGAAGAAGAAAATCAATTTAGGATTTGGATTCAAAATATCTTCCTGACTGGAACATTTCTCAATGGTTCAAGTACAACTCCAAATCAGCAAGAAAATGGCAGCCCCCATGTAAATGAGTAGGAGACGATACCGGGTGTTGGAATATCTTTATTTATACCCTTTTCTGATATCTTATTAGAAAATGATTTAGGCCAATAAGTAGGAATATATTACACCTTCCAATATAAGTAAATTTGTAATCAGGGCTTAATTCTCCTTTAAGGAGCCGGTCCAGCTCCCGTGAAAGTGCTGAAATAGCACGCTGTGTGCATTCAATAGCACTCTGAGTGCAGTCCCTCAAAAAGTGCTATATACAGCACTTCAGTTTTTACAGTGTACAGATGACGTCAAAATAAGACGTCCTCTTGACGTCTTGCGTTGGTGCAAGTTGTCGTCTCATTGACGTAATTACAGGACGTAAAAAAGACGAAAACCACGACGTAAATATCACGTAATTTTTAACACTTTCTGCTATCAGGGTCGCTCATTAATCATTAGGCCATTACACACAACTACTAATTGGGGAAGCTGAAGCAGTGTCTAGACCCACAATAAAAATGAAGAAGATGGTGCTTGATAATGCATTAATAATATTGGACTGTAGGATAATACCGATGTTACAAAGTGATTCCCATTTTTCGCTTTATGTAGGTGCCCCCTTTTTCCCCCTAAGTGCCCTTTTTTTGCTAGTGCCCCACCCCTTTGAAAGACGCTCCCCGCCTCTGCCCTAGATACGCCACTGTATATGAGATAAGATAACAAATGCAGACTAAATCGCTGCTCTAATCTGTGAGTTGACGGTTTCCCCAAAGAATATATATTAGTAGATTTCGGGGTGCTGCAGCTAGGCGTATGGGCACATTTTTGTAATTGGGGCTTACGCCTCTTGCCCGAATATCAAATTTCCACTTTTTAAATTTTGCTGGCGAGCGAAAAAAACACACATTTCATTATAGTAAAATTGTTGATTCTTCACAAAAATAATAGACAAGATATCCAAATTACTCGGGCATCTTGCTGCCCAAATACGAGGATATTCGACCTTCTCGCTTAATAAAGATCCTCAGGTTAGGGGCCATAGTCCCCTAGTGTCTTGTATATGGCTGCACCCCCTACCCACCCGACTCTTTCGTATGTGGACATTTTGGGCGGAATTTAGGCTATCGCTGGGACAGGGTTATTCTCTTACCGGGTTATAAACTTTCCAGCGAGCAAGGGAAGTGAGCGAGCATTATTTGGGGACTTTCTTTGCTGCTGACAGCCGTCTTTAGGAAATGCTTTTTATCTATTTATCAAAAACGCACAATCATGCAAACTGATTTCAGTTAACCATAAATCTGCACTAAAGATTTCATATGTCTATCATTCGGCATCAATGATTCCATCCAGGCCTACCCATTAATTGGCATCAGTGGCGTATCTGGACCTTGGAGTCAGGCGGGGCAAAACACATGAACCAGTGGCGATCCATGTAGGCTATTTTTCATCAAGATATTTATTTTTCTGGGCTCTATATTGGGTGGACCTGCAGTGGTGGACGTTCTTTCAAACATCTAGGCCTAAATTATATTTTATGATTCTGATTATAGTATTCAATATGAGTATATTATATTCGCGAGCGAGCGAAAATTTGGGCTACGTCTCCCTTTTGGATAGTGTTCTACAGCTACATATATAGTGAACTATTTTGTTCCCTTTTCTGTTACTGAAATCGAAGATTGTATGCAATTAATGCTCTTATGGCAGTGACATAAGTATCATACTCCCCACATAATGATAGGCCTATAAATAATGATAGTAACGAAGATACGTACAGCATAACTATTTACATACTTAGTAGCGTTATGATCGCTCCATGATAAAGAGGCAAGGGGGCTTTATCGCAGGTTGGTACAGACCCCACCCATGAGTACGTTGAGTCGTAATTCTCCAAGCACTCGAGATTAAAATCGCCATTGACCTTGTATCCATCATAGCAGTAGAACTTGGGTTCGCAATCCCAACCTCGATGATAACACCTTTCATCATATTCATGATATTTGTAGAACAGTGCGATACCTCCGTGAGGAATAGACATGGTTGGTTCTCCGCAGGGGCCGTAGTAATCAGGTTCATCGAGAACTAAATGAAAAGAAAATAAAAGGACAAAATGAAAAGAAGGGGAAGAAGAAGAAGAAGAAGAAGAAGAAGAAGAAGAAGAAGAAGAAAGAAGAAGAAAGAAGAAGAAGAAGAAGAAGAAAAAGAACAACAACAACAACAATAACAACAACAAGAAGAAAGAGAAAGAAAACAAAGTTTCCTAGTAACCATCTTTTCATATATTGTATCCAAATATCTTGAACCTTCCCAAGTTTAGTGCTAATTGTAATGGAGGGTGAGAATCGAAAAAAGTTCCATCAAAAACAAATCCCAATCGTGTGTGCCCGACGGAAAGAGCGGAATAGAGAGAGAGAGAGAGGGAGATTTTGTGAACACATTAAACATTCTGTCTGTCACTGTAATGTTGAGTTTGTTTGCAAACAATAAGGCTCCGCCTGTTAGAAAAAAACAAATTAGATAAAAAAATTAATAAAATCTACACCAATTTCATCTTCACTTCATAAATGATATTTTTCATTCTTAACACATGGTCAGCGTCTTAATAAGCATAGAGATGAAGGAGAAGGAGGGGGAGAAGAAGAGGAATCATTAATAAAAATTTCAATTCAATCCCAATTTATTTTTTTCCATATCCGATGAAACAACTTTAATGAACATACAACAGTTCAAGATTACAGAGGAATTCTGCATCAATAAGATTGCAATAGAAAGCCGAATTGCAACAAATACAATATACATGAAGTACAAATATCAAAATGTGTGTGTGTGTGGGGGGGGGGGGGGGGCAGAGAGCAAATGTCTATCAGAGGATTGTCCTGGACTAATTAAATTAATAGAACAAGATTCATGAGAATTAAAGAAGAAGCATTAAAAGAAAAAATAGAGAAACCTTACAGGATGACCATTGTCTCTTGTCTCTGACGAGGGCTGGGTTAGCAACTGTCAAATAGACGACGACCATAACTAAAATAGAAATACATCGAACCATGATGATGATCGCAGAAATTCCGTTTGCCTCAAGATCATAAAATCTTGAAGTACACGTCAAAAATCTATTTCCTTTAGCTAAATAGATGTAGCGAGTTAGCCTTCTAAACCAACTGGCACCGAATATTGAGAATCAGAGAAAGATGATTTTCAGAGCAATTTATGATTATGTTCACGACAGGAAAAACCTCTTCCAATTTGTCATTGACTTAAAGAGTTCATTGGTCCTTCTTCAGTTTCATAATTTACATAACAAAGAAATCCATTTCAACTCAGTTTCTGTTCTTGTATGCCAGTGGCGTAATAAGCCAAAAATTTTGAGGGGGCTGTGCATATACCGGGCCCAATTTCTGAATACTTGCGAGCGAGCGAAGAGAGAGAGAGAGAGAGAGAGAGAGCAAAAACCTTTTTAAAATGAAAATGTAATGTTGTCATATATCTGGTATAGTAATTTGAATTTATTTGCTTTCATCCTTTTTTTTTTGGCGTGGGACTTTTGGGGGCTGCCCCCTCCCACACACCAGTACACACCAGTACCAGTGGTGTATGCTTGCAGAATTTGCTCCCTTTCATTTTATATTTTTGCATTCTATTTATACAATTGCATCACCGTCTTCTTGTTGTTGAAGTCACGTATTTTCCTTATCAAAAGCGAAACTATAAGATTCGAAACTGCCTATTCAAAGTCGCAGACAGCTTGTTATTGTTTAAGAGGCGACAGAACTTTTATAAAATAAAGTTTTGGTGATGGGATGGGGTGCATCGTCAAAGGGAACTTTTTGGAATATGGGAGGCATTTACAAAAACATGGTGGCAAAAATGTGATACTGTTGATATACCTTAAGAGATGATGCCCTCTCTGTTGATAAATTACCTATTGTACTTTTGTAGTACCCTGTACGATTACGGGACTATGTACAGGTAGGGAATGTAATACCTATAATTTAATAATAATATAAGTTCTGAATGAAACCCAATGTTGCTTGAATGGACTCCATTCCAGTTAAATGCACTCACAAGACGGTAATGAAAGTTAAGCCTGGAAATCTTCAAATCCGCGCAAACTTGGGCAAAGCCGACGATTTTTGACATGCTTCATAAACATGGCCAGTGCTCAGTCATCCATGATCGAGGATTTCACTTGGTTTTAAAGCTATTGGGACTTGAATATGGATTTCCTTTTTATTGACTAACACAGGGACATGTTCTGGCAATATTTAACCTCATTACATTCCTTAGAGAACTGCCCTTTAAAAAATGAATCTTCGCACACCCTTATGGATCAGGGGGCGCGGAGCGTTTTTGATCAATAAAAGGTAGTAATTTAACAAACTTTTAGGCCTTATTATTTTACGTGTATCTTATTGAATTTCTGGATATTTCGTATTGTCTTGTATGTCTCATTAGTCATCGTAATGTTGAATGATTATTCTAAAGCAGACACGAGTTTAAATGTCAAGGTAACTAATATACTTCCTGCAAATGTCAACTTTACTCACCCTTTGCCATTCGTTGAAATTGATGACTCAGAATTCCAGTCATTATTTTGTTCTAAAGACGAATTTGTTGATGCAAATACAAGTAGTAATGCTGGGTACGATGAATATCATGTTGGGAATGATCAGGACGAACATGCCTTCTCCACAAATGCAAGATACTTCTTGACCTCTGAATTCAATGAAATAATTGAACATTCTACAACAGGAAACTTTTGCATGATTCACTTCAATGCAAGAAGTTTATTTCAAAATTTCGATCACATACACAGTTTTCTTTCGAATATCAGATTTTGTTTTTCGGTGATTGGCATATCGGAAACGTGGATTAATTCAACCTCTAATGTTCCCTTCTCAATTGAAGGCTATAAATTCCTGCATGCTGATCGACCTAGTGGCCGCGGCGGTGGAGTCGGTCTATTTGTTCGAGAGGACTTGAAGTACAAATTATGTGATTTCTCACAGCAGTGTGAAGGTGTTGATTCTTTATGCATTGAAATCGAGTGCAAATCAGAAAGAAATGTTGTAGTTGGGATTATATATCGTCAACCAAAATCAAGCATTTCTTCATTTACTTCATATTTTGATACATTAATGAATGATAATTACATAATCAAGAAACGTATTTTCTTCATGGGCTACTTCAATATTGATTTGTCGAAAAAATCTGAAAGCACACAAATTCTTCATTTTGTCAACCAAGTAATCTCATCCGGGTTTTATCCCATTATAGACAGACCAACACGTGTCAATAATAGATCATCTACTATAATCGATAACATATTTACTAATGATTTTAGTCGTTCCCCTCTGTCTGGTGCCTTTTTAACAGATATTTCTGACCATTTTCCAATCTTCCATTTGTCCCATTTTTCAGATTTTTTAATAAATGATAAACAAAAAGCACATACATACAGGAAAATATCTCCTGATGGTCTTAATTCTCTATGTGGTGATCTTTCAATCGTGGACTGGTCAGAGGTGTGTCTCCAGCGCCACCGGAGAGGGCGTACGACATATTTTATGATACATTCGTTAACCTGTATAATAAACACTTACCTATCAGGACAAAACATATCGGTAAACGTCAACGGAATAGAAAACCATGGATTAACCTTGATATTTTGAAACTTATAAGAAAGAAAAATAAATATTATAAGGTATATTTAAACTCCCCAACTAAAGCTCATCATGATAGATATAAAAAGATACGTAATGAAGTTACTTCAACTCTCCGACGAGAGAAGAAAAAATATTATTTATCAAGTTTGAATCTATGAAAACAAATTCAAACAAAACATGGAAACTTATAAACAATATTTTAGGAAAACAGAAAAATAATCTTGATAAAGAAACCACTTTTTTAAATAATGGCTGTTATATTAGTGATCATTTTGAAATTGCAGAAAACTTTAACCAATATTTTGTCAACGTTGGATCAAGTACATGTAATGATTTAAATAAAGACAATTGTAATTCGTTTCATTCTTATATGAATGAACCACTCTCACATACTTTGTTCTTTAAACCAGTTACAAAGAAAGAAATATTAGACATTGGTAAATCACTTAAAGCTAGTAAAAGTAGTGGATTTGATAACATTCATCCATCTGTTGTGAAATATGTCTTGCCTTTATTATAGATCCACTTTTATATATTTTCAACACATCTCTCACAACTGGATTCGTACCTCTAAACTAAAAATAGCCAAAGTTGTTCCCGTTTTTAAAAAGGACAATCCGAATCAATTTACCAACTACCGCCCAATATCAATTTTACCATGGTTCTCCAAAATATTGGAGAAATTAGTTTTTAATAGACTCTACTGTTTTTTACAACACAACAATTTATTATATGACAGTCAATATGGCTTCCGTCAAAATTACTCTACAGAAATGGCAGTTATTGAAATTCATGATAGAATAATTAGTGAACTCAGTGCCGGCAAAGAAGTTATAGGAGTCTTCATGGATCTCTCCAAAGCTTTTGATTCGCTTTCTCATGATATATTACTCAACAAGTTGCAATATTACGGTATAAGAGGGGTGTCTTTTAATTGGTTCAAATCATATTTATTACACAGAGAACAATTTACTGTCTACAACAATGCCCATTCGTCTTTCTTGAAATTAAATTCAGGTGTGCCTCAAGGCTCAATTCTCGGGCCCTTATTATTTTTAATCTATATTAATGATATTGTTAACTCTTGCCGTGAACCTCATTTTATTCTTTATGCCGATGATACGTCACTACTTGCCTCTCATGATAATATTAATATTTTACTTGAAATTTTAAATAGAAATCTTGCCAAAATTTCTGCCTGGTTTAAGTGCAATAGACTTTCTTTGAGTACGAGTAAAACTCAGTGTGTCCATTTTTATAAAAAGAAAGGTGTGCAATATAATCAGACTGACCTATCTCTTAAGGTTGACGTAACCCAATTGAAATTTTATGATTCAGTAAAGTTTTTAGGAGTAATTTTTAACAATAACTTATGTTGGAATGATCACATTACTTCAGTCTCTGTTAAAATATCACGTTTTATTGGAATTCTAAACCGTTTGAAATATGAATTACCTAGTTATATATTATTCACTCTTTACAATTCTTATATTTTGTCCCATTTATTGTAATTCAATATGGGGTAACACATATTCTTCCCATTTACAAAAATTAATTATTTTACAAAAGAAAGCAATACGTATATGTATGAAAACGGACTATAATGCACCAACATCCTTGTTATTTAAATCATTACGAACACTTAAACTTCCAGATATTACTAGGATTCAAATTGCTTCAATAATGCAACGCTACCACACAAATAATCTATCGCCATATTTAATGAACATGTTCTCAATTAACTCTAATATTCACAATTATTTTACCAGATCATGTAATCAATTTCACAGGTGGGCCTTCTCAAATGATAGATCTAAATATTCCATACGACATACAGGCCCCACTTTATGGAATAGTTTGGAATTTAGCAGAATTAATACACAGTTTAATAATACTTTTAAAAGACAATACAAAAAGAAATTACTTAGCAATTATTAATTTATGTTAGGATGACTATATGTATGTTGTGTGTTTATATATTTTGTCCTGTTTTACTTTCTCGGTTTATTGTATTTTAATTTTAGTTTTTGTTTAAATTATTATTACTTGGTACTGTACTTAATTACCGCATCCATGGTAGCAATATTATTTTAATCATCAATCCACGTTGGGCATGTGCGTTCATACAAGCCTTTTCTTGGCTTTTTAGTGCATGCCCCTTTTCCATTCATTTATGTTCAACCATGTAACAACTCTACTTTTTCTATTACTTTTGATTGCTTTGTTCATGTTTTTATTGACATGTTTTAATTCTCCTTTTTATTTGTCTGTATATGACTTTGTTCATTTTTATGAATTGGAAATAAATACTGAATTGAAATTGAATTGAAAGTGGGGGGCTGATTTGATTTCACCCATTATTGACAATTTTCGAACCCTTTTCCCGAGGTTTTATGAAACGTGTCTACTAAAAATTGTGTGTGGGTGGGGGGGGGGGGGGAGGGGGGCTACAGCCCCCCCCCCCCCCCCCCAGTTTCGTGGCCCATGATAATGATTGACTACCGATGAAAAATTAACTTAGCGAAACTATCGTCATCAAAGTAACATAGTCGAGTATATACTCTAAAGCGAAATTTTGCGCCGTGAGATAAATGGCGCAATACCGAAATCGTGGCATTAGATTAAAAAATGTACATTATTATTGTCAGATATCAAGAAGGGACAATATCAGACAAACATCCCTTTGCATTATCGCTGGAGGATCGGTATCTGTATGGGGGGGGGGGGGGGGGGGCTGGTGCGCCGATAAAAGGTTTTGATTCGGATAAACCCGCATTTTTTTTCTGATATTTAGATCCAGGGATTATTTTAGATCTTGCATTGTATTATACACCCTATTCGAGGATTGGTTGGCCCTTTCTTCTTTGCCAAAAAGGAAGAGATAAAGACAAATATTTATACTTTGGAACAAATTACACAATGATGTTTTCATTGAAAGAATAGAAAAAAAAAGACTCTTTGGAGTCGGGGAGGGGGGTGGGGGAGGGGGCTACGTATATGGCTACGGAATGCTTGAAAGCATGAAAATTAATGCAATTTATAGTTGCAACGTTGCAAATAGTTGCAAATACACGTAGTTGCAAATACCGACCGTATTTAGGGCACATTGTAAATAAATTCAGGATAACGTAAGACAGGTCAAGCTCAAGATATGCTTAATATTCTTTTATTTCAAATAAAGTTTATTTAAAGGTACATGTATAAAGCTTTCTTTGCAATTTTTGCATAGCAATAAAATACACAGATTGGAGATGAGGTTAGGTACTAGTTGGTCCAATATATAGCCAGGTACTGGTCAATAAAGGCAAAGACTTGTAATAGTATCAAGACAGATTACTCTCACCTACTTCCGTAGTACATTTTGCAGGCGTAAATTGCTGTGTTAAAAAAGACTCGGAAAAATACGATATATAACACGTGAAAAAAAAACATTTCTTGAACCTTTATTGTCAAAATTGAATTGAATTGAATTGAAAAGGTATATTTTAATATCAATTCTTCGCAGCCAGTGGCTGAATGACGAATGATTTAAAATTCACAATACGTGATTCCATTGAACATTCGTAAAATAAGAATTCAATTTCATACACAAACATAAAAAGAGACAATCTTTACAAATCGTAATAAAAATGAAACTGAAAATGTGCAAAGCTGTTTAAAAAAAACGTTATTTAAAATATACGTTAAATGCTATGGATGATTCCAAACTATGTAATCAACTGAATATAATTAATATATAAACCTAAAAGAAGTGGTTTAATAAATTGTACCAAAGGTTACATTGTACTGACTGAGGCAGACGGCGTGTCATTTGAAAGTAGGTGTTACATTTTGCATTACGCAGGTAATATTTAGTTATATGGTAATTTATGAAATACTCAGACATAAGTTTGGGTGTGGAAATGAGGGGGAACTGATTTTCACATGAATGTAATAAGCAATTCTTAATAAATATACAAGCGTGTATATATATTGCACATCGTAAATTGCCACTTCGGGTATGATACAAAAATAAATGAGAGATGCATGGGGATAAACAAATATGCATCAATTAAATTTGCATTATAAGTTATAGCAACACTAAAAAGAAGTAACCGTTATGTACAGATTAAGATAAAATATTCATGATGTTGGAGACGCGATTAATATTCGAACCCTTGACACTATAGTTCCTTAATATTCAAATGTTGCATTGCTTACAATATAAATATATAACTTATTGTTTTAAAATGCATTTAAAGGAGTTGGTGTATTATACTAAATAACTTGCTAGGTGGGGTCGATAAATGTGAATGAAAGACGGGGGTATTGCAGTCTATTTAAGTTTAAAAGATGATGTTATAAACTCTTAGAAGCAATATATGCCGCATTTGTCTTTATTTGAAAAAGTAAAAATGTGATTTATATGAAATTTAAAGCTCTGAAAAGGTATAATAAAGGCTTGATAAGTCCAGAAAACCCCGCACAAATCCCCGGGAATATGCATGTTTTTGGCCTTCCAACTCCCATAGGTTAACACGGGAAAAGAGGGATTTTGAAATGATTTTAATTCCCTTAGTATTTATTTGAAATATGAAAATCCACATACCATTATTTGTGGGGATTGAAATTTAGTACAAGATTCAACTCTCGATACGTGTAACTACCTCCATGTTAATAACCCTCGAGCAAAAAAAAAACAGGTTAAGGAAATGAAGAGTGCATTAGATTTATGGGATCCATGGAGAATTAAATGTCCAACTAAAAGATGATATACATGGCGACAACTAAACCCTTTTAAACAAAACAGATTAGACTTCTTTTTGATATCTTCAGAACTTTAGATAGTTCACATGCAGGGGTTTTTTCCGGGTTATCGAACGGATCACTCCTTAATTAGACTGAATCTGAGCTTAAAAATAAAGCGAGGTCCCGGTTATTGGAAATTCAAAAATTCTTTGTTAAAAAACGAGGGTTTTGTTTTACAAATTAAGAAAACAATAAAAGAAACTATTTTATCTTACGCAAAAGACACGGTAGATTTTGATAAAAACGATTCGATAGTTGGTGACTGTGAATTTACTATAAATGATCAATTACATTTCGAAACTTTGATGATGATTATAAGGGGAGAAGCTATATCGTATGCTTCCTTTTTAAAGAAATAGGCAACAATATTTAGAAAAGAATATTGAAGAGTTAGAAAGGAAATTGGTCATGAACGATGATAAGACTGCTTTATTAAAGGAAATTAAAGAAATTAGATTAGAACTTGAAACCTTCCGCTCGAAACAGAATGAAGGAATCGCCATGAGATCTTGTATAAAGTGGATGGAGTTGGGGGGAAAAACCCTCAAAATTCTTTTTGAATTTAGAAAAACAAAACAAAGTTAATAGAGAAATACGTGAATTATCTACTGAAAATGGTGATATCATTAATGAACAACATGCATTCCTTAAAGAGGTGTTTAATTTTTATTCGAATCTTTATACAGAAAAAGAAGTAGAAGAAATAAATTTGGAAATTTTATTGAATTATTCCGACATTAAAAAAATTGTTTATGCTATGTTAAAAAATATGAAAAACAATAAATCACCTGGGCAAGATGGCTTTATAGTTAAGTCTTTGAACCATGATTATTTGGTACACTGTCGCTTGGTCTACCACTACTTGGTCTAATTATTAGTTCGTCGAACTCCACGTGGTCTAACTTCATTTTGTCTACAACCAGTTTGTCTACTTACCATATCGTCTAATTTCCATTTGGCCTAATAACCAATTCGTCTAATACCCAGTTTGGCTAACCCCATTTAGTCTAAAAACCCATTTGGGCTAATTTTCACTTCGTCTAATTCCGAATAGTCTAACAGTTATTTTGTCTACAAGCCACATAGTCTAATATCCATTTGGGCTACACCTACTTTGGCTAATACCATATGGTCTACCTATCATTTGGTCCAATTCCATTTAGTCTAATAACCAGTTGGGCTACTTATCATTTAATCTGTCATATGGTCTAGTGACCATTTGGTCTAATATCCAATTCGTATAATAACCAGTTAGGCTACTTATCTTTTGGTCTAATTTCATATAGTCTAATGACCATTTGGTCTAATTACTATTTATTCTTCTGGCAATTTAGTAGCAAGTTCGAGAAAGGAAATTTTAAAACAAATGAAAATTCAAAGAAGTCATCTACGTAAATGTGCATTAAAAGAGTTATTCACCTTGCTGTTGCTTATATCAAGACCAATATCCCTACATTTTATATATTAATTATTTAATTTATTAAAATCAATTATTTAGTATTATTTTTTAGTAATCAAAACATTCATAGGTCCCCTCTTCCTTTCATGACTTAAGTAGAAGAACGTGATTTTATATTGCACTTCAAATTATGTTTGTTGGGTTGATAATCTGTTAATATTCATGTTTCTTATTTGATATCCGATTGGTGGCGTAGCTAGGATTTTTTACAAGAGGGGCAAATTCTGCTTGAAGGGAGACCCGTATTTTCTTCTTCTCGCCAGCCCTCCGAAACTGTGTCCCCAGGTCTCGCTAAGTTCCTACTCAAAGGTGTCACACTGTTGTCATATCAAGAACTAAATATTCTGCCATTAAGCTTCTCTGATTCTTTTGAGCTATGCAAACTGCTATTTTCAGGGGCGGCGTTACAGGGGGGCAGGGGCGGTTGCCCCCTATGATATTTCAAGTGACCAAAAATAGAGATAGAGAGATCGAGAGAGAATAAAAACGAAAAAGAGAAGGAGAAGAAGGAAGAAAAAGAAAGAAAGGTATGCAACTATACTACTATTATTATTATCATCATTATTATTATAATAATTATTAGAATTATTATTATTATTATTATTTGTTGATCTAAAACGTAAATCAACTCGCTAGTTGGCAGGGGGCACAATGCCCCCCCCCCCCACCTTTCCAAGCACCCAAAAATTGTCTCCTGCTACCCACAAAATGCCACTCTTTATACTTCTTCACTGCCTTCTTTTTCTTCTTTTAAGGCAGTGGCGTATCTAGGTATTATGACGCCCTGGGCAAACAGTAAATTTGCGCCACCTAGTCGAGTCAAATTATGATACGCGAGGAAGCGAAGCAACCGAGCAGCAATATTTTTTATATTCATTGTTTTTTTTACCCTCCCACAGGGTTCCTTTATTCATCATCAACATATCAATTTTTACAAAAGATCGTGTATATATATGTTCTTTTTCCATGATTTGTACTGTAAATACTTAAACAATAGAATATACCATAATATAACAAAATATGCAGTCGCACAGCGGTGTATTGGATAGTTTGACAAAATATACGTTGTGTACAATAATATATTACGTACAAAACAGGCAAAGAGAACATTCAGAAACATTGGAAGAAATTAAACCATTTTTTTTCTCAAGCTTATCTTCTTTAAGATTTATCTTTGATATATACTTTTCCATATCATAATATGTTTTGATAGCTGTCTAAACTTTTTCAAACCTTGGTAATTGACTTTTACATTTAGCTGAAAATATTTCTTTTCTTACAACGATTGAGATACAGTTAAAAGCGTTATTTATATGACTTCCATTCAATCCAAACAATTTATTTTGGTGTGTGAGTTTAACTTTTATATTGGTTTTACTCAATAAACAAGCCCGGTATACAAGGCATATTACAGATATCGGTATTTTTTTTTTTTTACTTCAGCTCAGGAAAGAGTCGAGACAGGACAGCACCCCCCCCCCGGCCCCCTAGGCCCTTTCAAAAAGCTCTGTCCACAACCTGTCCAGGGATGGCCAACAAAATGACGTATAGTGTTGTTGGTCAATGCGTAGACGAAAAGGAAATAGCCCAACAGGCAATTAGCCTTAGTGATAATTAGACAAAGTGATGTTTAGACAAATTGGCATTTAGACCAACTGACAATTAGACTAAATGGAAAATGGACTAAATGAAAGTTATACCAACTGCACATTAGACCATATAAATGCTATGTAGACCAAATGGATACTAGACCAAGTGGATTTTTAGACGAAATGCCTGTAGACCAACTAGTTTTAGACTGACTGGGAATTAGACAAACTGACATTAGACGAACTGGTAGTAGACCAAGTGATAATTAGCCCAAGTAGTCATTAGACCTTCTGGTTATTAGACCAAGTGCAAATTAGACCAAATGAAGAGTGGACCAAAAGGGTTTAGCCCGATTGAAGGTAGCCCATCTGGAAATTAGACCAAGTGGTTTTAGCCCAAGCGTGCAAAAACCGCTTATTTTACATGGCACTTAGGCCTATCACAATCGCAAAAATTGGGGACTATAACTTTGATTCCGAAAGGGAACAAGTCTCGAGATTTGCTTAAAAACTGGCGCCTTATTTCCTTGCTAAACGTTATTTATAAACTGGCATCCGGTTTTTTTTCTTACTTGATACATGAAAATCAAAAGGCGTTTATAAAGGGTCGTTTCATAGGGGAAAATATACGTTTATTATATGACACATTACTTTACACTGAAATAAATGATATAGCAGGCATGCTACTTGTTATTGACTTTGAAAATGCATTCGACTCTGTGTCTCACAAATTCCTCTATACAGTTTTGGATTTCTTTAAATTTGGCCCATCTTTAAAGAAATGGATTAAGTTGTTTTATGAAAATGCTTCCTCGTGTGTCTTAGTTAACGGACATTGTATACAGATAGATTTTTAATAGGACGAGGGTGTCGCCAGGGAGATCCTTTGACTCCTTACCTGTTTTTGTTAGTGAGTGAAATACTTGGTATCCTATAATGCGTCACTCAAATTCTTTAGTTGGATTGCATATGAATGGGAAAACACTCAAACTGTTGCGATATGCAGATGATACCCTTTTGACACTTAATGGTACCAGGCAAGATTTACAGTGTGCTCTCGAAATACTTAATGACTTTAGAAAGATGTCCAATCTTAAAATTAACGTGACAAAAACGCACGTTATATGGATCGGGAAGAACAGGTCTCTTAAAACAGAAATTTTACATGAATACAAATTGAACTGGATATCTGAAGGTTATTTTAGGTACCTAGGTATAGACTTTTCAATACATTTATTACAGATGGTTGAATATAATTGTAAAAAGATAAAAGAAATTAAAAATCAAACGAACCCATGGTTGAAAAGATCATTGACCCCCTTATAGGACGAGTAACCATAATTAAATCGTTATTTATACCCAAATTAAACTTCTTGTTTCTATCACTTCCAGAACCAAATCCACAAATTATTAAAGAGGTAAATCTATGTTTTTACTCGTTTATATGGGGTAATAAACCTGATAAAATAAGAAGAAAACAAATGTGTCAGTTATATAAGGATGGTGGAATTAAAATGACTGATATTTCTATACATATCAAATCTCTTAAGATATCATGGGTCAGAAGATTTATTGGTGACTCATCTGATAGCAACTTTACTTATCATATGTTTCTCTCGTTTTTTTCCTCCATAATATTCTCTCCAATTATATAGGGGGTCCGAACATTACAAACGATTAGCTACTGTCACGCTTAATCCATTTTGGAAAGAGGTGCTTTTCGCCTTTTCAGATTTGGTTGAACTCACTGTAGATACTATTGCATGTCAATCTCTCTGGAATAATCACAGGATAAAAGTGAATAATTTTCAATACATTTTGAATCTTGGAGTGTGAAAGAAATACGTTTCATCAATGATATTTTGAAAACAAATGGTACATTTCTATCGTATTTTGAACTTCAACATAAATTCAATATACAAATAAATTTCCTTCAATACTATGGGCTGTGCAATGCTATTCGGTCTGCTTTTAAAAAGAGTGTTATACCAAAGTTGATGGAACCTACATGTTTTATACCTGAAGCATTATTTCTTATATTGAAAATGAACAATGGGTGTTCACATAATACCAGTCGTTTTTAAAACATAACGTTAAAGAATGTATCAGCCTTACAAAATGGAAACAGGATTTAGAACTCAAAGATAAAGCACTGGAATTCATATTGTTTGACTCCTTTTCAATCAACTATTGATATAAATATGAGGTGGTTTCAGTTTAAGATTTTAAACAGAATACTTAACGTGAAAGATTCATTGTTAAAATTCCAATTAGTTACTGATAAGAAATGTACATTTTGTAACAGCAGTGAATAGACTATTGCTCATATTTTTTGTTACTGTCCACATTCAAATGTAATATGGTCAAAACTTGAGGAATGGTTGTTCCGTATAAGAGTGATATCAAGCTTAAACTCACAAAGCAGAATAAATTATTTGATGTCAAAACGATGCTTTTATTTGTATTTTAATTATTGTAAGAAAAGAAATTTATTTAGCTAAATGGAAAAATCACATACAACTGTTTGAAAAAATTATGTCAGCTGTTAAATCTTATTATGATATGGAAAGTTATATAGCAAAAACAAGTCTTAAAGAAAAAAAATTTTATGAAAAAAATGGTTTCATTTTACCAATTGTTTTTGAATGTTTTTGTTTAAATTTTGTTTGTTTGATTGTGATATACACGTATTTAAGATTACTATTTATATTTTCTAAGTCCTATCTTATATGTCACAGTGAGACCGATATTATTTTGTTATGTTTTTATGTTTGAATATTTGACAATGTCATGGAATAGTGCATGTATCGATTTTCTGTGAAATGAATGTTTATACACAATAAAGGAGCCCTGTGGAAGGGTATATATATATATATATATATATATATATATAGATTATTTGAAATTATTAAAAATGTAATTTACATGAAATGTAAAGCTCTGACAGGGTATAATTAAGGCTCGATGAGTCCAATAAACCCCGCACAAATCCCCGGGAATATGCATACTTTTGACCAAAAAAAAAAAATAATTTGCTATACTACACATGAATTCCGAAATTTGTTATTGATGACGATCACGTGAGATCGACGACATCCATTGAGATCGTGCACTAGCAAACGACCATGTATAGCAGACGTACGTCCGCCCGAAGGCAAGCCCAGCCTAGCCAGTACTACTAATATTGGAAGAAACGCTAACTAAATTCCAGTTCACTATTATATTTCTAATGTACCAGAGGCAAAATTCAATGTGTTAAATTCATAAATTCATATAATCAATTTTCTATCACTGCATTAGACCTAGCCAAATGACTGATGTTAGATCATGCAAGCAGCATGGAACAGCTGAGTTGAATAGGTGTCTAGCACTAGCTATAGGCTATAGGTCTACCCCTCTAGATCTCGATCGAGGTGGTGGCGTTGCCGATGGAACTATGTCAGTTTGCCAAAGGCGTTCTCCTCAAACTTGGCTCATCAAGGCTTTTTGCTTGCTGATCGTCCATTACTTTCGCTTCAGCCAACGAGACCGACAGCCCCGAGAGACCGACAATGTAGTGGGAGGGGGGCTTCTGAACCCTATTGTCTGACAATGACATTCCATGACAGGGGCGAATGCAGGATGTAGTAAAAGGGTGGGGCACAAATGCAGCGCTGTCAACTTTGGGGAACAGCTTGAAGGGAGATTCGTATTTTTTTCTGCTCGCCAGCCCTCCCAAGTCAGTTTGGAGGATGAAGGGGGATTTTTCGCCAGCCCTCCAAAAGTCGCTCAGTGGATGGGTGGGGTATCAGTTTTTATGGGGTCCAGTTTTCCTCCATAATTCTCTGAGAAATAAAAAAAAAAGTTATCAGTTCTAAAATTAAAGGGGGCACAATAAAAAAGGGTCCCAAATTCGCCACTGGACCATGCCCGGACTGTCACATCAGTCTTGCGGGATGAGCCCTTTTACGTCGATCCGGTTTTATTCATATTTTAGGCAAAAAGCCCGCGTATACCTGTAGTTTGTAGTTCAAAAGAATGTATTGCCTATTCCAGGGGGCAGATCCAGGATTTTGTAGAGGAGGGGGCACAGAGCCAGAAAAGTACACAATTAAATAGGCAATTTTTTATTCATTGTGTACTTAAGTTATGCCAGTTGGGTTTCAAAAAGGGGGCCTTGGCCGATTGCCCCCCCCCCCCCTGGATCCACCCCTGCTATTCTGTCATGAATATGAAGAATGAGATTGCATATAGTGTTGGTGGTCGATCTCATTAAATTGAAAGATTGAAGAAAAAATACCAATAGGAGATCATTATTTTGTCCTCATTTCTGTTGGAGTCATTACTACAGATCGGTTATAAGAGAGATTAAGAGAATAAGAGAGTATGAGAAAAAGAAAGGCTGTGAGAGGGGGAGGGAAGGAGAGAGAGAGACCAACGGGGGGGGGGGGGGGGGGGGCAAAATGAATGGGATACTCCTACAAAGATAGAATAGGACTGGTAATAAATAAATTATATCATCAGCTGCTATTGTTAGTTATTAGTTAATTCAATTCAAGGTCGGGAGGCCATTTTTCCCCCTTTTCGTACAGTTGGTAGCCATTAGTCCCTATTGCGCAGGTGAGGGCTTCGGAGCAAGCTCCTATAATGTTTTCTTCGCCTGTCGTCTCAAACCGCTACAGCAGAATATTTCAAATAACTGACCGTAAGTTATTTATATTCGTGGCGTATCCAGGAATGCAGGGGGGGGGGGAGGCTCACGCCTGACGAACAAAAAGAAATCATCAGATGCATTCTATTCTGAATTTTCGGACAAGGAAGGAAAAAAAAGTTAGCACATTTTTCATGTTCCTTCTGTGCCGGGGCGGGGGTGGGGCCACACATTTCCTTTCATTCGATGTGTAACTAAGATAATGTCAGATTTGGTTTTGGCTGGCACGTAGGGGCACCAGGGGCCCGTTTCACGACGCCAGCTCCATGACAGTCATATCTTTGTCGGCGCCTCACCGGAGATGTCCGCTTGCCGACAAACTGTTTCACAAAGCAATGACAGACAAGCTATCGATACCGCAAGTTCAAGAATATAGTCTTTCTCATGATCCTCTAGACTTATTCCAGAAAATTTAAATTACGTTTTGGGGCTTAAATGGTTGGTTATGATTGAAACATGCATGAATTTCCCATTAAAATGTTTTACAAAATTAGTAGACCAATTATACCGCATCTTTTCCGCTTTTAGTCTTTTTAGAAAAATTGAATAAAAGAAAATCGCAGTATTCATGTTTTTGCTACCGGTAAATTGAACGTTGGTTGAAGGACACCATAATGTGATAGTTTAGCGATAAGAACTCATTTTAATAAATTGACATTAAGTTTTTACAAGAATATTACTCCTAATAGCTTCTTATTGGAATAATCATGCAAATTATTAAAGCAATTAATAGAATATTTGTTATGATTATTTCGATAAGCATATTTATACTAAAGTTGTAACTATAGTAATTTCTATTACGTTCATGAAACGTAAGATGGGTATGGAAGTAAAAGACTATTAATATGCTATGGAGAACGATGTGTGGCAACTTTCAAACTGATAATATTTATCTCGCTATATTTATAAAATTGTGATTTCATTCGTTTCGTACCCCCGAGGGAGGTGCATCCATCAATATCATTCCCGCAATTTGGTTTAATCTTTTCAAAATATATTTTCCCCCTGAAATGTAGATTGATAGATAGAGAGAGAGAGAGAGAGAGGGGTAGGCCTAATATATGACAGTGACAACCATGTCCGTGATTTTATCATTCGCTTCAAATTAATATTTGCTGGTAATGTAATGTACAATGCATTCTCTCCTCTCTCCGTCCACCCCTCCTGTTTTTCACTTTCACTCTCTCTCTCTCTCTCTCTCTCTCTCCCACACTCTCTCTGTCCCTTTCTCCCTTCTCCTTTTGCTCTCCGGGCCGGAAGGGGTTCACTAACACCTTTCTAAGTGAGAAAAATTATCGGATTGTGATTAGTCAAAAAACAAAGTTTGGTTGTTAGTGAACCCCGTCTGGCTCATCTGCCCCATTCTCATTCTCTCAATTACTATTTAGTATAAGTCTGACACTCATAATCACTTGCAAGCAGGTACGAGTTTACATAATGCCTCAAGTAAGTCTGATATGTCATCTTTTCGTATTTTATTCATTTCTGTTCTTTCTTCAATTCCCAAGTCTCTTTCTCGGCCAATAATCTTTCTTCTTCGATGAAGCGCTTTCCTTTCTCTTCAACCAACCTCTCCTTTTCAATCGCCTTGCGTTCCTTCTCAATCGACACACGCTCTCTCTTCATTAGAAGACGCTCCTCTTCTTTCGACAGCCTTTTTCTTTCAACGGCCAAACGGTTCTTTTCTTCGGCAAGTCGTTCTTTACTGTCTTATACCTGAAATAAATAAGTGAAACATATAAATGTGATAAAGAGACGGTGAAGAGAGGGAGAGAGAGAGGGGAGACTCGAGAACCTGAACTTAGAGGTGAGGGAGGGAGAGAGAGAGAGAGGGGGAGGGGGGGGGGGGGAGTTAGCTGAAAGAGAGCTAGAATAAGAGGATGCCGTTGGGTGGACAGAGATGTATGAAAGACTGAGAAAAGCTAAGAGCTGTCAAATGAAATGGAGAAGATAAACAGAGATATATATAGGGGGAAGAGAAGCAGAAAGAGACAGACTGCAGTGAATGTTTAAATGATACTAATCATGCCCCACCCAAGTAACTGATCAAAATATATTTAAAAGTGATTTTTGGAAAAAGGTTTAGATCGAACCTTAACTAGTGTACATACGAGTAAACGATGAGCTAAGAATTAATATTATTACTTGAAACTACACATTTTGCATCTCATAGAATCGCCACTAATGAACTGTGGAGGCGCTTTCCAACGAATAAAAAAGATAAGACAACTCCAGAGCAGCGACAACTCTCTTGTCGGCGAGCTTGTCGCTCATCTTGGCAAAGACGGTGTTGTGAAACACCTCGCGGACAAGTAGAGGGATAGCGCATGAGTTGTCGCCGTGCTGGAGTTATGACGCTTTCGTGAAACGGCCCCCTGCATTCCTGGATACGCTACCAATAAAAATAGGAGAATCTTGGATACGCCACTCTAAATCAATTTTTTATATTAATATAAGGAAATGCTCGCACGCAATCTCATTTTATTAAAGCCTTTTCTGCCTTGAATTCTAGCAGAATAAGGCCAATAAATGTACATTTTAGGTCTATACTCCTTATAATTTGCTCAAATCATGGTATCAAATGAAATATTCTATTTAGAAAATTAAAGATAACATTTTATTATTATTTTTTTACTAAGTTCTCGACATTCCCGTCAGATATCGCAGTGTTTTCTCATATATAGAGATATGAAGCTTAATATCAGGGAACATTGTTGGACCACCCCCCCCCCCCATCACATAAATATTAATAGAAATTTTCACAGCAAATATCTTTAACAAAAATACAAACATCTCTCCTAGCCCCCCCCCCCCCCCCCCCCTCTCAACTCTCTCTCTCTCTCCTCCCTGGTGCAGTTAGAGTTGATGCTAGATCCTATCTGTTTTGGGACATAAGTTTGTATTTGAAGGGACAATATCAAGAATATGCCATTTACGGCTTTACCAAAAGCGATGTACAAAAAAAGAAGAAAAAAATAAAGAAAATACAAAATACGAACATCTTGGTAAAGACTATAACCTTTCCCTCTCGATCGGCCGATCGACACATGTACCACAATATATACACGTGCTTTATTTCGGGACTAAGCACTCTTCGTATTTAAACTCTTTGATAAAGGTCATGATTGTTTGCTCTTCATCGTTAACGTTGGATGGATGGATCAGATCCGTTGTGGAATCAGCGCTTTTTATCAGAAAATCGAAACAGAGCCTCTCCGATTGCTTTCAACTCAAGCTCAGCGAGTATTATAGAGGGTAGAATAACTGACATTTTACGTTAGGAAATGTAATGCCCCAAAAATGACAGAAGTGGTAAAGCAGCCGAGCTCGAAGTCGAAGCTAGAGGCAGAAAATGCAGATGAGGACACCCCATCGTCAGCCCCGCTCTCCCACCAGGGCCCGGGGACCCCAAGCCTCTTGTACCAGCTCCGTCGTATCGGAGCTGCGGCCAGTATGACAGGTGTCAAGGATGTATTCAAGTGAGTTTGAATTTAATTTACTTCGATCTGACATATTCACCTTAGTTTTAGTCTAAAAAGTAAATGAGCTAATTCAAACTTAAATATTATAAAGTTAGTCTATTTCATTCGGGGATTAGGCTTAGACAAAAAAACCGGTCTGTTTGGAGGAGTTTAAACTTTAAATAGGGTGCGCGCGCCGGTATTCGGTCACTTAAAAAGAAATCGCCGCTAATATGAATACCTATCTCTTTAAATTGACAATCTACCATCAAAAGAACCGCAAAATTGTCCTTTAAATAATTATCAAAATAATTTAAAACATGGAAACTTACCCCAAAAAATATCGCCGACAGAAGAATTAGAAGTTTTCCGCCCAGTATTCGGTCGGCGCCGTCCACAATTCGGTCACGCGATAGTGCGCTGCATCTCGGGAGAGTTATATAACCATTTTTGTCACATTTCTGCGTTTTTAGGCATTTTCTGTGGCTTCTATATATTCATACTTAAATGTATGAGAATTTTTATCCATTAAAATCCACAAATCGAAGCTCTAGGGTCAGAAATAATGCACAAAATGTATTTCTAAAAAGAGCAAAGCGCGTCAGCAAAGCGCAAAGCGCGTCGACGAAGCGCAAAGCGACAAGTTGCACACAAAGCGGGTTGGCGCAAGGCACTCAATGTTGCCTGACCGAATACTGGAAGAGCGCCATCTCACTGGCAGGGGTGAGGTATATATTCTCTTGCTCATCGCTGAGATCGCCATTTGCAAATTCGCTGCGATAGATGGAAGACCCCACTCATAGGTACATTCCTATACTTCGTGTGTATAATGTAGGCAGTCATACACCTCATCTTTTTAAAACACCACTGCACAAAAGTCACCAATATTCACTCAAAATCGGCATTTAATTTTCAAAAACCGACCCCAAAATATCCAAGAAATACAATAAATTCAACTCACCAATGTTGGAAAAGATATTTACAATGAAATCCGCAATTTACTGTTGATTCTCGCGAAACGAGCTATCGGAGTCATTGTGTACATTTCCTGGTCGCCGCGGGCGCTGACATCTCCCCAAAAGAGTTTTGTCCTCAAAAATTCGGTCCCTATGGCGTACACGGAAAAGTTCCGATTTTCTGTGTGCGCGATCGTAAAGATCGATGTGCCCTTGCGATCCCGAGTTTCTTCGTGGACAAAAATTATATTGGCCGATTTTAGTCTAAGACATCGGCAGTTTGTAAACAACACGCGATTGCGAAACAAATCGGCGGGGATTTCTCCGGTTTTGGACAAGATTTTGACTTTGGATTTTGCTGTAAATATCAAAAGTTCTTCCTAACGGCCATTTGAGGTAGGAGTGAGATTTTTAAGGGCTGAATTTGAAAGCAAGTATTTAAAATATTTATCTTATTTTCCCCCCCATACCTTTAGTACATGCGACAGAAAATACCAACTATTTTACAGAAATGTACCCGGGAGTGGAAGACCCGGAAGCTCCTCTTCACACACATACTAAATTCATTGCAACTGCACACATAGTTATTTCACCATAGGCGTCTACATATGGCTATGCGTGTTAACTCACGCGCTAACGGAACCCGGAAGTGCGGAAACTTGGGTAACACTTACCAGTTTCGAGGGTATTTGGAGATCTTTTCCAGGGCGTCCGACCTGAATTGCTTTCAACATTAGAGGTACCTTGTTCATGTGTCTGTTATGTATAGGTTTCGAGCCTCAAAAATTATTCATGAGTTCTTCACAGCTGTTCAAAGAGCTGCGTGACCGAATTCTGGAATATGACCGAATACCGGGCCGCGCACCCTATATAACATTTTCTGACTTTAGACTCGACAATAATTAGAGGTTCTCCTCCAAGACAGACGGAAGCCTACCATAGTTAGGCACGCTCACATATTTTTTAATGCTCATGAAAATCTAGTGAAACTTACCTTAAATTGAAGAGATTTTGTCACAGAACATGAACATGTATTGATCGAGACGTAAAATTTAATATAACTATAGGCCCTAGTTATGATTTTTTATATGCGACAACATCGCCAATGGGCAGTCGGCAGATTCGTCGGCATTTTTGATGTCCGAGAGATCAGCTGATCAGTGCGCATGCGCGTGTTGCATTCGGTTCAAATTCGTCAATATACGGGACTACACGTTGCAATGTAGAAAAATGTCCTCGTAGGCGCTCCAAATCTGCCCGCGCGAACTCCGCTGTATATGCGTGCAATGTTGGAAAATTCACCGCGAAACTGGCTGAGAAGGTTTTTATAGTTAGAATATGTACTTTTGATGTAATGTGTCTGATACTTAAATTATATTCATGAAATCGGACAAATTGAAGCAAAAGTGGTACTTATAGACATATTCAAACGCAATTTGCGTATGGATTATGATGTCGTCAGCGAAAAATACTTGCAAGCTGAAGTCGCAAGGAAAATGACGTCATATTTCTTTTAACCATTGATTTATATAAAAGCCCCTAGAATGGGAACTTTGAAGGGGGTGTGCATGATAGCGAATGGACAGGTGACCGATCTAGCGTGTCGCAACTTTTGTACAGCAGAAATGAACACAGAGAATGCGCCCTCTCGTGTTGGATGAGCGTGCCTACCATAGTCACCATAGTCGAGTGGGTGTCATGTGATCTTAAATTAATCACTCTCCCAATGGGCATCGGGGTGAGGTGTCGGGTCCGACACATTTACAACTTATTTAGAGTCGTATATCGACAAGAATCGGCTTATATAGTAAAAGTAACTCATACTAAATATAGTGCGCTCACCAGATCTTTGAAATATCCTAGATTTGGGTGAAATTTTCAAGGAAAAACACACATTTTACAGCTCGTCGACGCGTTACTGAACTAATCCTCGGCAAGTGAATCCGCTAGCCAATCATATTCGATGTACAAATTTTAGGTTTCCACTAATTAATATTCATAGTATTAAATACTCATGAATATTCACTAATGTATGTAGCATACTATGATGACCCGATTTTGCTATCGATTTCCATTTTTATTTGCACATTTATAGTTGCTTATTTGCATATTGGCTTATTCATATTGATCGAGCGACGGAAATTGTCCGTCGGCCAATCAGAGCAAGTGTTATATACGGGGTCTGTAAACCTTCGTAAAAACATAATGGCGACCTATAGGAAAGGCGATTTCGTGAGATGGATAAAGATTTCTGTGAGCTTCAGTGAATATTTCCATCGTGTAATGTAAAGTTAAAATTATGTTGAATGTATTTTTTCATAGATGTCTACCAGTTTGATGGTGTACAAATTCATAAAATTGGGGTTATCGTAACTTTTGTCCGTAGGACTCCCGACTAGGAGAGTAACCCTACGGGATTGGGTAGGGCAGACTTCGGTCTATTTAGGAGAGGGATTTCGTGAAGCCAGACGTAGTCTCAGCGGAGCATATCCCTGAACGAAATAGACTGATTTTTTTGTCTATTCTGGGATATGCTCCATCCTCCGCTGAGAGTGGCTTCGCGGAATAAAAAAATGTCATAAACTAACTCTTCCAAACAGACAGATTTTTCTGTCTATTGTCCAAGTAGATTTTAATAGAGGTCTAAGTACTTAGTAACTTTAATTAGAGTAAAAACTCTGCATAGGCCTAGATATATTCTATTTAATTCTAGTCCACTCACACTAGCCACATGGGCTTGATGTTGATTGTTATATAAAATATGACATGGAACATCAAGCTTCAAGCCACACCAGGAAGCATTCTCCCAGATGTAGAGAAAAGTAATTAAAATAAAAATAAGTGGGCAAGATTCATCCATTTCCACGTACGGTGAACCTTCCAAACCACCTTCGGAGCTTTGCTGAACTCTTCCTCTTCCAGCCCATCCAACCACTTCCACCAACGATCGGATCATGAGAAACATTAAAAAATTACAATTTATGGAGACATCGATCTGCGATTAGCATTACAAAGACGGCGAGATCAGCACGGAATGTGTGCTGTAGATGAACAGAGTACAAGACAGTGCAATGCTGAGCGCTTCCAACGTGGCATGCAAAATTTAATTGTGCTAGTATATTGCACGCGTATATGCTGCTGTACCGTCTATGTGAGATATTAGCACAATTAAATTTAGCATTGCCGCCAAAATTGACACAGCCCCACATAATGATGGTTCCGTGAGTTGGTCTAGTCATACTAGATTTTAGATCCAACTTATGGGGTGTTGCAAGAAAGTTGCAATCAATTGCAATCAATTGCAAATTGTAAAGCAAATTAGAACAACCATTCTGAATGGTTCAGGGTCTGTCCATTCAAGAAGATGCGCTTGCAACAATGATTTTGATTGGTCAGTACCGATCAGTTGCAACTTGCAATCAATCGCAACTTTCTGGCAACACCCCATTAGTCGTAGAGATGCAAGACTAGAAAATAGAATTTGCTTATTATGGTCAGGAGTCCTAAACTAAAGCTATGCAGACCTGTCCTAAAGCTACACACCCCTCAGATACGCTCAATGTGACGCGCCAAACCTTTTGTGTGACAGAGCAACAAGATTATCTTCTTCTTCTTCTTCTGATGGTGTTGGAGAGCAGTTTTATCATGCAGCCTGTTTAGAACGGTATGGTAAATGTACTTGTAAAAGATAACAATACTTGTTCAGTATTGTGAGTTAGAGCTAAGTCCTGGCATAAGAAGGCACATATCAGGTGGATTTTTAGGATGAAGCGAGGGGTGAGGCTCATTAGGGAATTAGCTGCTGAATGTGGGAGTGCTGGGTTTGGGAGGAGGGTGAGGATCGCGAAGGCCTGTGGGTTGTCTTTGTCTTTTGTCTCTTGACATCGGTCAGCTGCAAAACCAAGATTTGCATTCATTACGTGTGCGTAGCTTTATGACCCTTTCATTTTTGTCTTGCCTGTGTAATATCGACATCACTTGGAAATGGATGTTATTGACATTTGTCCATCATAATTTTCTCTGGGATTTAATTTCAGAGTATGAGGACAAAGATCTATAAAAGAAATTCGAATAAATCATTGTAATAGTCATAGTCATCATCATCATTATCTGTATTATTATTATTATCATTATTATTATAATTATGATTACCTGTAGACATTCAGCAATTCTAATTGGGAAGCACTCTTCTTTATCAAAACATTTGTAATGTACCTAATACTATATCTGCACATTTAGTCTTTACTGTAAGCAAGGGCTTCTGAGTACAATGGTACTAAATCCACTGAAGGAATTCTCCTGCTAAAACAAGATGAAATAAAGAACTACATGTAGGATAGGTAAAACTTCAGTCTTACTAAATTAACCAATATTACTCCTTTCCACTTACAGGCTGACAAAGCCCAGAACCATTATGGGTAGGAATACATCTGAGGTGGACTGTTTTGTAGATTCTTCCGTCCATGCCAGGTTGATCTCTAGACAACATGCTGAGATACTCATGGAAATGGATGAGAACCAAAGCCCAGTACTCTATGTACTAGATAAGAGTCTTAATGGAACATTCGTCAATGACGTCAAGGTAACGTTTTCACAGTATTCTTGTTTGTATAGTGTGCTGACTGCCGTAGTGCAGATTTTCTTTGATGTTTCTTTTACTCAAGCAGGCTTGCTTTAGCTCACAGCTCAAAGTCCTGGGCCCCGTTGCATAATAACTTTTATGTCACGATTTATGTCACTATTCATGACATAAATCTGTGAATCACGACATAAACGCAAATTGTCAATGACATACATGTAGCTTATGCGGAGATTATGTCACAATCAAGATTTATGTCACAAGTTTTATGCAACAGGGCCCTGGTCTGCGTCTGGTCCGGCTCGTTAACTTCTAAAAATCGTTACAGGGTTCTTTACCGGTCCGGTAACTCAGTAAGGAACATAATTCAATCTATCATCAAAATTGCGAACTAAAAATGTCTGTTCTTTACCTTAGAGTGCTTTGTCACACATATTTCTCTCTCTCTCTCTCTATATATATATATATGTATACACTCCAATTTCTTAGAAAACTACACTTTCTGAGTGATAAAAGATGACAAAAAGTGAGCTTTTTCACAACTTTTTTCTACGGACCTTTGTTATCAAGTTATCAAGTTTTAGTCTGGTTCGTGTCTGGCTCGGCTCCAAACCTTCAGTCTGGTAAGTTAGAGACCGGTTCTGGTTCCGAGCTACAGCACTGCTGACAGGAGTCTGAGTGCAAATTGATCCCTTCAATTTGCAGTGACCTCACGAAATTTAACAATTATTCCATTAAGATACCTTGCAGGACTCTCTATTTTCTGACCTTCCTTGAAAATGACCCCTAAACATAGATGTCTACATGTACATGTATCTGCCTGAATTCACATTGTTTTGATGAAAAAATGAAGCAACCACCAAAGCCCTAAGATTATATAAGAATAATCGTCATGTTTTATTTTATACGAATGTGTAACATGCAATATATTGTTTGCTTGCTATGAACCTGTCTTGCCAGTTTGAGACCATTGGACAACTTCAGTCAGAGTCCTGCTTCAAGTTTTATAACCTACACTGTACTTGTACAAGTGCACAACATTTCCTTTATAAAGAGAAGGTTGAGCTCTTGGATAGGTAAAAATAATTAGTGAGCTTTCTCATTCCTATTATGTCAGTTTGGAAGAACATCATAGTAAAAATGTCCCCTGAAAAAGATTGCTCCTCAAATTTGAAATATGACAAAAAATAGTTAATTGTTCGGGCCGAACATTCATGCCACATGTGTGTGCAGTCCCATATACCTATTTCTTTGTGCAGTGCATGTGCTTTTCAGCGAGATTGTGTCGATTTCTTTTCATTTTGATGATGCAAAAACCTCACAGTATATACCAATTCTTATGTAGACATGATCATCCTTCCCCAATTGCTTTGAGACTTCTTTTTATGTAATCACATGACCAGAACTCAACTTTATCTTTAAGGTGGATTACCTAAGATGCCTGCTGAGAGATTCTCAATATTTAATAACAGTTTTCTCCATAACCACATCCATCACTTTTCCAAGTAGAGACATTCACTCTCAATATTTTTCAAGATTTTGGTCATCCACTGTGCCCTTTTCATGGTGAGGGTTTAGACCTGTGGTTAGGTTAGCGTTAGGGTTACTTTTACCATCTACAGATAATAAGAATTCCAGATAGTGCGGTGCAAGACAATTGATTGTATAGGTAATGGATTTCCCCCCTTTCTCTCATTAGGTCGCGACACAGACCAAAGTACCACTTAAAGAAGGAGACACCTTGACTTTGGGTCATCTTAGGGGAGTCCAGGTGAAGCAGGGTACATTCGCAGAACAACAGAACTCAGAGTTTAGATTCAGGGTGAGACATTCTTTTCCTATATATTTTCAAGCATAACCTATGATATCAAGGTCAATTACAATTCTGAATTTGATTACCGGTATGACCTACCCCCTCCCCCTCCTTGACAACTGCTGCATTATTAGAATTTACTGTGTTACACAGTGAACACAGTAAAATTTGTTATATTCAGTAAGAAGGAATGCTATTTTCATGTGGTATCCATGTGGTATCCATGCATAAATTGGTAGCCAGTGAAATTTGATACTTAGATAATATGGAAATATTCCAGTCATTACTTGAGCCGAAGAATTGTTTTTTTTAACTTTGTGATGTATTTTCCATTTATTGAGCATTGTGTGTGTGTGTATTATTGATCGATTACTCATCTGCAGCTGGTTTATGCACCTGTAGAAGAGGAATCCACAGAGGATGATGAGAACACCCCAACAAAGAGGAAAAAGAAAGAATCCCCCAAAGTATCCAAGAAAACTCGGATCCTTCACCCTCCAGATAGCAATGTCACCTTTCCGACCTCACAGTCTGCCAACAGCGCTGCCAGCATTCCACCGCCTTTCCTTCAACAGAACAATGCGCATGGTACTGAGTCAGAGAGCGGTGCTAACCCAACACCCATCGGGAAAGTAAAGACTCATAGTAGAGTTGATACAAACCCTACCTCAGCCCACCAAGATGGTGAACATAAAACTCTGGATGGGGAAGAGAACACCCAACCCACATTGAATTTAGATTCACGGAGAGGAAAACCAAAGCGAGACAGTGGTAGGGCCACCACGAGGGGATCAGCACGTGGTAGGGGTACCACTCGGAGATTAGGACGAGGAAGGGGTAGCACAAGGGGATTGGGACATTCTCAGGGAAGGGGAAGGGGGCAGGGAGATTCTGCAAGGATGGATGCAGGAGAACGTGAGAACTTGGAAACTTTGTCTGGAGAAGAGGGTGGGAATGCACTGTCAGCTAGCAGTGGAGCAGCTGATGTATTTCAATTTGAATTGGAGTCAGGTACAAATCTAATCCTTCTTTTCCCTATATTAAAATGAAATACACACAAAAACATATGTTATTTGGAAGTGACCCACAATGTGTCTCTAAACCTTTTAGTACACATGTGCTTTTTCTTCTCTCACTAAAACATGTAACATACAAAGCCGGATTTTCCAAGAGCATTTAATTTATTTAGTCTTGTACTGGTACATGTAATATGTACTCTAAAATTTGCATCTACATTTTAAGCTCAGAAATGTTCTTACCCCTGATATGTTCACAATTGGAAAAAATAAAGCTTGAATAAGATTCTTTAAAATGCTAGCATTCTAACAAGCAAATTTTTGGAGGATCATTTCTCTTCCATGATATGTACTGGTGTTTAAAATGTTAAGGAATGAACTTGCACGTAAGCAAAGTCAGCACTAGTTTGACTTTAAATTAACTTATTTCTGTATAAGTTCCTGTAATCATTTGGTACTAGAGAAATGTCAAAATGAATGTTGTGCCAGAAGAGTCTCCTTGGGTTCTTTCACTGGAAAACACAATATTTCAGTGAGGAGTATTCAGAAATTTCCCCCTTCATTTTTCCCATCTAGCTATATCACTGTCTTCTGTTCTGTGTATTTTGTCTATATTTTTTCAGGACTGCAGTACTACATGTATTTTCCTTGACATTTCATAGGCTTTAAGGAATAGTAACAAAATATATAGGTATAAATTTTTGATTAGTAAATTCTCATCTAGGAGACGTGATCAGCAGTGGTCTCGTAACTGGAGGACCTGGGTTCGAAACCAAGTGGATGCGCTAGTGCCCTTTGAAGGGAATAGTCCTCATGACCAAGTCCCTCGGAAAGGACTTAAAGCCATCGGTCCCCTGGTAGCTTACTTACAAGCATACCCAATCATGCTTTCTTAGCAGTCGGGTTAAATAAACCAAACCTTTTCAAACCATTTGTTTTTGCTTTATTCTATTCAGAGAGTGGAACTGAAGAGGACTCCGCCCTTCATCGGCAGGTTGATGCGATATGTCAGAGGAGCTTTGACAACTCTGATTCAGACTCTGCTAAGAGTAAACCAGGACCATCCAAACCAGGCTCATCCAAGGGAAGAGTAGCAAAGACCAATGCAGCCTCCAAGCTAGAGTCCAAAGGGATGGATAAGAAGAAAGGTAATCCAAGGCCCTGTTTCATGAACTTGTCATCAATGACAAGCTGCAATAACTGTTATAAGCTACTGAAATCCTTGCATCTGATTGGCTGAGAGCAAATTTGTCGGTAAAAATCACTGACAACACTTGATGAAACGCCTCCCTGAACATTGTGAGGTTGACCCTTCTTCACCACCAATTTAGTCTAAATTGATTCTAAATCTACACTCTGTTTGACTTATTACACTTGATAAAGATTTAGTTTTAAATATGATGCATAATTTACTTTCTTTTTTTTCTCTTTCTCTCTCTTCCATTTCCCTCTTCCTTTCACATTTCTCTTTCTTTCTCTTTCTGTCATTCTGTTATTCCTCTCTTTTCTCCCCCTTTGTTTTATGCATCATAATATTATTTTGCTACATCATTTTCTTTGATGTTTTTGTAGATATGATTGTATGCCGAATTGTATTTTACTGTGCATTCTGTTGTATAACTCCATGTAATTCAACTCTTGAGCTGCTATATGGTTTTTGATAAAAATACCTTAACAGTTCTATTCAATTCTTTGAAAAATGACATAAATGAACTTTAAAGATTTAGATCATGAATTGTAATGCTTTGTTCATAGTGAGATTGGGTGTGAAATATCTTCCATGGGGTAAAATTTGATGTGGAGGTATGGCTAGAGTGCCCAAGTCTGCGCAGTGCCCTTGTCTGCACACATATGTAACTGCGCGATTCTCATAAAACAAAACACGCAACGAACACAAAATTTTCATTTTTATCATAGCGATAGCTATTCATGCAAAAAACAAGTCAAAATAATTGAAAAAAAAAAAGGTCTTATTTCTGACATTTTATTTACAAGCCTCAAAATGTTATCTTTCACGTTAAAACTCCCAAACTGCGTGTAAAATGAACAAGTGCGCATGCTTGAGCACCATTGTTTTTTCAATGTTGAAAAGACACGGCCATTTTTGTGAAAATGGCATTGTTCTTGCTCTAATTTTGATGAGGTTTTTGCAAACTTACTCTTTAGAATATCAGGAATAATATGAAATTAAGATTTATGGAGGAATATTAAAAGAAATCCTTGTCCATTTTCAGGTCAAAATCTTAGGTGCGCAGACATAGTGCTCCCCATCATACATGTTTTTGTTTCAGAATTAAAATGTTGCCATTATTGGCTGAAGACAACACTTAAATCCTTTAGGGGGGATTTGCTGCTGATGGATGGCACAAAAGGGGTAATAATGATCAGGTTTTTACAAAGGAGTGGAAAAATTCAATTTATTTTCATATGTCCATGAGCAAGTCTGATCTTAACCTTGGTGCCCTGTGGCACATTGAATGTATGTTGTCTGTGCATGCAAGTAGGCATTTGTATTTGCTTAAAGGGAAAGTCCACCCTGATTACAAGTTGGTTTTAAAGGAAGTATAAAAATTAAAGAAACAGATCAGTGAAGGTTTGAGCAAAATCCAATAAGAAATTAGAAAGTTATGAATTTTTGAACTTGTAATCAATCAAACACAAAGTGGCAACTCTGTTGTGACCTATCTTGCGATCTCCTCTCCCATTTGCTCAGTACAGAAAATCTCATAAATTTTCATTTTCTGAGTTTTTGATGAAGGAATAGATGCCTTTCATACAGGTGTTGTGTAAAAACATATGAGCAATGATTATATCTAAGGTGTATGTATGATTCAATATATATCTTTTTAGAGAAAATGGAAATTAACAAATTTTAATACTGCCAAATTTCTATACACACATGTCCATGTTGGTACAGATATCGCTTCATGATATCATACTTCACAAACTATGAACCCATTTTCAATTTGAAAATGAAAAGACAAATGAAAATTTTGACCGTTTAAGCTGTCTAATGTTGAATGGGTTAAACCCATTGGTTAATAAAACCTTTTGTTGGTTTAGATATCCACTAAGTTTTCTCCCTCTTCTGTGTGGCATTGCAGGGGAAGGTGCGGCATCCTTCAACCAGAATGTTCGGAAAAGAAGAACCGCAGTCACAAGGAAAGATGCTGTAACTGCTGTCACTGAGTACAACTCCCAGCCTTGTTCATCAGCTAAATGTTGTAGACCCAAAGACAGCACCGTCACATGGGTAAGCATCAGCATGTGCTTGACAGAAGGACTATTTGGGTGTATTTTGGGGCAATTTGTTTCATTTTGGAAATGAAAGGATACAGAAATTTTTCTGTTTTAATAATGTAACGTGAGTAACCGAACACTTGCAGGGTTGACAGAAAGTATGTTTCTTCTTCTGAAGTTTTGATACTGTATTTAGATACTCTAATCTGTGTGCATTGTTGTAACTAAAACTCATTTACCCAACACCTGTAGTAAGAGAAGAGGAGCTTAAGATGTAACTCAAAACCTCTCCGTATGTAATGTGAGTAACCGGGGTAACCTCACCAGTCATAAGGAATGCTATTCATAAGGACCACTTATTCATAAGGACCGCTATCCATAACGCACGACTAAATGAATAGCGGTTTTGTAGGAATAGCGGTCCTTATGAATAGCGAGCGGACCCGGAGTAACGCCGACTCAAATATATTTTGAGATTTAGTCATCTGGTTTAAAGTGCATACATATGTATGTCCACTGGCTGTGTATCTGTTTGCTTCCTTTTTTTCTTTTTTCATTTTCCTTTTAAAGGAAACTCCTGCTCAAACTCTGGCTTCTTCCTATGAATATAATGAAGTGTTGCTCTTTGGTTTTGTTTTGCAGGTTCAGTGCGATGACTGTGATGGCTGGTACCATGTGACCTGCGTAGGATGTGATTATAACAAGGTCAAACGAGCCGATTATCAGTTCCACTGTGGATGCAAACGCAAGAAATATAAAAAATAAAATTCTCTCTCTCTCTGTTTCTCTTTTTGTATCGTTTGATTGAAACAAGGTCAAACAAGCAGATTATCAGTTTTCAACTCTGGAATCTAACCCAAGAAATCTAAGAAATAAAAGACTGTTATTACACCCCCCCCCCCCTCTCTCTCTCTCTCTCTGTCTCTGCATGTGGTGTGATTATAACAAGGCCTGACAAGCAGATTATCAGTTCAACTGTAGATAACCCAAGACATCTAAGAAATTCCTAAGAATTCTATGTGCTATGAGTTAATAATTAGTACAGTGTTCAATATATTAAAGAAGAAGTGTACAAAGTAAATTTAATAGCAGTGAACACCATGTATGCACATTGTGCAAACAAAGCTCCTAGCATATGCATGTACTTGTAATTTTTTTGCTGTATTTGTAGAACATCATGACAAAAATGCCTTGTGTATAATTCATTTTATGAGTTTGATCAGTCAAAACATTTTACACATTTGTGTTTAAAATGGCAAAAGATGATGCTTGGCACAAAAAAGTATAAAATTGTTATTGCCTCTCTCTTGCTAAGATATCATGGTATGGACCAATTTATTTTTTCTTGATGTACTAATAGTAATAGTAATTATGTACCTAAATGTCCTTCACTTTTTGTAATAGTTATTGTTACATGCTACCAATGATTTTTGGTATTGTTTTCTTTAATAATTATTTTATATTGGATGGCTCTGAATGGGAATACCAGAGAATATTCAATGAGTTAGGGCCAATCGAATCGAAGATGAGTGCAATATTGGCCCTAACGAGTGGAATATTTCTGGTATTCCACGAAATAAAGCCATCCAATATAATTATTATCTATACCCTACATGAAAATGATTTAGAACTTAATAAAAATCATTTAACCCCCCATATTCAGTTAATAGAGCCCCTCATCATACTTCATTGTGATCACACAAGTTTAACTTAACCTCTTTATGACGTCATGTGCGTATGTGTGTATGTGTTGCATTATTTGCGCGCACGCAAACAGACCAGACAAAATACGGCATAATATTGCACTGCAAATTTAGTACAGTAGTCTGGGGAATTCAGCGCAAATCAAGCGGACAAAAATATGCGTTTTTATTGCGCCGCTAAAATGCCTTATGTAGGTAATAATATTGTTTATTGGATGAAAGAGTGTGCTGTACATGTATAGGTTAAAGAGGTTGAATTGTAGGTGCTAGTGGAGGCAACTCCTGTTCAAACTTGTCCCATCACGGCCGGATGACTGGCCATGGAAAATTGCTCAAATTGAAACTTCTGATTCTTAATTATTAGGTGATCTGTCGTACATCGACAGATCACCTCTTAATTTCGTCAAGATTTTTCTTCTTTATTTATTATTTATTCTTTATTTATTTTTATTTTTCGCCCCTTTTCTTGTTACCATGATTCCTCAAAAAGTTCATTCTCAATTTTCTTCAAATTTTCGTCACTTATCAGACTTGTTAATGTCAAGATGTGGCATCTTATTCAAGGTCATCAGGTTATCATGACGTCATCAAGACGCCATTTTGTAAATTTACAAGATCGATTATATCTTCATAATCGATCATCAAAAATCAACTATATTTACATCACATAAACTTCACATGACGGGTCATCAGGTCATGTCCTCACAGGTCATCTAGAGGTCAGGACGTACGCGTACGCGCGCGTCAAAATTTTAAAATGCTCAAAATCACGTAGGATCAAGTCTGCACACGTTTCAGGTCAGTTTGAGCATTTCAAAAATGTCCGTGCGTAAGCGTCCGCGCGCGCGTTTTACGCGCGCACAAATCGTAAATAACGTTAGAACGCTGTTTTTTTTATTGATTTGCAATCCTGACACTTTTCTTCATCATTTCCATCAATTTGAATCAATTTCAATCAATAATAAGGTCGTACGGGCGCGTCAAAGTTCGAAATCCGTGCGCGCGTCTATGGCGAAAATAACGTAAAAACGTGCAAAAACATGCCTCTACAAAATTCATTGTAGCTCGTTAGATAGTCCGTTGACCCCCAATTTTTTTGTCATCATCAGGTAGGGTATGAATCATAGATTTCATTTCATGTATCATTTCATCCTTATAAACATTATAACGTCATCAAAATGGCGCCAGAAGTCAAAATTTCCATTTTTCATGTTTTGACGTCATCACATGTATGCAAATTTGGCTCCAGATTCGTCATTATTGGTCGTTTTTCTCCCAAATTTTGATATGTTATAGCTGCAACAATTCTCTACGAGACATCTTGCCACCATTATTCATTTTGATGACGTCATCACACTGAAATCTTCAATTAAAGACGACATGTCAAATTTTTCCCTATTTGCGTGTTATGTCTATGGAAGATGATTTTTTTTCGAATCATGAATCTACATGACATCGTTCTCTGAGCAGTATCTCAGTTATTTTTGGTCTATTTCCTTCCAGATTTTAATATGTTGTAGCTGAGACTATAAGCTTTTATTAGTAAGCCCTCCAATTTTTGATCAGATGTCGGGATCATGCCCAATTTTTCAGTACCAAATGGGATTTGAGAATCACGTTTTTCGTTTACGTGTTATCTATATGGGAAATATTTTGGTCTATCGGTAAAGCACATGACTACCATGGTCAAGGTACCTGGTTCGATCCCCGGGGCCGATTTTTTTTTTTTTTTTTTTGCTTCTTTTTACTTGCATTTTACCATCCTCTACGACTATTATAACATAAACAATCACAAACCAAGTAATAAAATGCCTTATTTTGCATGTTATGTCTATTGCAAAGTGCTGTGCAGTGGTTTATGTATATCCCTATGGAAAATCTGTTTCACTGACGTGTATTAAAGCTATCCTACATTATCATTAGTCCTATTAGATATCACAATTTCTCAAAATTGGCTTAGTCAATTATCTTAATTATCTTATTGTGACGTCATCTAGACGCCATTTTCTACAAATCAACTTATGGTCGTATCTTCATAACGAAATGTGATTTCTCGTTCATATTTGGCATGGTTAACGTCACTGTCATTGCAGTCATGATCCTTACCATTATCCCCATCATTATCATCATTTTCATGATCATCATTATATCATCAATCATCTTCAAAATCACCAACACCATAATCATCATGAATATCATTATCATCACCATCATTATATTATCATCTTCATCATCATCACCATTATCATCATCACCGTAATCTTTTTACAATGACCGTTTCACACATTTTGCTACATTCCTGTCCTCAAGAAGCATCTCCATTCATGGCATTCTTGACTTCCTATCTTCAGTTTAGCATTTCCCCATTATTATGATCATCCTGATTACAATCATGATCGTACAAAGTGAAAGACAGATCACCTAATTCGTCATGACGAATTAAACTCTAGTTATTTCTAATGTTATAGGACACTTAAACCTTGTACTATTGATGTGGAGAGCCTACGGGTAGCCCTACCCCCTTTTTTATTTTAAAGGGGGGGGGGGGGGTGTGGGGGGTACAACACAAAATCCCTAGTATGAACAAGAACAGTAATTTTCAAGACAGTAATTTTAGAGATACACAATTCGACCATTTTTTTTACCCTACGAGATAAAACTTAATGGCAAGGAACGAGAAACATCTATTGCTTGGGTAAACAATGTTTATGTATGTTTATGTATTTGCTTTGAGAATGATTTCAGGCTTAAATTGTATTGTATACATACTTGTAAATAGTGTTTTATAATTTTTTTTTACAAAATCATAGAAAAGAACTTTCCTCTTATCAAGGTACACCATTTGCTGTTGTAGAATTCTTAATTTTGCCTGGTTGACAATGTGGTGGTTATATGGTGATTATGATGGGAAGCAATAATTCTGATGAAGGTTTTACAGTGATGGTGATGAGGATGGTAAGAGTACATGATTATGGTGGTGATAATGATAAGGAAGATGATTATGACGATCCTGGTGATCAAGAAGAAAATTATTATGACAATGATTATCATGACGATTATGATAATAGTGATAAGGAAGAAGATTATGAAGGTGATTGTGATGATGATGATGCTGTCTATAAGGAAGATGATTGTAATGGTGTTGTTGATGAAGATGATGACTACGATGGTGATGTTGGTGATGACGATGACGGTTAAGATGGTTAAGATGATGGTGACAATGTTGATGATGACGATGGTGGCTGTGATGATAGTGCGTAATACATCTACGATGTCTCTAAGCTATTTACAGAGATATTATTACCCCGATGATGATTATGAAAGTACATGTCATGATAAGGAAGATGAATATGACGATGATGATGGTAATGATGAAAGTGGTGAGGTAAAGTTTCCACATTGCCACACATGGAAAAACACACCGCAGCTAAAGGAAGCTGGCAGGGAAAAGAAATCGGGCAATTACAGTTTTATATGTACTTCACTTGTACAGAGAAGGTGGAGTGAGAAAATATTAGGTCATATGAAAGACATAATGCACTGTTCTAAACGGCACAAAAAATAAAGAATCAGTAAAGACAACCTATTGTTATAGAGATTTCTAATCTTAGAAAGCACAAATATCAATATTTCATAAATTATCATCTACAGATATTTACAATAATTGAAAATACAATTCAAATAACAGACACTCAATGTATTATTTACATTACGAACATAATTATACATATTACATGTATCTATACAGACTTTATGTACATACTAAGCAATATGGACATTTAAAAAACAGATTCCCGGAAAATAGTCATTTTGTAAGTACATATCAGCCAAAATTCAAGACTGAAAGAAAAAGGTACATTAGTGTACAAAGAAGGACAAAAATGCTAAGGTTGCACTTAACATTTATCATAAATCTTTTGGAGATTGGAACTATCAAGTACTTGTGCTACATTTGTGTCAGACACCAATCACATTAATACAGGACTTTCAGCCAGAAATGTTTAGACAAGGAAATTAATACGTGATGTATCGTTGGTCAAGTGTGTTAAAAAAGCACCTGAATCGTCACAGCTCTAAATATAGTTGAAGGTAATCTGTAACTTTGTGGAGGCTTGATAAAATCTGAGCTGCATGGCCCTAAATGCTATCAGTGTATGTACTATGTTGTAAAAATGAAGCCCTGAAAAATGCATGTTAAACGCATCACTATGTGCTTCAAAAAAAGTGAAAATATGCAAGTGACCGGAAATGCCAGACCTTTTCTCCCCATAAACTACAGTGTTAGACTAAAGCGTACCCCAGTATGGTTTCATGAATGGCAGTATTCCGTCATAGATAATTTGAAAATATCATATTTTGCAAAAATTTTATATTCCTGGCTGTTTATTTATCCTTCTGAACATCATATACAACACAAACATCAAAATTCAACAATTTATTAAATCAAACTTCCTCAAAGTTACAGATTCCCTTTAAAGTGATTTGGTAACTTTGTAGAGGCTTGATAAAATCAGTGTATGTAATAGGGTGTAAAAATGAAGCCCAAGGGGGAAAAAAGTACTTCAAAATCATCATATCCTTCACAAAAAGTAAACATATGCAAGTGACCGGAAATGCCAGACTCATTTTCCCCATAGACTCGGTGTTAGACTAAAGCGTATGGCCATACGCTTTCGCAAATGGGAGTATTCAGTCATAGATATCTTAATAATAGCATTGTATATTTGAAAACCTTTTTATGCCTGGCTATTTATTTATCCTTCTGAACATCATTATACAAGACAGATATCAAAATTCAACAATTTATTACGTTTATTACATCAACCCTCCACAAAGTTACCGAATCCCTTTAAGTTTTGTCTTTCACTTCTGGCAAAAGAGACAACTAATAGTTGTTATAAATCAAAAAAGGTAAAACAGGAGCACCTCAAATTTGCATCTGAATTTGACTATCATTTTTTATATTTGATAAGGAATCTATAAGCCAGAGGTCCTTTACAAGAGACAGTCGTACATCTAAGTTCGCCAACTTCCCATTGAAACCAGTCATAATTTTTAATGTGTGTTTCAATAGCACGTTGGCTAAATGGGCATGACTGTCTCTTGCAATATCCCCCGTTCTCTTAGCACCGCTGAAAATGAAAGACTTCAGTATACAATTCATATTCCCAACTGCGTTGATATTTTTTCCCCTCAAATAAATGAGTCAATGGGAAATGAACTACATATAGACAAGTATTTTGATCAGGGGGGGAAAAATTGATATTCTGATAATTGTCAATTCTTTCAATAACAGAAAAATAAGACTCAAGAATTTTGCATTTTTGATAATTTTCCAAACTCAACAAATGCTTATTTATGTAGGGTCCTTCAAAAATGAATAAATTCATCATTTTTATCAATTTTTTATCAAACTTCATTGACCAGTTTCTGTGATTTTCCTCCATTCAGTCGATTCCATTTGTCAGGTTGGACATCAACTATAAACTACCAAGTCACATTTGCTAAAACAAAAATTATTCACAGAAAAGTATACATAATGGCCCGTATTCTGAACTCCGGTTTAACTTAAACCATGGTCTAAATGTGTGGTTTAACTATGGGTAGCCAAAAATGTCAGAACTTTGTTTATGTTGTACATGTATGTTCCTTATGTTTACTGGATTCTGGTCTCATGCTTTAACGGTCAAGAAAATTATTGTACTTACCATTCCCCGACAGTTTTTAATAGTTTGAGCACCAAAAATGCTGATAAATTGAATATCTACTGATAGAGATTTGTGTCACATTTGGCTGCCCATAGTTAAACCACACATTTAGACCATAGTTTAAGTTAAACCGTAGTTCAGAATACGGGCCTATAAGTATTATAAAAACCTGTCCGAGAATATGTCCAATAATACATTCCAAAGGTCTGGGGCCCTATATTTTATAAAACTTATTATCAATAAACAAAGTTGCAATAACTGTTATAAGCTACTGAAATCATTTTATCTGATTGGCTGAGGGCAAATTTGTCATAGAAATATGGCAGTTGTTACTGATAACAAGTTTTATGAAACGGGGCATCGTTTCATCAAACCATCATAAGTACAAGTTTGCCGACATCCCATTGAAACGCATGTTAATTTTAATACACGCATTTCAATGGGATGTCGGTGAAATTGTACTTATGATGGTTTGATGAAACGCTGCCCAGGGCCCTGATCAGTCAGTCATCAAAAGTTTGTCTACAAATATGTTTTTTTACCTGCAAAATTCAAACTTGATAATGTATCCTCCAGCTCAAAATCATTATGAAGTTATGAACAAGTATATATGTGACCCGCCGCCTCAAAACCTACAATAAGTCGCACGGACCACAACGTAGCAAACAGCCCAAAATAGTAAATTTGCTTGGATCAGTCCATTTTCTGTTTTTCATAGAAATGGGTAGGTTCATTATCATTCTATCATGTCTCAAGTTTGTGAGTCGTAATTCGACTTAGAAATATGTTTTTGGGGCATTTTAAAATGACTCCTTTTTTTCACCTGTCGAGCTGTAACTAATGTTTGGAGAGCTTTTGTAATACTTTCATTCAATGCCAAATTACTAATTTACCTCTAAAGGTATTAAATTGATTTTTGGAGTGAGTAATGAATAGATCCTCCTGGAGCAGGGTGCCAAAATTCAGCCTAATCTGATAATCCCTTCATACCGGTTGTTATGGCCATTTGAATACCCAGTTTTGCTTGGGCGCGCCCAGAGAGCGAAGGATTAGCACTCTTTTGTTCCGAACTTAAATGACCATTTTTCTGAATAGGAGTTATTGATTGCTTGTTACACACTGATTGTAAATGTGATATTTAAAGGTGTTATCATCGAGTAAACTAGGCAAGTGATATACCATTGGAAAGCTGAGAATCTGTACTTTCAGAAAATGTATAAAACAAAACAAAATATTTTGGCGACTTATTGTAGGTTTTGAGGCGTCGGGTCACAGAAAGTAACTTTCACAACTGCAAAAATTCAGGATTCTTATTAATCAATTTTTTGTGGCATAGAGCATCAAATCTGAACCATTTGCAAAATTTGTGATCAGATCTGATTTTAGAATATACATGTAGTTACTACCCTCTGATTTCCTGTTTGTTTTCCTTTTCAATTTGTTTGCAGGGGTGCGGGGGGGGGGGGGGGGCTGGTCAAGAAATAAAGTTGCTATTAGACATCAGAAGTCATAGTCTCAATGTGTGACTTCAATTCCATGATTTCACCTGCAAATCTGTTTGGACTGTGCAAGTAAAAGTGAAAAACTAGGATGAATTCAGAATACCATTTCCAGATGTATACATAGACCCATGTACATGTTTATACACTGGTACATAGACTGAATAACAAGTTTTATTATGAGCTGTTCTTTTCACATGAATTTTTCCCATTTTGTTTGATTCCTGGCCATTGACACCCCATTATGTTAAGTTATTTCCTTATTATGCACCTTTACTTTTGATGTTAGGGTTATGGACACAGTTACCTAAATGTCGATTCATGGCCACTTACAAAAGACAAAGAAACAGTTATTACATTAATATTGGGTATTTCTATAGCGCTCATATCTACCATGCAAGGTGCTCAAGGCGCTCCAATATTACCCCGGCTCTAGATTTCACTGCTATTAACCAGCATTCAAGGAATCCCTTCCACCCATTTAACACCTGGGTGGAGAGTGGCAAATGTAGATCTTGTTTTGCCAAAGGACACAAGTGCAAAGCCAGTGTTTGAACCTGTAACCTTCGCATCTCAAGTCATGTGTTTAATCCACTCGACTACGACACCTCTACAAAAGTGTTGGACCAACCGTGGATGGTACCATTACATGGTGTGTAATCTTCTAACTTTGATATTCATCTTAAAGGAGTTCTTGAATGTAGAGTTATTGATTGAAACAAGTTTTAATTGATTGCCTCAACTTCTACAGTTCATCAACCTGAAGATCACGAGCATAGACACGCATTAATTATCCATTGTTAGTAGTGGGGGGGGGGATGATCTCTTCATCATCCTCCCACTAACAATAGAAAGTGTGTTCGTATCTACACCACTGCTGAAGATACCTACAATTTGTTTATTATTTAGTATTTGGTGACACCTGTGCCTGGGAGGGGAAAAGCGAACTGAATCACTTTAACCCTCTGGTCTCTCCCATTATAATTATAGTCATTAAAATTAGAAAGAGGTATGTAATTTCTCATTTCATTTCTAGGAAATTTGACATTGACACTGCCTTGAAGACATAGTGGAAATTCAGCCATCTAATGCTTGTTTCATGGAGCCCCCAATTTTAGTTTTGGGTCTGTCTTTACCCCACTGCTACTCTTCAAACTGATGAGTTTCATTTAGCCCTTGGTGTCTTTCCCCCTCTTGGTTTGGGCTCTTTATCTTTCTTAGCAGCGGTCTTCCCCTTGACTGAGCCCTTGTTGGAATCCCTCACAGAGCTGGGAGTTGCTTTCCCTGTGTAAAGAAAGATGAAAGTTCAAGGTATTATGTATTTAGCTTTTGAAAATGCAAGTTTAAAACTCAAGGCATGATGGGAAGCAAGATTATATAGATGAAATTTGGGAGTTCTTTGAAAGTTCTAATGAACGTGTGCAAATAACATGTCCACCCAATAAACCATTCACACACAGTTTCAGGAAAATTTCAATGGTATCAATACAGGCATAATGTAATGAAAGAAGAGGCATTCAACTTTAGTGCTCTATGGTATAACCCATTGTCCAGCAGTAAATTAGAGATTTATGATTTATCTTTCCATCCACAATGAGGAGAGAGTCAAGGATGTGTGAAACACACCTTAAACATATTCTTCTCCTCCTTTGCAAAGAAAAATAAGAATAACTCTGTAAAGCTTGTAGTGGTCATAACTCTTTATGCTTTCATCATACCGAAAATTTCCTTTTATATTAATGCTTTACAGGCCACCCTACAGCATTTCGGGTGTGGTCAATGTATGTTTTAGGCCCCCCCCCCTGCCGAAACCTAATCACTGTAAAGGTCACGTGTGCCTTATATTCTTACTCTAAGGGCCAAGTAGTTCCTCGGTTTATTTTTCATAAATTGTTTTAGAGTTTATATTAAATGTATATATGAAGTTAATGGTATATTCTCATGGAGATTATACATGCGTTTTTTTATATATTCACCAATAAGTAACAATTACGTGAATGCTTTTAACGAGGAAGGATAATAAAACTTGCTTATGAAGTAGTCCGCACACATGTGGCGACATGTCAGGCAAGGCCCTGCTGTGTAACCACATGACATCTTACGTTCAAGGCAGCAAGTTACCAGTTTGTGAAGCTGTCTCCAGTAGCCGTTATTTGCAGTTAACATGCATTAAAGGTATGTTGAGATAATTGAACACTATATAAATATCAACTTATGACCAGTGAAATAATGAGAACAATGTTATAATTAGTTATCTTAGTGTGAAAGTTTGTTTTATAGCTTGACTTGATTTATGTAGTGTCTATACAGACGACTTTACACGTGTGGATGTTTTAAGTCATTGCTCATAAATTGTATTGTCAACTTTCGAAGGAATATTTGATAACTGTTATGTAATGAGATTGTAAATTGTTCATCAATCATTTGTTCAATAAGTTAGCGATATTTTATCACCTTGAGTGAGGTGTATTTTACTGTAGAACATGCAAACGTTAATAGTTTGTATCATGCTAATTAGATGCACAGTCGAATGTATAGCGTGCATTTCTTTGGACGTTTTTTGGGATTGATGACTAGTCTGAAGCATCAGACTCACCTTGTTAAATTATATATTTTTACAGAAATATCGTCATAAATGTTAAATCCATATTGATACTTATTATAATCATTTTTTATGTACTAATAGCCACTGACATGACTGATTTGCAAGTTTTGGTGATGGGCACATCTGAGATGATGTAACTTAACACGTATGACATATTCTGACTAGGGTAAGTTTTGTCGATTTATTTCAATGTATAACCCATAATTTATCATCAGAATATTTCATATCGATATATGTATTTCTTACTTCTGGAAATTTAGATGTTTTAAAATCTGTATTTTTGGTCTATGAATTGTATGACAATTGAATTTATGATAACTGCATTTTGTGTACAGACAACTAAGCAAATTAAGATTTGTCAATATGATCATGTACTTATGATGCTTTTCGTTTTATCTTCTGTACAATGCAGGGGTTTCTGTTTTCCATTATTTTCATCAAAATAATAAACCACGAGCATACAACCAATGGTGTCTTCAGTATTTGTGTAGTCGGTCAAATACATTAAATGGTGGTGTTCAGCCCCACAGCCTCATTCATTTCCTATAGTGCATGCACTGCACTTTCGTTCTAGTGAACATGCATATTTGGCACACTATCTGGTTAGTGTAACTAACCTCTCTTCACGTACTGTTCCCTTCTCTTGCTGGCCTTGCATCCATCTTTACTCATGAGATGTCTCTTCCAGCTTTCTTCACCTTCTGGGATGTTGAGATGACAGTATGGACATCTCGCTGTACCCGGCTTAGATGCTAAGAACAGTAGCAAAATGTAAAACCAATGATAAATAATTAAATACATGGCTCAAAATAAATGTTTAATAGAGTCTCTTGAGCATTAGGTAACAGCAGACTTTCTGGGGATAAATCTATGTGAAGTGTTGTGTACAGCAAGATACTCAGAAAAACAAACAGTAAATGATATATAAACACATTTATTTTGAAGAAAAAAAAAGACTTTTAAAAATGACTTATTTGGATTATTGACATTTGCCAACTGGATTAAAGGGAAGCAGGAGAATTCATACGAAAGCAAAAGAGACAAAATCATTTGTTAACATCAAATGATGAATCATTGATAAATCATTTTGCCTGAAGCTGTTTTTTTGCCTAAATCTTTTTAAAAAGCATTTCAAGATATACAATGCAATATTAAACCCATTCCATGTTCATCTGAAAGTACCAAATATCGCAGTTTACTATGAATAAGCTCTCATAAGAATATTTGTCTTTTGAAGGTATGTCAAGACAGATACATGTACAAGCATGTTTACAGAGAACAAATTGTAAGACGACATAGCTCAGGTCTATGAACAAATTTGATTTGATTTTTTACCAGACCATGAATTGCGTAAACTTGTGAAAATCTTTCAGCATAAAGTAACTATGATATCTGCAAATTGGACAAAGGAACAACTTACGTTGGCAGAGTTTTTCCGATACATAGCGGTCGATTTCAGCTTTGCTGTGCGTTTCGGCACAACGAGGGCACTCTGCAAAGTCAGCCCTCTTTTCACATTCTGTCAGGATATGCTCAGTCAACGTTGATATCTCCACCACCTGTCATGCAAACATCCCATGATGATCGATAAGAAATTGGTATCTACATGTACATTGTATATCTCTTAGTGTGCGAAGGGATTTGCTGGTTTCGAGATTTTACTAAAACATAAAGAACGCTTACTTTTCAAAAGCCAGTACTTCTTTAACCATGTCTCATATCACTAAATGTTCTGCACAAAAGTTGTAGAAAAATTAATTACCCTATCTAATAATACCACATATTCCTAGTTTACTCAATGTTGTGCATGAACATGATATAAAGTAAAATGAGTGTTCTGTAAGTTCTTTAAGTATTTGTTTCTAATTTGTTCACTGTTGTTCAATGTTGTTCAATGTTAAAATGAGAAAAGATCCCTTACAAAAATTTCTATGTTAGCATGTAATAATTACTAGATATTTAGAATAACTGGTTTATGCTCTAAACATTGCTAATATACATACACTGACCTAATATACATATTTCTTTTTGGAGCAATGCGTGATTGCAAATACCAAGTCTGTTTGTCACATAAAAATAACACTGGCACAGTAAGAGATGTGTACAGCTGAATGATACAGTGTATACCAAGAAGAGAGAGAGAGAGAGAGAGAGAGAACCCAAAGTGGTCTTTTGCACACGTATATATATATATATATACCATGCAGTACAAAGTGATTCCAATCATCACCAAAAAATTATGTAGTTCTATACAGTCAGATTCTTACCTTGTAAGAAGTTTTTCACAATATGTTTGATATCAGTACATAATGGGGTTTTTTAAATGTGTTATCTTGCTTGTCACAAACTGATAATTTTCTTTATTTCAAAGTCCAGTATTGCAAGTGCTCTACATGTAAACACACAATTTGTGAAAGTGGGTTCTTTTCTGTGCTTTCTCTTCCTTTGACTGTTTCCCCCAATTCTTTTTAAGAAATATTCTATACATACAACACACCTGTTTACAATTTGGACACTTGGTGAGCATGGGGCAATACTTCCAGTAGTGAAGGTCGAGACCTTCTTCTTTAAACTTGGGATCCTTCTCTCCACAAAAGATACACTGCTGGTCTATGTCCTCTCCGTACTCTGAGGCATCAGCAATGCTGGGGGCTCTTGGTGGGATCTTCTTGTTCTGAGGGGCTAGGAAATACAAAGATTGTTCTTGGATTTAGCATCTACACGTGGGAGGGCAAAAGAGCCAGGGTATATCTGATAGCTTTGAGTACTACAGGGGAGCATTTCATCAAGTGTTTTGTCAGTGATTTTTACCAACAAATTTTCTCTCAGCCAATCAGATGCAAGGATTTCAGTAGCTTATAACAGTTGTCGGTAAAAAGCACTGACAAAACACTTGGTGAAATGCTCCCCAGGTACATGTATATGAGAGACTACAGGGTTCTGGGTAGGATCTGATAAGCCATTTTGTAATTGGTACATGGTCCACATGACCCTCAAATGACCCCAATTTGTTCGTGCACGCCACTGATCTCTACAGAATTTTTTTCCGTAGAGTTCAGTGGCGCACGCACATTTGTTTTGGTGGACGCGCTATTTGCTCGACTTGTAAAATCATACTGGAGTGCGCATCATGGTGCACACACTTTGAAAGCGTATAAAGGACAATTGTACTCGGTACAAATGACCTTTATCTGCACATGCACAAATTGTAATTATGAACTAGCTTATTGTCTTGTGGGGTTATGAAATGGAAGGTGTGTTATGTGCAATTGGTTTTTACAGACGAGTATCAATCAGATATAATTATGAGGGTACTTCTGCAGACTGAAATTTCATGTCATCATCTGAAAGACGTGATTCAGTTTCAGGCCTGGGTCAGTCAGACTCGGTTTGCAGATGAAGACATAGAAATGACCACTAGACCAACTCCCAGATAATTCTGGAGTTTCGTATTCGCAAGTGGGATGCCAAGAAAGTAGGGTATGGTTCATGGCAACCAACAAGTATTTACAAAGGACTAGGGTATCTTTAATTTTCGACAATCTTTAAATGTGTTCTGTCTGTTATTTGAGATCAGGGCCCTGTTTGATAAAACTTGTTATCAATAAAAAGTCACAATAATTGTAATATGCGAATGAAATCCTTGAATCTGATTGGCTGAGAGCAAATTTGTCACAGAAATGGGGCAGTTGTCACTGACAACAAGTTTTATGAAACAGGGCCCTGAAATGTAATATGTATTCAAAATATTGTCATAAGGTAACGTGAGATACTAAATACGGGGCTTTGAGCTTCTGTAATAGAAAGAAGTCGCACATGCCAAATAACAATCTCAATTACCTTTTAGTTTGTTCTTGTCTTCAGCATTAGCCTGTAAAAATACAGATGAAGTGAGAAAGAAAGAGAGAAATGAGAACAGAGAAAGTGGAGACAGTCACAAAGAGAATATGAGAGAGAGAGAGAGAGAGAATAATGATAATACAAAAACAATTCTAAGCCAGAATTAGATAATGTCCAAATGTAGGCATATTCAGAAATATTTATTTTAATTTTCAAAATGAAATGAGGTCCCCAAAAGACTCAATGTCACTAATGTATATATCCTGCTTTGCTATAATTTATAAAAAGAACAAAACAGGTCCTCAATTCATGAAATATAACTATCAAAATACACATTCCTGATACCTTTTTGTCAGCATTCTTATCAACACTCTTGTCAAGACTCTTGGCGCCTTTCTTCTCTGCATTCTTAGCTGCAGCTGCCCTGAGCTCAGCTAGCTGGTTCTGAAGTTCATCAATTTCGGCTTTCTTTGCTTTCTTTTCATTCTCCCTGGCAGCCTTGGCCTGAGCCTGATGTCATACAAGAAAGAGTAATTCACAACAATAAGGAATTCATGCACAAGAGAAATTGGCGTAAATATTCATCATTGGCAATAAGCCTCATTGAAAGCAAACCGGCAACAAAACAGATATAATCACAACACAAGTGAAGCATTACACCTATGATATGCATTGCACATTTATTTTAGCATCCGTCGCTCTGCAATTTCATGACATAATAAAACATCAGAAGAAGAAATCTACAATAAGCGGTCTATAAATTAGAAAGGGGGCTTAGACATCTGGCATAAGGCTGAGAAGTGTCATTCTTGAACACCCGATGAAGCTGTCCACGTACCTTGAGCTCAGCTCTGGTAGGCTTGCCATCGATCTTATCAAAGCCATCATATATCCTGACATAGAGGGGGTTCTTCATGGTGGAGGGTTGCTCTGACGACGGCAGGTGCGATGTGACCTCTGAGCCTCTGAGTTTGTAGAGTTCAAAGATCAGGTTGATGGCTGCGTCTCGTACTATACCAGCTGGGTGCTCCAGGCCACGGTTAGCAAACTTCATTATACTGGAGGTCGACATCCCACTGTGGGCAATCACACACATATGACATACTCATAAATGATAGCACTTGCTTAAGGTAAAGCACATATGTATGGGAAAAAAAAAGCCATAGCCAAAAGATGTGGGCATACGAAACAAGAATTTCACAAACAGATGTATTGTTGGAAAAGCTAAAATTTTAATAATTTCAATGTATCATGCCAATACTACGGCAAAGAGGAACAAGAGGAACAGGTTCTTCACTCATCACTTCATGATAATATTCACAACCCCCCCCCCCCCAAAAAAAAAAAAAAGAAAGAAAGAAAGAAAGAACAGGTACTACACTGTCTGAACATTTAAAAAACTTCAAATTAACTTTTCTCTGAAATGTGAGTTCACTCTGTGTCTGTAAACACATCAATATATCATAAAACCGTTAATGACATTACAATACAAACAGAGATGGGGAGGAAATAGAAAAAAATGAGGAAGAGATTACCAATGAAAGTAGAGTTCATTCAGTTTTGTAAAAATCATGTGAGACGAACCTTTAACTTTTTTATCTATGGACTCCTGGGCCCTGTTGCATAAAACTTACCATTAGTGGTAACTCTGCTATCAATGGTAACTACCATGGTAACATCACTCAACAGCCAATCAAAATCAAGCTTTTCATGGGAGTTACCATTGATGGCAAAGTTACCGTTAATGGTAAGTTTTATGCAACGGGGCCCTGGTGTTAACACCAAGTGTGGAGGACTTCAGAAAACAATACCAAGTGCAAATTCTCCCAGACAAGAGTAATAAATATGTCAGTGCATATTTGCAACCTGCACAATTGGTTAAGTTCTCTCAAACCATCTTCCTGGGATGCCAGAAGGCTTACAGATGTGTAAAGTGCAAACTTGCTTCAGTCCCCTCGACACCCCCCCCCCCCCCCCCCCCCCGGATTTCACAAAGCCGTATTTCTTTCACTTTGGCCCATGTGTAACCAATTTTTGCCCAGAAGCCTGCATGGAGCTGGATAATTTCTGTGTCTACATTCCATATTCCTACCTGTTCTTGTCAATTCCTAGTTCCTTGATAAGTTTTTCAACGATCTCCACTCTGGTGACTGCCAGCTTAGCTTGGGTGTTGTTCTTAAATGGCGTTTGGCAATGGGAAGGGATGGTGTTTAGAGGACGAACTTCAGGAAAACCTGCCATCTCTACGATGAAGTCGATGTCAGTAACTTTCAACTTGGCATTCTACAATGTACATGGAAAGAGATTAGGGGTAGTTTTGGTAAATGCCTTGGACAGATTTTTATCTTGGTAATTAATAGATCAGCACTTACTTAAAGGATTTACCTTCGATCTCAAGTTAAAAAAATATTCAGCTAATCATTGCCATTCCGTGAAATTTGTCCCCTACGACATATATAAGTCATTCAATAGTGAACAAGATGAATGCGACTGCATCTCCTATATGACTCCGCCTAAATTCAGTTCATGGCTCAAACTGTTCTTGAAATATTGTGATAACCAGAATAAAAAGCCTCTAATTACATGCTAATTGACCTCTTTGACTTTTGACATTACACCTTATAACCAAAAGTCTGATCACTTTATCTCCTCCTAGTCATGAATACAAAATAGTAGAGATATGGTGATAACAAAGGTAAAAAAAAACATTAACTTCACATACACCTGTACAATGACATTTATGACCTGTCAACTTTGACCTACATGAACAAAAATCTACTGGTAATCAGTTTGTCTCACTATGGTGATGCATACTAGTTCCAAGTTTGAAGTTAATGGATAAAATGGTTCTTGAGATATCATGTTAACAAGGCTAAAACCTGCAATTTCAGAATTGACCTCTATGACCTTTGACCTTTGACCAACGTATCCCAAAACCTAAACAGATCATCTTTCTATGGTGATACATACTAATACCAAGTTTGAAGTTCATACCTCAAATGGTTCTTGAGATATCGCGTTAACAAGGCTAACGCCTGCAATTTCAGAATGGACTTCTATGACATTTGACCTTTGACCTACGTATCCCAAACTCAAATCCGATCATCTTTTTATGGTGATGCATACTAGCACCAAGTACATACCTCATGTGGTTCTTGAGTTATCGCGAGAATGAGAAAGCAGGACGGACGGACGGACAACCCGAAAAACATAATGTTGCCGGCACCACCTTCGGTGGGCGGAGGCATAAAAATCTCTTCATGTGACATGGACTAACCCCTCTTTTTGATACATGTATTACTACCTTAAAGTAAAAGGTTATATAACAGAGTTTTTGAATGAAATAAACAGTGTAACCTCTTACAAGATCATATAAGAATGACATAGTGCAACGCTTGGCTAAAAGTACCAATGACAACAAAATATTTTTTTCTGGATAAGCAAGGCTTTGTGGCACTAGCTGCAAAAAATATGATACTAAAGTTTTTTTTTCTAACATTGTATTTGCTAAGAAAAGAGGGATTAACCTAACCGCTTCTGTAAAACTTCCTAATATATCTTGATGTTTTGGAGCATGTCTGTAAAAAAAAGTACACATGCCAATGTACAATTGCCAAGAAAATGGTCATTTGCCATTGATGGACTGATGAATGTACATCTGTGATTTATAAATAGAGAAATGAAAACAGGCAATATCATCTATTGAAATCCAGCAGGGGTTAATCCTGTCTTGAAACATACAAGTTAAACTTTTAGCACCTGCAGATTACGAGCACTGTGCTAATTTACTCACTGAACCCACCGCTCAGTAAACCATCTTGTGACACAGACTCTGTTGCAGTACACAAAATCTTTCCTCAGTAACTCATCATTTCGATGCAGATTCTAAATGGTGATGTCTAGAGATAGCACACACAGAAATTCATCGCATAAGATCCCCTACATCTGCTGTTGCACAGGTCAAAGTTCACAGGCGGTCCCAGGCGATTCAGTGAGTAATAGGAAGAGTGGTGGTCCCAGGCGGTTCAGTATAATATACTGAATAATAGTCTGTTGAGAGCCAGAAGGCATTACCTCATGTACTTTTCCATAGAGCTAACGCCCTTCTAGCTCTCAAGAGATGATGAGATAAATGACACTCACCGTATCTCCAATCCTGCTCATGAGTTCTGGTAGGATCCTGTCCACTCCCTGTGACGTCTCACCCTTACCAATTAGTTTCTTATGAGTTGGGATGAACTCGGTGAAGAGGAATCGTGTCAGATCAACCGCATTGTTGAACACCTGCAGAGAGATAGAAACAAAAACATATTAAGATACACTTCATGTTTGCAGGTACATGTATGTATTTAAAGCTTCTTTCAAATTACAGTTTAGGGTGATTCCATATAATGTACACATGTAATTGTACAAAGTTTCATATTTCATGCTATCCACAGAATTAAAAAAAAACACCACTTGTTGTGACTGTTGACGAACAATACTCTTTGGTATCGTAGTAATCATAATATCATGACCACACAACAATTTATCATCATTTACCCACATGTGTATTGTCAGTACTTGGGTTCAAATTGATATCACAATGCTCCATAAAACATGTACATAACCACCTTGTAAGTTCTCACACAATGACAAAAACATAATATGAATTATTAAGGATGGCAATAACACCAAGAAAAACAAACATTCAGTGAAATATTTCCCTGACATAGTATTTTTGTAGGAGGTTATAGTGCTTAAAAGGTTTCATTAACTCATTTAAAAAACAGAAAAACACAAATAGTCAAGTAACACAACCATAAAGTATATTTGGGTTTAAAATTTGCAAATATATGCTCTCTTGTGGCTCAGCATGAATAATCATACAAAATAATTATTAACTGTACAACTGTCTATACACACACACTAAAATAAACCTAATGAAATGATAACTAAGGAAAGAGAACATTAAACTAAAGAAAAAAATCGACAAGAGCAATTCTTACTGAGAAGACTTTGTCCTTGAGACCCTTCGTAGCGAGGAAGATGGCCGCTCGGAGGATAGCACGAACCTCCTCCTTGTCTTTCCCTTCTTCTAATGACTCCACATAAGATCTGACATCTCCTAATCCTTCTTCCCTCAGCGCCCAGCTCTTGGAATAGACCTTCATCACCTGTTACCATGGATATAAAAGAAGGAAGTGATGACAATCCTTATACATTGACAGGGACCAATCACCCCCCCCCCCCAAAAAAAAAAGAAGATAAAAATAATAATAAAAATAATAATTTGTAAATTGTGCATGCATATTGTTAACAACCCCACCCCCATCCCAACCCCAAAAAAGTATAAGAGAAAATCAAATGGTCTAGGATTTAAGGAGCACAAAAGGGAAAGAATGATTTTATATCATGGCTATGCTCTGAGTTAACTTCCAAGCACTTGATGTGCATACGAGTGTCAACTAGTCTGCTCACAAGTCTCTTTGATCTATATTTACAGTGTAATTTCTGACATCAAACTTGCAATGTCTCCTTACAGGTGTAACATTTGAAGCTGATATTTTGAATATAACATTTCAGCAAAGAAAACATTAACATACAGAGCAAAATACTATTTCGATGTTTGGTCTTGTTTAATATTAACAGCTCTAACTTGTATAGCAATGTATAGCTAAATGGGGCTTTGAAATCTGAGTATGATCAAACCTTGTCCCTGCCAAACACCTCCGATGCAGTATCCAGCTCCCTCATGTTGTTCTCAGATATGGAGCCAAGCTGTTCTCCACCTGGAGCCCCTCCTCCAGTTTCAATCTCAGTCCGGGCAGTCTCAGGCTCCTCCACCGGGGGTAAATCCGGTGGCGGATGACGCGGAGAACTGAAAGATGATTATAATAATAATAATAATAATAGTATTCTGGATTTATATAGTGCCTAATACATCTACGATGTCTCTAAGTGCTCTATAGACATACCATTACCCTGGTCATCAGTTTCATGGCTTTTCTGCACAGTGTGTGCATCTTCTCCACTCCCCGGGGAGCAGTTTAGCCAAACGATAGTTTGTTCTCAGAGGTGCATTTCTGGACTTTTTAAAAAGACATTTCTTAACACAACACTAACTGATGAGAGTGAGCATTAAAAAGTTTTGTTGATCTCATGACAAGGTACTACACAAAGGGCTGACTATACTGTATAAAGTATACTGTAAAAATGTGCTCATTCCAATAGAGTAATTGAGGGAGTCATTGCCAGATAGTGCAAAGCCAAACATTCATGAAAAAGGAGTTACATGTACATGTACATTCACAACATTCATTGACTCTACAACTCACCATAATTTCTTATACTGTAAATGCAGAGATATTTGCGGTACATTAATTTTTGCAGATTTCGCGCTATTTTCGGCAGGGGCGAATTCTAGAACACGCGAAAATATTAGCACGATTTCTTATGCTTGTTTTGAACGGACGCTGCATTGCGCGCTTCATCTGATTAATACGTGTTTGAATCCATTTCATTTTAGAGTGTGTGTGTGCAGTTGTGTCTGTAGTATGCAATTGGGTGGACCGCATGTGTGTGAAACAATACATGGAGCCGCACTTTTGCGAGTGAGTAATTGTTCAGCGTGAATTCAAGAACCTGCGATTATGTTTTTGGGTCGCTCAGCGCGAAAATTTAATCACGCTAAAATAACAGCGTTTACAGTAAGCAATTCAAACCATACTTTGATAGTCAAATAACAGACCTCCACCCACTGGCATTGCAATATTAACTTCAAGTGTGTTTATTTCCAAAATGACATGTGAAGGCTTACTTTTTGAGTGTAGGTAGAGGCCTATCATCAGCATTGTACATGAAGGTCTCTGGCTGGAAGCTTCCCGAGTCTCTTGGGCTTACTCCATGTGTCTTGTGATCCTGGTTGGGAGGCGGTGTGCTAGGATCCCTGGCTGATGGCTCCTCTATCCTGGGGGAAGGAGCCTTGGGAGGAACATTCCTCTGTGGCCTCTGAGGGGAATCAGGCTGCAGAGGGTTTAAAGCGAAAGGGAATTAGGAGATTGAGCAGGCATAAAGATCATGATGGACAAGTGGTCAAGTGTAAAAAAAAAAAGATTTCAGAGTGTAAATGAACAGTGAAACGTAATGGAAATGTAGATAAGAGAAAGAGAGAGACAGAGAGAGAGATATGGAAGGGAGGACACATACATGTAAAGAAGGAAAGAAAATTAAGACAGAGAAGATACAAGAGAGAGAATACAGAGAAGGAAAAGAAAAGAGAAGAGAAAAGAGAAGAAAGAAAAGAGAATGAAGAGAGAAAGAAGAGGGAAATAAGAGAGAGAAGAGAGAGAAGATAAAGATAAGGAAAATGAGAGAGAGAAAGAGGGAAGAAAAAGTGAGGGGGAGACAGAGATAAGTGATACAGAAGAGAAAGAGCAAAGAAGACAATAAGAAAGAGAGAAAGAGAGAGAGAGTGGGGATATGTGTGGGGAAAAAAGTAGTGTTTTATATTTGAAGAGCAAATTAAACCTGAAAAATTAGCCTTTAATTATGGATTCCACGGACTGTACAAAGAACAAGAATAAAAATTCCAGGAGATACTGAGCATGTTTACAGGACACAGTGCTATATATGGTGCAAAATTATCACAACCCATCTACACAAAAACATCACTTGCTTTTTGTGGTACACTGAATAGCTTGCACAATGGAAATTACAAAACATTTACAGTTACAGTTACAGATAGTATGTTAGAAACAGTGCTCATGTTACCGAACTATTCAAGGCTTTTGCTCTGATCAACAGCAAGAAAATTTCATTAGAATTTGCACTTTTACACAATGAACAAGAGGTACAAAAATTAGTACACTATCTTGAACTGATCCTTCACACACATAAAAATATAAAATCTCTTCTCTTTCAAACCAGTACATTGGAAAACAAACAGACATTATTCCTTTCTTCTTAGAGAGGGAGGAGGGATATGTAGCAATCACAAAATTTCTACAGATTTGATGAGGCCAATTTTGATCAACGACATCAACCTGTTTTACATTCAAGATTGAAACATAGAACCTTGAGTGCAGTAGTGCAACACGTACCCTTAGGTATCATTGACGTTAGTACAATTATCAACACATAGGTTTACTAAATCGAAGCCAGAGTAAATCTAACATGAGGCATTAGAGAGGAAGGGAAAGAAGGGGGAGAGGGGGGACGGTAAGGAAGTGAAAGTTAGAGAGGAGGAATACACAGAGAAAGAAATAGAGATGGAAAGAGATATTTAAAAAAGAAAGAGAGAAAGAGAGAGAGAGAGAGAGAGAACAGGGGGGGGGGGGGGGGGTAGTGCACCTTTAAATAGACTGAATGGTGCATCATATAAGAGAAAGGAGGAACTCCATGGCCCTGTTTGATAAAACTTGTTATCAATAGCAATAATTGTTATAAGCTACTGATATCATCAAATTTGATTGGCTGAGAGCAAGTTTGTCATACATGTAGATTTGTGTTAGTTGTCATTAATGCCGCGTTTTATGAAACAGGGCCCAGGAAGAATTCAAAAAGTTCACAGCAAGTTCAATGTACATATACACATATTGTTAAAATGGTGCATTCACCCTCACAAAACCTGCCTGTAGCAAAAGAAGAGGGGGTTACAAAAGACATTTAACCATGGACTTACATCACTATTTTGTATGGACCAATCTTTCAATGGCCACACAAGATTCTGAGTAGCATGCAAAGTGATCCAGATCATATAATAGGAGTGAAAAGGGAAAAAGTGTTGAAGTGTAAAGACATGAAAATAGATAATATGCATGGTTTAAGAAAATAAATGAGTGCTTAGTCTGTATCTCTAATAATGGTTGGGCTTCCCTCTTTCAGTGTCGGGTTATTCCATGCAATCATCTAATTATAATTTACATGATTTAACCCTTACCCTCTTCACATTGACATATGGTGTATATTTATTGGGTAATTGAGGCTGAAAAGGCTTGAATTTTTTCTGTAACAGCTCCATTGTCTAATTCTTTGTTAAGCTTACAGCACAGAAAAGGCTAAAAAGGAATGTTTAAAAAGTCATCATACTGCAAAACTTCATACAGAAACATACCTTTAGTACCAATTAAAGGCCAAGATCTCATAAAACATATGACTGCACCACTACATACCTTACTGATGTCTAATAGATCGTAAAGCTCCAGTTGCTTGTAGATTTGTAGCCGATATTCTTCCATCTGAATTTTCTTAACTTTGGCAAGGTCATAATCCTCTGTCTCTATTGCTCGTCGCTTCTCTACCTCATAGCGACCTAACCGCTCTCCAACCTTTGGGGATGAGAAAGAGCAAACTTTACAAAATGTAAGACTTGTACATGTAACTTCCACAAATTCCTTTAACAGATGATCTTCGCTCTTATAATGGAACTGTATACAATGGAATTTTGTTATAACAAACTCCTTGGGACCAAGGAAATTACGTTGTTATACTGAAACCTTGTTGCATCAGGACGAAAAAAATAAATAAAAAATAAAATAAAATACAAAGAAGTGGGACCAGGAAAATGACCTTGTTATAAAGAGAGATTGTTATAAGTGTTCTTTATAATGGGGTTCCACTGGATCAAGAGAAACCTGGCATAAACCCTTTCAGAATGCCTTATCATGCTGTTGATGGGTTGTCTGGACCCACAAAATGTTTAAGAAGCTGACAAAAACCTGCTGATAAACACAGAAGGTATAGTATCCCTGAGAGTAGACATTATTTAAAAAGATGGCAAAATATATCGCAATGCCTGATGTACAGGTAAAACATCTTTCTGAATTCTTAATCTCACACTGACTCACCAGCCATCTTTATCAATCACTTGAGCAGTATATACAAGTACTTAGCTAGTATTATATATAAGAACATGAATTTATATTCATTCACCACAATGATATAAACACATATTTGTGAAATAAATAGTCAGGTTCATATTGATGTGGTGATTTCTGATTGGCTGTGAAGGAGATAGAAGCAAGAATACTCACCTTTTGAAGATCTGATACAGCCTGCTTCAGCCTCTTGGCTAGATCAAACTCCTCCTCTGTTTCAAAACAAAAATTTTTTTAAATTTCTTCAGAAAATCATGGTCCTATTTCTCCTCCAAAATTAAGCCTAATGACGAACAGGAACCTGAGTATATGTATATGATATATTGCATGCCCACACTGCCTACACACAAGGTTAGGAGATTGTACTCCAAGAGATCGAAGAGAGCTCTAAAAAAACTAGAAATGTGCATTGCTGGGGCCGCGCAATGCTAAACGTATCCCCCGGCACTGGCAGCGATTTGAAGGAGGGACAAAGATCCTCCCCCATCCCCTCCCTCAAACAAAAGGATGGTGTAGAAATTAGATGTGTAGGTTTCACTAAGACACATCTTCATATAAAATTTGAAAGAAATGTGTTGAGAGATATACCAAGATACATCTCCATACAAAATTTGAAAGAAATCCATCAAGAAATGTGGCCTGGAGAGTGCACTCACGCCATGCCCTGAAGTATGACCTTTGACCCTATAAAAGACGGAACACTGGTGGCAGCATCACCAAAAACTATAGGTTTTTAGATTACACCAAGAGACACCTTCATGCAAAATTTGAACGAAATCCGTTAAGAAATGCAGAAGTAAGAGTGCAAGAAATGGAAAAATGACCTTTGACCCTATAAAGGACGGAACAATGAGGGCAGCATCACCAAAAATTAAATATGTGTAGATTATACCAAGATACATCTCCATACAAAATTTGAATGAAATCCGTCAAGAAATGCAGAAGAGTGCACAAAAGGGACAAATGAGCTTTGACCCTATAAAGGACGGAACAATGAGGGCAGCATCACCAAACAGTAAAGATGTGTAGATTATACCAAGATACATCTCCATACAGAATTTGAAAGAAATCCAAGAAATGTGGCCTGCAGAGTGCACTCACGCCATTCCCTGAAGTATGACCTTTGACCCTATAAAAGACGGAACACTGGTGGCAGCATCACCAAAAACTATAGGTTTTTAGATTACACCAAGAAACACCTTCATGCGAAATTTGAACGAAATCCGTCAAGAAATGCAGAAGTAAGAGTGCAAGAAATGGAAAATGACCTTTGACCCTATAAAGGACGGAACAATGAGGGCAGCATCACCAAAAATTAAACATGTGTAGATTATACCAAGATACATCTCCATACAAAATTTGAACAAAATCCGTTGAGAAATGTGGCCTGCAGAGTGCACTCACGCCATGCCCTGAAGTATGACCTTTGACCCTATAAAAGACGGAACACTGGTGGCAGCATCACCAAACACTATAGGTTTTTAAATTACACCAAGAGACACCTTCATGCAAAATTTGAACGAAATCCGTTGAGAAATGTGACCGCCAGAGCGCACACAAGAGTACACACAAGACATCTATCAAAATATGACCTTTGACCCTATAAAAGACGGAACACTGGGGGCAGCATCACCAAAATCTATAGGGTTCCAGATTTTACCAAGAGACACCTTCATACCAAATTTGAACAAAATCCGTTGAGAAATGTGACCGCTAGAGCGCACACAAACTATCCCAAAAAATATGGCCTTTTACCCTATAAAAGACGGAACACTGGGGGCAGCATCACCAGAAACTATAGGGGTCCAGATTTTACCAAGATACACGTCCACAGGAAGTCTGAAAAAAATTCGTCGAGAAATGTGACCGCTAGAGCGCACACAAGAATGTGACGCGGCGGCGGCGAAACGCTGCTGAATCCAAAGTATCCTCCGGCATACTGCAGGGGGATACAATGAAATTATATAGAAATCTCTTCAAGGAAATCCCATTTTTACAATAGCAACCCTCCTCCAAAATCTCAAGAAACAAAAGAGTATGTTTACACTGTTATCCTCCATTACCCTGTAAGTTGATAATATGTGGAAGTGACAGGCATCCCTAAAGAGTTGTATTACCTCTTTCACAATGTAAAATTTTGAATTTTTAGATGAAATGAGTCAAAACGGTTTGTATCCAGCAAGCTGATGAGATGTTGCTTGTTGAAAGCTAGAAGGACGACAAGACTTTATGAAAGCAATAACATCCTTCTGGCTCTCAGCTGATGAAGGCTTATATCACGTGTTAAGAGTTAGAAGGGCGTTCAGTCTGTGATAAGGTATATGAATCAATGCCCTTCTAGATCTCGTCAGATGGCATATCAAATCAAGAGCTTACGTATAACGGCTTCATTCTTTCTGTTGTCCAGTTTTCTGATGATATTAGCCACCTCTGGGTCTTGATACATGTCAAAAGCTAGGTCATCCATAGGAGATATGTAGTCAGGTCTGTAGACAGAAAGGTGTATTGTTAAATCTTGCTGGCCCAATGTCAGATCAATTTGGCAAGTTATGTATATATGTATAAGTTTATGTATAATAACATAAAATAATAACATAAAATTATTTTCATTGTACAAGTAATCTACACATGGCTGACAGTGAGGTCTTCCTTGTTCATAGCACCTTTGACTACCAGGTCAATATCACATAAAATCCTTAACAACGTCACCTACACTACGCCAACTTTGAGGTCTTACTTTTCGAAAATTCAGCAAGGACTAACAAGGCAATATTACGTAAAATCGATTACAATGTTTCCTTCATGAGATCAAATGTGAGGTCTTACTTGTTAATTGTACCTGGCTACCAGGCCAAAATCACATAAAATCCTTTACAATGAACCTATATTAGACCAAACGCGAGGTCTTGCTTATTAATAGCACCTAAGACTACCAGATGAATATTCAATTCAATTCAATTTACATCAATATTACATATAATCATTTACAAAAGAACCTACATGAATTGGGCTGACTATGAAGACTTACTTGTTAATAGCACCTAAGACTACTGGGTCAACATCTCCTGTTCTTCCTAGTTCATCATCATTGAATGAGGAGCCAGGGGGCATGTGCTGATTGATGACATCATTGACCCGATTACCTCCTTCCTTGCTCTTGTCAATTATTAATTCATCACCGATGATGTTCACTGCGACCAGACCAACCTTTGAAGAAACAAAGAGGAATAAGAAACAAATAGGATTACTTACTGGGAGAAATCACCTAAAAATGTTTTTTTGTACAGCTAGAATCTATAAATCAACCCCCACCCCCAAGACAAAAAATTACCTGGCATTTTATAAGTGAATGGTTAAGGAATATGAATAAAACTAAGGAAAACGTATAAAACCATTCAAAGTGAACCTGAGTTGGACATGGGCATGTCGCTTTTACCTGTTTTTAGAAAGGATTTAAATCTGTCTATAAAAGAAGTAAAATTTGAAGTAAATATCTTCAATATACACGTAGGATATCGACATGGAACCCAAAATATGAAAAACAAAACATTTCCTTTTGTGATTGGTCACTTTAATCTACATTCAATATTTAGATATTCTCTTAACAAGGACACCAATCTATCTATCCATCTACTGTATGTCCCATAGCTTGGAGGCCGTTGGGGCAACAATGTGATGGATCCTGAGACACAGGTTCACCAAAAATCTTACAATAACGGCTGGCCTTGAGGGGGATATCTGATTGATATGCATAGCCAGAATTTGAATTATTTTGCACAAGTATGAGTGCCACACATAGATACACAACAGAAAAAGATGTGCACGAATTTGAGAATGTATCCCCCTGCCACATTTGCTAACTTTGTTCTTTTCTTTCCTGTTTTTTTTTTGGTTGCTGTTTGTCAGACATCTTTTTTGGATGAATATTGCTTCTGAAAATAGTGAGAACATTTGTGGTAGGCTGGCACAAAATGTTTTTGATCCATACTCTATCTGTACTGCTGTGCATTAACACGATCAACACCTGCTAATCTGAGGTTGATAAATGTCAACATGATAACGGGATGTTATTCTACTACTGACATACATGTACATGTATCTTGAACCTTATATATGGGACATAAGATCTCTGTCTCCATCAATCAAAAATAAAGAGAGAAGAACAACATACCTGGTTGTAGAGGTTGTATTTGTTGACATGGTTCTTGTACACTACCAATCGAAGGTACTTTCCAACTGCGTCCACATGTACTGACTTGAGCTCTCTGGCTTTGAAGCCTGTCTTGGCATTATCAGACAAAGTGATGTACCTGGGAGGAGAAAATAGATCAGTAAAAATGATTTCTTTATTTCAAAGAGAAACATTGCAATTCGCACATGCACAATAATAATAATGAAAAAGGTAACCTGGGGAGCGTTTCATCAAGCAATTTGTCAGTGATTTTTACCAACAACTGTTAAAAGCTACAGAAATCCTTGCATCTGATTGGCTGAGAGCAAATTTGTCAGTAAAAATCACTGACAAGACACTTAACGAAACACTTCCCTGGGCCCGTTTCATAAAACTTGTTATCAATAACATCTGCCTCATTTCTATGACAAATTCACTCTCAGCCAATCAGATTCAAGGATTTCTGTAGCTTAATAGAGTTATTGTGACTTGTTATTGATAACAAGTTTTATAAAGTGGGGCCTACATGTAGGTCTATGACTCTGTGTTAAAGTGGCATTAAACTGACAGAACTTTAACAGCACCATCTTACAGTGGTTGTTAAATTAAGATTACAATTTGAAAATTAATTGCATTTTATCTTTAATTTTGACAAACAGCTTGTTTGGATAATAGGCAAACTGATTATTACGAACTATTATTTTTGACTTGGCATTGTGGAAAATAGTGTGCAGGTACATTCTAAGCTTTTACAAACAGAATGGGGTATGACGGGAAAATGAGAGGCACATACACTTATCAAATCCTGTTCACAGATGGCACTAACTAGAAGCTTCAATTTACTGTCACTTTAACTTCAAATTAGGCAAAATTTCATGCACGCATTCACTGGGCAGTCTACTCACAACTTGCTTTTACCTTTATTTGGAGGACAATTTCTGTAAGATACCCAAATATAAAATGCACAACTTTTTTAATTTGGGGGGGGGGGGGATTAATGCCCTTTAACCAGTTGTTTACTGAATTCTCTGATTCCTATAGTCGTAATACAGGAAATCACCTGTTCCTTGGAGGCAACTGGTTAACAGATTCAAAATGACTCACCCTAATCTTTTATATCTTTGTCCATTCAAGCTGGTGATGTGATCTGGAGGCAGACTTCCAACATAGAACTCAATTTTGGTCGCTGTTCACAAAGAATGAAGAGTAAAAAGACATACATGTATGTACATTAAAAGAAAAATCATCTTTAGCTCTGGTAGCGAAAAAATGGAAACTGGAATGAAACTTGGTAAATGTGTCCTTGCATTGGGTGATTCACCCTCGGTGTTGGTGTTTGGTGTTAGTGTCTATTTTGCCGCGAAATCGTGATCTAATACCGACTGTGAAATGAGAAAAAAATCAGTCAGTGTTAGGGGTTGACCTCTGATTTTTGGACGTAGTTGCCGGTGTTTATTTTTTGTCAATTATCGGCTGCTGAACCGAGCTCGGCTGTCGGTGTTTAATTTCATGTACAAATTCCCATTCACTAACACTATACCCCTAGGGATTAAGAAATATTGATTTCACGGTCGGTGTTGGTGTTGGTGTTGCTAGCTATGGGCAATTTTGCTGATTAGTCATGAGAAATAAAGACAGTAGGCGTCATTCGAAGCGTAATTTCACAGGTGTTAAGAGGTATTATGTTCATCTAGGCCAACATTTGGTCTAACGTTCGATCTAGAGCACATGGAAAGGAACTACTATTGATATTTAATGGGGCTGAAGGAGTGAATAAAAAATCCTACCTAATTTTCTTTTTAAGATAGATTTAATAAATATGACGTTAGATATTCCGTAGTTAAAGACCAAGAGAATCTACATCGTTTACCAGGATGAGCTCTAAATTAACATTTACAATACAAAAGTCATGAAACTTCACGGCCAATCTGAGCCAATGCTTGAAATTTGGCCGTTTGCCCTGTACGTGCTACGCTGTCAGATCCAGCGTCTAGTTGCATTAGCTACCGCAGCATTTTCTGCTGCAAGTGAGAAACTCGAGAGAAATCATATCGAAACTTACTGTTCCTGTCAAGACTATCCATTCCTGGGAAGTTTCTTACCACACTCTAGATCAAATAATTATTTCTTTTAGAATTACCGGACTACTCGTGTAATTTTACGATATTCTAGAGTTTCTAGACTAATAATTAAATAGTTTAAAACGTTTTTTTTTTTCCTTCGTTAAAAATGGTACTGACGCCCTTGCCAGTGTTAAGCTATCGATGCGCTTTGTTAGGATATCGGTATCGGCTCCTTAATCTGAACAGCGGTGTTTGAGCTCGATTTTAGGAGAATTTTCGCTCTAAACACCAACACCGAACGTGAAATCACCCATTGTTCCACTTGTATCACATGATATATTCCTGGTCAATAATAAAACAATAATGGCAACAAACTAGTTGTAATGCTCCCAAGATACATGACTAGTTCCCCTACATTCATAAATCAGCTTTATTGGTACGTACTGTAAGGATTTGCACATCCTGACAATTACTGAATGTTACAACCTTCAATACATGTCCAGTATGGCAGGCAATGGGTCATACTGTAAGTGTCATGAATGAGGTGCCAACAAGAACCAAATGTGAACGAGTCCATATTAAGGAAAGAACCAGGGTGGTCCACAAACAAAAATTTAAACATTTAAAACTGCAACTGGGAATGAGTATAAACAAAGTCCCTTGCAGCCGGGGTCCAGAGCCTGCTTGAAGGCACAGTAAGCTCTGTGGTTCCCAGAAGCTCTCTGGTGCAATCTTAACCATATCTTTAAGCACTTCAAACAAATTTGAAGACTAATATTTCTTAAATAATTTTGGTTAAAAATGATAATTTATGAAATTTCACCTGTCGCTGATTTTTATATGTGTAGTTGTTACATGTGAAAACCCCTTGTGGACCACCCTGAGAGAGCACAAATACTATCTGAGTAGAGGGCTTAGTAGTGCTAACCCTCATTTTCTTAATAACAATTTTCAATACAGCACACAGTGTCATAATGATCCCTACCCACTACTCTAGATCTGTAAATATGTAAATAAGTTGGTCAAATAATACTGACTGACTTTGTAGGCACCTTATAGTCTACCATTGTCACATGTTCCTAACATATATTTCAAATGCATCTGTCTTTACGATATCCTTGTGGGTTAGCACTATATTGCACCAGCCTCTCTCAATTGTTAGTTTAATTTGACTTACGTATGAGGAACTGGTGAGCTAGGAGTTGTAGCTTTCTGATACGCGTCTTGTCCGGCAACCGCAGCACAATCTCCTGAGGGTAGAGACAAAAGCGCCCACCGACCCAACCCTTGACCAACGGGTTGTGTATCTCTAGCTCCTTGCAGTTGTAGCCCTCATCCGTACTGCTGGCGTAGATCACGCTGAAAGGAATCTTATGGGGCATCTCACCTCCCAAGTTTGGTTTACTTTGTCAATAGTCACGGACTGTTCCAACTTTATTTCAGTTTTAAAGAAATTATATAGTAGTTTGAAATTATATAGTAGTTGAATGAATCTCTTACAGCTCGTAAAATGTCACATTCTCTCTTTCATAGTTCTCAGTTCTACGTCAATTCTTCAGCAACTTAATACTTCTTTTGATAATAGATGCCTATATAGCTGAATGAGCACACATGTGGGCTACATGATAGCCTGTAGATGCGAGTGATACCTGTACATATATGAATTCTGTCATGAAGGTTACATGTACAGAATTCAAGAATCTATGTACCACTGGGCAGTATTCTGCTAGCTGTCTTCATCTCTGCATTTTATTTAATTCCAGATCTGAGATCCAAAGAAGATTTGCAAAAATCTGGGATGCAACACTTGGTCTGCATAGGAAGATAAAAACATGAAATACAGATTACAAGAGGGGTAAAATTTCACACAGCATACTCTTTGCCGGGTACTTGTTTAAAGTTGATTTACTACTGAATTTTAAGGTAAATCCTACAAACCTGATGACTTGTACCTAAGTTGCAGTAGCAAGTTGTTGGAAGGAGAAACACATTCTTGAAAATTTGAACGAAATTGGATTAAAAAAAAAAGAAACTTGATATCATGGAATACACAAGGAAAGTCTTAATTGGTAATGTTACTGTGATGTAATTGTCAGACAGCTATCCCATTTTCTTGAACACATAACCCGACTTAAGTATTATAATTTTTGAAGGTATTGTTGAAAAGAATCTTTTGTTTATTGGAGGACAAACTTTCCCTGGAGTAAAGCAATGAGAAAAAATGTTACTTGGGGAGAGAAATGTAAATGTGTAATATTGTACTTACAACAAATGGAATAGTTTTTAATTACGATACAATTAAAAGACTAATTGGATTAGACTGCATATTTGAAATATAGAGATCTCATTTTTCAAACCTTCACAACTTTCTAATTTTCTGTCACTCATTATTTTGTCTCAAATTCTTATTTCTTTCAAACTTTCACCAATCTCTTTCTCTCATTTTTCTGCTTTCAAACAAATCATCTTGAGGTTGGACTGCCTTTACAGTACATTGCGTAAATTACAATGTACCAGACTACCAGTGAAAGAATAGGGGAGTGTTTCATCAAGCCTTTTGTCATGACTCTGGTTAAAAATTGCAACACACAACACACAATGGCAATTGTTGTGCTCTGAATTAAATACTGGTTTGTGGCCTTGCTTTTTCAAAGTGAACAATCTAATTAAATAATCACAGCAATATTCAAAGAAAAGTATTCAGAGAAACGTTATAGAACTTGCCCCCAATTTTTTTTGTGTCTCCGTATCTCGTGATCCGAACAATAAGAGTCCTTTGCAATTCCACCCTCTGGGTGAAATTGTGGGGATTGCTGGAGAGTTGCGCCCTGTGTGGGATATGCATGTAGAGAAAGAGCAGGGTAGGGGAATAAACCAAATAAAAGAATATAAAAAAGGGACACAATCTAGACTAACCAGTTGTCCACAGATACAGATACATCATTTGTGGAAAATGGCGGCCCCCATGTGCAGCAGACGACGGGGGAAAGATGCATGTAGTCGCGGTTCGCAATGCTAGAGAATGGGCAGCTCGTATAGTTAGGTCTAAGCACTCATAGCTACACAAGTACCTTTACTTCGTGTGTAGAATCTAGGCAGTCATACACCTCAACTTTTTCAAACACCACTGCACAAAAGTCACCAACATTCACTCAAAATCGGCATTTAATTTACAAAAACCAACCCAAACATATCCAAGAAATATAATAAATTCAACTCACCGATGTTGGAAAATATAATTCCAAAAATGAAACCCGTAATTTACTCTCGATTCTCGAGAAACGAGCTATCGGAGTCATTGTGTACATTTCCTGGTCGCCGCGGGTGCGGACAGCTCCCCAAAAGACTTTTGGCGTTAAAAAATCGGTCCCTATCGCGTACACAGAAAAGTCCTGATTTTTTGTGTGCGTGATTGTAGAGATCAATGTGCGCACGCAATCCCGTGTTTCTTCATGGACAAAAATTTAATTGGTCGATTCTAGTCAAAGACTTCGGCAGTATTTAAACAACACGCGATCGCGAAGCATATTGGCAGGGATTTCTCTGGTTTTGGACATGATTTTGACTTTGGATTTTGCTGGAAATATCAAAAGTTCTTCCTAAACACTCATGGCTACATGGCTTTACTTCGTGTGTAGAATCTAGTCACCAACATTCACTCAAAATCGGCATTTAATTTACAAAAACCGACCCCAACATATCCATGAAATACAATAAATTCAACTCCCCGATGTTGGAAAAGATAATTCCAAAAATGATTTACTGTTGATTCTCGCGAAACGAGCTATCGGAGTCATTGTCATTGTCATCTGAAAAATAAACCCAGTACTGGCCATGATGGTATTAGTTATATTGTGCTAAAAAATATAGTGGATGAAATTATGATTCCTTTGCAACATATCTTTAATCTTTCTTTGGTGAATGGTGTTGTTCCAGGAAAAATGAAAGTAGCAAAGGTTGTTCCAGTTTTTAAAAAAGGAGACAAGCTTGAATTAAACAATTATCGACCAATATCTTTATTACCTTCAATATCTAAAATTCTTGAAAAACTTGTCTATATAAGAGTGGTCAAATTTTTAAACAACTGTGAGGTATTTTCAAAATTCCAATTCGGTTTTAGAGAAAAACATTCTACAATCCATGCTATTTTGCATTTTATCCATAAGGTTTCAACTGCCATTGAAAATCGTGAACACACTATTGGACTTTTTCTGGACTTTTCAAAGGCTTTCGATATGGTTGACCATAATATTTTGCTATATAAGTTATGCCATTATGGTATAAGAGGCAAAGCGCTTGACTGGTTCAGAAGTTATCTTCATAATAGGAAGCAATATGTAATTATCAACGGATGTGAATCAGTAACTAAAGGACTTCAATGCGGGGTACCTCAGGGATCTCTCCTTGGCCCGTTGTTGTTTATTTTATATATTAATGACTTTCATAATGCTTCCAGTGTGTTATCATTCATACTATTTGCTGATGATTCGAATGTATTTCTTTCTAACAAAGATCCCAAGTTACTTCTGGAACGAACTAATAAGGAGCTCAGTGTTGTGCAAACCACAAACTGTGTATCTAAACAAATTACTCTCTAGAAATGTTGGTATTATAAACAAATTGAAATATTTGTTTCCCTCTCATGTATTACTCTTGTTGTATTCCACCTTGGTTCTACCCTACATAAATTATGGCATTCTAGCTTGGGGCAACTGTACTAAGTCTCAGTTGGATAGACTCTCAGTTATACAAAAACGGGTGATGAGAATAATTTTGAAAAAAATATTATTCTTTGAAAATAAAGCGTTGAGACTGAACGATTTGTTTTATTACCAGTTAGGCAGTTTAATGTATCAAGCACGAATTCACGAATTGCCTCAGGTTTTACAATCAATGTTTAAAACGAATGATGGAATACATAGGCATTCTACACGACAATCATCTTTCTTTCATTTACCACTTCTTCGTACTCAGTTTGCCCAGAAAACATTAATCTACACTGGGCCCTTCTATTGGAATCATCTTGATTCAAATCTAAAGCAAGCTACCTCTCTTAAATCTTTTAGAAGAAATCTTACAGCTCTTACAGTGTATAAGTCCATAACAACTGTACAGTATTTGGTTTCCTGCCTGTGTCTAAACAGAACATAGAAGATTATCCTTCAAGACATCTTTTTAATCATACTTCATACACATACATGTATTATGTGTATAGATCTGGTTTTTCTACTACTATATAAACCCAATAGGCTGACATTAACTGCTAGTATACTAGTTCATAGTACGCTTATTTTATTTTGATGTTTTAGCGATGTTTGTGTGTGTATTGTTGTTGTTTTTTTCCCCTTTTACACACGTCTTGTCTCGTCTCTGTACTACTATATGTATGTAATTGCATAAATGTATTTCTTATTTCTCTCTGTTTTGAAATTTGAACGATGTATGCTCACCAATTGTAATGTTCATGGCAGATTTCTGCAGTATTATGAAATAAATTCATTCATTCATTCATTCAATTCATTCATTCATTGTGTACATTTACTGCCATACTATTACTGGTCGTTAAAAATTCGGTCATTCGGTCTGAATCAGGTAATCTAGCAAATTTAAGAAAATTAAATCCCGCTATGCATGCACACACTTCCGATACCGCCTGTGTTAAGCGAATGACAGGCGAATGAATCTGAGATTTTTTCTTTCTGTGATTGGTCCCCCTACATGTATGTTTATCAATGACGTATTCTGAATGTCTGCGAGTTTACCGTTCAGGGGATGCCCTATACATCCCACCAAACCCAGGATTTTTTCCCTGAAGGACAAACAAAGTGGCGGTATGTATGCAATTTTAGGCATTTTTATCGCTACTTACCTTGTTCTTGCATAGTTTGAGTGGGTGATGTAGTGAGATGTGTCAGAATCTGTGTATTTTAGGGGAGTTGAGTTCGTTATCTATCGATGAGTCATTGAATAATCGCGCCGCAGTGAATCGCCCATGCATGTGAGAGGCATAGATATGGCACGTATGGGCTTGTCATGCAGTGAGCTACGATTTTGGGGGAATTTCTTCCAATTTATTCGCGTGCGCGCATGATGATCGTTTGACTATCGATAGTACATTGCTTGTAAAGCCACGTACGCGCTGCGCGCAGAATATGTCAACGTATTTTTCAGCACATGATATAGACTATTTAGCCCACACCACGAATAGTGGTCATATTGACCACTACGAATACAAAATGCAAAAATAGTTTGTATTTTCTGTCGCGTGTAGTAAAGGTATGGGGGGAAAATAAGATAAATATTTTAAATACCTTGCTTTCAAATTCCGCCCTTAAAAATCTCACTCTTACCTCAAATGGCCGTTAGGAAGAACTTTTGAAATTTTCAGCAAAATCCAAAGTCAAAATCTTGTCCAAAACCGGAGAAATCCCCGCCGATTTGTTTCGCGATCGCGTGTTGTTTACATACTGCCGATGTCTTAGACTAAAATCGGCCAATAAAATTTTTGTCCACGAAGAAACTCGGGATCGCAAGCGCACACCGATCTTTACGATCGCGCACACAGAAAATCGGGACTTTCCGTGTATGCCACATAGGGACCGAATTTTTAAGGACAAAACTCTTTTGGGGAGATGTCAGCGCCCGCGGCGACCGGGAAATGTACACAATGACTCCGATAGCTCGTTTCGCGAGAATCAACAGTAAATTACGGATTTGATTTTTGGAAATATCTTTTCCAACATCGGTGAGTTGAATTTATTGTATTTCTTGGATATTTAGTGGTCGGTTTTTGTAAATTAAATGCCGATTTTGAGTGAATGTTTGTGACTTTTGTGCAGTGGTGTTTTAAAAAGTTGAGGTGTATGACTGCCTACATTATACACACGAAGTATAGGAATGTAGCTAAGTATGAGTGATTTAGCCCTTATTTTTCACTAGGTATTTATTATGAGATTTTCAGTACTTAAGTTTTGAGCCATCTGTGTGATAATTGGAATATTAATCAATATTGTAAGGCAAGTTTTGTGACAGTGAGTGCTGTTTTTTTTTTTGTGGACCTCCTTATCATAGTATGACTATGAGTGACATAGGTCAGGATATTCGGCTAGCCCTAGGGCCTAGTTCCTTTGACTCACGAGTGGCAACTTCCCAGTTTCCAGTCGGCTAGGGTCGGCCAAAAACACACAGAAAATCTGATAAAGTACCGCGCACAGTGTAGATTTGTAAAAAAGACACGCAATATCTAGCTATACATAAGAAACTCATATCATGGACAGAAAAGGAGATTATTTACACTAGTGATGAAAAATTTAAAAAAACTTAGGCCTACCTAGTACCTGAACGAGTGGTTCAAAAGCCCCATCAACAAGATATTTGACAGCCGCGTACCGTTTCCAATGGAGTATTTGTCGTTGTTGCCAATTTGTCCAATTAAGGGATTTAAGTATATTTTTTTTCTTATTTTTTCTTTAAAAAAAATGGAAGATACATAAAATTGTTATAAAATATCAATGACTAAAAATAATTATTTTTTATTAAAACAAAAAATATTTGTAAATTATGATTTATTTATATACATTGTACCTTCTAGTTCAGTAGATTGACCGAATAAAATTGTGATGGTTTGTACTTGTAATTATGGCAAGGAACTGTAGCCTGCTGCGCATAGAGATACATACAATAGTATGTATCTCTATGCCTCCATCTGAATAATGGGGGGGGGGGGGGGGGGGGGGCTCACAACCCATCCCGACAGAAAGTTTTGTTACTTTTTTGACGGTCGTGTTGGTAATGTTCCAAACTTCCCTCTGACAAAGTTGCTACGAGCCGTTATCTTTCTCTCAAAATTTGCTAAAAAACGCGCAGCAAAATTGCGCGGAAAGGGGAAACTCCCCTTTATCTTTCTCTCAAATTTGCCAGAATGTCAAGCTTTCGCGCTTCGCGTGGGAAGGGGGAAACTCCCCCTCCCTGCGCGCCCACCGCTGTTACAAACAGTGCAGTATTGCGTCCAAATAATTGAAAGCAATCACAAAAAAGGTGCTACGAGCCGTTATCTTTCTCTCGAATTTGCTCAAGCATCAAAGCTTTCGCGCTTCGCACCCACGCTTCGCGTGCTCATCAGCAATTAGGGGGGGGGGGGGAGGATTCGGCCTGTGCCCCCTTTTTGAAAGAAAAGTATACATTGTGCCCCCTTTTAGAACGGATACCCCTTTTTTTTGCTTGTCAGAGAGTTATGGAGAAAACTGGACTCCATAAAATCTGATATACGCCCCCTCCCCGAGCGACTTTTGGAGGGCTGGCGAGAAGGAAAAATACGAATCGCCCTCTAAGCAGTTTTCCAAAGTTGACTGCATTTGTGTGTCCACCCCCTTTTACAAAATCCTGGATCCGCCCCTGAATTGCTGTATATATGGATCACAGTAGACTGAGATATTCTGCCCCTTCCGAGGCCAAAGGTTTTGATATGCCACTGATGCGTGGATGTCAGACTATGTTATTACAAAATGTTTGTCTAACCAAAAGAGATTTTATTTATGTTTGGGAGTATATATATATATATATATATATATATATATATATAATATATTCAAAGATGTAATCTATTCCTTCTTGTTGTCCTACGTAGATTTGCATGAAAATATATACGAGATGGGTATAAATCAAGATTTTCTCAGCAAAATGTATCGTCTGCTAGCAATACCTGGGGGCTGCCATTTTTGATGATTATGTACATAAAGATATTTTTAATCCGAATGAAAAATTGTCTTTCTTTCTGATACATAATCCCATTTGAGATTTAAAATATTTAACAGCTATATATATATATTATAAGAACGAAAATTTCTTTGAAAATTTCTATTTTACTAATTATTATTTTCGTGATACTATGACGTACGCGACGGAGCAAATTAATTCAAATGTATGGATGATAACTTTCCCGAGCGTCAATTGTGACAAACTATGCATTCACCTGCTTTGAGATAATGGACTTCAATAGTCAGAATGCGTGTTGTATAAATTATGTTCTGCTCTGCCAGGCAAGCCCAAGAAATCGATTAGTAAATCCAGAGAATTTAAAAATAAATCTATAAATATCAAATTTTAGAATATATGTATACACTCGTTATGTATTTTCCATCATATATGGGGATTTTTTTTGTAATGAAGAGAAGCAATTTAGCTCTAGGATTAAAAATATGGTACTGACCGGAACGGTTTCCAATGGTTCATGTATACAACTCCATATCATCAAGAAAATGGCAGCCCCCATGTAAAGTGTTAGCAGATGATACCGTGTGCTAGAATGTCTTGATTTAAACCCTTTTCTGATATTTCATTTCTAAAGTGATATAGGCTAATGATTAAGAATATATTACACCGTTGAACATAAGTACATTAAATTCTGGGGTTAATTCTCCTTTAAACGCTGCAATATAACCTACAATAATTTCTTCAAATATTCATCTTATAAACCCAATAACTTCACTTGCTCATAGATCGGTATAGAATCTTTAGTGAGAAGGGCGGGTTTTTTTTAAAGTCTTGACCATGGAACGGGAACAATGTAAATATAATAATAATAATAATAATAATAATAATAATGATAATAATAATAATAATAATGATAATAATAATAATAATAATGATAATAATAATAATAATAATAATAATAACTAGAATTTAATTCGTCATGAGGACGAATTAGGTGGTCTGTCTTTCACTTTGTATGATCATGATTGTAAGCAGGATGATCATAATAAAGGGGAAATACTAAACTGAAGATAGGAAGTCAAGAATGCCACGCATGGAGATGCTTCTTGAGGACAGGAATGTAGAAAAATGTGTGAAACGGTCATTGGAAGATGTGATGACTTGATGATAATCATCATCATGAATATCATGACAGTGATGATAATCATCATCATGAATATCATGACAGTGATGATAATGATGTTGATGATAATCATGATGATGATCATATCATGACAGTGATGATGATAATGATTTTAATGTTAATCATCATCATCATCATCATAAATATCATGACAGGGATGATGATAATGATGTTGATGATAATTATCATCATGAATATCATCATGACAGTGATGATGATAATGATGTTGATGATAATGGTGATGACCATGACTGCAATGACAGTGACCTTTAACATGCCAAATATGAAAGAGCAATCACATTTCGTTATGAAGATACGACCATAAGTTGATTTTTACAAAATGTCGCCTGGATGACGTCACAATAATCTGATGAGCTTGAAAAAGATGCGCGAACTTGACATTATTAGGACTGATGACTGCCGAAAATTTAAAGATAATTGAGTATGCCAATTTTGAGAAATTTCCATCTGGTTGTACACAAACTACTGCACACTACTTTCCAATAGACAAAACACACAAAATAAGGCAGTTTAGTACATGGTTTGTGATTGTATATGATATAATAGTCAAAGAAGATGGTAAAATGAAAGGCAAAAAGAAGCAAAAAAAAAATTTTTTTTTAATGGACCCACCGGGGATCGAACCTGGGTCACCGGAGTGAGAGGCAAGTGCTTTGACCAATATACCAAGACATTTCCCATAGAATTAACACGTAAACGAAAAACGTGATTCTCAAATCCCATTTTGTAGTGAAAAATTGGGCATGATCCCGACATCTGATCAAAAATTGGAGACCACACTTGTAAAAGCTTATAGTCTCAGCTATAACATACTAAAATCTGGAAGAAAATAGACCAAAAACAACTGAGATACAGCTCAGGGAACAATGTCATGTAGATTCATGATTCGAAAAAAAAATTATCTTCCATAGACATAACACGCAAATAGGGAAAATTCGGACATGGCATTTTTAATTGAAAATTTCACTGTAATGCCATCATCAAATTGGAAATTGGTAGTGACTGATTTTGTAGGAAATTGCCTCAGCTACAACATATTAAAATCTGGGCGAAAAACGACCTATAATTACGAATCTAGAGCCAAATTTGCGTAAATGTGATGACGTCAAAACATGAAAAATGGAAATTTTGACTTCTGGCGCCATTTTGATGACGTCATAATGTTTATAAGGGTCAAATGATACATGAAATGCCATCTACGATTCATACCCTACCTGATGATGACAAAAAATTTGGGGGTCAACGGACTATCTAACGAGCTACAGTGAATTTTGTATAGGCATGTTTTTTCCCATATATGGCCTATAGTGAGGGAGCGCGCCCGCGCGTGCTGCAAACTTTGATGGACGATAATTTCCTTATTAATGGTTATAGAAAGTTAAAAAGGGTATCAAATTGCTCAGAATTTTATGTTCTATGAGAGTACATAAGAAAAAACGGCGAGTTTAGGCTCCGTCATGATGGAATACGGGAAAATGCGCGCGCACCCTTGTGTGCGCGCAAATTTTTGAAATGTTCAAAATGACCTGAAACGTGTGCAGACTTGATCCTACGTGATTTCGAGCATTTTTAAATTTTGACGCGCGCGTACGCGCACGTCCTGACCTCTAGATGACCTGTGAAGACATAACTTGATGACCTGTCCAGTGAAGTTTATGTGATGTAAATATAGTTGATTTTTTATGATTGATTATGAAGATATAATCGATCTTGTAAATTTACAAAATGGCGTCTTGATGACGTCACGATGACCTGATGACCTCCAAAAGCTTAATGGATCATGTCCATGATTGACCTCATACATGACATGAAACTTGATGATATTGACCTGGCCGATTTTGAGATTTGGTGGGAACAAAAATTTGTAATAAAAAGAAATAAAGAAACTAGAATTTAATTCGTCATGAGGACGAATTAGGTGGTCTGTCTTTCAATTTGTATGATCATGATTGTAATCAGGATGATCATAATAATGGGGAAATGCTAAACTGAAGATAGAAAGTCAAGAATGCCACGCATGGAGGTGATGATCATGGCGGTGATGATATTATGTCATTACCATCATCATTATATCATCATGACAGTGGTGATGATAATGACGTTGATGATAATCATCATCATCATGAATATCATGACAGTGATGATGATAATGATGTTGATGATAATCATGATGATGATCATTATATCATCATCACAGTGATGATTATAATGATGTTGATGATAATCATGATGACGATCATTATATCATCATGACATTAATGACGATAATGATGTTGATGTTAATCATCATTATCATCAACATCATCATGAATATGATGACAGTGATGATGATAATGATGTTGATGATAATCATGATGGTGATAATGATGATGATGGGGATAATGATGATGAACATGACTGCAATGACAGTGACCTTAACCAATGCCAAATATAAAAGAGAGATCACATTTTGTTATGAAGATACGACCATAAGTTGATTTTTAAAAAATGACACACTACTTTCCAATAGACATAACACGCTAAATAACGCAGTTTATTACTTGGTTTGTGATTGTTTATGTTATAATAGTCGAAGAAGATGGTAAAATGAAAGGCAAAAAGAAGCAAAAAAAAAAAATTTAATGGACCCACCGGGGATCGAACCTGGGTCACCGGAATGAGAGGCAAGCGCTTTGACCAATATACCAAAACATTTCCCATAGAGATAACACGTAAACGAAAAACGGGATTCTCAAATCACATTTTGGAGTGAAAAATTGGGCATGATCCCGACATCTGATCAAAAATTGGAGACCACATTTGTAAAAGCTTATAGTCTCAGCTATAACATACTAAAATCTGGAAGAAAATAGACCAAAAACAACTGAGATACAGCTCAGAGAACAATGTCATGTAGATTCATGATTCGAAAAAAAATCATCTTCCATAGACATAACACGCAAATAGGGAAAATTCTGACATGGCATCTTTAATTGAAAATTTCACTGTGATGACGTCATCAAAATGAAAAATGGTGGAGACTCATTTTGTAGGAAATTGCCTCAGCTACAACATATTAAAATCTGGGCGAAAAACTACCAATAATTACGAATCTAGAACCAAATTTTCATAAATGTGATGACGTCAAAACATGAAAAATGGAAATTTTGAATTCTGGCGCCATTTTGATGACGTCATAATGTTTATAAGCGTCAAATGATACATGAAATCATATCTATGATTCATACCCTACCTGATAATGAAAAAAAATTGGGGGTTTATAGACTATTTAAAGAGCTAGAGTTAATTTTGCAGAGGCATGTTTTTGCAAGTTTTTACGTTATTTTCGCCATAGATGCGCGCACGGATTTTGAACTTTGACGCGCCCGTACGCCCTTATTATTGATTGAAATTGATTCCAAGTTGATGGAAATGATGAAGAAAAGTGTCAGGATTGCAAATCAATCGAAAAAACAGCGTTTTAACGTTATTTACGACTTGCGCGCGCGTAAAACGCGCGCGCGGACGCTTACGCACGGACATTTTTGAAATGCTCAAAATGACCTGAAACGTGTGCAGACGTGATCCTACGTGATTTTGAGCATTTTAAAATTTTGACGCGCGCGTACGCGCACGTCCTGACCTCTAGATGACCTGTAAGGAAATAAGTTGATGACCCGTCATGTGAAGTTCATATGATGTGAATATAGTTGATTTTTGATGATCGATTATGAAGATATAATCGATCTTGTAAATTTACAAAATGGCGTCTTGATGACGTCACGATGACCTGATGACCTTCAAAAGCTTAGTTGACCATGTCCATGATTGACCTCATACATGACATGAAACTCGATGATAGTGACCTGACCGATTTTGAGATTTGGTGGGAACAAAAATTTGTAATAAAAAGAAGAAATAATAAAAACTAGAATTTAATTCGTCATGAGGACGAATTAGGTGATCTGTCTTTCAATTTGTACGATCATGATTGTAGTCAGGATGATTATAATAATAGGGAAATGGTAAACTGAAGATAGGATGTCAAGAATACCATGAATGGAGATGTTTCGTGAGGACAGGAATGTAGCAAAATGTGTAACGGTCATTGTAAAATGTTTATGGTGATGATGATAATGGTGAGTATGATGATTATAATGATAGAATGATGATGATGATGATATAATAATAGCGATGATGATCATGATGGTGATGATAATAATGATGATACAGGATACTTGGGAGATTAACCATATAGCTCTAATACAGGACAGGAAATCACAATTTCCGTAGGGTTGTACACAAACTACTGTACACTACTTTCTAATAGACATAATACAGAAAATATGGCAGTTTATTACATGATTTGTGATTTTTTATGTTACAATAGTCGAAGAGGATGGTAAAATGACAGGCAAAAAAAAGCAAAAAAAAAAAAAATTGTTATGGACCCACCGGGGATCGAACCTGGGTCACCTGCATGGGAGGCAAGTGCTTTGACCAATAGACCAAAATATTTCCCATAGAGATAACACGTAAACGAAAAACGGGATTCTCAAATCCCATTTGGTAGTTCAAAATTGGGCATGATCCCGACATCTGATCAAAAATTGGAGGGCTTACTAATAAAAGCTTATAGTCTCAGCTACAACATATTAAAATCTGGAAGGAAATAGACCAAAAATAACTGAGATACTGCTCAGAGAACGATGTCATGTAGATTCATGATTCGAAAAAAAATCATCTTCCATAGACATAACACGCAAAAAGGGGAAATTCTGACATGTCGTTTTTAATTGAAAATTTCAATATGATTACGTCATCAAAATGGAAAACGGTGGTAACTGATCTTGTAGAGAATTGTCTCAGCTATAACATATCAAAATCTGGGCAAAAAACGACCAATAATTACGAATCTAGAGCCAAATTTGCATAAATGTGATGACGTCAAAACATGAAAAATGGAAATTTTGATTTCTGGCGCCATTTTGATGACATCATAATGTTTATAAGGGTCAAATGATACATGAAATGAAATTTGTGATTCATACCCTACCTGATGATGACAAAAAATTGGGGGGTTTGTGAACTATTTAAAGAGCTAGAGTTAATTTTGTAGAGGCATGTTTTTGCACGTTTTTACGTTATTTTCGCCATAGATGCGCGCACGGATTTTGAACTTTGACGCGCCCGTACGACCTTATTATTGATCAAAATTGATTCCAAGTTGATGGAAATGATGAAGAAAAGTGTCAGGATTGGAAATCAATCGAAAAAACAGCGTTTTAACGTTATTTACGACTCGCGCGCGCGTAAAGCGCGCGCGCGGACGCTTACGCACGGACATTTTTGAAATGCTCAAAATGACCTGAAACGTGTGCAGACTTGATCCTACGTGATTTTGAGCATTTTTAAATTTTGACGCGCGCGTACGCGCACGTCCTGACCTCTAGATGACCTGTGAGGACATGACTTGATGACCCGTCATGTGAAGTTTATGTGATGTGAATATAGTTGATATTTGATTATCGATTATGAAGATATAATCGATCTTGTAAATTTACAAAATGGCGTCTTGATGACGTCACGATGACCTGATGACCTCCAAAAGCTTAATGGACCATGTCCATGATTGACCTCATACATGACATGAAACTCGATGATATTGACCTGGCCGATTTTGAGATTTATTGGGAACAAGAATTTGTAATAAAAAGAAATAATAATAAAAACTAGAATTTAATTCGTCATGAGGACGAATTAGGTGGTCTGTCTTTCAATTGGTATGATCATCATTGTAATCAGGATGATCATAATAACGGGGAAATACTAAACTGAAGATAGGAAGTCAAGAATGCCACGCATGGAGATGCTTCTTGAGGACAGGAATGCAGAAAATGTGTGGAACGGTCATTGGAAGATGTGATAATATTTGTGCAAGATAACAATCATGATAATGGTGATGATTATCATGATGAAGGTGATATAATGATGGTGATGACAATAATAATAGCAATGATGATCATGACGGTGATGATATTATATCATCATCATCATCATGAATATCATCATGACAGTGATGATGATAATGATGTTGAAGATAATCATGATGATGATCATTATATCATGACAGTGCTGATGATAATGATGTTGATAATCATCATCATCATCATCATGAATATCATCATGACAGTGATGATAATGAAGTTGATGATAATCATCAGCATCATCATGAATATCATAACAGTGATGATGATAATGATGTTGAGGATAATCATCATCATGAATATCGTGACAGTGATGATGATAATGATGTTGATGATAATCATGATCATCATCATGATTATCATCAACATCATTATCATTTTGAGAAATTGTGATATCAAATAGGACTAATGATATTGCAGGATAGCTTTAATACACGTCAGGGAATCAGATTTTCCATAGGGTTATACATAAACCACTGCACACTACTTTCTAATCGACATAACACTCAAAATAAAGCAGTTTATTACGTGGTTTGTGATTGCTTATGTTATAATAGTCGAACAAGATGTTAAAATGAAAGGCAAAAAGAAGCAAAAAAAAAAAAATTTAATGGACCCTCCGGGAATCGAACCTGGGTCACCGGAGTGAGAGGCAAGTGCTTTGACCAATATACCAAAACATTTCCCATAGAGATAACACGTAAACGAAATCGGGATTCTCAAATCACATTTTGTAGTAAAAAATTGGGGATGATCCCGACATCTGATCAAAAATTGGAGACCACACTTATAAAAGCTTATAGTCTCAGCTATAACATACTAAAATCTGGAAGAAAATGGACCAAAAACAACTGAGATACAGCTCAGAGAACAATGTTATGTAGATTCATGATTTAAAAAAAAATCATCTTCCATAGACATAACACGCAAATAGGGAAAATTCTGACATGGCATCTTTAATTGAAAGTTTCACTGTGATGACGTCATCAAAATGAAAAATGGTGGAGACTGATTTTGTAGGAAATTGCCTCAGCTACAACATATTAAAATCTGGACGAAAAACGACCAATAATTACGAATTGAGAGCCAAATTTGCATAAATGTGATGACGTCAAAACATGAAAAATGGAAATTTTGAATTCTGGCGCCATTTTGATGACGTCATAATGTTTATAAGGGTCAAATGATACATGAAATGAAATCTATGATTCATACCCTACCTGATGATGAAAAAAAATTGGGGGTTAATGGACTATTTAAAGAGCTAGAGTTAATTTTGTAGAGGCATGTTTTTGCACGATTTTACGTTATTTTCGCCATAGACGCGCGCACGGATTTTGAACTTTGACGCGCCCGTACGACGATATTATTGATTGAAATTGATTCCAAATTGATGGAAATGATGAAGAAAAGTGTCAGGATTGCAAATCAATAAAAAAAACAGCGCTTTAACGTTATTTACGACTTGCACGCGCGTAAAACGCGCGCGCGGACGCTTACGCACGGACAATTTTGAAATGCTCAAAATGACCTGAAACGTATGCAGACTTGATCCTACGTTATTTTGAGCATTTTAAAATTTTGACGCGCGCGTACGCGCACGTCCTGACCTCTAGATGACCTGTGAGGACATGACTTGATGACCCGTCATGTGAAGTTTATGTGATGTGAATATAGTTGATTTTTGATGATCGATTATGAAGATATAATCGATCTTGTAAATTTACAAAATGGCGTCTTGATGACGTCACGATGACCTGATGACCTTCAAAAGCTTAGTTGACCATGTCCATGATTGACCTCATACATGACATGAAACTCGATGATAGTGACCTGACCGATTTTGAGATTTGGTGGGAACAAAAATTTGTAATAAAAAGAAGAAACTAGAATTTAATTCGTCATGAGGACGAATTAGGTGGTCTGTTCTTCAATTTGTACGATCATCATTGTAATCAGGATGATCTTAATAATGGGGAAATACTAAACTGAAGATAGGATGTCAAGAATGCCATGAATGGAGATGCTTCTTGAGGACGGGAATGTAGCAAAATGTGTAACGGTCATTGTAAAATGATTATGGTGATGATGATACTGGTGATTATGATGATTATAATGATATATGATGGCGATGATATAATAGCGATGATGATCAGGACGGTGATGATAATAATGATGATGATACAGGATACTTGGCAGATTAACCCCTTAGCTCTAATACAGGACAGGAAATCAAAATTTCCATAGGGTTGTACACAAAACTACTGCACACTACTTTCTAATAGACATAATACGGGAAAATAAGGCAGTTTATTACATGATTTGTGATTTTTTATGTTATACTAGTCGAAGAGGATTGTAAAATGACAGGCAAAAAGAAGCAAAAAAAAAACCAAAAAAAATCGGCCCCGGGGATCGAACCAGGTACCTTGACCATGGTAGTCATGTGCTTTACCGATAGACCAGAATATTTCCCATAGAGATAACACGTAAACGAAAACGGGATTCTCAAATCACATTTTGTACTGAAAAATTGGGCATGATCCCGACATTTGATCAAAAATTGGAGACCACACTTGTAAAAGCTTATAGTCTCAGCTACAACATATTAAAATCTGGAAGAAAATAGACCAAAAATAACTGAGATACTGCTCAGAGAACGATGTCATGTAGATTCATGATTCAAAAAAAAGTCATCTTCCATAGACATAACACGCAAATAGGGAAAATTCTGACATGGCGTCTTTAATTGAAAATTTCACTGTGATGACGTCATCAAAATGAAAAATGGTGGCAACTAATTTTGTAGGAAATTGCCTCAGCTATGACATATCAAAATCTGGGCGAAAAAAGACCAATAATTACGAATCTAGAGCCAAATTTGCATAAATGTGATGACGTCAAAACATGAAACATGGAAATTTGGATTTCTGGTGCCATTTTGATGACGTCATAATGTTTATAAGGGTCAAATGATACATGAAATAATATCTATGATTCATACCCTACCTGATGATGACAAAAAATTGGGGGATTTATGGACTATTTAAAGAGCTAGAGTTAATTTTGTAGAGGCATGTTTTTGCACGTTTTTACGTTATTTTCGCCATAGATGCGCGCACGGATTTTGAAGTTTGACGCGCCCGTACGACCTTATTATTGATTGAAATTGATTCCAAGTTGATGGAAATGATGAAGAAAAGTGTCAAAATTGCAAATCAATCGAAAAAACAGTGTTTTAACGTTAGTTACGACTTGCGCGCGCGTAAAACGCGCGCGCGGACACTTACGCACGGACATTTTTGAAATGCTCAAAATGACCTGAAACGTGTGCAGACTTGATCCTACGTGATTTTGAGCATTTTTAAATTTTGACGCGCGCGTACGCGCACGTCCTGACCTCTAGATGACCTGTGAGGACATTGCTTGATGACTCGTCATTTGAAGTTTATGTGATGTGAATATAGTTTATTTTTGATGATCGATTATGAAGATATAATCGATCTTGTAAATTTACAAAATGGCGTCTTGATGACGTCACGATGACCTGATGACCTCCAAAAGCTTAGATGACCATGTCCATGATTGACCTCATACATGACATGAAACTCGATGATATTGACCTGGCCGATTTTGAGATTTGATGGGAACAAACATTTGCTATAAAAAGAAGAAATATTAAAAATAAAAATAAAGAAAATCTTGACAAAATTAAAAGGAGGTCTGTCATAAATGACAGACCACCTAATAATAAAGAAGAAAAATCTTGACAAAATTAAAAGGAGGTCTGTCATAAATGACAGACCACCTAATAATACATAAGATTTCTATAGCGCCATTATCCATTTTGATTAAATGCCCAAGGAGCTTTACAACATCATGAAAGAAAATTATACAAACATAACAAATATATGTTCTTTTCAAATGTGATGGCTATAAATTGCCATTGCTACGAAAATTAAAGCAGAAAAATCGGGGGAAAAAGAGTAATGAAAAGACTAGATAACGGATTGCGTCGACCCTACAGGTCCATGAAAAACGCGAGAAAATGATAAGAGTGGATGGTTGTTAGTTCTATTACTGTATATGAATTATATTTAGTGAGTGAGACAAGACTGCTGAGTGGTTCTTCAAGCATTGAGGGCGTGGTTGAATACCAGTATGATGGCAAGACTGGTCTAATATGTGATCAAGACTGGAGCGATCTCGAGGCGGAGGTATAGTATGCCGTCAGCTAGGCTACCAGCAAGGAGAGAGTCTGAAAACAGTATTACTTGGACCACTCCAAGGTATCATCTGGAACAGGTATGGTTTCACAACTTGTAACCAAGGAAAAAAGATGGCTGACTTTTTAGTTTAGTGCGATTAATAATTAATGGTAACAGCAACCATTTATGTATAAGACCTATGTTATGCATAATTTCAGTACATGAATCATGAACTGAAGATTCATGGGGGTGGCGGCCGAACAACATATATTTCTTTATACCATGTCATGATAATGTGTAGATAGCAATTGTGTTGTGTTTGTTGTGATGCAATAGGGATTACGGGTTCAACGGAACAGAAGAGCATCTTGAGGATTGTGCCTTCACGGCTGGGACCCTACAGGACCCACGACTTTGTCCTGCATATCACATCGCACAAGTCTCATGTGGACCTCCACATGGCGAGTGAGATAGATGAGAATTTATGGATTAACAGAACTTTACACATGTCAAAATCTATCAATGATAATGATACACAGTATTTATATTAAACATGTAATCTAAGCACAAGGGAAGAAGCCAAGGCATTCCTCCATCATAAACATGATCAAATCTGAGAATTGTTCTAACGCACCTTCCTTCATAACGGGCTAGCTTCAAATCCTGTCAATCCATTGCTCCATCATGCCTTTTGAACAAACTCTCTGCATTTCTAAGAAATATAGGATTTCCGTCCATTTTAACACCTTTTTTCATGCAATTCAGGCTTTGAGAAAACAAAAACATGATTGAAAAAAACCAGATTTCTTTGATTTAACTATCGATTTATTTCAACTATCGATTTATTTTTATGGAATAACATCCCAACTAATTTAAAAACGTTAATTCAATGAGTACTTTTAAACGATTATACAAAATTTCATCTCTTGTCATTGTATTCTGTTTTGAAATGAATGTATGCTCCACTAATTGCACTTTGTACTTTATTCCCACTCCCCCTTTCAAATTTTGCTTTTTGTACTGGTTTCAGGTTTTCCCTGCCTTTCTTCCTTCCAACATTACAGTGTAGATTTTATTAAGGGGTTGACGTTCCATAAGGCTAATTGCTCTTTCTGTTGACCCTCATTCCCATATAGCTCAACTGTAATAATGCTCTTCTATGTATATCTTGTATATCTCGTTGTATGTTATTGCTTTTCTTATGGTGAATGAAATAAATGAAATGAAAATGAAATGAAATGATTTAAATTGATATATTTGGTTAAGTTTTTTAGCCAAAAACTAATAAAAAATCGAGCTATGATTTTTGAGTGATTTTCGTCGCATTATCAAAATCAACATTTCTTAAGCATGTCTTTGTTCTTTATTTAAATTGGCGATTCCAAAAACATTAAGGCGATTTAAATCAAGTTGATTTAAATCGTGCCAACCTTGTTCAGTTTCTTCAATGTTCACTTCAATTTGGTCCTGAGAATCCGGGAACGTGCACAAGTCAAAGTCAATTTAGTCATTTGGCATTCAAGTTGGTCAATGGTCAATCAATTTCAACACTTGTTCAGTCATTTTCTTCAGATTTCACTTTTCGAATTCGTCTCACCTGATGATCCGCTGCGGAATGATCGAATTCGTCTTTGTGCCATCAATTTCAAGAGAGTTTCATTCAAATTCGTCGGATACACAAGATATTGAACTAAGGTCATCCTTACGACAAGACAAACATTTTTCCCCTCATAATCCATGTATGCCTTCTTAATTGTTGAATAAGATATATAAAAAATTAAATACAAGCCTTTAATTTGCAACTGTACAGACCTTTCTTTCTTCTTTCACAAATCATCTGTCAGACTGCAAGACGAGAAAGTCAATAAAAAATTCCTAAGAACAAGAAGGGAAATTCAGTCGATTTTTCTTTAAAAAAAAAGAAGTATGGGTGTGTTTTCCTGAAGTAATTTTTCCGAGCATTGAAATCGATATATCTTATTCTGCGTGAAATAATTGGTGGCTTGGTACCCTGCATATAAGTTTAAAATAATGTTTATGTTTGCTCATTTGATTTGTTTGAAGGAAAGACAGGGAATTAATCAAGGCTGGAACAATCAATGCTGCGAGCCAAAAAAAGAATGTATTACAAAGAGATAAAGTACTCGATTGAATGATTATGATAGTGATGAAAATGAATATTCCTATGATAGACCTATGCTTTTCAAGTAAGATATTCATGCACATACAGAAAGCAAGTTCCAGGTAGAAATGAAAAGACAAAGCGTAACAAATATACAGCAAACGAACGAGTGACGAATTTGAATGATGCTTTTAACGAAATTGATTCATGGAATCGTACGCACGTTGGCAGCTGGGGATGACGAAATTGATGTTACTTGGAGTATTGTTTCCATTACTTCTCAAGATATATTGGGTTTATGGTCTGCCACATTCACTTTGCTAAGGTCGTACTACTTATTTTTCTTTGTTTGTTTTTGTTTGGTAAATGCTCGAACTACAGCAAAACATGGAGCTAGACCCGGATTGGTCAATCAGTGGAGACAGACTGGACCTCACTTCTTATAACTTATCGATGTCTTCAAAGCAGGCTTGGTGTGAGCTGGAATCATGGCTGGGTCTTGAGAGACTTTATCAATGTAATCACACTGCATGGGGTCAAAAAAAAAACAGTGTCCTGATCAAAACATCACTGGAGTGAGTTTTATTCGATCATTCACTCCAATACCAACAACCCCAAGACCACAGAGTAAGTGAACATTGCACATGTATCATTTTAAAGTACATGTAACTTCATTCAGTAAATTGCATTCTGTTGTATTATGTATTGTCATTATTTTAGGGGGAGGGGTAGAAGTCATTCCAGATGGAAAGGTGAAATATAATTTTATTAATCTCTTTTTGGGGGCTTTATGGCGCCGGGGGGGGGGGGGGCGGACGCCTGCTCCATCTTATGCGGCTCTAACATAAGCAATCTAAAATCTTTGCTCGTCTTTGCTTTCCTGCTTAAGGACCCGCCAAGAATACATTTTCATTTCACTCTACAGTGTCATTGTTTTCCCCCTCTCACTCTATCTAATGTATTTACCCTGCACATATTATGTTACCCTGCATAATTTTGAAAAATGGGATAATGGCACAAATGTACCCTGATCATGCGGTTTCTGCTCCAGCTCCCGATTGCAATTGGACTTCAACCACCAATGTTGTTGATCACTTTAATGATTATTTTGTTGAAATTGGTCCAAATTTAGCAAGTAAGATACCAAACTGTGATAGAAAATTTTATGATTACTTACAAAACCCTAACCCTAATTCTATGTTCTTTAATCCTGTAAATGAAGGTGAAGTCCTTGACATTGTGAACAATTTTATAAGTAAACGCAGTTGTGGACATGATGATCTGGATAATTTTATAATTAAGAAAATAATAGCAAGTATTGTTGAACCATTCACTTATATATGTAATCTATCTCTGAGCACAGGTGTTTTTCCAAACAAAATGAAATTATCCAAAATAATCCCTATTTTTAAAAAGGGTAATCCGTTATCGCGATCAAATTACAGGCCAATATCTTTGTTAACCACTTTTTCCAAAATACTTGAAAAAGTAGTTTTTACTCGCACAATGATTTTTTTGAATAATAACGATATTTTACATGAATCTCAATTCGGATTTAGAAAACACCATAATACAACACATGCCCTCCTCTCTCTAATCAATAATATTACAAGTTCTATTGATAACGGTACCCACACAATAGGAATGTTCTTAGATTTCTCTAAGGCATTCGACACTATAGATCATGAAATTCTCTTAAGCAAACTTTCACATTATGGCATAAGGGGCATTGTTTCAGATTGGTTTCGAAATTATTTATACGAACGTCAGCAATATGTCTGTATTGAGAACTGCATGTCACAATTAAGAAATATTAATTGTGATGTTCCACAGGGTTCTATTCTAGGCCCTTTACTTTTTATCTTGTATATAAATGACTTTCATAGATCATCAAATTTATTGACTTTTATCATGTATGCAGATGACACTAATCTATTTTTCTCGCATAAAAGCCTAGAAACTATATGTAATGTGATTAATTCTGAACTGGATTCAGTTGCAAAATGGATTAAGGCTAACAAGTTATCACTAAATCTAGAAAAAACAAATTACATGTTATTTAGTAATACTTTTAACGAACTTCCTCATCCAATTCTCAAATACAGAAGGTAATTGAAACAAAATTTCTAGGCACTATAATAGATAGTAAGCTATCATGGAAGCATCATATTGATAATGTATGTAAATTAATATCCAGAAACATAGGTATGATTAACAAACACAAATGGTCTTTTCCGCCAAACATACTTCTATCACTATACTCCACACTAGTTTTACCATATCTTAATTATGGAATATTAGCCTGGGGAAACAGTGCGGCATGCCTGTTAGACAGAGTTTTTTTATTACAGAAAAAAGCTATGCGAATTATAAGTAATGTTAATTATCGCCACCACACTGATGGTCTTTTTCACTCTAATAATGTACTAAAAATTTATGATATTTACCGCCTCAATCTTGTTGTACTTATGTTTCAGTATCATAATCATGAATTGCCAACTGTGTTCAATAATATATTTACAACAAATAATGAGATCCATCATTACCTCACCAGACAAATCAATCTATGTCACTTGCCAAGAACTCGTACAGCATTAACCCAGAATACTTTTTCATATACAGCTCCTAAATTTTGGAATTCCCTCCCTTTAAATATACGAGACAGTATAAGTTTGAGTACACTCAAACGTAAATTGAGAAAATCACTTATTGCTTTTTATGAACGTTGATCCCTCAATGGTGATTCTTGTTTACCTGTGTAGCAAAATCTATAGATTAAATGAAACCTTCCAGATCCTGCCCCGCCACCCCCCCCCTTCCTCGCCCCCTGTCACTTTGTCCTTCGTCTGTCTTTTGTAAAATTTACTCCTTTCCATTGTTACTATTCCCAGCTTTATTATTTTTCAATGCTTTCTCTTTGATGGAAAGTGTGTTATGCTTATGATTTTTTTCTTTCCATGGCCATGTATCTGTCTTCTTCTTTTTCCCTTTTATTGGGCATTTTATGCATGGTTGCCCAGACTAGTTTTTTATGTGCTGTATTCATGATTTATCTTTTGCCAGGGACCAGCGCTTCTACAAGCTATGCTTCTATGCTGGTCTCTGTTTTCATTATCATTTTCATAAAATTAATATAATGTAGTCTTCATTACTGTTACTTTTTTCTTACAACTCAAACTTTAATACACATTATTTTGCTTGTAATGATTCGTTTCTGCACTAAGTTGTATTTTCAATATTGTTGATTGCATAATACATATTGTACACTGCAAAAACTGGGGTGTTAAAACTGACACCAGTTGGTGTTAATATAGGACCACACCCTAGGGTGTTAAAATTACACCCCAGAGTTTCAACATAACACCAAAGAGTGTTAAATAACAACCAAAGGTGTTGTAATAACACCACTGGGTGTTGATTTAACACCACAGATTTAACACCGGTATAAAATGACTGGTGTGGTCCTCTATGTACACCAGTTAACACCACAGTTTTTGCTGTGTAATTTGAAAAATGAAAGTGTAATGAAATAAAAATCTGAATCTGAATCTGAATCTGAAATGATGACTCGTGTGGAGTGGTTGTTGATTGATCTCGCCTACAAGGACAGAACTATAGGGGTTAATGAAACAGGGGTGACGGTGGAGTGGGAGGGTAATCTCAGGTGGAGTCCGCTCGCTATTCATAAGGACCGCTATTCATTTAACGCGCATTATGAATAGCGGTCCTTATGAATAGTTATGAATGGAGGTCCTTATGAATAGCGAGGTAATTTGTCTATGGTTTTGTCGCTATTCATAAGGCATGTAAGGACAGCTATTCATACAAAACCGCTATTCATTTAGTCACGCGTCATGGATAGCGGTCCTTATGAATAATTGGTCCTTATGAATAGCGGTCCTTATGACTAGCGAGGTTACCCCAATCAGGTAACCCCCCCCCCCCCCTCCCCCTGGTGGAACTGAAAATGATAGTCCGATGTGTGCCTGCCATGGCATGAGGGCATGACCTTGAGAATTGTTAATTTGATAGGAATTAATACCAAGGAGTTATCACAGAACACAGCAAACGAAAATGCTTCTTGTCTTTGTCTTTCGGCTTCACGAAGTCAAACATTATACGACATTACTGCTTTCTCAACAATATCAAAAAATATATTATGATGGACCTTGTTTTCAATTTATTTCCAAAAGTATATTACTTCTATGACGATTCTTATAAAGGGTTATGGTAATTTATCTAAATAGATTTCAAATTATTTTAGTTTGATATCAACTCTGTACAAAATAGGAGACTGTACAATGGTCAAGATTTGGATTAGTGGTAATTCTTGCTCATTCAATCTTTTCAGATATGCCCTATTAGTGTTTCATTGATATTCCATCTGACTAAAGGGTTACAAGTCGTTTTTCCGAAGTTTCATAATTCCGAAAACTTCGAATCGTTACTCCGAAGGTGTCAAATTCGGAAGGTTCGTTCTTCCTAAAATGAAATTATAATTCCGAACATGAAATAGGGTTTGTAATTCCGAACGTTCATAATTCAGAATATGTATATATAGAACCCTAAACATCATATTTCGGAATTATGAACCTTCGGAATAATGAACCCTATTTCATTTTCGGAATTCTGAACCTTAGAACAAACGTCTCTTGGGAATTATGAATCTTCGGAGTAGTGCATCAAATGTACGTGGAATGATGAACTTATTTCATTTTCGGAATTATGAACCCCCTTGTATGGGTTTTTGTGTTTCGGAATTACGAACCTTTGGAATTACAAACCTTCGGAAAAACGAGTACCCCCACCCCCCCCCTCCCCCACTCCTGACTAAAGTATGCTATTTTCATATGAGAAGATTTATATAAATACATGAATGCCACCTTATGATCATTCAAAGCAAAGAGGTCTTCGATATTCATTTTTTAAAAATTTGTCAACACATTACGTTTGATGATATAACCATGTCATGGCAGAAGATCTTTTACTTTTTTTTTTAAAGCAGATGTTTCTGCATTTATTAAGAAATGAAATACAAACATTGCATACAATAATGATACAAATCAGAATTGATACAAATAAAGTGTGACAACTGAATTACCAAAAGAATATATATAATTATTTAGATAACATTGAAATTATGAAGGTAAGTTAATAAGTCGAGATAATTTTACATGTTTTAGGTGCCCTTTTAAAAAGCGATTTAAAATCGTAAACACTTTCATTACTTTGTTTACTTCATATTATATATATCAGAAGATGTTTTTAAATAATTATACAAACAGTCGAATTACCATTCGAACTATTTACCCAACCTGATACAGTACTTTGTTGCCCCCCCCCCCCCTCCATTTTTAAAACTAGCATAGACAACTGTCTCGAACTCTGGTTATGAAGTAATTTCTTCAGGGGCCTGTTGCACAAAACTTGCGTTTAATCGCAACTCCTAAAAATCAAACGCAAGTCCTTTATTAATGCGCATTTCTGATTGGCTGAAAATAAAGTTGCGTTCAAACGTAAGTTTTGTGCAACGGGCCCCAGATCTGTCACATTTTAACAATAAAGTCATTACAAAATTATGAACATAATAATGCTCCACCATAGGATGTCATCATAGTGAAGGGTCACATGTTTCTTGCTTTCCAATTCTCAGTAAGCAGAACGTTATACGTATTTGGGAAATTTAATTGTTTTTGTTATATAAATTATTGATTTCCTTTGATATACATCATTGTATAGGAATTGCTTGTTTCTTTCTTGAAACTTCAACTGTAATATAGGTTGGTGATACAAACTAAATTTAAGGTATTTTAGCGTTGATTGTACGAGGTTAAGTTTTAGCTGTCAGCCTATATAGTGAAAATTGTTCAGATAACTGAAGAGACGTTCAAGAAAATATGAATGCTGAAAATTTACAATACTGAAATGTTTTTTTTCTAGTTAACATTATTGCTAATGACATGTATACACTGCTTTGTCATTTTTATTTCTGAATTTGTCCATTTCTAAGCTTTTTACATCGTCAAAAAATAAAAATCACTTAACCCTCCAACTCAAACACCCTTTGTGTCTTTTCGTAGAAATCCTTTCACTCTTTTTCTAAGCTGATTATCCTACTCATGACATGTGTTTGTAGAAATTCAGAGCATTCTTTTCTTACCTTGCAAGGCGATTACTCATTCATTGATATTTTTCTGCTACACTTAGGCTGTACCGTTCGTGATATATTTCATGTGTACTGCCCTTTTCTTTTATCAACACCTTTAAACAATTAAAAGGAAAGTCCAACCTCAATGTCAAGAAACTCTATAGGAAAACAAATAGTTGGATGATAAATCTAATAATAATAAAAGTTATTAATTTTTGAATGGCGAGATCACTAAACAAATGTGAATTTTAAATATGCGGATGGGTAATGTCACTTTTGTCGAACAACTTTCCTATGTAGTTGACGCTGAGCAAGTTCGTAAGTTACGCACGACTTTACGCACGACTGGTGATCAGTTCTTGTCCTAAATGATTGAGAATCTGATTAGTATAGCACCCAAGAACATGTTCCAGTCGTTCGTAAAGTCTTTCGTAACTTTACGAACAGCTTTATGAAACACCCCCCAGGGTCATTTTTCTTTTCATGGGGAAATGTAAAGAAATGCCATAACACATGTATATCTTGAGTACAGCCAAACCAAATATTTACTTGGGGGAGAATTAAATTAAATTTTAGTGTACAACAAATGAAACAGTCATTCCCAAATGAGTACGTCACAATCGAATGACTAATGTGCTAATTTGATAATTACAGAATATCCTATAAAAAAATCATAACTTCCTGTCTTTCTCATCATTATTTGTCCAATCCCTTTTTAAACTTTCACCGAACCCATTTCTTTAAATTTCCTGCTTTGGATTTCCTTTTAAAGTATGTATATATGTATTCATATTGACGTATCTCCGTATTTTCATACGACAATATACCGTTCATGGAAACTTGGATTCTAGCACTATCTGTTTAGTACTGAAACTTATATCTGTTTGGTTTGCAGCGTAGAAAAATGCATAGAAACGAAGATCTTTCATGATTTTTAAGAAAGGAAAAAAGAGGGGAAATTCCGATTTCAGCAGTAAAGTACATTAAATTGATTTTAGTTTGTAAACATTGTATTTAAACATAGAATGATTTTTTTTTTCTATTTCCTTTTATTTGTTTGGGTACAGAACAGATCCAAACTACTGAGTATATAGTATGATAAAATACACAATTGGCTAAATGTGTATTCTTTCAGCAATTATTGGGATATTCCAGTCTTAAAATTCTTTGACAAACAAACAAAAAGTAATAAAATAGAAAAGAAAAGAAAAGAAACAAAAATGACCCTCAGGTCTTTTCAATGGGGTGCTGAGGCTTTTTTCCTCAGTAACCCCAGAAAACAACGAGTGTGTTCCAGCACCTCCAGCACCACTGACCCAAGGATGAAAATAAAACTAAACAGTGGTGCCGAAGCATACCCAGGTAAAAGGTCCACGGCATTCGTTCTTCATGTATACTTGTTGACAGGTAGTAATTATTGAACATAAAGTATATGATTATGTCGCATGTATATATTTCAATTCCTGAAAGATTTCGGCTCAAATGAATGATTATCTGATTTATCTGATTATCTGATATATATATATATATATATATATATATATATATCGAAGAAAAAGTAAATACTCAGGAATCAAATAAAAACACTATATATATATAATTGTGTAAGGAAATAACAAATACAACAGCTTTGGCAAATCTCGTGGAAATAAATACAAATGTGAAAGAAATTTGAGAATAATGGTTGCGTAACTTAAATCAAAGTTCCCCATACATACACATGTATATACACATGTATATACAGTGCTTGTTATCAGTTTCGGTACACCCTGGATTTTGAAATTTTTTTTTTACTTCAATGTTTATATGAGCTTGTCCAGGCACTGACAAATTTGCTAAAGGTTTGGTTATGATTTACATTTTTTATACATGATATGTCCTCAAACATTCAGGTGTGATTTACTTAAACTGTGCTTGGTTGGATACCCACAACTGATGAAAAAATGACATAACAATTTCAGCAATTTCAAATGAATTTTCTGTTCAAAATAAAAATAAAAACAAAGTATACATTGAATTTGTCAAAGGTAGCCATAGTTTTTGTTATTGGCTTTCAAATATACTTTTCCCTTTAATGAATTTCAGAAGGATTATCATTAGTTTCAAATGTCCATTCAGTATTCCCTGTAAACACGCCGGAGACAATCTGTTTAGGCTTATAGGGTCCGGAGACAGAACATGTCCAAACCATTGGAATAATTTAACCGTCTTCGTATATTTCTTCCAAAACGCGTAGTATAGTCATTTTAAACAATGTACAGGATCAGTATTTACAAAAATAATGTGATATAACATGAAATAAAAGTCTTAGTGAGCTTAGTTGTGAGCTGGGTCAAAGCACACAATTATTAACCACATAAAACGTGGAATATCTGATGGGTTCCTCTACTTCCTTGCCTGCCACTTGCATAGCTGAAGGGACATTGTGACAACTTGCCACCCCCCCCCCCCCCCGACAGGTTTCCGGCCAAGAAAAAAAAAGAAGAAAATAATTTGCATACAGTCGGACCAGTCAATCAATATCACATTTATTGGTTATGTGTGGAACAATCTCATTCTCCTTCTGTTTTGTCCTGTGGCTGAGTTGGGCGCGGGCTGTTCGCCCCATCGGGAAGGGCTGCATATTTCGGCATGAAGTAAATCTTCTTTCCAATCCCTTGCTTGGATATATCTGGAGTTTGCAAGATTTTTACCTTCTTTCCTTCTGTGTCGATTATAGATTCCGTGATACCAGTAACACGCCTTGTAACCTGTTGTGATCAATTAAAAAAAAAAACAAACAAACAACGAACATGTGCGGTTAGAAGGAAGGATAAAGAAGTGTATAACCTAGTCTAGAAATTTTACTTCAGATTTTACAGTTTCTTAGTCAAAGCTTGAACTGGAATTAAACTAAAGATAAAAACATTCATCTGAAAATCCTGATGAGAATTATTTAATTTCATCTGCAATGTCCATCTTATAATTTAAAACCGACTATGTGTATCATTAAGACATATATAAGATGAAATAGCCAATCGGACATTATACGATCCGACAAGGAATTGATTTCGGAAAAATTCAATTCAATTCAATTTGATACGATTTTATTTTTTTTTTACATCATCTACCTAAAAATGTTCCAGATATATGGTCATACTTAGTAAAAATCGAAACTACGGGGTCCTTTCCTCCGGGTCGGAAGAAACGTCACTTTTGTCCGGTCCGATCTGGAAAAATGTCGGACCAGTCAAAGCGGTAGATTGAATCAAATGAAAAAAAAAATCGAAGGTGCAACACGTGATCGTTAGTGGAGTCGAAAATGACTTCCTATTTTGCATACTTTAAAGAACATTTACCCCAATTAATTATTACCTTTTTTCGGAAAACAGGTGCAACATTGGCTTTAAATATAACCCTATTTTTGGCTAATCGAGTTCTATTCACAAAAGTACCCTATTTCGCTGATTGTCGCAGGTTCCTTTTTGTAAATTAATAAAGGACCCTATTTAGTGATATTTTTTTGCTTTTTCAAAAAAAATTTTTTTTTAAATCCGCGATCACTGAGCATTCCAATGTTCACGAACATCCCCCAAATTACCCCTTTTTTCGCGAAATGTTTTAACTAATATGCGTATACAAAGTCAATAATAATGAAGTGACAGGACCGGAATAATCACCCTGTTCATGATGGTGTCAAGATCGTCAATGTGAACACGGGCAATCAACTCCTCACACAACGACTGAATGAACCAAGAACCTTTCACTGTGTCGCGCAGTGAGAAATACCCTGCAAAAATTAATACAAAATAAATAATAATGATTGTTGAATTTAGGCAAGGGACACTATCATAGTTTCAGTCATTTGCACAAAAAATAAAGAAAAGGAAATTCCTGATTGGCTGGAAGTCACCTATATATGAGCAACATACTTCATAAAGATGAATATAGAGCCCTTATCGTTCAGTGGGAAGCAGTGTGTACAAAGGGCTTGGGGAAATCCTCCAAAGTTGACCTGCTGTTGATATATATATCATATACGACATGTCCACCAACTCAGATACCAGGTCCCTCACTTAAGAACCGACTAAACCTGCCGCTATCTAGAGAAAGTGATGCATGGCATCCTCATGATCACGGGACAAGAACTGAACTACATACATGACATATGGTTTTACTTGTACAAGTCTAGTTTTGTAAATAAGCACAACACCCTGTTACGCACACACAACACGTACAAAGTAACCTGCAAGAATATTCAGGATTGAAAGCCTAGGAGGCAGATGGACACGAAAGAAGAACACGCACACACACACACACACACACACACCAAAAAGAAAAATCAATGAAACTTTGATAGTTATATCAATATAATTATGGTCTACGCATGCGGGAATGCCCTGATAACACCCTGACCCCTCCCCCATTGCGGGGAGGACAACCCAACCGTTATCAATGTCTAAATATGCAATTGCCTATTTGACTGATAAGCACTTATTTACATTAAATCCCCGGCTCATACGAGGCGATATTTCGATTAGTTTTGTAATCTGACTTTTCAAACTCTATCACTCTTTCATGACGCACCAATGACTGTAGGCCTAACATTTCACGGACGCGGTCCTAGAACGTCAGCAAATACGATGCTCATGTGGTTCGGGCTTAACACGTCGTTGTTCTGTGATAACTCCTTGGTTTGATTATTATGTTCACCTTCTGAAGTCGCATTGGCCACGTATATGTCTGCGTTATCTGGTACATCACCATCAGTCTCGATGGCATCGCCGATCCGTATACTTGATGAGCACGAGTCGATGTCAGAATGATCCTGCAACGCGTTTGGCTGAGGTCTGCTCAGATTATCGGTGTCAAGAGCGCTCTTCGTGCGCATTTCTAGATTTAGGTATGACAAAAAGGCATATTGAGTTATGACTGCTTTGTAAAGTAAAGAGATACCCCCCCCCCTCCTCTTGGTGAGAACGCTTAAACTTATTCCGCTAAATGAAACATCTGAGTATCTTACTTCAATAGTATCATACTGAAATAAATGACCTTCTCAAATTCAGTATTCCAAATTCGAAATGGGGTCTCAACCCTATTAATCATACATTATATTCTTGCACAGGACATAAGCAAAGGAATCACTGTCACTGACTATTTGAATGAGATTTTCAAAAAAGTTAATTAACGAATTTAATCCAACTTGAATAGGCATATAGCCAAACTGTTGTTTAATTTTACATACTCCGCGTGACATAAGCATTAAAATATAACTCAACCCTATCACTTACGCCCTCGGCAGGCCTGGATGAAGAAAATCTTTGGTTTCCCTAGGAGAGCTGGGCATTGTCTTCCAGAAAACTTAGACTTCATTTCCTGGATTGTGACGACTCCCGAATCCGTACCTAAAATACCTCGTTTCTCCCCGTGACTCATGAGAACAAGAACCACTGAGGAGTGGCATATGGAGCCTTCGAGATTTATTCTGCTTATAGCCGAGTCCAGAAAGCTAAGAATTCCCTGCACGAGATATTACAAAACAAAACCAGTAAAGTACAGCTATGAGCCATGGGCGGAGAGGGGGGGGGGGGGGGGGGGGTTGCACCCGTGACCCCCTGCAAAAAAATTCTGGAATACATGTTCATTACGTACACAACAGAAAAAAAAATGTAATCGCAATTACAATATGTAAAGATACATGCAATTATACATATTCATGTAGGTAAAATACATTTAAAAAGTTATACAATAACATCTCATGCCTTTCAATTAAAGGAAAGACAATTTCAAGATAAACCAAATTATCCAGTCGAAAATGAAAAAGAGGGAAACTAAAATAAGGCCAAAAGGCCCTGCAAAACAAGTTCCCTAAAATAGACATTACAATGACATATAGGTATTTATAACAAATCTGTTACTGAAAGACATGGATAAAAACAAATTCAAATGAAACAAAGATAAAGACATACGACAGAGGAACAGCAACATGCACAGTAAGTGTACAAACAGATGTATATAAAACTGTGTCAGTAAAATAAAAGTAAAATATTTTCAGATTTGGCTAATGCAAACAGAAATATAATTTGGTAATGAATTCCAAATTAGAGGTATACTAAACCGAGGAGATCTTTCTTCATATATAAATATAACTTTCCAACGATGGAAATTGGATCGATTTCTTGTACTGTAATTATGAATATCGAGATTTGTAGAGAACATAGATAAAATATTATATGGAAGGAGTTTATGAAAATATAAATATCCTAGCACTGCTGTGTGATACTTATATAAATCAAATATATTCAAAGTTTTGAGTTTTTTGAAGAGAGGAGCGGAGTGGGCAAGATAATGGCTGCTAGTGCAAATACGCAAAGCTTTTTTCTGTAATATAAATAAAGTGTTTAATTTAAATAAAGTGTTTAATTTCAATTTACCACAATTACCCCAGGCACTGACACAATATGATAAATATGGCAATATAAGTGCATTATATAATGAGAACAAAGCATGATTTGAGATATAATATTTAAGTTTGAATAAGATACCAATACATCTGGATACTTTACAAATTATGTTGTTCACATGAGTATCCCATTTCATATTACAGTCAATATGGACTCCTAGAAAACTTACGACATTAACTCTCTTTAAAGGAATAGAATCAATGTAAATGGTAATGCGTGTCAATGCATTTGAAGTTTCAAAAGTACTATTTAAAGAAAATATCATACAATTGGTCTTCTTTTTTGTTTATAAGAAGTCTATTAGCTTTAAACCAATTACAAACTTTATTCAATTCAAAATAAAAATTCTGTTCTAAGTTAAAAAAGTTGGGTTGCGTATAAAATATCGTTGTGTCATCTGCATACATTGTAAAATCAAAAATTTCAGAAGACTTAACTATATAATTTACATATATTAAAAAGAGCAAGGGCCCGAGGATTGATCCTTGTGGCACACCGCTATTTACCATAGAAAGATCTGATGAATATTCATAATATACAGTATATTGATAACGATTTTCTAAATAACTCTGAAACCACTGATATGGTATACCCCTTACACAATCATGGTTTACAATATCAAACGCTTTGGAGAGATCCATACATAAACCTATTCCGTTGTTATTTTTTATGGCCCTGATTATTTTGTCCTGTAAGTCCATCATTGCATGTACAGTGGCATGATTTGAACGGAATCCATATTGACTGTTGATAATATAATTATTGCTATTCAAGTAAGAATAAAGACGTTTGTGCATACACTTTTCTAGTATTTTTGACAAAGAAGGTAAAATTGAAATAGGCCTGTAATTTTACAGTTTTCAATAATTTCGCTTTCATCTATCGGCGTTAAATATAATGATACAGCACTAGGAGTTGTTAGATAATCTTTAAAATCAGGGGATACATAACCATTGTCTTGAAGCAATAAATTAATTGCCTTCGCACATGAATTAATGAAATGATTATTAAATTCATTCGCAATTTGTAGTGGATCATCAACACGTTTGTCATCAGATAAAAAATACTTAGGAAGAGAATTTTTTGATTTTCTCAATAAATTATTCAAAACCGACCATGTGCCTTTGACATCATGCTCATTCTCCAATTTGTTGGAGTAATATGATTTCTTAGCATGCCTCAAAATTTGGTTCACTTTGTTTCTAAAGTTCTTGTATTTATTTTCATGAGAAGAAGAACGGTCATTCAAAAATATTTTATAAAGCTTTTTTTTTCTAATGTAACGTAAAAGTTCTGGAGTGATCCAGGGTTTACGGATATGCGGTTTCTTGACATTACGTTTAATATATGGTAAATGTTTGTCAAATGCATTAAGTAATTTTGATAAAAACAATTCATAAGATTCATTTACATCAGTACAACAATATATACAAGACCAGTCTGTAACATACAGTTCCGCAATCAATGCGTTTATGCCATCATTCGTGATCTTGCGAGACAATATTTTAGAAGTACATGCTTCTTTTGGATTATCAGTTTGAGAAAGATGGAAAATGGGTAAATGATCTGAAATGTCAACACTCAAACATCCACTATCAATACTTGTATGATCTATAACATTGGTAAAAACATTATCAATCAGGGAAGCAGTATTGGCAGTAATACGTGTGGGATTTTTTATGAGGGGTATGAGACCGTAAGAAGAGTTGACACTCAGAAAATTGGCAGCATCAGAATTACTTAGATGTTTAAGAATGTCAATATTAAAATCCCCAGTAATGTACAACTTACAATGCTCACATTTGATCTTACATAACATATAATCATAAAATTTCAAGAAATCGTCAATATCGCCACTAGGTTTTCTATATATAACTCCAACTGTAGTTCTGATATTAAAATGATTCAATATATCAATAAACAAATATTCATAATCATTTACCTCATTCTCATAAATAATGTCATTTCTTATTCTGTATTTCAACTGATTTGATACATAAAAAGCTACACCTCCTCCTCGACCAAAAATTCTATTTGAATTAAAAAATGTATAGCCTTCTAACTCAACAGATAAAAGTGGTATATCACTAATCCAAGTTTCAGACACTGCAATAATTGAAAAAGAAATCTGAATAGTTGATATAAATTCTGAAATTTTTTCGAAATTTTTCTGAAGGCTACGAGCATTTATATGTAATATACTCAGGCCATGATGTTTATGAAACTTTAAATTAAACTCATTTGTTGTCTAAATATTTGTATTTATATTTGATAAATTATATATAGTGAAATCTGGATCAATATCTATTAGAGGATTCATAACAGCATTACAAAAAAAATCATGTTTTCCAATATATCAGGATATTGTAAATATGCATGTTTGCATCAAATCATAAATACAGAATTTACAAATACATGTATACTGACTATTGAAAGAATTATCAAGAGTACAAAATTGATCCTGCTCCTCTGACATACATCCAATTATACACAAATGGAATGAAAAAGAGAACATACATAGGTTGTTAAAAACAGTAAATTGCGGGGGAAAAGGGAAAAAAGGAATTCAAGAATGTTCACTTTCTATAAGTTCCGTATAGGGATGGTGAAATAAAAACAAATGAAATATGGGTCATCCATCCAGGAAAAGGTTAAAAAGAGATTACCAAAATACCATCCTTCTCATCTCTTCTTTCTAGAATTATAATCACTTAAGTTGATCTTTGTTATGAACGACCTTCATGCCCACACCTTTATCTTTGAACAGGGCAATTATACGGCCATCTGAGCTCCACGCACTTTGAACAGTAGGACAAGCTTTTGCATGGTTAAGAAGTTCCTGATTTCGAGATGTAAAGCCTTAGTCACAACTGCCCGTACGGGCTTGTACGGGTGGTTTACGGGTGGTTTACGGGCAGAAATTTGGGAAAACGCAAGGGGGACGCAGGTTGTTCGTACGGAATTTCGAGTTCGCAGACAGCACGCTAAAGCCGTAGGCCGAAAATGTGTATGCACATTATTTTCTGCGTTCTCGCTACGACAGGCAGCCCGTGGACAGGACGTAATGAACACTCAGTCTCCGCAAGAGGGTAGTGCGAATAGCGTGGGTGGGTCGCACGTTTGCTGGGGGTAAAAACCGCGCGAATACCGCAGGCAGCACTCACGAGGCACGCATGTGATGGTCACGCAAGTCCGCATGCGCTCCTTGCGGGCCACGTGCGTGTTACGCGGGTGTCCAATTATAGCTGAAAACGTGCATGTGACTTGCGTGCTTCGTGTGTCCCACCCACGGCGCATGCAAACACGTGCGTGCAACGTACGGCCAATTTGGGGTCGGTATAAAAACCGTGCGGGCAACAGAGGTCTCACACTTTCGCTCTGAATTTTCAGGGTCTTCAGGAGGTCCGGCGTTTCTTCAAGACATTTTCTAAATCAGGACTGACTCTTGAATTACAATGCCTGGATCAAGAGGCAGAGGTCAGAAGAGAACACGTGGGGCTAAGAGGGTGGAAATCCACCGCCGACCGTACTGTCGCCGTACGGTTTTAGTACGTTCATCTTGTTTTCACCCTACTACCGGCGTGAATGTGTACGTTCTTGCAACACGTACGGTGTACGTGCGATTAACGGACGTGAACCTTGCGTCATCTGCACGGAGCACATACAAATCGCACGGCATTTGCACGTTACACTCACGATTAAATTTCCGACTGAGGCGTACTGACGCCTTGCGTGCCGCACGTTAACTGCAAGACATACGTGTTCCTTGTGTATGAAGCCCGTGCACGCACGCTACTACTTATGCTCCCTGTGCGAACTGCCACGGACCTCTACGTTTTTTCCGAAAAAAAACGTAGAAACCGTGCGTCCTGAAAAAACGTACGGGCAGTTGTGACTAAGGCTTAAGGTCCTCTACTATTGACTTATTATGACCCTTCAATCTGCGCCTAATCTTAAGGATCTCCTGTCTTTTTCGGTATGTCTTAAGCTTCACAATAATACCACGTGGTATCTGCTTGCCTTCTTTCTCTCTCCTTTTCCCTACTCTATGACTCCTATCAATATCTTCTAATCGAAGGTCTACATGTAGAATGTTATTCGCTATATCCATTATGATCTTATCAGTGTTCTCTCCATTTCTTTCGTTGCACCCAAACACGCGAATATAGTTCCGTCTGGAATACTGTTCTTGTTCATTGATCTGGTTGTCTATTCTTCCAAGATGATTTTGATGTATGTTGACTTTCTCTTTCAGTGTCATGATTTCCTTGGATTTATTGTCATTGCTTGTCTGCAACTCAAAGATGTCTGCTTTCAGCTTATCAATAGTCGTTTCCATGTCATTCATTCTTTTCTCAATAGATTCATCAATCAGCTGAATAAAGCTTTCATTCTGCAGTATGTCTTTAATGACATCTTGCAGTAAACCACTGTTGCTACGCTCTTTATTGACAGATCTAGCTCTTGTAACAGGTGCTTGTACATTGCTTGCCATTATGGAAAGTCAGGTTAGGGACCTCAGATGAATGATGAGTAAGGACGCTAATGGTAAACCTCGTAGACCAGTTGTAAAAATCGTAAAGGTGATGATCTTCTTGAAGAGACAATACACAGTTGCATAATAGCATGCCAAAGCTGACAATACAATAGAAAGAATGTCATCTAATGTAGGTAGGTAGTGTAATCATCACACTTCAAGTGTATGCCAACTGCAAGATGGACACATCATAACTCTGAATACATGGGACTGTAGAATACTGTTCACAACACATCACATACAGAATAAATCTTCAAATATAAAAAATCACCTATAATATGACTCCAACTGGTGATATCATAATTCCAATAGATTCCTGGAGGATATTAGTTAAGTCAAGAACAGTTACATGGTAAAATATAATCCAGTATAATATCCAAAACGGCAAGATATAGAGCACAATTAGAACACGGACATCAGTAACAAAATCGTTGCGTGAATCATGATGGTGTGCCCCCAGCAAATATTTTGGTCAAAGGAAGTCCCCGAAAATATGACAACCATTTTTTTTTGGCGTTTCAAAGATTTATCAAATTTTTGCCCCCCCCCCCCCCCCCTGTAGAGGAATCCTGATCTGCCATTGAGGCCTACTTTTTCACGAAGTATAGCTTTAAATACAGTCACACTGTAGCTTTTCGTCTTGCACTCATCACAGTAAAACGCAAAAGAAGGAAAAGAGGAACAGAAGCTATAACAAGAGACTACTGAACCTCAAACCATGCTCCCATCTGTTATCTATTTTATTGGTGCAAAGAGTTCACTTGCGGCGTCTTATACCACTTTTTAAAATTATTCCCGGGGATAGGGACAGAACAAACTGCTGATCTTCCTGCAGTAATTCGTAAAAATTGACGGAAAGATATGTAAAACTAGTTGCGGATCCAGGATTCTTTCATGGAAGGGGGCACAGATCTAAAAATAAAGAAAACTAAAAAAAAGGAAAAAAGAAAAGGAGGAAAGGAAAAAGGGATATCGCATTGTTCACAGGTGTATATCTCCAACATATCTGACATGAACAATTTCAAAATTGGCCGAGGGGACAGGAATCTGTACAAGTTTGTACACTTATACTGGTACAGCGGCGGATGCAGGATTGAGTAAAAGAGGGGGCACAAAAATGAAAGTTTGTCAAAACGTGGACCCGTATTTTTTGTTCTCGCCAGCTTCTCGAAAAGTCGCTCAGTGTGGGGTTGGGGGGGGGGGGGGGGGGGACAAAAAAAATCTCCAAACTTCCAAAAAACGCCAAGAAAGACGGCGCCAAGTAAAATCCGCCTATGTCGTATGGGGCAGATTGGGTTGGCCGTGGGGAATTACTTAAACCCTGTGTAAAAAAAATTGCTTGTATTGGACCTTGATTGAATAAAAATGAGTAATCGAATGCAGAACACTATACACGAAAATCACTGAGTAAAACATAATATAATAAGTTCATTTATATAATTAATTAGAAACTGAACTGGAATGAAGAACGCTTGTAAAACGCTTCACTGTACTTTGCATCATTCAAGTTATGAAAGAATGATATCGATGGTAATAAATGATCAATGATGAAGCCTTGAAAGATATCCAAGGAGATACGAATGAATCGTGGAAGCTCGTTCTAGAGAATGATGCAGTTGCCGATAATTTTGATTCTGAATCAGATTAAAATTGAACGCACAGTGTACATGACTGTTATGAGTTAATTGCGCCAACATTTACTACGTTTCTTCATATTTTCACACAAGAATATATTATAGTTTACGAAAAAAAAATGCATGCTATTCTCTGCATTACAGCGCTGATTCACTTACACTGGCAGACAAGTTCTCCTCGATCACGGGTTCGTAGCCGATTTGCCTGAAGACATGTTGGATGTTACTCAAGTCTACCTCTGATCCAGGACGATTTTTTCCCTCAGGGAAACGATCATTGTTTATAATGAGAACGAGCCCCTTGAAGAAAGACGTATGCAGCACGTAATTCTGTCGGGATTAGAAAGAAAGACGTACACACTGCATGATCATAATTTCTTCGATGTAACCTAAACTTCAATGGAAGAAGAAGGAGGAAGAAAAAGAAGGAGAAGGACGAGGAGGACGAGGAGGAGGAGGAGGAGACGAAGAAGAAGAAGACGAGGAGAAACATGACTTTAAACGCATTATAAATCAAAACAACTTTTAGTAACTTATGATTTGCCCCCTTATCTGCATATAAGATTTGCCAAAATAACAAAATAACAAAGATAAATTCGAAATGACTGAGGACCGGCCTTTTTGTGCTTGTTTGCATCTTCTACTTGAGATCAGTAACCCCTAACCATGCTAAAACATGACACCGCCCTGTATACAATCACATGATGGATATATTTTCTCCATTACTTTAGTTTTCTACATACTTCATCCATATAAAATTCTGAATAAAACGCTTTATCTTTCCAATGTTTTACAAAAGAAGTATTTCGATAGTTTACATGACTGGAATGGAGTTCTGGTACTAAGAAGAAAAAATAATTTGTGAAAATCCCCTTTAAAAATGTATTTACTTCTTCGGGGTCGAATTGCTCTCTCCTTGGCTCCGCCTTTTCTATATCCCATTTCGTGTATAATCCATCAACGTCAGGCGCAACGTCGATTTGCGGCTCTGATGAAAATGAATATGAAAATGAAACGGGGAAGAGAGGTCTCTTCTCTTTTATACTGCTCACAACAGATCAACCAATGGAAAGTGCTAATTTGACATTGTAGGGGGAACAGGGGGGGGGGGGGGGGTGCCTCTCACGTTCTTGAAGACCTATCGACGCTTTTGCCACCAATTCAATTCAATTCAAGGTTTATTAGAACATATCTTTGCAGCCGGACGGCTTATTGAGATACTTTTACAAATAAAAAAAACATGCTGAAGTTCAATATACAACTTCGCAATGACAATGAATATACTTTACCACACACAAATAATTTTAAAAAAATGAATACAAAATAGAAATATAATTTTAACCTGCAATTATAAATACGCATCTTTAGTTTCATGTAGTTGACCAATCCTGCTCAAATGCGAATGATGCAGGGTACATGTACACAGAATAGTTTGCAAAAATTTCAATATCAGGTTGGTTACAATTGACAGCCTATCATTCTTTGAATCTAATTTTACACTTGATACATTAAAGAAATGATACCACCTGTGGTTGGGCTACTATATATGGAGTAAAAAAAAAAAAAAAAAAAAAAAAAAATATATATATATATATATATAACAAGTGTAAGGAAATAACATATACAACAGCTTTGGCAAATCTCGTGGAAATAAATACAAATGTGAAAGAAATTGCGAGAATAACGTTGCGTAGCTCAATCAAAGTTCCCCAGAGCTGTCCTCCCTTTTTGAAATTTTTGCAAAGGCTTGTCTTTGTTCAAAACTCACCTGCCCCCGACAAAGGAATTAATAAGGTTGAGGATTTGTCAATCTGTCGGTCAATTGAATCTGGTGTCGCCGAAACCACTAACCCGTCTCCGTGGTCTAGTGGTTAAGGCATTGGCGTTCTAAGCCAACGACCCGGGTTCGATTCCCGGCGGAGACATTTTTTCAGCCTTTGCAAAAATTTCAAAAAGGGAGGACAGCTCTGGGGAACTTTGATTGAGCTACGCAACGTTATTCTCGCAATTTCTTTCACATATATATATATATATATATATAAAATGAACATTTTTTAATTTAAAAAATCCTTTAGCACAATAAAGGCAAGATAAATAAAAGAAAAATATATATGCTAACCCACCGTTTACTTGCTTAATACGTGAATGTGATCATTTATTTATATACATACCTTGCTCATTTTCAAATACGCGGTAAGGAGTAGCGTTGTCTGAAATACAACGGAAAGTGAGAAAAAAAGAATTTGTTTTCATTTTCTAAGAGACAGGTTTTACGTATTCACTGAAGGTATATTTTTTAATGTAAATAAAGATTAACATCTTAAAGCTACTGTTATTACGAAGACAAATTAACAATATTGCCTTCTATTCATATTCTATTTATTTTATTTTATTGTTTTCTATTGTATTTTGTACCCCGCAAGCACTTCTCCTATCGTATTTTGTACCCCACAAGCATGACGGAATAAAGGCCATCATTGTGCTCTATTGTTCTCTGTACCCCACAACTGAATCTATGTAAGCCCACCCACACCTACACCTAGACACACCACCGATGGTTGTTGTTTTTGGCGAAGGGTTACCGCGGCATATATTGTTCTCAAAGAAAGCAGGAAAACCAGAGAAAGCAGATTGATGAAAGTTTGAACGGAATCAGGCAATCAATACGATAAGTTGTATTCACCATAGATATCGGAATTCAGATTGGTTGAATCGATAATGTCACTGTGAGGTACGGTAGCGAGGGACAACTCTCTCATTTGCACCAACACGCAAAATCACCGATTATGTTAAATTTTCCAAATGTATAATGATCATTTTCTATTTGGAGGATCTATAACAATATGCTATCTATAATACACTAAAGGAAAAAAGAAACTTATAAAAGTTCAAGAGATCACCAAATTAAATTCTCTGCATGGAAATGTACCAAATTTGGATATAATGTTGATTCAATGCATGGCTTTAAATGACAGTCAATAACAAAAAGTTTTCTTCAATGCCACAAAAGAAATGTGCACTGAAGCAAAGGACTCTCTAATCCCCAAGTCACAAAGACAAACTGCAGCCTTGTACACCATATGCATGTCAATGAATGAAACAAAAGAATTTCAAAAGGGATTTGCAAGTTCATATCCAAACAGATTAATAGCCAGTATGTCCACCTCTAGCTTGCTGGCAAGCTGTACACCGTCTTCGCATGCTTCCGATCAGATTCGCGATGGTAGCCTGGGGAACATTGTTCCATTCCTCTTGCAGTGCTGCAATGAGCGTCTCCCTATTGATGGGTTGATTGATGGGTTGACACACGTCGACCAAGCTCTTCCCAGAGATGTTCAATTGGGGAAAGGTCTGGTGAACGGGCGCACCATGGCAGAACATCAATATCCTCTTGCTCGAGGGGTGCAAATCCCTTTTGAAATTCTTTTGTTTCATTCATTGACATGCATATGGTGTACAAGGCTGCAGTTTGTCTTTGTGACTTGGGGATTAGAGAGTCCTTTGCTTCAGTGCACATTTCTTTTGTGGCATTGAAGAAAACTTTTTGTTATTGACTGTCATTTAAAGCCATGCATTGAATCAACATTATATCCAAATTTGGTACATTTCCATGCAGAGAATTTAATTTGGTGATCTCTTGAACTTTTATAAGTTTCTTTTTTCCTTTAGTGTATATGTTGAGTACTGCCTTAAGGGAAAAGGCGCTTAGCAGAACATTTGAAAATATGAAAATAATGATGTTTTTACTATAGCAGGATACTTTCCGTAGAGATCAGTGGTCAGAACCGATTCACCAAATTTCCAAAATAGCCCAGTCTTTGTAGGGTTAAATTATAGGGTGAGACGGGGCAAGATGGAAAACATGCAGGGCAGTTTTTTGACGATTATTCATAATGTGAACAACTTTAGAAATTGTTTGTGGTGCTGTATAAAGCTGCATCCATCTTGTACATTTTACCGCTATTTTCACTTCTAATATTTCAACAACAACAACAACAAAATAAAGGTTTTAATGACCAAAAGTCTTTACAAGTAAAGAAAAAAAAGCTAAACACAAAACAAAAAATGCCGGTGTCATTGTACTAGTTTCTGATATTAATTTTGTTATTTTGTAAAAATGGATGTTTAAAAGAAAAGGAAAAATTTCCTTTTTCGTAGGGGTGATTTGCCCTGGATAGCAATGAATCGACCATCATGGATTTTAATCCTGTATGGTGGATGTGGATAGGGAATACCTCAGTTACACCGCCAAACTGACTACAAACCGATCGATTCGTGGCCATTCAGGTACATTGTGATTTCTTGTTCTGTCGGTTTTCGGTCTTGTTTGTGTGACTGGGGTACTGTTTACCTGACTGCACCGGTACAGGAGGCATAGGTATTTTACAGCATGAACACAATCCGTCACAGGTGATACACGAAGCCTTGATGCTGGCCACAAATGTTATAAAGCTGCTGATAATAGATAACGAGTAGCAGGCCTTGTTTTTATCCTATATATCAAAAAGAAGAAAAATAGGTGACGTTAGCTGCTCTTGCCATGTGACCATAGACGTATTTATGTGACACAGCTATCTGACAAAGTTAGGCTAAACTTAGGTCTTTATCGATCTTTTAATGTGTCAGAGTTCATGCCTGCAGACGAGTATCATCTTTAACCTGTAACCATAATTTCAGAAGTTCTCATGCATACCATTTCCTTGTGAAGGAATGAAGCTTATACTAATGACTCCTGATTTAGAGCCACTTCATGACAACCAAACGTATTATTTGTCACTATAAAATATATTTAAAGCAAAGCGGACTATTGTACTGAAGAAGAAGAAGAAGAAAATGGGTGGTCAAAAAGCGTACTCCGGTATTTGTTTAAAAGGGACATTACCAATGGGATAAAAGTTACGAAACGATTTTAAAAAAGCAAAAACAAAAACAAAAACAAAACAAAATCAATCACGTTCTTATGACATGAATAAGCAATATAATTATATATATATATTGCGACGCGAGTCGCCCCAGGCGCCTTCTCAACAAATAATCCTAATAGTAATTGCTGCCACTACATGGTTTATAGGGACATGACCCCTGGATCAACTGAGGTTTCTTCAGTTGATCCTAATCTAAATGATAAGCTTTGTCACAAACTAAATTGTCTTTGTGGAGTAATAATACGAGACTTTAATGGAGCTACTTTCCAGTCAATTATACATGCAAATGAAAGAAAAGTTAAGACCTCCGCTGATTGGGTACTATACAAATCATTTCCAACGCCCATGTTAACGAGTTAAAAGCCGTATCATCTTTGTGCGGGTCAAGAAAAACCGATAGAAAATTCACCAAGTCGTTCCTCAAGGTGCATAAAGTTTCTTTTACCTCAAGAGGAATACGTCAAGAAATACTGGTAAATATTCTGTTCTCTTATACTTTGTCTATTTTGTTTGTTACAAGTAAATCTCTCTTCCTTCGCATGCTTGTTACTTCTCGTCCGCACTCTATATGACACGTATGGGGCGCTGGGTGTTGGCTTGTTTACACCATTTTCGTACGAAATCCACTTTGTTTTGTACAAAATGCAATTCCGTTCACGAAATTTGTTTCGACCTAAACGAAATGGATTTCGTAGTGACGAAATACACTTTCTGTGGTACGAAGTGAATTTCGTACCATACGAAATGGATTCCGTTGCGACGAAATCCATTTCGTGGTCACGAAATCAATTCCGTACACGAAATACATTTCGTACCATACGAAATGGCTTTCGTTGAACGAAATCCATTTTGTGTGGTACCTAACGCAATTCCGTACACGAAATACATTTCGTACCATACGAAATGGCTTTCGTTGAACGAAATCCATTTTGTGTGGTACCTAACGCAATTCCGTACACGAAATACATTTCGTACCATACGAAATGGCTTTCGTTGAACGAAATCCATTTTGTGTGGTACCTAACGCAATTCCGTACACGAAATACATTTCGTACCATACGAAATTTATTTCGTGCGCTACTTAGCGCAATTCTGTACACGAAATGTATTTCGTGGTACACCCAAATCCATTTTGTCTGTGTCTGTCAAGTAAGGGATATAAGAAGGTCGCTGATTGGCTGCCGTGTTGATCGTGCTTTGCTATGACCACGTGCCACTGATCTGTACGGAAATATTTCTCTCCGTATATCGTGCCACGTGTATCTTGAACTGGGATGCTACATCAAACTCGGATGCAAGTCCACTTGCCACCGAGTTGTCTCGGCATCCCTTAACGTTAACCATGAGGAGAGAGCGACAAGAACTGCGTTGTGGCACTATTTGCTTCATAAAGGGGTACTCCAGGCTGAAAATTATGTCATTTAAATAGACAGAGTAAAATTAAACAAGCAAAACACTGAAAGTTTCATCAAAATCCGATTACAAATAACAAAGATATTGAATTTTAAAGTTTTGCATTATTTCGATAAAACAGTTCTATGCATATCGTCATGAATATGCAATGAGTGGGCTGATGATGTCACGTCCCCACTTGCCTTTTTCTTATTTTATTATATGAAATCATAATTATTTCATTTTATCATACATCCGTATAACCTGTCTTCCTTGTAACAATATAAGTCTCAGCGAAAGTGATGATCTTATACATTAAATCAGCATTCAGTCCAATTTTTACATTCTTGGAGGAGAAATTTTGAATAATTATAATTTTATATAATATATTACAAAGGTACAAGTGGGGGTATGATGTCATCGGGTCGCTCGTTCCTGACAGAACTGTTTCACCAAAATAATGCAAAAAAGTTTAAAATGTCATAACTTCGTTGTCCGATTTTTTTTAGTGTTTTGCTTGTTAGATTTTCCTCTGTCTATTCAAATGACATAATTTTCAGCCTGGAGTACCCCTTTATGAAGCAAATAATGCCACAACGCAATTCTTGTCGCTCTCTCCTCATGGTTAAAGTTAAGGGATGCCGAGACAACTCGGTGGCAAGTGGACTTGCATCCGAGTTTGATGTAGCATCCCAGTCCAAGATACACGTGGCTCGATATACGGAGAGAAATCTTTCCGTACAGATCAGTGGCACGTGGTCATAGCAAAGCACGATCAATACGGCAGCCAATCAGCGACCTTCTTATATCCCTTACTTGACAGACACAGACAAAATGGATTTGGGTGTACCACGAAATACATTTCGCGTACAGAATTGCGCCAAGTAGCGCACGAAATAAATTTCGTTGCAACGAAATGTATTTCGTGTACGGAATTTCGTTAGGTACCACACAAAATGGATTTCGTTCAGCGAAAGTCATTTCGTATGGTACGAAATGTATTTCGTGTACGGAATTGCGTTAGGTACCACACAAAATGGATTTCGTTCAACGAAAGCCATTTCGTATGGTACGAAATGTATTTCGTGTACGGAATTGATTTCGTGACCACGAAATGGATTTCGTCGCAACGGAATTCATTTCGTATGGTACTTCATTTCGTACCACAAAAAGTGTATTTCGTCACTACGAAATCCATTTCGTTTAGGTCGAAACAAATTTCGTGAACGGAATTGCATTTTGTACAAAACAAAGTGGATTTCGTATGAAAATGGTGTAAACAAGGACAGACTTTACAAGTGAACACTCAGCGCCCCATAGACACAAAAACTCTCGGTCTCAAAATTATCAGTGGCTTAAAGTCAGTTTTATCTCTTCTTTTCCTACTCATTTTCCCCTAACAAGGGCATCAATCCCGGGGGACGGAGGACGTGTCCCCCCCCCCCCCCACCAATTTGAAGGTGGGGGACACAATATCAAATGTCCCCCCCCCCCCCACACTTTGGGGACTTTTCTTATGAAAAGAAAATAAATCATTCAAAACCGAAATTACCTATCGTCAAATTTCCAAGTACAGCTGTATATATATATTTTTTACGTTAAGAACTAGTGCAAAAAAAAAAAGGTGGGTTTTGGAGATGGCGATTGTATCATAATGGAAACATTATGTAGGCCGGCAAATGACATCGCTACTTTATTTGCGGTTCTGCGTGTATTGCATGTCTACCTATACAATACGCTAACATCTACCTTAGTCAGACTGATGAACATGCATCACTGTGTCGGCATGGCCAGGCGCTAGGCCAGGGCCGGCGCTAGATCGCGGACGCGTGGACGGCCCATCACATGGCGCGGAAAGGTGGATTTTAAAACTTATTAAGTGAATCGTGTGTGTTGGTTGATGTTTCAGATGACTCGCTAATTTTTTCTTTGCATTTTTTTTTTGTTCAGCAGTGCAATGATAAATGCTAGCCAACCTAGCATGAAAGAAACCAACCAAACAATGGAAACGAAAAGCAAAACCAATAAGGCCATGCTTTCTTCTGCCCAAATGTTTCATTGAATAGTAAAGGTGACAAACTAACAGGTATTGTTGTGCAGGTATTTTTTTTCAAGGAGCAATTGGATTTTAGTTCATAAGGACTATTATATTTGTCTCCAAATGTCTCTGTGTAGTAAAAGTGTACCTCCCCTTAATCTTTTATGTGTCTCTCATTTCAAAATAATTCCACATATTTATTTGAAATACTACTTTACAACCATTTTACAAACTGTGGTTTGGCTATTACGTTGCAGTAAGTGAAGCTGACATTCCATGCAAATGATGGAAATATGACGAGAGAGAGAGTACGTAGTGATTGAAAAAATAGTGTATCTTAATAACTTTAATTGTTATCTGAAATACTCAGTAATTTTGTGTTGCACACATGGCATATTATTGTATTTTGCCATTTGATGATTTTGTGAATGTGTGTGTATACCTGTATGTGTAGTGCCTAAAAGATAAAGCTTTAAGCATTTTGACCCTACCATATATATAGGTGTGTGTGTGTGTGTACATTACATATATTTATTGTCTACTATGTTCATGCTGCTATGATTTATTTTAATACCCACGGATAGTGCAATGCAATGCTGCATTTCTGTGCAAAATCTGGACATGAAGAAATTTCTGTTATCCATTAAAGAAATATAGAGCATGTTTCTAGTGCCTGGTTAGTTTTGTACTAAAGGGAAAAATGAAATTGTGAAAAAGAGGATAAACATAGGATTGTAAAAAAAACACATGCACTTTCACTGCCTTAAATTTTCATACTGCAATAACTAAGTTTCTGGTATATATCCATTATGCAAGTAGCATGTAAATGAAAAGGCTGAATGTGAAAGTGTTTGAATATAAAACACTACTACTCAAAAAAAAAAAAAATAATTAGAGTATGGAAAGTGAACATGTGATCATTAGACTTAAATGTTCATGTTTGCACTGACGGTGGAGTCCAAGTACATGAGGCTATTCATGAAGATTACTTAGTATTAGTTTCTACTGTTCTATTTGTTTTGTAATAAAGTCGTAGGCTAATGCAAGAAACAGGTATATGAACACTGGCGTAGACAGGGGGCACCGGGGGCCATGCCCCCCTATTCAGCCACTTAAAAAAATATATTAAAAAAAGCGAGAGCGAAAAAGCGGGGGAAGTGAGAGAAAAGGGCCTAAAAAGGCGCTACAAGCCGTTATCTGGCTCTCAAAATTTGCTAAAACGCCAAAGTTTTCGCGCTTTGCGTGCGAAGGGGGGAAATAACTCTCCTCTCCCTACACCCATCCCTGTTACCATGGGTGTCGATAAGATAAGAATTATGATATATTTACTCAAAACTAATAATTACCCAAACTCATGATATTTGATCTTGAAATACCATCACATTCTTTAATGATTAGAAGAGAGGAAATAAGAAATGCCATTATTTCAATGCGAAAATATCGAAGAAAATGAAAACAAATCGTTTGAAATGCGAAAATTTTCCAAAGCTCGGTCGCTTTGCTCCCTCGCATAATTATTTTCTTTCAGGATCTCGTAATTTCGCTCCCCCAGTATATAGTTCTTTAATAGCTTAAAGGGTTCAAAAAGTTTGAAAACAAATAAAGATGTAATTGCTTTGCTCGCTATATAACGATATAATACTCCTGCTAAATATTGCGCTCCCAATATAGGATAACGTGTATAAAGCAGCATTTGCAGAGGTTCAACTTTTGAAAGAAATCTCAACTTCAGGTCGCCTTGCTGATTTTCTCGACTCTTTCTCAACCTATAGGGTTTTCGTTCTGCTCCCGATTGTAGATGTGAGTGAATAGAAAAACAGTTCGTTATCAGTTACGCAATTTAGGTTTTATTCGGAAATACCTTAACCGTAGTGCCACTGAGAAAATTACTCATGCTTTAATCTCATCTTGCTTGGATTTTGGTAATGGCCTCTTGTTTCGTTTGCCTCACAACCTACTTGCAAAATTACTAAAAATTGCAGAATGCCGCTGCTCGTGTCACATTACACCACTTCTCAAATCACTTCATTGGTTGCCTGTAGAAGAACGTATTGTTTTTAAGATTCTTCTGTTATTATTTCACTGTATACATGGCTCTGCTCCGCAGTACAACATTGGTTTGATCAAGCATTACATTCCCTCTAGCTGTTACGTTCTAAAACTCTGGCTCATTTGTTATATAGGCTTAACACAAAATGGGGGGAGCGAACCTTCGCTCATTCTGGGCCGTCGATATTTCCTCAAGGGATTAGAAATAGCAGTTCTGTTGATGTGTTCAAAAATAATCTTTAAAAATATCTGTTTAATTTGGCCTATAATTGATTACCATTACCTTTCATGTCCGTACATATCCTATTGCATTTTTGCTTATTTGTGATGTATTTAATCTTTTGCACAAGTTGCGCCTTGAGCATTTGATCATCAAGTGGATTCGGCGCCTTATAAATCTTATATTATTATTATTATTATTATTATTATTATTATTATTATTATTATCAATGTATAAAAATCGAGCTTCTCTACCGCTCAACTGCGGTGGTCAAATGCAAAATTTCCTGGGTAAAATGCGCAACAAAATGTGTTTTTTAGGGTTAAAGATTGAAAAATTTGCCGCTCGGTCGCTTTGCCCCCTCGCTTCTACAATAGCCGGGACCTGGGTGGGGTGGGGCGCTAACTTCATTGTTTGCCCCGGGCGCCATAATCCCTAGATACGCCACTAGCTTCGCTCCCTCACATGTGAAATGTTGCGTCCAAATAATTAAAAGCAGTCCTAGCGTCGAAGTATAAATTTCCGCCTGAAAAAATTGTTTGCTACAAGCTGTTATCTTTCTCTCAAATTTGCTAAAACGTCAGAGCTTTCGCGCTTCGCGCGGAAAGGGGGAAACTCCCCTTCCCTGCACCCACCCCTGTTACATACAGTGGAGTATTGCGTCCAAAATAACTGAAAAGCAGCCAGGGCGTCGAACTATAACTTTCCGCCTAAAAATTTGTTTGCTACAAGCTGTTATCTTTCAAATTTGCTAAAACGTCAGAGCTTTCGCGCTTCGCGCGGAAAGGGGGAAACTCCCCTTCCCTGCACCCACCCCTGTTACATACAGTGGAGTATTGCGTCCAAAATAACTGAAAAGCAGCCAGGGCGTCGAACTATAACTTTCCGCCTCAAAAAAAATTGCTTGCTACGAGCCGTTTATCTTCCTCCTTTTTTTCCGAATTTGCTAAAACGTCAGAGCTTTCGCGCTTCCCGCTGGAAGGGGGGAGGGGAACTCCTCCCCTCCCGGTACCCACCCTTGGGGAGCACGCTTTGCTATTTTGTATGATAATTATGAAGAGACTTGGTTTTATAGTAGACACTGTTTTACTTTTTTACTGATGAACAACTTTCTACTGAATAATACATAGAAAACTGATTTCCTAATTATATTGTCTTTATTAAAGATCACATTGCAAGAAAATCACAAATATGGCAATTAATGTATCACTAGAAACTGGGAAGCTTACAGATGGCAATCGTATAAGTTTTATGTCAACTGCGTATCTGATGATTATAAAAACAACATAAATAAAAGCTCTTCTAAGCATCTGGAATATCCGAGGATTCGCCAGAAATATAGCGATGTTTTGATGTCGTCACACTAGGGATCGGTCCTGCTTAAGCAGACGACGTCCTATAATGAATGAACGTAATTGCAATGCAATTCTCTCCTCCCCTCCCGGTACCCACCCTTGGGGAGCACGCTTTGCTATTTTGTATGATAATTATGAAGAGACTTGGTTTTATAGTAGACACTGTTTTACTTTTTTACTGATGAACAACTTTCTACTGAATAATACATAGAAAACTGATTTCCTAATTATATTGTCTTTATTAAAGATCACATTGCAAGAAAATCACAAATATGGCAATTAATGTATCACTAGAAACTGGGAAGCTTACAGATGGCAATCGTATAAGTTTTATGTCAACTGCGTATCTGATGATTATAAAAACAACATAAATAAAAGCTCTTCTAAGCATCTGGAATATCCGAGGATTCGCCAGAAATATAGCGATGTTTTGATGTCGTCACACTAGGGATCGGTCCTGCTTAAGCAGACGACGTCCTATAATGAATGAACGTAATTGCAATGCAATTATTTATCAAATTATAAAGAGTTTGGTATATTTAACATGACCTTATTTCACACCATTCTAAAAGGGAAAGTGAAACTGATTCTGATAACTAAAACCGTTTGATTGTAAATACACAGGAGAAGGGTCAATGATCAATGAAATAAACCCCATTTTAAAATTGAAAAGCCCTCCGAATAATATCACAGATTGTATTCGTTCCCTCTTGAAACGCCGAACATGCCCCGGTGCAAGCAGCTGAAAATACAATGGCGTCTTATTTTGTTTACAAGTGACTGATTCTTTTATTTTTTTAACGCTGCATTTTTCATCAAAATAATACCATACACGAAGTTAAGAGTGAGGCAACAGACTAACATTAAGACTGACGCTAGTCAAGTAAGAGAAATAAGTGAAGAGGAGATGACAAAACAGGCACAGGCACTGACTGCTTAGACAAGACTGGTCCTTCGTGTGTCGTCACACATCTCAGCAGCGTTCAAGGAGCTCTTCAGCTGCTATATCGGGGGCTGTATTTTACCGTTTTATAGTTGATAATAATCATTAATTCAAATGTTTCCAAGCGTTGAATTTGGATAACCTTGTATAATTTATGCCATCTATGCAATAATAAGTATTAAGCCAATATTTATTTTGATGGAATTTTCTTGCAATGTGATCTTTAACTTAGCAACAATGAATGAAGAATTTTTACAAGGCATTCAAAAGAGAGGAAATGTATGGAAATTCATGACGGCATTTAGCTGTAGAAAAGGGCAATGTATATATATATATATATATATATATATACATATACATGTATATATATTTGTATATAACATGCAAAGTGTGAACAATAGCCAGCCAAAACACAAAGGATCCAGAATGCTAATCAATGGTTCACTGCAACTCATTTAAGCACACTCGAGTTGTGCGGCAGAGGTACACACTATACATGGCCTTGTCTAAAAGCATCACTTATAAAGCATGGAAGTTCTACACAAATAAAGATTTACAATTTGCTGACTTTTCAAATGTTGCATGGACTGTTTTAAAATATTGTTCAGCTTGCGTTAAGTATAATTTTATTTATTTCTCAATATTACCGATTCATTTACTAATTAAATAAAACAAGGATCTATTTGTACACCCAAGGAAACGACTGTACTCAAACGAAATTTTAAAAAAATGCAAAAGTGACAGAATAATTAACTATAGATTGTGGTCACTATAGTGTCTACCACCACTCCACCAGTGACCAGGAAGTACTGAATGTACACATTCAGGTGCTTCAAACATTGACAATATATGGGAGAGAAATAGGGATGAAGATTCTAGTTTGTTAACATTTAACGTGCGACCGGTGAGACTGAGCAATACGACTCACAATTTCTGGCATTTATTTCGAGATGGTCAGAATGTTTTCATCCATGTTTATGTACGCACATTGACTAATTCATGCACTGGTGTACTCATGGAGGGGCCGGTTTCTCCCCCCCCCCCATGAAATTCAAACAGGGAATATTATCAGTGCCATATATAACATGGGCAGGAAGATGGGGGGGGGGGGGGGCTCACACACTATTATACATATATATATATATAAATAAATAAATAAAACAAAAATACAAAAATATGCCCCCAACGTTTGAGGAGCGATTGACGCCCTAAACTATGTTGATGCGACCAGCACACAACACATCTCTTTCTTTGAATATAAAACTGCATTTGTCTCAACTTACCAACACCAAATCTCCCCTCCTGGGCACAACCTGAACCAAAATTTCCTACAACAAACACGTAGTCACTACCTCGAAGGTCAGTGCTACTTCTCAAAACACTGGTAACCGTCGCTTATAACTGGCCTCAGAGATATTATCTCCCAGAAACTATGACTAACAGAAATCTTTACTAGGGAACAACTTTCTTTGTTTAATCTCGACCATAACTTTGCAGAGTTTACACTCTAAATTCACACATATAAATATAAATTGTAATTACTAATAATGCATGGTGGTGGACTAGCCTGAAAGAGGGAGGGGGAATAGTCAACTTCCAAGTCCTCTGGTCTTGTCTCATGTTCCTCAATATATAACGATGTATCGCAATTCCGCCCATTTTCTTTCTTCAGCAGATTTGTAACTACCGCCACAGAAAACGGCTTTGAAAACGGCTTAAACAAAGACCTTTCCTGGCTCAGCCCATTCACATTTTATCGATAGGCTCATACTTTATTATTTTCATTTTTATCTGGCATCCGCAATTCTTCCCCTTTTTCTCTTCCTTTTCTCAAGGATCCGTAACTATCTATTATTTTTAATACCCTCAAACTTTGAGGTGTATTTAACCTCACTCTCTGTGCAGCTTACGCTATCTCAGCGTGACTTTATTATGACGTCAATAATATTGCGTCATAATGCTCTTTTATGCGCTTAACCAATGAACGCTGTTATCTAACTTTACGCCAAAATGCTTAGTATCACTTGCGCACCTTAATGGTTGTCATGATTGCGTTCGCTTATAATCAACAACATCTTTCCCTGATAGCAGAAAGTGGTAAAAATTACGTGATATTTACGTCGTGGTTTTCGTCTTTTTTACGTCCTGTAATTACGTCAATAAGACGACAACTTGCACCAACGCAAGACGTCAAGAGGACGTCTTATTTTGACGTCATCTGTACACTGTAAAAACTGAAGTGCTGTATATAGCACTTTTTGAGGGCATGCATAGGGACTGCACTCAGAGTGCTATTTCAGCACTTTCACGGGAGCTGGACCGGCTCCTTAAACTGCTAAACATTCATTTAAAAAAAAAGGATTTGGGCGAGCTTCGAACCAGGGTCCGCTGATCGAGAATTGCTGGCATTACCGCTAGACTAACTAACATTGTACGATTTAGAGCAGATCATATTGTTACATAGTGAATTTACGACACCACATTGTTCATGTTATCTACTTGACTCCCATGACTAAACTGGATTGCAAGAAGCATTCGTTAGTCCATCGGTAACGTCAGCGCCTCTCAATCAGCGGAACCTGGTTCGAGGCTCGCCACGGTCACATTTTTTTTTTTTGCTGGTAAATTAGCACACTGCAAGTGCTATAAACAGCATTTCAGGTGCAGTCACTATACATGCCCCTAAAAGTAGCACTTTAGTTTTTACAGTGTACAAGACGTAGAGATGACGTCAAAATAAGACGTCCTCTTGACGTCTTGCGTTGGTGTAAGTTGTCGTCTTTTTGACGTAATTACAGGACGTAAAAAAGACGAAAACCGCGACGTAAATATCACGTCATTTTTAACACTTTCTGCTATCAGGGAAGAGGAATGAAGACGTAGAGATGACGTCAAAATAAGACGTCCTCTTGACGTCTTGCGTTGGTGCAAGTTGTCGTCTTATTGACGTAATTACAGGACGTAAAAAAGACGAAAACCACGACGTAAATATCACGTCATTTTTAACACTTTCTGCTATCAGGGTTGTTATTATTTGTATAATCTTGCATTGTTAGTTTATATCCCTGAAGAAGGGGGAGGCCCCCGAAAATTCGGATTTAATAAATTTCAGTTGGCAATCAATGCATTTCTTCTGTGTTCTACTTGTTTAATAATTTTGATTTGATTTGATTTGAATTTATTCTCATATTTCACAAAATAAGTAAAATATCAACATATTTTGCCAATACGTGGACTGTAATCATATATATATATATATATATATATATATATATATATATATGTGTGTGTGTGTGTGTGTGTGTGTGTGTGTAAGTAAAAAAAAAAAAAGGAAACCCATAATCAAATCCCAATATCTGATAGACGAAGCAAAATCGCTGAAATGTATTACAATTTAATCATAGTTGATAATGTCTTCTTTAATTTGATAGGCTGCTCAGTAAAATGCGATCATGGACCAGTGAGCACTGGCCATTTTTAAAAAGCTTGTCAAACTCGCCTTTGCCCAGGAATTACTTTCCTTATTTGTGAGTGCATTCAAGTGGAATAGAGACAGTTTAACCAACATAGCAAATTGTACCTTTTCCTTGGGCCTTAAAGAAGAAGCTACACCAGCTTCACATATCGCTGGATACGCCACTGCCCCAACCCATAATCACCATCACCATTGCAGGTGGTATCTTTTCAGCAAAAATCAACTGCATCAACACCCATTTTGCTAGAAGAGTGGGAGGAGAATCTGCAAATTCCTTATTTCGTATTAAAAGTTACAAGGTCTTGTATGAGGAATGAGAATTTAGAAGAGAATCAAATTTACTGATAAAATATTTTTTAACATAAAATTGTCTTCAAGTAAACATGTGAAAGATATAATTATGCATTACAGTGCATCCTTTCCACATACCCCAGTCAGTAAACGCATCCTCAACTGGTTGGAAGAGATATGGCAAAGAAAGAATCATCATTAAATGGTTAAAACAGGATTTCTTTTGTATTTCAATCTCTCTTCTTGAAAATGGAATAATATTTATGTTAGGTCTATTTTCATCCTTTTGACATGTTCTAGTCAAATTGTGTGCAGAAAGACATAATCCCCAACGTTTTGTGTGGGGCTTTTGTGTGTGTGTGTGTGTGTGTGTGTGTGAGGACGTGCGGCTAGGCATAGGGTTAAGGATTAAATGATTTGTAAACAAATTTTTAGGCATTTTACTCCCAGTGTTAAAGATCGTATGCTCGATCTGTAATGAAAAACACAAGTCAGAAAAAATTGGAACCAGTGGGATTCGAACCTGTCATCTACTGCTTGCCGGGCAGCGACTTAACCACCAGGCTATTCTGGTGGTTATTCTGGTGGTTAAATGCCTAAAAATTTGTTTACACATTAAAATTCCTCCCATCAAGCTTCTTCGATTAAATGATTGTTTACATCAATTATTGATAGCTGACAGAGAACATGCAGTTGGCTGATAAGCACTTTGATCAAATTAAGACGAAGGCATTTTTGCGCAAAACAATTTTTCTAGCCTATGTAGCCAGAACTTACTCAAGCTTAAAATAATGTCATTATTCATAGTGTTATTAGATGAAACAGACCCTCACCCATAATCGTGTAATAAAAAATCATATTGATATTGTGAAATCATGATTTTCGAAAAAGAATAAATAAACAATTTATGAAATCGGGAGTCAGTAGGGGTATCGATCGGTCTTCTGGATCATGATTAATAAAAGCGGCAAAGGCAATAACGCTCACTAGGATACGTAGATTATTATTTGCCTGCGTTACGTTTGTATAGCAGGTAAATGTTGTTTGTCTCGTTAATGTATGCATACTTATGCTTGGTAAGGGTTGTTGTCCAAGAGTAAGAAGTGATTATGCAAGAATGTGTTCCGCAGGTGGTGCGGGGCACGAGCATTAGGGTGTGGTAGAAGATGTTTGAGGAGTCATTCTAGCTTGCTCTTTCATCACGACAAATTTTAAAGGGGAATAAAAGGCAACAAACATTAGCCTATAATCATGTAGATAATTGTCAGCCTATAACAAATATCTTGAAATTACTCCTATTTTATTATTTAAGAAGGAGAACAGTGTCTCCAAAAGTTGCAGTTTCCCTGCTTGACATTATCCCATGGGGGCTGCCATTTTCTTTACAAAGTAATGTCAGAACAGTTCTATTTGTGAGATACCCACTGACCTATACACTAGCTACCGTGACACTCATGAGCAGCAGCTGTGGAATGCATGACACTGGATTTTCTTATAATAAACCATTTTTGTAGTCATGTACATTCAAATGAAGATACTTTTATCCTGTCATATAACCTATTTGTGTCAAGATATTTGGTTCAGGTGTTTCTTTTGTTAAGCAGGATTTGGCATGCACTTGTAAGTTGCTTGGTCTGACAAAGGTTTGTCAATTCTTCAAAGAAGTGACAAAGATCTGGAACTGCTCTTAGATTTCACCTGTGCGAGACAGTGGGGGTACAAAGATGGCTGCATTTTGCATGGGTGGCTTTAGTTGTATAATAGCTATTCATTACGCAACATCTTATCCATTGTGTACAGGTAAATGGACATGTACCGCAATGACATCACAGTTTCTTCAAAATGGCAGCCCCCATGGGATAGTATCTAGCAAGAAATCTGCAAACTTTAGAGAGACTGTTCTCCTAACTGAGTAATCAAATCAGAGTATTTTCAAGATATTTTGAACAGGCTGACAATTTTCCACATGATTATCAGCTAATGTATGTTGAGTTTCATTCTCCTTTAATTTGTGAATTTTGTGAAATTTTTACTGTGCAAAAGTGGATCCGAAGGTTTTCCAGAGTTTTTTCTTATTGAGTTTTATCTCTGGTTTTTTTACCCTGGGCCTCCTTGTCGCAGAATAACTGTTAGGGCCTATTCAGTTGTGGTCATAACATTTGTGTATATATGTACAGAACTGTTTCGAATGCGCATTTCGCAATCGCATCGATATCAATAAGCCACTTCGGGGATGCAATCTGAGCATGAGCAGATAAAGGTCATCTGTACCAAAATTCTAAAACCCACTGACACTAATATTCGATATGTGCTCATGAATGTCATGTAATCATTATTCAATTATGCACTAATGGTGCATTCCATGATATCCAGGTGAAGTATTCTTTTTAAAGGGGGAAACAAAAGCTATTCATGAGGCACCTCTATCACTCACAGAGTTATTTTTCTGAAGTGCACATAAAGGGACCCTCCATGTCTAAAATATCTGTGGATATTTGGGGTCATTTGTACCATGCGCTAACCCCGAACTGGCTTATTAAACGAGCGGCTCCTAGTCGTTGGGCAAGGCTATCCCATTAATATGTGATGGTATAAAAGCGTGTTTAATGTGTTGTGTCATGTACGTATAAGGAGTTCAGGTACGAGGATTAGGGAGGTTGAATTGAGAAGTTATTTTGCAGGAATTATAGAAAAGACGACATCAAAATCATTGGCGGGAGTGGAATTTATGCTGTGCAATGTCACTGACGTGGTTCAAAGTTTTAAATAGATTTCATGGAATTTTTACCTTACAAGGATTAAAGGAAGTGTTGACGAGGCAAACAGCTAAAAGGCTTGCGGTCCATCCGATCTGAGCAACAGCGAATAATGCACTAAGGATAGACGTGATCATAAATCCTCGTACCTGGAAAGGGAAACAAAATGATATAATATATATATGGTTACGTGTCGTTTTTCCGAAGGTTCATAATTCCGAAGGTTTGATATTCCGAAAATGAAAAAGAGTTCATAATTCCGAAAATGATATAGGGTTAGTAATTCCGAAAATGAAATAGGGTTCATATTTCCGAAGGTTCGTAATTATTTCGCAAAGTTATGTAGGACTCTATTGCATTTTCGGAATTGCGAACCTTCGGAAATATAAACCCTTTTTCATTTCGGAATTATGAACCCTACTTCGTTTTCGGAATTATGAACCCTTTTTAATTTTCGGAATAACGAACCCTGTTTCATTTTAGGAATTATGAATCATATATCATTTTCGGAATAATGAACCTTCGGAGAAATGAATCAGATGTTCGGAATTATGAACCCTATTTCAGTTTCGGAATTACGACCCCCCCCCCCCCCTTCCTATGGGAAATTTGTGTTTCGGAATTACGAAACATCGGAAAAACGAATAATCCCCATATATATATATAATATATATATTATATATATTATATAAACATCCAAGTGTGAGGAAACAACATTATACAACAGATTTGGCAACTCTCGTAGAAATCAGTACAATTTTGAGAAATCTGAATTAGAGAATAATAGTTGCGTATCTTAAATCAAAGTTCCTCAGAGTTGTCCTCTTTTGAATTTTTTGGCAAAGGCTGAAAAAAATGTCTCCGCCGGGAATCGCACCCGGGTCATTCGTGCAGAACGCCAATGCCTCAACCAATAGACCACGGAGACGGGCCAGTGGTTTCGGTGACATCTGATTCAATTACCCGACAGAATGACAAACCTTCAACCTCATTAAACGTCATTTGTATCCACGTAATCCACGTGTTCGCATATTATGAAGACACAGATAGTAAACAAAAGTAGTTTCATGCTTTAGTCGAACGGTTGATTTGTTCCTGTATCAAGTTATTATGACTAAATTTTATCATTGTAGTGCTTCAGAGTCAATGCGCAATTAGTTTATAAGTAAGCAGTCGCATTGCCTAGCAAACGTTTTACAGCTCAAAACATCTTTATGTAAAGTTTGAACACGTCACAGAGACATCATGATAACATATTAATCATGATGAGAAAATGAACAATATATAACATCAACGAAAAAAAAATTAAAAATCATCAACTATGCTCTTTCATAAAATATATTGGATTTTATCGGATTGTAATGTGATGTCAAAAAGAGCCAATACTTAACCCTTAAACCCGTTAGAAATACTGTGGAAAAAAATAAAAATAATTATATATATTTATATATAATGTGAAAGGAAATGAGAGAATAATGGTTGCGTCCTCCCTTTTTGGATTTTTTTTTGCAAAGGTTGAAAAAATGTCTCCGCCCGGAATCGAACCCGGGTTGTTGACTTAGAACGCCAATGCCTTAACCACTAGACCACGGAGACGGGCCAGTTGTTCCGGCGACACCAGATTCAATTGACCGACAGATTGACAAATCTTCAACCTTAATTAATTTCTTTGTTGGGTCAGGTGAGTTTTGAACAAAGACAAGCCGCATGTCTCAGCTGGATTCAAGCGAATGCTTTGATGTATACAGGTTGAAGATTTGTCAATCTGTTGGTCAATTGAATCGGGTTTCGACGAAACCATTGGCCCCGTCTCCGTGGTCTAGTGGTTAAGGCATTGGCGTTCTCAGCAACGACCCGGGTTTGATTCCCGGCGGAGACATTTTTTCAACCTTTGCAAAAAAAAATAATTAAATAAATAAATAAAAGAGAGGACAGCTCTGGGGAACTTTGAATTAAGTTACGCAACCATTATTCTCTAATTTCCTTTCACAATTGTATTTATTTCCATGAGAGTTGTTAAAGTTGTTGTATATGTTATTTCCTTACAATTGTTTATAATTATTCTAACGTATACATGTATCTCAAAGGTTGAAAAAATGTCTCCGCCGGGAATCACACCCGGGTCGTTGCTGAGAACGACAATGCTTTAAAGTAGAACTTTAATGATTTTAAATATTGGCTTAATACTTATTATTGCATAGATGGCATAAATTAAACAAGGTTATCCAAATTCAACGCTTGGAAACATTTGAAGTAATGATTATTATCAATTATAAAACGGTAAAATACAGACCCCGATATAGCAGCTGAAGAGCTCCTCGAACGCTGCTGAGATATGTGACGACACACCATGGACCAGTCCTGTCTAAGCAGACGATGTCCCATAACATCTTACACATTTTTCAGAGCCTATTTTGTCATCTCCTCTTCACTTATTTCTTTTCCTTCACTAGCGTGAAATAAGGTCATGTTTAAATACACCAAACTCTTTATAATTTGATAAATAATTGCATTGCAATTACGTTCATTCATTATAGGACGTCGTCTGCTTAAGCAGGATCGATCCCTAGTGTGACGACATCAAAACATCGCTATATTTCTGGCGAATCCTCGGATATTCCAGATGCTGAGAAGAGCTTTTATTTGTGTTGTTTTTATAATCATCAGATACGCAGTTGACATAAAACTTATACGATTGCCATCTGTAAGCTTCCCAGTTTCTAGTGATACATTAATTGCCATATTTGTGATTTTCTTTGAATAGCTACTTTAACCACTAGACCACGGAGACGGGAACAATGGTTTCGGCGAAACCCGATTCAATTGACCAACAGACTGACAAATCTTCAACCTGTATACATGTATCTCAAAGCATTCGCTTGGATCCAGCTGAGGCATGCGGCTTGTCTTTGTTCAAAACTCACCTGCCCCCGACAAAGGAATAAATGTAGGTTGAAGATTTGTTAATCTGTCGTTCAATTGATTCTGATGTCACCGAAACCACTGGCCCGTCTCCGTGGTCTAGTGGTTAAGGCATTGGCGTTCAAGCCAACTACCCGGGTTCGATTCCCGGCGGAGACATTTTTCAACCTTTACACAAAAAAATCAAAAGGGGAGGACAGCTTTGGGGAACTTGATTTAAGTTACACAACCATTATTATCTCATTTCCTTTCACATTGTATTTATTTCCACGAGAGTTGCTAAAGTTGTTGTATGTATATGTTGTTTCCTTACAATTATACATTTATATATATGCATATTCCATAATGATGATTTGCATAACGATATGGGACCAAATATGTGAATTTCTATTAGTTTCCCGAAATATGAATTGGACCCAAATACATTTTTCTCCATATCTCAAATGTCCTTATAAATTATGACGTGAAATATATTGTTAAAATTATAACTCTTTTATTTGATACTATATTTGTCAACTACATGTTGTTCTTCCGATGGTTTGTTTTTTTCCGAAGGTTCATAATTCCGAAAGGTTCCTTAATCCGAAGGTTCATAATTCCGAAGGCTCGTTACTCCGAAGGTTCGTAATTCCGAAAATGAAAACATGTTCACAATTCCGAAAAAAAAGGTTCATAATTCCTAAAACAAAACAAAAATGCGGGTACCTAAAATGGGGGAAGATGGGGACGAAACGACTGAAACCGCTCACCTTCAGGGGTTGCCAAAAATGAAGAGAGATAAAAGAGAAAAGAAGACTATAAGAGAATATGAAATAAAAAAAGGGAGGAGAAGAAAGAAGAAAGGGAGGGGAAAATACTGGACAGGTTAAGAGAGGTAGAGATTGAAGGTGATGAAGATATACCATGACACATATGGAGAAGAATAAGTGGCGGTCATGCAAAGGAAAAGAAGAACAACAATAACAAAAACAGAAACAAGATGAATGGGACTGCGTCTGCCATACACTCCCGCTTAAATTCAGTCAAGTCCATGTATCAAACTGTTCTTGAAATGTTCTAATAACCAGAATAATCAAAGCCTACAATTACATGTTAATTTACTCTTTCTTTTACCTTTGACCTTTGACTTACAACCCAAAAGTCTGATCACTTTATCTCCTTCTAGTCATGGAAACAAAATTGTTTAAATTTGGTGATAACAAGACTAAAAAATCTTCAATTTCATGTATATTGACCTCCATGACCTTTGACCTACTAAACTTAATATCTAATCACTTCATCTCACTACTATGATGATGCATACTAATACCAAGTTTGAAATAAACAACTATATTGGTTTAGATATGGAGATAACAAAACTATAAAAACATTTAATTCACCTATATTGGCCTCTATGACCTTGACATGTGACCTACGTAAACAAATATCTAATCAGTTTGCCTCACTTTGATGATGCATACTAGCACCAAGCTTGAACTTCATACTTCAAATAGTTCTTGAGATATCACGTTAACAAGGCTAACACCTGAATTTCAGAAATTGATCTCTATGACCTTTGACCTACGTACCCCCAAATCTAACCAGATTGTCTTCCTATGGTAATACATACTGGCACCAAGTTTGAAGTTCAAACCTTAAATGGTTCTTGAGATATCGCGTTAAGGAGAAATTGGGACAGACAAACGGAAGGACGGACAACCAGAAAACATGCCTCCACCACCACCTTCGGTAAAACTCACCGCTCGAGGCTCTAGTTGAAATTATGGATTCTCTGAGGTAACTGGCATAGCACTATTTTCTGAAGGGCGCAGCACCAAAGAACATAGTAACTACGCTAGTCACCGAAGATTCCATAATTTCAAGTGGTGCCTCGAGAAGAGTGCATGGTATATTTGATATAATATATCCTACAGAGTAGACCTATAGATAAATACAAAACTTCAAAAAAAACTAAATGTGGAATCTAAACGTACATACACTGACAGGCTCACGCACAAACATTATTGCGATACACTGTCGCGAAATCGATAGCTTCGAAATATCAAAAATAACAAAAAAGTGACGTCAAAATATCGGTAAAGCGAAAAATATTCGGAGGTCTGACATTACGCGATATCCATTTCTTCTTCATAGTGAAAATATTTCATGTCACATGAAACATTCCTGGGGGAAGTGGTGTCACTAAAGTGGGATATGTGTGAGCTGTGTGGCATGGTGACACAGATAATGCTGATATTAATAATATTTTTTATGCCAATTCAGAAATTATATGATGTTCATTTCCCTAAGATACAAAGCTGTTTAAAAAAGAAAAGATAAACCATGGTTTAATGAGCATTTGCGTAAACTGTGCAATAAAAAATGTATCAAAAATCCTTCAGTTTATAGAAAGCGAACTTATAAAGTGCTTCCGTAACAAGGTCAATAATGAGATTAAACGAACAAAAATGTTTATTATAAAAATTTGTTTTCTAAAGTTAAGTCTAATTCGAGAAGTTTTAACTTATGATTGATTCCCACAGCCCGGGAAATGCATAGTATAATTATTGTTGATGTGATCATTTCATGTTAAATTTTCATCTATGATAACTTCTATACAGGAACTTAGAACTCTTCTTTTGTTCAACAGAAATTTTTGTAATTATGAGCCCTATTTGTGTTTTGAAATTATGAACCTTCGGAAAAAAGAGTCCCCCCCCCCCCCACAAAAAAAAAAAAGAAGAAAAAAAAAGAAAAGAAAAAAAAAAGAAAAAGAAGAAAATAATTGAATAAAAAATAAAAATATCAAATTGTAATTGTAGCCCAATGGAGTTCGCCAATTTTATGATTTTGGAAGTGAACATTTTCCGTGGAAATGCCCACAACTTGTTTCTCACGAATCAGTAATGAGAAGATTATTCTAGGTCTGTGCCACATATCCATACCTGGCGTATCTATAAAAAAAGGAAACTACTAACCCAACGAGTTCTTCTACTGCGAGCTTTCCAACCGGTCAAGCTGGCAGGCCAAATGAATACCTGAATAAAATGAAAAAAGGATATAAAATATGTTGAGTTAGGACATGTAGGATGATACTGGTGGTGGATTCATATAATTCAATTACTTGAACTGTTCATTGAAGGAATGAAGGATTGAGTGAAAAGACCGTCAAAGCCTTTATATTTTCTCAGAAACCTTTAACTACGTTTTTTATAGCATAATAATAATAATACTAATAACAACAATAATAATAATAATAACAATAATAATAATAATATCGTTTTATTTATCCAGGGTATAACCACCCGTAGCCCTGGGCATTATAAAAAAGATATATGAACAATTCTACCAAAGGGACAGTATTTTTTATATTCAGGTTGCCTTTAAACAGTCAATATTCAAACAGATTATTAGGCTTGCTTTACTATATCCTGTTTCGCTTTCTATTTCAATTTTGAAAAAAAGGCATTCAATGTCCTTTTTCCCCAAATTATAATATCAAGAATGAATGATTTTTTTAATGATACGTCTTGGTATAATATGTCTTCTATTTTATGGAGTCCTGCTTATTCATTGTTCTCAAAAAACAAGGTAACCTGGACTAAGTTGTATTTCCTTTGTTCTATCGCCTTCCTGCTCCCAAGATAACCTCTTCATGTAGTAAGAAATCACTAGTTTGGTTTTTGGAAGTGAAATAATTACTTATAAGACTTGGCAGGCCTGAAATGATACAATGAACAGCTGATTTTGGTGTGTAAATCTGCAAGTGCTGCATACAACTTTAATGTGTCCAACTCCAAGTATGTCTACATGTTTGCATGTATTTATGAATGGATGTGATTGTGTGTGCTACCTCAAGTGAAGTTGTTTTTTTTTCTTCCTCTCTTTCTCTTTCTCTTTCTGATGTCTTATACCTCCCCCCCCCCCCCCCTTCCCCTCTCTCTCTCTCTCCCAGTGACTGAAGTGAACACTACCAGAAGTTTTGTTCTGGACAATGCAATCTTTTGTTGATAAATTCATTGAAGATAAGGTCAGAAGGTCTAGTACAAGTGTGCCCCTGAGAGAGAGAGGGAGAGAGAGGTGGAGTTACCTAAGTAGTCAAGGAATTCAGACCATTAATTGGCCAACTGAATTGCTAAATGTAGACTATTTCAAATTATGTTCTTTGTGGAAGTATTTTAAAAATAATTTTGGTGAACTTGTCAATACACAACTTTCGAATGAACACTGGTTAAAAGGAAAATGTTATACCCCGCCTTGCGCGTGCTCCGGTCGACACTTGTCTCCGAGACCGATCAACAGACTAGCACCACGCGTTCTTCTCAGCTTGCCGTGGGCCCTGAGTAGGACAACTTAATATAAATGTGAATTCCTTACTTACCATCGCGATGACAACGCCTACAACGCCAACGCCATCTGTTCCAAAACTTCCAAAAGTAAAGGAAACTGTTACGATACTAGAGAGTAATATAATTATGCTAGCCACATAACCACACCGTGCCCTGTACAGAGGGGCATGGGTAGGGCTCTGATGGCTGATTGGCGACTGATCAACATTCATCTTGATGCGGAGACTGGTGAAAGACAAAAATAGTCAGAATTTCAGAATATTGTTATGGGGTTTGTCGTTTGTTGCCTATACGACTGGTGATATAGTGTACGTCGATCAAAGGCCTACATTATGACATGTAGCATGGATCTCTACAAAGATCGAATATCATCTCACAGTTGTAACAGCGCCACGAGAAATGTTTATCTGGAAAGTACACGTAGCAAAAATCATGATAACGAGCGGGGATTCCACAGCTGCCTAGTAGTCTGCAGGCACAGACTCTATTTTGACACTTAAACAAATTTAAGTCTATACAGAAGCCTTTAACAAACCTAGCGTAACTTTTCAGTCTCCGATTGTATCAAATAATAATTTTAATTCGGACTATAGTCAATTTATGAAAGTTTCAAGGGCAATCAGACCTTCAGGCTAGAGCAAGTGCTTTGAAGGAAGGCAGAAATTTGGAAAAAATTACTGGTGAAAATTTGAGAGAAATCGGATAAACATTAGGAAAGGTACGAATTAGAAATGTGTAATTTGCTAAACCTTCAGGAATTTCCAACTGGCGAATAGATGTTGTTACCGTGTCGCTCTACTGTCGCATTCGTTCCGGGGTCGCTATTCATAAGGACCGCTATTCATTTAACATGCGTTTTGAATAGCGGTCCCTATGAATAGTTATGAATAATGGTCCTTATGAATGGAGGTCCTTATGAGTAGCGAGGTAATTTGTCTATGATTTGCTCGCTTTAAAGCGGTGTGCAAAGCAGCACCAAAGCGTAACAAAGCTTGATTAAAGCGTCAGGGTCGTAATAGATCGTGGGAAAGCTTGGAGTAAAGCGGGACATTCGGCAATTCGCAAGAGCGCCCAAAATTTTTAAACTGTTTAAAAATTTTGGGCGCTCTGTCACGAATTGATTAAAGCGCCGAGAGCGTATCAAAGCTTAACAAAGCGTAACAAAGCTCAGCAAAGCTTGACTCAAAGCGTAGGAGAGCTTATCAGAGCTTGGTTCAAAGCGGGGACCCAAGTCTTCACGGTCTGTCACCACTTGACACGCTTTGTTAAGATGTCTCAAGATTTGACACGAGGTCAGACGCTTTCATCAAGATCTGACACGCTTTGTTACGCTTTGTTACGCTTTCATGAAGGACTCTCACGCTTTCCCACGAATTGAAGTGCTTTGATCAAGGATTGACACGCTTTGTTAGGCTTTGTTACGCTTGGCAAGCTTCCTCACGTTCTCTCACGCTCTCTCACGCTCTCCTACGATACCCACGCTCTGTCTCCATCCCTATAGCGCTGCGACTTGAGCACCACCCATTGCATTGTTTCCAAACGAAGAAGAAGTATCCTGAACCTGAAAAACTAGTAAAAAACACAAAGATGGGACCCAAGAGAGGTAGAGGTGCAGCAAAGAAGAGCCAGAGAGGGACAGGCAGAGGCCAGGTGGCTGAAAGGCCGAGGTCTCCAACACCACCGCCAGCAGAAGATGAAGCCATGCTGGTTCCAGAGCCAGAGCAGCCACAGCCTCACCCTGCAGGGGATGATCTCCCAGACATCACACCAGTGCCAGCAGCAGCCCGCAAAAAGCGTAGGAACAAACCCTACTACTATGCAACACTGACAGAGGCGCAAAAAGAAGAGGTCATTGACTGGCTAAAAGACAATCCCTCTACTCAAAGAGAATGACAGATTATAAAGACTCGCAGAACAAAGAGAAGCTATGGGAGGACCCAGATGAGCCGCCTCAGGAGGACTATGGGGAAGTCGGGTGAGGGTGCTGAGACAGTCGACGACCTGTCTGCAACGGACAAGTGGGTGTGGGAGAAGTTCTCCTTCCTCAAAGACCACATCGAAACTGTGGAACGCGGAAACGTGGTAGAGGTAGTGGGAGGGGAACACCAGCAACAGCCACAGCTACTGGGCCAGCAGTACCCCCACCAACAGCAGTCATCATCTGGACACGGGGGCAACTAGAGCCATGACACCCCTAGCAAGGTCATCAACTTCACTAACAGCTACCAGCTCCCAAGGTTCTACTGCTGCTGCTGACAAGACCACAGACTCCCTGAACCTGAGTGACTTTGTGAGCACAGCCATGACCACTGCAGGGATAACCAGCAGGCCACCATCTCCTGTGACCCCTATGGGAACTCCTCAACCTCCACCTGAAGATGATGATACAACCAAGAAGTAAATGTGACATTGACACTAGTGAATATTGACACTCTGAAATTTTGATGCTATTATTTATATTATGATATTTGTATGTATATTGTAAACACTGATAATATTAAATGTTTGCTCCCAAAATTATTGCATGTATGACTTGTGAACAGTGATAATATTAAATGTTTGCTTTGATGTATTATTTGTAAACACTGATATCATGTATTATTTGTAAACACTGATAATATTTTTTTTTTTGGTTAGGTTTGATGCTTTTTGTACATATTGATTTGGGGGAAACTTAGTATACTGAGTTTTTCACAAAGTTTTTCAATTTATTTTTTTATTCTATTTCTCTTTTTTATTATATGTGACACGACGCCTCAAAACCTACTTGTTTGTTTTATACATTTTCTGAAAGTAGGTATTCTCAGCTTTCCAATGGTATATCACTTGCCTAGTTTACTCAATGATGACACCTTTAAATATCACATTTAGGATCAGTATGTAACTAGCAATCAATAACTCCTATATTCAGAGAAAATGGCCATTTAAGTTCGGAACAAAAGAGTGCTAAACCTTCGCTCTCCGTGTGCGCCCAAGTAAAACTGGGTATTCAAATGGCCATAGCAACTGGTATGAAGGGATTATCAGATTAGGCTGAATTTTAACACGCTGCTCCAAGAGGACCTATTCATTACTCCAAAAATCAATTTAATACCTTTAGAGGTAAAGTAGTAATTTGGCATTGAATGAAAGTATTACAAATTTCGGCGATTTCGATTTTTTAGCTCGACAGCTGAAAAAAGGAGTCATTTTAAAATGCCCCCAAAACATATTTCTAAGTCGAATTACGACTCACAAACTTGAGACATGATAGAATGATAATGAAACTACCCATTTCTTTCAAAAACAGAAAATCGACTGATCCAAGCAAATTTACTATTTTGGGCTGTTTGCTACGTTGTGGTCCGTGCGACTTATTGTAGGTTTTGAGGCGGCAGGTCACATATTATGTGTTATATTTTTATTTCTTTTATTTCATTTTCTTGGTTACAATAAGGTTTATTTATCTCACATATAAAATTTAGTATTCAAATTAATGAGAAAATCAATTTATTAATCAATTTCACAAAAATTGCGTATTTTAAAGTTCATTTATGGCACATGTCTAAATTTTCAATTCTATAACTTTATATTAAATTTTCAATCCTAATTTACAATAACAATATTATCTGATTTTTCATTGGAAAAAAATTAAGTCTTTATTTAAATTAATTACAAGCAGATGAAATACATATAATAACAACAATAACATGAATAATAATCATATCATCTTCCAAAGTACACATAGTAACATAATAATTTCAAAGTCAATATTACAAATTAATGTTCATAACACACTAGTCTTCATCTTCAGTCTTCATCTTCATCATCAGCCTTGGACCCACTCCTCTCTTCACCTGCACCAGGAAGTACAACACCAGCCATTCTTTGCTGCCAGTCAACAGCACCCACTGGAGAGACAAAGTAGTCTCTGAGATGTTCTCTCTGATGTCTGGCATCCACAGTGGCGAGGTTCCCACTTGCAGGTGGCTGTGGAACATCTTCCCAGTGAGGTCCATGTCTCCAGGCCCCTGGTACGAAGTTGTGCTCTTCCTCCTCGTGGTCCACCTCATTGGCTGCCATCACCACCCTCTGCCTCAGCAGGTTGTGCAGCACCACAGCAGTCTCCACCAAATCTCTGACGTTCTCTACCTTCTGTTCCAGTGTCCCCAGCAGGCACCTGAACCTGTTGGCCAGGATGCCAAAGGCATTCTCCACCACTCTTCTACCCCTTGAGATCCTGTAGTTGTCATCTGTCATCCCTCTTCTACTGTATGGCTTCATGTAGCTCTTCAGGGCAAATATATCTGTGTACAATATTGTAGATTTATATGAATTTATTAATATTTATCTACAATGCTGTCGTGGCTTCTGATTTTATCCCCGATACATTTTTACACCACTAGAAAGTGAACACCATCTACTTCAAATTATACAACTTGGGTGTTGATCTGGGAGTGATATGGAGGTATATATATTTTTTTTAATGAATTGGGTTGTGGGGGAGTGTTGGAGTGGAGTTGGAGTGGTGGAGAAAGGGGAATACATCACACCCAATATTTATTGAGGATGATGATGACCTGTGTCATCATCACCCAACTATAGGCCTACATAGAAGAATTATGAAATGACAATCATAACATGTAGTGGTCAGAAGCACCGCTCCGGGCGTTGCATTGGGGCACAGTGCCCCTTCTTTTCCCATTAACTTCAGATAAGTACCCCCATTTTTCTTTCTAGTAAGCCCAGTTCCATATTCTTTTAATTGCACAAATACACCTCATCCCTCACCTTAACTTTGATAAATGCTCCTATTTCAACGAGAGCATTTCCCCCTTTTAATCCCTTTTATTTCTTTTAATGTAACAAGTCAATTTTTTCTTTGTAATATATAGACACTGATTTATTTTTTCGACTTTATATAAGAACATTTCCCCGTTCTTATAAATGCCCCTTTTCAGGTGTTATAACTTCTCCTTTTCACCTGTAATGAACTGCCTTTTCTACCTTTTCTACACATTCATACACTTTTAAGTTTTTTCTCCATGATAAGTTTCCCACGTTTCCCTTTTCCATAACATGTGCCCCTAATCCAAAGTGACTTAGAGCCAGTATTCCCAAATGCTCGCTCGCTACGCTCGCTCGTAGTAAGTATAGCTTATTAAACAAATTTCCATTGTGAAAATTTGCAATCACATTGTAACTGTTATTGTTTCCCGGGTTATGCGCTTATTGCTGAAAAGGTACCCTTTTTATACGTGGATGATGTACCGCCCTCAATGAGACATCCCCCCCCCCCCCCACCCCGGCGACCACCGTGAAACCAAAAAGTTACATACACACTAAACTGTGAACTTAACCATGAAGCTACATACTCTATGCGTGAAACATAGTACATGTACTGTGCGAACGAACAACACGTGTGCTGTTGCGCCGTATACATTGAAGCCATACATGCGGATATGGCCTTGGAGTATACACGTCACGTTGTTCTTTGGCAATAGACCAATTGAGATTTCTCCCCTTCACAGGTAAAGGGTATGGGTTGAAGCATCACAAAAGGTACTTTTTCGTGCGTACGGCAGTGCGCTGTTCCATCGGCAGTATTATCACTCCCTCCGGAAATTCAGTTTAGAAATGAATTTATGAAATATGGACTGCACGTCAGCCCTTAAAAACTGCCTCCCAACCCTCTAAAAACCATTTCCCGCCCGTGGGTACCAAAAGTGGGGACAGAAAGAGCCAGGGGAGGCGCCTATTAGAACCACAAAAAAGGCCCCAAATCCTTAGCGAAATATAAATATAGATATGGCCCTTCGGGAAATCATACCCCCAGGTATGAGGACCTGTCTACGCCAATGACCAATACAATAGCATATACCACTATATCAGTATAGGCCTATATATACTTCATGCGTGGTCGTAAAGCATGGACCCACTGCCAAGACGATAGCAAACAGTTTACACAATGTCCCGCCACTGGTGCACTTCTCTGCTGATCGCTGCAGTGATGGCGGCCCGCTCATTGGCCCAAATAATGCCAGAGGTACTCCCTCCGCTGGAGGATCCCACGATGCCTGGTTCCAGTGGAGATGTTCCACCGAGATGCTGTGCTGCTCCAGTTAATAACATTCAAGTAAGCAACAAAAACATAGAAGGCAGCTTTCAGATTCGTAAAAAAAAATAAAAGGAAAGTATTCTACTACAACGATTTATTGATACAACCTTTTCACTTTAAACATATTAAATAAATCTAAATATCGGGGGGGGGGGGTCTACTCAAAATTGGTGTGGACGGGGATGTATATCATAACTTTGTAGTTTCAGTTTGGATCCTTGTAAGATTTCATTAAGGATGGTTAAAGGGGGCACATTCAAGAAAAAAGTTTGCTTGAATAAAGAACAAAAATAAGAGAAATAGATGTGAAAGTTTGAGGAAAATCCGACAAAGAATAAGCTATAATTTTTTTTTAATTCTATGGAAATCTCAAATTGGGAACTCCAGGTCATTTGACTGTGATATCCTGTGATGTCATGGAATCTCTACTGTACATTTGTTTTTGTACACAAAAAATGACCCCAAATATCCCTTTTTTCGAAATAGTAAAGAAATAGAGTTAGTTTAAACAAGATGACATGCTAAAACATTCCACCGTTGATAATGCCTCAAGTATATAGGAATAAGGAAGATGTTAAACACACACACACACACACACACACGTTTACATGGCTTTACTTCCAAGGACAACTGTTGTTCCTCTATTGTTACTCGTCCTCGGACAGTCGACGGAATAAGGCATAAATTCATTGTTCGACGTTCGAGGACTATTGTCCGCCTTCCGAGGACCATTGTTGTCATGATTTTTTTTTGTTCTCTGTCCGAAAATGTCCTCGGACATAATGCTAAACAAACGCACACACACACACACGCACACAAATCATATAAATTTTTTATAAATTACAAATATCATTGGGGGGGGGGGGGGGGGGTCAATTTAATGAAAGAATATGCCTTTTTATTACAAGATATACAGAAACATGCTACCCTCACTATATTTCGAGCGTGAGCACAGGAATAAAAATAATGTTTTGAAGAAAAATGTAAAATAATGACATTTCATGTACAAAAACAGATTGGAAAGTAGTGACATGACCCGGAATTGCCAATTAGAGATTTCCATAGAATGTTTAAAAATTCATAACTCTCTTATTCTTAGTCGGATTCACTCATCTATTTCTCTAATTCTTGTGCTTTGAAGGTTAGTATAATGACGCAAGTCAATGGAGGATTTTTTTCTTTTACGTATGTTATTTGACCAACTTTTCGTTTGAATTGTATAAGAAAGTTTTTTAGTTGTAGAGAAGTAGGTTAGGATCATGGTAGTGCATGTAACTCACTTTTCATGAAACAATGGGTTAGCACCGTACTATATTACACCGAAACCTACCCCCTCATTTGTCTCAAAAAGGAGTGTAAGCAGCTGCGCTAGAAACAAAAGCTTAAAGTTTGAAATACAGTCGAATGCGTTTTGTAGAGGGTGTGCTCCCTTTTGTGAGTGCGTATTTTTCGTAATTGTATACCTTTAAAAGGAGATTTTTTAAATACATGTATGATACTGTGAACAGCTGCACTAAAAAAACAAAGACCTATAAGAAGGCACAATGGTGTTATGTTATTTGATAATTGCACACGGGCACGAATATGTTAATTTATGAAAACAGATAGATACCTATTAACCAATACACTATATGTATCATAGTACCACTATATATACCTATATATACTTCATGCGAAATCGTAAAACAACGTCAGTCTTCAATCCACAAGTAAAGGCGCAAGTGTCCAAGACGATCGCACACAGTTTACAATTACACGATGTCCCGCCACTGGTTCGCTTCTCTGCTGATCACTGATCGCGACCTGCTCATTGGCCCAAACAATACCAGAGGTACTCCCTCCGCTGGAGGATCCCACGATGCCTGGCTCCAGTGGAGATGTTCCACCTAGATGCTGTGATGATCCAGTTAATAACATTCAAGTAAGCAACAAAAACATAGAAGGCAGCTTTTTGTTTCATAATATGAAAGTTACTCAATAAAATATCCTACTACACGATTTATTGCTACAACTTTTTCAATTTAAATATATAAATATCGGGGGGGGGCGTAGGCCTACTTGTAATTATTTGGTTTGGACGGGTTGTATGTCCTAACTTTGCAGTTTCATTTTGGATCCTTTTGAATTTCACACCAAATTTATGTACTATTGCTCCAACATTACCTACGAGTTTTCATTAAAGATGGTTAAGTACTTTATAAGATACTGCTAATCAAAAGCTCGTTGCATTTCTGATACAACTCGTAATTTATTCCTACGTTGTTAAAATAATATGACGTGTCTCTGAAAACAAGCATGTACATGGATGGAAAGTACGTCGATAGGTTAACTTGAAAAAATTGTTAATTTGTATTGAAAAACAGTGATCTTTAATCTCTCAATATGTTCCCACTTTAAGAATTTCAAAGTTTATTTTCATTTTTTAATTTCCTGAAAACGCAATAACAGGAACACATTATGTGCAGAATTTGTTGCACCAGCTTTCTACTCATGCATCTGGTACAGTTTTTATGGCTATTAAGCAAAAGTTATTGAACCAAACCAAAAAATATGGACAATAATGGGATCGTTGCAATAAAGTGCTTATCCACAAGTATGCTATTTCGACATATTTGAAAGTCAGTATTATGATGCAAGTCATAGGAGGATTATCATTTTGCATATGTTATTTGACCAGCTTGTCGTTTGAATTGTATAAGAATTTTTTTTTTAGTTGTAGAGAAGTAGGTTGGGATAATGGTATAGCATGCAACTCATTCTTCATGAAACAATGGGTTAGCACCATGCTATATTACACCGACACCTACCCCCTCATTTGTCTCAAAAGGGTTGTAACCAGCTGCACTAGAAACAAAAGCTTAAAGTTCACAATACAGTATAATATGTATAACGTCTATTATAGATGCTAAATTGGTCTACAATTCATCTTCCAGATTGGCAGTACGTGTGATGAGGTTTTGAATGTGGTTCGTGCTACTTTGGAGCTCGTACAGAACATGCAGGAGAAGAAATCGAGCAGTTCTTCGGACAGTTCTGGATCAACTTCCCAGTAGTAAGTGCACAAGAATGTCAAAATTATGTTCTTGCATTGGTTTTGTTTTTGTTTTTGCCCAATATACAAGACAAGTGGCCGTCAAGAAGAGGTAGCACAGGCAGGTCCCCGCGACACACCCATGTGCCCCCCCCCCCCCCACTGGCTTATGTGGGGGACAAGGTGGCAGTTTAACCCCCTTCCCCCCCCCCCCCGACATTTTCAACCAAGAAAAAAAAAGAAGTTATTGTTCATTTAAGAGAGGAAATTGTTGCATGGTAGAATAATCTTCAAATTGCCGTTAAAACTTTATATATATTACGGACATTTTCTCTATTTTTTTTTTTTGATCGGCCGCAATGCGACCTCGCGAAACGGTGATGTTAAACATAGGTTAATAACTTATGGAAAAATGAAGAGAAGGGGAAACGTGGTTCCCGATTCTTCATATGGGTAAACCCCAAATAGAACGCCGGTAAGCCCCAAAATCGAAGCCGTTACGAATCCAATTTAATCTGGATATGTTTAAACATAAAAACTGATACATTATGCAGGCATCAAGAATAACGCACTTCTGTAATTCAAAAGGAAAATGTTACCCAAATTTGCGCCCGCTCGTTTCGCTCGCTTGCAAATAACTATGAATTATTTGTATAAGCCTACCGCTGTATATACGATATTGAACAAATAATATCAAATTGAAATCAGTATTAGAGATTGTAATGTCCTCTGCCATAATATACCCCCACCCTCTCCGGTCCATGTCAAAGAGGGCCCACAAGGTTATTTTTCGCTTAAATGCATGGATAATTTGGGGCTCGGATGATTTATGGAAATTATAGAAATTGGAACCTATTTACTAATTCTGGAACCTATTTACTGTATTTTTTTTTTTTTTTTGGGGGGGGGGGGGGATTGTAGTAAATGGTGGTTTCCCGACTGGACCTGCTTTAAGGTGGATATCAAAACATTAATAATTGGTTTCACGTCTGTCTTGCCTGAAAACCAAGGGGGACGTTTCCCCCATCCTATCCGGCTTAACTCCTATGCCCTTGGGGCAATTACACAGATACATACAAACACCCACACACACACACACACACACATAAATGAACATACCTTTTTTCCTCATACTTTTTTATTCCTTGATTCAGTTTTCAAAATGAATATATTGAGCATTAATTACAGAATATAATTCAACATGGCAATAAACACAATACAAATGATATAATTCCATGAGTGCAAATTAACTGAACAGGGTATACATTAAAATTTGATAGGTGCAGAATTAAAGTGTTTAGGACAATTGTGTCAATGAATATAATTCTTTTAAGCTGTTAATAATATTATCGTGTATTAAAAATAATTCCACAGCCCACAATATTTTTGGGCTAATTTTAAGAAAGTAATATATTTTTCACAATTTAATAACTTATTAATCAAAAAACCAACGAACACCAAATTGCACATCAAGAAGGTTATTATACTCAAACATATGTTAGGAAAATTTAAATTGAATTGAATGAAACACTTTTGAGTAATCATAGTCGAAGGGTAAGAAAATGGTTTTTCTTTACATACAGAGCATTTTCGGGGTAAAGAGTTGTCAAAGCTTGGGGTTTTCATTTTAGGTGGTCTGATCGACACCCCCTTCCCGATGGACCTTTTTGTCAGTTTTTATATTTTTGGAATGTAAATACACAGCTCTTCCTTCTGACAAAATTTGGTCCCCAGGCTTCAAGGGGGAATATTTAGGGGCCGTCTGACACCCCATTCCGACGGAAATTTTTGTCATTTTGTTGTGTTTTGTAATGTCCAGTCGTACTACTTCCTACTGACAAAATTGGTGCAAACTTCCGCATGTTTACTCTGGAACAATAATATAGAGAATATTCAATCACTCAAAAAGGCACAAAATAAAAAAGTGAGAATAATTATTGATGGAGTAATGAATGATAGACTCCGTAGAAATATGTAAAACTACTGAAATTTCAAAACAAATATAATATAAAAACACAATATATATATATTATGTATTGTATATTATTTATTTTATTTTCAAATACGCATGACAATATATGATTTTGTACTTATATTTGATTCTTTTTATCCTGATTAAATATATTTTGATAAATAATATAAAATGAAAGAAATTAAGCCTGTTATTTTATTCATATATTGATATGAAGGAATTGGTCCCCCTTTTAAACTTAGATGCTGGCAAACCAAAGGACTGCTACGACGTATTGAAGAGTGGTGAGACAACCAATGGGGTGTATGAAATCTCCCCTGATGGGGATGGTGGTCCTTTCGACGTATATTGTGACGGAGGGTGGACAGTGAGTAAATTATGAACTATATTTTGGGGGAAATATTCAAAGGTGTGTGTGTGGGGGGGGGGGGGGGCGGCGGAGTCAAACACCCGGAAGTTGTACTTTTTGTAATATTTATTAGTATTCTTTAGCTTAAACTTGGCGTGCACCTCATGGAGGTAATCAAATCAGATGATTTTTTACTTGGTACAATGTGTTTAATTATTCAGCTTTAATCAATTATTAAATTTCATATATCTTATTATGATTCTGTAATACCTGTACATGCATTCGAATGGTACTCTAAGTTGATAAGTAACAATTAGTTCAATACCATGTAACATTATACAAGTAACTGTATGTTCAGGATCAGGATGTAAAACAGATTTTGTACTTATATTTGATTCTTTTTATCCTGATTAAATATATTCTGATAAATAATATAAAATGAAAGAAATTAAGCCTGTTAGTTTATTCATATAGAGAGTGAGTGAAACTTTACACTTTTATCATTGCCTATTGTTTTAAGAGTAAGTTGTAAATATGAACGTATGTGATATGTACTTGTAGAGTATTTACCCACGCTTCTTTTGGTAACATATTCATGGAATGATATTTCATGGTTGGTTGCACAGAGGCCAATTTAGGCAAATTGGTCAAAACCCACTTGCGCCTACTGAGAAGTTGTGTGGGGGATGTAACAACAAACAACATTTTAAAAATATAATCAAATCATGTTTAGGTTAAATTTTACGGATTATTTACGTCTTTGGGGAAGCATGGGGGCTTTACAAGACGGGCCATGCCGATACGTACGACTATCTGTCAAGAAGAACCTCTTGAAAAGATTTTAGGCCCCGAATCATCAGGAATGGAGCAATTTGATTCTTGAATGATCCCTTGGACAAGCCTGATACATCTCGACTTAAAAACCGTGCTTTCATTAACATTCCAGGCCTAAGTTTGAGCAGTCTATGGATTCCTTCTATTAGGAAGACAACTGGTTTGGAGTTGGCACAAGTGGGTTTGACCCATACCTAAATCGAACCCTGTGCAGCCAACTGTCAAATATCATCCCGTTAATATGGTACCAATAGAAACGGGAGACAATACATCATATGCACATACGTTGATATTTACAACTCACTCTTAAAATTATTGGGCAAGTACAAAAGTGTCAAGTTTTTTTCTGACTCCATCGGTACAACGTGTATGTCATTTTATCCTCTTCAACTCAGGCAGGAAAGGTCCAAGTGTCATGGGAATTTCATTTGTGCTTCTTCTCCTTCCAGGCCAATTTGGAAAAGGGGCACGCAGGGGAAGCTGATTTATCTCATATCATCATTCTGTTATCACTTTGAAATTAACAAAAAAATAATAATATCTTCTTAATAACAAGAATGGAACCATGTGCCTCATTTTCACTGTAGGATAACGGCGATTTCTAGTCACGGGAGGGAGGAGGGTTTGGGGTTGGGGACGCAACATTCAATGAGCCTTGCTAATCGAGGGGGTGTTATATTATTATGTAACCAAATGCGATAATTTGTTTTGTACTCTGTAAATAAGGTAATTAATGGATATAGGAAACGTTAATCCATCATTTAATTTTTTTTCTAAATTTCGGGGAGGAGGGGGGGGGGGGGACCTTCTTTGAACATTCCCCAGGGAGAGGCGTCCCCCGTCCCCATTGAATTTTGTAGTATAGGCCCTACTGGTGTTTGTTTTGTTTTTTCATAAGTATAAATGTAAAGATTTGCATATGGTTATGAATAAGAAAATAAAGTTGAAATGATAATATACATTCGAAGCGCTATGTTAGAATTGTCAATTGTCCTTTGTCATGATTGTTGCACATCTAAGATAATATACCCCCTCCTCTCTCTCTCTCTCTCTCTCTCTCTCTCTCTCTCTCTTTATGTGTCCGTCTTTCCTCTTGTCTGCCTGTTCGTCTGTCTGTCTGTCCCTATCTCTCTCCCTTCCTCTCTTTGTCTCTGTCCCTATCTCTCCCTCTCACTCTCTTCGCTATCTCTTCATCTCCCTCTCTTACTTCTTCTCTCCCCGTCCCATTTCGCCTCTCGCTCCCCATCTCTCTTCCACTCCCCATCGTCTGCTATAGGTCTTCCAGCGAAGACCGGACGGTTCTGTCGATTTCGATCGTGATTGGTCCGAATACAAAGACGGATTTGGAAGCGTCTCTGGCGAGCAATGGCTCGGTAATGACAAGATCCACCGCCTGACGACACAGGAGACGTACGAACTAAGGATTGATCTCGAGGACTTTGAAGGACGAACCTTCTTACATTCAGCATCCTCGATGAAGCCCAAAATTACAAGATTACGAAAACCGATTTCCGTGGAAATATTGGCGATAGTATGTACACGACCTATAATTATATTTCTCTAATTATTTCTTGACATGTATGTGGATTCACAGATGTATTAGACCTAAATTTGACCCTGAAATATTCATTACGATTTCCCCCATAATACTGCACGAGGAGAAATTATGTGATAAATGAATGTGAATATCATTTCCCCCGCACACATACATGGCCCCAAAACCCCCAGGAGACGTGGTAAAATCGTTAACATGTCATTCGTGTGGTTGCCACCTTTTGTACAAGATCGTTGAAAGCCCGTCGACTGTCGTATCATCAAGATATTAAATGGTAGGCCTCTACCAATCACAAAAACATATTTTGTTTTGTATGTTGGAAGTGCCATGTTGCTAAAGTATATTCAAAATATGGGCTTCAGATATTACTTCTATAATATTCTATAATATTCTATAATATTGCAATTTTTTTTTTTTTTTTTTAGTATGTGATTTTATGGTATATCTGAAGCCTTCAAATCCTTCATAACCATTTGGGAGACTGGTGGATGTTGCAACTGCACATGCAGACTCCACATAATATTCAATAGTCTGCCTTTCGCTGCAAATATCGCTCACATGATACTGAAACTCGCATTCAAGAAAAACTTAACACATACAGGCAAGTGTGTGCCTACTTCACAAGTATGATTCACATCACATTATTAGGATAATACTTCATATAGAGGGTTCACACAAACAGTACGGAGCCCGTGAAGGGAGATTGTGAAAAATATTTTATCTTGTTAAAACGACAAAATTATCTTTTTTTAACGACACATATGTCATTAAAACAATATAATTATGTCGTTTTAACAAGATAAAATATTTTGCACAATGTCCATTCCTGGGCACCGTATACATCGTTTTACGTTAAAATTATCTTACTTCTTTTGCAAGGGGCCCCCTGCACTGAAGGAGCAAACTAGTATTGCAAGTATGTGAAGAAAATTATTGCGTGTTGAAAATTTGCATTTTACATCTTAAGAGAGCTATTTTTTATAATGTAAAATTATGGTCTTGTAAGGGGAAACGACCCCCCCCCCCCCCTAGAGGAAAAATATGCCCCCTTACTTTAAGCACCCCTCGTAGACAGGAATTTGTAAATCTTGAGATTCACAGCGCCCATCTGCGTTTTTTATAAGGAAGCGTATAGCCACCATGTGAGAAAATTTAGATGTTGAAATAGTGAAACCTCGTTGAAGAGTACTAGAAAACTGACGCAATACTGCAATCTTTATTGGGGCAGAAATAACCCCCCCCCCCCCCATAGATGGAAGCAAGCATCTGCCCCTTTCTCCAGACGCCAATGATACACACGGTTTCTAAATGTTCAGAAACATTGTGTCTATTAATATACGATTTCAGGAGAATTTTTTTTAATGTTGAAAGTTTCCATTTTAGAGCACTTATTAACTCATTATACATCGTTGTAATGTAAAATCATCACATGTAAGTTTTTCTTTTTTATTTATTTATTTATTATTTTTTATTTATTTTAATATTTATTTATTTATTTTTTTTTCTTGAAAGTTTGGGAGCAACTGTCCCTCTGCCCCCCCCCCCCCCCTCCCCGGCCTCGGCGCCTATGCAGCAAGATGGTTTGTTTCAAGGGATATTGATGTACTCGAGTTGATGTGGAAGAGTCCAACCGGCGTTGAATCATTGAGCCATAAGGTCTTGTCGTATTAAAAGGGGAATAAATATTAACACAAGTCATACCTTTTTATATCCATTTTCAGTTGATCGTATGCCGTACCATGACAATGATAATTTCCCTGATGCTAACTCTGCTGCATTGGACAATCAGTCTGTGGGATGGTGGTATGTAGTAAATGGTGGTTTCCCGACTGGACCTGCTTTAAGGTGGATATCAAAACATTAATAATTGGTTTCACGTCTGTCTTGCCTGAAAACCAAGGGGAACGTTTCCCCCATCCTATCCGGCTTGACTCCTATGCCCTTGGTGCAATTACACGGATACATACAAACACCCACACACACACACACACACACACATAAATGAACATACCTTTTTTCCTCATACTTTTTTTATTCCTTGATTCAGTTTTCAAAATGAATATATTGAGCATTAATTACAGAATATAATTCAACATGACAATGTACTCTTTAAATAGGGTAATTAATGGATATAGGAAACGTTAATCCATCATTTAATTTTTTTTCTAAATTTCGGGGAGGAGGGGGGGGGGGGACCTTCTTTGAACATTCCCCAGGGAGAGGCGTCCCCCGTCCCCATTGAATTTTGTAGTATAGGCCCTACTGGTGTTTGTTTTGTTTTTTCATAAGTATAAATGTAAAGATTTGCATATGGTTATGAATAAGAAAATAAAGTTGAAATGATAATATACATTCGAAGCGCTATGTTAGAATTGTCAATTGTCCTTTGTCATGATTGTTGCACATCTATAAGATAATATACCCCCTCCTCTCTCTCTCTCTCTCTCTCTCTCTCTTTATGTGCCCGTTTTTCCTCTTGTCTGCCTGTTCGTCTGTCTGTCTCTCACTATCTCTCTCCCTTCCTCTCTTTGTCTCTGTCCCTATCTCTCTCTCTCACTCTCTTCGCTATCTCTTCATCTCCCTCTCTTACTTCTTCTCTCCCCGTCCCATTTCGCCTCTCGCTCCCCATCTCTCTCCCACTCCCCATCGTCTGCTATAGGTCTTCCAGCGAAGACCGGACGGTTCTGTCGATTTCGATCGTGATTGGTCCGAATACAAAGACGGATTTGGAAGCGTCTCTGGCGAGCAATGGCTCGGTAATGACAAGATCCACCGCCTGACGACACAGGAGACGTACGAACTAAGGATTGATCTCCAGGACTTTGAAGGACGAACCTTCTTACATTCAGCATCCTCGATGAAGCCCAAAATTACAAGATTACGAAAACCGATTTCCGTGGAAATATTGGCGATAGTATGTACACGACCTATAATTATATTTCTCTAATTATTTCTTGACATGTATGTGGATTCACAGATGTATTAGACCTAAATTTGACCCTGAAATATTCATTACGATTTCCCCCATAATACTGCACGAGGAGAAATTATGTGATAAATGAATGTGAATATCATTTCCCCCGCACACATACATGGCCCCAAAACCCCCAGGAGACGTGGTAAAATCGTTAACATGTCATTCGTGTGGTTGCCACCTTTTGTACAAGATCGTTGAAAGCCCGTCGACTGTCGTATCATCAAGATATTAAATGGTAGGCCTCTACCAATCACAAAAACATATTTTGTTTTGTATGTTGGAAGTGTCATGTTGCTAAAGTATATTCAAAATATGGGCTTCAGATATTACTTCTATAATATTCTATAATATTCTATAATATTGCAATTTTTTTTTTTTTTTTTTAGTATGTGATTTTATGGTATATCTGAAGCCTTCAAATCCTTCATAACCATTTGGGAGACTGGTGGATGTTGCAACTGCACATGCAGACTCCACATAATATTCAATAGTCTGCCTTTCGCTGCAAATATCGCTCACATGATACTGAAACTCGCATTCAAGAAAAACTTAACACATACAGGCAAGTGTGTGCCTACTTCACAAGTATGATTCACATCACATTATTAGGATAATACTTCATATAGAGGGTTCACACAAACAGTACGGAGCCCGTGAAGGGAGATTGTGAAAAATATTTTATCTTGTTAAAACGACAAAATTATCTTTTTTTAACGACACATATGTCATTAAAACAATATAATTATGTCGTTTTAACAAGATAAAATATTTTGCACAATGTCCATTCCTGGGCACCGTATACATCGTTTTACGTTAAAATTATCTTACTTCTTTTGCAAGGGGCCCCCTGCACTGAAGGAGCAAACTAGTATTGCAAGTATGTGAAGAAAATTATTGCGTGTTGAAAATTTGCATTTTACATCTTAAGAGAGCTATTTTTTATAATGTAAAATTATGGTCTTGTAAGGGGAAACGACCCCCCCCCCTAGAGGAAAAATATGCCCCCTTACTTTAAGCACCCCTCGTAGACAGGAATTTGTAAATCTTGAGATTCACAGCGCCCATCTGCGTTTTTTATAAGGAAGCGTATAGCCACCATGTGAGAAAATTTAGATGTTGAAATAGTGAAACCTCGTTGAAGAGTACTAGAAAACTGACGCAATACTGCAATCTTTATTGGGGCAGAAATAACCCCCCCCCCCCCCCCCCCATAGATGGAAGCAAGCATCTGCCCCTTTCTCCAGACGCCAATGATACACACGGTTTCTAAATGTTCAGAAACATTGTGTCTATTAATATACGATTTCAGGAGAATTTTTTTTAATGTTGAAAGTTTCCATTTTAGAGCACTTATTAACTCATTATACATCGTTGTAATGTAAAATCATCACATGTAAGTTTTTCTTTTTTATTTATTTATTTATTATTTTTTATTTATTTTAATATTTATTTATTTATTTTTTTTTCTTGAAAGTTTGGGAGCAACTGTCCCTCTGCCCCCCCCCCCCCCCCCTCCCCGGCCTCCGGCGCCTATGCAGCAAGATGGTTTGTTTCAAGGGATATTGATGTACTCGAGTTGATGTGGAAGAGTCCAACCGGCGTTGAATCATTGAGCCATAAGGTCTTGTCGTATTAAAAGGGGAATAAATATTAACACAAGTCATACCTTTTTATATCCATTTTCAGTTGATCGTATGCCGTACCATGACAATGATAATTTCCCTGATGCTAACTCTGCTGCATTGGACAATCAGTCTGTGGGATGGTGGTATGATTGGTGCGCCAGGTCAACCTCAATGGTAACTATTTTACACAGGTTTCCGACGAAGGTGTGTTTTGGATGATGGACAATAATGATCAAGTGCACTTCAAGAAGACAACGATGAAGATTACTCCATTGACTTAAGAACTACAACAACATAATGTATTACACTGGCAGAGGATTAACAAGAACTCATTCCTCAATGGATGTGACGAAGGATAAAGAGCATATAAATGAATGAATAAATAAATGAATTTAAAAAAAAGAATAAATAATATATATATATATATATATATATATATATATATATATTGTACTTCTACATTGTTCACGGAGTGTCTTCATTTATTGTTTGTTAATAATAATAATAATAATAATAATAATAATAATAATAATAGACATTTATAACGCGCCATCTATCTAGGTAACTTATTCCGAGGGGCAGGAAAGTACTACTATTACGCTGGAGATGGCTAGGAGGTTCCAGACCTAAATACAATTACGCTGTAAAAAATAACTGTAAAACTACAGGTTTCCTGGCCCTTGAAATTACAAGTTATTGCCGTCTTTTCAATTTTACAGGCTTTTTCCTGTAAAACAACAGCAAGTTTATTGGTTTACCGGAAACAGCATTTATTTTCAATCGCCCGATAAAAAAACACCGTTAAAAAAAAAACGTTTTCTCATATTTTAACAAGTTACCCGTTAAATTACCAAATATGTGGGAAAACACTTATATGAATATTAGTTTTTGTAAGCGTATGGTTTGGGGTTGCCCGATTTCGTAACTGTCACAAAAGGAATAAAAAAACTATAAGGTGCATATAAAAGATTGCATTAAATTGAATTAACTAGATAGGATCTGTTTAGGATAGATTAAGGTAGAGAATAGGATAACATAAAGCATGGCTATGGCTATGGCTATACACTAATAACTGTAAAACTTCTGGCTTTCCTTGAGACTGACTACAAATTATTTTAAATTTACAGTCTCTTTCCTGTAAAAAAACGGAAATATTTTTTACAGACTGTAGTTTTACATGAGACTGTAAAATAACGTGCACTCCTGGCGTTTCGACTGCCAGGAAATTTCCTGTAAAAATACTCACATATTTTTTAACAGTGTAGTATTCATGATTAATTACAATCTCCCGTATTCCTGTTTGTTTTTGTTTTTGTTTTTTTGTTTTACACTTATGATCAAATTGGAAATTCATTAATTATAGTATGATATTGGAATTCTTTATATGTTTCTATCTTTGTTACTACATGCCATTGTTCTTGTATTTATCTTCTGGCAGAGGGGCTAGATATTTTGTCATGTATTTATGTCTTAAATATAGATAACCTACACACTATACATGTATAACATCTCCAATACACATATTAAGACTATTTAACATTATATGGCTTTCTTTAAACATGAGAGGGGTAGCACCCGCTTGCTCTAGACTCATGTCCAGTCTTTTATCGAACCGAACAGCAAACAGAACATTGGCCCGAGTTGTTTTGCCAGGAATTGTCTGCACCATGTACACATAAATTTGTAAATGATTGATTGATTAGTTGATTGATTCATTGATTCATTGATTAATTAATTGATTGATTACCTAATTGATCAATTAGTCATAAAGTAATATTATTTACAAAAAGGTCAACAAATGCCAGCTGTTTTCAGTATCCGTATCGTATAATTATAAGTATACTTTCTTTTTGGAATACGTTAAAATTTTATATTTACAGCACATAGAGCTTTGGTTGTTAAAAGTTAAAACTTATAATCTACATGCTTACATGCAACCATCCATTGAATAAACATTTGGTGTTACTGGGTTTGTGATTTGTCTTCTCGGTGTCATTTTTTTTTGTTTCTTTTAATTTTTTTCAGTTAAGCATAATGAACATTTTTTTTTTTTCTGTCCATGAAGAAGAAGATGGAGTGTAACTCTACTGACGGAGAGAGAAAGAGTTCTAAACAAACTGATGGAGGGAGACGTATGTTCTGAGAGAGAGGGAGGGAGAGAGAGAGGGAGGCGGTAGCCTTTTGACAAGGCCCTCGTGACTTGGCTATTTTTCTCGGCAAGTAAGCTAGTAGTGGCTGCATAACAAGACTAGCCGCCCAGCCCGGTGAATGCGCGATCGAGCGACGTGAGTCCGAGGCCCTTTTGGAACCTGGCCTGTATTTCTTATGCTATCCTTTGTTCCTAGCGAGGATCTGCTACCTTATAGGTATGAGCCAATCAGCGAACGTATCTTCGCATGACGTCAGCATAAATTTGGTATGCAAATTCGCCTTCATCTCGAGCTAGCTCGCTCGGCACCCGGCGCTGCGACCCGTGCAAGCTACATCAATCATGGAAAGCAAGCCCCGCAGATACCGTTGTGATTGGTCGATAATCCTCGTTAGGCGTGTTTAAGCATACGAATGTCAACTCGTGAATAATTCATATCGGACGATGGAAACCCAGGTTCCAAAAGGCCTCGCGACTAAAGTCGCTCGATCGCGCGTTCACCAGGGCAGTGTTGATTCTTTTCGTCGCCGGCTAGTCTCATCTCAGGCATAGCATGACGAGGAAAATAGCCAAGTCACGAGGCCTTGTCAAAAGGCTAGGGAGGCGGAAGCGTAAATAGAGAGGAGAAAGCAGGAAAATAAATGTAACGAGGAAGAGAGAGGTTAAGGAGAAACGAAATAGAATGAGAAAAGGTATGTGAAGATGTGAAGAGAGAGGTAAACAGAGAGAGAGAGAGGTTGGACTTACACTTCAATGTTTGACTTCGGATTTTATTTTACTAGAAGTATTTATCTACTGAATAGCTTGTGGATTGGTATTAGCCCAGCCCCCCCCCCCCCCCCCCCCATCTCATAATTACAGAATATCGATTTGAACATTGAATAAACATATTACATGTATTTCATCATTTTCAGCAGGAAATAAGTCCCAGATCTGTTCCATCGCCACCACTATCACCATCACCACAACCGCCAGCCATCGATTATCACCACTTCCGCCACCACCACCACCACCACCACCACCATACCATCACGGTTGTCTTCATCGTCACCTCTTCTCTCCTGAGCATTGCAATTATGATAAACACAATTAAAATCATCGATTCATCTAACCGAAAAGATCATTCATGGGCCTAACCGAATAAGATATCTCTTTACGTTTTAATTTATTTAGATTTTTTAAAATTTTTTAGACCCAAAAAAAACAACTTTTAGTTTGATATATCAGTTCTTGCTGGAATAAATTTGTGTAACATTCATGACATTAAGATTTAGATAAGGCAAAGATTTAACATGACCGTGTTTCAGTGATATCGTGTCAGCTCAAGCTTCGACACAAAGAGTTTTGTTATAGGCGTAACTATTCTACTTCGTCTCAGAATGAGAATTTCATCTGGTGATAGGGATCACAAAGAGATCACTCAAATAATAGTTTGTAAAATGGAATACAACATTACTACCCACAGGTACATGTCAAGGGCGTCGAACCAGCTTCAGGGGAGCGTTCCATCTAGCGTTTTGTCAGTGATTTTTACCGACAACTGTTATAAGCTACTGAAATCCTTGCATCTGATTGGCTGAGAACAAATTTGTCGGTAAAATCACTGACAAAAAACTTGATGAAACGCTCCCCTGGGGTGGGGTGGAGGTGGCCAAAGGCATGCATAGGGAATTAGCCCTATTAATAGGATGCACACTTAACTGCGATGGGAACAAAAATGGCCCCTACTTACGCCCCCCTTTTCATGGGATATCTAGAGGAGACACTCTATGAACTCATTGAAACACATTTTGATGTTGGCATTAGAAATTATTTTGAAAAGAATTGGTTCAGATACTTAGATTGTTTTGTTTGGAGAAATGAATATGGAGATATTAATAATTTACATAATATCTTAAGCAAATTACATCCAACAGTTGGTTTTAAATAGAACGTCAGTTTTAACTCAATTAATTTCTTGGATATTACAATTATTAAAGACGATAATTTGTTAAAGACAGACATATTTTATAAAGTTATACAGATACCCACCAATGTCTACATTTTAAGTCATGTCACCCTAAGCAGTGCCAAAATAATGTACCGTATAATTTAGCTATACGAATATGCACTATTGTAAGCGATGAAGAAACAAAAAAGAAACGTTTGGAAGAATTAAAACATATGCTTTCGGCCAGATATTACCCTAAAGAAATAATTGAAACCGCCATTTCTAAAGCACTTGCACTCAGCAAGCATGAATTAATGTCTAAGAAAGAGAGAGAGGAACAGGAAATAGTTTCATTTGTTCATACATTTAATCCAAATAATTTAAATATGTTTCAAGTTATCCATGATTCTATGCCACTTGTTAAGACTGATGAAACTTTTAAAAATGGTATTTGAAAGTGTGAAAGTTATTTAAAGTAAGCGGCAAAGACCTAATTTGAAACAAATATTAACAAAAGCCGCATTTTCTCGAAACACTAACTTGCAAGGTGGAGTAAGAAAGTGTGGCGACAAAAGATGTAAAACTTGCCCCCACTTGAACATAACAGATAGATTTAATATTGGAATAAACACTGAATTTTTAATTAGGTTTTCATTTACTTGTCAAACAAAAAATCTAATATATTGTATAACATGCCAAGGATGTAAACAGCAATATATTGGCGAAACGGGGGACGTCCTTCGTAACAGAGTTAGGGTTCATCGTAAGCAAATAAGACAGAAAGAATATAGACAATTAAAATTGAGTGAGCACCAATATATCTCTTTACGTTTTAATTTATTTTTTTTATTTAGAAAAAAACAACTATTAGTTTTATGTATCAGTTCTTGCTGGAATAAATTTGTGTAACATTCATGACATTAAGATTTAGATAAGGCAAAAATTTAACATGACTGTGTTTCAGTGATATCGTGTCAGCTGAAGTTTCGACACAAAGAGTTTTGTTATTGGCGTAACTATTCTACTTCGTCTCAGAATGAGAATTTCATCTGGTGATAGAGATCACAAAGAGATCACTCAAATAATAGTTTGTGAAATGGAATACAACATTACTACCCAGTTTCAGGGGAGCGTTCCATCAAGCGTTTTGTCAGTGATTTTACCGACAGCTGTTATAAGCTACTTATTCCTTGCATCTGATTGGCTGAGAGCAAATTTGTCGGTAAAAATCACTGACAAAAAACTTGATGAAACACTCCTCTGGATTGCCAGGGGTGGGGTGGAGGTGGCCAAAGGCATGCTTAGGAAATTACCCCTAAACATGATGCACACTAATTAATTTGATTTGGTGAGGGGCATATGTCCCGTACGTACGCCCCCACCCACCCCCAGAATTAACACCACGAGATACCAACGATGTATAATTGAGAGAATATGTTTTGTTAAAGTCATGAAGTATGTATTTTTAAAATACTTTTGATCTATTTTTATCTTTGAAAACAAACTTGGCCTACAATTCCTTGTTTGAGGACTGTGTGCCCATCACCAAATCTTGCGGAAATAATAGCCAAAGAGAAATAATAGCGAATGTAAATTTCATCTAAGTTTACAATAAAAAAAACAAGCTACAACCAATTACAATTCCCTCGTATTGACCATGCAAGCGCGGTCGAAGCACGGTCAAGGTTTCTGTCGTATGTCCGTTGAACCAAAGAGGAGTTTGCAGTTGGGTTTTTGTGCTTGTTTTTAGACGTCTAGGTCTTGCTTGGGACGCTTCGCGATCCAAGCTGCCAACTTGGGTTCTTTCACCATCCTCTCGTAGAAGGCTTGGAGGAGTGGGTACTTGGAAAGGATAGCTGGGTACTTTCCTGCAAGGTGTTCCGAGATGCTGAAGACGTATATATCAGCTATCGTCATCTGGGTGGCCGTAAGAAAAATAGTAACAATCTTTATATTTCTTTATTCTCTCGACCATCTATAGCTGGGAAATCAACGATGTATATTGAAGGTTCATCGTTATCTGATTGTGAATGTTAGTGTTACGAAGAACTGCAGTTCAGATTTGTATATACTTTCTTAAAAGGCAATACAAACTTTGTTAAAAGCTGATTGTGTGAAAGCAGAAAAAGGAGAGAACAGGATGGTGAAAGTTTGAAAGAAATAGGACAAAGAATAAGAAAGTTATGAATGTTTGAAAATGAAATCACTGCATCTATGCGAATCTCAACTTGGCAATTTGGCGAATCGATTGTGACGTATTCACCATCAACTCTCCCATTTGTCGTACACCAAAATATCATTAAACTCCGGTTTTCTCCTGAGCGCCTTTTCCTTCGGGACAGTACTCAAAATATTATGTAGATAGCACATTGTTATAGGTCCTCCAAAAAGAAAAAGATCCTTTGAAAAATTGACATTTTAGTCATTTTGTGTGTTGGAGCGAATAGGAAAGTTGACCGCCGCTACATCATGCAGTGACCGTACCGATTTGGCCAATTTGAATTTGAATTCCCATATAAGCATTGCATTAATAGTGAAAAGACAATTCGAATATTGATTGTATTTCTTTTTATATGCAACCTGTATTGATAAAAAGTCTTTAAAGAGTTGAATGAAAATGAAGAGGAAGGCCTGGAAGGATAAAGAATAGATGATGATAATAAGTGACAACAAACAGAATAGAAGGAAAGATGAATGTGAAAGACAAGGACAATATAAAAAGCATCTTACAAAATATTTCATAAGAAGTCATTATTTTCACGTTGAATATAAGAAACGAAATTGCGTTGCGATCGGGGATATACTACTGGTACACTGATTGGTCCGTATTTTACTAAAATTTAAACCTGACGCTGGGTTTAATCTCAAGTCTTAAGTCGAGTATAACTAAAGAAGTTAGACGAGGTCGAAACATTTCATTTAATATAACTTTAGTCATCGCGTCGGGCTTAACTGAAATTATTTAGTAGGATACGGGCCATTTAGTATATTATTCTCACCTTTGTACCTACGAAGTATCCCTGTCCCTCCTTGTTCATCTTTAGCCATTTTGTGAAGTTATTCATGGGAAGTATAGATTTGGCCTCACTAAACTCCTTCACGGCATTGGCCTATAAGATAGATAATACAGTTTGTTTAGATCACCGAAGCCATGTATGCATAACAATCTATAACATTTATTTTTATTCGATTATGTTTCTCATGGTTTGAATAAAAAATTACGTCTGAACTGACGCTCCAATCATTTCTACGTTGTTAACAAGTTGTAAATAATTGCATTCGCTTTAAAATCAAGAGCACGGAAACAAATCGATCTAATACCAAAGAATGAGGTAAAAATTGTAGGGGTGTAATTGTCCTTGTTCAAGTGGCTAGACGTCCGGAAGTAGATGTCCCGGGGAAGATGGTTAGGAGGTAGTTGTCAGTGGTGAAGGGTATTTGAAGGGGGCAAGGGGCAAGAGGGCAAGGGGCCAAGAATGAGAAGGAACGTGAGAGGGAAAAGGGAACGTCATTATCCTAGTGGCCCCTAATAATATAATAATAATAGTATGTTACAATTATAGCGCATTACGTGCATACTTCAGTGCTCTTTACAATATTATTATTACGCCCTGGTCATTGGATTTCAAGCCAGCACACATGTGTGCAACATCTCCACTCCCTAGGGAGCATTCATACCAACCATTTTGCACCGTTCACATGCATTCATGAAGGGCAATGGCAAAAATAGTCGCATTGACTTTCTGCAATCATCACAGGTATTAAGAGTGGCAATGTAGATTAATGTCTTGCAAAAGAATAATGATGGGAGTGCCCCTCAATGACTTGACCCACTCTATCCCCACTACTCTCACTCACCCTGGCCTCTTCCTGCATAAAAGCCATGTCAATAATCTTGTTCATCATTTCGTTACAGGTCTCACAAATCATATCTATCATAACCATTTCTTCTTCATTCTGTCCCGCCATACCTGTGAAGAAAGAATATCACGGAAACTATATAATGTGAACAAAAATAGCGAAGGGAGCTCCCATTAAATCATTGATATCGGCAATTTAACATTTATTTTCCAAGTTACCCAAAATTCCGATTCACTTTCGAATTCATTTTGTGGCTTGAAATCCAAAACATACAGGAGCATTCTTAAGTTTCAGTTTAAAAAGAAACACGTCATATTTTCATTTCATAAAGACAGGTAAAATAAGATTTTATTAACATCGAAATTAATTATTCAATTTCATAATTTTCATAATACAGTACTTTGAGTTTCAGCAAAAAAACTATAATAGAGTCTTTACCTCACTAACAAACATCTAAATGATCTACTAAATTACTTAATCGCCATCATCTTACGATACGGCTGAAATAAACATTTATGATTTATTCCATTTGCAGTGACTGTTGTTCTAATTTTAATGAAATAACGTGCAGTTTTTACGTAAGCACAGGGGCGGCACTAGACCATTTTGAATAGGAGTTGACGGACAAATAATTTTAAGTTGCCGACAAGCTTAAAATATTTTTTTTCCTCTTGGATCTTCTCTGTTCTTTTTATATTCTTTTCATGAATTACTCCCGTATAGTCCAACTTTTCAACTATTTTTGAATCGAGGGTGAAGATTTCCATACTTTCTTCCCGTAAGGCTTTAGCATAGGATACCCGGGACAACAGAGATGCTGTGTAATATTTTTTTCATATACATATGCTTAAGTTTTCTTTAAAAACTTATTGTATGCAATGTTTATAGTTTTTGAATTTCAAGATTAAATCTTTCTCTTTAAAAAGGTTCTTGAGCTTTCGCTCTGAAACTGCTTTCTATTTTCTACGCGGTTCCACCAGGTCCGTATACTACAGTCAATAATAATCGTAATAATAATAATAATAATAATAATAATACCACTATTACTACTACTACTACTACTATTACTTCTACTAATACTTCTTCTACTAATAATATCAACAATAATGATGATCGATGATAATGATGATAATGATAATAATGATAATAATATTAATGATAGTAATGATGATAATAATAAGAATAACAATAATAATAATAGTAATAATAATAGTAAGAATAATAATATAATAAAAACATCTCTTACCAAACTGTCTTGCCAGGTGACGTGCGATGGTCATACTCTGAGAGATCAGTTTCCCATCTTCTTCCAATACAGGCAGAAATCCCAATGTGTATTCTGCAAACAATATAGATGACAGACATGACAGATATGTAAAGGGGAAAAAGATTTTCAAAGTCGATTTAAAGTACATGTATAATTCTTGAAGAAACAAAATTGAAAAAAAAAACAGTTGTGACCATGTTCATTGTATCCGATGTCCAACAAAACAGACGAACAGCCTTTAAAAGTCCAGATAACATCGTTTATCCTTTAGCAATAATCCTGAAAATCATAGAAAAATAAAAAAAATAAAAAATAAATAATAAAAAAAATTTTTAAAAAATAAATGAATAAAATATAAATTAATACATTAAATAAACAATAAAAAATAAAAAATAAATAGCTCAAATAAATAAACTTTAAAAAATCTGCTCAAAATGAAAACCATTCTGTATTTTTAGTAAAATGCAGTACTAAATTCTTGAATATCAAAAATTGTTGCTGATTTACAAATATGGATGGGAATGTTACCAGGTTACATAACCCCACTGCACGGAATCCGACTGCGATCTGATTTTGTATGAAATGGCAATAATCGACCCGCCGTTGACCAACCTACCGTTTTTTATCAAAATTAAATTATTAGTTTCTCCCATTTTTCTGCTTTCTAAAAGAAGCTTGATAATGATATGCCTATTTTGAGTGGACTTCCCCTGTACTTTAGTAAATGCAGGAGACCACAAACAAACTTACTCTCTTGATTTCCTTTGGCTGCTCCCCAATCTGCAGACGACAGGCGAACATCTTCGTACTTCACATCAGCTTGGGCAAAGAGCAGACGTGACACTTCTGCACGTCCATGCAGGTTGAAGTACTCGAGCTTGTAGGTTTTAGACATCTGAAGAAAAAAAAAGAGTGAGTGGTGTGGAATCTTCGGTAGCTTACTATGTTATAGCTACTGGGCATGCCTTGATATTGCACATAAAAACGGTAAGACTCAATTGATTCACACGAGATGATAGTGCATTGGAAGAGAGGCGTGGTCTGAAAATGTTCATTGGTGATGTCAATATTTCCTGCAAAAGAAAACGAATAGTATAATGCAGATCTGCTGCAACCTTTTTAGTCTGAGGCAAGAAGTAAGCCCAGTATGCAGCAGAATGAAACTGTGCTGAAGATTTGCCGCATACCAGTACTCCGCAGGTACAGGTTACCGGAGAAGCTGAGGAAAGACTCAGTGCTGGAAGGCTGCCACAAGCTCCACGTACCTAATTAACATACAGGCTGCGACAAGGTAGCCACAGAAAGACACTGAAATGCAATTTACCACAAGTCAACCGCAGGAGGAGACATCAAATATTCTCACATAAGGTTGCCACAGAGAGACCGTTAACATTCCACCTAACGGTCAACGAAAACGTGATTAGAACATCATTGTGAAGTTCACAAGCTATAAGATCCGTGAACGCATCTATATACTTCTCTCAGGAAACTACGAGATACATCATCGTCGTCGCAGATTCCATCCTCGTCATCACTGAAAGTCTAACCAAGTCAAGAGCGAAACTCCGATGGAAACTCATAATTGCAAATTCAGCGAAGGACCACAGAATATGGACGCAACGGAGTCATACTGATTAAAACCCCAAATGGCGACGGACACTAGGAAACGAGAAAAGAACACTTAAAGTGACTACATTGAACTTGACATAAACTCAAACGACACTTACGTATAATATTATGCTTGTACATTTGCAGTGGCGGATCCAGTAGTAGTAGTAGTAATAGTGATAATAGTAGTATTACTATTATTATTAGGTGGTCTGTCAACGACAGATCACCTTTTAATTTCGTCAGAATTTTCTTTATTCTTTATTTCTTTATTTTTATTTTTCCACCACTTTCTTGTGAACACAATTTCTCAAAATCAACTCGATCAATTTTCTTCAAATTTTTGTCAATTATCAGACCATATCAGATCAAGTTCCCCTATCTTTTTCAAGGTCATCAGGTCATCGTGACGTCATCCAGGCGCCATTTTGTGAAATCACATTATCAATCATATCTTCATAACGAGTCATCAAAAATGAACCATATTTGACACACATCAACTTCAGGTCAAGGGTCAACATAAAATGCCATCAAAATCCGCGCACGCATCATGACGCGCACGTACGCGCGCGTCAAAATTTAAAAATGCTCAAAATCACTTTTTAATCAAATTAGAGTATGGTTCAGGACATTTTGAGCATTTCAAAATTTTCTGTCCGTGCGCGTTTGTCCTCGCGTTATGCGCGCACACAGCGCGTAGAGAACGTAAAAACGCCGTTTTTTCGCATGGTTTGTCTTGCTGACACTATTGTTGACAATTTCCAACTATTTACAGTCATTCTCGACCTTCCATAATGCCACACGCGCGCGTCAAATTTTCAATTACGTGGGCGCGTCAATGGGCATTCTAATGTAAAAAGTGGTGAAAACATGCCTATCTAGAATTCGCCATAGCTCGTCAGAATGCACGGATACCCCCAAATTCCTCTACATATTCTGGAAGCCTGTGAGTTGTGGATTTGAATTCATGTAGAATTTTTGCCGATCTCATGTTCTAACGTCATCGTATCTGCCTATGAACTCAAAACTCTCATTTTGAAAAGAATGACGTCATCGTTTTTGTGTTCATGTGATAATATTTCAGTAATAGGTAGTCGATTTTCTTCCAAACTTTGATATGTTATAGCTGAGACAATTCTCTACCAGATCAGGAACCAGCATTTTTCATTTTGATGAAGGCATCATAGTGAAATTTTCAATTGAAGACGCCATGTCAGAATTTCCCCTATTTGCGTGTTATGTCTATGGAAGATGATTTTTTTTCGACTCATGAATCTACATGACATCGTTCTCTGGGCAGTATCTCAGTTATTTTTGGTCTATTTCCTTCCAGATTTTAATATGTTATAGCTGAGACTATAAGCTTTCATAAATGTTGTCTCCAATTTTTGAACAGATGTCGGGATTATGCCCAATTTTCAACTACAAAATGGGATTTGAGAATCCCGTTTTTCGTTTACGTGTTATCTCAATGGGAAATATTTTGGTCTATTGGTCAAAGCACTTGCCTCCCATTCCGGTGACCCAGGTTCGATCCCCGGTGCGTCCATTAAAAAAAATTTTTTTTTGCTTCTTTTTGCCTTTCATTTTACGATCTTGTTCGACTATTATAACATACACAATCACAAACCATGCAATAAACTGCCTTATTTTGCATGTTATGTCTATTGGAAAGTAGTCTCCAGTAGTTTGTGTACAACCCTATGGAAATTTTGATTCCCTGTCGTGTATTAGTTCATGGTCATATCTTCATAACGGAAAGTCATTTCTCACTCATATTTGGCAGGATTAAAGCTAATACTGATCCGGTCAATTTCAGAAAATTAGACGCGCGCGTACGCTTATGTTCGCGCGTCAGTGCGCGCACAACAATGAAAAATGCCAACCCCGATAACTCCTAAACAAGTTGGTCGATCTTTCTGAATCTTTCCACAATCATCACATCTTGACCAAACATCATGCACACCAAAAAGCAGATTCGTAGCTCAATTAGTTTTTTAGTGTCGACGTCGTTTTCTTGTCCATCTTTTCCTTAATAGCTCCTCCATCCTGCCATCTACAACGAAAAAAATGGTTCAGATTTGCAGGAAATGTGGGACCATTTTACTTCCAATTCAAAGATTCTTCACATTTTTCCTTATTTTCCTCCCATTGACAAATGAAAAAATGGGAAATTTCATATTAATTCTCCAAAAACCACCAAAACCATTATTTTTTGCTAGGCCCAATACTTAAAAACTAAATCTTGAATCTTTTTGAAATTTGGCACAGCCATAAAATTTTGTACGAAAACTTGACTGTGAAAAGCACAAGGTCATCATGTCATCGTGACGTCATCAAGACGCCATTTTGTAAATTTACAAGATCGATTATATCTTCATAATCGATCATCAAAAATCAACTATATTCGCATCACATGAAGTTCACATGACGGGTCATCAAGTCACGTCCTCACAGGTCATCTAAAGGTCAGGACGTGCGCGTACGCGCGCGTCAAAATTTAAAAATGCTCAAAATCACGTAGGATCAAGTCTGCACACGTTTCAGGTCATTTTGAGCATTTCAAAAATTTGCGCGCGTACACGGGTGCGTGCGCGTTTTCCCGTATTCCACCATGACGGAGCCTAAAATCGCCATTCTTGTGTGCCCTCATAGAACACAAAATTCTGAGCAATTTGATACCTTTTCTATCTTTCTACGACAATTAAGAAGGAAATTATCGTCCGTCAAATTTTGCAGCACGCGCGGGCGTGATCCCTCACTATAGGCCATATATGGGCAAAAACATGCCTATACAAAATTCACTGTAGCTTGTTAGATAGCCCGTTGACAACTCCTCCCCCCCCCCCCCCCCCCCCCCCCCCCCCCATCATCATCAGGTAGGGTATGAATCATGGATGTCATTTCATGTATCATTTGACCCTGATAAACATTATGACGTCATCAAAATGGCGGCAGAATTCAAAATTTCCATTTTTCATGTTTTGACGTCATCACATTTATACAAATTTGGCTCTAGATTCGTAATTATTGGTCGTTTTTCGCCCAGATTTTAATATGTTGTAGCTGAGGCAATTTCCTGCAAAATCGGTCACCACCATTTTTCATTTTGATGACGTCATTGTAGAAAAATTTTCAAATAAAGATGCCATGTCAGAATTTTCCCTATTTGCGTGTTGTATGTCTATGGAAGATGACTTTTAAAAAAAAATCATGAATCTACATGACATTGTTCTCTGAGCTGTATCTCAGTTGTTTTGGGTCTATTTTCTTCCAGATTTTAGTATGTTATAGCTGAGACTATAAGCTTTTATAAGTGTGGTCTCCAATTTTTGATCAAATGCCTTATTTTGCATGTTATGTCTGTTAGAAAGTAGTATGCAGTAGTTTATTTGTATAACCTTATGGAAAATCTGAATTCCTGAAGTGTATTAAAGTTATCCTGCAATATCATTAATCCTATTTGATATCACAAATTCTCAAAATTGGCTCACTCAATTATCTTCAAATTTTCGTCAGTCATCGGTCCTAATAAGGTCAAGTTCCCACATCTTTTTCATGGTCATCAGGTTATCGTGACATCATCTAGGCGCCGCTTTGTACAAATCAACTTATGGTTGTATCTTCATAACGAAATGTGATTTCTCTTTCATATTTGGCATGGTTAAGGTCACTGTCATTGCAGTCATGGTCATCACCATTATCCCAATCATTATCATCATTATCACCATCATCATTATGATGTCCTCAAGAAGCATCTCCATTCATGGCATTCTTGACATCCTATCTTCAGTTTAGTATTTCCCCATTATTATGATCATCTTGATTACAATCATGATCGTACAAATTGAAAGACAGACCACCTAATTCGTCCTCATGACGAATTAAATTCTAGTTATTATTATTATTATTATTACTGTTATTATTATTATTGACTGTAGTACGGACCTGGTGGAACCGCGTAGAAGATAGAAAGCGGTTCAAGAGCGAAAGCTCAAGAACAATATTAAAAAGAAAGTTTTAATCTTGAAATGCATGAACTATAAACTTCCGGCTCGTGCGCCCTCCCCCCTTTTGGAAGAAAATTATGCATTTTGACCGTAAAGGATCCGCCCTTTTGTCGATTGTGCCTCCCCCTTTTAGAATGAAAACTTTTTTTTTTCTGTCAGAGAATTATGGAGGGAAACTGGACACCCATACACCCCCCCCCCCCCCCCCCACTGAGCGACTTTTGGAGAAGCTGCCAAGACCAAAAAAAAAAAAAATACGGGTCTACCTTTTCCAAAAGTTGACAAACCTGCATTTGTGTGCCCCCCCCCCCTTGCACTAAATCCTGGATCCGCCCCTGCATTTGTTTTTACTTCTCATTTGTATTCATCTTTTTCGCTAAGTTAGTGTGAATGCTTAACTCGTATCCGTGTTCAATATGTGAAAAATCTGTAAAGAGAAATTAAAAAAAAAAGAATTTAGTGTATACGAATTGTTCAAAATGGGTAAATGTTTCATGTGCTCAGTATACTAGTAACTTTTGGTTTATGCAAAGAAAAACTTTTCCATGTCTTTATTGCATTGTACAGTGGAAAGTAAATATATTACATTGTTTCTCAAATTTCAAGTGTGTTTCTCTTTCCTATAGTATCTTACATACTGAGTGTGTGTAATTGCTGATGAGGACTATGTGGCTGGAATTGTGATGTGACGTCAAAGTAGCTCTGTCGCAGCCTTGCCGCATATTTGCTATTTGCTATGTACGGCCTTACAGCTTACTTGCCGCAGCCTTCCCGCTTACTTTCCGCAACTTTCCCGCTTACTTGCTGCAGTCTTCCTGCATACTTGCTGAGTACCTATGGAAACCTTCCAGCAGATCTGTAGTTGATGTGCCGCAACCTTTTTTCTGAAATTGAATGTATGAATATTCATCATTAAAAGGCTGCAGCAGACCTGCTGCAAACACTCCAGCATGATATTAAAAGACTGCAGTACATCTGCCGCAGACTCTTCAGCAAAAGCTCACTGGACTGAAAGAGTGTGCGGCAAGGTTGTTGTAGTCTGCAAGCACAGACCCTAATTTGACACTTTATCAGAAAACCATTGTGTGTTGAGAGAAGCCTAATTCAGCTACCTTCTGGTCGTGTCAATATAGGAGCAGCTATAGTACATGACCTATGGTAGTCTTACATTGCAGACACTCTTTTACGACTGACCAGGGTTTGTGCCTGCAAACTAAGGTTGCTGATGTGACAAGAACTAATCTGCGTGTGAAACTGATGCCTGCATGTCTGCCGCAAGGTTTCCATAGCAGTATGCGGCAGTCTCATTTCTTTTCTATTTATGCAGTATTTGGACGTGCTTCTTTACAATAGCATTCTTTTTAGCGACACGCCCCCTCCCCTCTTATAAAAACGTTCCACCGCCTCGAAGCACTCTGTAACTTGTTTGTCCACTACCTGCATGCGGCGAGGACGACAACAGGATGGTGCTCAGATCAATAAGCCAGTTCAGCGCATGGTACTGAGATTGTACAAATGACCCCAAATATCCAGATATTTTAGACATGGAGGGTCCCTTTATGTGCCCTTCAGAAAAATAACTCTGGGAGTGATAGAGGTGCCTCATGAATAGCTTTTGTTTCCCCCTTTAAAAAGAATACTTCCACCTGGATATCATGGAATGCACCATTAGTGCATAATTGAATAATGATTACATGACATTCATGAGCACATATCGAATATTAGTGTCAGTGGGTTTTAGAATTTGGTACAGATGACCTTTATCTGCTCGTGCTCAGATTGCATCCCCGAAGTGGCTTATAGTCCCTTCGATTCGATTGAATTTTTATAGTCGTTGGGAGTTCTCAAAGAATAAGTCATGTGCCTACATAGTATGTGTTTTAAAAATACTCATAAGTTATACTTCTTATCAGACTGACGTTTTAACACTGCAAATTTGAAATGTATTGGGAGCAGGTTTTATTAAATTTCTCTAAACACTTTTCTGAAAATATTGCTCTAAATATGTAATTAGATTTTTCACTTTTGAATAATCAAGACCACAAAATCTGTGTGTATCAGTAATTAATTCAGAACCCAACAATTGCCATTGTTTGTTGCAGCCGTTATTACTGCCAACCTTTTGCTGTCCAGTTTCATTAATAATTCATGACAATGGGTTAAAGAGGTGTTCTGGAATTTCAGCTGCAATGCACAAAGGCAATTTTTGGATACTGAATAGACCTCTTCGGTAATGTATACAAACTTTATGGATACCTTTCAAACAAAGGTTGTTCTTGACAACCTAAAAGCTTGCCGGAGGCTTTCCGGGCATAGCAACAAATAATGTATGCAAAATGGATTCCAAGCATTGAGGCTCATTTATAAAAAGCATGTTCATGGAATAGCTCGTCACTAGGTGCTCAGAGAATATATGTGCATAAATTTGTATACATTACAGAAGCAGTCTATTAATAGACCTGTTCAAAGAGTTATTTAAATTTATGGATGTTTCTTTCCTGGGGACCTATTAACGAAGTATTCCATTAAACTGTTATTAATGAATGAATGAGCTACAATACTTGGAATCCAGTTTGCAAACATTAATTGTTGCTATGTCTGACAAGCCTCTGACAAGCTTTCAAGAACAACCATTGTTCTAAAAGTATGCATAAAATTTGAATATATTTGTGGACAGGTCTATTACAGATACCCAGAGATTGTGTGGCCCTGAATTTTCAAAAAACTTAAAAATCTGATTAAATATTCAGAGAAATGTCATGGAACTTCCACCCAAGAAATGTTACATCCTTCAAGTTTACCGGATGTAAAAACCCAATCTGACTGAGTTATTTATGATCAAAAGTGTCCAATGTTTTATAACACCTAGAACGTGCAGTCCATATAGTAGTTTGAAAGGGGTAACCTCGCTAGTCATAAGGATCGCTATTCATACGGACCACTTATTCATAGGGACCGCTATCTATAACGCGTAACTATGAATAGCCGTCCTTATGAATAGCGAGGAAGCCATAGACAAATTACCTGCTATTCATAAGGACCTCCGTTCATAAGGACCGCTATTCATAACGCGTGTTAAATGAATAGCGGTTTTCTATGAATAGCGGTCCTCATGAGTAGCAAGCGGAGCCGGTTTAAAAGCGGGATGCTCGATCCCCCTTTCTTCCCATTAAAGTCCTGGGCCCTGTTTCATAAAACTTGTCATCAATGAGAAGTTGCAATAACTGTTATAAGCTACTGAAATCCTTGCATCTGACTGGCTGAGAGTAAAATCACCGAAGACACTTAATGAACCCCCACCCCACACTATTACACATGAGTTCTCCCCTCTCGATCTAAACAGGGAATACAATTCGCACTTTATGAAAATATTCATACTGCATACTAATTTAGCAATTCTGAATAATCATTTCAGGATCAGTACAGATATTGTTTACAACTGGTCATGTACGTCTTCACCAATGTAAGCAAATACTCCCGACAGTCGACCAAATAGACCGCTTCGGTAATGTATGCGAATTTTATGCATACCTTTCAAGCAAAGGTTGGTTCTTGACAAGCTGAAAGCTTGCCGGGCATAGCAACAAATAATGTATGCAAACTGGATTCCAAGCATTGAGGCTCATTTATAAAAAGCATGTTCATGGAATAGCTCGTCACTAGGTTCTTAAAGAATACATGTGCATAAATTTGTATACATTACAGAAGCGGTCTATTGAGTCGCTGCTCGTCGAATGATCAATAAAACAGAGGATATCTGCTAAAAAGCAGAACAATACTGCTTTTGAAAACGAATATATATTTTGAGCATACGAGTGTGTAAGTGAAGTAAAGGCAAGCATGGCTGAGAAATGAAAAAAACCCAACCAAACACTGTCAGTACCATAGAGCAGCAGGTGTTCACTCGGCTACAGTTCCGCATGGACGTGGCAATCATTTTGAAAATAAAGTTATATGAATGCTCGTGCGTAAAGCTATAGCTACGCACATTCAAGCTAGCTACGGACAACATGGGCGAAATACTGCACAGTATACAATTACTATATCATGACATTTTCCACGATTTCTATGCAGAAATGCAAACTCCTTTCCAACCCTCACACTGCACTGGCTATCACGGATTTCATAAATGATTGCATATGAGATTATTTATTTATTTCATTTATCTTTCTTCAGTAACATTGTACAATACATATCATACAAATTGTACATTTCTTTTTATAATTAGCAGGAAAAGAGAAGAAAGATGAGATGACCTGGAGAACCAGAGCTTCTAAATTGGGTCCCTCAGAAGAATATAGCAAAATAACTTTGTATATGGCTTAAAATCAATATGGCAAAGATGAAAAGAATATCATATTACCTTTGTTGGTATATTTTATACGGTGATGAAGAGGAGAGGGAAGTGTAGATCGGCTAGACTGCCTTGCATGCACACATCAGACAGATGAGCTCAAATGCTGTTGATGATGGGGAAGATGAGCTCTATTTATAGGTAGTGATCGTGATTCTCAGGTGAAGGTCATCCAGGGTTCCAGCTCTCAGTGAGTCAGCAATGTGAGGGTTTGTATTGTTCAAGCCAACCGTTAGTGATGTATTATTGTTGCCGATAACCCCGTTTCTTTTCTTTCTTTCTTTTTTCACCTAGCTTGAAGTAATACATGCACTTCCATAAGCAGCAAGTGAATTTGTTATTTTTGCTGGTGACGCGTATACGGAAATCCTAGCTTGGTGTATGAGTCATTAATGTATTGGACAGCAGGTCTTCATGTCACATTTGCGGATAGAAAAATAAATGTGATGACCCCAAAAGAGAAAATCACTAAGCGTATTTGTATACGTCCCCCTGACCCATTTGTGACCCCCTCCCCCCCCCCCCCCAAAAAAAAGGGCGACCAAATTTTCTATCGTTCAAAATCAGTTGTAATAGTCAATAATATTATTGCAGCATTGCTGTTGAAAACACACGAAATATACAAGCTCTGCTTTTTAGTCAGCCCTCCTTCCCTTTCAATTTCATGTTGTGCAATTTGAGCTACTGATGCAAATATGTAAACTTATTATTGTAAATATGAAAGTTAAAAGTGGAAAAGTGAATGAATGAAATATGAACATATTGTCGAAATCTTTTTAGTGTCGCAACGGTGATGTCAACAATTAATACGGGATATTACCACATAATGCGCCCCCCCCCCCCCCACACACACACACATGTAAGTAATTCATGTTTTGAGTTCAATCTGCACTGCATGCCCGCCGCGGTTTTAGTCAAAATAGTATTAATGAACGAGACGTGTGGAGTTAATTATCCGTCTCAAGCCTGCCGTTTCCGATTTGATTTTGCTTTTCTGTTATTAAGATGCAAATGTTTTTGGAAAGCTTATAATAATGTTTTATCACATTTTAAAAATATTTTGTTTGATGGATATCTCTATCCCCCCCCCCCCCCCCCTCTCTCTCGCATTGTGTCAGGTGTGCTTTGTATCTCTTGATAAGGCACTTTATAAATGAAATGTAGTCATAATAATAGTATCAGTATAGTATAGTTTTATCAGTAGTAGTAGTAGTAGTAGTAGTAGTAGTAGTAGTAGTAGTAGTAGTAGTAGTAGTAGTAGTAGTAGTAGTAGTAGTAGTAGTAGTAGCAATAGTACACTGTAAAAACTGAAGTGCTGTATATAGCACTTTTTGAGGGCATGCACAGGGACTGCACTCAGAGTGCTATTGCAGCACTTTCACGGGAGCTGGACCGGCTCCTTAAACTGCTAAACATTCATTAAAAAAATGGATTTTGGCGACCCTCGAACCAGGGTCCGCTGATCGAGAATTGCTGGCATTAAATTCACATCGTACGATTTAGAGCAGATCGTATTGTTACATAGTGAATTTACGACACCACATAGTTCATGTTATCTACTTGACTCCCATGACTAAACTGGATTGCAAGAAGCATTCGTTAGTCCATCGGTAACGTCAGCGCCTCTCAATCAGCGGAACCTGGTTCGAGGCTCGCCACGGTCACATTTTTTTCTGCTGGTAAATTAACACACTACAAGTGCTATAAACAGCATTTTAGGTGCAGTCACTATACATGCCCCTAAAAGTAGCACTTTAGTTTTTACAGTGTAGTAGTAGTAGTAGTAATAATAATAAATAATAATACCTGGCATTTATAACGCGCCTTTCCCAAAGTGGCCCAAAGCGCTAGATATATATTATTACCCCGGTCATTGGATTCTGGCACGCCCGCACACAATGTATGCACATTCTCCACTCCCTGGGGAGCATTCCAGCAATGGGCAGTACAGTGACGCTCACATGTTAAGCAAACGACATTAACTTTCGCCATCCTACCGGGTACCCATTTAACACCTGGGTGGAGAGTGCCAATGTAGATTGACGTCTTGCCAAAGGACGCTAGTGCTGCGGTGGGATTCGCACCCCAGACCTCGTGGTTCACAGTCCGGGGACTTAACCACTGATCCACAACAACAATAGTAGTAGTAGTAGTAGTAGTAGTAGTAGTAGCAATAGTAGTAGTAGTAGCAATAGTAGTAGTAGTAGTAGTAGTAGTAGTAGACTAGTAGTAGTAGTAGTAGTAGTAGTAGTAGTAGTAGTAGAAGAAGTAATATTAGCTAGTAGTAGTAGTAGTAGTAAAAGTAGTAGTAGTAGTAGCAGTAGCAATAGTAGTAGCAGTAGTAGTAGTAGTAGTAGTAGTAGTAGTAATAGTAGTATAGTAGTAGAAGTGACAGTAGTAGTAGTAGTAGTAGTAGTAGTGATAGCAGTAGTAGTAGTAGTGATAGTAGTAGTAGTAGTGGTAGTAGAAGTGATAGTAGTAGTAGTAGTAGTAGTAGTAGTAGTAGTAGTAGAAGAAGTGATAATAGTAGAAGTAGTAGTAGTAGTAGTAGTAGTAGTAGTAGTAGAAATGATAGTAGTAGTAGTAGTAGTAGTAGTAGTAGTAGTAGTAGTAGTAGTAGTAGTAGTAGAAGAAGAAGAAGGATCGGAGGAGGAGGAGGAGCGGTAGTAGTTGATGCTAAGGCGAATACATATCCATCATCTGGGAAAATCTTGTTCAGTGTTGTTGGGAAAGACTTTATTTTTCAGTTGTTAGAGATCGCAAGGATCGAGCCATCACCGTCATACATCAACCTGTAGTGTTTGTCAAACGATGTTATAAATTATAGTTCAGAACACGGCGTTTTTATTCAATCTTGAGAAAATTTAATACAAAAATAAAATGGGAAAAGCATGCTATACCACAATAACTATAAAAAATAAATTATCACCTTGTGAAAATTTTACATTGTCACACTGTTTTGTAAGAGTATAAGGATTCATTCATATTTTTGAAAAATATTTCATGACTGGGCTAGGTAGCACATCATTTCAAACTCTTTGCATATATTTTTCATAATGTTTGAGGTGCTTTTCATAACTTTTCATAGGTTTTATACTTATGCTTTGTAAAACAAAACATTGCTGTATGTACAATGTCATGAAGTTTCATTCTACAAAATACAAATATAAACTAGACAATTAGGTACGCAGCGGGAATGCCCGTCAGAATGCGCAACTTTTCATTTTCCATTGTACAGTATATATCCATCTTACTTTGTATTTTCACTACACAAGCATAATTATATACATGTACATATATATATATATATATATGTATACACCAGACGATCGGAGTGGGCTACTTCGGCCAGACCCACGCAACAATGTAAATTAACTGAAATAAATGCCTATATTGCAGTAATTAAGAGATAAACAAGAAGAAACAAAACAATGATAAACAAACTAATTGCCCACTTATATACTCCGATCATATCCTATAAGTACATGTATTAAAAAAGATCCACCAATTCAATACAACCTATAATCTATCTCCTGAGTTTATGTGTTTTTTTTTAATTTGTAAAACTTGTTACAAAGCAATAGAATATAGGCGCTATATGTAAAAGAGGGAGAGAGAAGAAATATGAAATAAAAATGGAAAAGACAAGCGTGGAGAGGTGTCATAAAAGGGAATAGGTCGTTAACAAAAGTTTTAAAAGAAAATGATTGGGAGAAAGAGATCTGATTTTTAAAAGGGAAGAGAGAAAAATTGGGATAAGAATTGGGATAAAAATAGGATTGAGTGCAAGAGCTATGCTTCAAAATATATATTACTCAGTATTATACGGAGCAATTAAGAATGCTGTTTTCTCCATTTTTTAATTATGCATTAGCAAAACATACGGTTGGTCAAGGTTAAAATGAACATCAGGAAAATATTAATCATACATCACATGAATTATACAAATAAAGTACTGTAAACATCATCACTTACACTTTACCATTTGTATTAGATTTGATCACCATAAAGTATATACAGTGAAACCTGTCCATAAAGACCACTCAAGGGAGTGAGCAGGTCGTCTTTATGTACTGGTTCCTTTAATACACATTTCAATAAGAAACACTTTTCAAGGGAAACAAAAATTATGGTCTATATAGACAGGTGGTCTTTCTATACAGGTGGTCGCTAGAGCAGGTTTCACTGTATTGGGATTGTTTTAAAACAAAAGTTTATCAATGTTTTACAGAAATGACCAAACATATAATATATCAGCTATCATGCTTCAAATGTATGTATTACTCCTCTACTATACAGCATAAGAATTTAGGTTTCTCCTTTTTTTAAATTATGCATTTGCAGAACACATGGTTGGTCAAGGTTAAAATCAGTTTAGTAAAAATTAGTTTTGTAAAAATTTGCTTTTTTCTTGATGCATCTATCTGGTCTAACACCAACTCGGTAATCGGTGTTTTCAATTAGTCAGTTATTAGGTCATTACACTCATTGGATGTGACGTTAGCTCATGCATGCAGGAGGTCACCCGTGGAGGAGAATTGACAATAGAGGTCGCGAGAAGAACGTCACATCACTGAAATATCGTTACAGGTATAGGTACATAATAGTGAGCTTTCGAATGTGTGGACTTGAACGCCGTCCTAGATCTTCCCAGCTACAATGGACTGCTTTGTGTTAGCTGCATACCGCGCTTTGTGCAATAACGGCTCACCCGTCCACTGGCTTCTCCCTCATCCACTCGTCAGATCGAGAACGCGTCAACGTCTTCTCTAAAACGTGAACCTCGCTTCACCCATTGTTAGCTTCATGTTTCACCTACTTTGTATGCAGTCAACACAAAGCAGTCCATTGTCGCTGGGAGGATCTAGGACGGCGTTCTAGTTGACACATCCGAAAACTCCTTATTAACTGTCATGGTATGGTCGTTGACGTAACATGTTCATTGTGCAGTTGTTATATTAATGGGTAAGAAGGCCTCTTCTATATACTGATGGAGTTGGGAACCTCTTTTGGATGGAGATAGGTGTATGGAATCGCTCTTGATCTGTTTCGCTCGTCGATTATTTCTCCTGCTTTCTCCAAATCTTTACGGAACCTAAAAAGATAAGGATAAAATGAACGACGTTATAAATACGTTAGGGCGAATCCTAACAATGCGGTTTATTTCGTCACAGTAGAAATTCGACGTTAACGAAAGCGACCGTGCGTTAATGCGAATGATAACAATAGGCTGAGATAAGGGATTCGCCCTAACGTGGGAATCAGAGTAATTTTTATTATTATCTTAATCATACTTATTATTACAAAACGATTCTACCCAAAAAAAACAGTATCAAGAGGTAATCCAATAATGTTATTCACTTCAATTTAAAAAAAGGGGAGGTATAGATAACAGGAGATAGGGTGTACTTTTTGTCCTTATTATTATTATTATTATTATTATCTTTATCATCATGATTATTATAATAATAATAATAAGATTAATTTATATAGCGCAGCTGCTATTGGAATATGCTCTACTGCGCTTTGATGGAGACTCATATATGCTTACACTATATAAACAGAACTAATCTACTTAAAAGCCGCTGAAAACAGATGGGTCTTTAGTAGAGATTTAAAAATGGGGACTGATTGTGCTTTCCTTATTACAAGAGGGGGTTGGTTCCAGAGTTTTGGAGCAGCACAGCTAAATCTCCTAGAGTTGCTTTTGTTTTGGCATGAGGTAACTTTAGAAGCAGTTTGTCTTGTGAATTTCGTAAGTTATGTGTATATGGATGCAATTTAAAAGATAATACTTCAGACAAGTAATTTGGGGCTTGACCATTCAAAGCTTTGTCAATAAGCAAAAGTATATGGAATGTGATTTTGTTATCTATTCTATTATTATTGTTATTATCATTATCATCGTTATTATTTTGCTTATTATCCTCAATTTCATCATCAGTATTATCATTATCAGTATTATTATTATCATTATTATCATGGTTATTTTTTTGGCACTTTCACAAATCAAATACAACTATTTGAACAAAAGTAACCAAAAAATATATAAATGCATACTTCTTTATAGCAGTCTTCTGAAGCTGAGCGCAAGCATGTCGTTTTGCCTTACCAATAAATCCGGAGGTGTAAAATAAAACAAGGAATAATGATGCAAAACTCGGGAAATGAAATTCACTTCCAATAACCGTAGAAGCTGGTAACAATGAAAGTATTATTAGGCTGTCTTGCCCCCCCCCCCCATCCGAAAAACGGATCAATGCCCCTGTCCAGACCAGATCTTACTTGTTCAATGCCTCTGATCCCACGGGATGGTAGATGTACTGAAGCTCGAAGTCGCCGAGAGGTTTGGTACCTCGCTCGCTCAGTACCTTAGCGAGGGTCATCCATTGGACAATGTGGTGTTTAGTTGGGAGCTGAGAGAATACGTCTTCTTCACTGACGGTGCCAAATCGACAAATTGAAAGATCAATTTACACAGATCATCATAATTAAGATCAGAAATTATTCGATCTTGAACTTCCATGTCTACTTAATCCCGGGGGGGGGGGGGGGGGGTACTCACGTATATTGGGTATACGATGTGCCGCTGGGAAGGGTGACTTTTTGAAGAAAGATCCTGAGACATCGGTCCCCTTTTCATTAAAAAGATCCTTAGACATGGGTCCCATTTTTCCCAAAAAATCCTTAGACATGGGTCTCTTATCCCGGCTCTTATATGTAATATTTAAAGTTCGAAATCCTTAGACATGGGTCCATTTTTCACAAAAAATCCTTAGACATGGTTCCTATTTACAGCAAAAGGACCTTCATGGGTATGGGTCTGGAGTTCAGCCGCACATCCCCGTCCGATTATAATCTGAGTACCCCCCCCCCCCCCCCCCCGGGTTAAATTGATCACCTTTCCAAAATACGAATCAAATTAGAGCTTTGAATTTCATAGGGAGCTGGAAGTGTATTCCATAGTCTGAGCTATGATTCATTGTAAATTTAAGAGAGAGCTTTGTAATCATTCTCCGAACCTCCAGAATACTGATGCAGACAGTACAGCATATCAATTCATTTACCCTTTTTTGAAAGGAATCTAATATTATTACTATCATTTTATGCTGAAAACTATTATAGTCAATAAGAACAGCACTTCCGTCAGTGGCGGATCTACATAGGGGAGAACCGGCCCGTGCCCCCTTCTTTTGAAACCCAACATACCCTAAGTACACAATCAAAAAGAGTTGCCCCCTTTATTGTGTACCCTTACGGCACTGATGTGCTCCCTCTTTTACAAAATCCTGGATCCACCCCTGACTTCTGTAATATCTTAGAAAGCAGGTTCACACTTTAGCGCGTAAATTACCTTGCATGTCGGTGGATCACCATGCAGCCAACCAGGATAGCTTGGTGGGAAGGCATATTGATCGTACATACCGAAGTTGACAGCAGCATGAGTCACGCTACAGATGAAGATGAAACTGGTGACGACTTCTGAAACATCTTCCGCCGTCCGAAAGTTTCCAGCGTTGGGGACGCCCTGTTTAATAATTCAATTCAAATATCTTTTGAAAATTCAACACTGGGAAATGTTAGTACGAATTTAACATAACAAAATAAATTAAGACTAAACACATGGGCAGTCGTTTTAGAATCCCGTAAATTTGATGACAGAACCACTAGTTCTACGTTGGTTATTGCAAAGCCGACGACTCCACTTTGTATACTCCTACTAATCATTTTAATCAGAATCTAAGTGAGGGAGGTATAATTCATTATCACCACTTCTTGTAAACTTTACACGTTTATGTTCCAGATTTTCTATAATAGACGTACTCCATTCATCAAATATTATGCAACGTTTATTATTATTTCTCTCCAGTTTGGATACAGCGTTTTATGAATTTCAAGGATAATTTTGTGGGAAAGACTTAAATCATGTAAATATCCAGGGATAACACAAATTTGACCTTTCTTCATCACTGCTACCTCACTGTCTTGTTCTTAGTTCTTACTTTCATTGTGACATTGATTTCTCCTGACTTGGAGCTCGATCCAGAAAGACATCTTCCCCAGTCTTGAAGTTCATGGTCTCCTTCGATCTTAGCGGATGAATCTACAGTCATAAAAAAGCAGTCAGTTTTAAATTCAAAGTAGGTGCCATTGGAATGACATTTTCCCTAATTCATTTCACATGAACCTGGAGCTGTAGATTAATTATTCACTTGCAATATTTACTCTGTATAACACTTTACAGGATGCATTTTCTGCAGCTGCAGTTACTTTTCGTGTGACCTCTAACATTTTCATTACAATAATTTCTGAAAGCATATTTTCAATGCATTTCGTACGACAGAGATAGAGTTTGGGAGTATTTCAGCTGCATTATCTAATCAAGATGATGATGGTGATAATAATAATAATAATAATAATAATAATTAATATTTCGTACTTTAAGGTGCAAATCACATTATGATAATCGTTCATAAGCGCTTCCAAAGGACTTTGGACAATATGACCCCGGTTTTATAGCTCCGGTAATCGAAGCGCTCATCGCATTCAAGGAATTAATCCTACTGGGTACCCAATTACTACACCTGGGTCGAGTGTGGCAAATGTAGATTAAAATCTTGCCAAAGAACGGACGTTAGTGCTGCAACAGGGATTCGAACCCCGTACCTTATGGTTCACAGTCCGGAGACTTACCAACTATAGACCACAACACCTCCACCTGATCTTGTACCTTTAGTGTGAATTCCTCATTCAAAGAGTAGTAGTGGTGCACGTTCAAACCTTACGCTTGTCAATGTGGCATCTATTCATCGTGGTAAAGACAATATCTTTATGACCTCATTAGCATACTAATCAATACACCATTGCTCATCGAGTAACATGAAAGTAGGAAAAACACGGAAACGGAGTGTAAACCAGGATACGGGTCAACAGCCGAAACAACACCAAGCTGGCAATATAGAAAAGACAAAACATTAACTCACCATAGAAATAATCGACGATCGTCCTCACATACTTTCCAATGGCATCGTGGATGAGAAGGGCGTCGTCCCTGTAGTGATAATTAGGAAGCACGTCCGGGTCATCCACACCCCTCTCGTGGAGGTCACGTATGAAGGAGCCTTGCTGGTCAAGGCGCCAATCTTTCCAGGTCCGGTTGATGATTTCAGACACTCCCACACTTCCCGTGACCATCAGGGTATCCGACACGCTACTTTTACCCATTAGGAGGTCCAGGCCTTTGCTGTATAGAGACAAACAAACAAAAAGAGAAAAACAACAATAGTGATAACAATGGGTCTAATGATAATTATGGAGTTAATTGCCCATCTAGGAAAGCCTTTAATTTGCAGTGTTACTTCCTTCCCAAAGGGCCCTGCAATTATCGTTTTACCCCCAACATTGCAGGTGTGTGTAAAACATCTTGTCCAAGTAAGCACCGAGCAAGGATCGACCCAGTGACCTTTCATGTGAGAGCTAAGAACCTTCAGAAGTATAGTTTACCACGGTCAGGGACGGACTCGCCAAGGGTAGTTTGGGAGTTTTCTCCACGGGCCGCACGATATATTGGCTGGAGGGCCGGTCGATTTGTGGTCTGAGGACCGGTTGATATTGGTTGAGTGGGCCGGTAACATCGAAATTCTCCAACCGAATTTCAGTCCCAGTGCGCCCCTGACCAAAATCCTTCAACTTCATGTTCCCAAAGCATGACATGGGCTATTATAAATCAGATAATAGACTCTTTACTGTCATCGATTCACATGGGACAGGGGCTTTATTACGGTCATGGTATACAGTACTTCAGCATCTGCCGTAGATGTCAACATGCATGTATTTTGACAAAGAGATTCGATCATACACTGTATTTTGATAAGTATAACACTGCATGACATTATGACCGTAAAGGATATGAAAATAAATATTATCCAAAGACCTGTGAGCTCGGTGATTAAAATGACACTACGCTGACAAAGTAGGCGTAGAGGTTTAAAGTTATCTTAAAATTATCAATTGGTGGTACATCATTCTCGGGACTCCTTTGAAACTTCTTTTGTTGGGATATATAGCAGTGCAATCAATTTAAGGTCCAGTTTGCAGTCTGTACTTTTACTTCTTAAAACCTAATCACCGCGCGTTGTAAACCGACTTCGAATCTGCGAAGCCCTGTGAAGATTTTGATTGAAGCCTGGCTAAAAGATTACATAGATGTGGAGATAAAATTATGACAGTTTCAAATATTTCCGTTGCAACTTACTTGTTGATTGCAATAATGTTGAGGAAATGTGGAGCGAGAAGACGAAATATGGGATGCGATGGCGACAAGCAATGATGCGTTGCTATGGCAGCCGACTCCATGATGATGTGCGTCATTCCAAAATGCGACGCTGCTTGGTGCACATTAGCGTCTGCGTTGCAGAAGTGCATTTTTGCAAGAAGCCATGTGTACTCCGGGTCGGTGGGATAGAAAACCTGGTATATGTTTTTTTTAAGAAAACAAAGTAGTAGATCGTTCGTTTAAACATCAAGGGATCGTAATCTGCCGAGAGCCAGAAGGGCATTAACTCATATTCTTCAACGCCTAGTTAACGCCCTTCTGGCGCGCTCTCTCTCTCCATTAAAAAAATGAAAAGGGAGTTAACGTGATAGTCATTTTGAAGCATGCAGAAAGAAGCACAAATCAGTTCAAACCATGTCAACAGGATATTATCTTAATTAAAATCATGAATACATATAGCAACTTACAGGTCCATCTGGTTTTAACAGAAACAAAGGCACACGTGACATCACTGACGGATTTACATAGGGGGGAAATGGCCCCTTTAAGACCCAAATGGCATATCTAAATTACACAATTAAAAATATGCCCATTTATTGTGTACTTTTACGGCATTGTGCCCCTCTATTACAAATCCTGGATCCACCCCTGCGTGGCATAACCCTTTAGAAAATATTTTTAGTGAAAATGCTCAATGAAAATTGCGGTTATTACCGGGTTATCGTCAGCCGGATCTGGGAAGAGCTGAATTGCGACTGGAATAAGATATTTTTCGCTGTTCACAAAGAACAAAGCTTTCGGCGCGCAGATCTGCGGAATGAATGTATTACAATTAACATATTAGTTGGGCGTTGGTTTACAAAGATATACTTGCCAAATCGATTATCAAATTAATTGCGTTCGTCTCAGAAAATTGACACTGGTATAAAAACTTGAAAGGTATATAATCATAATAACGATGAACATTACCATAAAGCAATTGCAAAAAGAGAAATGAGAAAATGGTGAACGACAATTAAAAGAGAAGAAGAAATCGATTTGTCTTCGAAGAAAGTCAGGTAGATCGACTCATCTACTTAATTTTAAAAAACTTAACAAAAACAAAAATATAAACAAAAAACAGTCAGCATATTCAAACCAGGAAATTACAAAACAAGGATGAAAATACTTCCTGTGTATAAAAAGTTACCACGTAAAATACTGTTACATTATACTGTACTTCTATTCATTTTCGTTTTAAGTTTGAAATCCTAATGTTACCTAAGGCCTGTACAAAATGCAAAACTTGAATGAAAATTTTCATAATTTTACATAATGTTGTCGTAACTTTCCATACATATATAGTAATGAGAGTTAGATAAAATCAAAATAATTTAAACACTAAGCATACCCTTTGTCCTTCATGGCAAGGGAGGTCACGTAAGAACTCAAAGTTGATGATGAAAAGTCGTTTCCTTTCGATCGTTTCCTCGATAGTCAGACCTTCGAGTATGGGTTTCAGATCATCTTCATCGACTGTAAAGCTATAAACATGAAACAAAATCTGTTTGAAAACCGATAGAAACATGTCTTGCTGGTTAGGTCTAGGTTTACAAGAACACCATCATCTAATAGTAATACTAAATCAGAGGCAACTAACGCTTGTATTGCCTTTTGATAAAGAAAAGCTTTATCTTTCTTCCCCCTCTATTTCTCTCTCCCTCTATCTCTCTCTCTCTCTCTTTCTTCCATTTTCTTTCCCCCATTATCTCGTCTTTTTTCTTTCTTTCTCTTTCCCTACCTCTCAATATATTTCTGACTTATTTACTAAAAATGGACTTTCCTGTTTTACAACAAGCAAAAACGCAAAACAATAGTGTTTTGATACACCGAGTTAAGAAGGCAGTCTCATATTTAATAGTCAAGTATTCCATTTTAATACTTGAACAACAGAAATTTATAATCGTTATCAATATATCTTGGCGGAGGCTATATGGGTGCTTCAGTAATATTTCAAATCTACTCGGACATACCTATCGGGTATTTGGCTGCACAGTCGGATATGACTTGGATTGCATCCATTCATTCGGTTATACCCGAACTCCTTGTCACACTTCCAATTAGTAACCGCCTGTATAGTTATGAGAGAAAGAGAGAAAGTCAGTGGGGAGGAGTGGAGAACGAATTAGAATTCGAATAGGATGAAAAGGAATATTGTATATCTATGAAAAAATGAGTCAATGTTGTCAAGTAAATTAGCGAAAAAAGAAGAATCTTTAGACCTCAGTACTTGACGTTATTTTGAAATGCGACCCTGGTTATTCCGGATCCTATTCTCCTGAAGTTGTCGGTGACGTACGTAGCTACTGGTGCCTATATGAGCACGTTTCTCCAAAATGATTGCTAAAAAAGGCAACGGAAAGGGAAAGGAAGGGGGAAACTGGAGAGAGAGAGAAAGAAAAGGGTTTCCAAAATGAAATGTTAGACCCCCCCCCCCCCTTCACTCGTTTGATTTCGATTTGATTTATTTATTTCCATTATTTATTCATTTCACCTTCAAAGACCCAATAGTCCCCTCCCATGATTTGGCCCATGATACATCAATAAAGGTATTCATTATTAACTTCTGTTGTTGTTGTTGTTTTTTGCATTTAACGGCGTTCATTTAATAAAGAATATTTACGCCTTTTCTTTTCGTTTTTTCCATATTTTGATAAAAGATTTGGTTTTTTTTTAAAGAAAAAAAAAACTACTGCACCAAGTGTTTTTTCTTGTTTCAAGACGTTACCAAAACAAGAACAATGCTTACTTTTAAAACGCATGCACTTATTTAACCATGACTTATATTACAAAATATTGTGTAAAGATCTTTTAGGGTATTTATTTTTCTTTTAGAAGATACCAAACATTCTTACTGTACTTACTTTCAGGTATTAATATATTATTGTGAAATAAAAACGAGTTTTCTTTCAGTCCCTGGTCCTCATTTTATTCACTATTGTTTAGTGCTATAGTGAAAAATGTTCTGTACAAATTCTGCAAATGTGTCCCAAATTGTCTATGGTAGCCTATAATAATTATGAGATATTCAGAATATTTGATCAATGCTCTAAACGTTGATATACATTTATAGTGATCACCATATATTTCTTGGTGGGGCAATGTGTGATTGAAAATACCCAGTGTGTTTGTTACATAAATGTGACATGATCGGCACACAGCAAGAGGTAAATAGACTTACCAGTGGTTTCGGGAGAATCGGTGGTCGATACAGGCTCTCGATGTCATCGAGGGAATGCAATCGTTCCGTCGTGAATTCACGAATCTTAGCCAAGATCCCGACTTTGAGTGCCGTGCCTAGAATGTCCCACTACAGTGCGAGTCAGAAAAACCGTACACATTTTTTTTAAATGCCTATTGTTTCAACCTTTAAACATAGCACCGCATAAGAAGACATCTTAGCATAAAGGATCACCTTATATAATTCACTTGGTCGATCGGTAGATTCAGAGAAAAAGTACTCAAATTATTATTAAGGGAGGCAAAAAGAACAAAAGCGAGAGGGGGAGTAAACGTGATCTTATTAACAAGACAGCCTTCATTATATTGAGAAACACTCTTATAGCTCTTCGTCTAGCTCCTTTCAACTATGGGTATTATAAAGCAAAAAATATATGTATAATAACAATACTAATAACATGTAACATGTTTTGTTCACCCAGGGTAGCCTCATTAGTACTAATACTGTTCTCCACGAGGGCCCTGTATTACCCCCGGCTTTAGCACGGCAACCGTAGCGCTCAATGCATAAAAGGAATACATCCTACCAGGTACCCACTTGCTACACCTGGGTCGAGAGTGGCAAAATAATGTAAATAATGTCTTGCCACAGGACGTTAGTGCTGTAGCAGGGAATCAAACCCCGTACCTTGTGATCTGCTGCCCGGTGACTCATCCACTAGACCACTACACCTCTAAAATGAGTGTAAGATTTTTCCTATACTGATGTCTTATATGATTATATGGTTCATATGATTAGCGACGGCAGATAGGTGTGATATATTTCAGTATTTTGCAACTCTAAGGATAAGGATAAGGATGCAAAATGTAGAGTTCGTGAAATGAAATAATTCTTGAAATGGTTCTTACCTTGTAATCTTCAGAGAAAGCCTCATCACGAGGAAAATCTTTTATCTAATAGCAAGAGAGACAAAATTAATTGGGACAAAAGTTCAATGATTAGGAACTTTACACACAGCGAATCTATTTCAGATTTCATTAAAGCAATTATATAATTAAACCACAAATAATTTTAAACTATCCATGGAACATCATGGCACATTATTCACATGATTCAACAATCGGAAGGCTAATATAGTAAGAGAATAAATCAAATAATTTGTTTTACGAGGGCCTATCTTATACATGGATGTGTTTGCAAAAGATCCCCAATTAATATGAAAATTTATCGCACATTATAAGTAGGAAATGTCTTTCGTATACATTAATTTATATCCGAAAACATTAAGGTAAATATAAAATTGATATCTTTTGGTTTACAATATTTTACATAACCTTACCCTGGGTATATCAATGTTCCCAATGTGAGCCAACTGATAGATGCGCTTCTTAGCTTCCAACTCGTCCCGACGCTGATCGGCCTTTTCATCGTCCTGAGGCAGAACCATGTCGTACTGTTGCAGGTGGAAGACTATGTGAGGCAAGATCCATCGGTGGACCGGGAAGATGTACTCTTTCTTGGTCCTGAGGTCGACTACGGTGATGAGTTCGCAGAACCAGTCATCGAAGAGGCCGGTCGTGTCACGCCAAATCTCGATGGACTTGAGATCAGCAAGCGATTCGACTCCAGAAGAAATCCTAAGAAATAACATTAACATCATTAGGCCTACAAATATCTAAATATTAAAGGGATACGCCACCAGGCCGCCGTGGGGAAAGTCGGGATTGCGTAAGCCCCATTCACTCGTACACAGACTTTGTGCGTCGAAACGCGTCCGTTGGACTAAGTGGGATTACCTTTCGACTGCACGAAGCCGACCGAATCTTGCACGAGAGCTCGAGCTCAGGCGGAGCGTGCATGTTGTGCGACGACCAGTCTGTCCGAAGTTTGATCCCCGCGGGGCAACGGCATGATCGGGTAACGATCACGGAACCCTCTCGCGGCATAAAAACGTCCACAATCTGCGGTTGAGTATCCCTTTAATTTTGATCGAAAAACACAAAAGGCTCTTTGAGTTTCGAACAATAATGGATATCACCCCTCCTTCTATAGCGACACCTACCAAATGTGATTTGTTCCTTGTCCATTATGTTTAATTTAAAAAGTAGATGGTCCGTAAAGCAATAATGTATTTACAAAATTGGCAACATCAAGAACAACAAGAATAAGAAAAGGTAAAACAATTTTTCTTAAATGTTATAATATTATATCGTTTGTAGACTTTCTGATCGAGCTGATCAACTGATCAAAAGTAAATAAATTATCATACCATATGAGTTAAGGGAACGTTTAAGGAAACTTACCGAAAATGATCGGTCGACCCACGTCTGAAATTGTTATGGAGTGTGTAGTTGAGTTCAACGTCGATAGACCTGTTTTCATCGACATCGTGGAGTGCGATGTAGATGTGAGCGTCGGTCCCCGAACCCTTACGATCACCAGTATTGACTGTGACGTTGAAATGATGAAGACAGCGCTTCTGGGAGCTTAAGAGTACCCCCATCTCGTACTAAACAGACCTTTCCCCTTCAAATTTAAAGGCTAATTCTTTCTTCTTTGGAAAGCAGATAACATAGAAATGAGGAGTATAATTATACCTGTTGATTTCTCTGTATGCCTCGATATATATATATATATCTTCTCTCTCTCTCCCTAGCTCTCCTTCTCTCTGACTCTTTGTCTTTGTCTCTCCTCTCTCTCTTTCCTTTTCTATCTTTGTCTGTCTGACCGTCTGTCTCTCTCTTTCTGATTGTCCCTCAGCCGTTTCTTGAAGATCAGCTTTCAACTAATACTGATTATCTGTACGTGCTGTGGTTTGATTTCCTTTCGCTGTCCCCTATACATTTCATTCGGTCCATTCTCGAGAGTTGGAAAGAGGGACCTTCTTCTTGGTTGACTTTTGCTGGAGAACTGCAGTCTTTTGCTTGCAGCAGGTATACAGACATACATCAAATTATTGGTGACGATGTGCAGCAGCTTGATCTACAATTTGGCATGTCCTGCTCAGTGATGAAGTTGGACCACAGGTTGAAGCAAATCTCACTATATTTTTACACATAAAATATCAGGAGTTCCATACCAAACACGCACAATGTGGGGTCAAATGAAATAAAAAAATTAATGAAAGTCCAATTTGCTGAAGGCAACTCCAAAATGTTGCCTGCGAGAAATGTCAATTGTCCAAAGACCAACAACACCTAAGAAATAGATCAAGCATTGTGTTTTACTTTCATCATTCCCCTCTGGCCCACTCCACTGTCTCCATGATCTAATTCTCACGCGTTAGTAGATATAAGTCAATGGGAATATATATTGCAGAGTCCTACTACACGGTGAGGAATATATTAACCACCACTGCACCTGCAGAAAAAAAGAGAGATAAAGCAGGTTGATCATCACGTAAGATCGTCACGGTCGCCACCCAAGCTCTATAACTGCAAAAACAACAATGCTCCGCTGTACCGCCGCGCCGTAGTCATCTAATAATGTAACAGTAAGCGTCCTGGGATTAATGTACGATCACGACTTAAAGGCCGATTAACTTTCTTACGTAATAACTTTCAAGAAGGTAACGATTTTTTTTTTTTTTTTTGCTACTATAATCAAGATACATTTTGAAATTAAAATAAAGCCAATGTCCCGTTCCAGATTATTTTAGTCAAACAAAATCGTTTAGACGTTTAGTGCTTCTGATCTCCCGAGTAAGATGATTATATATAATTAATTATAGCTATAATCTTGAATGCGAGCAGTGTGTGTGTGTGTCTATATGCGTATGCGTAAGGGTGGGCGTGTTTATCCGTATGTCCGAGGACATTTTCGGACAGAGAACAAAAAAAAATCATGAGAACAATGGTCCTCGGAAGCCGGACAATAGTCCTCGAACGTCGAACAATGAATTTGTGCCTTATTCCGTCGACTGTCCGAGGACGGAGGAACAATAGAGGAACAATACTTGTCCTCGGAAGTGAAGCAATACAAGACTGCGTGGGTGTGTGTGAGTGAATGTCTGGTTTTAGGGAAGTAAGTTTCGGTGGGAGGGGTGGAAGGTTTCTACGCGGGTTTAGGCTGGGAAGTGGTAGTTTCGGAGGGAATGGGTAGGTAGGGGTATGCGGGTAGGGAGGGGTCCTTGTTGTTGTTGTTTTTTAAATAATAGCCTAGATTCCGTAAGATTATGATTTGTTCACTTTGTTTGGATATACATCATCACACTAATATTTTTAAATCTTATATAATCATGCATGGAATCATTTCAATTCAGTTACAACATTGGAAATGTACATTCATTATTTTGAATTTACATTCCAGAGGAATACTATTTTGCATGATAATTACATGTATATAAGTGATGATAAAGTATTTGATTTGTTCATTTTGTTAAAACATTCAAAGAGAATATGTTGATTGTATAATTTGTATTTCATGGAATCATTAATAAAGATCATTGAAAAAAATAGCTACCACGATATGGTGCCTATTTGTCAAGTGTTGTGGACTGGAAACTAGGTATACAAAATTAAGGAATGAACGTAGAATTATTATCGTACAAAAAATATTTAAAAACTGGCCAAACTCATTGAAACTTCTACATAGTGTAATGTATTTGTAGAACGAACGAAGAAGGAAACAAGGTAAAGGGATGAAATAACTCGTTTACCTTGTAATCATTTTAATGACATTTTACATATTAGGTCTATCCATACCAGACCCCTAGGCATGCCAGGGTCTTTCATCATCATCATCATCATCATCAGCCATTACACCCAGTGGTGTGTAGGGCAGCAACAAAATATCTCCACCTCTGCCTATCCTGGGCCAGCCTAGCCAATGAACCCCATGAGTGCTGCATGGTTTTCATCTCCCCTTCGACTGTTCTTCTCCAGGTTATTCGTGGTCTTCCTCTTTTCCTTTTGCCATCTTTTATATACACACCCATAATAATAGAAGAAGGGTATAAACAAAGAGTTATCATAACTCCTTGGTATAAGACAGTGCTATAAAGGAAAGCAAGAGTGCCAGCAAGATCATACTAAAGTTATTTTCCCGAGGGGCAGGGGGTGCACAACGAGGGGGAACCCCCTACCTCATATGCTTAAGCTTTAGGCAAACTACTCGTAACAGAACTTATATCATAGCTATCGCTATATTTTTAACAGCCTCCCCCCCCCCCCCCCCCCCCCCCCCCACCCAGCAGTCTGTGAGGATCCAAACATTAATTTCAAGCCAGGTTTTTTTTTTCTCGCTCTCTCTCTCTCTCTCTCTCTCCCTTGTATCCGCACCCAGCGGCGTCGGTAGAAGGGGGGGTGCGTGTGTGTGTGTGTGTGTGGGGGGGGGGGGGTGAGAGGGAGATCCAGCCCGGGGTCCGCTTGCTATACATAGAAAACCGCTATTCGATTAACACACGTTATGAATAGCGGTTCTTTTTAATAGTTATGAATAGTGGTCCTTATGAATGGCGGTCCTTATGAATAGCGAGGTAATTTGTCTATGGTTTGCTTGCTATTTAGAAGGACTGCTATTCATACAGAACCTCTATTCATTTAGTCACGAGTTATGGATAGCGGTCTTCATGAATAGCGGTCTTCATGAATAGCGGTCATTGTGACTAGCGAGGTTACCACTCCAGCCCATGTGTGGAAATACATAAATTAAAAATAACTAAAATGAAAAAACACACCCCACTCAAAATTGCTGTCGGCAAAGAGTGGGAAAGGGAGAAGAAAGAGGAAAGAAAAAAAAAGCAAAAGGACGAAAGAGAAAGGAGACTAAAAAATGAAAATAAAATAAAAGAGAAAGAAAAGAAAAACAAAAACAGAAAGAAAACGAAGGAAAAAATTGCCGGGGTTTTTTGCTCACAAAAACACTGGAAAGTTAATATTAGGGCAAAAGGCGTCCGAGCCCCCTTCGCGAAGATGTGCCCGTGTATGTATGCCCATAATGAAAGGGAATACAGTCATGCGGAAGACGAATATGAGAATGATAACGTTAACAGATGATGAGGAAAGAATTAAAACAACGATAACGGACAAGAAAAAATACGATTTCATGCTGTCCGTCAAAGAGTCTAATAAAGAAAAAAAAACCCGGTTGTTCAGTTCTTGTATAAAATTATGTGTTATGCAATATGTGGCCTCCATGGATACATAATACATCATTCTAACTATACTGGTAAGCATAAGAGTATCAAAAAATTTCAACTGTATCTTCGCTCGCTCGCTCGCAAATAGAATATCACAATATGGTACCCGGCATCCTATATCGATATCACGTATAGAAAAAAAAGTAATGAAACAATACAGATAAGAATTACTTATGATATGAAACTGGGGTATCTTAATCTCCTTAGATGGGCCATTCGGGGATTATCCATAGGCGAATGAGGCGGATGGGGGGGGGGGGGGGGGCAATGAGCTGCACCTCCCAACCATTCATATTCGGGCAACGAGGTGCCATAATATCGACTATTTCATTTATTTTATTTTTATTTCCAAACAATAATATAGATACAACAATTCAAATAATATTTACAAAGTTAATAAAAACTATTCGAAGTATTTGGGCAGCGAAGTTCCCGGATAATTATTTAACTTCTGTATGTAACTGTGCCCTCAATATGAGGACCAAATACCTCATCTGCCCCCCTCCCCCCCCCCCCCCCCAGTAAAACTATAGTTACGGGCCTGCTTCCATTGTTGAAATTTGTAAATCTCTTAATTACATGAAAAGAGCACATTTGAAAAAAGGAATCAGAAGCAGTGAGCAGGGGTACTTTATTGGAAGTAAAATAGTACCGGGACGTGAAATATTGTAAGTGGAAGCTCAGTGTGTGTGTGTGGGGGGGGGGGGGGGCGACAAATTAATGATAATAAAAGAAAATTGCAGATGTAGAAATCTTGATCTCTCTTTTGCCCGAATATCAACTTTTCAATTTCTAAATGTAGAAGAGCAAGCAAATTTGTAAAATCTTTTTGTAGTGAAATTGTACACAAGTTAAATACAGAAGTTACGCAATTATCTGGGAACCTCGTTGCCCGAATATCGGAATTTTGATTCTCGGGGGGGGGGGGGGGGGGCTGCATCCCATTGCCGTCGTGAAAATGTACACAAGTTACATGCAGAAGTTACATGATAATTATCTGGGAACCTTGCAATGCTTCACAAATATTGCATATTCCAGCACCTCGCTGCCCGAATATGAAAATGAATTTGAAAATCCTCGGGGAGTGGGGGGGGGGGGGGGGGGGCTGCATTCCATTCCCGATGGCGGACGCCTTTTGCCCGTATATCAACTTTTCAATTTCTAAATGCTTGGGAGCGAGCGAAGCGAGCGAGCAAAATTTTGTTTAACTGTTCGTCGTTAAAATGTACAGAAGTTACATACACAAGTTACATAATACTATTGTCTGGGAACCTTGCTTCCCAAATATTTGGATATTCTATCACCTTGCTGCCGGAATATCAATATCGGAACTTTGAAAATCCTCGGGGAAGGGCGGCTGCATCCCATTGCCGAAGGGGGACGCCTTTTGCCCTATAATATTAAAATTCCGGTGTTTCGCGAGCGAGCGAGAATTTTTAAACTTTTCGTATTGAAAATATACAGGAAATGCATAATATTACCATCTGGGAACCTTGCTTGGTCAATTATTCCTTCTTTTTCTTTCCTTCCCTTTTCTTTTCCTTCTTTTCTGTTTTCGTTTTCTTTTCCTTCCCCTTTTCTTTTTTCTTTTCTTTTCTCTTTCCTCTTCCCTCTCCCTTTTTTCACTATTTTTTTGCCGACAGGAGGCTTTTTTTATTTTTATTGTGTACTTAAGGTATGCCAGTTGGGTTTCAAAGGGGGGGGGGGGGCGGCCGATTCGCCCCCCCCCCCCCCGGAACCGCCCCTGCAGTCGACGAATATACTCAAAGTTCCAGTTTTGCATTATTCATTTTGGCATTTTAAATTTAATTTTATTGCAAGCATTATGCATCGTCATCATCATCGAGCATCGATCGCGATGTGTCGAGCATGCGCTTGCGCGTGTGCGTCATACTTGCAAAACGCGCACGTCATCTACAAAATGGCGAAATCATGAATCGAGCTGCCTTTGGCGACCACTCCAGCGACCACTCGGGGGCACCGAAGCGTGACGCGGCCGAGAACAATGGAAAATCGCTCTACGGTGTCCTCAAAAGAGACAAAACCAAACGGAAAAAGTATTGACACTGTAAATCCGTTTCGTTACCGGTCGGAAACTTCAATTCAGGCAGTAGGCTTAATTAGGCGACGCAGCATTGTACTCCGGGATTAATGAGCGTGTGAAATATTCAGCTTTCTGATGGTATATGCCACATACCGGGGCAAGATGTCTGGATCTTACTATTTTAAATTAGTCCTTTAGACACCACATAAATAACCCGGCTTCCAAAGAAGAGTCAGTCGGCATAATGATTGCAAAATACAGTGGTTAAATAAAAGCTCTCTCAAATTTCCATCGACATTTTTTATTCTTAGTTAATTTACTAAATGAATGCTGAAGATATCAGCTTTCGGGTAGTAAATGCCACATACTGGGGCAAGATTTTATGGGTCTTACTGTTCAAACTTCAACACGGCACATATTCTCGACATATTACACTCCGCATTAGAGCGCTCGTATTGTATTATGGAGCTTCGTAACTCAATAATGAAGTGCTGAAGAAAAAGTGTTATAATGTTCGCAAGACATTTCATATTCTTAGCTGATTACACCATGAAATAGAGGAGATATTCAACTTTATCATGGCATAACTCACTATGCTTAGCAAGTTGTCTGGATCTTACTGTTTAAACTTTAACACGGCACATATTCTTGAAATATTACACTCCGCATTAAAGCGCTCGTACTGTATTATGGAGCTTCGTAACTCAATAATGAAGTCCTGAAGAAAAAGTGTGTAAATGTTCGCAAGACATTTCATATTCTTAGCTGATTACACCATGAAATAGAAGAGATATTCAGCTTTATCATGGTATAGGCCACTATGCTTAGCAAGTTGTCTGGATCTTACTGTTTAAACTTCAACACGGCACATATTCTCGAAATATTACACTTCGTATGAACATTAGCGCCAGTGCGGTATTACATGCGGCTTCACGTTACTCAATAATGAAGTTCGGAAGATAAAGTGTTATAAATGTTCGCAAGACATTTCATATTCTTAGCTGATTACACCATGAAATAGAGGTGATATTCAGCTTTATCATGGTATAGGTCACTATGCTTAGCAAGTTGTCTGGATCTTACTGTTTAAACTTCAACACGGCATATATTCTCGATATTATTACGTTTCGTAAGAACAATAGCGCCAGTGCGGTAATACGGGGCTTCACCTTACTCAATAATGAAGTTCGGCAGAAATAGTGTTGTAAATGTTAGCAAGACATTTCATATTCTTAGCTGATTACACCATGAAATAAAAGGGATATTCAGCTTTGTCATGGTATAGGTCACTATGCTTAGCAAGTTGTCTGGATCTTACTGTTTAAACTTTAACACGGCACATATTCCCGAAATATTACATTTCGTATGAACAATAGCGCCAGTGCGGTATTACGGGACTTCACCTTACTCAATAATAAAGTTCGGAAGAAATAGTATTATAAATGTTCGCAAGACATTTCATATTCTTAGCTGTTTACACCATGAAATAGAGGAGATATTCAGCTTTATCATGGTATAACTCACTATGCTTAGCAAGTTGTCTGGATCTTACTGTTTAAACTTCAACACGGCACATATTCTTGAAATAATATACACTCCGCATTAAAGCGCTCGTATGGTATTATGGAGCTTCGTAACTCAATAATGAAGTTCGGAAGAAAAAGTGTTGTAAATGTTCGCAAGACATTTCATATTCTTAGCTGATTACACCAAGAAGTAGAGGAGATATTCAGCTTTATCGTGGTATAGGTCACTATGCTTAGCAAGTTGTCTGGATCTTACTGTTAAAACTTGAACACGGCACATATTCTCGATATTATTACGTTTCGTAAGAACAATAGCGCCAGTGCGGTAATACGGGGCTTCACCTTACTCAATAATGAAGTTCGGCAGAAATAGTGTTGTAAATGTTAGCAAGACATTTCATATTCTTAGCTGATTACACCATGAAATAAAAGGGATATTCAGCTTTGTCATGGTATAGGTCACTATGCTTAGCAAGTTGTCTGGATCTTACTGTTTAAACTTCACCCGGCACATAGTCTCGAAATATTACACTCCGCCTTAAATCGCTTGTATTGTATTACTACATTGGTAGTAAATCTCTCTCCAAAAGCTCTCTAAGCATTACGCTTCTGATTCCGGACAGAGTGTCTGATTTCGAATCGAATGTCAGTCGTTTACCTTTCATTAGAGATCGACCATACATGCAGATAAAAGTTCCGCAATTATTAGCATCGTTCTGGGTTGGGAACCCACTTGGGACAACTATCTTCCATCGACTGATATTATCATGTAGATAGAAGGAATCTACATCAGTTCTAAGTGCACGAAGATATTCACACAAGTAGATAGCTCTATTTGCAGCCATTATTGTTGCTTCAGATGCACCACCCATTGGATCCATGATAGATAAAATGAAATAATTGGGCTCTACCACAAAAAGAACCCAGTGCTTACTGTAGGAAAATGGAATTAAAACTAGGTTCCTAAGTACCCAGTTTCGTGTCCTGTTCAGAAGGCTAGCCTCTCGAGCATACCAGTTTTGAGATCTGTTACAAGTTATTTTGCTGCCTGCCCAGCAAGCATTCATTAACAATATTTCATCACGAGAAGATCCTATGCTATCTTTAACAAAATTCAAATAAGCGTCAATAACAGCGTCATTAAACCAATTATCACTTGCAAGAATGGACAAATCTCGCTTGTGCAATTCAAACTTGCCTACTTTGTGACATTGAGGCAGGATTTCGTCATAGAATGTGGGATATAGTTCAAGAATTTCGCTATTAAATCCGTGAGGCAAGTTTACAAATACACCTACCGGGTATGGATTTTCTGAAATACTTATTTTCCTGAAAACGTTGGGGGTTTGGACAGCATTATATGTTAGCAACATGTTTCTCCCATGCACAATCTCAATTAGTTCATCCAGTTTAGTGTTGGATTTTTGATTGCCATCTTCCAGGAAAGTCTGCTTCCCAACTCTTCGATATTTCTTTACACCATCAGCGTCAAATACCGTCACAAAGCGAAGCTTGTAAGATCTCTGCCCAAATTCTTTTGAACATGCTGTTAGTGAATCTTCAATATTAAATCGGGTTCTGTCGTTAATTGCCCCTACAATACCATTAGCAGAGGTAGCAATTTTGTACTTTCGTACAATGTGTTCTCTATCGCATTTGCATACAGATTTTTTCATCATGTTATGAGAGCGCATTACATTCTCAACGGATATATCGAGACTATGAAAATGTTCAAAAAATGGTATTATGTCTACATAGTCTGATACCCATTGTTTGCAATTTAAACATTCGTCACGACATAGAACTTTGATTGCTGTATCTATGTTTTTTTGATGTAATTCAAATAATCCAGCCTTCACAAGTTCTTGCATAGTCTTAAAATTGAGCTCTTGAATGTCATCATTTCCTGAAGGCATAACAGAAATCAAATCATTGGTCGCCGTATTTAAATTTCGGCTCTCTGATGAAACACACATCTCTAACGTTTTATGGTAAATTGGTATATACGCAGACCTGTCTGAGTCATTTTGATTTGTTTCATCGTCTACAAGACGTCGGACACGATCGTCATCAATGAGCACGTACCGATCTTGTGTCTTGACTACTGAGGTGTAGTGCCCTAAATTGGCGAAATTGCCGTGGTGGCGTATAACAGAAACTAACTCATAGTTGGACACTGATTTTCCAGTATCAACAGAGATTTTTTCTTGCACATTAACTCTTGAATTAAGCTTCAACATATGACCACTATCTGTAGTCAAGCCAGTCGATCTTTGAATTTGCATGATTAGCATATCTGGACAATGTATGATATCTCTAGAAAGTTCGGCAGTTTGACTAGAACATTTATTGCATTTAAATTTTATTTTCTCTTTATGCTTCATCTGCCTAATGATTATATCTTGAATAGACAATCGCTGATCTTTCGCACTTGGAATAGTCAATGTCCATACATTCTCATGCTCAAGTGTCAATGTTGTATTTTTGCACAAAATGCAAGTTTTTTGAACTTGCCAGGTTCCATTACATAATTTCGTAAGTCCACAAGTCCGTAAGAAAGGGATTATCAAACTAACAATAAATTCATGAGCATCTTGTTGATTTCCAATACGAAAATGACATGCATTGCTTACAGCATAAAGGGCACTACTTAGCTCGTCTATGAGTAGGGTGGAACCGTTTTGCATTGACAAGCGTTTTAACAGTTTAAAAACCTCCTCAAATGCTTTGTTTTTCGTATCGTCATCGGTTAAACATGGGATGCTGTCAAAGTCTTCAAGGACAGAACGGAGTGGAGAAAATGCAAGTATTGCCTGAATAACTGAATTGAACCAGCAGTTATTTAGGCCGTTTTGTATCCCGCTTAAATGGGCAAATTGACCCTTCTGTCTCTGAATGTATTTCAGTGGATTTTTTTTAGGGGCTCTCTGGTAAACGCCAACCTTTTTACGATTGGTCTTTTTATTCCACTCTTCTTTAATGGTTACAGTTGCGCTTGGTCTGATTGAAGTCTCTGATGAATTCAGTGTAACATCTTGATCATTATCAACCAAGGGAGAAGATATTGGATTGACGACATCCGAACACAGAGGGACAGTATCTCTTTCTTCACTTGATATACCAAGAGACAATGATCGCTTTTTCCTACCAGAAACCCTCGTTGATTGGTCGTTATGACTCCTTTCGATACCCCTAAGATCATGCGCCAGAACTGCAATAAATTCATCAACCCTGTTTATTTTCCGCGTACCTAACTGAATATTTTTCAGAACGCCCATTCGTTGTTCTGCATGACCAGTTGTTTTGGGCAATAGAGATATCTCAGTCTTGTAATCTGTGTAGGATTTGTTCTGATTATATTTATATCTGGACAGGTCTCCTAGCAAAATACTGGACCACAGTATACATGTTGGTAGAAGGTCTTTTAGAAGTTTACGATAGAGTTCTTCATTGAAGTCTGGATTATCTGGCACTGAAAGCTGCTCTGACATTTCTTCGCGCGATATCGTTTCCTTCAGTTTTGCCGTCTGGTCATTAAAAAATGTTTTGAAGGGAGAAGGTATCATGTTTAAAAAGTCTGCCTCAGTAGATATAAATGAGATAGACTCATCTTCTTCCCCAGCAACAAAGTCAGTGTTGTCATTTTCAGATTCGTTCTGTCTATAATCAAAGGTCTTGTTCCCAAGATTATCAATAGCATCGTGCAACTTCTTAGCATGTTCTAAGAAAAAATCATTTTTGTGTTGAGATAGTAGTACAACAGCTAAGCTATTGAAAATGTAGACAAATTCTTCCCAATAAATGGCATTCAATAATAAACTAATCGCGTATGACACAAATCGGGAATGTCTGCTATGAGCTTTACACAGATTCTTTACATTCTTCATAAAGTGACTGGTACATGCGTGAGGAACTGTTAGGTGTCTGAAATCACAGTCCATTCCCTTCCCAGTAACGATTCTCCAGGCTCGCTCCATGAACCCGGGCAAGTTATTACAATTAAATATTTTGATTGTTCCCCATCAGAAACACCCAGGCCCTGTCACTGCAAATCATCTTCGGCCGACAGAGATTTGAATGTCCGAATATTTTTTTCTCTGCGGCTCGGAAAACATTGATCCAGTCTAGAATTGCGGGCTCAGAGTGATCTTCGCTAATCATCCAAGCAAGTGGAAGTGTGTGCCCTTTACCATTCTTTGGTCCTATGCAAAGTTCATAGTACAGTAAACGTTTTTTATTAAGTGAAGACCGAACACAGCTACCAGTCGCATCCCAAAACAAAACTTCATCTCCAGATCTCCTATGAAAATTGCGAACACCTTCTTCTGTGAAACATATGACGTAAAACGGTTTGGCTGAGATTTTTTGAATAACCCCAGGAACGATGCCTGGTAATTCTGCCATATAACGCGTTTTCAACTTGATGAGGCTCTCAAGCTCATCTTTAGCCTCCCTTAGAAAGGTTCTACTCTCACTAGATATTTTTTGTAAAACGTTTAGATTGCAACCGATCGAGTCTCTATTACCAGACAAACAAATAGATTCTTCCATATTACTTAGTTTATCTATATACATTTTCATCGGCATCGACCCTAAACTGAACTGTTTTCTAAGATCGCTTCTAATATTACCGGCAACGTTTCTACTATTCATTTCATTTCGCCTATGCTTAACACTTCCACTATATGAGACATTCGCCTGAAATGACTTGGAGACAGCTATGTTTACTTTTACAGTACATTCCTCAAATGTACACTTTGCGTAGGTACGGAATATAATTTCTGGAAATCGGTTCTTAGCTACGGTTACATTATGATGCCTAAATGCGAATACACAGTAAGGGTTGCTTTCCTTTAACCCATTCATTACGATATGTTCCCAGTTGTTACGCTCAAATTGTCTACCCTTCTGATTCTGTCTTAATTTATTCCACTCGTTTTCTGGAAATATGAAGGATGTACACTCAGGCAAACTGTACATGAAAAAATCGTTTTCCGCGCAATTATTATGAGATTCATTTACTGTAGAAACAGGGGTTGATTGATTACATAACAGGTTGACGGAACTCTTTTGAACGACGGTAGACGAATTTGATTCAGGTGTGATATCATTGTTAACCTGTTCCTTTTCCGATTTTACTGGGGTATCTAACGAATAGATTTCATCTGACGATTTGTTAATATTTGCCGTACAGAGGTTACTTTCATCACTACTTGATTCATTGCATCCCCTAAGATCTACGTCGAGTTCTGATTCACATGTATTTGAATTAGCCAAATCATTTTGCTTTGACTCGATTTCAGATCTCGCAGGAAGGGACTGTCCTTCAGATTGAGCTGGAGTATTTTGCCTTAAATCTACGGGGATTTGATGTTTTAGTTCGTCTGCCATGTTTTCGTTTTCAATTTCAACGTCAACATTTACGGCGACGTCATCCCTGGCTACGTTTATGAGATTCTATTTCTATGACTCGTTTTCTTTACATGTTCCAATTCTGGGCTTGAGAGGGCGGTATCTGTCTGTAATGACATTGGAGAGGATGTTACCCTTCTTCCCTGTATATCATTTTGAAAATAGGATGCTTCACTATCACCGTCTTGTAATTCTGCCGACACATCATTTAAACCCTCAGTAATAGACCTATCATCTGCGACACGCTCGACTGAAAATATTTTGAAGAGTACTATTTGATATTATCAGCTGCCCATTCCACACTAATTGACGTTTCCCCCCATGACAATTGTCAACCCCACAATGAAATAAAACACCCCTTCCACTAACGATTGTTTTGGGTATCTTCATGCACGTGTAATGATACCATTTCTTGCAACCGTCACAGCTCATATACTGTTTACTTTTGTCATATGTTGTCATGCAAATGCAGTGGAGATTTTTTTCTTTTTTACCCTTCCCATCAACAACCCAATTATCTGACATGCGCTTAGCCTTTTTAGGGCGAGGACCCAATTCACTTAAGATATCCTGAGCTACATTAGAATTGGAATCTATCACATTTTCCAGTTCCTGATCATTATTAATGTTTCCACTATCTACACGTTTTTCCATCATTGCACAATGAACCATCTTTTGAATATTACCCCTGTTTCCGCTCCAATATCTTTGAAGCAAAATAACTGACTTTTTATGGCGCGTAGTTGGCCATCCTAGCTTAACAGCAACTTGCTTGTAGAAATTCGTGTCAAACACCGGGAGATTTAGACCACCAATAACGTCAACTATTGCATTTGCAATTTCCTCGAAATTAATCCGCGTGCGCTTACCTTTAGAAAACCGTTTCTTGGGCGGTGAACCACCGAGTATTTGACACTTCTGATCGAGTTGAGGATGAGGACCCTGATCTAGTTCCTGCAATTTGTAAAAGGATAATACGGAAAATACAAAATTAATAAGCAAAGTAAACGACCGAAAGAGATATCAGCCAAAATGTTGAAATTTCCAATGTATCCATGACTGATCGATGGTATATATCTTTGCTTCAAAGTTTGTCTAATTTTTCTTAGTATTCAGTACACTTTAGAAAATATCTGTATATTTCCAGGAGGAAAATACAGATTAGTTTTGTATTTAATCTGATGTTATTTGTACATGTTCTGTGACATCCAATCTGTATTTTTACATCAGAAGTTATGGCGACTCTGCTGACGCCAGATTTGCTGTAAAATTACACAGACATTTTTTTTTTCAGTGTAGGCCAACGATAAAGTGTAGATACAGTATATATATTGAAAAATATCGGAGGATATGTACTAGAACCCTAATTCCTACACGCATCGAAATACAGGTTCAATATGATCTACACAAATGCAAATAAGAAGACTGTATGCACTTGATTTGTTAGAAATGCTAAGATTTTTACATCTGAAAGTTCAACAATTCAGGAACATTATATTATGACATTCCGGTTTATCCTGATATTTGACTAAGATATTACCAATAATATAGGTAAGGCCTAACTAGGAAAGAGGATTTCTAATACAAGCGACTTTATATGATGAAAATAGATATATCATAAGTATCGACCACAAGGAAGAACAACTGCATTTTGTAAATACTGCTGAATTTGGGTCATCCTCCGTTTTTTGACCTCATGTAAACGTTTGTATTT